>CM060403.1:164377561-165686748 GCA_030545235.1 Helianthus tuberosus | reverse complement strand
TCACAGGGGTTGTTAAGGACAATTACTTGCATGGATTACGGTGGTAATCATGTATTGCGAACTGCCTCGGGCAGTCAACCCGCAGTCATTGGTATCGATAGGTCTATGTCGATAACTAACGTGCTTCATTTCACTATGCGTACGTGATGGTTATGCGTAAACGAATTCGAACTTTATTATATCTATCAAACTTGTATGCTCACCTTTACACTATGTGTATTGACTTTTACTTTAATGTATGTGACAGGTGCTTAAGTTGTTTATATGCTTAGCTTGCTATGAAATTGAGGCAAGGAAAGGTCTAGGATGCTCTTTGTGCTGGTGATGAAATTGAAGCTAGGGAAGAGGTCCTAGAAACCAATAAATAAACTATCTATGTATAAATCTGAATTGTCGGAACAGAACTACTTGACTAGATTTTGTCTGTAATAATTATATTATCACTTATGACACGGTATGGGACGTGTTGCTTTAAATATTTGGTAAATATAGTTGTTATGGAAACTTCTGGACAATCTGTTTCGCTCAGTGCCATGCCCCGATGTTTCCGTCATCGGTTGCGGTGTGACATTCAGTGTACCAGATATCAGAAGAAACGAACGATCTTTAACCACCGAGGATAAAACAAAATAATTACTATCCCAAATTGTGAAAATACCACCCGACCTCCCCAATGGATCTACAACTTAAAAACCAAAATCACCCCTACCCCCAAAAACTCTCTATAACCTTATCCTCAATTCCCGAGCAAAGAGATTCTTGAACGAGTAAAAAATTTATTTCCTGCTCTTTACGCAATTGACGACACCAGCTGGCCTTCCCTTGAACCCCCGTTCCCCGCACATTCAAAGAAATTAAATTCATAGGTTCACCCCTTGAAAACCTTCATCCTCAACCAAATTACGTACCTGAGTTTGGAAGTTCTGTAAATTCTAAGCTTCGATGAAGTTCCCAACTGAATCGTATTTAAAGTTTCTGTGTTAACATCTTCATTCGAAATGACCGGATTGGCAGACTTCACCTCGGCCTCCTGATTATTTTTGGCTGAAACATTATCACAATACTAATTCCCAATATCCTTACCACTTCTAGAGTGCTCCTGACCACACCTCTTATTAAGATCAGGAGTTAAATAGATGTTTGGGCTCCCCTAAAATCTTCACATGGATCAACTTGAGAAGGCCCAACAGACATTAGCCCAATAAATCTATCAATATCAAATGGGTCCGAATCACTTCTGGCCCTCTTTTTTGGTCTTTCCTGGCCCGCCGGTGAATTATTGACGGTTCTACCACCTTTCTTTCTAAAGCCTTTTCTCCTATTTCTCCTCTTGCCATTACTATCCAAAGGATTATGATACAAGTCGTTACTATTACAATCCAAAGAATTATTATGTAAACCAATATCACCATTAACCTAATCAAACACATGAGCTCCTTGTTCCTTAGGGTCATTCACAGTATTAACCAATTCAGTATCATCTCCCATCTTATCCCCCTCATCGGCCATAGATCCATCTTTTTTATCCTCCACATCAGGTAATTTAACCTCATCATTCAAAGAAGAAAACTCAACGTCTTCATCCAAAATACAATCTGATATCCACTCTCCAACGTCTTCCTCCACCCAGACCTTATACACCGAAGAATTCCATTTAAGATTAACCTTGGCATTAATCCTAGTTGGGTTAGAACAAAGGACAACCACAAATGCAAATGATAAGTCACCCACATCGTCAGTTATTTGTTCCTCCTGAATCACTTTTCCAAAGATTTTAGCAATGACATTCATAATAGGATCCATATTCAGATGAAGCGGAACACCATGTATCTTGAGCCAAGCAATCCGTTGATACTCCACCTCTTGACCATTCCACCTTTCCAATGTTCCGAACCACGATTTCCAACTGTCGCCGTCGATCTGGAACCCTAATGCCGCCGTCGAGGAGAAACCAGAGAACCAAACTTCCAACTGGATTGAGGCTTTTAAGTTTTAACTCGGCAAGAAACAAGAATTCAAGATAATAACGGTCTGCCATGGCATCTATGAGGCTCGCCGTTGCGGCACAACCGTTTTTCAAAGAGCAGTTCAAGCAATACCCAACCCTAGCTTCACCTTCTTCAACAATAAGTTTCACCCCTCTTTATTTCATGATCCTTTGACTTCTTTAGGTTTTATCATCAATCCTTATAAAAATTATAGTGATTACAGTCACGATTTGAAGAAATTTATAACCTTTTTTTTTAATTTTACATTGATTTATCATGGGTACATCTGAATTTCAGCTATTTTGCACTTAAAGTTATTAACTTATTACCCTTTGACTTTGGAAGTCAAACATTTCACCACTAAACTTCAAAATTATATGGGAATTTTCATAGTTTCCTGAAAACATTTCACCCTAGCTTCACCTTCTTCAACAATAAGTTTCACCCCTCTTTATTTTGCACTGGGACACACCACCCGCAGATCCCTCCGACACCGTTCTGGATCCAGATCTCAGTCTAGATCTCGTTTCGTTCCACTTTGTTCTCTGATCTTCGTCTCTCGTTCCAGTTCTCACAGCCGCAGTTCATGTGGGTAGGTGCGGTGGTGATGGTGGTACGGTGGTGGGGATGGTGGTACGACAGTGGTGATGGTGGTGGTGGAGTTGGTGTGATGGTGGTGTCGTTGGTGCGGTGGTGGTGATGGTAGTACGATGGTGGTGCAATGGGGTGTGGAGGTGGAGGGTGCTAGGATGTCTACATAAAGAGAGAGAGTGAGAGTGAGAGAGTGTGTGTAGTGTGAGTGTGTGAAATGTGTGTATAATTAGTTTTATATTTATAATATTAAAATCCTATGCATTATACTTTTATGCATATAAGAGTTGTACTTTATGTGTAAATGACTAAATTGCCCTTATAGCTAACAGACTTGGTGGATGAAGTTAAAAAAATTGACTCAAATGGTTAAGAAAAGTGGTCGTAGTGACTCAGGGTGTTAAACATTTTGATTTTGGACTCAAGTGGTTAAAACCCCTAAAAACACATGGACTCAAAAAGTAATTTCCCCTATATTAAATATCTTGTAACTATTTTTTTATTGTTCTTGTATCACATTTACCAATTTGTTTATATCTTATGGTAAATTAATTTTTGAGTCCATGTGTTTTAGTGGTTTTAACTACTTGAGTCCAAAATCAAAATGTTTAACGCCTTGAGTCCCTATAGCCACTTTTCTTAACCATTTGAGTCTAAATTTCTAACACCATCCACCAAGTCTATTAATTATGAGGGTAATTTGGTCATTTACACATAAAGTACAAGTCTTATATGCACATGAGTACAATGAACAAGTCTTTAATGCATAACTTTTAATATATATATATATATATATATATATATAGAGGCTGGTTATCATACAAACACTCTAATCGTGCATTATGTACGCTATAACATCAACCGTACGATCATCTCATTAAAAGCGCGTGTTTAAACAATTAAATTAATCAAATTAAAATTAATAAAAGAAACCGCCAAGGTTAGAATCGTCCATAGCGAGAACAAAACCCCTGATTATCAGCACACAAAAACTCAAAATCATACCGTAAAACCCAAAAAATCAAAAGCATTCTCCATTGCGATTTCAACTACGATTCACTACTACTCTCTCATTGCGATTTCAACTGAGATTCCATGAATACTGAGAAAAGAAGCAAGGCAAACAACGACAGACCACAAGCGAAGAACATGAATCCAGGTATCTATTTACATTTGCGATTTAAAGTGTAATATACAGGGGCTTTAAATTCAAATGCGATTTTGTTTGTTTATTAACGTTTTAACTGAAACATATAGTTTTATAACATTATATATTGATAACAACTTCAATTTTGCTAGGGTTTATTGCAGGTATATATATTTATTAGGTTTTGCATTTTTTATGCACTTGTCTTAATGATACTGATGGGTGTGCGATATCATATAGGATTTTGTTTTGGTTTTAATGACATTTGCGATTTCATATGATAAAAGCTAGTATGTAGAAGTTTTTTTGTTTTAGGTTAAATTAGATTTGCGAATTGATATAAAAACAAATGCGATTTTATATGAGAAGTTAGTTGTATTGTTTAGGTAATGCTTATGAAAACAAATGCGAAATCATAACTCATGAATGCAAATTGATAAAAAACACATGCGAATTGATATCTAACACATGCGAATTGATGACTTAATGTGCATGATTAACTGACAAATGCGATTTGTTAAGTGTTTTTAACTTAGCTTGCGATTTTGTAGAAATAGAATCTGATGAAGACTTTGAAGGACCAATATCAACTCTGATAAAAATTAAAAAGAATAGAAAGAGATTGGTGATTCAAGAAAGTTCAGAAGATGATGAATTTGTTAAGCCACCCCAAAAAAAGAAAAAACATGAGAAGAAAGAAGATAAGAGGAAATCAAAGATACTCACAAAAAAACATTCAAAAAAAGGGCAACAACCTAAAACAGAACATAGAGAGTTTTTCAAATACAGCAATGAAGCAATACTGCTGAGATGCCAACCTAACTCATATATGGATACTGTTAGAAGATTTTCAAAAAAACAGATAGATGATGTTAAGGATATGGGGTTTGGAGCTATTCTTGATATCAACATCAACCATATTTCGACACGATTGGCATATTGGCTAGCAAGAAACTTTGACGAGAATTCCGATGAGCTAAACTTGGGAAAACACAAAATAAAAATAACATCGGACACAGTTTTTGAAGTATTTGGAATACCAAGAGGGCCAAAGAAGGTTGAGATAATAGCCGATAAGAGGAAAGTTAAAAAGCAAGTGAAACTTGAAAAAAGTCAAGAACCGGGAAATGCTGTGAGGGATACATTCATCCACCAGTGGGAGGAAAACATGAGAATTACCCATGGCTTAATTGCAGATACAATGGAAAATCAAAGAGACGGAGGGAGCCTGTTTAAATTAAACTTCCTAGTATACTGGATGACGTTCTTTGCGGAGATTACAAAGGCAACACTTGCAAATGATAGATGTTTGCTTGGTGTAGAAGATGTTGATGAAATAAAGAATCTAGATTGGTGCTCATTTCTACTCGACACCTTACGTCGTACACGAGCAGGCTGGAAAAACTACAAAATACAGTTTGTGGGACCTGTTGCCTTTCTTACGGTATACATTACTACATTTAATAACACATTTAGAATACTATTTTGTTTTGATATATAATTAAATGATCTTGCGATTTATACAGCTTCTGTACACGCATGAGTACAACAAGAGGCTTAACTTGTTTGAGAAAGCTGTGGAAATACCGCTTATTCGTTATATCACATCATCGGAGATTGATATAGTCGAAGATAATATTTCGGATAACGGACCTCAATGGATATCAAGTGAGAGTGAAGAAGAAGAAAAAGAAAATGAAGAAGAAAATGATGAGGAAAATGAAGAAGAAAAGGGTCCTTCAACGGAAGATTATACACTACGACCCCCGGTTGACACCACAATAAGCTACAAAAGAAGAACTACGCATGGAGTACAAAACAAAGAAACCGGGGGAGAGCCAAAAGATAACGAGAACATTGATAATTTCATGGATTTCAGTTTTGAAATCCATGAAATGTCTCAGTTGAACATTGAGATGGGAGTTGGAACACAAACACAGAAAATGATTGATTATTGCGCCACTCCTGTTCAACTTTCACCATCCATATTCTATGACACAGCCCAGGAACAAGAACGAGAGGCTTCAAGAACCCACAAAAAGGTAATCGCAAAAAAAAATTAATTTAAATTAATCCATTCATATTTAACATTTCAATTATTAGTATATTAACTCAAAAAATATTTACAGAACCTGTTAAAGAAAATGAAAGCAAATGTCAAAAAGTACATTAAAATGGTTCAAGATGTTCACGATATGAACAACTTAGTTTCAGAAGCAAGAACTAAATGTTTTTGGGATCCGGAGATTATGGCGGCCTGTAAGCAGTGGGATGAGACGCTTCGGAATAATCCCATTTGTGTGCCGCCTGCTTCGGATCAAGACCATGAAACTGCAACCTCTCCTGTTCATCAAGTTCCTGAAAATCCAGCTTCAGAAGTTCATCAAGAAGTTACTACAACCGAAGAAGGTAGAAAGGATGATGAAGCTCAAAAAGTAATATCCAGTGTGTTGGTAGAAATGGCATCAACAGGTAAAACATGCGAACTCAAATATTAACACATGCGAAATTAGTTAAAAAAATACTATTTTTATGCATTTGCGAAACCAATAAAAACACATGCGATTTAGGTCAACAACACTTCAAATCTGATTTCGCACGCGATGTAAATGTATACCTTGCGATTTTGATTATAATGTATTTACATTAAATAATTTGTATCTACAGGTGTACTGCAGCCAGATGATGGAGGAGTCACAGACACCCTTCTTGCAAACATTCAAACTGTGGAACCGGGAGTATACACTTACCACCAACCTGCCAAAGGTAAAAAAAACACTTTATATTATGAAAAAATTAAAAAGCACAATTAATTGTATTTCTTAAATTATTCTGGCCTGCAGAAATTGCTGAAAACGAAACTGTTGTCGAAGAAACAGTTAACCTTTCAGAATCTACCCAAGACATTCAACAAAATGTTCCAGAAAATGTGACAGAAATGGAAACAATTTCTTTAAAAGAAACAACACAAAAAGACCCTCCACCTACCGATACGGGAATTGAAGTTGAGAATGAACCGGTCGTTGAGAAGGAACCGGAAGTTGAATGCCCTCAGGTAACGGCTGAGGAATTGAATGAAGTTGAGTTGCTTTTGAGCCTGGGTCCCACCATGGAAGAAAACAAGCAAAAACAAACAACTAGGGGGAGAAAAAACACAAACCCAAAGCCAGTTCCAAAACAAACAATACCAAAAGGGTTAAACGAACTGCTTTATAAGACAATAGAACAAGCCAAAATTCGAGCTGAGAAAAGATGTAAAGAGCTTGGAGAAAAATTTTGTTCCCCTTATTGCAACAGGGTGGTAAACTTGCACGAAGCATTATTGACTCAAGAATTGAATGTGATTCGGTATACATTTGCAACATTAGAAGACTTACAGTAAGTAAAATACTTATATCAAAATAACAAACATCTAAAAATATGTACACACAACCAAAAACTAATTATATGGTTTATGTCTGGCAGAGAAGAATTTTACCGATCAAAAACTGAAGTTGCAACATTCAAAGCTATATTTGAAAGCTTCTACAAGGGTCAATACGTAGCATCGAACGGAATAGATGCATTTGTAGATATTCTAAACCTTGAAGAGAAGAAAAGGGATAAGAAATCATCACCATACAGACTCTTCTTGTTTAGCACAATGATGGTATGTTTTCATACACATTTTGTTATTTGAAAATTCTAAGAGTAGACGCATATTAAATGATTTCGCACACTAATTATAACTAAAATCGCATGTATTATAGAAGAAATTTCCCTGTGAAACATTTCTCATAATGATTTAATTTCGCATTTGTTTTATGTACTATTCGCATGTGGGAAAAAATCCATTGTTTGCATTTCTTATACTGTTGTAATTTCGCAAGTTTTATATACACAATTCGCATGTGAAAAAAAATCCATTTTTTTTAATAACTTTGATTCTAATTACATAACATACAGCCGGATATCATGTACGACGAAGAGAAATACACAGACGACAGACGTCTAAAAGTATTTGCCTCAAATTTTGAAGACATCATACAAAAATATGAGGTAAAAAAACTTGATTCGGTTGACTTGGTTTTTATTCCGGTACTTCAAGGTGACCACTTCTATGTCTTGTGCTTCCACTTGAAAACCGGCAAAATTGAGCTAATCGACAATTCAGCAGCTGAACAAGAGTTTAAGGAAAGATACAAGGGGCTTCCAGACACACTGGTAATACAAAAACTTATACATATACATGTTATATATTATGTAAAAAGCTACTAACACAATGTTGCTATGTTACAGAGAAGGGTATTGGTTTTATACCTACAAAAGGCTTTAAAACCAACTCCGGCTATCGAAGAACTTTCAAAAACGGTTATCGAAAGAAAAGTTATGGATTGGAGGACAAAGAATAACGGCATCGACTGTGGAGTGTTTACAATGCGTCACATGGAAACATACAAAGGAGACACAATACCATGGATGACCGGATTTGTGAAAGAAGATGAAGTAAACAACAGACAGCAAGCACAACTACATCTCCTAAGGCACAGATATCTCAGCAAAATAATTCTATCCGAACACAATATCCACCGTCAAAAAATAATTAAAAAGGCTAATGCTTTTGATAAAAGGCCAGACAAACAAAGATATATGAAAGATTTGGATACGATAATCCCAACAAGGATGAGTGTGTATTTTGGGAAGGAAACAAAGTAAACTTCTTTGATGATGGATTTATGTTGAATATTTAAACTTGTTAGTGTTTTTTAATTTCGCAAATATCAGTATTTTTAATTTCGCTTTTGAATTTTTAATTTCGCATTTGAATTTTTAATTTCGCATTTGACAATGAATTATTGAATTTTGGAGTAAATATGGGTCTATTAAAAGGCCAATACAATTCCATTATACAACACAAAATGCGAATTTATTTATACATGCACCAACAAAAAAACAAAAGTTCATTTAAAAGGATGAAAGAAACTCCATTTTCATCTTCATCGAGCATCTTAATACAGTTATTGCATCAGCCAACTCTTTCAACTGTTTCTCATCCCTCTCACCCAAATCCACCATAAACATAACAGCAATTTCTTTAAGACTACTCACTTGCATCTGAGATAGCAATTCCAGAATTTCTTGTCTTCTCTTCATGTTTTCTGTTACACGAGAGATGTTGGCCTCCAACATCTCTTGACATGACCGATCCTCTTGAATTTGTTGCTCAATCCTTTTCCTCAAATCCTGCTTGATACTTGGTTCAGAAGAAGATGATGTTGGTATATCTGTCATTCTAAATAGGATGTTTGAAAAGAGTGTTAAAAATATAAAATATATAATAAAAATTATTGATATGAATTATTGAACTCAATTATTGAACTGAATTATTTGATTTCAATTATTGAGCTGAAATATGAAACACACTGTGCGAAAATAAAAATAATTATTATTAAAACTTGCAAAATTAAAAGTTATATTTGATAAATACTTTAATATTTGCGAAATTACAGACTTAAAACATGCGAAATTACAAAAAAATTAAATTTCATTGTTTGCGAAATGTGTAATTTAAAACTTGCGAAGTTATACAAAAGATCTATTCTTAACTACCTGTATTATGTTAACACAATACATGCGATATAACCAAACAACACATGCGATATGGTCACCAACAAAGAAAACCATAAACAACTTATCTTTAACCTCGTTACAATCTAATAAAATGAAAAAAAGCCTTCAGATCAAATAAAACCCAAAACTCAACATAATTAAACTATTGACGAATCCTAAATTACGAATCCAGGTTCAATCAATAATCAAATCAAAAACCCTACAAATCGAATTGATACAAACAGAAATTAATTGGACGGTTACGAAACGAAATCCATATCTGCTTCCTAATTGCCGGAATTCCCCCTAAGATGATCGAATGAATTGTCTGATATACCCTTAATTAATTAAATTGAATCCGGACATGTGTATGGCTGTGGGTATCGCGTACATAATGTACGATAAGGAGATTTGTACGCTACTCTTTACCTATATATATATATATATATATATATATATATAATAAAACACACACACCGACACACACTTTCTTTCTCTTACACACTCTTTTCTCTCTCTATAAACACCACCGCACCGCCACCATTCCCACCACTGCGACCACCATCGCATTACCGCCACCTCCAAACACCCCCCACCACTATCCCACTACCTCTAGACATCCTACCACCACCACCTCCACCACTGCATCATCCCCACCACCACCATCCCACTGAAACCCCAACACCACCATCCAACTACCACCACCTCTGAACAACCATCTGTTCGACGAAATGCCCTGCAACAAAAAAAAAACAGTTTTTTTGGTTCAACTGATGAATTTCAACTGGCCCATCGTTTCAAGATGTGTAAGACATGAAAAAACCTAAAAATGGAGTTATAAACTGGGTGAATTTGATGGGGGGGGGGGGGTTTGTATAGGGTTTTACCTTGTTAGAGATGATGTTGGAGATGAATGAGGAGTGAAAGATGGAATTGAAGTGGGTTTAGGAGATGTGGTTCTCATGGATTTGAAGATTGTTGAAGCTGGTTTACAGATTGAGCGGTATCGAGATGCCATTGATGATGATAATGATTGTGAAATGTTTTCTTCTTCAAATCAAACACCACTTCAATTCTTCTTACCATAGTATTTGCGGCCTCATGTCCAACCGTCATCGTCTCCTTACAACCACCAATGACGATGACCTCACCATCAGAATATGAAACGGAGCAAGGGCCATGGCTGCTGCGATGGGTGGGGAATTTGTATTAGAAGAGGATGAGGCGGTGTTGTGTGCGGTGCTAACCAACGCTGTGGAGGTTCAAGATAGGATGGGCCGATCCGTGGGGATTGCGGTCTATGACACATGTTTTTCATGGATCAACCATAGTTGTTCTCCAAAGCGTACTCTCTCTTACTTGCCCTACAAACACATGATCTGTTTCTCCATGAATCTAGTTTAATTGCTTCAGTTTCAAATTTCTGGATCGGCACTGGTGAATCTCTGATAAATCTTGCTGCACGCTTAGTGTAGATGGTGGGAGGATAGAGGTGGTTTAGAGAGAGAGAAAGAAATATGAGAGAAAAATGTGCAGATTTGTTTTTGAAAGAGATAGAGATAAGGAGGGAGAGATGTATAAGAGAAAGAGAGATAAAAATCTAAATAAATTAGTTTTTTTTTATTTTTTAATTATATGGGTAATTTGATCATTTAACAAAACTTAACAACAGAATTCTAACTGTGTTAGAAATTTGGACTCAAATGGTTAAGAAAAGTGGCTATAGGGACTTAGGGCGTTAAACATTTTAATTTTGGACTCAAGTGGTTAAAACCACAAAAACACAAAAACTCAAAAAGTAATTTACCCTATATCTTATTATCATAAATTATACTTAATTTTGTTTAAAAAGCTTTACCTTACCACTAGAACAACTCTAGTAAATTTTCATTTCTAGTTATAGAACTTTCAAGCCATGTATTTAAATGAACTATCATTTCCTTTCTGTAAGCTTTTGTAATATTCAATAGAATTTCATGATTTCTCCTAAAATTAGCATACTTCTTCAAATTAATGAAGTTTAGAGGATTCACATCCCTTCTATTATATTTTTTTCTCTAACATACATAAAAATTATACTTTTTTTTTAATTTATCTCTCAATTTTTAAAAATCTTTCATATCTCATCCATCATTTTTATCTTTATCTTATTGACAAATGATTATTTTATAATTTTTCTCCATTTGTAAGTTACTATAGCACATTTTTATATTTTAAGCTTGGTAGATTGAAATAGTAGATGCGATGTAGTGTATTTATTTAAGTATCTTTTAAATTTTGAAGACAAGAAAGGAGATGGTGGATGGGTTGTGATTTGTGAATGCTTTTACTAATTACTCCTTATTTAAACGCTATTGATACGATCTTACACCGTTATTGACTCCCACCTCTGCATGTTTCTTTCTCTTATTTATTTATTTATTTTTTTTTCAGCTCTGTAATATGTGATTAACATTTTCCATTGGCAGATTCCATTAAAAGCTCTAACCTAATTTTCTGTACTCACCACCAACATTTACAGTTTTTATTACTCTCTTGTAAACTAAACAAGAAAAAAAAAGAAGTTATGTCTATTTTTAAAATCTTGTCTCCCCATTACCAAGTGCATCATCCTTTTGCACATGTCTAGAGAGTACAAAGTACTAAATATTTAATACGTAGCACATAGGAAAGTCAGTCAAGTAAAAAATAATAAAAAATTACAGCAGGTTACACTTTAAAAAGACCAAGAAAGTTGACTTCAATAGCAGGGTGGTAAAAAATTTACAGCAGGTTACACTTTAAGAAGACCAAGAAAGTTGACTTCTATAGCAGGGGCCAAAAAATGAGAACCAAACTCACCAAGATACCTCTGCAAGTGCAAACCATATGTAGAGGGTCAGGAAGGTTTCAATGCATTGCTAGGAGAGCATCCCATGCCAATGCCGATATCGATTCAAGAAATCTTGATCACGGTCTGGATTTGGCATCTGTGCTAGATGAAAAGCTGAATAATGAGCTTCCAAAATGGAACTACTTTCAGGGTGCTTCCATCTACAGAGTTCCAGACCGTTTACGATCAGTCGAACCCAAAGCTTATCAGCCCAATATTGTCTCAATCGGTCCTTACCATCATGAAGTACCTCATTTACAAGCCATGAAGAAAACAAAAGAGAGCTACTTTGATGGCTTCTTCAATCCAAGCAAGCCCGATCAACCTAACAAGAATGCAATTCTCAAGGAACTGAAGCAGATGGAACAGCAGGCGCGTAGTTGCTACTCTGAAGATGTGAAGATTGATAGTGAGCAGTTCCTAAACATGATGCTTGTTGATAGCTGTTTTATCATACAGCTTCTAAGAGAAACCAGGGAGATTGATTTCAGTAAGAAGTCAGTGCCCATACAGAGATGGATGTTACCCGTTCTCCAGCGTGATCTCATCATGCTTGAAAATCAGCTCCCTATGTTTGTTTTAAACAAAGTGTACGACTTAACAAGCAGCTCTAGTACTTGTGAAGCCACAGAAAACTTGGGTTTGAAAGAGCTTGCGCTTCAATACTTCGAACCCATGATATATAAAGATTTAGATACCCCAAAGAACGGTGCTTTGGCGGTGGAAGGAGATGGCAGAAGCCACCTTCTAGAACTCTTTCGGGCCAGCATCTGCCCGACTGAAGTGTCTCAAAATAAGTTTCTCGTTAAGGAGCCGCACATGTTTCGTTCAGTATCAGAATTGAAAGAGTCTGGTGTCAAAGTCAAGAAGGCAGAAAACTGTCAACCGTTAGATGTTAGCTTTAAAAGGGGGATTTTGAAGATTGCTCCAGTGAACATGGATGACTACAGATTTACATTGTTTAGAAACATGGTGGCCTTTGAGCAATGCCACTTTGGCTGCAAACCACATGTAACGGCTTATGTTTTCTTTCTTGATAGGCTCATAAACTCTGGTGAGGACATTGGATTGCTTCATTATTCAGGTGTTTTGCAGCATACTCTAGGTGGAAACAAAAACGCAGCAAAACTGGTCAACAACCTCTGTAAAGAGGTAGCTGGGGCTGCCGATGACTCGTATTTACGCGATGTTCTTTGGAAGATCAATTGCTACTGCAATGATGGGTGGCATCAAAAGAGGGCGAAACTGAAGCATGAATATTTTTACAACGTTTGGGTATCAGTAGCGACCATTGCTGCAATTCTAGTTATTTACCTTACAATACTTCAAACAGTTTGGGAGCTCGGAGATGATGGTAACCGAACTCACATGCTCCGAACTGGCTTCTGGCGTTCGATGGCAGATGCTTTTGCTATACCATTTGGAGTTTCCGAGCCATCTGAGAATACACCGTTGCCTGTCGAAAATGAAGCTCAGATCTTGGATTGGTTCTTCAGTTATAAAGCATGTGATGACCCGAATTTCTTCTTCATGTGTTGTTAGTGATTATGTTTTACTTAATATGCAGGAAGATCATTTTCACATTTGTTTTCAATTTGTTTTTTCCACAAGTGTCCTGCTATTGCTAGCAAAATCATACATCGTATTTTACTATTTCTTGTGTTATTTATCTCTGGTGGATGGCCTCCTACATGAGGTACACCAGTCTAAATGCAATGCAAGTTCTGTTGGTATCATCGTCATCGGAAACCCAGGACCAGTCGGAACGGATCGAGTTATGAACGCATTCACAATCACACTCAAACGAACAACAAACTTGACAATACTTCATCACGAATCAAACGAACAGAAACTATACTGAATGATAATAAAAACTAACCGAATAAACTTCTGAATATGTAAATATGATAACAGAATTCAGCGTGTTACTTAAACTAATAACTAACAGCCCTATTTATACTTGATGAAGCGTTGTGTCTCTTTGATCGAACAGGTACGAGTTGTATAACTTCCTTGTGAATCGTCGCATCCTTTTCTTCATAACCGCTGCATCGGATTGTTTGTTATACACACCGTTTCTTGCTGCTGGGCTTCTACAATTGGACTGATCCATATTGTTGTTATGCTGGGCTGGACTACTAGACACGGACTAACTTGACACAGTTTGTGGCCTACGGCCCAAGTTCGAAACTAAACAAACTAGACACTAATTAATGTTTTGACCCGTAACATAATAAAACAAAAAACATAAAGAAATGCAGTAGGTTAATCTTCGGATGATCTTGATTATGATCTTCAAGTTCTACATGATTTCCAACTGTATTAAGGTCTTTTAATAAAAAGAGTAATAGCTTATTTAGACAAAGATTATTCTTTTGGGATAATTTTTGAGTTCAATGAAATCAGTTAGCCATTCATAATCATCACTGGTAACCATCATCCATTACAAGTATGTGAGTTCACTTACCCTCCTCGTGAGGTTTGTTTTATTGACCTGTGCGTGCACAGATGTATGTGTTGGTTCAGGCCCAAGATTAACTCACAAACACACACTAAAAAACTCACGTAAAGAAGCCTGTGTTTTCTAAACTTGTTGCACTTTCTTAATTGGAATTGAGAGTACATTAATATCCTTACCCTACTGTGCTATTTATATAAAAACGAAACAAACCCACATGCTAAATACACTAGTCCATGTTCTCCTTATCATCAGCCACATCTTTAAACATTCACATCCAAAAGAGTCGATCAAAAGTAACTACCCAACCCACGATTAAATGAGCCTTTGCTGACCCGCAAGTTGTTTGACGACCCGTACTTGACTTGGAACCCTTTGACCCATACCCATCAAGATTACCCAACATTCACCCCCGTAATCTTAATTTCAGTCTAACTTCACTTTCTCACTTTCTATCTGAACCACTATGGTCCGGTCTTCCTCTTGTAACGTGAACACATTTGGTCTCTTGTTCACAATTTTGGTCTAATGTGAACTCTCGATCTTTGTTCACGGTCTAAGCTTGCTTTCGATAAAAGCTTTGTTCGATCTATCATGGTGCGAACTTCCAGTCACTGTCACACCCGGTCTCAGTCTTATGTGAACCTGTTGTTGGAAATATTGTGAAAATATGAATTTTCACAAATATAGGAAATGCATTTTTTTCTAATTTTGGACTAGAAATAAATATAAGAAATGAAGGAGATTTCATATATTCATTTGTGGGTTTGTGTTCTATGTTGGAAGAGCATCGCAACGAACTAAACCGCATCCAAAACGGAGCTAAGATGGATTCGATGGATGTCGATACTCAAAGTTTGGTGTTTGAAACATTGAATGCTGAAATAATGGGAAAGTGGCACCTTGTCTCACATAGGAGGATAGAGGAAATTTAAAGGGGTATTTAAGTGGGAACACTTCATTCTTAATATTTCATGAAAGCACACACTAGTGTACTCGCGAAGGGTACGGGGAACCCAAAACCGCGGTCGCGCGTGTGGCGTGGACGATGGATGCAATGTGGCGCTTTGATGGCGCACTTTGCACTTTTAACCGCAACGCCGAGAGCCGCCTTTTATTTTTAACCGTGCGAACGTGGTGAAGCACATGGGTTGCAAGGACCAGGTGGCAGGCAGCCGCGCGAGTTTACGGGGCATGACCAGGTTGGTATGCGCGCACTGGCGCACCAAAGTGAGCTAATACGGCGTGATTGTGTAGCGTGCTCGTATAGGTTCACTGGTGACTAGCGCACACGCGCATGAAAGTGAGCCAACTAGCGTGCGCGCACAAGGGTGGTGCAGACCTACTCGCACGTGAAAGTGAGCCAAACTGGCGCACGCGCGCATGGGTGGTGCAGGCCTGGGGCGCATGAAAGTGAGCCAAAGTGGCGTGCGCGCACCAAAGTGTCTGCCATGCGCGCGCGCGACTAAAGCTTCTAGACTTTAATGACAGAGCAGTTTCATTTCAGCATTTGAAATGGACGAGTCAACGGTTTTGACAGAGAATTAAATGACGAATTAAAGTGCATTGAAAACGTTCAATGCAATTTAATTCTCTCATTTAATTCGTTTTTTAGTTGTTTCAACTCAGATGATGTATAAATACAGCATCTCATCCACTGCAGAATACACCAGCTACACCAACAGCTTATGAAAAATTCTCTCTGCGATCTTCTAATTCTTTTGCTTCTTTTTTCAAGGTAGACTTCGGGTCCTCGAGCTAGCTCCAGCCATACACACTGCTTCAGCTATTTTACCTTGGGAAACAAAACGAGTTCTCATGGGAGACTCGGAATTTGTTTTAAGGGCCCTGTGTTAAACACAACCCTCAGCCAGTTTCAAGATTATGGGGACATAACTCAACTTTTCAACCAGCTTTCATCCCCAAACCGACGGGTAAACGGAGCGGGTCAATGCATTACTCGAATTGTACCTCCGACACTATGTAAGTGCTAACCAACGAGATTGGGCTTAACTTTTAGATGTTGCACAATTTTCTTATAACATGCAGCGAAGCGAAGCAACCAGGAAAAGCCATTTCGAGATCGTAACGGGACGTCAACCATTGACTCCTAATGCCTTAGCCGCATCTTATGATGGTAACAGCCCAGCTGCTTTCAAGAGTCTAAAGGAGTGGCACGAACAAGCAAACTTGGCTCGGACTTCCCTTAACAAGGTCGCTAAAAGAATGAAGAAGCGGGCGGACGATAAAAGGCGACATGTAGAATTCCAAGTCGGTTTTGCCACAACAATTCAAGTCACTAAGGGGCGTGCACAAGGGACTTGTAAGGAAATATGAAGGACCCTTTCTAGTAATTGCTAGTGTTGGCAAAGTATCATCATACCGACTAAAATTACCGCCCAAGTTAAAGATTCATCTAGTCTTCCATGTGAGTTATCTCAAGCCTTACCCTGTCGACGAGGAAGACTTAAATCGGCACCAACAGCTATTGTAACGTCTTTTGATCGAGAGGTTGCCGAGATCATATCTGACCGCACCATCCAACATCGAGGAGTGTCAAGCTATAAAGAGTACTTGACCAAGTGGAAGAACTTACCCGATAGTGAAGCAAGTTGGGAAACGGAGGATTCACTATGGCAGTTCCGGGACGAGATCAAGAAGTACCATGATGGCTCGACGAGGACGTCGAAGGATTAGGTGGGGGAGAATGTCACAGCCTACCAATATTAAGATCGCAACTATCGGGATTCCGGAATTTTCTACTAGCTTCAAGGGACTTTATGGCAGATTTTTGCCTTAGAAAATTCTGGATTTAAGGCTCAAAAATATCATCAAAGACTAGAGAATTCTTAGGAAAATATCCAAGATATTTTTCCTTAATCATTCTAGATTAGTCCATGTAAATATCCAAGATATTTGTATATTTTATACTTAGAAATCTCTAGATTAGGAATAATCTAGAATACTTAGAAAGTAGTATAAATAGGTGATCTTGGCTCATTTGCTAATCACCTCCAAACTTGTACTCAAAGCATCCTTTGTAAAGAGTTCTCAAGCAATACAAGTATTCTCTTTGTTCACTATCTTTGTTCCCTTTTTGATCAAGTCGTTGAATCGAACTGCAAATTGGTGTCAAGGCTGATCTTAGCACGGTGACTAAGAGCCGCACACAAGTTAAAGGACTAACTCCGTGACACCGTGGATCTCAAAGATCATGTGCCATAAGTACATAAATACAAGATAATAAGATATAGGTCATCTAAAAGTAATTTTTTATAGTAAAATCATTAGTACCACAAAACTAGTAGACTAGTAATACTCTAACTCAATGACCATACTTAAAATTGTTTTAATTTCATTTTTTAAAATCCGTTATGTTTTACAAGACGGTGGTTGGCTCATCAATTGCCACCCCCCCCCCCCCCCCATATCTCTCCCTTGATGTTGTTTCTTATGGATTGAACCATGATTACCATGGGCCTCCTTTTCCAATTTCCAATGTTTCCTTTTTCATTTTCCTTTATGCAAAATATATTAAAATAAATAAGGGATTAGTGGTTTGAGTTATGATCAATCCCTTAGGTGGGACAAGGCACCCATGTTGGTACCCTCCCCGGTTTCGTTATAGTTCCACAACTTGGCCGCCACCAATGCGGGTACCAAGTTCTTAAGCGGCTTTGTCTACTAGCTATGGGTAAGGGATGGGGGTTGGGTTGTTTGATGAGTTTGAGGTTAAAAGTGTGTGTGGGGTAAAATAGTTGGGTCCATGGTTTAAAGGGTATATGTTTAAGGCTAGGGTAGGCGCCACTACCACTTACTAGTTAATGGGCACTTTGAGCACTTTTGAGGTGGCGAGTGATGGTTGGTCGGGGCTAGGGTAGTGGTTTTGGATGGTGGATTTGAGGTGGGTAACATGGCGATCATGTGGCGGATCATGGTGGTCATGTGGGTGACATTGAAATTTTCTAAATTCCCTCGTAGGCACACTTGAATTATCACTTCCATGACAAGGGGTCATTTGGTTCGCAAAACTTTTTTCGATGATGGAATTGAAATCTTAAAAGGAATTGGAATCTGGTGGAATTGGAATTGAGTCAAATGAAGTTTTGCATTGTGTTTGGTTCGTAAGATTGTGAAAGGAATTGGATTTTTTTTAAATAAGAATGACAATACTGCTCCCCACTCCGAATTCATCAGTTGTCCACATGTGTTCATCCCCCACCTCCAACTTAAAAAGATGATCGACCATCGATTCTGTTCAGATCAACTCACACTGGTAAATTGTTACTTTTGCAAAGAATAAACAACAAATGAACTATGAAATGCGCATATCACACCTTTAAAAGCAATATGCTTCATCACTAAACATACAATATTAACCAACCATGTTTCAAGTTTTCAAAAACAATATGAACACTGCAAACACTACTAGATAAAAGTCAATACCACCAACTACCCTATTGAGGCATGATCTGTAAGCATGTATAAACACCAAACTCACACCATCACTTGAGGTTAGAACAGGATCAATTGTCAAAGTCCATGCTTTTCCTTGTGTGTTATAGCGGATGTTCGCATGCCTAAAACTTTCACCTTGAGCTATTATCATGGAAAAATTCACCACATCTTCAGACACCGTGATAGGTGCATAGCTCCAGCGGGGACCATAGTAAGTGGGGCCTCGGAAAACGAATTGGTACAGAGCACCCGAGGCTGTTACGTAGAAAAGTACAACCCTCTCAACCTGCAATATCCCTAGTTACAGGTGTATATACGTATGTGGGGGTGGGGATATTCCTGACCCGGAAGTGGAAGGGGCAGGTTTACACTCCCAAAGGCGTTATCACGAATATGTTCGTTTGCTCGGGTTGTTTGGACGAAATGATTGTTTCTCATTGTAGTGAAAAATGTTGAAGTTGGTTTGGCGGAGGGAAGAACTAGGGCATATTGATACATGGAGTCTTCTTCAGTTAGATCGTCAACGGGATCAGACATGGAAGTAGACCATCCAATTTGATTTACTTGACTCGTTCCATGGACAAAACACCGTAGAGTTTCGCCATTACGATGAACAAATTAATATATTTAATGTTCTGTATTATTTTCACTCTAAACTAAAAAACTACCAAGTACTATAAGTAACTAGCATATTGAATAACTTTTTTTTCTTATATTCATCATGTTAGAAATTGAATGAATTTGGTATTATACATACGCGAAGGAGGTAATAGAAAATGAAAGAATACAATTTGTGAAAAATGTGCGTTTATATTATTTTCAACGAATATTTTGTGGAAGTAAACAATAAATAAACAAAGTGAAAAAAAGTTAAAACAAATAAATATTGTTTTCAGACTATTGTTGCCTTTTCATTCAATGCTCATAGCATTTTAATTCAATGCTCATGTTATTATATTATATTACGAAAACTTCATCTTCTACCTTCTTTTAACATGCCACCCTACAAGTTCCGTCGACCGGAAAATTATCGTTTCCATCAAACTTAAAATTTCATTTCATTTTTTCATCACTAACACTCATGATATCCTGACATTTATTTAGGGGTATCCCGATATATAAAAACGGATATTAAAAGAAAATTACACTTCGCCAAGAAAGTTGAGGGGTATCTCGGGCTACCCTCGCCACCACATAGATCCGCCCCTGATCGTAACCGTTGATAAGCTAAATGACTATTCACCCTCCTGGGTGGTTCAAACGGAATCCAAAATAGCCCATTACTCCAGAGGTTAAAAAAGGTAAAGCCGCTAGTGAGCCCCCTTGTAGCGGCGATCCGGAAAACTAAAACAGATCGCCAAACCAACACCAACTCAATAGTCTCGTCATCCTGTAAGTGTGACGCCATGTTCAAATCTGGTTCTTGGAGGTCGAACATATGCAAGTACCTGTCCTCTTCTCTACCAACCCTAAGCCTTCCTAATCGTTCACCGCAATACCAAAAATGTTGTGACATGCCAGATAGGCCGACCGCTACGAAATACGTTACATTCTGAAGTATCAAAGCCCGTAAGGATTTTTGCAAACTGCTTATTAGCTCGTTTCATCCTCGTTTCAGTTACGAGACTCTGTTCTCTAAAAATGGATATTATTTCCGAATCTACCCTCCGTAGATAGTTTAATCCTGTTGATTATATTTCAAAAAAAAAAAATCAGTTCATATATTCATTCGCTTTCTTCCTAGAGAAGAAGAAGAAAGAAGTGTATAACAAATGGATTAAATCTTTAAATACATTTACAAAAACCATAAGAGAAGAAGAAGAAATAAGTGTATATAACAAATGGATTAAAACTTTGAATACATTTACAAAAACCATAATTATTAGACTATCTCCAATGCTAAGGGCGCCCTTAGACGCCTAATCAGCTGCCACATCATATCCTTATAAATACTTAAAAATCTTTACAAATCCTTAAAAACTCCAATTTTACCTCCAACCATACAAACATCCTTACACATCCTTATATTTTCCACATCATCACTTTTTTTTCTTTAAATTTATATACTCAAATTATTAACATGTATTTAAATAATAATTGATTAAATAATTAGCATGAGTAATGGCTAGTTCAAAAATAAGTGGATTTCAAAAATATAAATACAAAGAAACTACAACGTTTTTTTTTTTCTTCATTGGATTTTTTAAAAATTCAAATTAAACCTAAAGCTTGTAATCTACTTCAATTGAAAAAAGTTAATATAAACATTTTAATATTATATAAAAAACTTCTATCCTACTTTACTTTTTCATTTTCTCCAATCTCTTTTACATCTAAACTCCTTCTCCACAAAAAAAAAAAAAAAAAAAAAAAAAAAAAAAAAAAAAAAAAACTCATTTTCTCCATTAAAACAAGATATCCAAGTATTCACATGTGCCTCATAAATCTCTGTTATTCATCTTCTTCATTTTCTTCACTTACTGATGTGGGCCCAAGTGTGGAGGAACGGGCTATATTGTATTTGGAGGCCCAAGACCGCGTAACAAAAGGGGCTTCACTAAAATGGCTCTAACTTGGGCTACGGGGGTCCGTTTTGGACGTGCGACGAGGCGATTCGAACGTGAGAACGAGCTCCATCTTGCTGCAAACACCTATGGCGGTTTGGGTCATCGTCCGAGCCAAAAAACGCTTATTTCTATTACTTATTTGCATTTTTATGTTTTTTGAACTATTTTGGGCTTTTTGTTTTAGGCCGTGTGTTTGGCCCGTTATCTTTTTTTAGGCCCGTTTCGAATTTCAGTCTCTATTTATATGATGCTAAAGCTAATGAGAAGTTCAAAATTGAATTTTGAGAAAACTGTTTTTTTCACTTCAAATTCCGTGGCCTTTGGGGTTACAATTTGGGGGTTGGGGAAGAACTGCACGGGTATTCGTAGAATCAACGTGTAATCTTCATTTTTCCGTTTCACACGCTACATCAGTTGGTATCAGAGCCGAAATCCTGGCTCAAAATGCCTCCGAGGAGAAACAACAACAGGCCTCTTGATGAAGTGTATGAACGAGAGTTGGAGCAACGACTTATGGCGAGGGTGGATGAACGGTTGGATCAAGTGGTCAATCAGTTGACTGATCGGATGGCCGATTTGATCAATCGTAGGAGGCAGGGAGCCACTGACGGGTATGGTTCTGATTTTAGTAACCCATTTGGTGACGGTTCGGCTTCCGAAGACGAACAGGAAGGGCGACCAAGGGGTGAACGTGGAGGGGGTAACAGGCGTTGGGATTCTGGAATAAGAGTTGATATTCCGGAATTTGATGGGTCTAGTTTGAATCCGGAGGAGTTCATCGATTGGTTGGCTACCGTAGAGGAGGTGTTCGAGTACAAGGAGGTGCCTGAAAACAAGCGGGTGGCCTTGATCGCTACCAGGTTACGTGGTAGGGCCTCTACGTGGTGGCAACAATTGAAATTAACACGGAATAGACTCGGGAAGTCAAGGATCGTGACGTGGGCCAAGATGAAAAAGTGCTTGATGTCCAACTTTTTGCCTCATAATTTTCAAAGGTTGATGTACCAGCGTCTGCAGAATTTGAAACAGGGGGCTAAATCGGTTGATGATTATACCACAGAGTTTTACCAGTTGATTGCGAGGAATGATATTCAAGAACCGGAGGAGCAACTTGTTTCTCGGTATATTGGGGGTCTAAGGGTTCAAATCATGGAGGCCGTGAATCTTTTTGATCCGTTAACCATACCTGAGGCACAACAACGGGCGTTGGCCTTTGAGAAGCAAAACCGTCGGGTGAGCGGTTCATTTACCCCTGCTTGGGGAATCGTTGGGTCTGGCAGTGGGGCACCTCGTGGCGGGCCTAGTCAGCAGAAGCCGGGGGGTAGCAATACCGGGCCTACTTCTAAGGGGGCTAGTAGTAGTGGTCCAAGATGTTTCAATTGTGGTGAAACGGGCCATCGTCAAGCGGAGTGCAAAAGGGCTGGCAAAAGGCACTTGTTTGCTGAGTCTGAGGACGAACAATATGAAGAGTATGAAAACAATCCAGTGTACGATGAAGAAACTGAGTACGAAGAAGAGGTTGTGACCGGTGATGTTGGAGTGAACTTGGTTGTCAGACGCTCTTGTTATACGCCGAAGGCAGATGGGGATGACTGGCTTAAGCATAACATCTTCCACTCAACATGTACCATTTTGGGGAAGGTTTGCACGTTTGTCATTGATTCGGGGAGTTGTGACAATCTGATTTCTGAAGAGGCAGTTCAAAAGTTGGCCTTGAAGACAGAGAGTCACCCGAAACCGTACAAGCTTCAGTGGCTTAAAAAGGGAGGTGAAGTGACAGTATCTAAAAGGGCACTTGTTTCTATTTCTATTGGGACAACGTATAAAGATGATCTTGTGTGTGATGTGGTCCCTATGGACGCGTGTCACTTACTGTTGGGTAGACCTTGGGAATATGAACGTAATATAGAGCATAATGGGCGGTCCAATACTTATAGCTTTCTGTTTGGTGGTGTGAAGATCACTCTTGTCCCTAGCAAGCCTAAACAGTTAGCCACAAAACAGTGGGGTAATTTGTTGACCATCAGTCAGTTTCAAGATGAATTGGAGGACACAGACAGTGTTTTTGTTTTGATAGGGAAGGCAGTGCCCGAGGAAGTCGAAATTCCTGATGCTATGGTTCCTTTGCTTGAGGAATTTTCTGATGTGTTTCCTGTTGAGTTGCCTGATGGATTACCACCTTTGCGTGACATCCAACATCATATTGATTTGGAGCCGGGGTCACAGTTACCCAATAGACCACATTACAGGATGAGCCCTGCTGAGCATGAAGAGTTGCGAAGACAGGTTGAGGAGTTGATTTCTAAGGGTCACGTTCGTGAAAGTATGAGCCCTTGTGCTGTTCCGGCTTTATTGAATCCAAAAAAAGATGGCACTTGGCGTATGTGTGTTGATAGTCGAGCAATCAACAAGATTACTGTGAGGTACAGGTTTCCTATTCCTCGACTTGATGATTTGCTTGATCAACTTAGTGGTGCTAGTATTTTTACGAAGTTAGATTTGAAGAGTGGTTATTACCAGATTCGTCTTAGACCGGGTGACGAGTGGAAGACTGCCTTCAAGACTCGTGAAGGGTTGTATGAGTGGTTGGTGATGCCATTTGGATTATCAAACGCACCTAGTACTTTTATGCGTGTGATGAATCAGTTGCTTAGACCTTTTATTGGGAAGTTCGTGGTTGTGTATTTTGATGACATTCTCATTTATAGTGCTTCTTTCAGGGACCATGTTGTGCATGTGAGGCAGGTTCTGGCCTTACTTCGCAGGGACCGTTTTTATGCAGCCACCAAGAAGTGTGTGTTCATGACCTCTAAAGTGTTATTCTTGGGGTATGTTATTTCTGGTGATGGGATACAGGTTGATGAATCCAAAGTGGCGGCTGTTCAAAATTGGCCAACTCCTACTACCATTACTGAAGTTCGTAGTTTCCATGGGCTTGCTTCTTTTTACAGACGGTTTATTCCCCACTTCAGTTCTATTATGGCCCCAGTGACAGATTGTATGAAGGGGAAGACGTTTGAATGGACAGATGAGGCAGAGTTGGCTTTTCAAGTTGTGAAAGAGAAGCTCACTACAGCACCAATTCTGGTATTGCCTAATTTTTCTCAAGTTTTTGAACTTCATACTGATGCCTCAAAGGTTGGAATTGGTGGGGTTCTTAGTCAGGGTGGTCGACCTGTTGCTTATTTTAGTGAGAAGTTAACTGGGCCTAAGTTGAGGTACAGTACTTATGACCTAGAGTTTTATGCAGTGGTCCAAGCTGTAAAGCATTGGCGTCATTACTTGTTCCAAAAGGAGTTTGTTTTATTCACTGATCATGATTCCCTAAGGCATATTCGTACTCAAGACAAGGTATCTCACAAGCATGGGCGATGGTTGGCCTTTCTTGAGAAGTTTACTTTTGTGGTCAAACACAAGACTGGTGTTTCAAATAGGGTTGCTGATGCCTTAAGCAGGAGGAGTAATCTGCTTGTATCTATGAGGGTTGATGTGCCGGGTTTAGAGGTCATTCGTGAGCAGTTAGCCATTGACCCTTATTTCTCAGTTATTTTGCAGGATGTGGAAACTGGGCAAAAGTCAGACTTTCTTTTGCATGATGGTTTTCTGTTCAAGGGGAATCAGCTATGTATTCCTGATCCTAGTCTTCGCTTAAAGATTATTAAAGAGTTACATGGTGAAGGGCATGTTGGTCGTGATCGTACTTTACAGCAGATTCTTATTACTGGCCTACTATGAGGAAAGAGGTGGATCGTTATGTGAAGAGGTGTCGTATTTGTCAAGTTTCCAAGGGCACGGCTACCAATGCGGGTCTCTATATGCCTTTACCAATTCCCTCACAGCCATGGGTTGATATTAGTATGGATTTCGTGTTTGGGTTACCTCGTACTCAGAGAGGTAATGATTCCATCTTTGTTGTGGTGGATCGGTTTTCCACGATGGTCCATTTTATTCCCTGCAAGAAGACGACTGATGCTGTTAATGTAGCCCAACTCTTCTTTCGTGATGTGTACCGTTTGCATGGGCTACCTTCTTCTATCGTGTCTGATCGGGATACCCGATTTCTGAGTCATTTTTGGCGTAGCTTGTGGAAGATGGTGAATACTCAACTTAACTTCAGTAGTGCTTATCACCCACAAACTGATGGGCAAACTGAAGTTGTTAATCGGTCACTTGGGAATTTGTTGAGGTGTTTGGTTGGTGATCATGTGAAGGCATGGGATCAAAAGTTGTGCCAAGCTGAGTTTGCTCATAATCATGCTGTCAATCGGAGCACTGGATATAGCCCATTTCAGATAGTTTATTCATCTCAACCTCGGGGACCACTTGATATGATGTCTCTTCCCGTTTCTAGATCTGTTCCAAAGAAAGTTCAGGATTTTGTAGAGGGTCTACATGAAGTTCATAATGCTGTGTATGATCATTTGACCCGAGCTAATCTGAAGTATAAGCAAGCTGCTGATCAGAAGCGTAGGCATGTTGAGTTCGAGGAAGGTGACTTTGTTTGGGCTGTTTTGACTAAAGATCGTTTTACAGTTGGGGAATACAACAAGTTATCAGCGAAGAAGATTGGCCCAGTTGAAATCGTGGAGAAGATCAATCCAAATGCATATCGTCTAAAACTTCCTAGTCACATTCGTTGTGCTGATGTGTTTAACGTGAAGCATCTGTTGCCTTATTATGGAGAGTCTTCTGATGATGAACATGTTGGTAATTCGAGGGCGAATTTTGTCTATCCAAGGGGGAATGATGTGGGCCCAAGTGTGGAGGAACGGGCTATTTTGTATTTGGAGGCCCAAGACCGCGTAACAAATGGGGCTTCACTAAAATGGCTCTAACTTGGGCTACGGGGGTCCGTTTTGGACGTGCGACCAGGCGATTCGAACGTGAGAACGAGCTTCATGTTGATGCAAACGCCTATGGCGGTTTGGGTCATCGTCCGGGCCAAAAAACGCTTATTTCTATTACTTATTTGCATTTTTATGTTTTTTGAACTATTTTGGGCTTTTTGTTTTAGGCCGTGTGTTTGGCCCGTTATCTTTTTTTAGGCCCGTTTCAAATTTCAGTCTCTATTTATATGTTGCTAAAGCTAATGAGAAGTTCAGAATTGAATTTTGAGAAAACTGTTTTTTTCACTTCAAATTCCGTGGCCTTTGGGGTTACAATTTGGGGGTTGGGGAAGAACTGCACGGGTATTCGTACAATCAACGTGTAATCTTCATTTTTCCGTTTCACGCGCTACATCAGTTGGTATCAGAGCCCAATTCCTGGCTCAAAATGCCTCCGAGGAGAAACAACAATATGCCTCTTGAAGAAGTGTATGAACGAGAGTTGGAGCAGCGACTTATGGCGAGGGTGGATGAACGGTTGGATCAAGTGGTCAATCAGTTGACTGATTGGATGGCCGATTTGATCAATCGTAGGAGGCAGGGACCCAATGACGGGTATGGTTCTGATTTTAGTAACCCATTTGGTGACGGTTCGGCTTCCGAAGATGAACAGGAAGGGCGACCAAGGGGTGAACGTGGAGGGGGTAACAGGCGTTGGGATTCTGGAATAAGAGTTGATATTCCGGAATTTGATGGGTCTAGTTTAAATCCGGAGGGGTTCATCGATTGGTTGGCTACCGTAGAGGAGGTTTTCGAGTACAAGGAGGTTCCTGAAAACAAGCGGGTGGCCTTGATCGCTACCAGGTTACGTGGTAGGGCCTCTGCGTGGTGGCAACAATTGAAATTAACACGTAATAGACTCGGGAAGTCAAGGATCGTGACATGGGCCAAGTTGAAAAAGTGCTTGCGGTCCAACTTTTTGCCTCATAATTTTCAAAGGTTGATGTACCAGCGTCTGCAGAATTTGAAACAGGGGGCTAAATCGGTTGATGATTATACCACAGAGTTTTACCAGTTGATTGCGAGGAATGATATTCAAGAACCGGAGGAGCAACTTGTTTCTCGGTATATTGGGGGTTTAAGGGTTCAAATCATGGAGGTCGTGAATCTTTTTGATCCGTTAACCATTCCTGAGGCACACCAACGGGCGTTGGCCTTTGAGAAGCAAAACCGTCGGGTGAGCGGTTCATTTACCCTGCTGGGGGAATCGTTGGGTCTGGCAGTGGGGCACCTCGTGGCGGGCCTAGTCAGCAGAAGCCGGGGGGTAGCAATACCGGGCCTACTTCTAAGGGGGCTAGTAGTAGTGGTCCAAGATGTTTCAATTGTGGTGAAACGGGCCATCGTCAAGCGGAGTGCAAAAGGGCTGGCAAAAGGCACTTGTTTGCTGAGTCTGAGGACGAAAAATATGAAGAGTATGAAAACAATCCAGTGTACGATGAAGAAACTGAGTACGAAGAAGAGGTTGTGACCGGTGATGTTGGAGTGAACTTGGTTGTCAGACGCTCTTGTTATACGCCGAAGGCAGATGGGGATGACTGGCTTAAGCATAACATCTTCCACTCAACATGTACCATTTTGGGGAAGGTTTGCACGTTTGTCATTGATTCGGGGAGTTGTGACAATCTGATTTCTGAAGAGGCAGTTCAAAAGTTGGCCTTGAAGACAGAGAGTCACCCGAAACCGTACAAGCTTCAGTGGCTTAAAAATGGAGGTGAAGTGACAGTATCTAAAAGGGCACTTGTTTCTATTTTTATTGGGACAACGTATAAAGATGATGTTGTGTGTGATGTGGTCCCTATGGATGCGTGTCACTTACTGTTGGGTAGACCTTGGGAATATGAACGTAATATAGAGCATAATGGGCGGTCCAATACTTATAGCTTTCTGTTTGGTGGTGTGAAGATCACTCTTGTCCCTAGCAAGCCTAAACAGTTAGCCACAAAACAGTCGGGTAATTTGTTGACCATCAGTCAGTTTCAAGATGAATTGGAGGACACAGACAGTGTTTTTGTTTTGATAGGGAAGGGAGTGCCCCGAGGAAGTCGATATTCCTGATGCTATGGTTCCTTTGCTTGAGGAATTTTCTGATGTGTTTCCTGTTGAGTTGCCTGATGGATTACCACCTTTGCGTGACATCCAACATCATATTGATTTGGAGCCGGGGTCACAGTTACCCAATAGACCACATTACAGGATGAGCCCTGCTTAGCATGAAGAGTTGCGAAGACAGGTTGAGGAGTTGATTTCTAAGGGTCACGTTCGTGAAAGTATGAGCCCTTGTGCTGTTCCGGCTTTATTGACTCCAAAAAAAGATGGCACTTGGCGTATGTGTGTTGATAGTCGAGCAATCAACAAGATTACTGTGAGGTACAGGTTTCCTATTCCTCGACTTGATGATTTGCTTGATCAACTTAGTGGTGCTAGTATTTTTACGAAGTTAGATTTGAAAAGTGGTTATTACCAGATTCGTCTTAGACCAGGTGACGAGTGGAAGACTGCCTTCAAGACTCGTGAAGGGTTGTATGAGTGGTTGGTGATGCCATTTGGATTATCAAACGCACCTAGTACTTTTATGCGTGTGATGAATCAGTTGCTTAGACCTTTTATTGGGAAGTTCGTGGATGTGTTTTTTGATGACATTCTCATTTATAATGCTTCTTTCAGCGACCATGTTGTGCATGTGAGGCAGGTTCTGGCCTTACTTCGCAGGGACCGTTTTTATGCAGCCACCAAGAAGTGTGTGTTCATGACCTCTAAAGTGTTATTCTTGGGGTATGTTATTTCTGGTGATGGGATACAGGTTGATGAATCCAAAGTGGCGGCTGTTCAAAATTGGCCAACTCCTACTACCATTACTGAAGTTCGTAGTTTCCATGGGCTTGCTTCTTTTTACAGACGGTTTATTCCCCACTTCAGTTCTATTATGGCCCCAGTGACAGATTGTATGAAGGGGAAGACGTTTGAATGGACAGATGAGGCAGAGTTGGCTTTTCAAGTTGTGAAAGAGAAGCTCACTACAGCACCAATTCTGGTATTGCCTAATTTTTCTCAAGTTTTTGAACTTCATACTGATGCCTCAAAGGTTGGAATTGGTGGGGTTCTTAGTCAGGGTGGTCGACCTGTTGCTTATTTTAGTGAGAAGTTAACTGGGCCTAAGTTGAGGTACAGTACTTATGACCTAGAGTTTTATGCAGTGGTCCAAGCTGTAAAGCATTGGCGTCATTACTTGTTCCAAAAGGAGTTTGTTTTATTCACTGATCATGATTCCCTAAGGCATATTCGTACTCAAGACAAGGTATCTCACAAGCATGGGCGATGGTTGGCCTTTCTTGAGAAGTTTACTTTTGTGGTCAAACACAAGACTGGTGTTTCAAATAGGGTTGCTGATGCCTTAAGTAGGAGGAGTAATCTGCTTGTATCTATGAGGGTTGATGTGCCGGGTTTGGAGGTCATTCGTGAGCAGTTAGCCATTGACCCTTATTTCTCAGTTATTTTGCAGGATGTGGAAACTGGGCAAAAGTCAGACTTTCTTTTGCATGATGGTTTTCTGTTCAAGGGGAATCAGCTATGTATTCCTGATTCTAGTCTTCGCTTAAAGATTATTAAAGAGTTACATGGTGAAGGGCATGTTGGTCGTGATCGTACTTTACAGCTGGTTCAAGATTCTTATTACTGGCCTACTATGAGGAAAGAGGTGGATCGTTATGTGAAGAGGTGTCGTATTTGTCAAGTTTCCAAGGGCACGGCTACCAATGCGGGTCTCTATATGCCTTTACCAATTCCCTCACAGCCATGGGTTGATATTAGTATGGATTTCGTGTTGGGGTTACCTCGTACTCAGAGAGGTAATGATTCCATCTTTGTTGTGGTGGATCGGTTTTCCAAGAAGGTCCATTTTATTCCCTGCAAGAAGACAACTGATGTTGTTAATGTAGCCCAACTCTTCTTTCGTGATGTGTACCGTTTGCATGGGCTGCCTTCTTCTATCGTGTCTGATCGGGATACCCGATTTCTGAGTCATTTTTGGCGTAGCTTGTGGAAGATGGTGAATACTCAACTTAACTTCAGTAGTGCTTATCACCCACAAACTGATGGGCAAACTGAAGTTGTTAATCGGTCACTTGGGAATTTGTTGAGGTGTTTGGTTGGTGATCATGTGAAGGCATGGGATCAAAAGTTGTGCCAAGCTGAGTTTGCTCATAATCATGCTGTCAATCGGAGCACTGGATATAGCCCATTTCAGATAGTTTATTCATCTCAACCTCGGGGACCACTTGATTTGATGTCTCTTCCTGTTTCTGGATCTGTTCCAAAGAAAGTTCAGGATTTTGTAGAGGGTCTACATGAAGTTCAAAATGCTGTGTATGATCATTTGACCCGAGCTAATCTGAAGTATAAGCAAGCTGCTGGTCAGAAGCGTAGGCATGTTGAGTTCGAGGGAGGTGACTTTGTTTGGGCTGTTTTGACTAAAGATCATTTTACAGTTGGGGAATACAACAAGTTATCAGCGAAGAAGATTGGCCCAGTTGAAATCGTGGAGAAGATCAATCCAAATGCATATCGTCTAAAACTGCCTAGTCACATTCGTTGTGCTGATGTGTTTAACGTGAAGCATCTGTTGCCTTATTATGGAGAGTCTTCTGATGATGAACCTGTTGGTAATTCGAGGGCGAATTTTGTCTATCCAGGGGGGAATGATGTGGGCCCAAGTGTGGAGGAACGGGCTATTTTGTATTTGGAGGCCCAAGATCGCGTAACAAAAGGGGCTTCACTAAAATGGCTCTAACTTGGGCTACGTGGGTCCGTTTTGGACGTGCGACCAGGCGATTCGAACGTGAGAACGAGATCCATCTTGCTGCAAACGCCTATGGCAATTTGGGTCATCGTCCGGGCCAAAAAACGCTTATTTCTATTACTTATTTGCATTTTTATGTTTTTTGAACTATTTTGGGCTTTTTGTTTTAGGCCGTGTGTTTGGCCCGTTATCTTTTTTTAGGCCCGTTTCGAATTTTAGTCTCTATTTATATGTTGCTAAAGCTAATGAGAAGTTCAGAATTGAATTTTGAGAAAACTGTTTTTTTCACTTCAAATTCCGTGGCCTTTGGGGTTACAATTTGGGGGTTGGGGAAGAACTGCACGGGTATTCGTAGAATCAACGTGTAATCTTCATTTTTCCGTTTCACGCGCTACATCAGTTGGTATCAGAGCCGAATTCCTGGCTCAAAATGCCTCCGAGGAGAAACAACAACAGGCCTCTTGATGAAGTGTATGAACGAGAGTTGGAGCAGCGACTTATGGCGAGGGTGGATGAACGGTTGGATCAAGTGGTCAATCAGTTGACTGATCGGATGGCCGATTTGATCAATCGTAGGAGGCAGGGACCCAATGACGGGCATGGTTCTGATTTTAGTAACCCATTTGGTGACGGTTCGGCTTCCGAAGACGAACAGGAAGGGCGACCAAGGGGTGAACGTGGAGGGGGTAACAGGCGTTGGGATTCTGGAATAAGAGTTCATATTCCGGAATTTGATGGGTCTAGTTTGAATCCAGAGGGGTTCATCGATTGGTTGGCTACCGTAGAGGAGGTGTTCGAGTACAAGGAGGTGCCTGAAAACAAGCGGGTGGCCTTGATCGCTACCAGGTTACGTGGTAGGGCCTCTGCGTGGTGGCAACAATTGAAATTAACACGGAATAGACTCGGGAAGTCAAGGATCGTGACGTGGGCCAAGATGAAAAAGTGCTTGCGGTCCAACTTTTTGCCTCATAATTTTCAAAGGTTGATGTACCAGCGTCTGCAGAATTTGAAACAGGGGGCTAAATCGGTTGATGATTATACCACAGAGTTTTACCAGTTGATTGGGAGGAATGATATTCAAGAACCGGAGGAGCAACTTGTTTCTCGGTATATTGGGGGTCTAAGGGTTCAAATCATGGAGGCCGTGAATCTTTTTGATCCGTTAACCATTCCTGAGGCACACCAACGGACGTTGGCCTTTGAGAAGCAAAACCGTCGGGTGAGCGGTTCATTTACCCCTGCTGGGGGAATCGTTGGGTCTGGCAGTGGGGCACCTCGTGGCGGGCCTAGTCAGCAGAAGCCGGGGGGTAGCAATACCGGGCCTACTTCTAAGGGGGCTAGTAGTAGTGGTCCAAGATGTTTCAATTGTGGTGAAACGGGCCATCGTCAAGCGGAGTGCAAAAGGGCTGGCAAAAGGCAATTGTTTGCTGAGTCTGAGGACGAACAATATGAAGAGTATGAAAACAATCCAGTGTACGATGAAGAAACTGAGTACGAAGAAGAGGTTATGACCGGTGATGTTGGAGTTAACTTGGTTGTCAGACGCTCTTGTTATACGCCGAAGGCAGATGGGGATGACTGGCTTAAGCATAACATCTTCCACTCAACATGTACCATTTTGGGGAAGGTTTGCACGTTTGTCATTGATTCGGGGAGTTGTGACAATCTGATTTCTGAAGAGGCAGTTCAAAAGTTGGCCTTGAAGACAGAGAGTCACCCGAAACCGTACAAGCTTCAGTGGCTTAAAAAGGGAGGTGAAGTGACAGTATCTAAAAGGGCACTTGTTTCTATTTCTATTGGGACAACGTATAAAGATGATGTTGTGTGTGATGTGGTCCATATGGACGCGTGTCACTTACTGTTGGGTTGACCTTGGGAATATGAACGTAATATAGAGCATAATGGGCGGTCCAATACTTATAGCTTTCTGTTTGGTGGTGTGAAGATCACTCTTGTCCCTAGCAAGCCTAAACAGTTAGCCACAAAACAGTCGGGTAATTTGTTGACCATCAGTCAGATTCAAGATGAATTGGAGGACACAGACAGTGTTTTTGTTTTGATAGGGAAGGCAGTGCCCGAGGAAGTCGAAATTCCTGATGCTATGGTTCCTTTTATTGAGGAATTTTCTGATGTGTTTCCTGTTGAGTTGCCTGATGGATTACCACCTTTGCGTGACATCCAACATCATATTGATTTGGAGCCGGGGTCACAGTTACCCAATAGACCACATTACAGGATGAGCCCTGCTGAGCATGAAGAGTTGCGAAGACAGGTTGAGGAGTTGATTTCTAAGGGTCACGTTCGTGAAAGTATGAGCCCTTGTGCTGTTCCGGCTTTATTGACTCCAAAACAAGATGGCACTTGGCGTATGTGTGTTGATAGTCGAGCAATCAACAAGATTACTGTGAGGTACAGGTTTCCTATTCCTCGACTTGATGATTTGCTTGATCAACTTAGTGGTGCTAGTATTTTTACGAAGTTAGATTTGAAGAGTGGTTATTACCAGATTCGTCTTAGACCGGGTGACAAGTGGAAGACTGCCTTCAAGACTCGTGAAGGGTTGTATGAGTGGTTGGTGATGCCATTTGGATTATCAAACGCACCTAGTACTTTTATGCGTGTGATGAATCAGTTGCTTAGACCTTTTATTGGGAAGTTCGTGGTTGTGTATTTTGATGACATTCTCATTTATAGTGCTTCTTTCAGCGACCATGTTGTGCATGTGAGGCAGGTTTTGGCCTTACTTCGCAGGGACCGTTTTATGCAGCCACCAAGAAGTGTGTGTTCATGACCTCTAAAGTGTTATTCTTGGGGTATGTTATTTCTGGTGATGGGATACAGGTTGATGAATCCAAAGTGGCGGCTGTTCAAAATTGGCCAACTCCTACTACCATTACTGAAGTTCGTAGTTTCCATGGGCTTGCTTCTTTTTACAGACGGTTTATTCCCCACTTCAGTTCTATTATGGCCCCAGTGACAGATTGTATGAAGGGGAAGACGTTTGAATGGACAGATGAGGCAGAGTTGGCTTTTCAATTTGTGAAAGAGAAGCTCACTACAGCACCAATTCTGGTATTGCCTAATTTTTCTCAAGTTTTTGAACTTCATACTGATGCCTCAAAGGTTGGAATTGGTGGGGTTCTTAGTCAGGGTGGTCGACCTGTTGCTTATTTTAGTGAGAAGTTAACTGGGCCTAAGTTGAGGTACAGTACTTATGACCTAGAGTTTTATGCAGTGGTCCAAGCTGTAAAGCATTGGCGTCATTACTTGTTCCAAAAGGAGTTTGTTTTATTCACTGATCATGATTCCCTAAGGCATATTCGTACTCAAGACAAGGTATCTCACAAGCATGGGCGATGGTTGGCCTTTCTTGAGAAGTTTGCTTTTGTGGTCAAACACAAGACTGGTGTTTCAAATAGGGTTGCTGATGCCTTAAGCAGGAGGAGTAATCTGCTTGTATCTATGAGGGTTGATGTGCCGGGTTTGGAGGTCATTCGTGAGCAGTTAGCCATTGACCCTTATTTCTCAGTTATTTTGCAGGATGTGGAAACTGGGCAAAAGTCAGACTTTCTTTTGCATGATGGTTTTCTGTTCAAGGGGAATCAGCTATGTATTCCTGATTCTAGTCTTCGCTTAAAGATTATTAAAGAGTTACATGGTGAAGGGCATGTTGGTCGTGATCGTACTTTACAGCTGGTTCAAGATTCTTATTACTGGCCTACTATAAGGAAAGAGGTGGATCGTTATGTGAAGAGGTGTCGTATTTGTCAAGTTTCCAAGGGCACGGCTACCAATGCGGGTCTCTATATGCCTTTACCAATTCCCTCACAGCCATGGGTTGATATTAGTATGGATTTCGTGTTGGGGTTACCTCGTACTCAGAGAGGTAATGATTCCATCTTTGTTGTGGTGGATCGGTTTTCCAAGATGGTCCATTTTATTCCCTGCAAGAAGACGACTGATGTTGTTAATGTAGCCCAACTCTTCTTTCGTGATGTGTACCGTTTGCATGGGCTACCTTCTTCTATCGTGTCTGATCGGGATACCCGATTTCTGAGTCATTTTTGGCGTAGCTTGTTGAAGATGGTGAATACTCAACTTAACTTCAGTAGTGCTTATCACCCACAAACTGATGGGCAAACTGAAGTTGTTAATCGGTCACTTGGGAATTTGTTGAGGTGTTTGGTTGGTGATCATGTGATGGCATGGGATCAAAAGTTGTGCCAAGCTGAGTTTACTCATAATCATGCTGTCAATCGGAGCACTGGATATAGCCCATTTCAGATAGTTTATTCATCTCAACCTCGAGGACCACTTGATTTGATGTCTCTTCCCGTTTCTAGATCTGTTCCAAAGAAAGTTCAGGATTTTGTAGAGGGTCTACATGAAGTTCATAATGCTGTGTATGATCATTTGACCCGAGCTAATCTGAAGTATAAGCAAGCTGCTGATCAGAAGCGTAGGCATGTTGAGTTCGAGGAAGGTGACTTTGTTTGGGCTGTTTTGACTAAAGATCATTTTACAGTTGGGGAATACAGCAAGTTATCAGCGAAGAAGATTGGCCCAGTTGAAATCGTGGAGAGGATCAATCCAAATGCATATCGTCTAAAACTGCCTAGTCACATTCGTTGTGCTGATGTGTTTAACGTGAAGCATCTGTTGCCTTATTATGGAGAGTCTTCTGATGATGAACCTGTTGGTAATTCGAGGGCGAATTTTGTCTATCCAGGGGGGAATGATGTGGGCCCAAGTGTGGAGGAACGGGCTATTTTGTATTTGGAGGCCCAAGACCGCGTAACAAAAGGGGCTTCACTAAAATGGCTCTAACTTGGGCTACGGGGGTCCGTTTTGGACGTGCGACCAGGCGATTCGAACGTGAGAACGAGCTCCATCTTGCTGCAAACGCCTATGGCAGTTTGGGTCATCGTCCGGGCCAAAAAACGCTTATTTCTATTACTTATTTGCATTTTTATGTTTTTTGAACTATTTTGGGCTTTTTGTTTTAAGCCGTGTGTTTGGCCCGTTATCTTTTTTTAGGCCCGTTTTGAATTTCAGTCTCTATTTATATGTTGCTAAAGCAAATGAGAAGTTCAGAATTGAATTTTGAGAAAACTGTTTTTTTCACTTCAAATTCCGTGGCCTTTGGGGTTACAATTTGGGGGTTGGGGAAGAACTGCACGGGTATTCGTAGAATCAACGTGTAATCTTCATTTTTCCGTTTCACGCGCTACATCACTTACTCACCTGCAACTCCAATTTCCTTTTCGTCAATTTCATCGGAACAGAACAAATCGTCGGAGTTGGGATGGGAACAGAACAAATCGAAATCCAAATCGTCAGAGTTTGGGTATAAACTTCGTTTCTCGCAAACTTCCAGTGAAAAACCTCCCCCCCCCCCCCCCCCGCCCTCTTCAATTTCCGCTGGATTTGGGCCCACCCATGGTTTAAACGGAGGCAAGTTCAAGCCCTTCGGACAACATCGGACGCCAATCTCCAATGCAAAGGGCGGATCTTGCGTGGCACAGGCGGGTGGATTATGGTCGCGTTGGAGACAGTCTTATGAAACAACATTGAGACTAATGAAGCGTAATGCCTAAATCCAATAATTGAACTTTATGTTCCGCCCATCTCTAAAGAAGCATAATGCCTAAATCTAATAACTCAAAAGCCCACATAATGACTAGATCAAATCAAATTATTAACTCAAAAGGTATGAGGCAAGGAGATCTGCTTTCTCCTTTCTTGTTCTTGGTTGTGATGGAAGCGTTATCTTGTATGCTCGAGAGTGCTAAGGAAGCGGGGGCGATTAAAGGTATTTGTACTCCAAACAATGGGCCGGTCATTTCCCATCTTTTTTATGCGGATGATGCTTTGGTGGTGGGCAATTGGTCGAAAGATGAAGTGGTCAATATTGTGAGAATTCTCCGTTGCTTTCATGCTTGCTCGGGCCTCAAAATAAATTTAGATAAATCCAATTTGTATGGTATTGGCATGGATTTGGAGCATATCGGAGTTTTGGCGAGAGAAGTCGGGTGCAAGCCAGATTCCCCCCCCCCCCCCCCCCGGTTCAAATATCTCAGTTTAAAAGTGGGGGATAATATGAACCGGATTATCAATTGGCAACATGTGATGGATACTTTCCGGTCTCGTCTCGCTTTGTGGAGGTCGAATCTCTTGTCTATTGGTGGTAGAGTGGTCCTCATTAAGGCGGTATTGGAAAGCTTACCAACTTACTATTTTTCTTTATACAAAGCCCCGACGAAGGTTATTTTGGATTTGGAATTGTTAGGGGTGAAATTCTGAGCCCATATCCTGGATAATATCTTGAATTAGATCTTGACTATATGATAAATGTTCATACTCAGGGTGCTGACTCAGGATATTGGTAACATCCTGGCATGGTATCCTAAGGATTACTAACGGATTATGTGCAGGAGTACGAGTTCAAGGTTGCAACGTTCGTGAAGACCTCTTCCCCTGAAGACTCGGTCCAATTTGTTCGAAGAAAGATGTTGAGGCCACTTTACTTGGTCTCCAACGTTAACTAGGGAATATTCGCTGGCATCCCCCATTTGTAGGAGATTTTGTTTTCATTTCTTAGCTATAAATAGATGGATAAATCAGATCGAATAGGACATCACACTCACTACTCTCGAACTCTTCTACTCTTTCTCTCGCAACTCTCTGAAAGCATTGTAACACTTAGTAGCGTTCTAGTCAATATCCTGCACTGTATCCTGACATTTGAAGTAATAAGAAGAACAAGGCAGCTGCGATTGTCAGCTCCTGAGGTTTTGTGCCGGTGATCTAGATTGGTCAAGGGCTTTCCTCGTACATCTCGTGTCACCTTTTACTTTTTGCTCATTGTTTGATCATAGATATAGCTCGATATCCTGAGCTATATCCTGAACACTGTCTTTTGCAAACAACTAAACCAGGATATTTTCAATTCACATTCTTAGCACACTACCTCACTTAACTAATTTGATCACTAAATTGCTTAGGTAATTTTTGACCAAAACAATTTGGCGCCCACCCTGGGGCAAGTGGTGCTATTTCTTCTAAAAGCTTTTGCAAAATCATTACTTGGTTTTCTATTTTCAAAACTTTTTGCTACACTATTTTCAATGGCTTCAAGATCAAACATGAGCTCTTCTACCGTGTCTGCTACAACATCTGCAACGATTGGTTCGGTGCTTCCACCACCTCCTCCAAGGACGCAAGCTTCTTCACAGCCTCACGATATTATCCCCACTCAGAATATTCAGGGATCTGCTCCTGTTTTGGCCTCTAATGATGAAATTCTAACTTTATTTGGTAGTATACAGGAACAGATGAAGCAGCAGCAGGAAACCAACCAAATGCTGATGAGAGAGATACAACTCTTGAAATCCACCTCAAGCAGGCCCGCTGAGGATCTTGCAGCCTAGAGCTTTGAACTTCAGTTCTACAATATATATTGAAGATAACAGGGGGAATATTGTGCATATCCATTCCCAAAGTCATATTCCTGAGATGCCCTCTTCGGTTAGGGTGTCAACTGTGAGAAGTTCAGGATATGCTTCAGGATATGGCCAGAATCCTCAGATCTGTAACGTATCTAATAATAATAATACTCTTGCTACTAATGGTATTGGATCTTTGCAGGATGCAGGTATGACATCAGCACTTTCCAGTGAGCTTAAGAAATTAAAGAACATGATATCCAATGTACCTGGAGTAGTCCAGCCAATCCCAAAAGTATCACAGGATAGCCACAAGATATCTCGGTTTGCATATCCTATATGTGATGATGAAATCCCGAAAAGATTTCAAACCCCCAACATGAACCTCTATGATGGGACCATGGATCCTGAAGAGCATATTGCCCAGTATAGGAAAAGGATGGAAATCAACCCTATCCATCCAGATCTTAAGGAAGCATGCCTCTGCAAGGGTTTCGGTTCTACCTTAACAGGATCGGCCTTAAAGTGGCTCTTAAACGTTCCTCCTCATTCAATTACATCATTTGCTCACCTAGTCAATTTATTTAATAGTCATTTTTCTTGCAGTCGAAGTTTTGAGAAACTAACTGTAACAACCCTCAAAAATACTCCCAACGACAACATGTGATCAAAACCAGAAGTGCTCGGGATGAAACTTGTATATTCAATCTGGAAAATTTACAGGTTATGGAATCTTGGCGTTTGACGAACTAAATCACATCAAAATAGTCTTATTAGATTCACATTTATAAACCAAACAATTTAGGATCAGGACCCAAACATATGTGATAAACACCAGCACAAAAATCGAGAAAAACACACGATTGGACGAGAAGGGCGGCCAAGGACACGCGTCATGACACTGCGACACGTGTTAGGCCTACGTGTGACACGTGGCGACCAAAGCCAGGTCGACCCTCCCCGCGACACGGGCCAGGGGAGGCCGACCCGTGCGCGACACGCGGGGGAGACCAAATGTGGGTATATAACAGGCAGTAGTGGGACTGAAATCTGTGCACCAGTTCGATCAAATTTAGACGAACTATCTCTCTCGTTCTCCGTTTTCTTTGCACAAAAACCCCTAAACCCCGAAACTCTGCTCGTTATCAGGGTAATAACTCTAATCACGGACACAGTACTATATCCGATTGATTGAAACTGATCCAACGGATGTTTAAGTGATGCCTGTATATGGCTATACTTTGTCATTCGTTGTGAGTTTTGATCTCGTGATTATCGTTAAAGTTGAATTGGGTTAATACGCTAATACGAGTTCTCTAGCATTATAACTCATAATCAGGAAGCTGTTAAACTAGAAAACTTAGCAATTAAGATAACTTAGTAGTTAAGAAAACTTAATAGCTAAGGAAACTTAACAGGAAAGGAAACTTAGCAGTTAAGCAAGCTAAGTAAGTTAATTAATCAGCTAATTACGTTACTTGATTAAACCATTAAGGAAAATTAATCAGTTAAGTAAGATTAATTAATCAAGTACGATTAATTAAGTTAAGTATGATTAATTAATCAGTTAAGCAAGATTAATTAGGCTAAGCAAGATTAATTAAGTAAGTAAATTAAACACCTAAATAGATATACATGAAAATAAATATATATGAGATAGATAATATCAAAGGAAGGTGCAAGGAAGGTGTAAGAGGATATATATGTGGGTAGGAAGCTTCTTAGAAAATGTATAGGTAACTTCCTAGAAAAGGTATATGAAATTTACTAGAAAGTACAAAGGAAACTTCCTACAAATTTCATATTTCCTACCTATAAATAGGAAGCTTGGGATTCATTTTTCTTTGCTCATTTCTTCTATTCTTCTCTCTATACGTTGGTGTTCTAACCAATAATCACCGATGCGATATTATGTCCGATCAATTCGGGAACCAACTAACGAATGCTAAAGTGCTGTCTAAATAAGACTATACTTTGTGAATTTCGTTAAGGTTCTGATCTCGTGACCATCGTTAGGTTTGATATGGTTTTACACTAAAACGTATTCCACTCTGTTAAACTATATGTTTAACTAACAGAAACTCCAAACCATACACTTACTACCAAACAAAATACTTAATCATCAGAAGATTCAGAACTCTCAAGAAAGTAGATGCTTAGTTATCAAAAGGCATAGCAAAAGGCATAGAATCTGAAGGCTTGTTAATCAAGACTGTATGCTAACAATGTGAGTCATTCTCCTTTTATCAAATTGCTTTACAAAACCCTAAACGTTTTTCAGTTATAGTTTGCAGTGATTAAGTCTTTGCTAATCTTTAATTACAGGCAGTATGTGGGGGTTTTGTGCACATTACTACTAACGATTTATCACTTAGGTGGGCGAGCCTAATTTGTGATATGTCCACAGTCATAGATCCGGTCGAGTGACAGCTGAACTAGCTAATTATAAGATAGGGGCAAATATAAAAACCCTTAATGCTGTGAATTATAACAAATGTGTTTTGTACAAAATGAATGAACTCACCAATATTTATTGCTGACCAAAATGTTTTTAAAACGCGTTTCAGGTGATTACAGTAGATTGGAACAAGAGTGGCGAGACGGCACCGAAAGGCTTAAAAGTGGCTTATTTTATCAAATAAAGTAAATTAAATTAAATGTTGTTTTACGTATTCGGGTATATCCCATATTAAAGCTACCTTTCAAAACATCATTTTATCTCATCTATTTAATAAATAAAATCCGGTGTTTTCTAAACTCTGATATTTTCCTAACTCACGGTCCTGATGAACATTTCCGCTGCAATATTTTTAAAATAACCACCTGTACCACTTAACTGTTCGCGGCTCCCGTCCAGGGTGGGGGCGGGGGCCGTGACACTAACTAGTGATCTCTACAGGATAACTCAGGGACCTCAGGAATCCTTGAGAGATTATGTGAACAAGTTTAGCCGGGAATCCTTAGATATCCCACATCTTGATGTTGCAACAGCTGTGCAGTCTTTCAAGATGGGATTGCCGAAAGATTCTCAGTTTTACCAGGATCTTGTAATGAACCCATGCAGGAACCTAGATGAAGCTCGGAACAGGGCTTTGAGATATATTCAACTCGAGGATGACAAAAAGATGCAAGAGAGGATGAATTCATCTTCAACCTATGAATTGACCAACAGGAAGTCAGAGTCCTCGTACAAGCCATGTCGTTCTAAGCCATATGGCAGGAATGATACAAGAAAGTGAATGATGTTGAAGACGAGGATCCTGAAGAGTATCCTGAGTTGTCAGAATATTGTTTGTCTGTTAACATACCTGAATCGATATATGCTATGCAGGGTTTAGGAGACAAAGCAAGGTGGCCTAGAAAGAACCAACAAAAAGCTGATTGGAAGGATAAGTCCAGGTGGTGTGCCTTCCATGAGGATTTCGGACATGTTACTGAAGATTGCATTGCTCGGAGGAAAGAAATAAGCTATCTCCTGAGCAAGGGATATCTGAAGGATCTCCTAGGAAGAAAGAAGAATAAGGGTCAGGATACTGAGAAGGATCCTGAACGAGCAGCATCACCTCCTGCGGATGCCAAGATAATTAACTTTATTTCAGGGGGATCCGATATCTGCGGAACTTCTTATTCTGCAGCCAAAAGACATGCAAAGGAGGCTAAGGCAGAGAGGGGAGATAAGCCAACCAGAATGACAACCCTCACGACTGATAAAATGATCACCTTCGAGATTGATGACAGGGATATTGTCCAGGATCCTCACCATGATGCTCTAGTAATAACGTTATATGTGGCTAACCATTTTGTATGCAGGATACTGGTGGATAATGGCAGCTCCGTCAACATAATTCAACTAGAGACGTTGAAGAGGATGAATGTATCCCCGATGGATATCACTTCAAAGTCCACTGTACTTGTTGGGTTCAGTGGAGAAGCTAGGAACACTGTGGGAGAGATAAAGTTACCAGTATATGTTGAAGGGGTCAACTCAATGCAACGCTTTTGTGTGATGGACTCCTTATCCTTCTATAATATTATATTGGGAAGGCCGTGGATTTATGATATGAAAGCTGTTCCGTCAACCTATCATCAATGCATCAAGATCCCAACTCCTTGGGGGTTGTCAAGGTGGATAATGATCAACAGGAGGCAAAGGAATGTTACTCATCCTCGATGAAATCCTCAACCAAGCCCAATGCAGCATAGCAATTAAAGATGCGAGCCCAGGATATTGTGGAGGCTTCAGAACAGGATGTTAAGAAGATTATCCTGGACCAGGATAATCCAGATATCTCAGTGCTCGTAGGAACCAATATTCCTCAGGATATTGAACATCAGTTAATTAACTTTTTGAAATGCAGGATGTCAACATTCGCATGGAAGCATGAGGATATGACAGGTATTTCCAAAGATATTATCACTCACAAGCTTGGAATTCACAGGTCATTCAAGCCTGTTCAGCAAAAGAGAAGGAAGTTTGCTCCTGAACGAAACACAATTATTCAAGAGGAAGTCCAAAGATTATTGAAGTCCAAGATGATTAGGGAGGTCAAATTCCCAAGATGGCTAGCAAATGTAGTTGTGGTGCAGAAGAAAAATGGGAAATGGAGAGTTTGTGTAGATTACACAGACTTGAACAAAGCTTGTCCCAAAGACCCGTTTCCTCCACCTCATATTGATTCAATGGCGGATGCTACTGCCGGCCATGAGATGTTAACCTTCATGGATGCATCCTCAGGATTCCAGCAGATCCAAATGGAACCTTCAGACCAGGAGGATACTGCTTTCATGACACCAACATGTATTTATTGTTATACAGCTATGCCTTTTGGCTTGAAAATGCAGGCGCAACATATCAAAGATTGGTGAACATGATGTTTAAAGACAAGCTGGGGGACACCATAGAGGTATACATTGATGACATGGTAGTAAAATCTAAGAAGGCTGAGGATCACCTCCAGGATATTAAGGGAGCATTTGATATCCTGGATCAATATAACATGAAGTTAAACCCTTCCAAATGTCATTTTGGAGTGGGGGCAGGAAAGTTTTTAGGATATATGGTGACTAAAAGAGGGATAGAAGCAAGCCCAGAACAGATCCAATCCATCTTGGATATCAAGTCACCTTCCAACATGAAAGATGTACAAAGATTGACGGGACGAGTAGTAGCATTAAACAAATTTATCTCAAGATCCTCGAAAAAATGCAAGGAATTTTATGATATCCTGAAGAAGAAGAAGAATAAGAAATTCGAATGGGGAGAGAAGCATGAAGCAGCCTTGCAGGATTTGAAGCAGTATCTTTCAACCGCACCTCTATTGATGAAACCTAAGGATGGTGAACCATTATCCCTGTATCTCGCAATATTAGGGAATGTTGTAAGTGTTGTTCTTGTAAAGGATCATGAAGGTCAGCAGTATCCAGTCTATTATGTTAGTAAAAGTTTATTAGATGTTGAAACTAGATATTCTCATTTAGAAAAATTAATATTAGCCCTAGTTATGGCATCAACAAAGCTTAGACATTATTTTGAAACACATGGGATTCATGTTAAAACCAATTATCCTGTTAAAAATGTGCTTAGGAAACCTGAGATGTCAGGTAGAATGGCTAAGTGGTCAGTAAAACTAAGTGCCTATGATCTAGTATATGAACCTAGGAATGTCATAAAATCTCATGCTTTAGCTGACTTTGTGGCTGATTTCAGTAGTGATATTCAAAATGAAGTAGACCTAAAAGTTCAACAACTAGGGGAAACCTCAAAATCCTGGACATTATATACTGATGGTGCATCTAATGTTAGAGGTGTAGGATTGGGTATACTACTAAAATCGCCACAGGGGGACATATTACCCCAGGCTATTAGGTGTGAATTCCCTGCCACTAATAATGAAGCAGAATATGAAGCTTTGATTGCAGGATTAGAGTTGGCTAGAAACATGAATATTAAGAGTTTGCAAGTATATGTTGATTCCTTGTTAATTACTAATCATTTTAATTGATCACATGCAGTTAAAGGTGAGAAGTTAATCGAGTATCTTGAAATTCTCAAAAAATTAGCAGGATATTTCGATGTTTTTACACTTGAACAGGTACCAAGAGAAGATAATGCTGAAGCAGATGCCTTGGCAAATTTAGGATCATCAGTCAAAATACCAGAAGGAACCCAAATACCAATACTTCACATCTTATATCCTGCAGTGGATCTTTTCAAATCACATGATAAGGAGGTAACAAGTATTCAGGATCCTAGTCATGATCCTGATGAGGATCCTAAATCCTGGATGGCTCCAATCATAAGATACCTCAAGGATGGACACATCCCTAAAGATGAGAATCCTAAGGCCTTTAGAATGAAGGTATCACGATTCACTATTATAAATAATATTTTGTACAAGAAATCTCTTGCAGGACCATACCTGAGATGCTTGGAGGATCCTGAAGCTAGAGAAGTGCTTCAGGATATACACGAAGGAGATTGAGTAACCACACCGGGGGCAGATCATTATTTTCAAAGGTATTAAGAACAGGATACTATTGGTCGACGATGAAGAAAGATGCTGCAGAATATGCTCGAAGATGTGATGCATGTCAAAGGCACAGCAACATATTACATCAACCTGCTGAACCAGTTTATCCTATTGCTTCCCCTTGGCCATTCATGAAGTCGGGGATGGACATAGTGGGAAAATTTCCAAAGGCTCCAGGAGGAAAAGTTTTTATGCTGGCAATGACTGATTATTTTTCTAAATGGGTTGAAGCTGAAGCATTTGTTCAAGTTAGAGATCAAGAAGTAGTATCCTTCATAAAAAGGAATATCCTAACCAGGTTTGGGGTACCAGCCGAGATAATTTGTAACCATGGCTCTCAGTTTATAAGTAAGAGGGCCACTGACTTTTGCAAGAATTGGGGAATCAAAATGATCACATCCACTCCAGTGCATCCTCAAGCAAATGGACAGGCAGAATCCTCGAATAAGATAATTGTCAACAATTTGAAGAAAAGACTTGGAGCTAAGAAAGGAAGATGGGCGGAAGAGTTACCCTTTTGTTTTATGGGCTGATAGAACAACAATAAAGAGTGCAACTGGCAAAACTCCATTCTCCTTAGTATTTGGAGCAGAAGAAGTGACCCCAACAGAAATGGTGATCCCTACAGCAAGATCTAATCTCCGGGATCCTGAGCCGAATCCTGAAGCTTTGTGCCAAGAATTGGACACTGTGGATAAGACAAGAGATGCAGCAAAGCTGAGGATGGAAGCATATCAACAGAGGATATCCAGAGCATATAACAAGAATATAAGGACTAGAAGATTTCAAGCTGGGGATTGGGTGCTAAGAAAGGCTTTTCAGAACACTATTAATCCTGCTGATGGAAAGTTAGCTCCAAAGTGGGAAGGACCATATGAGGTTGAATCGGAATCTGGGAAAGGAGCATACCGACTCAAGAATATGGAAGGGGATGTGCTACCAAGATCCTGGAATGTTATACATTTAAAGCTCTATTTCAAGTGAGTTTAGAATTTAATTTCTAACTTAGGATGGTATGGATTATATCTCTTTTAAATATGTTTGAATTTGTTGATTATTTTGAACCCAGTACTGACTTAAGCATCGGAGGGGTGTTAGCCAAGCTAACACCCACCTTAGTTCAAGATTATTCTGCAGGATATGCCTCAGGATATAGCTCCAGTATATATGCTCAAGATAAACCGAAAGATTAGAGGATTGGCCCCCTCTCTCACGATTAAGGGATCCTTATCCCTTCAAAGGTTTAAAGGTATTCACCTTTCTCACGAATTGGGTTTAAACACCCCGCCTGGAGCGCAAGTTATCCAGTGATAGTACAAGTTAGCAGGACCAGTTCATGTAAAAGTGGCTGACAATTTTGTTACTATTGGCAATATCCTGGATCCTCAAGGTATATGAGGATTGATCACCCTCTCTCACGAAAGGGTATTTTCATACTCTCTAAGGTTTAAAGGTTTTCACCTTTCTAAGTCTTGGGGTTTATACACTCCCGCATGTAGCGCATGAAAATCAGGGTGTGTCCCCAGTATACTAAGGGTTTATCCCCAGGATATTCAGGGTTCATCCCCAGAGAAACTAAAGTTCAAGAACAGGTTTTGAACAAAATATATCTATGTTTACATTTCCTATCTGCTGAACACAGGGGACATATACCTTGATACAATTCAAAGGATGGGTTTGGATTTCTGAGTATGCACTGGGGACATTCATAAGATGGAAGATTGGAATTAACTCTATAAGAATCTTTGGTATGATTTCTCCTTTTTATTTTCTAAAATTTCCTCTGAGCAACTTAAGTTTTTCAGTAGTATCCTGACCAGGATATCTCTTAGGATATGTTCCCAAAATGTTTCCACGAATGTTCAAAGAAAAATATTTGCAGAGTAAAATTTATGCAATAAAATTGTAACAACAAAGATAAGGCCAAAAGAAATTTATATTATTAACAAAGCAAAAGTTTGTGCTTTTAGTTTCATCTCAAACCGAGATCCATCCACCAAAAGCACAATTAGTTTCTAGTCATATGTACATAACAGTTGAAGGTTTCATCTCAAATCGAGACCCATCCACCTCCAACTGTTATATTGTTCAAAATAAAGCATGCAGGAAATATAAATTGTTCAAGTGCAGGAAAAGTAAATTGTTTAGGGGTTACAAACCAACATTCAATTTTAAAAAAGTGGGCTCCGGCCTATGCATCAATATCTATCATCGCCCACTTGAATGTCCTCACACAGCTGCATCTCCACCAGCCTTCTCCGTCTTCTCAGCCTCAGCATCCTGAGCAGCATCCTCGCCAACATCCTTCTTTTCTCCAGCCTTGTCTGCCACCTCTGCTGACTTGGAAGATTCACCAGCCCCAGCAGGATAGGGCAAAGGATTGCCTCCAAGCTCCTTCAGCTTTGCCACCCAGGAGTCAACCGGCTAGGATGGGCACTCAAGACCTGTCTCCTTGGCCTCATAAGCCATCTTGATACGAGCTTGTAGCAGGGAGACAACAGCCGAGTTGTTTATCCCCTCCCAGAAGGAGATCATGGCCTATTTATGCTCGACTTGGACGGCTTCCAGCTTTACTTCAGCATCCTGGGTGACCTTCTTCAGCTTATCCTCATAGTGTCGGCTCTTGGCTTCAGCAATGGTGCCCTGAACAGCAACAGTGGTCTCAGGCTGCTTGATCCTGGCTTCTTGGAACTTGTTTGTACTGCTGATTGGTACATTTTAGATACGCGTTATTGAATAATAATCATGCTATAAATGTACCGTTATTGTTATAAAAATATATTACTTACGTCAGTTTTGTATTTGGTAGGTTATTAAGAGAAAGAGTTTAAATTGGTTGATTTATAATAATGAATAGTTAATGTCAAATGACTAAATTATAATTTGAAAAATCAATTCAATGATGATTAATGGTTGGTTTTGTAAAGGGTACGTTTGAAAGAACAAAACATCTTGGAAATAATTAATTGGATGATTATTGGAATTAATATGGTAATGAGCTAGGTATTTAATTCATTTGTTTGTTCATATTCAACGTACAGGAAAAAGAATGAATTAATTGATTTTCAGTTCAAGACTTTTTGGCACAAGTCACGTGAATGAGAGATATACAAGGTTTTTGAGGAATATTAAAAAGGATATAACATCATCATCACATACACTTGTGAATGTTGGCAGATATGTTCACGTGTTATTGAATAATAATCATGCTATAAATGTACCGTTATTGTTATAAAAATATATTACTTACGTCAGTTTTGTATCTGGTAGGTTATTAAGAGAAAGAGTTTAAATTGGTTGATTTATAATAATGAATAGTTAATGTCAAATGACTAAATTATAATTTGAAAAATCAATTCAATGATGATTAATGGTTGGTTTTGTAAAGGGTACGTTTGAAAGAACAAAACATCTTGGAAATAATTAATTGGATGATTATTGGAATTAATATGGTAATGAGCTAGGTATTTAATTCATTTGTTTGTTCATATTCAACGTACAGGAAAAAGAATGAATTAATTGATTTTCAGTTCAAGACTTTTTGGCACAAGTCACGTGAATGAGAGATATACAAGGTTTTTGAGGAATATTAAAAAGGATATAACATCATCAACACATACACTTGTGAATGTTGGAAGATATGTTCACGTGCTTATTTGGAGAATACACAAAGTCAAAACAATTTATTATTATCATCACATTGGGCCAGCAACATTTTGGACTCTTGAAGGGTTCCTGTGTGGGCCGACTTTTTGAGATAGTTGGCTGCTGTGAAGGAAGAAAAGGGGCCCACGATTTAGAAGGCACGAAAGGGAATCATCATGATCTTCGACGGTTAAGAGGGGATCATCGATCAAACACAACTGAGAGGGGGGTTACAGAAGTACGAAGACTTACGGCTAGGCTTTTGAACACACCTCGAGAAGCACAAAAAGAAAAGATGGGAATTGCTTTGATGGTGATGCGCGACTAGTCTCTCCCGGTTTCACCCCGGTGTAGATGCTTGTAAGATTTCAAGGGTTAATGCATTTGTATTTTGATTCGATTTTGTGACAAATTGTTTAGTATTTGAAACCTTTGATAATTGTCTTGCATTTGTTTCGAATTCGTAAATTGTCGAACGATGTTAAAAGTTATGACTTTACGAAATGGTTATGTGCAATTATGCCTTATCTTAGGTTAGGATTTACATGTCCGAGGTAACGAAGTGCATTACGGTCCGTTGTCTATGACGTCGATAGCAATTGGCACCTAAGCTTTGTGATAGTAATCCGTTAATCACTATATGCAATTGAATCAAGTTAAAACATGTAGGAACCCTAGGTCTTACAATTATCGAACCGGGTGTGGAACTTGTTTCTAATTTCTTGTTTCAACTTTTTAGTTTAGTTTACAGTTTTAGTTAATCACACATTGTTTTAGATAATACCAATTATCAGGTACTCCGATTTATTTTCCAAAATCAAACAAACATATAAAAATTAGCAAGCTTCATAATCACTTTGTAGATTTTTGTAAATAGTCTAACTAATCGAACAGGTCGTGCGATACTGACCACATGCTCTTCGTGGATACGATACCCGACTTACCCTAGCTACCTAGGTTTAATTGGGTTTTTGACTAATCGGGACGACACGGTCACGTCAAAATGGCGACGTTGCCGGGGAGCTAGTGCGCTTAGTATTTCATTGCTTGTTCGATTTTAGTTTAATTTATTTTCTTTCCTTTTTCTTGTATATTTGTGATTTTACTTCGGGTGGTCGAGCTTGTTTGTGCAGGTACATGTTTTGCAGGTACCGTCTTTCAATATGAATTGGGTAGATGATGATCCGTGCGAGTGTTGCGGAAGCGGAGAGCATTATTTAGAGGATTGCTCTGTTTTCTACGAAAAAGTTCAAGCCAACAAGGAACGGGAAGACTACCTCAGTGGATTGTTTGAATATAGGAGGGCGGATTATGAAGATTTCAATGGTCCATCCTTATATTATCCATACGATAATCCACCACCACCACATTATCAAGAATACTACTATGAACCCGAATTGCCACATTTTTCAAGTTATCGGGAGGAGGAGTATGATGATTATTATAATGAATACCCTCAACCGGCATTCGAGGAACCTCTAGAGTCAATGCATTCCAAGCTTGATTCTCTTATAAACATGGCGAAAGAATATCATGAAGATATCAAAGAATATCAACAGGATATCAAAGATTTGAAGAAAGCGAATGAAGTGGGAGATAAAGCCCATGAAGCATTGGTGGTGCAAGTGGGTCAATTAGCGGAGGAATTAGCCCAAATTAAACGCGAGCGGGAGGTTTTGGCCAATGGTACAATAGTAGATGGTGATGTGGTGGAAGAGGCTATTGATCTTCCCGAGCAAGAAAATGAATGTTTGAACCAAGCGGAAGACATCATACCGTGAGACGAGTCGGATCCGAAAGATGCCCACGTTCATATCCATCCTTCTCCCATACTTATCACTCCAACCAACAAAGTTGGGGATGCGGGTTCGGGTATAAGGATTCGAAGGGTAGTCTTGCAAGACGTTGGACATTTCATCAAGAAACCACCCCAAAGTAGCTTACTACGCATGCCGCGTAAAATAAAAAGAGAATGGATCCGGCATGCCAACTACCGAGCGTATGTTGGAAACTCGGTAGGCAAATGTGCCCTTTGACCACCATGAGAGGTAAATCAGGTATGATTGTTGTAGAGTTTGTATTATTATTTGTTTTATTTTTTTTTAGTAGTTAAATGAACGTTGTGGGTGTGTTCCCTATATAACCCTCACGAGACCTCTCGTCCTCCCAAGCTATTGGGGGGTTTAAAAGGGCTTGTTGCATAAGCTAAATGCAACCGTGATTCCTATGAAAGTGAGTTAGGCTTGTTATTGTTGTAAATTATTTTTCCACATAAATCAAAGTAAATTAATGTATGACTTGGTAATGTTTTCATAAAAGTGGTAGAACTAGTTCACTAACAAATTTTGATGGTTGTGAGAAGCATGCTTCTACACAAGGGTTAAGATTTGTAGGTACATTGAGTTCGTGGGACAACCGCTTTCTTGAAGAGAAGAAGAGCACACGAGGAATGAGCTTAAAAAAAAAACCAGGTGCATACGTTTCTTTTTACTTTTGATTTTTAGTTAGAAAATAAGTGGATTGTAAAGTGTATATTATTTTTCCGGGGTGAAATTTTGGGGGAATTAGCCGTGTCACATCCCTTGTGCGTTTAATACTCTAGTTCTTACACATTGAGGACAATATGTACCTCAAGTGTGGGGATAGGGGAGTAGTAAAAATTTTAGATTTTGACTCGTTCATTTAAATACTACACATTGAGGACAATGTTCACCTCAAGTGTGGGGATGGGGGAAAATTTCAAAAAAATTTCAAAAATGTCTTGTTTCAAAAGTGGTCTTAAAGCACAAGTAACTAAGTCAACGAGGGATGTCACAACCCATTTGGTCTTTTGTCATGGTCAAGTTCAAATTAATAGCATGACGGGTATTTAGCGGGTGGTTATTTGGGATTAATTCACCTAAGAAACTAGCACATTATGCATGTCACGTACCATACCCTTTATATATGTGAGGTTTTGAGCCACTTTTACATCATAGAATTACATATTTATGTTTCTTTGTTTGAGTGGACCATTAGTCATGTATTGTAGAACTTGCATCTTTTGATACGTTTGAGACCATAGACCGAATACAAGCACGAGAATGATTAAGGCATTAGGTGAACCTTTTACTTTAAAACCATTTACCCATCCTTACCCAAATAAATCCCCTAGTCGCCCACTTTGAGCCTAAACCTTTCGTTTGACTAACCCGTTTAGCCCACATCCGTTAAACCTTTTATTTTTAAACCCGTGTGATGAAAATTCGATTATAGGTCTATTTGATTGTATAGTTGTGTTTGCAAAAAAAAAAATCAGAAAATGTTGCGGAAAAGAATAGAAAATCATTGAGAAAAGTACAAAAATACGAGTTAGTAGTTGTAAAGGCTAAAGTTGTTGCCTTGTAGTTGATGTTTATAGTTTAGTTTTGTTTAGAGTAGTCGTTTGTAATAAAAATCGAATTTTTCATCACCTTAGCCACTAAAAAAAACATCCTATTCCATACCCTTAACCTAGCCCCGTTACAACCCTCCAAAGACCTTATGACTTGTTCTTTGTATTCGTGTTCGGTGGTGGAGAACGATTGAGTTGCAAGCCTATGCGGGTACGTGTTCTAATCGGTTTGAGTGATTATTTCAAAAGCGCTAATGCATCAACTATTAGCCAATTTTAAACCAATTGGAGAGAACATTGTGAGGGATATGTATGATTTGTTAGTTTTACGGGCGGGTTAATCTTGGATAACCATTATTATATGTGATTATTCACTTGACCGGGAAATATGTAAAAATTGTAAAAAGTTTGAACTTTTGTATGACAATAGACCTTAACCTTTGTCTCGAGAATGGGAAGTGTATTCGTTGTTCGACCCACGTGAAAGTGAAAAACAGATTTGCTTGAGGGCAAGCAAAGGACAAGTGTGGGGATGTGATCGGTACATTTTAGATACGCGTTATTGAATAATAATCATGCTATAAATGTACCGTTATTGTTATAAAAATATATTACTTACGTCAGTTTTGTATTTGGTAGGTTATTAAGAGAAAGAGTTTAAATTGGTTGATTTATAATAATGAATAGTTAATGTCAAATGACTAAATTATAATTTGAAAAATCAATTCAATGATGATTAATGGTTGGTTTTGTAAAGGGTACGTTTGAAAGAACAAAACATCTTGGAAATAATTAATTGGATGATTATTGGAATTAATATGGTAATGAGCTAGGTATTTAATTCATTTGTTTGTTCATATTCAACGTACAGGAAAAAGAATGAATTAATTGATTTTCAGTTCAAGACTTTTTGGCACAAGTCACGTGAATGAGAGATATACAAGGTTTTTGAGGAATATTAAAAAGGATATAACATCATCATCACATACACTTGTGAATGTTGGCAGATATGTTCACGTGCTTATTTGGAGAATACACAAAGTCAAAACAATTTATTATTATCATCACATTGGGCCAGCAACATTTTGGACTCTTGAAGGGTTCCTGTGTGGGCTGACTTTTGGAGATAGTTGGCTGCTGTGAAGGAAGAAAAGGGGCCCACGATTTAGAAGGCACGAAAGGGAATCATCATGATCTTCGACGGTTAAGAGGGGATCATCGATCAAACACAACTGAGAGGGGGGTTACAGAAGTACGAAGACTTACGGCTAGGCTTTTGAACACACCTCGAGAAGCACAAAAAGAAAAGATGGGAATTGCTTTGATGGTGATGCGCGACTAGTCTCTCCCGGTTTCACCCCGGTGTAGATGGTTGTAAGATTTCTAGGGTTAATGCATTTATATTTTGATTTGATTTTGTGACAAATTGTTTAGTATTTGAAACCTTTGATAATTGTCTTGCATTTGTTTCGAATTCGTAAATTGTCGAACGATGTTAAAAGTTATGACTTTACGAAATGGTTATGTGCAATTATGTCTTATCTTAGGTTAGGATTTACATGTCCGATGTAACGAAGTGCATTACGGTCCGTTGTCTATGACGTCGATAGCAATTGGCACCTAAGCTTCGTGATAGTAATCCGTTAATCACTATATGCAATTGAATCAAGTTAAAACATGTAGGAACCCTAGGTCTTACAATTATCGAACCGGGTGTGGAACTTGTTTCTAATTTCTTGTTTCAACTTTTTAGTTTAGTTTACAGTTTTAGTTAATCACACATTGTTTTAGATAATACCAATTGTCGGGTCACTCCGATTTATTTTCCAAAATCAAACAAACATATAAAAATTAGCAAGCTTCATAATCACTTTGTACATTTTTGTAAATAGTCTAACTAATCGAACAGGTCGTGCGATACTGACCACATGCTCTTCGTGGATACGATACCCGACTTACCCTAGCTACCTAGGTTTAATTGGGTTTTTGACTGATCGGGACGACACGGTCACGTCAAAATGGCGTCGTTGCCGGGGAGCTAGTGCGCTTAGTATTTCATTGCTTGTTCGATTTTAGTTTAGTTTATTTTCTTTCCTTTTTCTTGTATATTTGTGATTTAACTTCGGGTGGTCGAGCTTGTTTGTGCAGGTACATGTTTTGCAGGTACCGTCTTTCAATATGAATTGGGTAGATGATGATCCGTGCGAGTGTTGCGGAAGCGGAGAGCATTATTTAGAGGATTGCTCTGTTTTCTACGAAAAAGTTCAAGCCAACAAGGAACGGGAAGACTACCTCAGTGGATTGTTTGAATATAGGAGGGCGGATTATGAAGATTTCAATGGTCCATCCTTATATTATCCATACGATAATCCACCACCACCACATTATCAAGAATACTACTATGAACCCGAATTGCCACATTTTTCAAGTTATCGGGAGGAGGAGTATGATGATTATTATAATGAATACCCTCAACCGGCATTCGAGGAACCTCTAGAGTCAATGCATTCCAAGCTTGATTCTCTCATAAACATGGCGAAAGAATATCATGAAGATATCAAAGAATATCAACAGGATATCAAAGATTTGAACTATAAAACTCTTTTTGAACTATATCAAATAAAAACATGTATGCAGGATATTGACCAGGATCCTTACCAGACATGTTTGAACTAGAGGGTTGGCTTGAAGATGCTGGAAGTGGATTGAAACTCCTTTCAACTTCTGGAAGGAGCCTGGTGGTATCGATTCTCTTCTTTGAGTCAGCTAGAGGAGGCGCAAGCTTTCTGAAATCAGCTGTATACAAGAAAGAAAAAAGAAAATCAGTTCAGGATATAAAACAGGATATAAGAAAGGATGTGAGTCAGGATCATCCTAAAACCCTAAATCCTACCCTTTCTCAACCACTTCACCAGATAATCCGCTCCACCATGGATTGAATCTATTTTTACAAAGAAAAACTTGGATTTCCATTCCTCTTCATTCCTGGTGACTCGGAGTGTTAGTGGATCGCTAGAGGTAGAATAGAACAAGAATCGACAAGAGCCGTTGCATCTAATCCGGTATGCTAAGGGGAGGTCATGAACAGAAAGATCAGGAATGTGCTTGTTATTGATTTGATCAAGAACAAACAAAACTCGCCAAAGCATTGGCATTGTTTGACTAAAACAGATTTTTGTGATGTTGAAAAACTCGGTGATAAAGTCAGGAAACGGGAATTGTAGCCCTAAGGTAAAAGGAAAAGCATTAAAACACAACCACTCATCGGAAACCATGTCCGATCGGATTTCCCGGTCGAACGGTCGGAACACCGTCCCTTTCGGAAAGATGCCGGAGGTTTTGAGAGCTGACAGATGAGCGTTGTCAAAGGAGCATATTTCTTTCTCCGGATCTTGGAGAATATTCTGGTGAATAAACGAGGGGGCAGAGTCGCCGGAGCTAGATCTGGTTTGTCTCGCCATATGATCGCCGGAATGTTGTGCAGAATAGAGAGAAGAATATGAAGGTGAAAGAAGGGATTTTACCTTTTTGCTCTTCGGTGAAGGTTAAATGAAGATAAGGGTGAGAAGTTATAGGGAGGTAATGAGTGAATTTAGTCTGAGCAGTTACAAGCGGTCAAATTAGGGGTCTTATCTCTTAATTGCCTCGTTTATCGTGAAACAATGTAGCCGTTAGTCTCAGGATCCTTAACGGTAACATTTTTGGGGACAATTGTTATGGGTGAAATTCTGAGCCTATATCCTGGATAATATCTTGAATTATATCTTGACTATATGATAAATGTTCATACTAAGGGTGCTGACTCAGGATATTGGTAACATCCTGGCATGGTATCCTGAGGATTACTAACGGATTATGTGCAGGAGTACGAGTTCAAGGTTGCAACGTTCGTGAAGACCTCTTCCCCTGAAGACTCGGTCCAAGTTTTTCGAAGAAAGACGTTGAGGCCGCTTTACTTGGTCTCCAACGTTAACTAGGGAATATTCGCTGGCATCCCCCATTTGTAGGAGATTTTGTTTTCATTTCTTAGCTATAAATAGACGGATAAATCAGATCGAATAGGACATCACACTCACTACTCTCAAACTCTTCTACTCTTTCTCTCGCAACTCTCTGAAAGCATTGTAACACTTAGTAGCGATCTGGTCAATATCCTGCACTGTATCCTGACATTTGAAGTAATAAGAAGAACAAGGCAGCTGCGATTGTCAGCTCCCGAGGTTTTGTGTCGGCGATCTAGATTGGTCAAGGGCTTTCCTCGTACATCTCGTGTCACCTTTTACTTTTTGCTCATTGTTTGATCATAGATATAGCTCGATATCCTGAGCTATATCCTGAACACTGTCTTTTTACAAACAACTAAACCAGGATATTTTCAATTCACATTCTTAGCACACTACCTCACTTAACTAATTTGATCACTAAAGTGCTTAGGTAATTTTTGACCAAAACAGGAGTCTTTAATCAAAAAATTCCTTTGGGGAGGTTCGTGTGAAGAAAGAAAGTTGCATTGGGTTGCTTGGGATCGGGTTTCTCGTCATAAGAAGGAAGGGGGTTTAGGCTTGAGTATACTAAAGGAGGTGAATATATTGTTACTTGCTAAATGGGGGTGGCGTTATAAAACGGAAAAAGGTAATCTTTGGAAGAAATTCATTGACGCTATCCACTTTTGTAGAGTCGGGTGGGAATGCATTCCTTACATGAAATCTTTGAGCGGGGTGTGGTGTAACATCGCTAAGGTTTTCATTAATTCAAAGGCCGGGGGAGTCCCTCTTCGGAATCATTTCAAAGGAATCGTTGGTGATGGTAAGGAGATATCTTTCTGGTTGGATTCATGGATTACCGACGAACCCCTTAAAGTGAGGTTCCCGGTCCTGTTTAGTCTGGATTCAGGTAAGTTATGTAAAGTTGTGGACCGCGTAAAGACTCAAGGCAACGATACGTCTCTTGTGTGGAACTGGAGCTCCCTCCCGACATCAGCCGAGGCGATTGACTCTCTTCAGCGGCTGTATGATTTGCTGTTGGGTGTTCAGTTGAATGACCGTGAAGATCGATGGTTCTGGTAAGCTGGAACGGCCGGAAACTTCCCGGTAAAGGCTGTCAAGAAGAGTCTTTCCGATGTGAATGCGGCTGGGGTCGATTACATCCTGGATTGGTGTCGATGGGTTCCCGCAAAATGCAACATCCTCGCTTGGCGTTTGGCGATGAACAAGATTCCCACTAAGGAGGCGCTTATAAAAAGAAACATTCAGGTGGATGATTCGACTTGTCGTTTATGTAATTCGGAGGTTGAATCGGCTGACCATCTCTTTATCTCATGCATTGTTGCTTCGGTTATGTGGAACGGCATTAGCTCCTGGTGCAAAATCCCAAATATTTTCGCTTTTTCTCTTAAGGATCTTATCGGCTTCCACTCGACTTTAAGGGTGTCGGAGAAAAAAAGGAGGCGGTGCAAGGTATCATCTTGATTGGTTGTTGGTATATATGTCGTGCTAGGAACAACTTAGTTTTTTCCAATAAACAAATTAGGATTGATTGTATTTTTAGTGAGGTTAAAGCTTTGGGCTTTCTTTGGTTCTCGAATAGGTCTAGACACAAAGGTTTAGATTGGAAGGAGTGGTGTTCCTTTGTTAATATGTAATTTGTTTTGGTTGTGTTTTGGTCGGCTCGTCTTGGGCCGGCGTTTCTGTTAATGAAGTTCATTCTCAAAAAAAAAATTATTAACTCAAAAGGCCACATAATGCCTAAATCCAAATCTGCATTAATCAGCGAATACACACCATTGCGCCAATACCGGATTTCAAAGGATTTTAATGCAATGAAAACAATTTACTTTTCCACAATCCATTTCTCGAAAATACCCAAATTTCTTTCCAGTTTCATCAATCTTGCAAATACCCACCAAATCAAGATACCATAAATCTTACAAATTTGGAAAACAAATACTTTCTGTATTTCATAAAAGAATATATGTTCATGAAATAGTGGGTTTTGATAACACTAGTTCTTGGTGGTCAAGCTAAGAGTTTTAGAAAGTACCTGACATGTTTGAACTTTCAAGAATGTAATAGAAATAACGAAGAAAGAAGTGGTAATGTTCAGTGGAACGAATGATGAATGAAAAATCAAGAATATGATTTTCAAGAATGGTGACGGTTAAGAACGTTTTCTTGTATAATATGGTGAACTTTATGAGAAGAAGATTCTCTTGTATAATATGGTGATTGTTGGTGAATGAATAGTGGGGACAACTATATAGGTGCCATAGCTATACCACTAAGATCTCACAAAATAGTAGCATAATATGATAATAAGGGACGTATGCATTTTTCTCTATCCAGCCTTTCTTTTTTACTAACATTGTTAACTTCGAAACCCCCTTGGTTGTAGAAGTTTCCGTTATTGTTGTACTCATTCCAACCATCGTCTTCAAACCCATTGGCGTTCTGATTACCATAATTCCCCCTTCCCCCAAATACTCCGAATGTACGCTCACCCGTTCCGTGTAAGATTAAATATATTATGTTTAATATTTAATCTAGTAGCCATTATAATCATTTACATAATATAGATCAAAATATATAATAACCTATTAAATAATTGGTTGGTGATTGTTGATGGACCATATTACCCTTATTAACTAATTGGGTTTCCTCTTGTGTGCTTATATAAGGAGAATTATGTAGATGTTAAAAGGTTACACAGTTACACACTTAGACATAACCTAATAAGCATAACATCAACATCGACCTCTTCTCCATCACCATCATCAGTCAACACCCTAAGGAGGAACCAGATAACCTTGACAAAGATGTCGAACTCCATGGCTTCTTCCATCACTGGATTCTCCTCTGCACTGTCTGCGGTGACAGGTATGTTTTCATGTTTTCCATTATGTTTAGAACAGAACTGAACCAACATAAGGTATCAGGGCATATGTTGATTAGTCAGTTCTGTTTTCGTATCCATAAATCTGGGATAGAAATCTGGAAAAGGGAATTTGATAACTTAATAAACCTAACAGCCGGTTTCGAGTCATAAAGATCCACTCGAGATCACTGCTCGAGGAAAAGAATTTGTTTTAAATATCTCGAAATCAAAATGTGTAAACTTATAACCGAAATCTGTTTTAGAAAAGCCTTAAAATTCAGGTTTCGGGTTCCATAATTTATGTTTTAATTTTTAGGGTTCATCATGTTCTTAGGAAAATTCAAAAATTCCTTTATGTTTTATAATGTAATTAGGATTGATGAGTGTTTTTTTTTTCTGTTTGATCCAATTTAATCTTTTAAGTTTATTCGAAAACTGTTAAAAAGATATAAAGTTATAATTTTCGAAATCCTTGATAAATTTGGATCAACAATAAAACAGGAAACACTATCACACAATCCCATAAATTTCGAGTTTTCAGTTATTATCACATTAAAAGCTGTTAACAGGAAGTTTCGAGGTCCCTTTCAACAAGCCGAGACCAAGATCTCGACTCGAGACCACGAGATCTCGACTCGAAATCATAAATGTTCTCAAATATTCACAACTCGAGACAACGATTTCGACTCGAGACCATAAGGTCTCGACTCGAGACCACTAAGGTTTCGACTAAGGGCTTCAATCTTCACAACTCGAGACCATGGTTGTGACTCGAGACCTCATAAGGAGTCGAGATCTCATAATTCACAGCAGTCGAGACCATGATTGAGACCGGAGACACTAAGGTTGCGACTCGAGACCTTAATGAGTCGAGACCTCATAATGATGAGTCGAGACTTGACTCGAGATCTCACTCGATATCTCATAACGAAATCGAGAATTCACTCGAAACCTCATTATTTTAGGCTGTTTAATGTGAAGTAAGATTTAGCTCGGGGCTCCGCCCCGAACCCCGTGCGGGGGCACGCTGTCCCCCTGGTTTGCTATTAAATAAATGGTTTTTGTAAATACTTAGTTAATTAATCAGAATCAGATAATGTTTTACAAAACCAGAATAGCTTAACTTGAATGAGCTTCTGATGTACCATTTCTGGCCAAAGCTGATTTGATACATCTACTTATCGTTCAAGTATTACGAAAGCTATGTTAAGTGTGCATCATAAACATGAATGTCTTAATATCTGGCCAAAGCTGATTTAATTCCTTCATAGATGGCATACTTAACGAGTGCATAACTAAAGTGATTGTCTCAATTTCTGGCCAAAGCTGATTTGTTACAATCATTTTTGCACACATGCTTAAATGATTACACTTCTGGCCAAAGTTGATTTGTCTTCGTTTAAGTAGAATTTTAACTAAGTCTATTATTTTGATGTTAGTAATAGACAATATCACAGCTTCATAACGTAAAATGGTCATTATTTATGCCTGCCTTAGTTTAACGTGCCCTTAGATCACATTAGGACTTCTTCCTTAGTATCATAACTTGCTTATCTTATTTCCACTATCAGCGCCCAATTGCGGGATTCCACCTTTGACTGGTGATAACTTTGCTGCATGGAAGGATGCTCTCATTTACTCTTGGGCTGCTGGACTTTGACTATGCTCTAAGAGAGGATAAGCCAGCGGACCTTACTCCACAAAGTACTGCTGCTCAGCAGTTAACTCATGAAAAGTGGACTAGGTGTAACCGCATGTCTCTCATGTTCATGAAGCAGTCCATAAGCAATGCAATCAGGGGAGCCATTCCTGATTCTGAAGATGCTAAAACCTACTTGGCTTCTGTGGAGGCGCAGTTCAAGGGGACGTCTAAAGCTCACGCTAGTACTCTTATTCTCATGTTGGTGACGACTAAGTATGATGGGAGGAGCGGCATTCGCGAGCACATCATGATGATGAATGACATGGCCAAGAAGTTGAAGGGGCTAGAAATGGAAATCAGTGATGGTTTCCTTGTTCATTTCATCATTACTTCACTTCCTTCGTCCTTTGAAGCATTCAAGATCAATTACAACACTCAGAAGGACAAATGGACGATGAGTGAGCTAGTCGCTATGTGCGTACAGGAGGAAGAGCGTATGAGGATGGATCGCACTACTGATGTTGCCAACTTCACCACCTCCAACTCTAAGAAGAGGAAGAACAATCATCAGAGGAAGGATGCTTCAAAAGTCCAAAGGCCCAATCCCAATACAAGTGCACTTTCCAGCTCTAAGAACTCCTTAGGCAGAATCCACTGCAAGTTCTGTAAAAAGACAGGACATATGCAGAAGGAATGCCCTGACTTTAAGGAGTGGCTGGCTAAGAAAGGTAACGATTATTTTATGATACTTGAGTCCTATAATTTAAGTGTTCCTGCTAATTCTTGGTGGTTTGATTCTGGTTCTATGGTTCATGTTACCAATTCAACTCAGGGATTCCTTACAATCCAAAAGCTGGAAAGAAACAAAGAACGCTTAAGGTTGGGGATGATCGAGAATTAGAAGTGAAGTCCATTGGAACATTACAATTATTTATGAAAACTGGTTTATGTATTAAACTTTATGATACCTTATATGTTCCTGAGGTAACTCGGAACCATGTATCAGGACCAAAGTTAGACATGGACGGTTTTATTGTTTCCCATGGTCATCGCAAACTCTCTATCCTCTATGATTCTGTTCTTTATGGTACTGGTATTCTGGATGGTGGTCTCTATAGATTAGAACTAGATGATAATTTTTCCAAATCTTTGTTGTCATATAACATTAATGAATCACTCACAAAGATGAAAGAGAAACGAGACTTAGAGACTTCTTCTATGTTGTGGCATCAACGTTTAGGCCACATCCCAAGAGAACGATTAAATTGTCTCGTAAAGGATGAAGTCTTACCTCCTCTCGATTTCTCTGATTTTGGAACATGTGTCAAATGTCTTAAAGGTAAAATGACATTAGCGAATAAGAAAGGTGCCACTAGGAGCTCTAATTTATTAGAACTCATTCATACTGACATTAGTGGTCCCTACCAAATCGCTGGCATAACAGGACATACTTCATTTATCACTTTTATTGATGATTATTCTCGTTACATGTACTTGTATCTAATTAAGGAAAAGTCTGAATATCTTACAACTTTTAAAGATTATAAGGCTGAAGTTGAAAAGCAATTAGATCGTCAGATTAAAGTTGTGAGATCAAATAGAGGCGGTGAATATTATGGAAGACATACTGATGTGGGTCAAGCTCCTGGTCCATTTTATGAGTTTTGTAAGGGCCAGGGGATTGTGAAGCAATACACCATGCCTGGTACACCACAGTAGAACGGTGTCGCTGAAAGAAGAAACCGTACCCTTATGAACATGGTGCGTAGTATGTTAGCCAACACTAATTTACCATTATTCCTCTGGACTGAAGCGTTAAAAGCAGTTGTTCATATACTCAATAGAGTTCCTTCTAAGTCTGTCCCTAAAACTCCTTATGAACTTTGGACAGGAAGGAAACCGAGTCTTAAATATATGAAAGTATGGGGCTGCATTGCTGAAGCAAAACTTTACAATCCTTTCCTAAGGAAACTTGACCCTAAAACAGTTACTTGTTTCTTTATCGGGTATCCTGATAACTCAAAGGGTTACCGTTTCTATTGTCCTTCTCATATCACCTGTATTGTTCAAATCAAGCGTGCTGCGTTCCTGGAGGATTTCAAGGTCAGTGGGAGCAGTACCAACCCTTACGAAGAATTACAAGAAGTACAAGACGTGGGGGGAGAGACTCGTCGCTTACCATTACTCCGATTACTCCTCTTGTACCCAATGCAACTACTGTACCCGAAGCTACTGCACCAACTCCAAATTTACCTCTACAATTAGAACCCATTTTACCTCGTGACGAAGGCATATCAAACGCTCAACACCAAGACAACGCTGAACCCGATCATCCATTCAGGAGGTCATCTAGGCAAAGAAGGCCTACTAATTGGGATGATTACATTACCTACCTGACTGAAATGGATCCCGGAAAGCTAAATGATCCTATCTCTTACAATGAAGCCACTAGCAGTGATCAGTGTTCTAATTGGAATAAAGCAATGATTGATGAGCTTGAATCCATGAAGAAAAATGACGTTTGGGATTTGGTAGAATTACCTAACGGAGTCAAGCTCGTAGGATGTAAATGGGTGTTCAAAACAAAACTGGATCCGAATAGGAACGCTGAACGCTACAAAGCGAGATGGGTTGCAAAGGGCTACACTCAGAAAGAGGGAATTGATTATCAAGAGACGTTTTCACCTGTCTCTCGTAAAGATTCATTAAGGATCGTCATGGCCCTAGTAGCTCATTTTGATTTAGAGCTGCATCAGATGGACGTTAAAACCGCTTTCCTTAAGGGAGACTTGGATGAAGATGTTTACATGAAACAACCTGAGAGCCTTAAACCTGAAGGTCAGGAGCATCTAGTCTGTAAGTTGAAGAAATCCATTTACGGGTTAAAACAAGCATCACGTCAATGGTACCTCAAGTTTGATGAAGTCATGAAGAAACAAGGTTTTATGAAGAATCAAGTGGATCAATGCACCTACCTCAAGATGAGTGGGAGCAACTTTACTATACTTGTCCTTTACGTAGATGATATTTTATTGGCAAGTAATAGTTTAGACATGTTGCATGAGTCGAAGCAGTTACTCTCGGATAACTTCGACACGAAGGATCTCGGAGATGTTTCTTACGTCATTGGCATCGAAATTCGCCGAGATAGACACAAAGGGATCTTAGGATTGTCCCAGAAGGCTTACATAGATCGTGTCCTTACACGTTACAACATGCAACAGTGCAAACCCTCCGTCTCTCCAGTAGTTAAAGGAGATGTTTTCGGTTCATTCCAGTGTCCGACAACAGAGGTTGAGAAGGAGCAAATGAGCCAGATACCTTACGCGTCAGTAGTCGGGAGCCTGATGTATGCTCAAGTATGTACTCGCCCAGATATCGCTTATATTGCTGGAATGCTAGGCCGTTATCAGACTAATCCTGGCCTAGATCACTGGAAAGCAGCTAAGAAGGTACTTCGATATCTGCAAGGGACGAAAGACTATAAACTGACTTATAGAAGAAGTTATCATTTAGAAGTGGTGGGCTATTTTGATTCTGACTTTGCCAAATGCAAAGATGAAAAGAAATCCACTTCGGGATATATCTTTATGTTAGCAGGCGGCCCTATCTCTTGGAAGAGTGATAAACAACAGTTGACCACAACTTCCACAATGATGGCAGAGTACATTTGTTAGGATCAGAGGCTCTCATGATTGTGCTTGTTTGTAGAATTTGAACAAATCAAATAGAAATGAAAAGAGTTTAAGTGCAGCGGAAATGAACAACAAACTTTGTAAACATAATCAAAGAGAGAAACAGTTTTGATAAACACATGCTTGACATTAAGTCGAAAGATTTACAATACAAATCAAAAGATTGCAAACATGCTTACAAACTAAACTTCCCCTCAGCCTGATACTCCATGGTTGGTTGCACAAGATGAAAGGATTGAATTGAGAAGAAGAACTCACTCAAAACGATCAAATGTAACAGTACAGAGTACTGCTCCATTTATAGACAAGCCAAACCACTAAGGCATCTCAGCTGACGTCACCATGCAAGCGACGTCAAACAACCTAACAACCTGTAACAATTGTTCCTATACAAACACTGCTAATGTTAACTACTGATTCTACATAAGACAAGTAATACACTAAACTACTGCTATCTTCATCCATCAGTGCTTTCCTCAAAGTTGATCAGTCCTTGAGTGAGCAGTGTTTTGTCAACAGTAGATAGAACCAGCAGTGTTTACTTCTTCAGGGCTTTGTCAGCAGTTGAAAGGGTAGCAGCAGTTGTATACGGACAGTGAATAGAGAGCCATCAGTTGTTATAATCACTTCCAAGGGGAAAGCCTAATGTAAACAGCTGCTTATTGTGAATCCACTGTCGTGATCCGGTTTTGGCTTTTATTATCTGTTCCTCTAGTAGGGTTCAATCCCAACAACATTGTTGTTTATAACGCAACCTGTCATGGAATGTTGCTTAGAAATCTGATCGCTGGACTCAAAGTCGTTAATTCCATTTCTAGACCATTGAAGCTTTATTGTGATAATTCAGCTGCCGTTAGTTTCTCGAACAGTAACAGTTCGACTGGAGCTGGTTTATATCTCGATACAAAATATCTATTCGTACGTAAACGAGTTGAGGAAAATAATCTTTGTATCGAGTATATTAGTACTAAAGATATGCTTCCGGATCCGATGACTAAAGGTCTCCCTCCTAAGGTTTACGAAGAACATGTTCGGAATATGGGATTTAGTAAAGACCTTGTTTAGCATATTGTACTAGCTTATGTTTTATGATTAATGAAATTTCCTCAGTTTGATTTTGTATTTCTCTTAGAATATGTTCAACCGGTATAATGGCATATAGACAAATAAAGTTACAAATCAAACAAAGGGCTTATGCGTATTTTGATCATGACGATTAGGTTTTAAATTAAGGCTATAGTATGACTAATGGGGGTCCTGAATCGCATAATGATTCAACGGCTGTTTTTCTCTGCTATAGTACTTGTTTAAGGCTAGAATGAGTGTTAACTCCAGATCAGGCTTATCTAATACTCATAATAAATGATTACTCGGCTAAGTGGGAGAATCACTACTAGAAAATCTGAAACTTCTTACACCAGTTTTGGTAGAAAATGCGTCACAAAACAGGCTTTCCCACGCATTTGTGAAAAATACATGATGTAGGAAAACCCCTCGTAGGAAACTGGTTTCTTACGCATTTCCTACGCATTTTTCTACCCATTTCTGACAGAAATTGGGCGTCGGAATTTGCTACGCATTTTCTACCACTTTTCTTAATTATCATTTATATTTATATTATTTATAATGATAATAAAATAATAAATATTTTTGATAATTTTTTTTATTATCGACACATTTCCGACAAATAAAAAAATAAAATATAAAAATCCATTTTTTTGTGTAACACATTTCCTACGAAAAAACATAAAAATCATGTATTTGTATGTGACGCATTTCTGACAAACACAAAAATTTTTTAAAAAAAATCTATAATTTTTTGACACATTTTCGATAGAAAAATAGAAATAAACTCTGTTATTTTTGTGACACATTTCTGACGAACTAATCTTTTTAACAAAAAAAAATAATAAAATAAAATTAAAATCCAAATTTTCCTAATACAAAACTAATACAAGTGCCGTTATGGCACTGGTTCTAATATAACCACTGGACTTCACCTTATGTTGATGGGGATGCTGAGGCTATTCGGAATGAGAATACGTTAAAACTTGAAATTGCTGAGCTCAAGTCTATGTACATCTTGTTTTCTTTTCTTTTGTTATTTTTTTCAATATTATTTAAATTTCCCATTATATTAATTTTAATTTGTTCAGGTTCTGTGAGAAAACACAAGCTCTAATACATGGTGACTTGCATACAAGTTCAGTCATGGTTACTCAAGATTCAACTCAAGTCATTGATCCAGAGTTTGCTTTCTATGGGCCGATGGGGTTTGACATTGGTGCTTTCCTTGGAAACCTGTTCTTAGCTTATTTTGCACAAGACGGACTTGCAAATGACCGAGCAGAGACTTGTACTCGAAACCGAATAACCACAATAACCACTGCCGTTGTCGGATCATCGAAGACCACCACCACTGTCGCCTCTTCAACGGCTGCCACTGTCAATCGAGACCCGAGTCGAGAAACAAATCGAACCAAGCATAACCCGACCCAAACTGAGCACCACGAACCACCCCTATTACCTCTTCGCCGCCGATGCCGGTTCGTCTAACCGCCCCCTAGCACATCTAAGTTAATAGAACCCCACTTAGTAACGTATATTGTGATCATTATAAAAGCAACTCCATAGATTATACTTGAGTGTACCTATCCACACACTCATCTCACTATCTACACACTCAAAAAGGTGATTTTTGTCTTTACATGCACACCCTGCAGTGTCGAACTGTGGCCAAAACCAGACAAAGACTGACGGGTGTCTGACGGGTCTGTTGACCGGACCAAAACGCTGAGCTTTGGCCGCGATTTGGTCCTGTCAACCAGACAAAAGACCGGTACCCGGTCTGGTTGACAGGACCAAAACGCGGCCAAAGCTCGGCGTTTTGGTCCGGACAACAGACCCGTCAGACACCCGTCACTCTTTGTCTGGTTAATCGGACCAAAACGCCCCGTTTTGGCCACAGTTCAACACTGCAGGGTGTGCATGTAAAGACAAAAATCACCTTTTAGGTGTGTAGATAGGCAAAATTGGTGTGTGGATAGTTTGGCCCTTATATATTACGGCCGGCATCCATGTTTACTTTTATTTTTGTGTGAGGATAAGTAGCAGGGAGAAAGATGGGAGGGGGGAAGAAGATTTGTCTTTGTATGTGTGTGTTTATGTATAAAGATTTTGTGTTTCTTGAACTTTGAAGTGTATTTTCATCCATTGATTTAAAAGGATGTGAGCAATGGATCACCCTAGGATTGTGATCCATGTGATGGCTAACCAAGCATTTTGATTGGCTCACATGTTTATATTTGAAAGTGATTTATTTAACACTAAGTTATCAATAAGTTTTATTATTGTTACACATACATTATCAATATATTTTATAAAACATTTTTTAAACTATATATTTCAAAAATTGTATTCAATATACTATATACATGGACAAAGTAATTTTTCAAAATCTTATATTTATTATACAATGAAATATGTTTTCAATTCATGTTTATAATTTTCTTAAAATCTTATATTTATTATACCTTTAAATAGTGTCATGTGTAAGGGCACTATTTCGATGTGAAGAAGCTTGATAACACTCCAACCCTGTCCTCTTGTGCGTTATAAGGGCATGAAGAGGTACGGGCATTTATATTATAATGCCAAATGAGGAGCAAATAAATTAAGAACGGTTTGGTTTACAGTTCCTATCGTATAAAACCAGACAGGACTGTAAGACTTAATAATACATATTATATTAATACTACTCAATACATATATAATTACAGATGAGCTTGCTACCGAACGTACCGGTATCGAAAATCGCTAATATGGCTACCGGTACAGAAAATGTTCAGTATGGTATTGTATGTTACCTTATCGACACTGGTATTTGAAAGTAAAATTTAGTAAAATATTGATACCATACCGAACTGAAAGTACCGGTATTGAAAACGCCAAATAGCGGGTACCGAAAACAATTCAGTACAAATTTAAATATTTAAAATATGGTAATAATAAAACTAGTTAAATATTTAAATATAGTAATAAATTTTACGTAACAAATGTGTAGCAAGTTGCTACGCTTTTCCTACGCAGTAGTTAATAATAAAACTGATCAAACATTAAAATATAATTTAAGTATAATAATAAACGTTTCGTCACAAATGCGTCACAAGTTGCTACACATTTCAGACGCAATAATTAATAATAATATTAGTTAAACATTTAAATATGATTCGAATTTAATAATAAATGTTTTGTCAAAAATGCGTAACAAGTTGCTACGCATTTATGACGCAACAATTAATATTTAAATGAATTCAACATATAAATATAATTACAACAAATAAATAATATTTTCATCGGAAATGCGTAGCAAGTTACTACGCATTTTTGACGCAATAGTTAATAACGACAATAATTAAACGTTTAAATATAAATCAAATACAAATATAATGCATCTGTCGTAAGTGCGTAGCAAGTTGCTACGCATTTCCGACGCAATACTTAGAATTAGTTTTTCTGTCGCTATTGCGTCACAAATTGGCCAAAAAAATCAAGGCTTTCTTTCTATAGGAAATGCGTAGTAAATGTGTTAGAATTTGTGACACGTTTTTTTGCGTAGGAAAATTATGTAGCAAAATGACCACTTTTCTAGTAGTGAATGTAAGATTAAATATATTATGTTTAATATTTAATCTAGTAGCCATTATAATCATTTACATAATATAGATCAAAATATATAATAACCTATTAAATAATTAGTTGGTAATTGTTGATGGACCATATTACCCTTATTAACTAATTGGGTTTCCTCTTGGATGCTTATATAAGGAGAATTATGTAGAGGTTAAAAGGTTACATAATTACACACTTAGACAACCTAATAAGCATAACATCAACATCGACCTCTTCTCCATAGCCGATTCCCTTGTCGGTTTTCATAATCACCATCATCAGTCAGCACCCTAAGGAGGAACCAGATCACCTTGATAAATATATCGAACTCCATGGCTTCTTCCATCACTGGATTCTCCTCTGTACTGTCTGCGGTGACAGGTATGTTTTCATGTTTTCCATTATGTTTAGAACAGAACTGAACCAACATTCCGGTGATTGGATCGAGAGTTTTTTAAGTTTTATTTGTGGGCCTTTTATACGGATTGGTTCGAGTTTATTTTTAGAGTGATTCAAACCGGGTTTCAAGTTGATACAATTTAGAGTTGATTATTAATTGAAGAGGGTAAAATGGATCAGATAATTGGTGATTTGGTGGCATGGCAACATTTGTACCTCTAAGTACTAATGAATATAGAAAGTATAATGCGTCAATGGTTGTTCAAATGGGATTAATAGGATGAAGTATACCAACAGCGACGTCATCTCAAAAAGTTTGTGAACGAAGACTTCGTAGGTTTTTAAGGGCAAGTGGGGAATCATTGACTGCTCAATACATAAGATTCAATGCACTGGTCGAAGAATTCCAAGATTCCGGTATCAAACCAGAAAATTATGCACCAATACCCACACCTCATCCTATTAATGATCTTGCTGATAATTGTTCATCAAAGGAGGAGGAAACAAAGCACGCTCAAAACCAAAACTATCCACATAACTAATACCTGATTTTATGCAACTTAGTCTTTGTTCACTTTCAGTAATTATCAAAAACCATTTTGCCAACGTTCCACTTATTTATAATGGTTTGAAGCTTTGTTACCACATTTGTAGCTTTTGTATATTTTTCAATGAGGTCTTTTACGATAGCATCTTTTCCAAAATTATGTCTTTTTAAGGCTTTAATTTCCTCTAGACAATCATCAAGTTTTCATTAATTTGTACGCTAGCTCATTTTTCTTCATCTCATCATTGATTCTTAAAGTGGATTCTTTGGTTTTGATAAGAAGAAAGTTACAGCCATACATATCATTTACTTATTTTAAGCATTCTTTTAAACAAAGTTTATCGATTACCTTCATTGACATGCCTTGAGCAAGAGCTCTACCCTTTTCCATCCACATGCAACCTGCATCCGTTGAGGCTTCCTTCTCTTGATTAGTCTTTTCATCACCATCACTTCCAGATCTAGCATCCACTTGCTCATTATTTACATGATCCTTTGACATTTGAGGTCGTAACTCTTGATTGATAAATGAAGCCCAAACCTCCAATTTGGTACGTATACAATTCCGTTGGAATTATAACTACATACTCCATTAAAAAATTTTCGTTCCAATCTATGACCCGTTCATGCTTGAGAAGCTTCTCGTATAACACTTTCAATGAAACATATTTCATATTTTTCTTGACTTCTGGTGTTGCTAACAATATGAGACGCATTTCTTGGCTGAGATTCTAAAAACTTTTCCACTGTCTCAGAACCAGAATCTTGGAATTCTTCGACCAGTGCATTGAATCTTATGTATTGAGCAGTCAATGATTCCCTATTTGCCCTTATAAACCTATGAAGTCTTTGTTCACAAACCTTTTGAGATGACAACGTCGTTGTTGGTATACTTCTTTCAATCAAGAGTAAATTACAAAAATTGTCCTTTAAGTTTACACTAGATTGCAAAGTGTGTCCTTTGTCTTCAAAAATTACAAAAAACATACTTGATGTTTGCAAATCACTGCATAAATAAGTTAAAAGACCAATCTGCCCTTCACTTAATAGTTAAAATTAACTGGGTTAGGACTAAAGGACATAATATGCAGTGATTTGCAAACATCAAGTATGTTTTTTGTAATTTTTTAAGACAAATGACGCACTTTGCAATCTAATGTAAACATAAAGGACGATTTTTGTAATTTACTCTTTAGATTATTGATTTTCCATTAATTAAGATCAACTAAGAAGGTTCTTTAGTAATTACTTAATTTAATAACTTGATTGACTTGGCAAGCAACCTACCATGTGCGGTGGGAAATCCTTTTTTTTTTAAAGGTAAACTTCATTCACAGGAAAACGACGACCCAAAACAGGCCGCCAAAACAAAAAACAGTTACATATTTACAAACGAAGTCCAATCCCTCCACTCTACACCTTTAAATCTAGATCTATTCGAAAACCAGAAAAAACTTAATGCCTTAACTTCGCTAATAATGTTATTGATGCAAACCGAACCGTTTGAGAATTTGACATTGTTCCTAGTCCGCCAAATAATCCAACAAGTAGTCAACATGATGCCGTGAACAGCCACCTTTTTTTCTCCGATAACCTGTTGTCGATGTGATGCGTGAGGAGGTCACGAATCGAAAATGCGAAAATACTAGGGATATTACACCAGTTGCTGATGCCTTGCCAAACGTTCGAAGCAGTCAAACAGCCAATAAATAAGTGGTCGACTGTTTCGTCTGCAGATTGACAGAGAGGACAGACCCAATCAGAAATGCCAACGTTCCTTCTCCTTAACGCAACCGCAGTGGCCACTTTATCCATCTCCAATCTCCAAGCGTGTATGTTAATTTTTGCAGGTACCCATGAGCACCAATCCAGAACGAAGTTATCGGCCTGAATTTGATTTCCGTACAGCAGGTTCTTTACCGACTTGACTGTGAAGATACCATCCGCTGTTGCAGACCACCTCCACCGATCCTTTACCGCTGAAAGCTGAATATTGTCGAGCAGGCCTTTTAACTGATCCAACCTGGAAACTAAAGTCGAGTCCTCCAAAACATTAATCCAATTCCATGTATAACGATCCCCATTGCTAGTCGAATTGATCCTGTTAGCAACCTTGACTTTTTTCACAGCTTCTTTACTATAGAGGTCAGGAAATACCATCTTAAGAGGTTCATCTAAGAGCCAAACGTCGTGCCAAAACTCCACTTCCTCCCCGTTACCGATTGACCCTCTCAAGAGATGACCGAGAGAACGACCTTCCACCTTAGTTTTAACAAAATTTTTGGCAATATTATTCCAAACTCCAGATAGACTTTTTTTAAAGGGGATATTTTCCCATCCCGACCTACTTGAGTGAAGCGCATTGATGACCTTTTTCCATAGATTGTTTTCTTTCGTCTTGAATCTCCAACCCCATTTAGAAAGCAAAGACATATTGACCACTTCTAACTTGCTTAATCCCAATCCTCCGAATTTCTTAGGCCGCGAAACCTTCTCCCAAGCGACCCAATGCATCTTTTTAACGTCCTCGGAACCGCCCCATAGAAACTTCTTTATCATGGCCTCTAAAACCGAGATGACTTTTTAGGGGCCTTGTAAAGAGAAAAGTAATATGTTGGAAGGCTTTCCATAACCGACTTGATTAAAACCACTCTTCCTCCAATAGAAAGGAGATGAGACTTCCATTTAGCTAGGCGAGCACGAAAACTATCGATAACCGGTTGAAACCCTATTCATATTCGCTCCAACTTTGAGACCGAGATATTTAAAAGGGAGGCAATCGTACTTACATCCAACAACATTTGCCAACTCCCCAATTTCCCCCCAGTCCACCCCGATTCCGTACAAATAAGATTTGTCGATATTTATTTTAAGGCCGGAGCAAAGAAAAAAGCATCGAAGAATTCTCACAACGTTAACTAATTCACCTCTGGACCATTCTCCCATGACTATAGCGTCGTCCGCGTATAGGAGATGAGCAATATTCGGCCCAATGTCGGGAGTCGGGATCCCTTTAATAACCCCTTTATTCTTAGCGTTAATCAACATAAAAGAGAGAGCTTCCATAACAACCAAGAAAAGAAAAGGAGATAAAGGGAAATCCTTTGGTTGATTTATTCTAGTGGGTTTGACTTCTTTACCTTACCACAAAGTTGCTAATTTAATTTAACAAAACAAATATGACGACCACATTATGTTATCTTGTGAATTATCTGTGGCTTTTGAGCTAAACTTGGCAATTTAACAAAAATAAACCATCTTGATAGTATTTCAATAAGAGGAGATGCATTAATAACATTTGGGTTGTAAATGATTTGCTCCGTGATGATAAGGATAGATTAGTGACGAAACTAGAACATTAACTCAGAGGTATCCAAAAAAAATTCATCATGCAATCATACAATATTAAAAAACGACAATAAATAAATAAAGTAAAACAAATATCAAATAGATTTGTCCTCTTCTTTTTTCATAGCTTGAAATCGTTCCATCACATCATCGTCTTTTACTTCATGTAAAAAATCCTTTTCGACCGCACAAACCATAGTATTGTTCAAAAATTCCGGGCCCATTCGATTGCGTAAATCCGTCTTGACAAGCTTCAATTTCGAAAAACATCTTTCAACGGTTGCAATTGCAACTGGTAAAAGCAAAGCTAGCTTCGCTACCCGATAAACCGAAGGACAAGAACTATGTGTTCCCGTTTAAACCATAACACGCGCAAGATCACTTATTCCTTTCAAGTTTGCAAATTTATCATCATCGCTTATAGTGTGACGAAATGACTCAATATCACCCAAAAGAGTCTTTGTTTCTTGTGTAGTAAAATCATCCGGGAATTCATAGAAAGTTTTGACACCGGTATGTTTTTTTGCAACAGCGACAATAACCAACTGAAGTTGATGAGCAAAACAACCCAAACACATTATCTTTAATTTCTGCACAAATGCTTTTTATTACTACCTTTGAAAAGCATTCAATAATCTCCTTTTGTATCTTTGTCGATGTCAATTTATTGTTCTTTTTTGCGTTCCCTAATGTGTACTTACCAATCACAAAAGCCTTTAGAACTAGAAGACCATGTATCTCTTCCGCCTTGATTACCAACATCTTCTTTAAACAAGTAACAATATAAACAATATACTTTGTCTGCTTTGATGCTATACTCTAACTAACTACAATCATTAAACTAACTAACAACAAAACGTCTTTTTTCCATAATAGTCTCTAACAGGAAATTTATGACTACGTGGTTGAAAAGCCCATTTAACAAGATATGACCTTCTTATGTCATCTATTTGATTTGGGTGATAACTAGTAATAGGTGGCCTATCATATGGATCCAAAGGAAGATTATTCAAATCAATAATACCTCGTGTTGTTGGAATTGAAGTTGTAGGATTATCATTATCAACATTCGGACTAGCATCAACGTCATCATTTGCTTGGGTATTATCATTATCAACCTTTGGAGGAGTTGTTTCATTCGGAATTGTATCATCATCACCAACCCGATTTTCATTAATTTCTTCATATTTTCTTTTGAAAACATTCCCAATTAAAGATTGTTCTTTAGATTGTGGTTTCGTCATCACTTCAAAGAATTCAAGATTGAACAACAATCCCTAGTTTAACAATGAAAATTAGAAAAGTATAAACATACAAAATTACCAACTACCAAGAATATAACTAATCAAATAATTCAAGAACTCAAGAAGAAAAGAAATAAAGAATACTAACAACTCACAAGTCACAATTCACAAACAGCGACTTCAGCCCACTTCTGCGTGATCATCAGTAACTTCAGCCTGTTCGATGATTGTTGTTCTGATCAATGATCATCAGCGACACTTCATCCCATGTTCAGCGACTTGGTATCCTTATTGTTCAGCGACTTCAGCGTTCAGCCCACTCGGTTTAGCAATCAGCACAACAGCAGCAGTTCAGCAACATCCTTCATGCTCCTTATGTCGACATTTGGTATCCTGCTAATGTGCTGCCTATTCAAACTTCAAAGGGTTGGGCTATTATTTATTTTGTAAACAATTTGGGCTTATTATTTAGTTTTTGATCTGGGATTATTTAGTGTGTAAAGAATCTGATTTGGGCGTATTATTTAGTTTGTAAACAATCTGATTTGGGCTTATTATTGGTTTGTAAACAATTTTTTAGGGGTGTCCTCGTAGTTGTTTAGGGGTGTCATTAGTATAAAAATTGAAAAAAAAATTACACTACCTGTAAAAAGTTGAGCCGTAGCCCGTGCTGCGGCTGGTTACTAGCCAGGTCCGCCCCTGGGACAGATTGAAATGAGATGGAGTTCATAATCTTTGGGTTCAGCTGAACGTAAACTGTCTCGAACCTTGTAAATGCAATGACATTATTCCTTGCTGATTTGTATTGGACGCCCATTATTCAGCTTCTCCACCAGAAAATCTGCCAAATCCCGAGCTACGCTGTAGATAAGATACAAGGATCTTACGTCAAATGTTCAAATATGGGGTCAACAATATACATTCTTCTGGGAAAAAATTACATCGTTAGTTGTGGTTTCTACAAAATTTCAATGTTGGGTACTAATAATTTTTTGTCGCACAATCAGGTATTAACATTTTAATTTGTAACAATCTAAGGCTTTAAGCCTTAACACCTCATTAACTAACGGCCAAGACCCTCACGTGCAGAAAACATGAGGGTATTTTCGTCCTTTCTTTAAAAACCTCTCAAACTCCATACAAAACGATCAACATTGCAAAACCCTTTCACACTCTCAAACTTCATGATCAAAATTGAATCACACATACAACGATCAACAAAGAACACGACGATTAGGGCAAAAATGCTTGCAACATGGATGTTTCTAAAAAAATCAATGCCTTTTTCAGGTATATATGAAGAGCTGTTCTGCTTCAAGGTAGGGATGGCAATGGGTCGGGTTTGGGACGGGTTTAGGTAATCCCAAACCCAAACCCGGTTAGATAAGCTTGTCCCAAACCCGTCCCAAAACCCGTTGGGTTTCTAGCGGGTAAATACCCATCGGGTATCGGGTATACCCGCGGGTTTCGGGTAAACCCGTTAATTTAAAAAGATTACTCATTGGGTATACTCATCTCAAAACCCATTGGGTATTTATCGGGTAACTACAAATTTGTTACATTTTGTCTTGTCATCATAAAAATATATATCAAATAACTACAATGTATACGGAATAGAATACCTATATGTGTAAAAAAGGATGTATGATATATATACATATTTAATAATATAAAAGAAATTATATCGGGTATATAATCGGGTAAACGAGTACACTTTATCGGGTAATTGGGTCGGGTAAACATGTATATCATTAAATCCCAAACCCGTCACAAACCCGCGAAAAAAAATAAAAACCATTCCCAAACCCGATTAACCGACCCCAAACCCGTCCCAAATATGTCGGGTTTCGTGTTTACCCAGCGGGTTTGGGTTTGATTGCCATCCTTACTTAAAGGTTTTTCATGGTGGAAAGTTTACTGATTTTCCTAATAGGGTTTATGAGGGAGTTAGGTCTGATTATATTGATTTGCTAAACAAGGACCATTTTAGTCTTATTGATATGCATGATATTGCACAAAAGTTAGGTTATAAAGATGGCTCAATTCTGAACTACCAATACCTACTGCCGTATTATGACCTAGATTATGGTTTGAGACCTTTATGTAAGTTTGATGATGTGATGAGTTTGTTGTAACATATCCTTGTTCATAGGGAATTTAATGTGTACATTGAAGAGGGGGAAAGTAGGGTTGGGATTGGAATGAACAAACTCGTGAAAAGGACTGGACTGAAGAAACCTGTTATGAGGTCTCCCCTGAATGTAGGACAAGTAGAAATTATAGATGCAGTATTTGAAAAGTACTTTGATGCTGTTATGAACCCTCTAGATGTTGAAAGTTGTGTTTATGACAATGGGAATTCAAATAAGGTTGAAACTGTAGATGATGAACAAACTGGGAATGATGTTATAAAACCAAAACCTAAGCATAAGGAAAAAGAGGAGGTTGTCAAAGGTAAAGATGTGGTTGAAGAAACAGTGAAAACTTAACCAAAATTCATCATTCCTAATGTAGATGAAGATGACCTAGTTGATATTGATAATGTAATGTTTGAGGTGGAAGTAGACATGTCAAACTTTCAAGGTACCAAAATATTTGCTACTACAGATGAACCGAATGCTATTCATGCAGTTAGTAAACAAGATGTAGATGATGATTGTTTAAGTAATGATTCATTTGGGACATCTGGATTAGAAGAGGATGATTGTATTGATAAGCTTAGAAAAAGGGCAATAAGAAGACTAAGAAAAAAACAAGAAAGAGCTATTGAAAAGTGCATGTTCTATGTGGGTCAAACCTTTGGGGATAATTCTGAAGTCAAGGCATTGATAAAGAAACATGCAATAGAAACTAGGTGGGAAATAGGCTTCTACATGAATGACCAAGAAAGGGTAAGGGTTGTATGCAAAGGTCCAGTAGCATCATTTGATAGCCCAACAGACCCAGCCCAATGTCACACCCCTTTTTTTCCACGTGTCACCGGTGGGCCCGGTGGGGAGTATCGTGACGTAGTTGGTATCATCATAGACAAACAACACAATATATAAATGCACAGCGGAAGCAAAGATAGATTCATTTCAACTTTAATAAAGTGTAATATTAAATATCACAAATAGTTTAAATGGATCCACAGGCGGATCAAAATAAAATAAGATATTGTTCAACAGTTTATTATCGTCCAAGCTTGCGAGACTTATTGTGGACGCTCTAGAAGACAGCCAGCCTATTACGTGTAGTACCTGCACTTAACCTTTTGGGAAAAATACGTCAGTTTACACTGGTAAATACAATTTAACTGACTCATTTTGAAAATTATTGAAAATTGATTTGAATGCACGTGGCACAAAACCTTTTTATAACTTGGGATAATTATGCAATATAATCTTGTGAACGAATTTACATGTTACTTGTGCGTTCAGTAGCCCGGATCTTGTCCGGGTTAAAGATCAATAGACACACCACATTATAGAGTTATACACTGACAGGTGTACGCCTACACCCCGTGCTCAGGTCGTGACCATCTCGTAAGATGATGCCAAGGATATCTGGGACATGGTCATTAACCCCCCAAAGGCTTTAAGTGAACAAGACTGTTTAAACGAGCCGATCAAATTATTCAATTAACCATCCAAAGATGTAAGATTTGATGCTCGATCAAGCGGTATTTTATATACCGTAACCCAAGCCCGTATAGGGAAAATAAGTTAAAAGTATTTACCTGAGTAAAGTATAAATCACAACTAGCAAGTGGAGGTAGCTTTTACTGGTTCTCCTTATTCTGGAACAAAGGTTTATAATAACCTATTAGATTTCTAACGGGTCTTTATTTAAGCCTAAGCTTAGACCGGCTAGTTTTAAGGATGATACGGTTCAAACGCATGATTAAGCGAAGACCGGATAGAATGTGATTTAGACCCGACAAGTTTGAATACTTGTATAATATGGGTATACTAAATACATTCTGGATTTTGAGACAAAAATGATAAGGTTTGACCCGTTTCGGTCAATTTATGCAAACTAGTTACATAAACCGAACCGAGCGCGAAAAGGGCGTTACGGGTAACCATAAGAGTCATATGCAAGTTCCCTGAGATAATATGGCTTAAATATGTTAGAATATCAGTAAGATATCTTCTATTATGCCCCAAATGAATTTAAACGCAATTTATGCCTCATAAGGGCATTTTGGTCATTTAAAAGATTATAAAAGAGTTAAATTAGAAATCTGAGTTACAGGTCTGGTTCATACAGTAAATATACTTAATTTAACATGTTATAACAGTAGGGTATGACCCATAAGTGAAAATCATCATTTAAAACCAAACTATGCACCTTAGGGGTATTTTGGTAATTTCACAAGGGCTTAAAAGGTTAAAATTGGAAACCTGAGTTCAAAAACTTGTACTTACTATTATTTTATAAAAATATACTAAAAACATCAGTAGGTATCAACCTTAGATGTTTAATATGGTTATAGTACATACTATGCGTTAAAAACGCTTAAAAAGGCGATTTAGAGCCGTTTCCGGGTTTTTAAAAGAAAGCTGATATTTTTATATTTCCAGAATGCTCAAAATATTTTATTTATCAAATAAAATCAGTAGAAAAAGGTTTGGGGTCAAAAGGATTTGTAAAACTCATTTTATGGCTTAAAAGGGCAAAATCGGTATTAACCGAATTTAACTTAGAGACCAAAATATTATATTATAACAGTGGGTAAAGAGTTTGATATTAAAAAGTGGGTTTAAATAGGTTATATGCTAATTACGCCAATTAATTAACATAAAGCTTTCAAAATACGCTAATGAGCATAACTCTTATTCTGGACCTCAAACTGATATCAAATTTTAGGTGCAAGTTTATAATTCAGTCACAAATGTTTCTACTCTTTCACTTTTTCAAAATCACGTTTTATAGCCAAAAGGGCATAATAGTCATATTTAAGCATAAATCGGAAACATGCATATGAATCGGATAACTGTTGAACCAAGTTGTAAAATCTCAGAGAGTTATACTTATATGAAACTTGGTCCAAAATAAGCTCTAAGGCAGATCTCAAACATGCATGAACGGATCAGAACTGAAAGTCAAAGAAAAAGTCAATTTATGCGACTTTCGGTTCTGATTCGGGTTTAAACTGAAAATTGTCGAGATGAACATGTTGAGACATGTTCTTACATTAATTACCAAGTTATTTTAATGATCAAACAGGTTGCATGTACCCTACATTGCTAATCATGCTTAAATTTGCAAATACACATTCTGTTGACTTTTTGAAACAAGCTTTGACTCGACAATTATCATACTTAGAGTGGGAATCTGAAAATACCCTTTTAAGGGTTTGTTACCCACATAAAGACCAACCTGTAGGTACCTTTAATTCGAGAAATGACTGAGCAAATTTCGTTTAATCACAAAGTCAAACTGAAATTACGATGGTTTGACTTTTGCTTGAATAACTAAGCTAGAACAAATTTGAGGAGGTTATAAACACTTACAAAGGTTGTCTAGACGTCCAGAGAGCTCCAGAGATGTTCTTGTGAATTTTAGAAGATGCAAGGGCTTGAATGTTACTACTTCAAGTCCTTTTTATGCTAACTTTGATCTCACATGGAGCTGCCACAAGAGTCATGAGTGTTATGAGAAGTGTCCAAGTGCCCCTAGGTGCATGTAAACCCATTGGTGAGCCCCTGGTATCGATTCACAGCTGTTGAGCATTGTTTCAGACCTGAAATGGCAGCTGCCATGTTTTTCTGTCGCTGGGCAGGTCATGCGGCCCGCATAAGGACCCCAGGCGGGCCGCCTGGCCCCGTCTGACTTGCAAAAACCTTTTAAACATTTATGTTTTGGTCCTTGGTCCCTTGAAACGTGGTTTTGCTTATTTTTCTTGCACATTTGACCTTCAAAATTGATTCTTAAGGGCTCCAAGATGTAGTTAAACATTGGCGAGTCCATGGTTAACCTTTTGATCACCCGAAAAGTCACGAAATTCAACGTTAACGCATTTAACCCTTCGTGCACGGTTTTGATCATAACTTTCTCATACGATAACGAAACTTGATGAAATTTTTACCACATATTCTAGTGAGTATATTTTACCATCACAAAGCTTCGGGTTTGCCAAAAGATCACTCAGAGGTATACTTTCAACATGTTGACACTTTTAGCCCCTGTAATTTGTAATTCCTCACTTTCTTTCATTTTCCGCTTTGTATGATCCATGATCTAATCGTTTAAGATTATAAACGCCATGTAGGGTTATTGTAGGGCCTATTTATCCGTTGTTGACATTTTGGACCCTTATAATCACATAGTTTCACTGTTTGTCAACTTTAGTCCCTCTAAAGTATGTTTTCACATATCCAAAGCCTATGACACGTGTCAATACATTATTGGACGTAAATTTTCGAGGTGTTACATCCTCACCCCCCTAAAAGAAATCTCGACCTCGAGATTTACTGAAACAAATGAGGGTGTTTTTCTTTCATCATGGATTCTACCTCCCAAGTGTATTCGGGACCTCTACGGGCATCCCACTTGACCTTTACAATAGGTACATGCTTCCTTCGAAGCTTCTTTACCTGTCGATCTTCAATCGATAATGGCTTTTCCACAAATTTCAAGATTTCATCTATATGTACATCCGTATGCGGTATAACCAGTGATTCAATAGCGAAACACTTCTTCAAATTACAGATGTGAAAAACATTATGTATAGCACTAAGCTCTTCAGGTAAGTTTAACTTATAAGCAACTGACCCGACACGTTCGATAACCTCGAAAGGTCCTATGTACCTCGGGCTTAGCTTGCCTTTCTTACCAAATCGCATCACTCCCTTCAAGGGTGATACTTTTAGCAATACCTTGTCACCTACTTCGAAGTGAAAAGATTTACGCTTTGGATCCGCATAACTTTTCTGCCTATCCCTGGCAGCTTTCAAACGATCGCGAATCTGGACAATCTTGTCTGTCGTCTCAAAAACTATCTCTGGTCCTGATAGTTGGACATCTCCAACTTCCGCCCAACAAATGGGCGATCTACACTTTCTACCGTATAAGGCCTCAAAAGGCGCAACTTTTATGCTGGTGTGGTAGCTATTGTTGTAGGAGAACTCAATTAGTGGTAGGTTCTTATCCCAACTACCACCCAAGTCGATCGCACATGCACGTAGCATGTCTTCCAATGTTTGAATAGTACGCTCACTCTGTCCGTCTGTCTGTGGGTGGTAAGCCGTACTAAAATTCAAGCACGTACCCAAAGATTGTTGGAAACTTTTCCAAAAATGAGAGGTGTATCTTGTATCTCTATCCAAGATAATAGATACAGGTATACCATGCAAAGCTACAATCTTATCAACGTATAACTGTGCTAACATATCGGAGCTATAAGTCTCCTTGATGGGTAGAAAATGTGCTGACTTCGTCAGTCTATCCACTATGACCCATATAGTATCGTTTCCCTTTCTCGTCTTTGGCAATTTGGTGATGAAATCCATCGTCACCATCTCCCACTTCCATGTGGGAATTTCAGGCTGTTGTAACAAACCTGACGGCTTCTGATGCTCAGCTTTGACTTGCGCACAAGTCAAACATTTAGCTACATAGGCAGCTACAGACTTTTTCAAACCAATCCACCAGTAGTTTGCTTTTAGATCATGGTACATCTTATCAGCTCCAGGATGAACAGAATATTTGGAGCTGTGGGCTTCCTGGAGGATAACATCTCGAAGTCCTCCATAAACTGGAACCCATAATCGTCCATTCAATCTTAGCATTCCGTCCTTGTCATGGGATAACTGCTCCTCAGTTACTCCCAGTTTTTCTTCAGGATAGTTAGCTTCCAGCACAGCTTCCTTCTGTGTTGCTAGCACCCTTTCGTTTAAACTATTCCTTATTTCAATGCGCTTGGCATTGATTCTTATCGGCTTTACTCTTTCTTTTCTGCTTATGGCGTCAGCAACTACATTTGCTTTGCCTGGATGGTATTTTATCTCACAATCATAATCATTTAGAGTTTCCATCCATCGTCTTTGTCGCATGTTCAAGTCCTTCCGATTGAACAAATGTTGAAGGCTCTTGTGATCTGAATAGATCACACACTTGGTTCCATATAAGTAATGCCTCCATAGTTTCAATGCAAATACAACGGCACCCAACTCCAAGTCGTGGGTGGTGTAGTTCTTCTCGTGCACCTTTAGCTGTCGCGAAGCATAGGCAATAACCTTGTCTTTCTGCATGAGTACACAACCCATACCAGTGTGGGATGCATCACAATACACCACAAATTCTTCTATACCATCGGGCAATGTTAACACTGGTGCATTGCTCAACTTTTTCTTCAAAATGTCAAAGGATTCCTGCTGCTTAGGGCCCCAATCAAACTTAACCTTCTTACGTGTCAACGAAGTTAGGGGCGCAGCAATCCTTGAAAAGTTTTCGATAAAACGCCTATAATATCCTGCTAAACCCAGGAAGCTACGAATTTCAGTAGGTGTCTTCGGCTCTTGCCAATTCATAACTGCTTCTTCCTTAGTGGGATCCACTTGGATACCACGCTCACTTACCACATGTCCAAGGAATTGGACTTCCCGAAGCCAAAATTCGCACTTCGAAAATTTGGCGTAGGGTTTCTCCTGATGTAGAAGTTTGAGAATACAACGAAGGTGTTTCTCGTGGTCAGCTTGGTTCTTCGAATAAATAAGGATGTCGTCAATAAAGACGATGACGAATTTGTCCAAGTAAGGCTTGCAGACGCGATTCATGAGATCCATGAATGCGGCCGGTGCATTAGTGAGCCCAAAAGGCATCACTAGGAACTCGTAATGTCCATAACGAGTCTTAAACGCTGTCTTGTGCACATCTTCATCCTTAACCTTCAACTGATGATAGCCTGACCTCAAGTCGATCTTAGAGAAGTAGCTTGCCCCTTGTAACTGATCGAACAGATCGTCGATCCTGGGCAAAGGATACCTATTCTTGATAGTGACTTTATTAAGCTCACGGTAATCGATGCACAGACGCATCGATCCATCCTTCTTCTTGACAAACAAGATCGGCGCTCCCCAAGGAGACGAACTAGGTCTAATAAAACCTTTGGCTAGCAGATCATCTAATTGCGTCCTTAACTCCTTCATCTCCGTTGGTGCTAACCTATAAGGTGCTCTCGCTACTGGTGCTGCACCCGGAATGATGTCGATTCGGAATTCCACTTGCCTATCCGGTGGTAAACCAGGTAGTTCTTCGGGAAAAACTTCAGGATATTCCGAAATGACAGGGATGTCTTCAATCTTAGGCTTTGGCTCGTCTATAGTAACTTGTGCCATATAAATGACACAGCCCTTCTGCAGACATCTGGATGCCTTGAGCATAGACACTTGCTCAGGCAATCCATGCTGGGTATCTCCTTGGATGGTGAGTGACTCACCAGACGGAGTTTTGACTACCACTTGCTTTCTATTGCACATAATCTGGGCTTGGTTTTGCGATAACCAATCCATGCCTAACACTATGTCAAAGCCGGCTAGCTTAAAGGGAAGTAAGGACAAAGGAAAAGAGTGATTCCTAATGGATATAACACATCCATCTAAAACAGTCGAGGCGGTTTCTATGGTTCCATCAGCTAATTCCACCTCATATTTCACGCTTAAGGGTTTTACAGGCAATTTCAACAACTCACAAAACTAATTATCTACAAAAGACTTATCTGCTCCAGAATCAAACAATACTCTAGCAAAAACATCATTTACGAGAAAAGTACCTGTAATCACGTTGTCATCCTGAACAGCTTCCTTAGCGTCCATTTTGAAGACCCTCGCATTGGTCTTCTTCCCATCTTCGGTTTTCCTGGTGCTCTTTGGGCAATTAGACTTAATGTGCCCTTTCTCATTGCAACCGTAACATGTTGTATCCTTCAGCTTCTTACACTCCAAAGTCTTATGATCAGTAGACTTGCAAATCCCACAGGATGTCGTGTGAGACTGGGATTTCGACTCAAATCGACATTTCCCAAAATGATTCTTCTTGCATGTTTTACATTTGGGCTTATCCCCCGATTGTTGCCCATCTCTCCTAGATCCCGACCCTTTCTTGTGGTCGTCATTACCTCGGTGTTTCTTACCTGATCTTCGTGAGGTATCGTCCTCACGCTTCCTTTTGTTCTCTTCTGAATTCCTGAGTGCTCTCAACCTGACTACGTCCAAGGTAAGAGAGAGAGATAGATCAGCTGCTGATCTGAAGGTTGCAGGCCTTGATGCCTTGACACTTGCTTTAATTTCTGGGGCTAAACCCCCGATGAAACGAGCAATCCTCTTAGGATCTGGGGTTACCAAGTATGGAACCAACCTAGATAGGGTGTTAAAAGTGGTGAGGTATGCCTGGCAGTCTAAATTCTTCATCACTAAAGATAGGAAGTCTGACTCAATTCTCTCAACTTCATGTTGCGGGCAATAATTATCTTTAATAAGGGCAACGAACTGATCCCATGACAGATTGTAGAGCGGGATCTTTCCAGCAGCTTGTATGAGAGATTTCCACCACGCCAGTGCTTCTCCTTTGAACGATTGGGATACGTATTTTACTACATCCCTTTCAGCACAACCGCTGATGTCTACAACCGTATCCATTTCGTCCAACCAAGTTATACAATCTACCGCTCCCTTCTCCCCGGTGAAGTCCCGGGGTTTGCAAGAAACAAAGTACTTATATGTACAGGACTTACCATGCGGTTCCTGTTTAGGCTCGACCTTCCTTGACGGGACACTGTTTTGGTTCGAGGAGTGACGTTCATCATCATCCTTCTTTGGCTTATCCTTCTTGGGTACATCTTTCTTAGAGGGCGGTTTGCTATAAGCCTCCGAGTGAACTTTGGGTTTGGAATGTGGCGCGGATCGGCTCCTACTTCGGGTCCCGCTCGATTCACTATACTGTCTATTTAGTGCTTCGATAACAGCATCATTCACTAATGCTTTCAACTCCGCACCAGTTACTAATATCTTAGCATTTTCAGGGTTTTCTGCTGGACGACTGTTTAGTTCTTCAGACTTAGCCATGTAGTTTTAAGTGCTACATAAAAATAAGGACAATGTCTATTTAGAAGCCTAAACAGTATTATCGTTCTTGACGATCTATTAACCATGGTAAATAAAAGCCATATTAGTTAATTTGTTAAGTATTTAATTCATGACTTTTACTAGTAATCTTTTAGAATGAAATATAATATTGGCATAATAAGCTTAGTCACGTAGACAAATTTCTAAATTACAAATTTAGATCTTATAGGATTAAAGTTTGAATAAATAAGACAAATCAATCCTTTTCTTGGCAGGGAGTCTATAAACTACAGTTGCCTTTGTTTTATATGACATTAATTATAACCCGTAGGCATTTTGTCACAATCAAATATAAAAAAATATAAATTTGGGTAATTTATTAAAAGGGTGACATGTGTGATTTTACGGATCACACTAGCCAAGAATGTTAACATGTTTACAGATGTTAACAGAGAATTGAATCTTTTAAACATGTTCTACCATATTGGCTAAATTTATGACAACATAACAGCTAGGTTTTACCTTTTAAGATCCTTATTATATTATTAAAATGGTAAATCAAAATATTAAATGTTATTTTTCATTTATTCATATACTAGGTTTATGCACATAATTTTAAAAAAAATGAAAAACTTAAATTAACCATTCCAAATAAAAAATTAAACCAGTACGAGTTTGCCCTAAACGGGACTTTTACATAAACAACATGCCCACGCAGGGGCCAACTAACAAAATAAACAAACCCACGCAGGGGTCAAATAAAAGATATGCCCACGCAGGGGCAGAACAGAAAAAGAATACCCACGCAGGGGTAGAGTACTGAAATAAATATATGTCCACGCAGGGACATGAGTACCACACTAAGATAACCAAAAAAACGAAGGATTCAGTGACCCTTCTTGCTTTTACCCTTAATCAAATCCACCATCTTCTTAAACATCCCCCAGTTATGCCTCCGATCATGCCGCAACTCATGCCGCATCTCTTGACGCACCTCTTGTATCTCATGAAGGATTTCTTGCATTTGGGGCGGTGACATCGCCTGAGGTGGTTGCTGATAATGCGGAGGTTGAGGAGGATGTTGTTGATAATGTGGAGGTTGAGGAGGCTGCGGTTGCTGATACCCATATGGTGGGTATCCATAGGTCGATTGTCCCGTAGCCCAGGGACCTCCGTAGGGACCTTCCTAATGGAGAGTGTTGGAGTTTGCTGCTATCCAGTAGGGATCCTCTGTAAAGTTGTAACCTGTGTGGATCTGCTGCTCGAAAGGGTTGAATGCTGCAGCACCAGTGTAAGTGGGAATTGGGTCTCCAAAACCCAATGGTGGCTGTGGCGCAACTGGCGCAGTGTTCACCTCTGAGATGGGGTGTGAAGATTCTCCCGTCTCCGGTTCTTCGTGGACAGGCGAGTACCGGCTGTTGCTTGAATGTGGAGGGGTGCTGATGCGTATTCCCCCTCGTGCGGATATTCGCACGGTAGTTCTCCTTCTCCTCGGGGGCGAGGGAGGCTGAAGCCGAGGCGGTGCTGTCGGCAGAGTGACCGCGACTAGTCGGGAATCCTCGGAAGGATTCTGCTGCTGCTGTGGCTGCTGTTGTGGCTGGTGCAAGGGAGAGTGGTGTGGCTGGTGCAGGGGAGAGTGGTGTGGCTGGTGCAGGGGAGAGTTATGGTAACTGGGAGTAAAAGCCCAGTCATACTGTTTGAACACTCCTCATAACTGTCGGGACCATTGTATGGTGATCCCATAAAAGGTGACCCACCAGAAATCTCGATGGGGTGGTTTGGAGTTCCAGATGGCGGCATTGAAGGATCGGTATCTTCATCGATGTCCATCGGGTTGCCACCAGAAAAGTGGTCTTCTGGCCCAAGTGGGTTAACACCCATAGGCACATCAAGGTAGTCAGCAGGGTTGAACAAGCCCTGGAAAACAGGTGATGGTTGGTCAAAAGGTGATTGGTGTCCTTGGAGAGGTATGAAGGACTGGTGAGAGTTATGGGGCTCATTCTCAGAATGAGGCCCAAAGGAATGTGGGATTGAAGGTGAGGTACTCAGTGAAACTGAGCGCCTAGCAGGTTCAATAAAGGACCTCCAAAGATCCTGAGCATATGTGTTGTGGGGGTCCGAAGGTGTTCGCCGGTGTGATGGTCCGGCCTCGTGGTCGTTTGGGGCTACATGTGCTCCTTGTCCCCTTCCTCTTCCTCTCATACGTGGCGGCATTTTTGTGATCCTGTCAAAAACAACAAGTGATACAACAAAAATACATGTAAGACAAAGTTAGAAATAAAAACCAAAATTTGGAAAATTCCTAAGTTCTTTGCCTAGACTCGAGAATCGAGGATTGTGCAATTGTGTATCTGAGATTAAACACAAAAGGCTAGTGTTTAATTCACTCAGAGTTGGGTCTGATACCAACCTGTCACACCCCTTTTTTTCCACGTGTCACCGGTGGGCCCGGTGGGGAGTATCGTGACGTAGTTGGTATCATCATAGACAAACAACACAATATATAAATGCACAGCGGAAGCAAAGATAGATTCATTTCAACTTTAATAAAGTGTAATATTAAATATCACAAATAGTTGAAACGGATCCACAGGCGGATCAAAATAAAATAAGATATTGTTCAACAGTTTATTGTCGTCCAAGCTTGCGAGACTTATTGTGGACGCTCTAGAAGACAGCCAGCCTATTACGTGTAGTACCTGCACTTAACCTTTTGGGAAAAATACGTCAGTTTACACTGGTAAATACAATTTAACTGACTCATTTGAAAATGATTGAAAATTGATTTGAATGCACGTGGCACAAAACCTTTTTATAACTTGGGATAATTATGCAATATAATCTTGTGAACGAATTTACATGTTACTTGTGCGTTCAGTAGCCCGGATCTTGTCCGGGTTAAAGATCAATAGACACACCACATTATAGAGTTATACACTGACAGGTGTACGCCTACACCCCGTGCTCAGGTCGTGGCCATCTCGTAAGATAATGCCAAGGATATCCGGGACATGGTCATTAACCCCCCAAAGACTTTAAGTGAACAAGACTGTTTAAACGAGCCGATCAAATTATTCAATTAACCACCCAAAGATGTAAGATTTGATGCTCGATCAAGCGGTATTTTATATACCGTAACCCAAGCCCGTATAGGGAAAATAAGTTAAAAGTATTTACCTGAGTAAAGTAAAAATCACAACTAGAAAGTGGAGGTAGCTTTTACTGGTTCTCCTTATTCTGGAACAAAGGTTTATAATAACCTATTAGATTTCTAACGGGTCTTTATTTAAGCCTAAGCTTAGACCGGCTAGTTTTAAGGATGATACGGTTCAAACGCACGATTAAGCGAAGACCGGATAGAATGTGATTTAGACCCGACAAGTTTGAATACTTGTATAATATGGTTATACTAAATACATTCTGGATTTTGAGACAAAAATGAGAAGGTTTGACCCGTTTCGGTCAATTTATGCAAACTAGTTACATAAACCGAACCGAGCGCGAAAAGGGCGTTACGGGTAACCATAAGAGTCATATGCAAGTTCCCTGAGATAATATGGCTTAAATATGTTAGAATATCAGTAAGATATCTTCTATTATGCCCCAAATGAATTTAAACACAATTTATGCCTCATAAGGGCATTTTGGTCATTTAAAAGATTATAAAAGAGTTAAATTAGAAATCTGAGTTACAGGTCTGGTTCATACAGTAAATATACTTAATTTAACATGTTATAACAGTAGGGTATGATTCATAAGTGAAAATCATCATTTAAAACCAAACTATGCACCTTAGGGGTATTTTGGTAATTTCACAAGGGCTTAAAAGGTTAAAATTGGAAACCTGAGTTCAAAAACTTGTACTTACTGTTATTTTATAAAAATATACTAAAAACATCAGTAGGTATCAACCTTATTTGTTTAATATGGTTATAGTACATACTATGCGTTAAAAACGCTTAAAAAGACGATTTAGAGCCGTTTCCGGGTTTTTAAAAGAAAGCTGATTTTTTTATATTTCCAAAATGCTCAAAATATTTTATTTATCAAATAAAATCAGTAGAAAAAGGTTTTGGGTCAAAAGGATTTGTAAAACTCATTTTATGGCTTAAAAGGGCAAAATCGGTAGAATTTAACTTAGAGACCTATGTTATGCTCAGCCAAAAATTAAATAAAAATCTTTAAAAATCCCAAAATATTATATTATAACAGTGGGTAAAGAGTTTGATATTAAAAAGTGGGTTTAAATAGATTATATGCTAATTACGCCAATTAATTAACATAAAGCTTTCAAAATACGCTAATGAGCATAACTCTTATTCTGGACCTCAAACTGATATCAAATTTTAGGTGCAAGTTTATAATTCAGTAACAAATGTTTCTACTCTTTCACTTTTTCAAAATCACGTTTTATAGCCAAAAGGGCATAATAGTCATATTTAAGAGAGTTATACTTATATGAAACTTGGTCCAAAATAAGCTCTAAGGCAGATCTCAAACATGCATGAACGGATCAGAACTGAAAGTCAAAGAAAAAGTCAATTTATGCGACTTTCGGTTCCGATTCGGGTTTAAACTGAAAATTGTCGAGATGAACATGTTGAGACATGTTCTTACATTAATTACCAAGTTATTTTAATGATCAAACAGGTTGCATGTACCCTACATTGCTAATCATGCTTAAATTTGCAAATACACATTCTGTTGACTTTTTGAAACAAGCTTTGACTCGACAATTATCATACTTAGAGTGGGAATCTGAAAATACCCTTTTAAGGGTTTGTTACCCACATAAATACCAACCTGTAGGTACCTTTAATTCGAGAAATGACTGAGCAAATTTCGTTTAATCACAAAGTCAAACTGAAATTACGATGGTTTGACTTTTGCTTGAATAACTAAGCTAGAACGAATTTGAGGAGGTTATAAACACTTACAAGAGTCCTAATAAAGCTTAGAGACCACTAGAAGGTTGTCTTGACGTCCAGAGAGCTCCAGATATGTTCTTGTGAATTTTAGAATATGCAAGTGCTTGAATGTTACTACTTCAAGTCCTTTTTATGCTAACTTTGATCTCACATGGAGCTACCACAAGAGTCTATGAGTGTTATGAGAAGTGTCCAAGTGCCCCTAGGTGCCTGTAAACCAATTGGTGAGCCCCTGGTATCGATTCACAGCTGTTGAGCATTGTTTCAGACCTGAAATGGCAGCTGCCATGTTTTTCTGTCGCTGGGCAGGTCATGCGGCCCGCATAAGGACCCCAGGCAGGCAGGCCGCCTGGCCCCGTCTGACTTGCAAAAACCTTTTAAACATTTATGTTTTGGTCCTTGGTCCCTTGAAACGTGGTTTTGCTTATTTTTCTTGCACATTTAGCCTTCAAAATTGATTCTTAAGTGCTCCAAGATGTAGTTAAACATTGGCAAGTCCATGGTTAACCTTTTGATCACCCGAAAAGTCATGAAATTCAACGTTAACGCATTTAACCCTTCGTGCACGGTTTTGATCATAACTTTCTCATACGATAACGAAACTTGATGAAATTTTTACCACATATTCTAGTGAGTATATTTTACCATCACAAAGCTTCTGGTTTGCCAAAAGATCACTCAGAGGTATAATTTCAACATGTTGACACTTTTAGCCCCTGTAGTTTGTAATTCCTCACTTTCTTTCATTTTCCGCTTTGTATGATCCATGATCTAATTGTTTAAGATTATAAACACCATGTAGGGTTATTTTAGGGCCTATTTATCCGTTGTTGACATTTTGGACCCTTATAATCACATAGTTTCACTGTTTGTCAACTTTAGTCCCTCTAAAGTATGTTTTCACATATCCAAAGCCTATGACACGTGTCAATACATTATTGGACGTAAATTTTCGAGGTGTTACACCCAAAATGCTGAAATTAATAAAGAAGGACCACCAAGAAAGACAAAGGATGGTGGTAGGAAAACAAAATAGAATCCCAATAAATGTCCATGGGTTCTTTATGTTTCAAAACTACTGGGTGAGCCCACATGGATGGTCAAAACATATAACTCCCATGACAGATTGTTAAGGGATTATGCACTTGAGTTGATGAGAACAAATCCTAACACAACTGTCAAGATAGATGTTGAGCCAGAGCCTAATTCAGCTTCTGATACTAGGGTTTTTAGGAGGATATATGTCTGTTTAGGATCACTAAAGGACAGTTTTAAAGCCTGTAAAAGGGAGATAATTGGTCTAGATGGAGCTTTCATGAAGGGGCCATTTCTAGGACAGTTACCGTTGTGGGGATGGATGCTAGTAATGGACTGTATCCACTTGCATACGGGATTATTGAAGTTGAGACAAGAGCATCATGGAGTTGGTTTTTGGACACCCTTAGGGATGATTTGGGAGATTTAGTGACCACAAATCTAACATTTATCTCTGACAGACAAAAAGGCTTAATCCCAGCCATAGAAGATCTATTCACTAGAGCTGAACATAGATACTATTTAAGACATATAAATGAAAACATGCAACTACAATGGAGGGGCAAAGCTTTTAGGGATATGTTATGGTCCATAGCTTCTACTACCACAGTGCAAGAGTATGAAGAAAAGATGGTGGAACTACAATTAATGAGTCCTGAATGTCACCACTGGTTAAGCCAAATACCAGTTGTGCACTGGACAAGAAGCCACTTTACATGTATTCTTTAAAGGTTAGTTTAATTAGAAATGGTTTTGTGCATTTTGTGGTTTTAAACATCCTATGTGTTTTTTTACATGTAGAGCAAAGACAGATGTGCTTTTGAACAACCTGTATGAATGTCTAAATGGAAGATTGGTTGATGGTATGATTATACATGCCAACAGGTAGGGATAAGCCTACTATTACAGCTTTGGAGTTTGTTAGAGAATACTTGATGAAAAGGATAGTAAATGTTTGCAAACTGATTGAGAAGACTGATGGTGTCCTAACTCCTAAAGTTAGTGAAAAGTTTGATGAGATAAAGAAAGTTGCTGCCAAGTTGATTGTGAAGTGGGATGGTGGTTCCAAGTTTCAAGTTTCTAACAGTAGCTATTGTGAGGAACAGTGTGTGGTGGATGTGCAAGAGAAGTCATGCTCTTGTAGGAAATGGGAGTTAACTGGAATCCCCTACAAACATGCAGTGGCCACTAACTGGGACATGGTATTACATGGTGAAAAGGTAGACATACCAGAAAAGTGGGTGGATCCCTGTTTTTGGCTATCTACATGGAAAGAAGTCTACTCACATAAGATAGGGCCTATCAATGGCAAAAGGATGTGGCCTAGATCTGAGTGTCCAACCAAGCTAATCCAACCAAGGTATCACAAACCAATTGGAAGGCCAAGAAAGGTGAGAAGAAAGGATGCTTTGGAGAAAGAAGATGCTATGTATAAGGGTAACAAACTCAGCAGAAAGTTGAAGACAGCCACATGTGGAATTTGTGGGAACAAAGGACATAACAGAGGGGTTATAGAGGTTAAGGGCGAGAAACATCAACTACTACTCACATGAAAAGAAAGGCTGGAACATCAAGGCTACAACATCTAAGGCTGGAACATTAAAGGCAGGGGCATCAAGGGTTGGAACTTCAAAGAAAAGAAAGATTTAAAGTCTGCAGTTTCTTTTATAATTTTTTGGGATGTATGAAACTTGTTTAGTGTTTTTTTGGACATGGATGAACCTGTATGGTCTCTTTTGGACATGTATGAACCTATTTATGGTCTCTTTTGGTTATAGTTACTTATGGTTAACTTTTAATGCCTTTTTTGACTTTTTTTACATTTGTTGACTTTTAGTTAATGTTGACTTTTGATGACTTTTATTGACTATTCCTGACAATTATTGAATTGTCTTTGAATTGAATTGTCAAAACAGTTGAGATTGTGCAGTTTGACTTTATTTGTTCAACCTGCACAAAATGGTCACATATGTTCAGGCTGGAAGTCTTTGTAATGGTCACATATAGTTTCATGTTAACCGACTTGTGCATGACTTGTTCAGGCTGCAAGTCTTTGTAATGGTCGCATACAGTTTCATGTAACCTAGTTTGTAACCTGATTGTGCAACTTTTAAAGTCAAACTGCAGTTTTATATAACTTTTCAACTGGCACAACTTGTGCATTTTTAGTTTTAAACTGCAGTTTCGTATGACTTATGCATGACTTCTGTAACCTGGTTGTAACCTGATTGTGCAGTTTAATGGTCACATATAGTTTACAACTCATGTCCCTTATCAACACTTGTTATACCAACTCATTGTCAAACTGAACATGTCAAACTGTCATACACTTCTCAAAAACTGTTTACTTCATTAAAATTCCAAAAAGAGATTTTCCAATACATTACAAACCACATAAGTAGCATTATTACCACATCCTACAATAAAAGGCACATTAACTTGCAAAAAAAAATACAACAACTAAGATAAACATAATCCAACTGATTATCAAGCATGCATCCCTCTTTCGAACAGCCCTGGAATGCTTGATTTCCAGTTCTGTGACTTGCAACTTGTACATTTGGACTTGATCTTTTAGACCCCTAACTTCAAATTCAAGCACATTCTTGGAATTTAGCAGGCCTATGATGACTTGGCTAGCACGATTACATAATGGAGGATCATGCCATTCAAAGAATTTGCACCTAGACCTCTGAATGCAAATGTAAAAATTAGGGCTTAAATAACCAGTTGTTAAAATTAGGGCTACAAATACATACCAGCTGAGGGCATGTGTAAAACTGTCGTCCAGGATTACTTTGAGTCCATGAAGTGTTCATTATTGCTTGTCTTTCACATTTGCACAGAACCATACTTTTTGATGAAGGCCTTAATGTTGAAGATGATGAACCAGGTGTGAAAATAAAGGGGTCTGGGGTTTTATAAGTGTTTTTCAAACAAAACTGGAAAAGGACGAAAATACCCTCACGTTTTCTGCACGTGAGGGTCTTGGCTGTTAGTTAACGACGGTGTTAAGGCTTAAAGCCTAAGATTGTTACAAATTAAAATGTTAATACATGATTGTGCAACAAAAATTTATTAGTATCCAACATTGAAATTTTGCAGAAGGGTGCTACTATACACCCCCCCCCCCCTCCTCTCACATACTTACAGGTGGGGCCTGCGTGGGACCGACAGTTTTCCTCTCACAAGGGGGGTGTAGAAAGTAATAGGGGGGTGCGTATAGAATGAGCCTTGCAGAAACCACAAGGACTAACGGTGTAATTTTTTCTTCTTCTGGGAGGGCAGGCTAATGATGAGAGAGAGACTTCTTCTCTAGAAGTATGCTTCCATTCTATGTGTTATAATATGATATCTTAGTTTCAGATCATCGTAAGAGATTATATGTAATGAAAACTGTAGATAAATTATATATCTTAATTGGTGAAGAAACCATCAGTAAACTATTTTAGTTCTAGTTTCAAATGTGAAAACAAATTATTTTGTGTAAAAACACAGAAAACTGATTAACATTGTTTTATAAAATAACATTTACATCTAAGCACATGTAGCTCTTAATGTCTTGGTCTTTTTTTATTGGTATAATTATATTAATAATAGTTGCTATTTCAAGGATCATTTTTTAAGTCTAGTTGTATTTTTCATCGAAATAAGATTCGCTTAATAGATTTTAATTTGGTGTGGAAGTTGACTTTAACTGCTTCAAAAACACCAAGAAAGTGGACTTCAATATCAGGGATCAAATAATGGGAACCAAGCTCACAAGGATTCCTCTACAAACCATATGTAGATGGAGGTTAACCCACACAAGAAATCTTGCTCAGCCTACAGATTTGGCAGCTGTGCTACACGAAAAGCTCAATGCTCAGCTTCCAACACAGATCAGCAACAATGCTACCATCTACAGAGTTCCAGCCCATTTACGATCAGTCGAACCCAAAGCTTATGAACCCAATATTGTTTCAATCGGTCCTTACCATCACGGAGCAGCTCATTTGCAAGCCATGGAGATCACAAAATGGAACTTCTTTCGTGACCTCTTTAATCCAAGCAAGCCCGATCGTCCTAATCTAAATGCAGTACATGAGGAACTGAAGCAAATGGAACAGCAGGCTCGTAGTTTCTACTCTGAAGATTTGAAGATGAACAGCGACCAGTTCATACACATGATGCTCGTCGATAGCTGCTTCATTATACAGCTTCTTAAAGAGACCAGGGAGATCGATTTCAGTAAGAAGTCAATGCAGATACAGAGGTGGATGTTACCCGTTCTCCAACGTGATCTCATCATGCTTGAAAATCAGCTCCCTATGTTCGTTTTAAACAAAGTATACGACATAACAAGCAGATCTAATACTTGTGAAGCTGTAGAAGATTTAAATTTGAAAGAGCTTGCACTTCAATACTTCGAACCAATGATATACAAAGATTTAGATACTCCCAAGAAGAGTTCTTTGGGGGTTGATGGAAGCCACTTTCTAGAACTCTTTCGGGCCAGCATCTGCCCGACTGAGGTTTCGCAAAATAAGTTTGTGGTTAAGGAGCCGCACATGTTTCGTTCAGTATCAGAATTAAAAGAGTCTGGTGTCAAAGTCAAAAAGGCGGAAAACTGTCAACCGTTAGAAGTAAGCTTTAAAAAGGGGGTTCTGAAGATTGCTCCTGTGAGCATGGATGACTACAAGTTCACATTGTTTAGAAACTTGATGGCCTTTGAGCAATGCCACTTTGGCTGCAAACCACATGTAACGGCTTATGTATTCTTTCTTGATAGGCTAATAAACTCTGGTGAGGACATAGAATTGCTTCATTATCCAGGTGTTTTGCAGCACACTCTAGGTGGGAATAAACACGCAGCAAGACTGGTGAACAAGCTCTGTAAAGAGGTAGCTGGGGCCGCAGATGACTCATATTTACGCGATGTGCTTTGGGAGATCAATTGCTACTGCAACGATGGGTGGAATCAAAAGAGAGCGAAACTGAAGCATGAATATTTTTACAATGTTTGGGTATCAGTAGCGACTATAGCTGCAATTCTAGTCATTTACTTTTCCGTACTTCAAACAGTTTGGGGGCTCGGAGAAAATGATGCACGAATTCACATGAACAAAACTGGTTTTTGGGGTTCCGTTGCTGAAGCTTTAACTATACCATTTAGACATGCCAATCCCGATGCAGAAGCTCTTGCTATACCATTTGGAGGTGCTCATCCAAATGCAGAAGCTGTTGCTATACAATTTGGAGGTTTTAAGCCATCTAAGAAGTCATCCGTGCCTGTCAAAAATGATCTTGAGATCTTTAAATGGTTCTTCAGTCATGAAGAACGTGACGACATGAATCCTTTCTTCTTCATGTTTTGTTAATACGCAGGAAGATCATTTTTTTCGATTTCATTTTCCATGATTGTCCGGTTATTGCAAGGAAAATAATACATCATACGTTACAATCTCGTGTGTTATCTTTCATGTATGTTCCTATCAAACTACCGAACATTAATTATTCCATCTTTTACTTTATCTTTTTACATAACACTTTGGTGGGGTATGGGGCGGGGATTGGGGCATGGGTTGGCTGAAAACGCCCAAGCCACCACCCCGGGTGGGCTTGGGTTTGGGCGTGGCCCAAGGGGCGGGAGTTTAAGACCGGGCGTGGGGCGGGTCTATCAATATGACATGGCGAGCTCTCAATGGCCAAACCAAACTAGCCGTTGGCCAACGGCTATGTGGTAAAAAAAAAATCTCACTATAAAACTCACACTTCTATTCTTTTTTTTACCACATCCAACTACAATACACTCCATCTCTTCTCTATTCTCATTCTACAATACGAAAAATGAATCCTCATAGGGGCGGACCTACCTCTTTGGTAGGGGTAACCCCCGCTACCCCTTGGTCGGAAAAAAATTGGAAAAGTTAGTGTAAATTTTGGAAAATTTTGACGTTTTTTCGATTTCGTTATGGCTTATTTATATAACGTTACCCCTTAGTCGGAATCCTATATCCGCCACTGAATCCTCACAATCGTGCTTTTGACCCGAACAACCCGTGGGCATTCCAAGAAAATCCTAGCCCACCACCCATTCGTCCAATGACTCGTCCATTTTTAATACACTCCTCTATGCCCGATGTGGCGGGTTACGCATCGTATCTCTCGAATCGTGTGTATACTAACTTCCCTCACACCGACGATTCTATATCTATCCCGTTTTCACAATCGCCCATCAACCTTTTACCAACCTCCATCAACCTTTCCCAAACCGAAACCGTCCCCGAAACTCAACGCCCAATGGATGGTCCTTCCGCATCCAAACCCATCAAAAAAAGAAGTCACAAGAAAAAAACCGAGGCCGAGAAAGCACTTGAAACCGCCAAACGAAAACAACAAAGATGGGTCGTTACTGAAGAACTTGCATTGGCGAGGGCTTGGCTTCAACAATCTCAACATCCAACTTTAGGTATTTTAAAATTTTTTGTAGCACTTATTTTAATATTTATAGTTATTTTTTGGGCAATTGGATTTTAACACCTCAAACTTTGAAGAATTGGCCGATAACACCCGCAACTAACACTTTGATCTGTGACACCCCAAACTTTTAATTTTGTTTGTCATTTCACCACTCAGTTAAAAAATCAGTAACTGAGTTAGTGTTCAATCCTAGGTGGCTTCATTAATCCTACATGGCACGAGTGACATGGCAAACACATGTTATAGGCAAGATGAGGTGGATTATTTGGAGACTTATGGGTATATTTTAATTACTGTAATTAATATATACATAATAAACTATTAAGTAATATATCTAAAACAAGTCATCACCATAACCATCTCCATCATTCAAATCCAATATCTCATTCATCAACACAGGTTTCAACACAACAAATAACAAAACCAGTATGATAATCGAAAACAAACGCACCGCCATTACTGAATAACCGTCTAAACAGATAAGTCATCACCGCAATCGCATCGGAAAAGTGAACAGAACCGCAAAATTATCCGCTGATTTCAACTCCGATGATGGTTTATCCGCTGATTTTTGGCCGTTTATTAGTCAAACTACGAGTAACAGAAACCCTAGATGATGGTTTCCAGTTCAAATTGCATCGAAAAAGTGAAGAAAACCACAAAATGAACCGCTGATTTCAACTCGGAAGCCTGCAAAAGCATGAATACGATTGTTTTTGCGGTTTATTCGTGAAATTAGAGTAACAAAATTAACCGCTGATTTCGAGTTCGGAACCTGCAGAAGCATGAATGCCCACCAAATGTTCGACCATCGATGACGGTACCGGATGCATCCCCTGTGTTATCTGGCTCAACCAACTCACTTCCCCCTATTTCTCTCGTCGATGCCCACCAGATGTTCGACGAATTGCTGAAGTGGCTAAAAGTTTTGCAACAGTTGTTCAAATTGGGGTTTTGGTTAGGGTTAGAGGGAAGGTGGGTGTTTATAGAGGGAATGTGCAACTTACTGTTGTGGATGTGGTTGTTGAGAGGGATCCGAATGCGGAAGAGGTGGGTTTTGAAGAGGAAAGAGGGTGGCGGTGGTGATGGATTTCGAAAATGATATATAATTTGAAAGTTGAAGATGTTCTTGCTATTGAAACTGATATGAAGATCTTGAATGTTTGAAGATGTTCTTGCTTCTTATAACATGTGTTAGCCACGTCACTCGTGCCATGTAGGATTAATGAAGCCACCTAGGATTGAACACTAACTCAGTTACTGATTTTTTAACTGAGTGGTGAAATGACAAACGAAATTAAAAGTTTGGGGTGTCACAGATCAAAGTGTTAGTTGCGGGTGTTATCGGCCAACTCTTCAAAGTTAAAGGTGTTAAAATCCAATTGGCCTTATTTTTTATATAACTTTGTAATATATTAAATTTTGTTTTTATTAAAATAGGAAATTCTCAACATCAAAGCCATTTGTGGGAAGCGATTAGTAAAGCATTCCATGAAGAAATAGAAAGGGAGGCTTATCGTGAATATGATAGCTTATCCTCGAAGTGGAGCGAGATAAGCGGGCAACTTACCAAATTTAGTGTTTTTTTAAATAAAGCAAAGCAAAACCCAAAAAGTGGTGAAACCGAAGCCGACTTTGTGACAAATGCATTGGTCACATTCAAAACAAATGTGGGGAGCGACTTCCGTTTCATGCATTGTTGGGAGATTTGTAAGTTCCATCCCAAGTGGGCGAATATACCCAGTGATAGCGAAACTAACACGTCTTCCAAAAGGTCAAGGACACCCTCGTCCCAAGCCCAATCGGATGCACGGGATCAAGAGTTGGAGGACTTTTTGGATGATTCTCCAAACCGGCCTGAATTCAGAAGAGATGCCGCAAAAAGGCGCGCTCTAAAATCAAGATCGGGTACGGCATCGCCTTCAGTTGGGAGTTCGGGCTCGCGTAGGGGAATATACAGCGATCAGTTGGATGGCATTGCAAGCAAGTTAGATACATTCAACGTATTCCAACAACAAAGGTCAGAAATTCGGAAGAGCAAAGAAGCTAGGGATGCTCTGAAACAAAGACGAGATGATATGAAATTTCTAGCTCAGCCCATCGATCACCTATCAGGTGAAGAGTTGGAACTAATGTTGGAGACGAGAGAAGAGATAAAGAAAAAATATAAGCACTAGGAATTTTCTTTATTTAAAAATCATTAAAAATTTTAAATTTTTTTGTTTTAAAAAATATAAAATAGCCGTTTGGGCTGGCCACGCCCCAAACCCCCGCCCCACCATACCGTCTTCAATGTGGGTCAGCGCAGCGAAGCCCGCCCAAGCCACGTGTCGGGCCACGCCCCAAACCCCCGCCCCACCATACCCCACGGTCTAATAGAACATTAAAACCTGGTTGGTTAGTTTGTGAGAAATCAACCGGGCTCTATAATATTTTATATATTTATTTATTTATTTATTTATTTAAGAGTCGTGTGTAAACTAATTACTTTGAATATTAGTTAGCACTATGCTACTAATCTGTACTTTAGTGTGTGAACACTCTTTGGTAACATCATTTCAAAAGCGTAATGAAAATTGTCAATAAATTTTTTTTAAATCTTGATTGGACAATAAACTATTTTAGTACTAATTAGAAATGTACAAATAAACTATTATGTGTAAAAAAAACATGAAGAATGATATTGTTTTATAAATCACATTTATAAGCACATATAGCTTCTAAAGTCTTGGTCTTATTTTAATGCTATAATTATAGTAATCATAGTTGTAGAATAATTTTTTAACTCTTGTTGTCGTTTTCAGAAATAGTAGAGATTTACTTTACAAATTTTGATTGGTGTAATGGTGTGGAGGATGACTTTAACAGCTTCAAATACAGCAAGAATGTTGACTGCAATATCAACGACCAAAAAATGGGAACCAAACTCATCAAGATTCCTCTGCAAACCATATGTAGATGGAGGGTTCAATGCATTGCCAGAAGAGCATCCCACACCCGAGTCGAGTCAGCAAATCTTGCTCAGGCTCCAGATTTGACAGCTGTGTTACAGGAAAAGCTGAATGCTGAGGTTCCAACACAAACCAGCAATGGTCCTTCCATCTACAGAGTTCCAGAGCATTTACGATCAGTCGAACCCAAGGCTTATGAACCCAATATTGTCTCAGTCGGTCCTTACCATCATGGAGCAGCTCATTTGCAAGCCATGGAGACAACAAAATGGAGCTGCCTCTTTAATCCAAGCAAGCCCGATCATCCTAATCTAAATGCAGTACTCAAGGAACTGAAGCAAATGGAACAGCAGGCTCGTAGTTGCTACTCTGAAGGCTTGAAGATGAACAGCGACCAGTTCATACACATGATGCTCGTCGATAGCTGTTTCATCATACAGCTTTTAAGAGAAGCCAGAGAGATCGATTTCAGTAAGAAGTCAGTACACATACAGAGGTGGATGTTACCCGTTCTCCAGCGTGATCTGATCATGCTTGAAAACCAGCTACCTATGTTTGTTTTAAACAAAGTATACGACTTAACAACAAGCAGCTCTAGTACTTGCGAAGCCACAGAAAAGTTAGGTTTGAAAGAGCTCGCGCTTCAATACTTCGAACCAATGATGTACAAAGATTTAGATACTCCCAAGAACGGTGCTTTGGGGGTAGAAGGAGATGGAGGAAGCCACTTTTTAGAACTCTTTCGGGCCAGCATCTGCCCGACTGAAGTTTCTCAAAATAAGTTTCTGGTTAAGGAGCCGCACATGTTTCGTTCAGTATCAGATTTGAAAGAGTCTGGTGTCAAAATCAAGAAGGCGGAAAACTGTCAACCGTTAGATGTAAGCTTTAAAAAGGGGGTTCTAAAGATTGCTCCAGTGAGCATGGATGACTACAGGTTCACATTGTTTAGAAACATGGTGGCGTTTGAGCAATGCCACAATGGCTGCAAACCACATGTAACAGCTTATGTGTTCTTTCTTGATAGGCTCATAAACTCTGGTGAGGACATAGGATTGCTTCATTATTCCGGTGTTTTGCAGCATACTCTAGGTGGGAACAAACACGCAGCAAGACTGGTGAACAAACTCTGTAAAGAAGTAGCTGGGGCTGCCGATGACTCATATTTACGCGATGTTCTTTGGGAGATCAATTGCTACTGCAATGATGGGTGGCATCAAAAGAGAGCGAAACTGAAGCATGAATATTTTTACAATGTTTGGGTATCAGTAGCAACTATAGCTGCAATTCTAGTCATTTACCTTACCATACTTCAAACAGTTTGGGAGCTCGGAGATGATGGTAACCGAGCTCACATGCTCCGAACTGGTTTCTGGCGTTCCATGGCAGATGCTTTTGCTATACCATTTGGAGTTTCAAAACCATCTGAGAATGCACCGGTGCCTGTCGAAAATGAAGCTCAGATCTTGGAATGGTTCTTCGGTTATAAAGCATGTGATGACCCGAATTTCTTCTTCATGAGCTGTTAGTAATTTTGTTTTGAATGCTGTGAAGAAAGTCCATTTTCACATTTGTTTTCAGTGTCTTTTTTTCTGATTATTGTGTTTCATTATCTATGTATTTCCTGTTACTGATTATTGTGTTTCATTATCTATGTATTTCCTGTTACTGTCTTTTTTTCTGATTATTGTGTTTCATTATCTATGTATTTCCTGTTACTGTAATCAAATAATACCTCATGTGCATCTCTGGTGCAAGTAGGGATGTTCACAAGCCGATCCGATCCAAGCCGAGCCAGAGCAAGATCATGCTCGGCTCGATTATAAATTGAGCTGGCTTGGCTCGGATTTGAAACTGAGCTGAAAATCTTAATGCAATAAAATATGAGTTCATAAGCATCATAATTCACTCCAAATATGTCATAGATATCTATAATATATTTTATGTATATTAAAATAAAGCATATTAAAAGTAAAATAATACGAGCTAAGCCGAGCCAATTCGGATAAACACACGCTTTCATCATTCATAACCAGTGCGCGAAATGAAGCAGAACCAAATCAAAGATCAGTCTAAGCAGGATTAATCACAGTTCCAAACACAAGAATTTATAAGGTTATAAGCAATTAATGCAAGTATATAAGAATACGATACAATAATCTAAAGTTTTCATTGTAATTGCACAAATGAATTCCTAACTAAACCCAATAATCGTAATATAAATCATCTTGGATGAGTAATGATTAGCCGACGCCAACATATTTTGATGCTGCAATCTTTAATCCTCGCCAAACCCAGATGCATAGTGCCCGGCGTTTCTATCCTGCAACCGAAAACATTATCACGATATTTACAACGTTTTTTATAATGAAAACAAACAAAATGTAGAGATTATGGAGTCGACTTACCTGGGACATCATTCGCTGCTTGTTCAGAAACTGGGTCCTTGCCTTGTTAAGAATAGAGTTAGGAGATCGGTACATCCTCTGTAATAAAAATGTTTGGTTGAGTTTGGGATTTTATTATTATATTAGTCATTAAAAGAATCATTTTTTTTTCTAAAAGTTCATATCTAGCATGAGTTAAAGAGGAACAAACCTTGTCTGTCCCTGAAACGCGATCTGCACCCAATAGATTCTTTTTCTTTGGTGTGAAGTTAAATACTTCATGAAGAAATCCATTTTCCTGTTTAAGTAAAAATCAAAAATTATTATCTAATTATTGAAATATAATCAAACATTAAGATCTAATTATTAAAATATAAATGTGATAACCGAACCTGCATGTGCTTGACAAATCCTCCACTGAGAAATCGCTTTATAAAGTTCAACTGTCAAAAAGATACAAATTAGAACAAAATAGAAATGGGTAACAAGACCCACTGTTGCAAAAACTGGGATTAATCGATTAAATTTCACCTTGTCGGGCCTAAAATCAATAACTGATCAAAGGCAATCAGATCGGTCAAAATCCAGTCAAAATCTTTAAAGTATTTGAAAAATTATACTTATCAATCCAATCAGATTAATAAGTTTGATATATTATATATAAAATTTTAAAAATGTTGTGTATATATATTTGAAAAACTACATATAAGCTTCCAATCCAGTTAATCCTGATTAATTGCTAGTCGGTATCCCACCGCCCGACTAGCACCTAGCGATTTTTACAACCATGACATGACAATACCTACAAAAAAAACAATCACTTAACCGAACCTGGATTAGCTGGGACCACATAGTAGTGGTAAGTGTCTCTCCACTGATTTTCACCGAGGTTTCGGGGGCGTAACCATCCTAGTTATAGAAAAATATAACAAAAAAATAAAATGCAATGTAATTAGCATCGTTTAACATGTATACTGATCATTAGACATACAAAAAATTAATTAAGAAATACCTCTAGAAATTCCAAAATATCTCGGAAAGTGTTTCGCTGATTATTGAGATCCTTTTTGGCAGAACCCTTCCCGCCCGCCTCAGCAGAAAGGTCCCGCACTTGGTTAACCACTTTGGCTCTTAAACCGTGTATATGATTAACATCACGGGAACTAATATCACCATTGGTAGAACTGTCACTAACAACTTTAGAAGAACCACAAAACTTCTCCAAGCTACCCATCTCGTATATCAGAGCAAGTGCTTCACCGGCTGCAATTCGCACCGATCTATCATCCTTTTCTAAAAGAGTCGAAAAATAAGAAACCGACCTGGAATTTTAACAACGTTAACAGGTTAGTGTGTGCAAAACGGTAGAGCCAATGAGCACGAACTAAAAGGGAAAGAATGTAATTTGTAATTTACATACTCTTGCCAGATTTTAGGATCAAGTGTCCACCCCTCCATCGTTGTAAGAAGAAACGACCAAGCAGATACGACAGCTGTTATTATTCCTGGTGATGGTTTGGTGGCAACCACCTAAAACATAGACGATTTTGAAATAATGAAGTGTTAACACTTAGCAATGGTTATATTAATTAAAATTAAAATAAAAAAAGAAACATACATTGGGGCCAAGTTTCGGGTGCACCACTTGCCACATTATTTGCATGCATTTCTCCGTTTCTTCTGGTTCATTTCCACCAACAAACGCAATCACAGCTAATCCCTCAAGTAACTACAAATAAATTTTATAAAAAATTGTTAAGTAACAACTAAAATGAAAGAGAAAAAGTGACACCGGAAAATGTATAATTGTAGATATACCGATGCTGTCTTTGATGCTTCAGAACGAGATCTCAGAGCCTCTGAGATGGGAGTAACCGACTCTTCTAATATTTCTTGTGCTTTCTCACCCGGGCCAGCAGTTAGGGCTAGTAATCCTATACACGTTGAACACTGTTTAGAGACCTCAATTAATATATTAACTTAATAAAAGATGAATAAAAATAAAGTTGAATACCGATGGCATGAGATGCTAAAGCTATCTCTTTTGCAGACCCCTTCTTTACAGAATTCAAACATTGATGAAGCAATGTTGCAAATCTATGAAAACAAACAACAAACATTCAAATTTCAACCCACCATGATCAACAAAACTAATTATATCACAAAAAAAAACCTTACTTTTTTTCAACAAATTCGTGTGGTAAGCTGCTACTAAAAGCCTCGATAATATCCACCAACGCCTTCTCCCTCGTGGATCCTCTTTAAAATCATAAAAATCACAATTAATTCAAGTTTCCATTTTCGAATAGTTTCAAATCAGTCATATTTCTAAACACATCTAAAAGGCCATCAACAATCAATTTAACTAACCATTAAGATTAACAACAATCAATTTCAAAACATTAATTCACAAACAAACAATCACCTCTTCTCATACAAAGCATCCAAACTTTGATCCAACACACTTTCTTTCTCAAGCAGCACATCCTCCACAGCAAAATTCATAACAAAATCCGACCGAATCGTCGACGATGAACTCACACTATCCGTGTCGTCACTATCAAGCATTGCAGCATTCTTCCGCTGTGAACTACCTGCAAAATCCAATCAACACCAAACCCGTTAAACCCTTATAAAACTTCAATTACTTCAACAGCATACACAAACTAAAGAACCATACACCAAATTTCAAAACATAAAACAAAACCCAAATTATATTTAAACAAAACCAGGGATGAGCAAATGGTAACGCGTACCAAAACCATACCGGTACTTTCGGTACTGCACCGGTACTTTTTTTGCGATTTTCGGGATCGATACTTTCGGTAAGTACCGGTACGGTATTTTTCCACTTTTTACCATCGAATACCCTACCGTACCGGTACCCACTTTTAACGATTTTCAAGATCGATACTGTCGGTACAGAGCTCATCCCTAAACATACGCAATCAAACAAACCCTAAAACCAAACAACCAATAAGAAAAACAAAATCAAATAATGTAAAAGAACTACTTACGTTGTTTACCCATTGATGAGAGCTCAGATTGAAATATCGCTAAAAGGAACTACAAGGTTGACTACAAACAAAACAACTTTTGAAAAACAAGTAGGAATAAACAGAAGTAATGAAGTGAAGTTTTGTTGAATATGCGAAAGAGAAACAATCCATCAAACAGATATCGAGTTCAAGGGGGTTATAGGGTGATGACATAGAAATAGTGATTGCCGTAAGTAAGTAATATTGAGGATGAATGGTCCGGAATATTCGGTATGGCGTGTGGAAAAGAAGAGGACCTAAATGGTGCGGGGGATACGGGGAGATCCTGGCCGTTGGATTGGGGAGATCTTGTGATGACCCGAGGTTGCTTATGAGTTGGAACAGGGCCGCATTTTTGGTAGATTGGTTACCCTACGCGTTTTACTAACCTATTTTCGGCCGCAAAACTACGACCGAATTTAATATCTATTAATTTTTTAAGTTAACTTTAGATAAAGAACGAAATAGCTGACTTGTTTTTTTCTAGAGGTTATTTTGGAATATAAATATGGGTGTTTTATTAAATATTTGAATGTTAGAATTAATCGAAAATTGACCATTCATGATTCATGTATGTTTGAAAACCTAGTATGAAAATTTAGTGAGAGAAAACTTGTGTTGTAAAAACGCATTTGAGGCGCGTCTAGGCACGAGGTGGCCTCTGATAGGAGATTTATACATCATATAAGTTCATCGGATATCTATCGAGGAGGTGTGCGCCTCGTAACAATTATGTCAGAGTCGTGTCAATGCTCATCGAGACGTCGTCTCAGTGTTTTCTGGGTTAAAACCGAACTAGCAATGACGAAATTTCGTGTTGTTAATTTACTTCGATCGGTTTTGACGAAATTTTTGGTTTGAATCTAAGGGTTTCTGGAAATAAAAACAAACGTGTCGAGTAGGTTGTGTCAACTAAACTGCTCAAAACGATTTGGTTTTGACGATTTTCCGGTCTGGGCCAAGTTTTTTAGATATTTGAAAGTTTAGTAAAATGATAGGTTTGAACAAGATCTAACTTTTTACTTTTCGAAAATAACATGTTTAAACAAGATCTAACGTTTTACCTTTCGAGTATTTTAGGGTTTACAAAAAACAAAACTAAACAAATAATAACATGAAATCGGTTAAATTCGTATTATAAGTATTATAGTTAAAAGCAATTAAATTTATCCTAATATTTTTATTTCTATACATCAAAAAAAATGTTTTCTTTATTATTAAATTTATTTTCTATTATTTTTATAATATTTCATTTATTTTCTATTATTTTTATAATATTTCAACTAGCTTGGTTTTGATGGTCGGTTCCAAATAGTAAACCGAACCATGAAAACTTGTTTTCCAAGCTATAAACCGGATCAACTCGCTCCTAAACCGGTTGATTTAATTTAGGCGGTTCAAACAGTTTTTCAAACACTTTGTGGTTGAATTAGCGAATGTTGAATGATTAAGAATCAATTGCAATAAATGTTCATTTTGATAATTAAAAACTTAATACTTACAACTACAAACTCACCTATTGTTTAATAAGTGTAATAAAATCAGTATCATTGGTTAATATTTGTAATTAAAACTATATATACTAGTATAAAGGACCCGTACATTTTGACGGACTTGTAATCATATACGTAATTTAGATAAACCAAACATGTTTTTCTTGGTTTAGTGGTTGGTATTGATAAGTAAAAATTTGTATTGTTATTAGAGGTTATAATGGAAAGAGTTGGATGGGGAGCGTTTGAGGTGTATTTGTCAAATGAATGTGGATTTGTGCACTCAATGGTTATTGGGGAGTTTTTAGAAGATGCCAATTTGAATCTTGATTCTTATAGTACTAAATAACTTTTAGAGTTTTATCTTTTACTTCATAATTTCATTTACTCTCCTTAATTTTAATAAATTTATTATACTACCCTACTGTTTTAATAAAAAAAATATATATTTGTTTTTAACACATTTACATTACAACCCCTAAACTTTAATAAAGTTACTGACACTCTCTGCACTTTAAGCTGCAATGGTTATCAATGACGTCTAGGTTTCATTTATACAAAGTTACATATGTTGCACTATCCTTTTTTTTTTTGCTATACAAAGTGCCGTTACGATATTAATATTATAATAGAAAGAACCAATAAAACCATATTATCACCACAACGCGCGAGGTTATATTACTAGTTATACATCGTGACTTAGTTTCCAACCATCAATTTCGTACTCATGACACGTGACTTATTTTGATGTTTAAGCACTTAAACTGTAGAAACTATGATGCATATATAGCTTTAAAGGATTTTGTTAGGCTTTGCGTCACGCCTACGCTTCTCACCTTAAAGTGTTCAAGAAGATAATCATAACCAAAGGAAAAAGGCGCAATATGCATGTCCTCTTATAGTACACTAATTAAATTCTTTCTTTTTTCTTTTTGAAGTGACGACCACACCCATAAAATCTACTCCTAAAATCCGCACATCGTCCACTTTATAGGAGTTGAACCCGCACAAACTTAAATTCTTTCAACTTCTTAAATGTAGACATGGAGAGTGACATTCGTAAAAGGTATGCAAATCCACACTTGAGCAAATTTACCGAACTGTCATTATGTGACCAACCAATGTTAGGTTCAAATATATATCATATGTCTTACACCTACAAAACCAACTAATCTTGAACAATATGCTTTATCAGCTTTCGGTGTTGAACAAGACATGACTATATTGTCTGATTCTAAATGTTATTTGATGTTTATCCATATATGCACATCTATGGAAAGGGAGCAAAAAGATGTGGCTAAAGCACTAACCACTTATCTATCAAGGAATTAAGCGAAGTTTCTCTAGGCAACTTAGTGTTGAAAGTTTAAACACATTCTATTCTATTCTACTAATATTAAATGATAATGGGATGAATAGTAGCATAATACCCTAAACGGGACTCCTTATGGACAAATGATTAAATGTTCCTTGCCTAATAAAAAGCTGAAAGATGTCAAAATATGTGATTTCAACCATGATATGCCAAACCAAATCTTATAGTTCTAATTCACAAATAGATGATCATGATATAACAAAATGAAGTTTAAAATGTGTCTATAGCAGCCTAATTTGGTCTTCTATCTGGACCCAACAGGAATCATCTTCACAGCAGCAGCAATCGGCATGCCTAGAAAACCAATAGTCACACTTGCAAACCACTGGGGAAGAGTTAGAGGACTTGTGTTTGCAAAGGTACCCAAATATTCAATGATTATGATCTGGAAGATGACTGTGCACGTTAAAACACCCAGAAACACATAGTTCTTTAGCATTCCTTTGAACACGTCTATTTTCTCCATCTCTCTTGAGCTGATCTCATTGAACACCTGCATTAAATCAACATAGACAAAACACGAATATGTGGGAATAGCAATAACAAAGGCCGTTACAACTTAAATAACCGACTTATCTATCAAAATCAGAGCAATGTATCTACTATGTGGTTCTCGACATATTATTGGTTTTGAAATGCACGTCATTTATTTTTTTATTTAACGAACCTGACAGAAGACGAATGAGTTGAAGATAAGTGTGTTGAGAACCAAATCAGAATCTGAGTTGTCAAGGTGAAAGGCTGATTTTCCACTGGTCTGAAGGAACCATATGACCACAAATTGATATAACGACTGTCCCATAATGTTCCTCCACATAACATTTGTTATGAAGTTTCCTTTTCTTCCGACCGGTTGCCGCTTCATCAATTCATCCGTAGGAGGTTCAGTGGCTAACGCAAGTGCTCCCAGTGTATCCATTATCATGTTTACCCATAGTAGCTGAACAGCAGTCAGAGGAGCACTTCCTGCAAACATAAAAGTACATTAAAATAAAATAATATTAAAATATTAACAGAACCTCCACCCCCTCCCGGCTCCCCTTAAAGGATAACTGCATGATTACCTGTCAGACAGGCAGAAGAAAAGTTGATAACTAGCGCGACAACATTCACTGTCAGCTGAAACTGCACAAACTTCTGTATGTTCACATAAACCGAGCGACCCCACTTTGCCACAGTGACAATTGTGGAAAAATTATCATCTAGAATGATCACATCAGCACTCTCTTTCGCCACCTGGATAATTCAAACCCAAATGAAATTATAGTAAATAAACTATTAGCTTTGCACTATGCAGTTAATGCAGTAAAAAATCGGATATCGGTCAAGGACTGATATTTGAGATATAGGTTATCGCGGTGGGATATTGGTAATTTCAATATCATGCAGAATTTATATATATAGCAATTTAACACTAACAATTTAATATACTCTCCTACCATCAACAAATTAACCTTCAACTTGCAAAACACTAACAATTGTACCAAGTAGGAATTGATTAAGACTTAAAACACTAACATTTAACAGTAACAATTAATAATTAAAACACTAATAGCAGCAATAAGAAGGACGAATGGTAGAACTAAGAAGAAATGTACTCATATCGGGAAAATCGGTGATATATCAGTAAATTATCGGTCTATATCGCCAATAATATCGGTACCGATATTCTGACCAATACTTGACACCGATATTTTACATGGAGATCAATAACCGATATATCGGTAATATATCACCGTATTAACTGCATATGATTTGAATAATATCCCATCCAATAAGAGGCTAGAATAACTATATCATTACCTCCGTCCCTGCAATTCCCATTGCAAGTCCAATGTCTGCTTCATGAAGTGCTGGAGCATCATTGGTACCATCTCCGGTAACAGCAACAACCTCCTCAAACGTTGTTCTCAAGTGTTTCACAAGTGTATGCTTATCCATTGGAGAAGATCTTGCCATCACCTTGTAGAATTTAAAATTAAAAAAAAGAATAAAATTTAATCAAACAGTTTTGAAAAAAAAAATGACATTAAGGAACACAAAGGCACCTGAATTTTAGGAATAATTTTAAACAACTCTTCCTCAGTCTTTTCACGAAAGTCCGGGCCTTCAATGACTATGCCATCATCTGTTAATATCCCGCATTCTCTAGCGATTGCTTTCGCAGTGTTTATATTATCACCTGTGACCATTCGCACGGTAATACCAGCGGATTTGCAAATCGCAACAGATTCCTTCACACCTGGACGAACGGGATCTTTAATGCCCACAATCCCGATCAAAGTATACCCCTCAAAGGGAATCGGATCTTTGGAATGGAATTCATTTCCCATTTCCTTATAGCAAAGGCAAAGAGTTCTAAGAGCTTCATTCGCTAATAGTTCAATCATTTTATTCAAATGGTTGTTTAATTCTTTATCAAGAGTAACAACCTCGCCACTTTCATTCAGGACTTTATCACATGCACCTAATATAATTTCAGAAGCACCCTTACAGTGGGCCCGGAAACATCCATCGGGGAGTTCTAGAACAACGGCCATGCGTTTCTTTTCAGAATTAAACGGTTCAACTTTGATCAGCTTTGACTTTTGAAGCTCGGTTTGTTTTTCTTTAAGCATGAGACCAAATTCCAAAAGCGCTGTTTCAGTTGGTGTACCGAGAATTTCAGTAGTGTTCTTATCGGTTTTAACCACTTCTCCACCTGTATTATTAAAAATCGATTCAACTAGCATCCCGACAACCGAATCGGGAATTGTAGAATAGAACGCTGAGGCCGATTTCACTTCCCTGATTTCTCCGCAAATCCAAGTTTTAACAAGTGTCATGTGATTTGTAGTTAGCGTTCCAGTTTTGTCACTGCAAATATTAGTAGCAGAACCCATGGTTTCACAAGCTGCCAGGTGGCGAACGAGAGCTCGATCATTCATCATTTTTTTCATGGCAAATGCAAGACTTAGTGTCACTGCTAACGGTAGTCCCTCCGGCACCGCAACCACGACAATTGTAACCGCAATAGCAAAGTACTCGAGCATCTCAAGGGCATCGTCTCCAGACCAAATCCAGTGGGACCCATCCTGCATCTTGCGTACAAACAGTCCTTGCACCAAAACCGCAAAGGTAATAACAGCAAAAAACAGGCCGATTTTTCCAATAATTGTCGCTACTCCGTTTAACTTAACTTGTAATGGGGTCTCATCATCTCCGCCTTCGCTTAAAGTTGCCATTAATTTTCCCCACTGGGTTCTCATTCCAACTGTAGTAACAACCATCTTACATGAACCGTTTTGGACTTTAGTTCCAGATAATAAGAACGGATTTTCAGCCGTTACAACTCTGGGATCACTTTCTCCTGTCAAACTTGATTCGTTTATCAGTAATGAAAAACCGGAAACAAATAGTCCATCAGCAGGGACCTGATCACCGACGGCAAGATGAACGATATCACCAACAAGAAGCTCGTATATCGAAATCTTTTGTCTGCAGTCATTTCTCGTAACTTGAATCGTAATTTTCTTTTTCTCTTTATCCAAATCTTTGAACTGTAAAGACTGTCGATAATCACTTGTGGCAGTAACGAATACAACCAGTAAAATACTTGCAACGATCCCGAGACCATCGTGAGCACCCTTTGGCCACCCTTCCGTTGTAATACCGACAATCAAAGACACAAACGCACATAAACCGAGTATCATTAGCGTTGTGTCTTGGAGGGCTTCCCATACGTAAACTAAGAAACCCTTTGATGGGCTTTCAGCGAATTGATTGATTCCGTAAATGTTTTTTCTTTTGTTGAGTAAATCCTCTGAAGTGGAAATTCCACTAGTGGTTGATGTGGCGATCTTTTTCATGATGCCTTCAACCCCGTCATGTGCTTTTAGCTTCTCTGAACTGCGGCCTTCGACTATTGATCCTAATTCATCGGGACCGATTTGAAAGCCTGCAGCTTTGACTTCCTCAGGAACACTGTAGGTTATACCATTGAGAAATTGAATTGCAGCATGTGAAACCAGCATCAAGGTTCTTAGACTCTCCTACAAGTTTAAATGCATCGTAAGAACAAAAACAGTGTCAAGGCAGTATAACCGTTAGGAATATACCGAAGAAAAGCCTCTAGAGCGATGCTTACATGGAGAAACTGTGTATACTGATCTAAGTTTTGTAAATTTAACTTTTCAGGAAGCGATGGTATTTTGCATAGGATCATAATCCAGAATTTTCTTTGTTTTAGAAGTTAAACTAAATGAGACAGAGCATATACAATCGACTAACTGTTCAGTTAAATGTTCAGCTTCTCTATGTTACCATGATTATGTATTTGTTATTATTTTTAAAAGCATAACCACCATACCCCAAAATATAAAGCTTTTGTGGGATGTAGCGCACCCATTGACATGTCCATGGTGATTCACTGGGAAGTACAGAAAAGTGGTATTCAAATTGAAGGTCTCTAAATTATACTAAACAAACCTCCATCACTTGAGTACTCATACTAGAATCATTTAAATGTTACAAGCATGCTTGATTTTATATATACGTGCACTTTTATAAATAGAAAACATCGCATATCGATGTAGTGATGTACACATGTTTGTTCCACCAAATAAATCTCATTCTAAAGCTAGATCCACACAAGCTTTGTTAGAAAGAATACATCAAGCTAAAATATATATTATCAACTCAGGATTTAGGAAACCTCATTTCAGCAATATCAAGTTCAGATTTCAGAACATGATTAAAGGTACACTTAAGGAGCACTCAGTGTTCAGCCAACTTAAGGTATCACGAGTCTCTTTCCAAACAATTCCTCTATTGATCTCTCTGTGACCACACATTACCTATAACTCATGAGAAATCAACTAGCAGACCTTGCTTTTAAAAAGCACGCCAGAGGTGCAAGGTGATCTGAATAATGCCTCAAAATTTAGGGTCCGCATAAATGTGTTATGTAAAAACAACTAAGGAAAAGATAAAACATGAATGGTTTATTTGATTGGGCTCATAAAGTCATCCGTAAAATAGATAATAGAGATGCAACTTCCCGTAGTACATAAATCTTATTTTGTCACACATAAAACTTATTTTGTTGTAGTTGTACATGGAGTAATGCATAATGAAATGCCTCAGCTATCGCAAGTTCGCAACCTAGACAGCACGTAGCGCATCACGCTTTTTAAAACCAAGCTTCCAAGTAGATTTATATTGAATAAACTTCCTTATACCTTCAGCTTATGTTTAATGTGATTACAAATGCTACTTTATGAGATAAGAATCCCGATCAACTCAATTTATTAACCTAACTACTAAAGTTCACCAGATCACTCAACAAAAAAAGCAAAATAGCAACACAACAACACATAAACAACAAAACATATACAAAAGAGAAAGAAGATAAACCAGATTAGATCGCTGAATAGCACGAGCTTCAAACCGCTTCGACAGATTCGCAGTAAAACGGAACCGTCGTTTCTTATTCTTCACCAACCAACAGAGCTTCCTCCATCTCTCCAACGCTTCTTCCGATGAATTCTTCGGCTTCACCTCAAAATTATCATTCAAATAACTCTCCATACCTACTAATCAAAAGTTCAAACAATAATCGCTGCTTCGTTGTTCAAATTTACACCAGCAACTGAAGATCTTTTGCTACTACCGGCCAGCGATTTGGATCTGAGTTCAGTGTGATTTTCTGTATATTTAAACGAGGATTAGGTAGATCCATAATATCAATTACATATTACAGTTTATACATACTGGTGAAGTGTTTGAAAATGAAGAGAGGGATGGTTGACCTGTTTTCGGAATGTTTAGATCAAAACGCTAACAACTTTTGTTTTGTGCTTTTAACTTTTAACCTAAACCCCCAAGACCCCATACTTCACGCAATTTAAAGACATCTTATCCCATTTCTTTATATTCTAGTGGTATTTTTTTTTGAGTAGATAAGGCTTTTGAATCATTAAGAGTCAGTATAATGCTTAACCGTTTAGAGGCAAATGTTTGGCCATTTCAGATTGGAGATCTTAACCATTCAGACTTAAGGACTATTTGGCAACTTCTGAATTGTTAAGTGTTGAACCAGTAAGAGATCTGAACCAGTAAGAGGTCTGAACCATTAAGAGCTGGTATAATGCTTGACCGTTCAGAGGTAAATGTCTGATCAATTCAAATTAGATGTCTTAACCATTCAGACTCGGTATAATGCTTAATCATTCAGGGGCAAATGTCTGAACCATTCAGACATCTGCTCGAGAAACAAACAGTCTGAATTATTAAGTGTTGAACTAGTAAGATGTCTGAACCATTAAGAGCCTCATTAAAAGCTAAAGAAACAGCCCATTACTATAATGCTTAACCATTCAGAGACAAATGTTTGAACCATTCAAACAATTATTCGCAAAACAAACAGTCTGAACCATTAAGTGCTGAACCAGTAAGAGGTCTGAACCATTAAGGTAGTGTTTGGTATGCAGGAATGAGAGGTGGAATGGAATGAATGATTACGATGGAATGAAGAAAAGGGTGTTTGGTTGGTCAATGGAATGGAATCACCCATTCTAAAATGCATTCCATTCCTTCACCTTCCACCCCCCCATGTTTTTTTTCCATTCCATCCCCTCTTGCACCATTCATCAACAACACCACAACCCACCACCTTCGCCACAACCCACCACCACCCACCACCGATGCCATCGCCGCCACCCGCCACCACCTCACCCCGACAGCCACCGCCGCCGCCACCACCCACTCGCCACCGTTATCACCCACAGCTGCGACCAACCGCTAACGACACTCGCCACCGCCGCCCACCACCATCGTCAACACCACCACCACCACCACCACCGCCACCAACCGCCACCTCTGCTGCCACCCACCACCAACGACCACCTTGCCACCACCACAACTCGTCGTCGCCGCCGCACCGCCACTCGCCGCCACCACCACCACCCGCCGCCGACACCCACCACCGCCACCTATAACCACCCACAATTACTACCACCGACCACCACCACCACCACTCACCGCTGATTTTATTACTCCGTTTTTCTTGCATACCAAACAATACACAATAATAACTCATTCCATTCACACATGGTAACCAAACAAGAGATGGAATGGTAATGATCCATTGCATTCCCTCGTCCATTCCATTCTTTCGTCCGTTCCATTACCCCATACCAGACAGACCCTAAGAGTAATATTAAAAGCTAAACAAACAGCCACTTACACTAGATGTTCTAATTCGAGTTTTTTGAGCTAAAAAAATAAACATGATATTATTGTTTTATTATTTATCCGTAATAAAATGTATAGAATCACTTGGTTGAAATTTCAAAAGATTTTTTATCATAATGTTATGGTTAATATAAAAAAAATAAAAAATATGAGTGAATATATGTAGTTTAAAACAAAAGATTAAGAGCATTCACAAAGCTATTAACTTACACCTTAGATGTCACATCAGATTTTCATTTTTTCTACAACACTACATTCCTTTCCAAACACCCATTTTTATATAAAAAGTAGGGCTGCAAACGAACCGAACGAACACAAACAAGACCTTGTTCGTGTTCGTTTGTTAAGAAATATATGTGTTCACGAACCGTTCACGAACACTTATCGAACGAGATTTTAATCTCGTGTTCGTTTGTTAAGGAAATGAACTTGTTCGTGTTTGTTTGTTAATTTTAGGCAACGAACGTTGACGAATACAAATGAGCACAAACTAATGTTCATGAACACAAACAATCGTTCATTCATGAACAGAATATATAATACACTGACACTTATTAGATATTTAATTTGTCGGAATTTTGAAGTATTTAAATAAATATAAAAACTAAAAACACTAATGAACTACTAAACACAAACAAACACGTTATCGAACGTTCACGAACATAAACGAACGAACACGACATCTGTTCATGTTTGTTTGTTTAATAATCGAACGAACACAAACGAACTTCCCGCCGAACGGTTCACGAACTGTTCGCCGAACGTTTGGTTCGTTGTAACCCTAATAAAAAGTATTAAAATAATATTGTTTGTATGTATGGAGCCTACTCTCTCGTTTGCAATGGGCTTGGAATTCCATACGAAGCTTAAGGACAAGTGGTGCGGACAAGCTCCACCATGGGGAAGGTTTGGAACAGGGATTTGAAAACTTCAGACAATGTCACATCACCGTGTTGTGGTGGGTGCTATAAGTGTCTTTTGACTCCTTTGTCTATGATTTACGGTATTAGGGTGAAGGGAGTGGTGCGGTGAACAAAGCGGTAAACCGGTTTGCCGAGCGGCAACACCGGCGCCGTCCCATTTTACCGCGCGACAAACATGTGTAATCGTCTAGGCATCACCGATCGACAAACGTGGGGGACACAAACGTGGCAATCATTGGAACAATCATTGGAACAATAAAAAAATCAACATTTACACAGGTGCGGCGGCGATGGGCGGAGCCACGGCGGTGTTGGTGGCGGCGGTGTTACCTTCAGCCGCAAACCCACTTCCACCATTTTTTCCGGTGGTTCGACGATGCCGGTGGTTGTTGTGGCCGTGGTTGTGGTGGTGGCGAGTGGTGATGGAGGTGGAATGCGGCGGCGGTTCTGCAGCGGTTCAGATGGTAGTGGGTTGTCTGGGTTGAAGATGGTAGCGACTAGCGAGTGGTCTGGTTGGTGTTTCAAATCTGGGTTGAAGATGGATTTGGGTTGAAGATGGTGGCGGGTCATCCGGCATGGTGGTTGAAGTGTCCGCTTCTGGGTTGAAGATGGATCTGGGTTCAAGATGGATTTCGGTTGAAGTGATCGGTTTTACAGAAGTTGGATGGAAAATGGTTTGTTGATTAAAACAATAAAAAAAAGTTTGCCACTTTCAGGTGTCTACACCACTGCCAACACTTTTCACCAAAGTTTAAACTCTTCACACTTGCTGACATGGCACACTCTGATTGGTCCATTTTAAAGTTTGTCACTTTCACCTGTTTAACCACTCCCTTCACCCTTACATGTCGATGATAAGTCAATTGATGGGACCTCTAGAATGGATCACTTAAAATTAAAATTTAAAGAATTAATATAATGTATTATAATTTTTTTTAACGGTAAAAAAATGTATTATAAATGTAGGTTGAGGACGAATAACCAGATGATTTTCACTCAAATTAAATTTTTAGTTATATATTACCTAACTTTGCACATTTAATTTATTTTGGCTTTCTAGTTTTAAGTAATTATTATTTCATATTACCTAACTTTGCACATTTTTCATTTATTTTGGCTTTCTAGTTTTAAGTAATTATATTATTTCATATAAATATACTTACAAAAAGTAAACTTGTAGATGACTTAAAATAAATATATGTTGAATCGTTTTTCTATATGAAGCGATATAATATTCTTGATGGAATAAAAAGGTAGCTCCGTTAGGTAACCTGACCAATAACCATGTGCGATTCCTCGGTTACGTGATAAAATGGTAAATAAATGTTTCATTAAGTCTTGCCTGACTCTTGTCCTTCTGGATTCTTTCTTTTTTTAAAGGCTAATTATTTTAATCTCTTGTCATCTGTGTGAGTTGAACCTAAAACATTCTTTTCAACCTAGTTGTTTTTAAAGGTTTTGTATTTGTCAATAGTCGTGGTTATAATAAGTCGATTAAGAAACCGATGATTTGGTCATTTGGAAAAAATATAATGTTTTTATTGTTAGATTATAACCTTTAGTTATATTTAGTGGTGATTCCAAAAGAAATTTTTCTAGGAGTGGTATAAAAAATTCAAGAATTTTAGGCCTTTAGTTATGTATATATATATTTTTTTTTGGTTTGTAGCGGGTCAGGTAGGGTCATGTTAATATTTAACCAACTTAAACAATGTTTCAATTTTAATTTTCAAACATTAGTTTTCAATCTAAAATCTAATCACATAAGCAAACAATGTTTTAATTATAGTTCTGATGACATAAACAAACAAACTAACTCTAAATCCCCCTAATCATCATTCATCAAATCAAACAACATGGGGATGGGGTTGAAATAATCAAACCTTGGTTGGAATATGGTGGCTGGGGTGGTCGGAATTGTGGTTGGCGATGATATGGTGGAAGAGGTGGTTGGATTTAGGTCGATGGGCAATGGGCAACACTGCAACAGGAAATGCTGATGGAATTTTGGGTCCGGACAATGTGATTTGGGCGGGAATTGAATATCCTCCCTATTTTTTTAATTTAGGTTAGCAATTTTGTTATGATCTTTTTATAAATTAAATTTTATCTGTCATGTGTTATTTAGTTTTTACAAATTATTAAATTTGTAATATTTTTCTTTCTAGAATATAGTTGGATTTATTAACTGAAATTAGTGAGTTCACTCATTTTTCAAATGTTACGGTTAATGGATTGTTGATCAAATTAGTTGGCTCATCTTTTTCAAAAATTGGATTAATCGACCATTTATTCACGTATCCGATTCTTAAATAAAAATATATAAAAATGATATATTAGTTATATATGTGATTTTAACTAACAATATATAAAAAAGGATATCTATCTATACTATATAATAAAAGAAACCTGTTTTGGGACACTTGTCATTCTCTCATTTAATTGATTAAAATTATTAATAATACTAATAATAATAATATTTAATCTAAATTAATACAAATTTTTATTATTACTAATATATTTAATCAAATCTAAAATCTAATCTAATACAAATTTTTATTATCAATAATATTTAATCAAATCTAATAAGAATTCATACAAATTCCAAAATAATAATAATATTTATGATAATAATTCCTTTCATCTCATCCTATGCGTATGCATGTGCATGTATATTGAGTTAGAAAAGAAAAAAAAACTTAATTTCCTAGCCTAATTGCCACCTGATTATCGGTCCAACTCCTTTTGAGGACCAAATCGTCCCAACTCTCTTGTGTTCAACTGTTGGCGCATGCATGTTATTTGATCTGATTCCTCAAAACAAACTTCCGAACTTAAGGCCTTAATCCTCAAACCGCCCCAACTGCCAAATTAGCTTATAAATTACGTGAGAGCATGTTGGCTTCTTTATTACTATCCAAAACTCTCATCAAACCTTACCTGCAAGTATACTAATCTGTGAGTATAAAAAATCTCTCTCTATCTCCCTCGCTGCGGAATCGGTCCCAAGATCACCACGCAATCGGTTAGTACAACTCACTCTGCAGTTTTTAATTAAGTTTTTGTTGTTTCGGTTTCGTTTTCGGTTCGATCTCGACTTTAGTTTTAGGTGCATTCGTGACATGAACTTGACTTGGTATGAAACTGTGACTTTGACTTGGTACAGAAACTATGCTTATATGTACGAACACATGCTACTTTGTATAGAAACTGTGATGTGTATGTTATGTGATGTGCTTATATATGATGCTACTGTGATTATAAGGTTTTATGAATGGTACGAAAATAGTATTAACCTAATTTAAAAAATAATAAAAAAATCCATTTTGACTTAGAAAGATTTTTTTTAACAATAGATAAACCTGTGTAATACACAGGGTTTTTAATGATATAATATTTTTTTTTATTATTTGCTATATAAAATTAAATTTATTAAACCCGTACAATACACGGAGTTTTTTTTAAGTATAATTTTTCTATTATTTAGTATATAAAATTATATTTCTTCCACCCGTGAATAAACAGGGGTATAAAATTATATTTACTCAATACATGTAATAAATGAGGTTTTTAAAAATATATTGTTTTTATTTAGTATATAAAATTATATTTATTAAACCCGTGTAATACACGGGTTCTAATCTAGTATTAGTTATATATGTGATTTTAACTAACAATCGAGCCAACTGATGATTATCCAGATTCTTTTTTAAACGGCAAACTAAACTAGTTTTATATTCACATCACTAGTCTTCAATAAAACTAGTTAGAACCCTCATCAATTTAAAAGACAAACATCAACACTGATACCGTTAAGCTAAATCATCCATATAATAAAAATAATGAATTGAAGTTGATACCAATTATTATAATCGTTTCATTGTTCTTAAAACATGTCATATAAATATTCTGTCTTCCACTAGCTTGGCCATTTAACAAATATATTCTTTTGGAATATGAACAAGTGTATGTTTTTAATTATTATTTTTAAGATCTATATCCCAATAATGAAGTGGAGTACATGCATTATCTCGTGGCACGACTTTCAGGAAAGACATGTTAAATGAAAGAAACAAGAGTAAGATACGGATCCTAGTAATAGTTTAATGAAAACTATAAGTTTCATTTTTTCGGTGATTACTTTTAAAACTTATGATATTGATACTTGCTTTATTCTAATAATCATTCAAAAATCTTTTAATCTGTTGACGCATAAGAATAAAATCACTATAATTATTTTTTTTTTATAAAATCTTGTCTCCACAAACACAAACACTAACACAACACATTTGAGTTTCTTCTCATCCTCAGACTCACTTTCGAGCACAACTATGATAAAAATGGATCGGTGTGAAGGTTAGTATTAGAAGATGAGGGATATTGTTAGCTACATATCCTTGTATAGATTTTTGATAAAGTTGTGATAGTATATTGTTATCCTCAATACTCATTAGACGAAAGAACATGATTGATGATTCAGAAGATGCTTGAGGTCCATAACCTATGAACTTCAATCCAAAAGCTTTGACGATATGGTGAACTCTCAATTTTCTAAACACAAGTCTCGACACCTATGCTGACATGTTAACACAATATTGAGAAATATTCTCTAACACGTTTATATTGTGCCCAAGTTTGTTACGACTGTAGTGTTGGATGAACGACCCATGGCTTCAATTAGGTCGTTAAATGATAAGTGCTCACCTCATCCTTGCATATATAAGCTAGTGTCTAGATTGAAAGAATGAGCGTGAAAATACACACACACACAAAAAAAAAACCGTTGTAATCGGTGAGGAGTGTGCTTAATTAATTGTGTGTGTGCGCACGTTCTCATCTTCTTTATTATATTTCCCCCTATATAACTAGTTTAATACCCGTCCGGTGGACGGGTTACGTTCAACAACGTAAAAAAAGCTAAGTTTTATTAAGTGTAGACAAATGGGATCTGATTAAACACCAATATAATATCATAAATATGAGTTAATAACTTGCCATGAATTGAAAACAAAATACTTATATCTGCCTGCACTTTTCAATTCCAATACTTACATCTGCAACCACACTTTTCAATTACACTATTTCCACTTTCTAGGCTAGTCCACCCATCCATGTTTCTTTTTACTACACTTTCAACTTTAAAAAATATATTTTGGCACCATGTTTTTTAGATACCTTTTATACTTATGTGGGTACCAACTTCCAAAGGATTGGCCTTCTTGTTGAAATACCATATAACTTAGTTCCGAATCAGTTGATACTACAACTCGTGAATGAAGTAAATTGGTTCAAAATATAGATCTGTATCTAATATATAAAATGATTGTCAGAATCTGATGACTTGAAGCACTGAATTAAATTGTTCATATCATTACAAAAAAAGGGGCAATCTCAATCTATATAGATTAAAATGCTAATATTATGGTTGTATCCATTAATAACACAAATAGTCACCAAGTAATAATGTACGGTAAAGAAAAACGAAAATGTGTGAACTGATTCATGAAACATGCGTGCACTACGCACATCTTATTTAATTGGGATAAGTAGGAGTAGGATTGGATAAAACGACTAACTTCCATTTAAAACATACAAAACTCCATACGCATCAGTTGGATAATATTAATTAACTATTATCTATATGCAATATTTATATGAACCAAAAAATGGCAAAACTAACTATAGCATTAAAATGTAGTAGCAGTTCAATTTTCCAGCCAGCTATAGCATTAAAATGAATGTTGATTACACTGATCATGTGCTTAAGAAATAATTGTCCAAATTTGGGGTCCCTTTTTGTAGCAGTGTGCCTGGTACATGGAAATATATTTGTGTGGCTGAAAAGGATATTCAATTAAACATAGAACCAAACACCAGCAAGGAGTTGGGCAAACGTTACAATTTATAATACAAACATTAAAATCAATCCACATTTCCCAACTCGAAGAAGCAAACCTAGATCTATTCTTTATCCAAAAGAAAGCATCTTCCTTAATCAACTCAACGATTTTAGGGGCTCGAATATTGTTATGTTGTTGTCGTAAAACAGTTTTCCATTTCTACATTTCCACAATCTCCAAAATGTTGCGAACACCACAACTCCAACCACATTCTTCATGTTTTCGACCCAATTTTGGATTTAACAAACTCCAGAACTTCTTCGACCCGGTCTACACAATGCTCATTCATGTATGCTATATATTATACATATCTCCTATACAGAAATTTAAGGCTAAGTACTTACCGAACAGAAGACTTTTTGAAAACTGCTATTGCAAGAACTTCTTGCTTCTGTTCTTCTCCTTTTCAACTAAGATTATTCATAAACACTCTCAATAAGAACTATAGTGCTTAAAGATAAGATAAACATTGTGTTTTAAGAGTAAATTTTCGCTTACCAGTTGACGATTCTTGCGTAATTTTGTCTTGTTATAGCTTTAAGATGACGCTAAACCTTCTTTTACACGAAGAACCACCCTGATCAGCTGCAAAAACCCTTCACATATAAGATTATGACTCCTTTCTATTACAAATCAACCTTTGAGAGTAATTTTTGGATGTAGTTTCTTACCATGTGTCGTTACCCGTGACTCCGTGAGCATCCAATGTCCCACAAACCATTCATTCGGATGCCTACAAGCAAAGTGCAACTTTCCATCGTATTTTATAAGTCTACGCAAAACCCATTCCGACCCTATCCATTTTAAGAAACCCTTTTTGACGCAAACTAACATGCTCATTTTTTTAAACAAATCATCATGACCCGTACCCGTTTATCCAGTTAGACCATTACCAAAATAACACACATATTAAAAACTACTCCCATTAACAACTTATAAAATGTCTCACTTTAAATTTTATGTTTCGAATAACAAATGAGATACATAAAGTTATACCATGATTCCCGTGACACAACTCGGATTGGATTCTAAAACCGGAAATCGACTAAATTAACAGAATTAGGGCAGAAAATAATCAGAGCAGAATGAGTAAAGCATGATTAGAAACTCCTAATATCACGAAAAGAATCGAGTTGGTACCTGAAAGCTTGAATACAGCAAGAACTGAGAAGTTCCTTCATGAGAACATAATTTAGAACCCAAATCGATTATGAAAGCCGATGATTGGATCTAGTGAGGTGATTCACCCAATGCGTCGAATTTGTGTACAGAGGAGAAAGCGAACTTGGCAATGGTGGGATAATACTCATCATCAACACATTAAGAGGTCAGTGTTGAACTCCTCCTCATTCTTGGTCTGCATCAGTTAATACCAAACAATTCAACCAATCAAAATTAGATGCATAATTAAAAAAAAACATGGGATTCTAATTAAAATCAAGCTATCAAACCAAAAGCACTTACTGGTGCATCTTCCTCCATTGGTCGACTGCAAAAACAAAAAGAAAATAAAGTACATCACTTTGAAATCTAGGGTTTGCTAAAACACAATTATATACCTAATCCATCTGGTGATTAATTTGTATACGGATGGAAAGAAATCTTGATTTTTTTGGGAAGATTGTAGTAATGAGGATGACGATTAATTGAATGGCAGAATCAAAATGCTTGAAATGTGGTAGAAATAGGAGATGAAAGAGTGGCGACGTGGGGTGGAAAAAGGGGGAACCGTCTCACGTTGTGGAACTGCCCTCAACTGCTACTTTTACAGTTATTTTATTGAGTTTAAAGGGCTGTGATCTAAAGATGGAGAATTTATACGGTCAATATTTATTCAAATAGCAGTTACAAAACACGCTGTCCATAATATATATAATAACCGAGTCAAAATTGTCATTTCTAATTGAGAGACATAAAGCATGACCTTAGTTTCTGGGCGTAAGTATTGCTAGCTCCAGAATATCCATTGGTAACCCATCAACTTTTAGTGTTCTTTTAAAGGTATAAACAAAAAAAACAAAAAAAAAAAAAAGAACAGCTTTTCAAAGTTCCTAAAAAAGTGCTTGTTCTTTTTAGTTTTTATCAAAATCCGTTTTATGGCATAAAGAACATAACTAATGAGATAGTTCAACAAAAAGTAGAAGCACCATTAAAACATGTTATGGCATCAGTGCAGAACATTTTACTTCAAATTAATAACTCACTGGAAGTTAAAAAACATAACAAAACACTTTACTTCAAATTAATAAACTTGACCGTGAATCCGTGATCTACTTTTGAAATCGATTGGGCTTCTACAAACTCCTCAGGCTCGAGTGCTAAGACATACCTGCCATTATCAGGCTTCTATTGAAAGAGTTAGCTTCATATTACCTGTTTTTAGTGTCAAATCATACAGCGGGTCAATGGTCAGGCTATCAAACAGAAATAACTCAAATAACCATAACAAACAACTTTCTTTTCTAATATAGTTTTAAGGAAAACTAAATAAAGTATATCAAACTGAATATAATTTTAACCTATGAACATGATGAGCTCCATCAGCATGTCTATCCACAAGAACCATACCAGCTGTAAGTGGAGCTCTAGAGAGTCTCTTGACTGTTTCAAAATAGTACGACAATCCGATATCAAATACGATGATAAAATCAATGAAAGAGTCGTTAATAAAGGTCACCACAAGGGGCATTTATAAACCGTTAAAACTGAGTGAAGCACCCAACGAAAGCAAGTCGACAGGTTCGGTTCAGTGTTCCGTTTGGCAGTTTGACACTCCGGCTGCAGTTTCTTCCTATTTTTGTGAAAGGGGTCCATGTATAAAGTTGACATAAATAAATTAACAATGGATAACTGTAGGCATCTACTATGTAATAATGATTTCTTCTATATACCTGGGTAAAGCTACATAAACACCATTACAGTTAGTTTCTAATGAAGAATCCATTGGAAAAGATTTACCTAAAAATGCATTTGATTTGGGATATCTCAATAGATCCACATCAGGAAATAAATAGTCAAAAAAACACCTGATCTCTGCTGCCACTCAACAAAGTCCATCCATCTACTATTGCAAATTGCAATGCTAGTCACATTTTGAACATTGTCTTTCTAGAGTTGCTACACATTTCTTGTTTGTTAGATCCCATACACGTATAGTTGTATCATCGCACCCAGAAAAAAAGCTGATAGTGAAAACAATAAGTAAAATTTGTTGTCAAGCAGTAAAAAACATTTAAAAGTACAACACTACTAACAACGATTAAAGAACTATTAAAATCACAATATAGTGGTTATTAATGTATCATAAAATGTACCAGCAGACGGGCTGGGTCAAGATGGAAAATAACACTAGCCACCACCCCTTTATGATCCATAAAGATATGGGTACAGAATCTACCATCAACATACTATACAAGTACTTTGCCATCAGCTCCAATCGTTGCCAACAATCCACCAAAAGCATGACATGACATCCCCTGACCGAACCCTGGTGACCCTGAATAAATTATCTTGAATTGGAAAAGGATTTAATGGAAAATTATAACAGATACTTATTCCAAATCAAACCTAAGTACTGAAATCACAAACATAATTTCAATAAAAGAATATAACAGGAATGTACCTACGTCCTTTAGTTAGGCAAATCATTAGACGAGTAGGAGCTTTGACCATGACTTTGACCCATATGGCCATATAACAATCAGGTTACGGGGATATGCTAATGAAAATTCGGTTAAAAGGGGGAGAAGGGATGGGGACGGTGGCCTAAGGAGGTGATTGGGAAGTTACATATGGAGGCGAATTTTTGAATGCAAGCGTCTGTATTATATAAGACGAGTGGGCAACTGCATTCTACCCACGTCCCAGGTTTGTAGCAACAGTTCTTAGTGGAGAAGATGGGCCGTAAATGATGGGAGCCTACAAAACTACCAAAAACTGCTGAAATAGCAGTTAAAAAATAGAGTTTAAATGACCACGATTTCATCTCAGCAAAATCCAACGGTGGAGATCGATTTCAAAAACGGTTGGACTTAATAGGTTTAATGTATATATATAATTTAGCAAAATCCTCTTCACACTCAACTTTACTGTTCAATTTTTCTATCATCCTATTGGTCCAGCTATTCAAACTTCTTCTTTCATATTTGTCCAGTTCACTCTATCACTAATTCTTTGTTTTTAACTTATTTATCCACTTCACTCTATCAGCATACCACCACCGCACAGCGGCGACATCATCGTCGGACCACTGCCATGCGCCGGTAGCAGTGTTAGCCATGGTCTCCGATGGTCCGGATGGTGACCATAAACGACGACGAGTCCCACATGGTCCGAAGCCACAGGTGGATGGTGCAATGTTGACGGTGTTGTCCTTCCTGGTCGCCGTCGAAATGGCCGGTGGTGGAGTTGGGGTGATGCAATAATGTAACTATCTTTCTTGATGGGGTGAGTGTGATCACACGAGTGGGCTATAGTTATGACTATCGGTTGAAACTGGTGGTGATATAATCGTGCGACGGAAGGTGGCGGTGGCCGCTTCTATGTCTTTGAGATAGAAGTAGAGAGATATAAAATGTCTGTGTGCGTGTAATGTGTGTGTAATGTGGTGATAGTATCTAATTGAAAGCTATGGACTTCAACCTACTGTTAAAAATTAATTTACATGATTTTTCCCATCCGTAATATTCTTTTTCTTGCCAACCACCTTATTTGAATAACCCTCCTTTTAACTTTTAGTATGGAATTTAATTTCTACTTTGTTTAAACAATTATATATATGTATCACAGTTCTATTTAAATTTATATAATATTTTAAGGAAATTAATTAGGTCAAATATAATCGGCTTAATTATTCACATTTCGGTCAAACTTTTGTGAGTTAACCACCGCAAGGTAAGTGTTTGATTCAACGTTTTTATGTATACTTTTTGTTTGATTTAACGGTCTCGTCGCAAAGCACGGGTTCCTAAAAACTAGTTGTAATTATTTTGTAACATTCGGCATTGATTTATCGGTCAGTTATTATATTGTCGGTGATTATTTTTCATTGTGTTTAATTGTCGTCAAGTTCTCATTTCACCATTTAAAGATATCATTTGCTGAAATTAACTAATTTTTCGTTGTTGAAGATAAACATTTCTTGGACCAACATGTAGTTAGAAATATTCTATAACTCGACATGAAGATCAACGGTTAGATGAGACTTGAGAGTTCAAATACCTTTAAAAGTATTACTTGACGACTCTTTATATGAACAATCCTCTAAGTGCAAACTTATAATGGTCAAGGCGCAAATCATATGATCATGTGTCTATCAATCCAAAGTTCCTTTACAATTGACTCCTACAAAGCAACAACACTTCATTGAAGTCAAAGATTAAGATTGAAGAAAGAAATATTCACTAGGGTAGTAGAGCAATGTGAAGATTACGATTTAGAAGATATGTGATTGTATTTATAAGATCTATGAGATGTATCATAAATCATGTTTAACATTTGATATAGATAAATATTATAATATGAATATAGGTCTAAGTTTGTTCTTAGATTAAGTGTTGATAATTATATGTCTAAGTTTGTTCTTAGATTCTAAGTTTGTTCTTAGATTATCCGTACGTTCTTCAATAGCATGTTTGGTTTCGCCAAACAAACATTAACACTTTTATTAAATGTCAAGTTTATGAATTAATCGTTGAAAAACTTGAAATATTATTATTCATCGTATTGACAATCACCTGTCGATGCATGCAAATAACATTTTTTTTTTCTTTCAAACATGTTATAGAGTATATTGTATATGACACATTATAGAGGCATATTCAAAAACTCGGGAAAAACTATTTAAGAAAAACAATTTACTATATTATAAACAAAAAGAAGAGGAAGCATCCTTAACGAAATTTTTTATTTTGTTGTGAAACTAGTCTAATAGCAAACAATAAGAGAAAGAGATGTAGGGAGAAAGAGACTATTATTTCATTGACAGATACATCTTTACAATAAGATACAATGAATAAATATAAAAGAGTAAGTCTTGGAAAACAAGTTACCTATATTAGAAGTTGATAACCATATAATATATAGGGGAAAGTGAACACGGTGCTGTTACACATTCATAACCTTACTATGAGAGTATCAACTGTTATGATTTTCCATTGAATAGAGATTAACATATATACACATGATAGAGCTAAAGACTAGGAACCAGTAGCTACAATCAAGGAGCAAAAATAGTGCAGAATATGGACTAATAAAATACAATTACAACAAGCATTAATTGTGGATATTCATTCTGATTTGGTGGGAGACTCGGTTTTGACCGAGTGTGCTTCAATATGCCCCCGCAAGATGGACGAGCGTGAGAGGAGACCAATCTTGGATGTTAAAAAATGGAACCTTTGGCGTAGAAGAGGCTTGGTTAGAGCATCCGCAAGTTGATCATCTCCTGATATGTGTGTGACGCGAATGGTGCCATCTAGAACTTTTTCACGTACGAAGTGAAAGTCGAGTGCAAGGTGCTTCATGCGGGAGTGGAAGACTGGATTTGCTGAGTAGTGTGTTGCACTTAAGTTGTCACAGTAGATGGCAGGTGTGACTGTGGATTGGGGACCTAGTTCAACCAATAAGGAGATTAGCCATTGGACTTCGGTTGTGGTGGAAGCTACAGCGCGAAATTCTGCTTCGGTGGATGATCGAGCAAGTGTTGGTTGACGTTTGGAGCTCCAGGAAATCGGGTTTTGACCGAGATAAACGATGTAGCCGGTAGTGCTTCGGTAAGAGGGTCGGTCACCGGCCCAATCCGCATCAGTGAAAGCGTGAAGCTGCATAGGGGATTTCCGTTTGAGGAAGATGCCATGATGTAGAGTGCCATGTAGATATCTTAGCAGTCTTTTTAGAGCTTCCCAGTGTACATTTGTTGGCTTGTGCATGAACTGTGAAAGTTTATTCACTGTAAAAGAAATGTCAGGACGTGTTAAAGATAAATATTGTAGTGCACCTACGAAAGCCCGGTATTCGGTTGGGGACGGGAGGGGTTCACCATCCAGGACAGTAATATTAGAGGAAGCCGACATCGGTGTAGGTGCCGGTTTGCAATTACTCATGTTAGCTTTGGTGAGGATATCAAGGATGTATTTGGATTAAGATAGGAAGAGACCATGGTTGTGAGGAATGACCTAGATGCCCAGAAAGTATGAGAGATTGCCAAGGTCCTTTAAAGAGAATCTGGCAGCAAGAGTTTGAATGAAAGATTGGATGATAGATGGATTTGCTCCGGTGATGATTATGTCATCAACGTAGACAAGAATGAAGATGGGGGAAGAAGTAGCTTTGTTGATGAAAAGAGAGGGGTCGGATATAGAAGGTTTGAAGTGAACCGATAGAAGGTAGGTTTTAAGTTCGTCATACCAAGCACGAGAAGCTTGACGAAGGCCATAGATGGCCTTGTTAAGTTTGCAAACGTGGGTGGGATAGGAAGGGTCCACGAAGCCGGGTGGTTGAGACATGTAAACTGATTCGGTTAGGGTGCCTTGAAGGAAGGCATTGTTTATGTCAAGTTGGCGTAGAGGCCAATTGTATGAAGTGGCTATAGCAAGAATAAGGCGTAGAGTAGCCGGTTTGACTACGGGACTAAAGGTTTCAACATAGTCTAGACCGGGGCGTTGATGAAAACCTTTAGCAACAAGACGTGCTTTTAGGCGGTCTACCGAGCCATCTGGTTTGAATTTAGTGCGGTAGAACCATTTGCATCCAACAAGGTTAGGGACGTTGTCGAGAGGAACAAGGGTCCAAGTTTGATTGCGTTTGAGGGCATCGAACTCGGTTTGCATGGCATCTCGCCATAGTGGTTGTTTGAGAGCTTGGGTAATATTAGTGGGTTCGGGAAGAGTGTGAGTAGTGGAGTGGTATAGGACAAAATCAGAGTTGTGGTATTTCGGGTTGGGTTTACGAGTGGCTCGAGTTTGGTAAGAGGCAGCGGGTTGAGGTGGAGAGGAAGTGGGTTCTGTGGTTTGGGAAATATTAGAGGGAGATGAATTTGAGGGAATATGTATGGGGGATGAAGTGGTGGTTTGGTCGGTGGTGTGGGAGGGCTCGGTGGGCTGTTGTGGGAGTTCGGTGGGGGTGGGTGGAGATGGTCGTCTTTGGTAGGTGATGATTGGTGGGTTGGAGGAAGAGGGTGCCGAAGTGGTGGCAGCGGGTGTGGGAGTTGGAGAAGAAGGAGGAGAGTGGTTGGGAAGTGAAATTGATTGAGTGGTAAGGGGTAACCAAGTGTCGGTTGATGGTGGAGCGGGAGTAGTGGTTTGAGTGAGAGATTCATAAGGGAAAATATGGTCAATAAAGTGGACATGACGGGATGTGTAGATTCGATTTGTGAGCGGGTCAAGAAGGTGAAAAGCACTTTGGGAGGATGAGTAGCCTATGAATATGCATGGTTTAGACCGAGACTCGAGTTTGTGTTTCGAGTATGGGCGTAGCCAAGGGTAGGATAGACAACCGAAACCATGAAGTTTTTCATAGTTGGGAGCACTGTTGCAGAAATCGGCCTAGGCGGCCGATTAATCGCCGCCTAGGCGCTAGGCGGTAGCTAATCGCCTAATTTTAAGCAAATCGGTCAATTAATCGGTCCAGGTCAAAATCGGTCCTAGTCGGTCAAAAGTCGGTCCTAGTCGGTCAAAAGTCGGACTAATCGGACCATGGTTTTTTTGGTAAAAATCGGTCCTGGTCGGGATTAATCGGTCCTGGTCGGGATTAATCGGTCCTAGTTGGTCAAAAGTTGGTTAATTTTTGAATTTTTATGTGAATTTTGAAGTATTTATGTGAATTTTGAAGTATTATTTTTATATTATTGGGTATATATATATAATTTTGAAAAAATACATATAAAAATCCCATTCCGATTAATCCCTATTAATCCCGATTAATCCCTAGGCTGTACCTCACCGCCCGACTAGCGCCTAGCGCCTTCTACAACATTGGTTGGGAGTAGTGTGAAATAGCCGATAGTAGGGGGAATCATTGTTTAGAGTGGTGGTGGGTAATCTATTTATGAGGTAAGTGGCGGTGGTAAAGGCAAAGGGCCAAAATTTGAGGGGCATTTTGGCATGGGATAACAATGATAGGCCGGTTTCGACAATGTGGCGGTGGCGTCGTTCGGCGTAACCATTGTGCTCGGGTGTGTGAGGAGGTGAGGTGAGATGAGAAATGCCACAAGAAGCAAGATGAGGGGAGAGTTTAATGTATTCTCCACCATTGTCTGAAAATAATTGTTTTATTTTGGTTTTGAAATAATTTTCAACGAGTTTTTGAAAACGAATGAATGTGTTAAGAGAATCCGATTTGTATTTTAATGGGTAAATCCAAATATATTTTGTGAAATGGTCAACGAAAATAATGTAGTATTTGTAGCCATCGAAAGATGTAATGGGAGATGACCATACATCGGAAAACAATAATTCTAGAGGAGAAGTAGAATGCAAAGAAGATGAGTGAAAAGGTAGTTTGTGACTTTTATTGATGCAACAAGAATTACAAGTTTCATGCTTGCTAGAAATAAAAGGGACAAAGGATGCTAAAAAGTGTAAAACTCTTGAATGTGGATGTCCGAGGCGATGATGCCATGTAGACTTCTTGGTGGTTTGCAAGTGAAAAAGTTGTGGAGACTTGGTGGAAGAGAGCTCGTATAGACCATGGCTAGTGGTTCCCCGAAGGATTGTTCGGCGAGTGGGAAAGTCCTTAATGACAAAATGAGAAGAAAAAAATAGGATTAGTATGTTGTTATCAAGACATAATCGAGAGATAGAAATAATGTTGCGAGATATAGAGGGAACACAAAGAACGTTTTTAAGGATGATAGGGGTATTAGAAAAATAAAGAACCATAGTGCCAACATGAGTAATTTTGAGAGACGAACCATCATCGATGATAAGTTCCTCGGTACCGTCATATGGGCTATGCATGGAGAGTGCATTGAGATCATTGGTGATGTGGTGAGAAGCACCACTGTCCTTTAACCATGATAAATCGGAGTCCACTGTGCGGTGAGTAGCCATCAAATCTGCTTGGGGTTTTGGTTGAGTTTGGGTTCGGTTATAGGTTGGGAGGGTTATTTGTGGATGGCTTTTCTTAAAGGATGGGCAGGAGGTGAGTGAGTGACCCTTGGTGAAACACCATTGACATTTACCAAGGAATGGGCGCTGGGCAGAGGTGGAAGATGGAGTGGGAAGTAAGCCAGGAGCATTGCTAGGTGGTCGTGAAGGCCATTGTTTGGAAGAGGGACGGGTATGGGCTGCAAAGGCGGATGCCGGTTGGTGAATGGAGGCGGAGTCGGGTGGGTTTTGTGAAAGGGAGAGTTCATGGTTAATAAGTTTTTCGTGAAGTTCATGAAAGGATATGGGATTGTCACGAGCGTGGACTGATTCAATCACGGGTTTGTAGGCTTTGGAATCTAGTCCTTGAAGGATGATATCAGTGACATCCTCTGGGTCCATCGGTTTTCCAAGAATAGCCAATTCATCAACAAGTATTTTGATAGTTTGCATAAAGTTTGTGATGGATTGGTCAGGAGTTTTGACGGATTTTTTGAGTCGATGTTGAAGTTGTTTGATGTGGCCTCGGGATGGAGAGGCATAGGTGGATGCGAGAATTTTGCAAGCATCAAGGGATGTTTTGGCGTTGGTGATGAGGGGCACAATTTCGGCAGAGAGGCTGCCAACGATTGCCCTAAACAGCAGGCGGTCTTGGCGGTACCAGGTGTTGTAGTCGGCATGTGGAGTGGTGGAGCCATCGGTATTTTTGGTTGGGGGTGGAGCAAGGTAAGTTCCGTTAATGAATTTGTAAAGATCTAAACCTTGAAGAATAGCTTCTAGTTGGGTTTTCCAACTGAGATAGTTGGTGGAGGTTAGTTTGAGGGAGGATGGAAAATTAACCATAGTGATGGTTTGAGGTGTGGCGGGGGTGGTAGAGACTGGGGTGACGACCGCATTGTTGGAGTCGGACATGGTGTGAAAGAAGGAAGGGAAAAATCGAAGGAGGGAGGGAGAATTAAGGTTGGTGAAACCTGTCTGATACCATATGAGAGTATCAACTGTTATGATTTTCCATTGAATAGAGATTAACATATATACACATGATAGAGCTAAAGACTAGGAACCAGTAGCTACAATCAAGGAGCAAAAATAGTGCAGAATATGGACTAATAAAATACAATTACAACAAGCATTAATTGTGGATATTCATTCTGATTTGGTGGGAGACTCGGTTTTGACCGAGTGTGCTTCAATACTTACACGTCTAACCCATCAAAACGACGTAGTTTTGATTAAAAATCTCTAAATATAATTTAGATCCTTTTAATTCTAACTTTTATCTTCACTAGTTTGGCCTCCCCAACTTATCTTCTCCTCTGTACTCCTTTTATCTTCCATGAAAAATTGTTCTCCACAGCCTGCATTATTGGGAAATCATTTAAAATCGAGTTCGAGTGAACGTTGATGACTAAAACAATGATATTTTGAGGATTAACAAGAAATTAGTATATTCAATCAAAAGTTAATTTTATTTTACTTTATTTCCTCTCCCTTATTTTCTCACATAATAGTTCATTTACCAGTCAACTGTTCATTGTCGTATTGATATGTTGTGATTAGGTTTTTTACGTTACTAATAGACTAGTACTCTAGTAGTCGGCTGGTTGATTCGATTTTTTAGATCAGATACTGTAACGAGTGATTTGTTAATGATTCGTATATGTGTCATAAATTGCTTCTTTGTGCCTGTTAATGTCTTTCTGTGTTTCAAATCCAGGAGTTTAATTTAAAAACTTAAATGGCTTCTTTGTGCTTTTAATGACATTACGTATTTGAATCCAAGACATTTCTGAACACAAGTTATCTGTTGTTTTTAAAGATTTTGGCTTCAAAAAAAGTTGCAAAATAGAGCGAGAGTGCAAAAAGAAAGTTGCAAAATTATGATAGGGGATGGATGTATTGTTGAGGTGGAGGAAGAGCCGAAGAGGAAGAACAAAGCAAATTGGAATTCACAGTGGACATGATTTTTTTAGAATGAAACAATGTTTTAGAGATTTTTAATCAAAACTACGTCGTTTTGATGGGTTAGACGTGTAACAACACCGTATTCACTTTCCCCTAATATATAATATTTATAACATATTTGTTATTTTTCAAAGACATAATGAAGAAGAAAAATCAGTCAATATCCAGATAATAAGATATTTCACATCCATGTTGTATTTCAAACCATATATCTTAAATAAACCCTAAAATCTTATATCATGTTTATTAAGAAATATCGAAATCATATAACTAGAGGGAGCTATCAACTAAAAGGGAGAAGTCTAATGAAGTTTGTAGAGTTGTGAGATCATCATTCAAAATGCATCATATCATATGTATGTCAACAATGTGGTTTTATAACAAACTAGTGGTAATCAACGCTCGCGCTGCGGCGCAGAAGCGGCAAAGTTCATTATAGTGCCGGTACAATATTGTCACACACCATGACAAACAAAAGAGTTAAAAACATAAAAACTTTTTTTTCTGAACAAACAAAAAGTTATATTATTCGCATGGGAAAGCAAAGCGCTAAACCCAAATCACCAAATATTACACATGTTTCCACCAGAGAATACACTCTACATACCAGCAAACTTATCGGCCAAAATTACACTTTAAACAATTTCCAATCCTCCCAGGTTAGAGCGACGGCCTTTGACCTGTTCCGGATCCATAAGTAGCCGAGAACCTTGACCTCTTCTATAACTTTTACCAGCAAAGGTGGCTTCTGATAAAAAATCAATGTGTTTTAGGCTTTCTATAAACACTACACAGTAACCCAAAAAATGGCATTAATGATTAATCATTTTACCTTTCTTCTTTGAGAACTGGAAAGACTTTGTGCATATTAAATAGGTCACCAACTTGGATGGCAGAAATTGTTGGAGCTTACACCATTTGGAAACAATTTGTCACACCTTTTGACTAAAGAAACATGATACGAACACGTGTTACACCGAGTCTATATACTCGCCACATACCAGGCAAAGCACTGAACTATACCGCACATTTCTATTGGCAGGCGCATGGAAAAACCCCTTGCATTATCGTGCCCAGAGCCAGTTGTCTTCACCCAGCCCAAACACAATTGCCTGCTTCAAAACATCCAGCTGTCTCAGCTCCTTTTCTTCCGACCAAGCATTAGGCGGTCTAGACGAGGCCCACATCCATTTGGACCCACTCGGTTCCATCTTAAGTCTTTTTGTTATGCTGCAATTCTTTTTTACTTTCTAAACTAAAGAACCCCGAGAATTTATAAGCTAGAGGTTCTTATTCGAACCAATAATCTATCCAGACTCGAATATCACGCCAATTCCCCATAACTCCGGTAATACTACGGCTCAAGCCAATACCTCTCTCCAATAAGTCACCCGATATCTTGAAGATCTAACTAATCTAACTACAAACTAAAAGAAGCCACTTGCAAGCCTATTATGTAAAAGACCAGGTGATCATGATTCACGACGGCATCTCTATTCTGACTTCGAACCACAACGTCGGCACCACTGTGATCATGATTCACGACGGAACCTTAAGACTCGCCGGAACTCATCACTGTTACCTCTAAACCGAACCCTCTGAATCTTCATGGAGCTCGCCACTACAACCTCTAAACCGACACCACCAACAGTTTCTACATCTCGGACGGTTACCAGAGGCTCACCGTTCCGGATCTCTCTCTATCTTACTGTTCTCTCTCTTTCTCCTGTTTCTCTCTCATTTAGTTTCTCACTTTTGTAGGTGGAGGATGAGAATGATGGTCTTCGATCTTGTTGGAGTTAATTACAGAAGTGATCACCGCTATTTCATCATCATCGGTTCTGGCCGAGCTGAACCGATGGGGGAAATGAACCCCTACTTAAAATCATAGCTGCTGTTGCAGCTCTCCCTCTCGCCGGACCCGAAGAACTTCAAAACGACCACCGCCTTCTTGTTTCTCTCTTTCTGACCTTTTACTTGCAGTTGTTTCAACAATGTACATTTTAGTATATTCAACATGAAATTAGAATCCATAAAAATCACAAAGCAATCCACTATGCAAAATCAATCAAGCATATAAAAAATTAGCAAAAGTTATTTCATAGTGAATCAATCAAATTCCTTGGATTACCAGTTAAGTCGAGATATATTAATGCATCCAAAGCACGCAATATACAAACTGAACAAATATGGAACTGCCAGAACAACCGGTTAGCCCTTTTCTCTTGCACCTAGCCTCAACCTCACCTAAGCCGATGTGTGCTTCGCCTTGTACTGAGGGGCCTCTAGTCCTACTTCACAGTCTCAGACATCTACATGACATTTTTTAGCTTATCTGCTATCTACATGTAACTAAAACACAAGTTGAAATAAATTGGAGCTCAATTCAAGATCTCTTACTTGAACATCAGAATTAATATGCTTAAACCAAGCTCAATTCACGTGCAATTGAAATATACACGAGTTTAATATACTATTTATAAGAAAAAACTTTCACACAAAAGACCACAATTCAATTTCTTACATTATACTATAAACTTAATTCAAAACAATCATTCTACATCTTCTTCAACCAAAAACCAATACAAAGCACCATCTGAAAACAAAGGCAAACAAAAAAAAAACTCACCGGCCAAGACGAAGTCTGAATGTGCAGTGTGATGGCGAACAACAGAGACCTAGCGGCACCGGAACCTCACCGGAGGTTACCTACTCATCAGATCAACATGACTCGCCAGATAAAGGATCATGGGCAACCGGCCCAACCAAATAGTGAACATGCAAGAGAAAAGGGCTAACCAGAAATTGTCAGAACCTTCCGGAACCTAGCCGGTTGACCGCCGTCATTGTCATGAAATCTGGAGTGGTGAAGCAAGACGTGGTTTTTGAAGCAGATTCACCACATCGCCGTCATCATGGTTCACACCTGAACCCTAGGCTCGTCGGAAGTCGCCGTGTGGGGGCCGGTTGTCGGAGACTCACCGGCTCTGGGGCGCGCTAAATATTCCGCATATCTTTCTCTCTATGTTCTCTATCTCTAATCTCTTTCTCCTGTTTCTCTTTGTTTTTGGCTGCGTATCTTTTGTGAGAAGGGCAGGTGAGGTGGAAGATGAGGAGCTGAAACATCAAAACACGTGTAAATGGGTAAGACACGTATGACAGACACTGATACTAATAATTTTAATTTAATAATAATAAATCACTATTCATTTGCTTTCCTTTTTATCATATATGAATGTTTCCATGTCGTCAATGATGTGTTAAAATAAATGTTGCCCATGTCATCAAAGAAATCTTTGGAAACTACCAAAAAGATAGACTATTTAAAGTGCTTATTTTATAAAGCTTTTTTTAATCATTAAGTATAGTGTTCTTTTTTGTATATATTTTTAATCAACAAATAAGAGAGATTATTATGAACCAATGTATGGATTTATAGATAAATAATGTAATAGTGTATTCTGAAATATCTATGTAAGTCAACATGAACATGAAAGATAAAAGATGAAATGAAAGTTTAAAGACTTCTTGATGAAAGGCTTTAGTCGGGGGCTAAGGGACGAACTGACAAAGCATATGGTAGGTAAGCGAAAAACTCGATTGTCATGATGAAAGGCTTTGGAAATTATTTTTTGAATGGTGGTCTTGGTCGTCAATAGTAATCGAGGATCAATGCAAACAAGTGATTAATAGAAATCGGTAATTTACTTGTAGCAACTGTGATCAATATCTAATATGATATCGATAGTAACTGTAATTATTACTAACTTGTGTTGTTAGTAACTACAACCAACATCAACAGTTATCATTGGTAACTAGTCGGCCAGTACAAAGCGGGCATCAACCACTTGGACGATCAACAACAACTGAGTTAGAGTTACTGGTAACAGACCAATTATTAGCAGTAACCAAGGGCATCAACAACAAGTTGGATGGTGTTATTGTTGACATACCAGTTATCAGCACTACTAAGTTAATGCTAAAGGAGTTCATGCTAATGCTAAGTGTGACCGAATAATTACCAACTGTTTTAAGTGTCAACTAACTCACTCTTTCATGAAAACACTATAAACTAAATGTTGTAATGATTCCCCAACTATAAAACCGAGTTTTAGATTAATTTTGTTACACATTGATGCTCCACACTTGTTATGTACAAAGGTTCATTATCGACATGTTCATTTACTGAAGAAATTGACAAAGGATGAACAAATCATGATTATCCACGTTTACATCTTCGTTCAGTGGTCATATAATTCTTTTGGGTGTGGTTGAGAGTTACACTAGCATAGTGTATCAGGTGAAAATGTTTATTTTTCCTCCATCCCTATACAACTTCGACTACGCAATCACTCGTTTCACACATAAGCTCAAATAGTAATACCCAATCAGGTGCTACCATTATTGGAGTATCTACTAGCTTCTGTCTTATCATTTCAAAGGCCTTGACACACTGTGGACCAAAGATGAAAGTGTCGTCTTTCTCCAAAAGTTGAGTCATAGGTCATATAATCTTTGAAAAAACCTTAATGTGGGAGGTGGAAGCTTAGCAATAGTGTCTATCTTCGTTTTATCTACTTCCAAACTATCCTTAGAAATCTTGTGTAATAGAACAATGCTTTCATTAACCATAAAGTGGCATTTTTCCTTTTTCAATTTTAGCTTGGTTTCCTTGCAACGAATAAGCATTCTATCCAAATTATTTAAACATAGGTTAAAAGAATCTTCAAAGACAGAAAAATCATCCATGAAAACCTCCATAGAATCTTCAATCATGTCATGGAAAATCACTGTTATACACATTTGGAATGTGGCTAGGGAGGGGTACACATCCCGAACGGCATGCGTCGACATGCGAAAGTTCCAAACGAACAAGTGAATGTCTTCTTTTCTTGGTCTTCAAGAAGGAAAGGATTGGAAGTATCCTAAAAAACAGTCTAGAAAATAAAAGAATTATTTTCCAGCTAGATGCTCAAGTGTTTGATCTATAAAAGGGTAATGGGAAGTGATCTTTTTTGTGGCTTCATTTAACTTTCTATAATTTATGCACACAAGCCATCCAGTCAGTCAGTCACTATGCTAGTCGGAATGAGCTTATTTTTCTCACTAGCAACAACCGTCATTCCACCTGTCTTGGGCACAACTTGAACAAGGCTGACCCATTTAGAGTCAGAGATAGGATATATTAAACCAACATCTAATAGCTTAAGAATCTCCTTTTTAACTACCTCTTGCATCTTATGATTCAATCTTCTTTGATGCTACACTACTAGCTTATGCTCTTCTTCTATCGAGATCTTGTGAGTGCAGTATGTATGATCGATTCCTTCAATGTTCATGATCTTCCAAGCAATGGCTTGCTTGTGACCTTTTAAAACAACGGGGATTTTTTTTCTTCTTCTAACTTAGATGATATGATAACTGGGAGCTTTCCTGCATCATCTAGAAAGGCATATCTATATGCGAGGAGAGCTCCTTTAACTCTATTGCGTGTTGTTCCTTTATTGAAGTTTTTGACTCTGGATCTTTTACGTACAGGATTTCAAATACTTCATCTTGATTATCTTCATTCAACTCTTCTTCAAACTTTAAAGCTCCAGATAGATCTCGGTCACATATCTCGTGTAGGATTCTCCAACATGAGCCATGATGGAATCTATAAAGTAAATTGAGTCGTCTTGCTCCTTAGCATTCTGCATCGAATCTTTGATAAACTTGTATCTTAATAAAACTTGTTATACGTTTTCATTCTTAGTTTAATAAAATATTTTAAAAAATAAATTTAAATTTATACGGGTCGTATATGGTTATAAGACCCGTTTAAAGGCTTGAAAACCTCAAAAAATCAATAAAAATATACAGTGTGGCTTGTATATTATTTATATGAGTCGTATACACAAACAACAAAAAACATTCTCTGACTTTAGGGTTGTGTATCATTCATCTAAACAATCCGTATAAAGCTATACAATTCATATAAATAACAAGGTGTGTAAATACGATTTTGGGGATTTGTGAATAATGGGAGCCATTAGTATTAACCAGATATATACACAACAGGCTAGTTATGTACATGTTTTGTTAGGGGCAGGAAAAAAGGCTTCGAAAAACCTGGATATCGGAACTCGTTAGATTTTTCTTAATTATTTAAGGAGAATTCCTTAGGCCGTTTAGGATGGTCCTCCCCCTCTCTCACACACCTATACATACAACTTATATATATATATATATATATATATAGGGAACCGCTAAAATGAAAACCACCTCCAGTTGTAAGAACCATGAGAACTACACCTACGGGGCGAGTTGGACCAAAAAATTTTTTCATAAACGTAGATGCGTGTATTATAAACACATTTGTAAAAAAATTCAAAAAAAATGTCGTGTGTGTAGTTTTGAGCACCACAGGTTTGTGTTTACGGGTACCGTTTTATAAAATTTACGGTACCCGTAAACACACACTTGTGGTGCTCAAAACTACACACACGACATTTTTTTTGAATTTTTTTTACAAATGTGTTTATAATACACGCATCTACGTTTATGAAAAAAAAATTGGTCCAACTCGCCCCGGATCAAAAAGTTCTCATGGTTCTTACAACTGGAGGTGGTTTTCATTTTAGTGGTCCCCTATATATATATATAGGGAGCCGCTAAAATGAAAACCACCTCCATGTAACACCTCGTAAAAATCACGTCCAATGATGTATCGACACGTGTCATGAGCTTTAAACGTGTAAAAGATTACTTTAGAGGGACTAAAGTTGACAAACAAAGAAAGTATGTGAATAAAAGGATTCAAAATGTCAACAACGGATAAATATGCCTTACAATAACCCTACACGATTTTTATACCCTTAAACGAATAAATTATGGATCGTACGAAGCTAATTGTGGAAGAGAGTGAGAGATTGCAAACTACAGGGGTTAAACATATCAACATGTTTAAAGTATACCTCCGAGTGACCTTTTAGCAAACCCGAAGCTTTGTAACGATTAATTATGCTCACGAGAATAAGTGATAAAAAATTTCAAAAGGTTTCGATAAAGTATGAGAAAGTTATGATAATATTCGTGTACGAGGGGTTAAAAGCGTCAACGAGGCAAAACTTGTGTTTTCGGTTATCGTTTAACGAAACCGGACCTATTGATGATTGGTTTTATCTCATGGATCATAGAAATATAAATTTCAAGGGTTAAAAGTGCCTAAAATGGAAGAAATTACGCATTTGAAGGTCCAGGGGGTGAAAGTGTCACATTTTGAAACATGTTGGCTGATATGTGGGGTGCTGGCGTAGTGCCACCACCTGGGCACCCGTCCACGGCACCACGCTACGGACTGCCAGTTCAGCAAACTCTTCCTTAACGTGGCAGCTTGCATGTGTGCTCGAATCCGCGAGTTTGCCACCCTCAAGCTCCTTGAAACACGTCCCATAACACTTGTATTCATCCCTGGAGATTCCCTAACACTTGTATCCATCTCCTTGACCCTCCATGGCTATAAATAGGACCAATTGTTGCAACTTATGAACTCACACTTTGAGCAATTCACTTGGAAAGCTTCCAAACCTTTGTTCTGAAGATTTCTGGAGCTCAGGGGCACTTCCCTATCATTCTTAGTCGTGCATAGGACTTCAGTAAGTGTCCTTAACTTTCCTAATTCAGTTTAGCTTAGTTAATTAGCCTAAAGTCAAACCGTCGTAATTAAGATTTGACTTCGTCATTAATCTTAATTTGTCCAGTCAAATTTCAAATTGAAAGTACCTATGAGTTGGTAATTATGTGGGCAATAAACCCTTAAAAGGGCACCCTCTGATTCCCACTCTAACTAGGTCAATTGTCGGGTCAAAGTTAATCTTAAAAAGTCAACAGAAAGCTAATTTTCAAATAAATGCATAATTAGCAATGTAGAAGCTATGCAACCTGTTTTGTCACTCATATAACTTGGTAATTAATGTAAGAACATGTCTAAGCATGTTCAACCCGACAATTTTCAGTTTAAGCTCGGTTCCGAACCGAAAGTCGCAAAAGTAGACTTTTGCTTTGACTTTCAGTTCTGACCCATTAGAGCATGTTTTAGAATTGCCTTAGAGCCCTATTGGGACCAGGTTATTGATTAGTGTAACCCTCTGAGGTTATACAACTTGGTTCATTAGTTATCCGATTCATATGCAAGTTTCCGTTATATGCCTAAATGTTGACCAATATGCCCTTTTGACCTTAAAACAAGAATTTTGAAAATGTGAGAGGACAATAATCTTTATTACTGATTTATAAACATGTCCCTAAATTTCCACATCAATTGGAGGTCTAGATTAAGAGTTATGCTCATTAGCGTAATTAGAAAGCCTTTTATTAATTAAACGGCGTAATTAGCATATAGCCTATCTAAACCCAATTTTTGATACCAAAATTTTTATCTACTGATATGAAATAATATTTTGGGATTTTTGAAGATTTTTATTTTATTTTAGGCTGAGCATAACATAGAGTTCTAAGCTTGATTCGGTAATTGTCGGTTTTGCCCTTTTGGCCTATAAAATGAGTTTTACAAATCTTTTTGATACCAAACCTCTTTCTACTGATCTAATATGATAAATAAAATATTTTAAGCCTTCTGGAATAATAAAAATATCAGCTTTCTTTATAAAACCCGGTAATCGCTCGAAATCGCCTTTTTACGCGTTCTAAACGCATAGTATGTATTAAAACCATTTTAGATATATAAGACTTAATACCTACTGATATATTAAGTAAATTTTATATTCTAACAGTAAGTAAAAGTTTTTAAACTCAGGTTTCCAGTTTTGACCTTTTAGGCTTAAGTGAAATTACCAAAATGCCCCTTCGGTGCATAGTTTAGTTATAAATGGTAAATTTCACATATAGGTAATACCCTATTGATATAACCTATTAATTTGAGTATATTTACTGGTTATATAAGATCTGAAACTCAGAATCATATTAAATCTCTTTTATAACCTTTTAAATGACCAAAATACCCCTTCGGGGCATAATTTGAGTTTAAATTCATTTGGGGCATAATAGAAGATATCTTACTGATGTCACAACATATTTAAGGCATATTAACTTAGGAAACCTGTGTATGACTCATTTTGGTTACCCGTTACGCACTTTTCACGTTCGGATCGGCTTATGTAACTAGTTTGCATATATTAGCCGAAACGGGTCAAACCATATCGTTTTCATCTCAAAATCCAGAATGTGTTTAGTTTACCCTTATTACACAAGTATACAAGCTTGTCGGGTCTAAACCACATTCCATTTCGGTCTTCGCTTAATCATGCGTTTTGAACCGTATCCTCCTTTAAAACTAACTGGTCTAAGCATAGGCTTAATTAAAGACCCGTTAGGAATCTAATAGGTTATTAAAAACCTTCGTTCCAGATTTAGGAGCCCAGTAAAAGCTATCTGTACTTGTTGATTTGATATACGGCTGGGATTGAATTTATATTTAGCTCAGGTAAATACTTTTAACTTATTTTCCCTTATACGGGCTTGGGGTACGGTATATAAAATATCGCTTGGTCGGGCATTGAATTTTTAATTGTATGAAGGTTAAATTATTGAAATGTCACGTTTAAATTGTTTTGTTTGCATAAAACCTTTGGGGGTTAATGACCATGTCCCGGATATCCTTGGCATCATTTTACGAAATGGCCACGACCTAAGCACACGGGTGTAGGCGTACACCCGTTAGTGCATATATAAATAATAAGGTATAACCGCCGGTTTCGGGAATAACCCGCCGCGGGACTATATCATGTGGTGTGTCTATTAAGCTCTAACCCGGCATCAATCCGGGCTACTGAACGCATAAGGAACATGTAATTCTTTTACAAGTTTATATATAAATAATTATCCCAAGTTATAAAATGTTTTGTGCCATGTGCATTCAAATCAATTTTTCTAAACCTTTTCAAAATGAGTCAGTTAATTGTATTTACCAGTGTAAACTGACGTATTTTCCCAAAAAGGTTAAGTGCAGGTACTACTCGAAATAGGCTGGCCTCTCCTTAGCATCAATAAGAGTCTCGCAAGCTTGGATGCATTTTAATTCTGATGAACTATGTTTCCTTCTTATTTGATCCGCCTGTGGATCTTTTTCAACTATTTTTTGATACTTGATATTACAATTTATTCGGTTGAAATAAATCTATCTTTTACTTCCGCTGTGCATTTAAAATTGTGTTGTTTGACTATGATGATATCAACTACGTCACGATACTCCCCACCGGGCCCATCGGTAATACGTGGAAATATCAGGGTGTGACACTCCAGTTGTAAGAACCGCGAGAACCACTCTCCACCAATCAGAAGAAGGGGTATTTTAGTCATTTACCCCAAATGTCAAATCCACCTCTCTCTCTCTTCATTTAATTCTCTGAATTTTTAATTACCTCTATCCTCTCTCCTCTCTCATTTAAATGTCATCTCTATGTTTCTTTTTGAGCAAATTTTGAAATCCTTTCATCTGGATCTCAAAAGAGAAACACCTTATCTCCTTCCCCTCCTTATTCTCATCATATTGTAAACCCTAGCCCCCCAACTAAACAAAACACACACATAACTTGCAGTTTATCGAAAGAAAGATAGAGAGCCCAAGGAGAGAGAAAGTCGAGATGTAGGCTGGTGGTTTCTGGCCACCTGGTTACGAAGGTGCCGCATCAGCGGCTTATGGCGGCGGCGATAGGGCGTGGAGCAGTGGTGGTGAGGCTTTGATGGCGGCGGTAGTTCAGGTACGGCGGTGTTTTGGTAGTGGTTAGTAGTATCGACGGCGCCACACCAGCGATTTAGGGGGCGGCGAGTAATGGCGGGGTTGGGGTGACATAGAGATGAGAGAGAGAGACCGGTGGCGAATTCCGGCAACAGCGCCGCCGCCACGGCGGTGATGACGACGGTTGCTTCTGATGACGATGAAGAGTTACGAGGATGATGATGGTCCGACAGCGGCAAGTGGTCGCCAGAGTCAGCGACGGCGGTGGTGTCTCCGAGCTCCGGTCGCCGTAATTCATTCGGTAAGTAACTAATATTCTTTGATTTCTGAACGGAAAACATATTCCCCTCACTTTTCTCCTTGTTTTCCCGGTGATAGTGGTAGTTCGGAGTTACCGACAGTGGTGGTTATGAGTGGTTAAAGATTTGGATCGTTTCGTTCTAGTTTCTGTTTCAGATTTTGGGTTTGGGTTGTTTCGAGGTGACTCAAGAAAACAGGGAGGGGACTCAAGAAAACAGTTTCGGTTTCAGATTTTGGGTTCGGGTTTGCCCATTTCAGTTTCGACAAAGAAAACAGGGCGGTGACACAGATCAGTAGCGGCTTGGGTTTCGGCTCGACGCGGTGCAACTTGGGTCAATTTCGGGTTTTGGTTTGGGTCGAAAGCAGTCAACGGACCCGGTTCGGGTAAGCAGCAGTCAAACAAGTCAATGATGGTCAACTGAGGACCGGTAAAGTTTAATCGTAGCGAGTTATTATTACGTTAGTTTAGATTTTATTTAGTTAACGTGCACCGAGCTCGAACCGATACTTTAGTGACTTGTTACGTTTGGCATTTTGATAGAAATTTTATATATTGTGTTTATATTGTTGAAAATTGTTGAGTTTTGAAAAGATAATGACAACTTGAGTTATCGGCTTATTCCAAAAATAGAGGAAACTTTGTCCGTTTTCCGTAAAAACGAAAAACGTAAATAGTTTAACATAAAACGTAAAAAGTTTAACGTAAACGTAAAAAGTTTAACGTAAAATGTAAAAAATGGGGAAACGTGACGCAATTTTTTTTTGGTTTTTTGTAAAAAGGTTTAAACCCGTAAAAAGTAGTTTTTTAGTAAAAAAAAATCTAAAAAAAAATTGTTTTTGTAAAAAATATGTTTTTTTTTTAAGTTTTACGTAAAATGTAAAAACGTAAAAACGTAAAATGTAAAAAGTTTAACGAAAAACGTAAAAAGTTTAATGTAAAACGTAAATCGTAAAACGTAAAATATAAAAAGTTTAACGTAAAACGTAAAACGTAAAAAGTTTAACGTAAAACGTAAAAAGTTTAAAAAGTTTAACGTAAAACCTAAAACGTAAAAAGTTTAACTTAAAACGTAAAAATTGTAACGTAAAACGAAAAAAGTTTTACGTTACGTAAAAATTTTAAAGTAAAACGTAAAACGTTTTACGTAAATCGTAAAACGTAAATTTTTTTACGTAAATCGTAAAACGTAAATTTTTTTACGTAAAACGTAAAACTTTTTCTACGTAAATTGTAAAACTTAAAAAACCGTGTCATAAAACGGCGCCTAAACAAGGGGCGTGAATGCGGCGCATAAAAACGCCGCGAAAAAAAGCGGGACGTAAAAAACGCCGCGTTAAAACGGGACGTAAAAAACGGTGCGTCAAAAAAAAACGACGCTTGAAAAGGCCAAGCATAAAAAAGGCGTGCAAAAACGACCCGTTAAAAAACGATGCGCGAAAAAGCCGGGCGTAAAAACGGAAAACGTAATTTTTAAACGTAAACGACGGCGCGTTAAAAAAATGGAAAACGTAATTTTTTAACGTAAATGACGGGCGTAAAAACGGAAAACTTAATTTTTAACGTAAATGACGGCGCGTTAAAAAAACGACGTCTGAAAAAGCCAGGCTAAAAAACGGGGCGTAATAAAAACAGCTCTTCAAAACGTTTTTTTTAAACAAATCTTAAAAAAAATTATCATAAAAATCTGATTTTAAAAAATTATTTACCAAAAAAAACTGTTTCTTAATAAAAAATAATTAAGACAAAAAGTAATTAATGAATAGGACAAAAAGGAAATTAAAAATAATATATATAAAAAGACAAAAAAACAATTTTACTTATATACGCTTTGACAATAAAATATTAAAAACATAATAAGCAAAAAGTTTTTAATATTAATTTTAACTATTTTTAATCTCATCAATCCATATTCTTGATCTAATGGCCAGAAAGTGGTTCTCGTGGTTCTTACAACTGTAGGTGGTTTTCATTTTAGCGCTCTATATATATATATATAGGTGCCCGCTAAAATGAGAACCACCCCCAGTTGTAAGAACCGAGTGAACCACTTTTCAACCATTAGATCTTCAAGATCAATGGATGAGATTAAAAGTAATTAAAAAGTATTATTATATATTTTTTGTCTTATTATATATTTAATATTTTAATTTAAAAGGTTAGTTTAGTAAGTTTACTGAATTTTGCCTTTTTGTCTTTATTGTTTTTTTATTACTATTTTGTATTATTATATTAATTGTTATTTTTTAAACAAATTTTTTTATTAAAAAATCATTTTAAATTCATATTTTTTAACAAAACAATTTTTTTTGCGCGGCGTTTTTTACACGCCGTTTTTACGCCCATATTTTTCACGCGCCGTTTTTTAACGTGCCATTTTTTACGCGCCGTTTTTTTACGTTAAAAAAATTACGTTTTCCGTTAAAAAGTTTACGTTTTACGATAAACTTTTTACGTTTTAAGTTAAAAATTTTACGTTTTACGTTAAAAACTTTACGTTTTTACATTAAAAAGTTTACGTCTTACGCTAAAAGGTTTACGTTCTACGTTAAAAAAAATTTACGTTTTACTTTTTACGTAAAACTTTTTACGTTTTACGTTTTACATTAAAGTTTTTACGTTTTACTTTTTAATTTTTACGTTTTACATTTTACGTTAAATTTTTACGTTTTACCTTAGACTTTTTACGTTTTACGTTAAACTTTTATACGTTTTACGTTTTACACTTTACGTTTTACATTTTATGTTTTAGGTTTTACATTTTACATTTTAAGTTTTACGTTTTACGTTAAACTTTTACGTTTTACGTTAAAAAGTTTACGTTTTACGTTAAAAAGTTTACGGTTTAACTTTTTACGTTTTACAAATTTCATAAAATATTTTACAAAAAAGTTTGTGTATTAGGTTTTACGTTTTACAAATTTCATAAAAAAGTTTTACGTAAAAAAGTTTTACGTAAAAAAGTTTTACGTTTTACAAATTTCATGAAAAAGTTTTACGTTTTACGGTTTACAAATTTCATAAAAAAGTTTTACATTTTACAAATTTCATAAAAAAGTTTTACGTTTTACGGTTTTAACCTTTTTTTCTACAAATACTTTTTTTTCAAAAAATTTTTACGAAAACTTTTTTACGGTTTTAAACTTTTTTTACAAAAAACTTTTTTACACAAAACGAACTCACCCAAAAATCACAACTCAGTAGGTGTCTCAGATAGATTGAACTTATCATCATCGAACGAAAAAATAAAAAATAAAAAACAACAACAAAACTCAAAATCAAGTGTGAATCTTGAAAAAAATGGGGTTTGCCTCAGAGCTACCAATAATCATGGCTAGAAAAGTGGGGTTGTAGGTTCCAAAACCTACCCTCCACCAACCTTGCCACGCCATCGTCATCACTTCCAATACATCGAAAAGGGTCAACAAAACAACTTACAAATAAATCGAAATGGTCATCACCGCCAATAAATCAAAAAGGGACATCACTGCCAATAAATCGACCACCCCCTCACCATCATTCACCGCCACCACCGCTCACACAGCCACCACCTCCAACACCGCCGCCGCTAACACCGTCGGGCCACCCCCTTCACCCACCCCCTCACCATCGTTCACTACCTGTTTTCAATTACATCCTAAAAACTCTCATCATTTGAATTATCTCAGCTTAAATCGAAATTGACCATTCCAGCACAAAACATCTCTGCACCCCTATATATGAATCGTTGTCTTACAGGAAGCACAGACGATAGCTTACCATCTGAATCTGAATGTTGCAAACCCATTCACAAAAAACGAAATAAGCTGATTTTTATACAAATTCTACACAAAAAAATTAGCATAGGAATGGCAAAGAACTTACAAATAATCAAGTTAAAATGCAACAGAACATTAAAAAGGTTCGAGTAAACAAGTTCATGTACTATCTAACATCACTAATAATCAAGTACAAATTCAACAAAATATTTAACAAGTTCAAGTAAATAATTAATCAATCAAAATTAAGTATATAACAACTATTGACAAAAACTTAAAGAACGTGGCAAACCTTGATTAGTTAGACTTTAAAAAAAAATTAAGACTTTTCAGGGCCGGAGCAGCGGCGGTCTAGAGTCCAGAAAGGGGCAGAGCAATAACATCGAAATTGTGGGTGTGGTGTTGGGGGGGGGGGGTCTCCGGAGAAACGACGGGGGCGCTTCTGCCGGAGAAACGACGGGGGCGCTTCTGCCGGAGAAACGACCGGGGGGGGGGCGAAGATAACAGAGATTGTGGGTGTGGTGTTGGGGGGTCACCGGAGAAACGAGGGGGGCCACTTCTGCCGTGAAGATGATGAAGATTTGAGTTTTCCATCATATGAAGATGGTGAAGACAGTGGGTGACCTGCCACAAGCCGTCGTGGCTCCGCCATGAGTTGAGATCGATGGTGTCGGAGGTTTTGCGACTGGAGATTAGGTAGGAGGGGGGATCAGAGGAGATGAATATGGTGGTGGTTTAGGGTTTTGGGGTTGAAGCTCTGTGTTTTTTTTAAGGTATGTGTTTTTGAAGAGAGGGGAGAGAAATGTCTGTACTTGAAGTGATAGAGAGAGAGAGAGTGTGGGAAGACAAAATAGACAGATAGATTAGACATTTGTAATAAATGACCAAAATACCCTATGTTCTGATTGGTTGAGAGCGGTTCTCGCGGTTCTTACAACTGGAGGTGGTTTCTATTTTAGCGGCTCCATATATATATATATTATATATATATATATATATATATATATATATATATATATATATATATATATATATATATATATATATATATATATATAGGGGAAGGATCCACTAAAAAGTGGATTTTGCCTAATTAGTCTAAGAAGGACTGTGATGATGACATGTGTCACTCCTAATAAATAGGAATGAATGGCATTTTGGTCTTTATAAATAGAAGTTAAAATGACATATGACACCCCTTTTGTTTTTTTAAAATACAACAAAAAGAATCTAGTACAAAAAAATCTAGCACAAAAAATGTAGTACAAAAAAATATAGAACAAAAAAATCTAGTAAAAAAAAATATAGCACTAAAAAATTCAGCAAAAAATGTAGTACAAAAAAATCCAGCACAAAAAATTAATGAAAAAAAAATTAAGACAAAAAAATTCAGCACAAAAAATCTAGCACAAAAATATAGTACAAAAATTAAGCACAAAAAATGTTATACAACATAGAAATACAACACATTTTAGTGAGTTTTTTTAGTCTTCATATTTTATATAGCAATATGGTACTCAAATTAAAGATAAAAAGACGCTCGATTTTATGGTGAAATTTTTATGAAAAAATAATGTCGTATAAAAAAGTTATGAACGTTTAAAAAATAAGGGTGGAATATGGATGTGTCTTGCATGTGGAGAGTGAAAGTTCATAAATAGTATTTTCCCAAGATACCCTTGCACTCCTCTTTTCTCCTACCATTTCATCTTAACCATTGATTTGAAAAATGAATGGTTAAGATTCCTTATCATTCTACTTAGGGAAAATGAACTTTTTATTTGATCTTACCCCTATATATATATATATATATTAGAGTGAATTGCAAGTTTTGTCCTTTATCTTTAGGCCTCTTTGCAGGCACTATCCTTTATGTTTAAAATTGACGAGTTTTGTCCTTTATGTTTTCAAATCATACACGTTTTGTCCTTTAGCGCTAACCCAGTTAGATTTTTCTGTCAAATCTGGTCATGTGCAATGCACATGAGGGTAAAATTGTCTTTTCTCCCATCTCTCATCTAAAACTCCCCCCCCCCCCCTCTCTCTCTCTCTCTCAACAACAACAGGATCATCAGCTTAATCCCCCAACCACCTGTTCTTCACCATCCATCAATGTCACCAAATTCACCCTCAAAGCCCTAAAATGACCACCACTACCTCCTCCTCCACCATCCTCCTCACCACCACCACCGTCACCGCCGTCATTCGCTCCGGCCCCTGAACCCGCTGCACACTTCAATCTCCGGCCGCCTCCACACACCACCACACCAAAATCAGCACCTTCAATCCTCAAATCAAGATGGATTCGAAGCCCCAAACGACAGCATCAGCTGGCGGCTGTGGTTGATAACCAATGTGACGGAAGTCCAGTTGTCACTGGAGGTAGTAGCTAGAGTCGGGGCGACGTTGTTTGGTTCGAGTTTTGGGTACGAAGGATAGTCGGTTTGATTTGGTGATTGATTTGGATTCATTGGTGTTATATGACTGATTTGAACAGAGATTTAGATGAATTTAGTTGCAGATTTGTGTGAAGTTGTTAGATTTTAACAGAGATTTAGATGAATTTAGTTGGTTTTATGCAGTTGAATTGGTGAGGGATTGGCGGGGGGGATGACGGCGGTCACGGTGGTGGTCGTGAGGAGGATGGTGGAGGAGGAGGTAGTGGTGGATGGTGGTGGTCATTTTAGGGCTTTGAGGGTGAATTTGGTGAGATTGTTGGATGGTGAAGAACAGGTGGTTGGGGATTAAGCTGATGATCCTGTTGTTGTTAGAGAGAGAGAGGGGAGTTTTAGATGAGAGATGGGAGAAAAGACAATTTTACCCTCATGTGCATTGCACATGACCAGATTTGACAGAAAAATCTAACTAGGTTAGCGCTAAAGGACAAAACGTGTATGATTTGAAAACATAAAGGAGAGCTCCTGCAAAGAGGCCTAAAGATAAAGGACAAAACTTGCAATTCACTCTATATATTAGGTTCATCTCCCCATTTTCTTAGTTTCATCTCCTTTGCTTCATCCTCACACCTATCCTACGTGGCGGATTATCCTCCAAGGAAAAACCATCACCATACCATACCATACCGCATAACCTTCGTAGTCAATAAACTATATGATAGCCCCAATAAATAGTTTCCTATTTTGCCATTACATTTTAGATATTTGTGAATACATCTCATGAGACTAGTAACAGTTTTCTTAAAACGACTAACTCACACACCCTCTTATAATTTTTACAATCATTATTTTTTCCACAGAAAACAAAAAAAGGGCTAAGGACTTTACTTTATTTCCATTTTTTCCAGCCAAGTAAAATAAATCACATTAAATCACTTATTTCCATACGCTCAATACATCATTACACCCCTTTCATAGGGTAAGCATGGATACCTCTTCTGCTTAGGTGACGCTAAGGTATTAGTGTATTACCTATTAGGCTACACTTTTTTCACATTCACAACAAAAATACACATGGTATGACCATGAGACTTTACTCACATATAAACAAAATGAAAGGTGTTTTTTTTTCATTTTTATATAATTTCGTAGAAAAGATATGAAAATACTTAACATTTGATGCAATATGTTCTCATTGTTTTGGATTTATTACATAATGATTTTATGAGAAGCTTCGAAACATGATTAATTGTTTACGCACCAAGGATATGATTCATGTTTGTATGATATATGGGTTTTGAAATTATTAAAAGAGATTATAGTTATTTGGTTGGTGAGTTAAATTAAAATAATTGTATAAAATGATTATAGATAAAAAAAAAATACTCGTTTACACGTTAACTTTCTACTTTAATATAATAGTTTATGTGAATTGAAATACAAAAAAACTAAATAATAGTAAAACAATAATGCATTTTTCTGCCTTTTTATCTGTTAATATACACTAATTTTTAATATTTATCTATAAACCAAACTCATTCTAAAATTATATCTTAACTATTTGACATATACTAGAGTCCTTGATTAAGAAATTTTTATGGGGAGGTGGTCTGGAAGAAAAAAAGTTCATTGAATTGGGTGGGAGAAAGTTACTTGTTGTAAAAGGAATGGTAGTTTGGGTCTTAGTAAATTAGAGTGGTCTAATAACGCTCTTTTACTAAAATGGTTATGGAGATATCGTATTGAAGGTGATGCTTTGTGGAGGAGAACGATAGATGCTATTCATGGCTCCAAAAGAAAGTGGGATATAGTTAGGTGCAATAGTTGATTATCAGGTACGTGGACAAAAATAGTCTCTTTTGGGTACAAGGTTAAGATTCAAGACATTGGTTTTTGTAACATGATTCGAGGCGTTGTGGGGAAAGGTTCAAGTATTCTTTTTTGGATAGATACATGGGTGCATCATATCCCGTTAAAGGATATGTTTTCGTCGCTGTTTCGGCTCGAAAAAAACAAATGGTGCAATGTTGCAGATCGTATTGGTGGGATGGGTGATAATGGTGTTGTGTCTTGGGAGTGGTCGAAATATCCAGATTCTTCACAAGAAGTTTCGGAGGTGATACAGTGCCAAAGATTGATATCGGAGGTGCGTCTTAATAATCAGGAGGATTCTTGGAAGTGGAATTCTGGATCGGATGGGTCGTTCTTGGTGGCGATAGTTAAGAAGTGGTTGATAAATGAGCCGATTAATAGCGACTCGAAGCTTTTTAGTTGGTGTACATGAATTCCTAAGAAGTGTAACATTTTCATATTGAGAGCTCTTTTGGATCGAATTCCGACCAAAATGGCTCTTAGAAGGTGAACTATTGATGTGGGGAATACGTTGTGCGTCTTATGTGGTGATCAGGATGAGACAGCAGAGCACTTGATATCAGCTTGTGAGATTACAATGGGGGTTTGGCAGGGGATTGCGAGCTGGTGCGGTCTCCCTCCGGTGATTTTGTTTGCCGTGAAAGATGCAGTGGAGATTCACAAGTATTATAATTGCTCCAAGGTCAAGAAAAAGGTGATGCAAGGTATTGCTATCATAATGTGTTGGAGGCTATGGAAAGCAAGGAATGATATGGTGTTTTCAAACAAGAGGCGGAACGTGGTCGAGATAGTGGCGGATATCAAAATGTTGGGTTTTCTTTGGTTTAGAAGTAGATTTAAAATGGTTTCGGTTGATTGGTATAGTTGGTGTAACTTTAACTTGATGTAATTTTTGGCCTTGTTTGGGCGTTTCTTTCTCCATCTTGGAGATAGTTCGCTCGGCCGGTGTTTAATGATGTTTGCTTTTCAAAAAAAAAAAAAAAAAAAAAAAAACTATTTGGCAAATACTCTTTAATTCATTCACATGCATGTTAAGACATTGGTTAAGCACCATGTTTGGTTTACTCCTAAACATTCTCTTGCAGCAATCTTTCTAATTAATACATTTTTTACTTAAAAACTGTGATCATAATCTTTTAAATATATATGAATTTCTCATCAGTAAAGTCATACTTACTAATAATTTAATACTAGAGCATTGGTCATTTTAAGTGAAGATGTGTCAATGTGAGGTGGAGGAAGGAGTGAGGTGAAGTTTTTTTGAAAGAACGCTCGTCGTTGTGAAAGGGGGAGGGAGGGGGAGAGATGGTTTCAATTGGGCTTTTAGGGTTTGTGGGACGGGGCATCAGAGTGATAGGTACCAAAGTGATGGGTGGTGTGATGGTCCCATCACGCGTTAAACACCATCACAACCAATCATCACAATGCGTGGTGGAATTTTTCGTGGTAGCCATCACCTTCGTGGTGAATTTGATGTTGTAAGGGGGAATGATGTGGCATGTTGTGATTGGTTGGTTTTTGTCATTAGTTGGGAATGAGGTAGTATCACGGTCCTGAAGAGTATGATGAATGGTGCAAGTGGTTTAGTGATAATTTGATTGGGTGGAATGATGTGACAGTTTGTGATTGATTGGTTTACATGATAACTGATTATTAAATACTTCTGCTTGTCTAGTTAGGAGTAGGCGATCTCCCTTGCCACAAATGACCACATGACTTAAGAAAACTCTTAGAATAGTTATGAACATCATTTAATGTATTTAAACTTAGGTTAAGCTAAGTTTAATGACACATGCCATACTTGATATATTATACCTCGCATGTGCATTGTTGATTGACAATTGTATACCATAACCATGTACATATAATGGTAGATGTGTCATGTAAATGCTCTTACTTGTAATATTCATTTTTATAACCATACTTATATATATGTCCATATATTTATGCTATAGGTTATTTTAAATGGGGTCAAATAGCTATGTAGATTCAAAAAGATGGTAACATTGTCAAAATAGGGGTGTTAAAGGGTTTGATAATGCTCTTAACACCGTTTCTTTGAGTATTATACGGACATAAAGAGAGAGGGACATTTCTAAAATAATGCCCAAATAGGAGAAAAATAATGGAAAGTAATGAATGAAATAAGTATTAAGGGACATTAACTTTTACACATTTTTGATGGGGCATTAAGATGCCGATGTGGCGAAAAAATACCCCTTAGAGGAAATTAACCATTGCGCATGGTCTTATCGTATGTTTTCAAATTTATAACAATGACTTACTTTATAACTAAATAAACCAGACAAATAAAAATAAAGTGGATACGTAAAACGTAGATACATGAAATCTAACATATAATAAAAGATTCCAAATAATGTACATGAAATTCTCTCCTTCAACCTCATAAATTTTATTTATATTTGTTTAATAAATTTTTATCACTTGTTTTTATCCTTATGTTTATCTAAAATTAATAAATTACTTTAATTTTGTAATTTAGACCCTTTGTTTTTTTACTTTTAACCTAAAGTTTTTCATCTTTTGCAATTTAATCTCAACTCCTTTTTATTTTCAATTTTGGTCCACCATACTTTTCATCTTTCCCAAGTTTTTCGTTTCGTTCTAAATTTTGTGAGTTAATGCACTGCAATGTGTGTGTGTGTGTGGGGGGGGGGGGGGGTCCAACATTTTTTCGTATATTTTTTTCCCGTTTGACTGGCCCGTCGCGTCACATCTATTTTTTTCGTTGACAAGTTCGTCCAACACGCGGGTCCTGGATGGACTTAGTTATTTTTTTCTTTGTTTTACGTTTCGGTTTAATTTCTCAGCAACGAGCATGCGTGATTCAAAGATTTTACGTCTGCTTTTCGCTCGACGATATTTTTTCCCGTTTTTATTTATTTTGTTTTTACGAGTTTTTCCGGTGTTGTTGGTCGTTGACAATGGTATGGTATTGCTACTAATTAACACAGTTTTATGACAACCGCTGCAACGCAGGGGCTTAATACTAGTAAGTAAATAAAAAGCTAGCCAATTTGACGATACCCAAAAAAATAAAGTTGTCCCGCCCCCTAGCTCAGTTGGGAGGAGGCCGGGGGTTTGCCAATGGCTACCCCAGTTCGAATCCCGGCGTCTACGGTTTGGGGGTTGGGATGTCCCGATGATGGATCGTCTCCTACCGAGGCATGGAACGGTCTTGAGGGCAACCCGGTTTTACCCAGCGAGTCTCTCGTGTGGGGGCAGTATGGTTTCCGGGCGGAAGTCAGCTCACGCGGCAGGCCGGGGCCCAATCGAACATCGCGTCCGCAGATGCGGGGCTGATGGGGGAATGTCTTTGACATAAACCCGGTGACCACTGGTCCAGTACATAGAAAGTCACCTTCCAAAAAAAAGGTATGCAAGATTTGTTCATGAATTTTATATAAGTACTATTTTATATATTCTTTACGAAAGAATATGAATAGTGATTTCAAATTTACAATAATATGTAGTTTTTTTAATATTTTATATTAAAATATTGTATTACTTTATTATTTTATGTACTTTTATATTTTAATATTTTTTTTTTCATTTTTTTCCTCTTTTAAATCTATGTTTCCTTATCATTTATTTTATTTTTCTATAATTATTATCTTTTATTAAATAAAATTTTCTTTATCAATTAATTATATTATAATTATAATTATAATTTACGAAAGAAGATAACTAAAGATTTTAAATTTTAAATTTTAAATTTACAATAATATATAGTTTTTATATCTAATATTTATTTAAATATTATAATACTTTATTATTATATTTACTTTTACCTTTTAACATTTTTTTTATTTTTTTCCTTTTTTCCCTTTTTAAGCCTATATTTGCATATCATTCATTTTATGCCTTTTAATATTTTTTTGTCTTTTATAAAATCATATTTTCTTTATCAATTAATTTAATATTTCTTTAATAACTTATGTTAGTTGTTTTTTTGCTCACGATATTCCGGTTTAATTATTGTTAAAAAAGAAGTTGTATTCAAAATGGAGAATTTATTTGGTATCGTTTTACGATATGATGATAAACTAAACCAATTCTTACGGTTTGGTTTTCTAAGCAACATACTTCATTTTCGAATAACGTTAGTTTTACATCATCATTTGCTTTGTTTCGCCGCAACGCACGACGACAAAAAGCTAGTGAAACTTATCCGACATGTTCACTAACATATTAACACACAGCCGGCCATGGGGGTGAGCGAGAAGGATCACCGGCCAGGGCAAATTTTATCGAAGGCACATTACGAAAAAAATCATATATATATATATATATATATATATATATATATATATTAAAATAGAGCCCATTTAAAAACATAAACTTATATCTTAGACCTTTTTATACCTACCAGTCTCAAAATTTATAACGTAAACCCATTTGGTATTAGCTCAATATAACATAAACTATAACTTTAATCGTTGTTTAAAAAAAATAGTTTACATTATCTATTCCGTTAATGTCTAAGAGACACGTTTTTCCAGGTTCAGACAGCGTAACTGAATTCTCAGGACCGACCTTATATAAACATATAAAAAAGAACACGTCACTAGTCTAGGTGAGTTTCAACACATGTTATATGTGATTTCATAAACTTAACAATGACAACTCTAATCATATAAGCCACATGCGTGATTGATCTAACTTATTATTTTATTTTCAAGTCGTCGTCCCCAAAATATAAAAACAAACACAAAATTGAATACCACTCTTTGAGTGGAAAAATAATCTTATTTTCAAATGCTTAAACATCTTTCAAGTCGTTGTCGCAAAATGTAAACAAACGCAAAATTGAATACCACTCTTTGAGTGGAAAATAGTCTTATTTTCAAATACTTAAACATCATATCAACTTGGTGATTTTGAATATTTGACTAAGTTTTTTTTTAGAAAGAAGCCTAACTAAAAACATATGGGAGCGCAAAGGCACATATTACATCACTAAGCAACAATTCATAGCAACCATCAAGGTATCCACAATGGATAAGATAACGCGTCTGTGGGTTAAGATGGAAGCGAAGGACAATCAGAGTGAAGGAGAGAAGCCAAGGTCGCCCCTTGGTCCTGAGGTAAAATTCATCCTCCTGGTAGCCTTTCTCGATTGTAGATGCTCTTAAAGACTCTCATGCGCCTTATACAAATTACATCTTATCTTATAACATGTACAAAACGAAAAAATAAAAACTAGTCTCTAGGCTAACAACAAACACCCAACTATGATAAATTTCGACAGATTTTATATTTATGAACTTCAAAAAGGGAACATTAAGAAAGAAAACTTGAAATAGATACGATTCAAGTGTTTACAAAGCATAGGAAGAAACGATGAGCCTATACAATTTGTTTTCCCATAATTTGTAAGTATTGTTTTTTTAATTTGATGTAGTGGCAGTGGAACATGCATCCTAATATGACAAATCCAACCACCACAAGTGTCCTAGTGGTGGAGTGACTTGGGTTCTCCAATGGAGACCCAAGTTCAATTCCCATTAGTGTCACTTTGGTGGCCACCGACACCCGCTTTAAGCCGGACCGAGGACACTCGAGGTCTCGGGTTTGAAACATGTTTCTTACCCCTCTTTGATGGCTATGGGTATTTGCCGCCAGGGATCCTTGTCGGGTGATGAACTGGGAAGGGAGATCCCTTCCGCGGTCAGGGGTACCGTGCAACTACCCTTTAATATGACAAATCCTCGCTGTGAGCGGTGTTGCCGGATCTTGGTCGCCGTAGTAGCTCAATCAACGTCTCCGTCTGTCATCCAAATCATTAACCAATCATTTTCTTTAAACATCACCCCATTAATACTAACCACTTCCTTTTTTAATAATTATATTTATTATTGATTAATCACAATCATAGATGTGTCACTTTTTTAATATAACCCTATTTAATATGACCAACTACTACAAAGCCAAACTACTGCAACATTTCGATCAATAATTATTTATTAAAATTACTTTTAACAATTATTTATTAATAATATAGCATTTATTTTTAGGAACAAAATTTTCGATTTTTATTTTTATCCCATATACTATATATAATATATGTTTTTAACTATTTTTTTTTACTAATTTAGGTTTGCTCTAATAACTTGCATTTATAAGTGTATTAAGAAAACTAAATAGGCAGCTATGTTTAATTTTTATTCTCGATGTTACGATATAAACTTTGTTGAAAACGAAGTTACGTTAGAAATATCGTTTTTTTGTATCCTAAGCCATATGGGTGTTAGCACCAACCGAACGTCAATATTATCAAAACTGGTATCAAGATTTTGTTTTTATTGTTTTGTTACTTTTGGACATATGACAACTTTATATTTTTGGATTTTTTTCTGCTTAACGTAATGAGCATGGTTGTAAAAATCCCAATCACCGATTAATTCTAATAAATTCCTATTAATCCCCGATTAATTCCTCGTCCCCAGCACACCGCCCGACTAACGACCAGCGATTACTACAAAACTGGTAACAAGTGCCACTATCGTAACAAAAATAATCGATAGACATCTTCCGCAGACCGCAGGAAACCCAAGTACAATAAGGTTATTAAATGGTAGTGAAACATTATTAAATATTAAATAGTATTTAATAAATAATAAAAGGTAGTTGGTTGAGTAAACAGTAAAGTCGTTAGTTACCTTCTGTTTAGCACGGTTGGTACCGGACTGCAACAGTGAAACAAGGGGCGGAATCGCTCCTTCGCGGGACACCATAGTACGGTAGGCCACACTTTCATCACAAAGCTGCAACAGAATCACAACCGCTATCTCCTTCTGCCGCTGCGAACCTACCTCCACAATCTCCACCAACACCGGAATCCCCCCTTCCTCCACCAACGCCGCCCTAGCCTCCGCCGTGCACACCAAAATACTCACCACAAACGCCGCTTTATCCACCATATTCGACACCAAATCCGCCATAAGCTCCACCAACGGCTTCATAATCCCTGCCTCAACCGCTCGGATCTTATTCTCCTTCACCGAACACAACGAGTACAACGCGGTTGACGCGTCCTTTTTACCGCGAATACTTCCGGTTTCCAGAAGGTTCACGAGTAACGGAATCGCTCCTGACCGTCCGATTACCGATTTGTTTTCGTCGATTTGAGATAAACGTAACAGCGCACACGCGGCGTTTTCCTTCGCCGTTGATGTTCCGATCTTCAACGCTTTAACGAGCGGCCGGATTACTCCTGACGAAGCCAGTTCCTCTTTGTTTTCATCGCAGAGTGACAGATTCAAAATAGCGGTCACTCCGTGCTCTTGAAGCTGTAGATCTGACGATGAGATTAGCGAAATCAACGGTCGGATTGCTCCGGCTCTGGCGATTTTCAATCTGTTCTCCGGTTTGTTCTTCGCGAGTAAGCGAATCTCCATAGCTGCTTGCTTCTGATCATCGATAGAAGTGGATTGGAGTGAAGATACAAGCTGTTGAATTAGTTCGTCGGAGTTGTCGGTGGCGATGGAGAGGAGTAAGCGGCGGCTTTGTGAGGAGGTGGTGGAGAATTCGCCGGATCGGTCGCTGTTGCAGTCGCTGAAAGCGGTGGAATCGTCGGTGAAAGTGCGGTTGATGTATGAGTAATTCGGTTGAAGTTGGGTGTCCATGTGGTGGCGGAAATGGAGAATTGGGGGGTGAAGGTGAAGGACAGGGTGTACGGATGCAGAAGGCAAGATTGGTGTGCGGTAATGGTGTTGAAGACTGGCGAGAGGTACATCTGGTGGAGGGAATTAGGGGCACGTGCACTGCACAAGGTTATCCAATCGTGGTGCATATAACACGTGCGAACCGTGTGTAACTGTACGTCCCTTTCGATATGTAACGCGGGTTTGTTTGTTTGTTACTATTTAACTATTAAGACATCTAGATGGCTTCGTTCAAGCACTCGGTTGTTGGATATTTATCATTATATCTAGACTTTTAGAGAGACCATAACTTGTGTACGTCAATGGCAATATTAACAATTTTAAACACATATGCTATGTGTACAACTATGTAAAGCACACAAGAGCCTGTTTGTGCAGTTCAATCACTAATTTGGCCATTTTAAAGGTGCAATAATTGGTCTAAATAAGTAAATAATTGATATGGTAGTAGGATAATTGTTGCTTAAATTAGAAACCTCAAACATGGATAGAGTCTATCATCGGTATGGCATACACATGCAAAACATCGTTAGCCTTATCACGGAAAGAGAATTTATGCTTGTGACCTAATTCTGATATAAGAATTAGTTTCTCGCTTGTTAATTGCATTGAAGGGGTATGGCCCTAAATCCGCGTCGACCAACCGGGTCACGCGCGAGATCATACCCTTAACATACTAATTTGGTAGTTGTCCAAACCTCGCGCCGGCCAAAACAGGGGCAATCTAGATCGCGCGCGGGGTGAAGGCGAACACAAGCCCAAATTTCACACTTAGATCCTTGGATAGAAACCCTCACTTCCTGGACCTTCCGCGCTGCGCAGAAAACATAAGCGCAGGTGATCTAAGGACAAGTATTACCCGGTCCAGGAGCCGCGGGACAGAAAACCCGTGGTATTTATTAATTGAGTTGACAGCGGAAGATTTTACAGGATCTTTTTAAAACTTGAAATGCCCGATTATTTTATTTCATAATTCGGGATAAACCCCGTAATTTACAATAGAGGAATTTCACAAGGAAATTCCCTGATTTACAAAACATGTTTATTTGTTTAACTGAGCCACTACTTCAAGCTTTGTTAGTGCTCCGTAGCACTTTTCCTTGGTTCACAGTAGTCACCTGAAACATGTTTTGAAAATATTTTATCAGCGGGGAAATACTGGCGAGCCATTCAAATTTGATAAAACGACACATAGTTATAAATTACAGCATAAGAGCGATTACAATGGCTTCTATCTTATTTTTATCTGGCGCCGTGTCACCTCCTGGTGACGATGGTCATACCACTATTGGGTCTAATTCCCCAAGTAGTGATGATTATCACTGTTAGGATTTATTAGCCTAACCTTGAGAAATCAGTAATGTGCACAATACCCCACTAGCCAGTGATTCAAGATAACCACGACTTAATCCCTGTAATTATAACCTTTGAAAATAATTTGGAGTATTGTAAAATACTTTGGATAAAAGAGAATGACTCACATTGCAGATTTAAACGGGCAGAGTTTAGCCTACTGATTAGCCTTGTAACCTAATTTAAATAACAATGCACACGAACTAGGTCAGTAACTAATACAACATTTACGATAACTCACGAGATTAAAACCCTCACAACGAATGACAAAGTGCAATACTTAAACATCCATCGCATTCACGACGAATGACAAAGTATGGCCCTAATGTGGGCAGCACTTAAACATCCATTGGATAGTTTCAATCAATCGAACATTGAATCGTAGCAGCGATCGAGTTAATACCCTGTATCGTAGCAGCGCCTAGCTATCTTAAATTTCGAAATTGAGCAGTGTATCTTCGTTTTTTGAGAATTGTTTTCGACACCAGATGAAAGCCCATGTCCTGATCTATTTATAGCAAAAATTTGGGGTTTACGCGGCCCACGTAAGCCCCTTCTTAATCTTCACGCGGCCCGCGAGGAACCCTAGTCGTAGACTAGGGCTAGCGTGTCATCAGTAGTGCTGCCACGTGTATGCCACGTGGCCTGGGAATGCTTATCCGGTCAAACATAGGTTGACGCGGCCTGCGTAAGGGTCTGCCTATCCTTTACGCGGCCCGCCTAAGAACCAGAAATCTTGATTTCTTGATTTTTCATGCACAGTAGGGTTTCAGGGGTCCGGGTTTTTACTTATGGGTCGTTTTGGGACATTTTTAAAGGTCCTTACATCTTCCCCACCTTATTTAAAATCTCGTCCTCGAGATTCATTGAAATAAGTGAGGATACTTTCGTTTCATCTCTGATTCCAGTTCCCAGGTGTATTCGGGTCCTCTTTTTGAATCCCACTTGACTTTAACTAGCACTAGTCGCTTGTGCTTGAGAAACTTGATCTTTTTGTCTTCTATTTGCAGTGGCTTCTCAACAAATTTTAACTTTTCATTTACCTCTACATCTTGAAGAGGTATTACTAAGGATTCGTCAGATAGACATTTCTTGAGGTTGGATACATGAAATACGTCATGTACTCCAGGTAATTCTTCTGGTAGTTGTAAGCGATAGGCAACCGGTCATACTCGCTGTATTACTGGGAATGGTCCTACGTACCTTGGACTTAGCTTTCCTTTCTTACCGAATCGAACTACTCCTTTCCAAGGAGAAACTTTCAATAGTACTCTGTCTCCAACTTGGAATTCTAACGGCTTGCGTCGATTGTCTGCATAACTCTTTTGGCGATCTCGAGCCGTCTTTAGTCTTTCCTTGATTTGAGTGATCTTGTTAGCGGTTTCTTGTACGATTTCAGGACCTGATAATTGACTTTCTCCTATTTCTGCCCAACAAACTGGAGTTCTGCACTTTCGTCCATACAGTGCTTCGAAAATGGGGCAGCTTCAATGCTTGAATGGTAACTATTGTTATAGGAGAATTCGATTAAGGGTAGGTGTTTATCCCAGTTACTACCAAAATCTATCACACATGCCCTAAGCATGTCCTCCAGGGTTTGGATCGTCCTTTCACTTTGTTCGTCTGTCTGAGGATGATATGCAGTGCTTAGGTTTAGTCGGGTTCCCATTGCTTCCTGGAAACTTGTCCAGAAGTGGGAAGTGAAACGACTATCCCTATCCGATACAATGGAGAGTGGAAATCCATGTAAGGATACTACTTCATCTACATACAACTTGGCTAACCTTTCCATGCTGAAGGTTTCCTTCATGGGTAGAAAATGAGCTGATTTGGTTAATCGATCCACAATTACCCAAATCGCATCATTACCTTTGCTGGTTTTGGGTAACTTAGTAACAAAGTTCATTGTTATAAGTTCCCATTTCCATACAGACATTTCTAATTGTTGTAGTAGACCTGAAGGTTTCTGGTGTTCTGCCTTAACTTGTGAATAAGTAAGACATTTAGAAACATATCTAGCTATGTCCTTTTTCATCCCTATCCACCAGAAATTATTCCTTAAATCTTGGTACATCTTATTGTTACCAGGATGCATGGTATACCTAGATTTATGGGCTTCCTCTAAAATCTTATTTCTTAATTATCCCTGCTTAGGTACCTAAATTCTTTTCTTGTGGAATCTCCAAAGTCTATCATCTCCTTGTTCTAATTCCTTTATTCTTCCTTTCATTCCTTCAGCATCATCCTTGATTGCTGTTTCTTGAATATTTTTCAGTTGTTCCATTAAATCTAATTGTAGATTTAATCTAAGAGCACGAACTCGCTTTTGCTTTTCATGATACTTAAGACTTAAGGCATCTGCAACTACGTTTGCCTTTCCTTCGTGATATTGAATATCACAGTCGTAGTCACTTAGAATCTCCATCCATCTTCTTTGCCTCATGTTTAATTCTTTTTGCCCAAACATGTATCTTAAACTCTTATGATCTGTATAGACAGTGAACTTACTTCCATACAGATAGTGTCTCCAAATTTTGAGGGCAAAAATTATGGCTCCTAATTCTAAGTCATGACTCGTGTAGTTTTCTTCGTGCTTTTTCAATTGCTTTGAGGCATATGCAATTACCTTCTTGCGTTGCATTAGCACACATCCGAATCCTAGCTTAGAAGTATCACAATAAACTTCAAAATCCTCTGTTCCTTCTGGCAAGGCTAGAATTAGGGCGTTTGTTAACTTTTGTTTCAAAATTCTAAAGGCTTCTTCTTGCCTAGGTCCCTATTCAAACTTAGTTGCTTTACATGTTAACTTAGTTAATGGCACAGCTATTTTGGAAAAATCCTTAATAAATCGCCTATAGTAACCAGCTAATACTAGAAAGCTTCTAATTTCCAAAGCTGATTGCGGGACCTTCCATTGGGTGATCGCTTCTATTTTGGAGGGATCTACGTGAATTCCTTCGTGATTCACCATGTGTCCTAAAAATTGCACTTCTTGTAGCCAAAATGCACACTTCGAGAATTTGGCGTAAAGTTTCTCTTCTCTTAACAAAGTTAAGAGTGCATGCAAGTGTTGACAGTGCTCATTCTGACTTTTGAAATAAATAAGTATATCGTCAATGAAGACAATTACAAATTTATCCAAATACGGTTTACAGATCCGATTCATCATGTCCATAAATGCTGCTGGAGCATTTGTTAGTCCGAAGGGCATGACTGTAAACTCGTAATGACCATACCTAGTTCTGAAAGCAGTTTTAGGTATGTCTTCTTCCTGTACTTTCAACTGATGATATCCGGAGCGTAAATCTATCTTAGAAAAGTATCTAGCTCCCTGAAGTTGATCAAAAAGATCATCGATCCAAGGTAATGGGTATCGATTCTTAATTGTAACCTTATTTCATTCCCTATAATCGATACACATTCTCATTGACGCATCTTTCTTTTTCACAAACAATACAGGAGCTCCCCACGGGGATGAACTAGGTTGTATGAATCCTTTGCTTAATAATTCATCTAATTGCTTTTTCAATTCTAGCATTTCGGTGGGTGCTAACCGATAAGGTGCCTTAGCTATCGGTGTAGTTCCAGGAATTAGATGAATTCTAAATTCGACTTCCCTATTGGGTGGTAATCCAGGTAGTTCTTCCTGAAAGACATCCGGGTATTCTGATACTACCGGAATTTCTTTAAGTTCCTTACCTTTCGTGTTAATGATTACTGAAATCATATACACCATTTCTTATTTTCTTGAATAACTGGCCAACTTCATTACTGAAATGAATTTTAGTGGCTTTCGTGGTTTATCTCCTGTAATTACCACTAATTCTCCTATAGGTGTATGAATTTCTATTAAGTTTTTATTACAAAGAATTCGAGCATGGTTGGCTACTAACCAATCCATTCCTAATACGACATCAAATCCGGCTAAATTCATAGGTAACAGGTTTGCAGAAAATTTAGCCTAAAAGTTCTATTTTTCCTTCTCTCAAAACTTTATCTGTGTTAACAGCATTCCCATCTGCCGTTTCTACCGTAAAAATTTGCCTTAGGTTGGTTAAGGGTAAGTTAAGAGCTTGGCAGAATGAAGTATTTATAAAAATTTGGTTTGCACCAGAGTCAAATAATACTTTTGCATAAACGTTGTGAACTAGGAACGTACCAGCTATCACATCAGGAATTAGTTCTGCTTCCTGAGTAGTCAACTGGAAGGCTCTTACGTTTCTCTTGGTAGCTCCTTCTGCAGGTTTGGCTTTGTTGTCAGCTGGTTTGGCTAATTTCGGGCAATCTGGCCTAAAATGTCCAGCTTCTCCGCAGTTGTAGCAGATTGTTGCTTTCTTCTTTCTGCAATCTTCTTCTTGGTGCCCCGGGATTTTACAGAAATTGCAATACCCCTTGCATCTTCCAAAATGCTTTCTTTTACAGGCATTGCAAAATGGAACAGTGGAAGATTGCCCAGTTCCCTTTTTCTTGAAATTGCTATGGTTACCCATACGGAAACCCTGGGTAATCTTTTGGGCCACTTCCTTCTTTCTATTTTCTTCTCGCGTACGCACCAATCCATCCGTCAAAGTGTTGGCTAATTCCACGGCATCGTCAATTGTGCGAGGTCTCGCAGCTTTAACGATATCACGGATTTCACCAATCAATCCCCATATATAACGGGAAATAAGTACCGGTTCTGGCGAAGCCAGGGTTGGTACTACTCTAGCATATTCGAAGAATGTCGAAGTATACCCTCGACAGTCTACATCCACCATTCGGTGGTTCAGGAATTTATTCGCCATTTGTTCTTTTTCATATTCAGGGCAGAATTTTCTTTCCACCAGCCTCTTAAATTCTTCCCAGCTCGGGGCATAGGCCGCATAGCTTCCCTTGGCTTGAAGTACCGTATTCCACCATTCTAGCGCCCCTTCTTTGAAAAGATGCGACGCGTACATGACCTTGTCTTCCTCTACACATTTACTTATTTTAATCACTGCCTCGGTTTTCTCTAACCAACTCAGTGCAGCAGTTGCCCCTTCGTTGCCTGCAAATTCAACCGGTTTACAGCAAGAAATTCCTTATAAGTGCAACCAGGCGTTGCAACTTTCATTTTCTTAAGGAGTGGGGCTTGCATTCCATCGTTGTCGTTATTAGTATGGTTGCCGCCTCCGTTTACACTATTACTGAAATTGTCACCGTGTGTGCGTTTGCTAGGAATAATTTGTTGAGGTTCAATTGGATTTCGGGCAGCAGCAAGGATTGTTGGAATAGCGTTGGCTATTCCCTGAGCAACGATATTCTCGATATCTTGCCTATTCAGAAATTGATCTTCATTGTTTTGCCCAGATTGGTTATCCTCGTTAACTTGTTCATTACCAGCGTGTTCCATCTGGTAATTATGTTATATAAGTGATTAGCATAAAATAATTAATAACCAACATAATAAAATAATTGCATATAATTACGTCAACAAGTATAGCCAAAATTGTTGATTTTTCAACGTTCGATATTTTTATGTATTATAATATGCATCCGTACACACTGATTATCTTACAAAAGTTTTATTTTTAAGTTATCTCACATAATTATGTTTCTAATATTATTTTATTATTATACAACCACAACCATACCGTCACACCATCCCCGTCAGCTGGCATCTCAGAAGGGATGTTCCCTTTCGTCGTACTTCCAGGAGATCTGTTCTCCCACCTCCCGGATTCTATTCCCTGCATCCACCAGCTCCTCGCCAAAATGGCGGAGTTCAGCCAAATTCTCATTGCTCATTGGTGGGTTTGGTGCAGGTTCTGGGTCGAACTGAGGGAAAAAGGTATAAGGATTATTGAGGAGGTTCTGAAACTTCCATTCGTTGGTCCACCATTCTTCCATTTCTCCTAGAGGTCGGGTGTTGACAAGGGGATCTGGGATGGCTGGTTCCAAGATTACTAGAAGCTGGGTTTCGGCAGGATAAGTGAAAAGGTTTTCATTAACAGGCTTAAGGATATCACAACTTGCTAGTATGCAATCTAGCTCTTCCTGCAATGGCATTTCCTTAGCTTGCCTGGAACTTTCTCCAATCTCTATTCCTTTCCCTTTATTCATTGGGTCCTCCGTCTTGGCAACTTTCCGAGTTACGGGTTTCCTCCTGCGCACACGCCTCCAGCCCACAATTCTTCTCCTTTTCTTTGGCTTGGGTTTCTCCGGAGGCTGGGCTTGAAATTCCATAGGTTCCTCAACGTCAGCACAATAACCAGTAAAGTCTTTGGAAACTTCCACATTAACAGAATAGAGATTGAGATTTTGAAGAGCTTCAGACAACTCATTCATGCTGTTTAGCAAATATGAAGAAACATACAAAATTCTAGGTTAAAATTTTGTAAATTGAATTTTCACATAATCATAGAAAGACAATCAGAAAAATAAAATATTGCGAATTTTATATATCTATTACAAATTATAACTGGGATGTAAAATATACTAGGGATAATTTATTTTAGTCTATCTTTTCTTACTAAATTGTTTATTTAAAGGGCAAAGTTTATGGCTTATAGATGATATGGGTACTGGTACTGGTTTGATGGTTTAATCAAAAGTTAGCATTTACTGCTACAGTGGCTAACATGTAGAGATCTGCCCATTGTTCATCTAACTCATCTTCCCATGGTGGGTTATTGCCTATTTCCTGAGTTTCCTTATTACTCATCACTCCTTTTGGTTGTGACTTCTTTATTTTCTCTTGACTTTTTCTAATAATCCAACTTCTTTTATTAGGGGTAAGTGGTTTCTCAAATTGTGCCTTACGAACAAATATTCCTTCCTCAGTTTCTACTGAGTATCTTGAGGAATTTGATTGGGATGAGTTTCCCTTATCTTTTGGTACACTATCTAGTTGACGATAAATGTCCGAAAGTCTTTGCTTACCCATACTGTAACTAACAAGTAGTCAGTTAACAAAAAAAACATATAATCACAAGATGGCAATCAGTAAAATTAAGTATTTCTAAATACTTAATTGGCTTAAATCAGTGGCTCTGATACCACATTTTTCCTGTCACGGCCCCCGCCCCGGTGTTACCCGGTCCAGGAGCCGCGGGACAGAAAACCCGTGGTATTTATTAATTGAGTTGACAGCGGAAGATTTTACAGGATCTTTTTAAAACTTGAAATGCCCGATTATTTTATTTCATAATTCGGGATAAACCCCGTAATTTACAATAGAGGAATTTCACAAGGAAATTCCCTGATTTACAAAACATGTTTATTTGTTTAACTGAGCCACTACTTCAAGCTTTGTTAGTGCTCCGTAGCACTTTTCCTTGGTTCACAGTAGTCACCTGAAACATGTTTTGAAAATATTTTATCAGCGGGGAAATACTGGCGAGTTATTCAAATTTGATAAAACGACATATAGTTATAAATTACAGCATAAGAGCGATTACAATGGCTTCTATCTTATTTTTATCTGGCGTCGTGTCACCTCCTGGTGACGATGGTCATACCACTATTGGGTCTAATTCCCCAAGTAGTGATGATTATCACTGTTAGGATTTATTAGCCTAACCGTGAGAAATTAGTAATGTGCACAATACCCCACTAGCCAGTGATTCAAGATTTACGATATCCCTGTAATTATAACCTTTGAAAATAATTTGGAGTATTGTAAAATACTTTGGATAAAAGAGAATGACTCACATTGCAGATTTAAACGGGCAGAGTTTAGCCTACTGATTAGCCTTGTAACCTAATTTAAATAACAATGCACACGAACTAGGTCAGTAACTAATACAACATTTACGATAACTCACGAGATTAAAACCCTCACAACGAATGACAAAGTGCAATACCTAAACATCCATCGCATTCACGACGTGTTGGTGCATCCGTCTGTCGACTTCGTCATGTATCGAGTCTTGTTTGTATATAGATAGATCAGGGCACGCTGTACGAGAAAAATGTCAAATATAGGGTGAGAGGTAATTTCGCACGGAATTAGAATGTGTAATTCCGCTTGAAATCACATCATGACATTTCACACGAAATCACTGATTTCGCTTGAAATGTGATTTCGTTTGAGCCGGTTCAAGCGGAATTAGTTCACCTATATATACTTAGTTGGTCCGTGTCATTTTGAACGAGATTAGATTCCGGTTTGAAAGCCGAAGTGCTGCCGAAGTGTCATCTTGCTGTAAAACTTTGTCAAATCAATCAATAAGACATTTAAAGTGAATTGCAAGCTATTTCGAACTCGATACGTTAGTTTCCGCCTCTCGTATTAAGAAGAACACCTCTGAACGACTCGTTTCGGGTCTGAAAACGATCCTACAAGTGGTATCAGAGCACAGGAGGAGGAGTTCTACCAATTCAGCTGCAATTTCCGATTTCTACACCTTCTTTTTCAAAATTAACAACTTTTCACGGTTAAAATGGTTTGAATTTCACACATTATATGCGAATCAGTGTTTTAACAAATCCTTGAAAGAATTGGATCTAAATTTGATCTAAATTTGGTAAAATCTGTAATTTCGCTTGAAAAACAACTCGAAGTGATGACGTCAGCGGTATTTCGCCCGGAATACGACCTTAATTTCGCTCGAAATCAGTATTTCGCTTGAGTGATTCCGTTCGAAATCATTATTCCGCTCCAATTTGTTATTTCGCTTGAAGTATTTCGAACGAAATCAGTAATTTCGTTTGAAAAAGGGTATTCCGTTTCAACAAAGTGATTCCGTTTGAAAAGTGTTTCCGTGTGAGTTGGTATTTCGCTTGAAATTGTAGTGCAGGTGATTTCGCTTCAGAAGGTGATTCCGTTTGAAAGTGCTATTTCGTTTGAAAGTGTCTGTTTTGTGAAAAAGTTTATCGAAACATGGAAGAGGAATTCTATAATGCGTTTGCTACAGCCCCGACTACTCCGGTTGCCATTGCTCAGAGCATGAACATGGAAAACGAAATTGGAACTTTACAAAAACCCCCGAAACTCATGGGAATTGAAGAGTATTATGGTTGGAAAGATCGGTTTGAGAACTGGGTTCAAGCTAATCATTTGAGATCTTGGGAGTGTATTGAGAAAAAGTATGTCAAGCCGCGTACAGATTTGGGAGTTATCAAAACAATTTCTGAATATACGAACAAAGAACGAGACATGTATAAAGCTGAAAAGATAATGATCAGTCTGTTACAGCAAGCTATTAAAGAAGACATCTTCATTTTGCTTCAGCACGATAATACTTCACGATCGATCTGGGATGCTCTTAAAACTAAATTTGAGGGTAGTGAGAAGATGATCAGGAGCAAGAAAGCATTACTTAAGAAAGAATTTGACTTGTTTTCAAGCTTGCCGGGTGAATCATCAAAGAAACTGATTGAAAGATATTGCCATTTAGTGAGAACTATGTCTTTGTTAGAAATTGTCAAAGATCAAGAAGAATGGGTCGACAAGTTAGCTGATGCATTGCCTCAGAAAGAATGGGGTACGTATTTGATGATCTTGAAAAACACGGGAGAATATGACAAGTTGACTATTTCACAGTTCATTGAAAATATTGAGGGACAAGATCTGGAACAACAGAAGATTGCAAGAATGAACAATCCGAGTGGTCAACAAGATGTCAAAATGTATTACAAAGGAAGTGTTCAAGAGGTTGAATTAAGTCCAAAAGTTTAAACTGCTTTCAGTGCTGAAAATTCATCTGGATCAGTCAATCAAAATTCAAGCAGCAGCAGTGGTTTTTCTTCATATCCGAATGTTAATCCAAAGAGTTCTACATCAAGTCATCAATTTCAAAACTCAAACAGCAGTAATGGTCAAATGTTGAATTGCAATATTGCAATGCATCTTCATAATGGTCAAGATTTTTCTGAAGAGATTGCCAAAAGTCACATGTCGTTACTGGCTACAGTATTAGAGTCTTATGAGGGATTGGTTGCAGGGAGAATCGGGAATCCTATGCTGACGAAAGAGGATTACGATCAGATCGATGCAGAAGAGATGGAATTAATGGATATTAAATGGTGTTTAGCTAGTGTGTTGAGGAGAGCTGAAAAGTTTAAGATGATTACAGGAAGATATGATTTTAGGGATGCAAATGTTTCTACTTTGGGTTTTGATAAATCTAAAGTTACTTGTTTTCGATGCAGAGAGAAAGGTCATTTCAAGAGGGAATGTAAAAATCGTGAAGCAAGTGGAGCACAGAATCCGTTTGGAAAAGATGATTACTATCGGAAAGCTATATATCAACAAGTTGCTGATCAATCTTACAAACAAAAGGAACCACAAACTGCTCATGCTAAAATGATCGTAGAAGCAAATAAGAAAGCGTATTATGGTATAATCGATCAAGATGATGAAAAAGTGGCTGAAGGTTTCAGTTGGGACAAATACATTCCACCTGATTCCAAAGTGGCTCTTACTGCACAAATCATTCAAGAGTCAATGTTTGATCAATCATCATCTGATGATAGTGATGATGAAGAGGAGACACAAATAAATATTGGAAAATCTATGTTATCTCCTGAAAGTTTTGAATTTTATTTTGCAGATAGATTGGTAAAGCTGAAAGAGAGACGAGTAGCAAAAGAACAAAAGAAGATGAAATGTGAAAGTGTTGCTCAAGAAGTAAAACATGAACAGAGTGAAGAAGTTAATGTTACTAAGAAAGTAATTGAAGCTGAGAAAGTTTTAGAATCAGAGAAAGTGATTGAAGTTGAAAAGATAATCGAAGTTGAAAAGATGGTTGAAGTCATCAAACCGTGTCAAAAATGTTTGGAATCTTGCAAGCAATGTGCAGAGAAAGATGAGAAGATGAATGAGTTTGAGAAAATAAAAGAGAATTTATTGTTTAATCTCAACTACGTGAAAGAATCATATGATGTGTTGAATAGAACGGTAACTGGTCTACAAAAGACAAATTCTGAAAGAGAAGATGCGTTGACAATGATGAATGCTGTGATGATGCCAAAGTAGAAAGCCATTAATTTTTACATTGAAGAAAGTGCAAAGTGGAAGCAAGAGTTGGAGACAGAAAAGATCGAAAATGAAAGAATTAGACGGTTGTTACAGAGTTATTCTAGTTCTGATTATTTGATTGACAAAATTTATCCAACTGTTGCAGGTTTAGAAGCGTTTCAAGATGAGAAGCCAAAAGAGAAGGATACTGGTAAGAAACAACGTGCAAATTATAACAAGTGTCCGCCTCCGATCTGGGAAGGTTATTCTCCCAGAAAACCAAATGAGGAGCAAGTCAAAAAGGCTGTCAATATAAAGTTAAAGTCCAAAACAACTGATGAGTTACCAGAAAATATTGATGTCACATTCACATCGTCTGACACTGATCATGAGTCTGAGTTAATAAAGAAAGTGGTCGATCAGGTGTTGGATAAATATGAGGAGTCAGAGTCAAAGTCCGAATCCAAGAGTTCGAGTTCACCAGTTGACAGTCAAAAGTCGTCAGTCAAAAGGGTTTACAATAAAGAATTCTTGTTATCAAAATCTAATTTGAATGATGAACCAATCAATGTGGCATATACTTTGATTGATTCAGACACATTATATTCTGATGAGGAATTTCCAATAAGAGGTGTTAAATCTAAATGATCAAACAGGTTTTCAAACTAACAGAAATTAATATTTCTGAAATAAAAGATATAAATCTTTCTGGAAAACCTAAATCTTACACCTCAAGAGTTCAACAAAGATTAAACAAGAAAATATGTTACAGTTCTGGTTTAGGTTATCGAAAGAAACCAAACCATAACGGTAATTACAAAAAGAAAGGTCTTGGTTTTATTCCACCGAAAAATTATAAAAATCAGAAAATTTATAAACCAAAAACTGTATTTGTTTCAGGAGCAAGTTCAGAAGAAGAAGAAGAAGAAAAGAGCTCATTCTGGAAGCAATCAAACAGAGAATTCCTTGCTAAGAAGCAAGAAGAAATGAAGAATGGAGCATATCAAAGAAAGGAAACAAGAACTTGTTACAGATGTCAAGAAGTTGGTCATATTGCTTGGAACTGTCCTAAAGCAACCAACATCAAACAAGAAGTTGTTTCTAAACTTAAAGAAAAGGTTATTGAGACAAATGAACCACCAACTGAAAAATTTAAAGTGTTTAAAAACTCAACATATGAAGTTGGTGAATGTTCAAAGAAAAGATTTTACAAAAGAAGAGTTAATCTTAACAACCAAATGTGGATGGTTAAGAAATCTAATGTGAAATCTGGTGATGAATCTGATTCCACAAAATCAGAGGAGCCACAGGTTGAGGTAAAATATGAGAAATCAGTTCCTCAAATGGATGATGAGAACTTTCCACCATTGAGGACTGAAAATTTCAAACAAAAGGTTGGCAAAGTTGAAATCTCAAATCAATTCTATTCTGAGAAGAAAAAATTTGATGTTGAGAAAGCATTTAATGGGAATGTTAAAAAGATTTTTGGGAAAATGGTTGATGGAAAGGTCAAAGGGGTAAAAGATTTTTATGCAACAAAAAAGGCAACTTATTACCCAACTGAAGATGATTTGGTTACACCCAAAGCAGGTCAGGCTTGGGTGTCTGTGTTCTTTACTTAAAAATTCTGATTTGCCGGAGCTCCCAAGTTGGTAATCGTGGAGCAGGAATCGGCACATTTCTTGAGAAATTCACGTTTGTGATATGTTGATTTACAAGTGGTAAATCAGGGACATTAAGTTGTACTTGATTTTCTACAAGTGGTGTTAGTTGATTAAACTTAAAATTGTTATATTTCAAATGGTTAAAAAGGAACAATGTGATGAACCCCTAACCTACATGTGGTAAATTCAACAAAACTTTTTTTCGGAAAAACCGTTTTGATTAAAACAAACTTAAGTGTTTTGAAATCACAATGGGAAAATAGTTTGTTGTAAGGGGAAGTTCTGATTGTTTATGCCAAGTGGATGGCGAATTGAAGAAATTCACAATAGTTGTCACTTTATTTGTATAGTTTGTTTTCAAATTTCTTTTAAAATGATTTTGAATTTTAGGGGGAGTAAGAAATTTCAGAAAATCCAAAAACATTAGAAAATTTGAAAAAGCCAAAAACATGATAAAAAATTCAAAAATGAGTTTTTGTTGTCAAAAAGAGGAAATGATAGTACATCAGTGGACATTTACAGCATGCTAAAGAATTGCAATGATGATGTGTCAGTAGGTTTTTGCACATTTAGTAGATTGTGACGAGATATAAACCTAAATTTCAAACTTACTTATATCGTGGGGAACATCTCTCGGATATACGGGTAACCCCCGAAATCTTGTTTGAAAGGTCTCTCTTTCTGAGATACTAGGTCTTTATGCTTAGTGATATCTGGGGTATTATCCCGGGACTTCTGATTTTGCGGAAGCAATGGCCTAGTCCCCGGAGAATACTTTACGCTTGCTTGAAATATAGCCCACCCTTAGCATAAAAAATGATGAAACATTGCAAAATGATAATCATGTGCTGTTGAAGAAAAAATTCTCTAAAGGGAACACACCAAAAGTCGAAGCCGTCATCTCTCTGATTTTGCGGAAGCAATAGCCTGAGCTCTCACGGCCCTCGCAATTTAACCCTTTACAGATATCATCTAGGTATACTCACCTGTAAGACTGAATATTGGGATCTGGATACGAGAGTATATTCTGAGGTGGGACACACGAATAAGTTTAGATGCTTAAAACATTAATATCGTATCTCGAAACAGTTGAAATTTGTGTGAAAATTTAAAGTGGATCAGTATACTGACAATCTAAGTGAATTGTTTAGAACTTAAAATGTTTAAAGCTTAACGGTGTTAGTAATTTGTCTCAAAAACTAATATGATCCTCTTACACAAACTCACAAAAAAGATTTTCGACAACTGATGTTGGAGAGCTGATTTTCAAAATTCCAAGTGCTAAACATGATGAGCATTTCGTGAGGGAGAGTTTGTGTTTAAATAAGAAAATATTTTGAATATGTGTTTACAAATGGTCATTAGAAGTTTTTTAAAAGTGTTAAATCATTCTGGAAAGATACCTGCTAGTGGTTTATAAATTTTTCAAATTTTAAATTTTGTGAAATTTATTGTTGGGTAGAGATTTGTGCAGGAAACAAGATAAAATCCAGTCACACAAATTGAAGATGCTGAAGAACTTAAGGAATCAAGAGATCTGTTCAAGAGAAAATGGAGCCAGATTGAGATTCTAGAGAAAAGATTGAGAAGGCTTTACAGTGTTAGATATTTTGGAGAAGTTCGAGAGGACAGATAAAGACTGAAGATTGAAGACTCGACACCGAAGACTTCGTCAACATCCGAGGGGGAGTCTGTTGGTGCATCCGTCTGTCGACTTCGTCTTGTATCGAGTCTTGTTTGTATATAGATAGATCAGGGCACGCTGTACGAGAAAAATGTCAAATATAGGGTGAGAGGTAATTTCGCACGGAATTAGAATGTGTAATTCCGCTTGAAATCACATCACGACATTTCACACGAAATCACTGATTTCGCTTGAAATGTGATTTCGTTTGAGCCGGTTCAAGCGGAATTAGTTCACCTATATATACTTAGTTGGTCCGTGTCATTTTGAACGAGATTAGATTCCAGTTTGAAAGCCGAAGTGTTGCCGAAGTGTCATCTTGCTGTAAAACTTTGTCAAATCAATCAATAAGACATTTAAAGTGAATTGCAAGCTGTTTCGAACTCGATACGTTAGTTTCCGCCTCTCGTATTGAGAAGAACACCTCTGAACGACTCGTTTCGGGTCTGAAAACGATCCTACATGACGAATGACAAAGTATGGCCCTAATGTGGGCAGCACTTAAACATCCATTGGATAGTTTCAATCAATGGAACATTGAATCGTAGCAGCGATCGAGTTAATACCCTGTATCGTAGCAGCGCCTAGCTATCTTAAATTTCGAAATTGAGCAGTGTATCTTCGTTTTTGAGAATTGTTTTCGACACCAGATGAAAGCCCATGTCCTGATCTATTTATAGCAAAAATTTGGGGTTTATGCGGCCCGCGTAAGCCCCTTCTTAATCTTCACGCGGGCCGCGAGGAACCCTAGTCGTAGACTAGGGCTAGCGTGTCATCAGTAGTGCTGCCACGTGTACGCCACGTGGCCTGGGAACGCTTATCCGGTCAAACATAGGTTGACGCGGCCCGCGTAAGGATCTGCCTATCCTTTACGCGGCCCGCCTGAGAACCAGAAATCTTGATTTCTTGATTTTTCATGCACAGTAGGGTTTCAGGGGTCCGGGTTTTTACTTATGGGTCGTTTTGGGACATTTTTGAAGGTCCTTACAAGAACAACTGACCAATGAGCGTCCAACAAGTTGTATCCGATCATGCGCCGACAACTGCACCACGATCTCCACTTGGCCGCTGATGACAGAGCAGACAACAAGGACAACGGTCAGACCACGTGGATCCAACCAACGTGCGCCAGCTCACCCCTCGCCCAAAAGCACCAACGGTCGTGGCAGAAGAGACAAAACGGATAATCCTTGTTGTCAACGACAAGGCCCAAGGCCCATCAACCCATCTCCTTCCACACCACTCCGGCTATAAATAGGAACCTTCATCTACAGGTTTAAGGATCCACTTCCTTGCTCTCTCACTCCTAATTACATACTTAATCCTCAATACACATACATTTTCTCACGCCAGAGAATGGTTAAGAGGAGAATCCCCATATTCCCTTCCTCTTAACGAGCTTAACGGGGTGTTTAGTGTTTTGCAGGAGAACCACCATCACAGCTTGGACGAGGTAAAGAAGATTAACCTTATTTGTCGAGGCACAATCCCAAACTAATCATCTGATTAGTTCCGTGTTTCTTCAAGCATGAATGAGAGTGTTAATGCTAAGCTATTTTTCGTAGGCTCATAGACGATATCCATACTGTAGAGTTCCCAGACGTTTATGCAAACATGGCACATGAACCCTCATCCGTGTCTGGCTTTATTATTGGTGGTTTCTAGTTTGTTGGGGGAACATGAGAGCCATATTAGATTTTTGGTTTCTGGGTCAAAGATTTATTTGAAAAGCTATAAAGTCAATGACCATTTTGGTATATGTTTGTCAATTGGGCTAATTTCGTGATTTTCCGAATCTAATTGGGACATATGTATTATTGTCTTGACTGCGCTGCATCTTGGTGTGATAATAGTTACAGGTCCTCCTCCTGATAAGTATATGACAATCGAGCCCGAACTGGACAGGCAAACGCTAAACCTGAAACATTCGAGACAGGTAATGACAGTGGTATTAGGGTAGAGGACAGGGTATGAGATTAGTTTTAAAAAGTTTTCTGGGTATGAGACGGGTATTGGATTAGACGGTACCCGTTTCAATTACCTGAAAGCATATACCCATTTACCCGAGCCACATATCCTAAACATATACCCGAATTTTTTTATCTTTATTTTTCATCAACTATAGTCTACTAGTGGTATATAACTTATGCAGCAACTTTTTTAATGTAACGTTCCAGCAATCCCCTTATTGTTTGATCTTATTTGACTTGAATTGAAAATGCCAAAATTAAGTATGATCATTATACTACAAACCAAGCTGAGTTCCAAGTTCCAAATATATAAAACGAGGACACAAATACAACAAGCACCAGAACACGCTTGAATAAAATCTACATATCCATCCGCCATCATCGTCGACCTTATCTCTCTTCTAAACATTACAATTCAGCGACATAAAAATCATCATAATCAGCACAACACATCAGTTTATGATAATGATCCCAAATTAACTTTCAATCCTAAGAAACAATATTTGCTACATGCTTTTGAATCCTGAAGAGCATCCACCCGCATCATTCAACACCCTATAACGCATGACCAAAACTTTTGACCAGATATGGCATACAGGTTTGTTGATGTCATGTTGATTTAATTTAATCTGATATTATTCTTTAAAAAAATAAACTTGAAACTAAAATGCTATTAAAAAGTCAAAAACACTCGGAATATATCAACAGCAGACACCCTTAAGTTAACATAAAGCACTATATAGTTGTATACAACAGCTTAATCAAACCATAAAAATAGAAATGTACTAGCTGTAAGGAAATCAGTCACTCCAGTTATCCTCATCAGCTGCAAGAGGCTGCCCTGTACTTCTATCGCATTCATCCTGCTACAGGTCACAACCAACCCGATTAAAAACTTATAAAAATTCAATCTACAACTAAATTACTGCAGGACGTACCACATCAGCAGGAATCTGCTTGAGAGGAGACCAGATAAGGATTTGTCGATCATTACCACCTGTGTATAGTTCCTGATCATGGGAGCTATAGCAACAACAGTTTACATTCTCATAGTGTCCTTGAAGTGTCATCTTACTCTTACCCGACCACATATCAAATGCCTAACACATGCAGAAAACATGTTTAAACTTCAAAAGTATATAAATATACATCCTTACTTTCTTGATCTACTCTTTAAGAAACATATTTCTAAAAGTGTTAAGTGACATACTTTTATAGATGTCATGCATGGAAGAAAGACAACGCCTGAATCCTGAGACACGTCCAACTGTATTGCCTTGCTACTTTGCAGACGCACAATCTCATAGTGCACAAGCGTATTGCAACCAGATTGTATGTCCCACAACCTTAACCTTGAATCAGACCCTAGATTTAAAGCATATAACCAAAATAAGAAACAATTAAAAATGAATATATATTATTAAGAAAGATTATTCATTGTGCAAACCAGATAGGGCTGTCTGATTTTACCCGAAACCCGAACCGGATCCGAAGCCACCCGAAAAACCCGAACCCGACCAACCCGAACCATACATGGGTCAGTTATCGGGTCACTTTTTCTCGGCCAAAATTCCGAACAACCCGACTTGAAAAAACCCGAAACCCAAAAAATACCGAACATTTATAGTCTTTTTTCATAGATGTGTTTTGTTTTGGAGTCTCTGCATTTGGAACATTAAGTTTTGGGACAATTAAACATTGCCATATCATATTATCAAATGATGTTTGAATTTTGATGAGATTTTCTAGTAGCAATATGAATTTTAATGATATTTTGTAAAAAAAAAACAACTTTTTATTATTTCACAACTAAAAGCGAAAGCCGAAAACCAAACAACTCAACCCGCACTAACCCGAACCCTACCAACCCGAACTTTAAATGAGTCGGTTTTCAGATCACTTTTTCCCAGCCAAAAACCTGAACAACCCGACCCAAAAAAAAAACGAAACCTGAAAAAACCCGAAGAACACCCCTCTAATATAACCAGGCTTAACCTGCACTTAGAAGATACATGCCATCCTCGGTCGCTTTCAGACCCAAAACAGCACCATAATGAGCAGTAGCTCGATCTTGACTAGTCAACAATCCAGGATGGAGTCTCTGCTTAGCAGATCCCTTTGTCTGTTTAATAATCTTGCTGTTACCAGAGTGCTTTGAACTACTTCCAGAACCTACTTTTCTTGGTGGTGCCCGAGCCTTAGACGTTGAAACCTAACAAGAACATAGTCACATAGATCATATGATATCTTTCAACATGTAACAAGCATGGCTTTTTATTGCATGTGTGTTGATAAAAAGCCAACCTTAGTAGTGGATTTGTCAGCTAGAGGTGGACGTCTTCCAAGCTGAGAGTGTGATTGATCTAAAACAGAAAAACATCCTGCACGTCTAATGTCCCAAAAACGTATCGCTCCGTCACAGCCACCCGTCATTAAAATCCACTCGCTAGAAGTTGACCACTCCACTGCCATTACGCCATCACGATGACCAGATAATGTGTGAGCAAATGCCCCTGAAGCCATATCACAAAGCCGAACCTGAACATCTTCAGTTGCAGCAGCAATAAGCATGTGGGATGTGGCTAACGATGACATGGCAGTTCTATAAACCTTTCCTGGCATTTTAAAATCCATCACCACCTATAAATAACAAAACATTGTAACAAACTTCAGTTTGAAAAAACATAACTGTCAACAACAAATATAAGGTAATGAAAAGGACTGTATTTACACCTGTGTGGTATTGGTATCCCAAACCTTGATGTGGTGATCATATGAACCTGTGACAAAAAGACCTGTATCGATTGGATACCATATGGCTGTGGATATGGCATATTTATGCGCATTTTGGTGCTGCTTGTCAACTAGTATAGGCTTATGCTTAGCAATCAGACCACCTGCCTCATAGTCTGTCGCACGTTGAATATCATATATAGCAAGTGATGCATCGGCTGCTCCAGATAACAGGTATCTCCCTTCTGTCAAATCAACCTGATTTAATGATTAAACAAACTGCCCACTAAAAATCTAAAAAATAATATAATGTGTAGATTATTATAATCATATACAAGCATTAGGGACTTTCCATTGCAGTACTATCTTATAAGTTTTAACTCCTATTTTTATCCTGTTTCACAATAATCCGTTCATTAGCTATACTTTGCTACAAAGCAATGAATTTACATAAACAAAAGCTGAAAAAGCACTATTCTAGTTCTAAACACTCCATTGCCCAACAATCACAACTGCAAGTGCACCTAATGTTCAAGCTGTAAAAACGGTTAACCCCTCCATCCAAGGGTGTTCACACTTTGGTTTAAAACCGCTCAAACTGGTCATCAATTTAGTTTGGCAGTCGAGTTTTCTTTTTAAGTTTTCAGGTCGGGGTAAAAGATTTCAAACCGTAGTGAACGGTCATACCCAAAACCGGTCGTAAAAATCCAGACCAGCCCGAAGGAATATATTAAGCTAGGCTATATCAAAATTTTCTGATATTTAATAAAGGGCTATTTCAAAAATATACTGAACAGGAAGTCCAAAACTGGTTATCCCTTTAGCCTTAACTTACGTATCCCTCATCCATGGCTTCTAATCATTTAAGCATCATGGTTCATAGCAAAATAGAAGCAAGTCAATACAACAACTTATTTAACAGTATAAAGCATTAGAAGCATTTATGGAATTACAACCATTAATCCAGATAGTAGAAAGAAAAATCAGGAAACGAAACCATTAGTAGCGGTTCGGTTATAGTTTTTAACAGTTCAGTTTCGGTTTTCAATCATAAAAAACCATCAAAACCGAACAGTAAACACCCCTACCTCCATCTACACTACACCTAGATTTTAGATGAATTGATTGCTCAACATAGTTACAGAATCTGTTTAAGAAGTAGTTTTCCAGCATAGTTACACCTAGGTAGAGAGGTCTTGCACTAACTAAATGATTCCAAACCAAACCAGTTGATCAACAACAGATAGGAAAAAGCTAATTATATCACAGTCAGATGCAAGTGTTTAATTCCTAGTTTTGAAGCTTTGTAAGAAACAAGTAAGTGGAAGAAGAGGAATAATAAAGACCTGTAAGGAATTAACGGAGCCACGGTGAGAAGAGACAAGCTCTTTGTGATTGGAGAGATGAAGAGACGATGCTCTGTTCGATCGAATACGAGTGATGAAGGAATTAGGGCGAAGTTTTCCCGATTCTCTATCTCCGATCTTCTTCCACATTCTCCTCGCATCTTCTTCTTGTAATTACCGCCAATCGTTTGTTTTGGTTGAATCACAACAAATAGATTTGATAGGAGTTGAAAATTTCAGAGATTGAGATGAATGGTTTTGGTGCAGGAGAGAGAGAGTTAGAGATAGAGACGGTGGAGAGAGCGGGGTTTGCAGATGAAGAGGACGGACGGACGGTCCCACCACGGTCACGAGTCATGTGATCTGGAATGGGCCGAGATAACCCCACCCCAGGTACTAGCCCAATTGGTTCATTCAACTTTATATGGATTAAATGGAATTAGAATAATTTCTATCTTTAATCATGTTTGAGTATCTAAGTAAAGGAATTTGATTCCGGATTTAATTAATTTGAGAATTCTTTCATGTATTAAAGAATTTCCTAGACATGTTTTCAATGCCACAAATAACTCTAACACCCGTCACCTCTATCACAACCTATCGATCGTCGTCAACCGCTATGCCTTTGCCACCGCCCACCTCCGTCACTACCCGCCACTTACTGCTACCACCGCCATCCACACCAACTAACGTCACCCGCACGAGCAACCCGCCACCAATCCCAGCCGATCGGTGAGCTCCAACACCACCCGTCATCGCCACATTATCATCCATTTTTTACATAGAGTAAATTACAAAAAAAATGTCCTTTATCTTTTTATCGAATTTCGAATCTTTTCCTTTGCCTTTAAGATTGACGGATTTGTACTTTATGTTTATATTACACGTTTGAAGGGGTATGGATCTTGCGCCAGGCTTAGGCGCAAGTGACCATCACCCAGTTTGCTTTTCCACTCAGAAAAGAACTTGCTTCAGTCTGAGCGGGCGCGCACGGACCCGGTTTGCTTCCCCACTCGGATAAAGATGAGACTCTCATTGTCACACCCTGACTTTTGCGGAAGCGTGATTATTGGTGTGACTTCTTAATACCATTGCATACGATCATAACCATACTATATGATAAATCAATAGGTTTGTCATCCATTAAGTAAGTTTAAAACATAACAACATTGTTTCAAAAACGTAGACTTCAAATTCAAGCTTTACAATCATACAAAATGTTTATGAGTTCACTAAGGACTCATCAAAATGATATTAAATAGTACCAAGGTTTGGAAGGCGTGTCTTGTCCGGGAAAGAGACACACTGACCAAACTTAAAGACCATGGATGACATCTTTATTTTTAACGCAGCATAAAAACTTCCAACGCCCGCCAGATCCACTTATAAATTCCCTGAAATACATGTAGTTTAAAAACATCAACAAAAGTTGAGCGAGTTCATGTGTTAGTTTGTGTGTATGTATAAACCTTTGAAAACGTTGTAAGTATGTATGAAAGTCCCTGGTATGTAGCAATAAGGAAAAAAAAAAGATCACCATTGGGTTGCAAAGCCAATGATATGTGTGAAGTGATGCAGGAAGACTCAAACCTAGCAGATTTTGGCGTCGGGCTCATAGTCACCTCATGGTCCACTCAGCGGACTCAAGAGCGGGGCTCGCTACACCCAAATAGATCTATCACTCATGACCCTCGGTCCTACAACGAGGATTAATGGCCTCAAGTACCACCTACCCACTCACATGATCTAAGTAGTATACATTCCTTAAGCTAACCATACCATGTATAAAAGTGTATGTAATTACTATAACATGTATTCCACCCCCGAAGTATAAAAACTGAAAACAATTAAGAGAAAAGGGGGACATGAACTCACCGAAGTGCGTATCCTGTAACGTCAATCTCAAACTCGAACTGCTGCGTGACGACCTACACGTACTAATGTATATTAGACGAATGGGCTGTGCCTTGGCTTAGGGTTTAGTGTTTTGAGTTGCGTTACGTTGGTATTATCCTTGTTAAAATAATAATAATTATTTTTAACTTAACTTTTGTAGTTAGAAAAATAGTTAGGCAACTATTTCGTATTCACACTTCTTAATTATTTTGTAAGTGTGTTTCCTTCCCAAGGATGGGGGTTTTTATTCATGTACACTTGCAATTCCGAAAAATATATTTTAAGTCCCACTTAGAAAAAATATATTTTAATCACTTGTCTAAAACATCTTAATTCCAAAATATATATTTTTTCAAAAATATTATACTTTACTTCACAATTTTCCCAAAATAATACGTTGCCAAAAATATACGTATAAGAGTATTTTTCTGAAATACTACATAAGTTACGTTTTAGTGTGTCGTAATACCACAATACTTGTGCAACTTAGATATTTATTTTGTGAGAGTTTTAGTATTATTTTGGAGTTGCAATTTTTGTGGTGTCATAAGATATATTATTTTTACCCTAAAAATAATATAACTAGTTCTCAAAATAAACAACTAATCACACAAGAGTTTTAGTAATAAATATATATTCTATCAAATTTTATTTACGAAAATCAACCTCCGACACTTTAATATTTTTGTAACAAAATCATGGCGAAGTTTATTTTGAAAGTAAATTTAGTAATATATTTGTAAACACTTACTAGAAAAATATTTTCTAAGTGTTGGATTTTTAGGAAAATTTCGCCAGAGTTTCCTTTGTAAATGGAGGCGTCCACGCTTACTAGCGTATCATTTTCTTTTGTAAAATCATTCAATCAATCATCATCCAACAACATACAATTTCTAATCATCAATCTTGACAAGAATCAGCATAAATCATAAGCTTATGAACTTGAAATATTTATAAAAGCAAGTAGTAACTTACTAGCATAATTAGTGAGTCTTGTTACCTTTAAAAATGTGATTTGTTTCTTAAAAACTTTATCTTTAAAGGATTTGAAGATTTACAACTTCTAGTCATGATTTCCAAAAATATTTCTTTGTAAAATTATCTTGTTACACAAGTGTTTATTCACTTGTTTATTTACTAAAAATGTGTTTATTTCATGTAATATCCAAGTTTTAACAAAACTCGTTCCTTTCACTTGGTTCTTTCGAAAAACCGCTCATAGATCTTTAGATCTACAAGTTTATAACTTTATTTTTTTCAAGAAAACTTATATTTGTTCAAGTTCAAGGTTCATGTGTGGATGGTTTCATCATCCTTCATATCTTTAACCTTTACATCTTGCTAGTTCATGTTCTTAAACATGATCTAGCAAGTCTAGGTGATGAACCATCTTACTTCTACTAACAAACAACATGTATTAAACATAACAACACAAGATCAACATGATTTCAACATCATTTAACCATACATCTTCTCTAGTTAGATTAACTTCAAGACTTTGATGATGTTCTTTAGAGTTCTTAATATTTTATCATTCTTTCAACTATTAACCACTAAAAATAAGAACAAGATGAAGATTTAAAACATTTACTACTAGCACAAGGCTAGGGGAGTTTCAAGGCGTAAAAGTGGTGGATAAAAGAAAACTAAAACGGTCCTTGAGCTTCCGAATACACCAAGCTTAGTTGTTGGACCTCTTGCACCTTTGGATGAGTGTAGAATGCTTGAATGGAAAGTTGATGGTGGTTGTATGGTGGATGGTGGTGGTGGTCGTGACTCAAGGAGAAGGAAGAAGAAAGCTTGTGTGTTTGTGTGTTGTTGAGAAGTGAGAGAGTGGTTATCTAACATACTTATTTATAAACCATATTCCACATTAACCATCATGTATTATGCTTCTTTAACCAACAACATTGGCCAATAAAATAATCAAAAGAAGTGTGGGGATGTCCCCACACCCATGACCGTCGAGGGGGGGGGGGGGTAAGAGGGTTGGGTTGTAATTGTATGGTAACTATCTAGTTAGACTTGAAATGTTAAGTTAGTATATTATTGTGTGTTATATAATATAAAGGGTGTTAGGGTGTTCGGGGACCCTAACTAGCTCAGAAAAATAAAAACAATGTGTTTGGCAATATTTTTGTGTTTCGGGTAATGTCCGGTTGTTCGGTTGGGTGTTGTTCCGTTAAAGTGCTTAATTAATCCGCAAAGTGTCTTTTATGATGCTTTTTGTGTCACAATTATTTCCCGGCACTTAGGAAAGCATACAGGACCATTTTGCCAAGTTTTTGCACATTACTAGCACAATTAAATGCTGAATTTTTGTTAATAAGTGCAGAATTCTGCATTTAAAGTGTGTTTTAGGCACTTCCCGGCATTATAACTATCACCTAGTGACACAGTTTTATGGTCCTCACTTCCCTACACACTACCCTAGTGTAATACCTTATTCCTGGCTCATACTGGGCCTCAATATAGTGTCTGTCTATGTGCTAGCATTGTCAGCATGTGTCTGAGTTATCTGCTCACTGTGCTAACTGTGCTTTGTGCATCAAGTTTGTCACTAAAGGTTGTGTGTAATAAATGGAGTGACAGTATGAATGTGATGCATGTGTATGTATGTAACAGAAATCAGAAAGCAGTTTAATCAACAATTGTAATTAAGCACAGTCGTTAAGCATAGATCAATATTAATTAAACGTACGGATGCATGCAAATTTGACAGTTGTCACATTCTCCCCCCGTTAAGAAAATTTCGTCCTCGAAATTTGTACTACCTTAACTCCTTATGGTTACGTCACCCATGTGTGTATATGAATAATACCGAGGTGAATAATCACTAAACTGAATCAAACCTTACTCACATCAGGTGAGTCCAAGAATATATAACAACCCGAATCCTATGGTTAAAAGGTGTGTGCTTTCAGCATTTGATGTCAAAGGTACGAGACATATTTGACGTATAATCTAGTGTAATCCAGCTAGCAGGGGTTCCACAAAAGAGGAGTTTGATTAATAAGATTCTCAAACGATCGATTGCAATATGCAGACGAGTTTTCCCAAACCATAGCATTCGCTATACGAATTCAAAATCGACAACTCAAATGTAATAGTAAAATGATCTGTCAACTCCTAAATAAATGGCTGGTAAGGTTTAGTGTGTTGACATTCTTGAATAGCGAAAATACGTCGAATGAATTACAAGCGAAACTGGGGTATTGTTGTAGTTGCATCAGGCAAGTTTAAATGACAGGTCAAACAAAAGTATGTGTAGTTTCGTGCAAAACGGTTGACCATGATTAGCACTAGCTAATGACACCGCAAGGTGTCGTAATGACGAGATTCAATAATAGTGGTGACTGAACAAGTTCACCGTGTTTGAAATCAAATGAAAGTGTACTGAGACAATCTAAAGATTTGGTTTACACAATGTCATAAAGTTTTTAGTTGAATACGGAACATCAAAGAACTACTGTTTCTGATTGAAGATGGAAAGCAATAAACACTGCAAAGTATTCAATTTGTAACGAAAGAATCGTTAGGAGGTACATTGTGCTATGAATTGAATCTATGTACATTTGCCTTAACACACAACTGTGTTGAGACTGATTTAATCGTGATAAACAAAACGGATTTAGAGCAAGTCAATAAACAATTAAATCCGGGTATGAGGTGCGTAACCAATTTAGCGCAAGCTTTAATTCTGTGAAAGTATCACTGTAAGGTATCGAGATCACAACGATTTAGTGGAGTCGTAGACCAATCAAGTCCTACTACGACTCGAAACAAAAGTACCTCTGCCAAAGTATTAGAATATAATGCTCTCAATACATCATATGGCGTCTCAAGTCAAACATGTGAAATGGATGAGTTCAAGCAATTGAACTTAGTTTTAGCATGACCCGATAATAAGCGTATGTATCAACAAAGGAATCTCGACATGGTAGCAAAAATAAACCATGAATGTAACTTGAAATGGAAGAAGTTTCAAGAGAGTGTGTTGATTTGATAGTAAAAGTGCCAATAATTACAATAATGTAGGTCATTTGAATCACAAATCATTAATTAGATTTAGCAACATGATATTTGAACTTCAATGAAGCGTTTGAAATGAAACCGCATGCGTAGCAAAAGGTGCATGCATAACATATAAGTTTTCAAGTAATGAAGCAATGTGTATTTGCTAAAATGGAGAAATGACCAAGTATCGAATCAATGGGTGTTCGCTCTCAGCGAAGAAAATTTATGTGATGCAACTACCGTTAAGGGGAGTAGAGGTGCAAACATCTACCCGTTAGAAGTAAAAATGACTATTTTAACAGAATAAGTTGGAGCACTGTCTGTTTGGTCCACTGAAATAGCATAAATGTCAGGATAATGGGGTTTGCTTGAGTTAACAGGTGTGGTTCCTAGGTAACAACCTTTACGAGTTTGGACCTGGGTTCCCAAAGGTCCTAAGTACATGTTCTCTAGATTCTCAAAGTTTTGTATTCGGTGTAGAATTGTTCTGTGCATCATGTAGGAAACACCATTCTTGTGTACGTTTAAAACAAATTATTGTCCCACAATTTCCCCGGTACACTCTCTTCCTGAATTTACCGCCAACGACACTCGATCGTCGATCAGTCGTGTAATAGTAGTCGGATCCTCACAGTTAGTCAAATAAGTAATTCATCAATCCTTAGCAAGAGTCACCGACTCTGGTTGGCTAGCTCGTTCGGCTCCTGGTAGTTGATGCTTATTTGAAAATCACGTCCTTCTTCTTGACGAGCAGAATTGGAGTTACCCAAAAGGGAACCTTGATCTGTTATCTTCATTCTCTATCAACCCCTGAGGTTGCACTAACAATCCTTGCATCTCCGAAGGTGTAAGTCGCTAAGATGCATCGACTACAGGTGCGACGCCTGGAATCAAATTGATGCGAAATTCGACTAGTCGTTGAGGAGATAATTCTGGTAAGTCTTTGGGGAAGACTTCGGGGTATTCCCTTATCATAGGGGTATCTTCGAGTTTTGGTTCTTCGGCTCCCTTGTCCCCGACATGAGCCAAGAAGACAACACATCCTTTAGGCAACAATTTTTGTGCCTTCAAGTAGTTAGTAAACTGTAGAGGCGTATCCTGCTTCATGAGTCACGATCATTCCTTCGTTCGCCATGGGATGCGGATATCAATCTCCGCTCGATTGCTTGACAACTGGTCCCTTCTGGTTACCACGTCGAGGCTTCCCACTAACTAGTTCTATCGAGTGCGGGCTATCTAACTTATCCCTCTACTAGACCAAATATATTCTTAAATTCACGAGATACAAAGCTATGGCTGGCACTGGTATTAAATAACATAGATGGAAAGTTTTGGTTGATAGAGAACGTACCAGTAACCACATCTGGATCCTGGCATGCTTCACGAGCTCCGATGTTGGATGGCCCTTTATGGTCTTGGTTAATCTTCCTTGGGCAATTTTTCCTAAAGTGACCCACGTTCCCGCATCGGTAGCAGCCTGGAAATTTATTATTATTATTTCCACCTTGGTTATTGTCATCGTTCCCTCCTTGTCTGGGACTCTTCGCCCCACAGGCATCCTTGTTGTGTCCTTTCTTCCCACACCTACCGCACTTAGGCTTCCGACATCCACATTCGTGGTGATACTTGCACCCATCACGTCTCGGCTCAGTCTCTGAGTAAATCTTATCTTTGGCGTGTTTGTTGTTAGGGCAATCTTTCTTGAAATGCCCTTTGTCCCCACAGTCAAAATAACCTTGAACGGGTTTTTGTTCATCATTCATCCTACTCTGATAGTCGTTGTTGACGTTGCTTCCCCCTTGGTTTTTGCTATCATCTTGACCTTTGTTTCCATGTCCTGCTCCGTTTCGACATGTTTCCTCGGCATGCCCTACTTTGTCACAGACATTGCTTCTTCCATACCTACATGGCGTTGTATGATGAAATAGGCAGTCGTTGCACTTAGGTAGGATGCCCATGTATTCCTTTTTCTTTTTGGCGTTGTTCTCGTTATTCGTGCGGGTATCTTCGGTGAGCTTCCTTTTGTTCTTTCCGGATGACTCTACCTGAGTCTCCCTTTTCTGGTCAGGGTTTGGAAGCTCTTTTAGTCTAATTGCTTCTTTACTGAGCGCCGCACTTAACTTGATCGATGGTTGTTGGTGGAGCTGATATCGTCATTAAGCGTAGGATCTAAGGCACCAGCCCCCAGATGAATGGCTCCATCCTTTTCAACTCGGGTTCCACGAGGTGCGGAACAACTCGCGACAGATCGTGAAGTCTTTGCACGTACTCTGCCACATTTGGACCTTCCATCTTTAGCTTCCAGAATTCGAATTCCAGCTTCTGGATCGCCACCTGAGAAAAATACTCCCTATGCATCATTTCCTTCAGCTCCTCCCATGTTAAAGCATTTGTAGCAGCTATGTCCATTAGTTGAACCTGTGAGTCCCACCATAACCAGGCCCCATCTCGAAACAATCCTGTCGCATATGGGACTTGTTGTTCTGGCGTACATCCGCTCATTCTCAAAACAAAATCCATATTTTCGGTCCATTTCACAAAGGCTATGGCACCCTCAGTGCCGTCGAAATTCGGAGGCTCGCAGTCGAGAAACTGCCAGTAGGTACAGCCACGAGGTAGGTTGTTTTCTGAGATACCCCTGCTAGGTTCGGAGCGCAGGGTCTCGTGCTGTGCTATCACTTGTGAAATCAGTTCTTGTAGCCCTGCCTCGGTCATGGGCAGCTGAATGATGTAACAACCCTCGGTAAAACCAACACTTTCATAATATTTTTTCGACACCCTATTATATCTTAAAATATCCCAATATGTCTCATATTACACCCCGTATGTGAAAACCGAGCCCGAAATAGGTTATAACATATAAAATAAATTAAAAAGAAAAAAGAAAAATGGAGCTGAGGCGGGCCGCGACATCCTTTATCCTTAGTTTGCGCGGGCGGTATCAGGGTTAAACCTGATATCGTTGAAACCTTTAGTTCAGGCGGGCCGCGTAAGGGTCTTTGTTAGTTAACGCGGGTCGCGATAGATCATGAAACGCGGAGACATCCGGTGTTGACACGTGTCGACATCGTGGCGAGTCTAGTAGCTGACCCAGCTAAGCTACAGCGTTCACCAAGGTTGACGCGGGCCGCGTAACCTTGGCCTGTGCTTTACGCGGGCCGCGACAGGACTAGGATCAGCAACTATATAAGAAAGCCATCGGGATCAACCAGAACTCGTTCATTTCTCAATTCTCAATCTAAATTTCTGTAGAAGAAACATTATAGTCCAGTATTATACCCCTAATTAGCGAGGTTCTGCTCTGTTGTAAGTATTATAACCCCAGTTTCATAATAGTTACGCTGCCCGATTGATTTAGGGTTCCGTAATAACTGTCGTGGTTTTGCCCGACGTAGTTATTGGAATGCCGTCTCGGGGAGGGTATCATTAATAATTTCAAAGGGTTATGATACTAACCAATGTACATTTGTATAAACTATAGATTATATCCAAGAAACCCTTACGAAAAGCCTAAGACAACAATGTGAGTTTATCCTCTTTTTGTTAATGTTTTTGGAATATTTACAAAACCTTAAATGTTTTACAATGTGATTAAGCGGTGATTGAGTCTTTGTAGTTCTTCAATTACTACCAGTATATGGGGTTTTGTATACAAAATTTATTACTACGAGTAGTAGTAAGTCGGGAACGACAGTACATTACCATTGGACAACGAGTTAGCCAATGGGTAATTTGACCATAGCCATAGATCCGGTCGAGTGGCAAATACTGAATGAGTAATTGCGTAGAAATAAACAATGTGATCGCTCTAAATACTGTCTTAATTGATAAAATGTTTCTTGATTAAACTGGGATTCACTCACCAGTATTTCCGACTGACAAATGTTTTTAAAACACGTTACAGGTAACACAATGTGAACAACCAATTAGTAAAAAGCCAGCTGGAGAGCACTGAAGGCTTGGGAAAAATGTGGCTATAAAAGTTACCTAATAAACGATGTTTTAAATTCAATAAAATAGGGTTTGTCCCTATAAATGTATTGTAATAAGAAACTTGGGGTTTGCCCATGTTATTATTAATATCAAATATGGTGGTTTTACTCTAATAAACATTTCCTAACTACGGTCCTGATGTAAATTCCGCTGCGAGATTTAAACAACTGATACCACCAAAATCTGAGCTCGCGCCCGCCCGTTCCCGGGACAGATAAGGGATCGGGGGTTGCGACAGAAGGTGGTATCAGAGCCTAGCCACTGGTCTGAGCCAAAGAAGTGTTCTGCTGACACTTAAAATTCTATATTTTGTGTTAGGAAATAAATTATAGAAATATGTGCATAACTGTAATTATTTGTTATGTGTTATTTGACTATCTGTTAGTTTTCAGTATGAGTGATCAAGGACCATCAGACGTGAATCGTCAGTTATCTGATTCACCTAGGAGTGAAGGTACATCATCATAGCCTGCCCTTTCAGGGTATTCTATTGATCAGGAGGAGGGAATATTTTCCTTTAGAGCTCAATCTGAAGAACCATTTCCTAATAAGAAACGAGGATGGTTCAGTAAAGAAGCTTTTGCTCGTAGGAAGAGAATGCGAAAATTTCAACAGCAAAGAGCGTTAGCAGCTATTAAGCGAGAGACAGATGCCCATACACAGGACATACTTAATAGAAGCTTAGCTAATTTTCATATCTTAGCTACAACTGTTACTGACCTAGGTCTGGAACAACTAGTAGCCCCACAACCACAAAACCCAGAATAACCCATGGAAATAGAAAACCCGGAAAACCAAGTAGAGATGCACGATTTTAACCCAGAAGAAATCCTAAGGGTACATGCACCAAACCCTCTAGATCCAAATTATGACCCCTGGTGGGATGACAATAGGGACTTTGTGCAACGTTACCCTATCCAGGAATATCCACCCATACAGAACATAGAAGCTTACCCAGGTATGGACCCTTTAGATCCCTATTACCAAAATGATTATATTAGGGAGATATTAGAGGATCCTTACCAATTTCAGGAACTGTCACCCCCATATCAGGAACCCACACCCCAGATTCCAAACCCAGTCCGAGAACCTGCACCCCCAATGAGTGCAGAAAACGTCCAAGAACTTAGGACTTTTGGGGAGGAAATTTTAGAAAGCAGTGAGAGAATGCGTCAGGTGGGAGAGCGTCTCGTATGGAAATACGATGAACGTAATATAGATTTTCGGATAAATCCATATCCGTGAATGAGATGGTGAAACGATGGTAGTAATAATATTATAATAATAATAAAATAAAAATAAAATATGTGTGTATGGATGCATAGTACTATTAGTGTAATTTTCTTTCTGTTGGTATTGTAATCTTTATTTCTGTACTAGTGTGCAATAGACGCATAGTATATGAAAATAGAGTAGAAGTCGCAATGATCGACGGTTTTGGTTAAATTGTGTGTCATGTGATTAACTATATTACTTATTATTTGTGATATTAATATGGGGTAAATGTTTAAAATTCAGATGGCCGATGAAGGAAATCAAGGAAATCTGAATAATGATAACCAGAGTAACATTAACGTGGTTAATGAGAATCCAAGCATCAATAACAATAACAATCAAGTGGATAATAGTGCTATCCAACACATAGTAGCACAGGGAATTATAGATACAATAACATTTATTCTTCAAACTGTTAAAGATGCTGATAATAAAAGTAAGCATAGCAGTAAGCGACCAAGCGAACCAGAAAACAGTGTGAACAATGGACCTATACTTCAAATGCCCATTCCCAAAAGAAGAAGAACCATGCCTTATGGTTGTTCTTATAAAGAATTTTGGTATTGTAAACCAATGGAATTCTCGGGCAACGAAGGGGCCATTGCAACTTTACGCTGGATAGAAAAGACTGAGGCAGTCTTAAGGATAAGCAAGTGTGCTGAAGAAGATAGAATATTGTTTGCTTCTAATCTGTTTAAGAATGCAGCACTAGAATGGTGGAACACTATCCTTCAGACAAAAGGAAGTGATCAAACCTATAATATGGAATGGGAAGAATTTAAGAACAAAGTAGAAAGGAAATTCTGCCCACCCAATGAGAAGGAACAGATAGCAAACAAATTCCTAAATATTAGGATGACTGGTGTGGATAGTAAGGGATATACTAAGATATTCTTTGAATATGCTAGAATAGTGCCAACTCTTGCTTCGCCAGAACCAGTGTTAATTTCCCGTTATATTTGGGGATTAATTGGGGAGATAAGACAAGTAGTCAAGGCAGCTAGACCTCAAACTATAGAAGAAGCTGTAGAACTAGCCAATACCTTGACTGATGAATTAGTTCGTACTAGAGAAGATGATCAAAGGAGGAATCTAACCCAGAAGTTGACTCAAGAATTTCTTTCTGGAAATTCTAACCGTGGAAGAAATATAGGTTCTACCTCTGCACCCTATTGTAGGTATTGCAAAAGAAAGCATTCAGGAAGATGCTCCATATATTGTAACTTTTGCAAAATATCGGGACACAAGGAAGAAAATTGCAGGAAGAAGGCTAACACCCGGATATGTTACAACTGCGAAGAACAAGGCCACATCAAGCTTAATTGTCCAAAATTAGCTCCAGCTTACAAGAATGCTAAAAATGTTAGAGCATTTGTTTTTACTGCAGATGAAGCCAAGATGATTCTAGATGTCATAGCTGGTACGTTTTTAGTTAATGATGTTTTTGCTAAAGTATTATTTGACTCTGGTGCAAACCAAAGTTTTATTAATACATCATTTTGCAAATTTCTAAATCAGTCATTAACTAAACTACCACAAGAATGTCTAGTAGAGACAGCTAATGGAGAAACTGTTAGGATTTCTGAAATCTTGCAGGGAGCAAGAATATAAATTTTAAATCAGAAATTTATAGCAAACCTGTATCCCATGAATCTGACAGGATTCGATGTTGTTTTAGGAATGGATTGGTTAATAGCCAATAAAGCCAATATTTTATGTGATCAAAAGTTAATTCAAGTAAATTCACCAAAAGGTAAAACGATCACAATTAAAGGAGATAAACCTTCTAGGTCCACTAAGTTCATCTCTGTGATGAAAACTGCAAGTTGTATAAGAAAATGTTCTATAGTGTATTTGATTTCTATAATCACTAAAGGAAAGGATTTAAAAGATATTCCAGTAGTATCTCAGTTTTCAGATGTCTTTCCAGAAGAATTGCCAGGGCAACCTCCGAATAGAGAAGTTGAATTCAGAATTCCCCTGCTACCAGGAACAGCACCAATTGCCAAAGCACCTTACCGTTTGGCACCTGCAGAAATGCAAGAATTAAAGAAACAATTAGATGAATTGTTGGAAAAAGGATTCATACAACCAAGTTCGTCGCCATGGGGAGCGTCGATACTATTTGTTAAAAAGAAGGACGGATCAATGCGTATGTGTATTGATTACCGTGAATTGAACAAGGTCACGATTAAGAATCGGTACCCATTACCAAGAATCGATGATCTGTATGATCAATTGCAAGGAGCTCGATTTTTCTCGAAAATCGATTTAAGGTCAGGATATCATCAATTAAAGGTACAGGAAGAGGACATTCCTAAGACCGCATTTCGAACAAGGTATGGTCATTATGAATTTACTGTCATGCCATTTGGTTTAACCAATGCCCCAGCTGCATTTATGGACATGATGAACCGAATATGTAAGCCATATTTGGATAAATTCATAATTGTATTTATAGATGATATTCTAATTTACTCTAAGAGTAAAGAGGATCATGCAAGACCTTTGCATGCACTTTTGAGTTTACTACGAAAGGAAAAGCTTTATGCTAAATTTTCAAAGTGCGAATTTTGGTTAGAACATGTACAATTCCTTGGACACCTAGTCAATCATGAAGGAATTCATGTAGATCCCACAAAGATTGAAGCAATTACTAAATGGAAAATCCCTGAGTCACCAACTGAGGTTAGAAGTTTCTTAGGATTGGCCGGTTATTATAGAAGATTTATTCAAGATTTCTCTAGAATAGCCATTCCCTTAACTAAGTTAACCTGTAAATCTGTTAAGTTTGAATGGGGAATAAAACAAGAAGAAGCCTTTAGAATTCTTAAGCAAAGATTAACTCATACACCTATATTAGCATTACCAGAAGGAACTGAAGACTTCGTAGTCTATTGTGATGCTTCTAAATTAGGTTATGGATGTGTATTAATGCAATGTCAGAAAGTTATAGCCTACGCATCTAGACAACTTAAGAATCATGAAGAGAATTATTCAACCCATGATTTAGAATCAGGAGCTATAATTTTTGCTCTTAAGATTTGGAGACATTACCTTTATGGTAGTAAGTTTACCGTATTTACTGATCATAAAAGTTTAAGGTATATTTTCAAACAAAAGGAGTTGAATATGAGACAAAGACGTTGGATGGAGTTTCTTAGTGACTATGATTGTGATATCCAGTATCATGAAGGAAAAGAAAATGTAGTGGCGGATGCTTTAAGTCAAAAGTATTATGAAAAGCCAAAAAGGGTACGTTCTCTTAAATTAAATCTGCAAGTAGATTTAAATGAACAAATAAATGAAGCACAAGAATCAGTAATCAAGGATGATTCTGAAAAATTAAAAGGTATGCTAAAAGAATTAGAATAAGGAACAGATGGAATTTGGAGATTCCATGAAAAGAGAATATGGATACCTAAATTAGGAAATTTACGTCATCGCATATTAGAAGAAGCCCATAAATCTAAGTATACGATGCATCCAGGTAGTGATAAAATGTACCAGGATTTAAGGAAAAATTTATGGTGGATAGGAATGAAGAAAGACATAGCAACCTATGTTTCTAAATGTTTAACTTATTCACAAGTCAAAGCTGAACACCAGAAACCCTCAGGTTTGTTACAGCAATTAGAAATGCCAGTTTGGAAATGGGAATTAATAACAATGGATTTTGTTACTAAATTACCCAAAACCAAGAAAGGAAATGATACAATCTGGGTGATTGTAGATAGGCTAACTAAGTCAGCTCATTTCCTACCAATGAAGGAAACAATTAGTATGGAACAATTATCTAAGTTGTATGTAAATGAAATTGTTTATTTGCATGGAATTCCTTTATCAATTGTTTCTGATAGAGATAGCCGCTTTACATCTCATTTTTGGTCAAGTTTCCAAAAGGCAATGGGAACCAAGTTAAAGTTAAGTACGACTTATCATCCACAAACAGACGGACAAAGCGAAAGGACAATTCAGACAACGGAAGACATTCTTAGAGCTTGCGTAATTGATTTTGGAGGTAATTGGGACGATCATTTACCTTTAATAGAATTTTCTTATAATAATAGCTATCACACAAGTATCAATGCTGCACCATTCGAAGCACTTTATGGACGAAAGTGTCGAACCCCAGTCTGTTGGGCAGAAATTGGGGAAAAGCAACTATCTGGACCTGAGATAGTGCAGGAAACAACCGACAAGATTATTCAAGTCAAGGAACGACTGAAAGCAACACGTGATCGACAAAAGAGTTATGCTAATTACCGACGCAAACCATTGGAGTTTCAAGTAGGAGATAAAGTATTATTGAAAGTCTCTCCTTGGAAAGGAGTAGTAAGATTCATCAAACGGGGAATGCTAAGTCCCAGGTATGTTGGACCTTTTGAGATTATTAGAAAAATAGGACCAGTAGCCTATCAGCTACAACTGCCATAGGAAATGGCAGGAATACATGATGTGTTTCATGTATCAAATCTCAAAAAGTGTTTAGCTGATGAATCACTGGTAGTACCTCTTAAAGATATAGAGGTAAATAACAACTTAAGTTTGTAGAAAGACCTCTACAAATTGAAGACAGGAAAGTCAAGAATCTCAAGCATAAAAGACTAGTTCTAGTCAAAGTGAAGTGAGACTCATAAAATTTTTTCCGACACCCAATTATATCTTAAAATATCCCAATATGTCTCATATTACACCCCGTATGTGAAAACCGAGCCCGAAATAGGTTATAACATATAAATTAAAAAAAAACAAGAAAAATGGAGCTGAGGCGGGCCGCGACATCCTTTATCCTTAGTTTACGCGGGCGGTATCAGGGTTAAACTTGATATCGTTGAAACCTTTAGTTCAGGCGGGCCGCGTAAGAGTCTTTGTTAGTTAACGCGGGTCGCGATAGATCATGAAACGCGGAGACATCCGGTGCTGACACGTGTCGACATCGTGGCGAGTCTAGTAGCTGACCCAGCTAAGCTACAGCGTTCACCAAGGTTGACGCGGGCCGCGTAACCTTGGCCTGTGCTTTACGCGGGCCGCGACAGGACTAGGATCAACAACTATATAAGAAAGCCATCGGGATCAACCAGAACTCGTTCATTTCTCAATTCTCAATCTAAATTTCTGTAGAAGAAACATTATAGTCCAGTATTATACCCCTAATTAGTGAGGTTCTGCTCCGTTGTAAGTATTATAACCCCAGTTTCATAATAGTTACGCTGCCCGATTGATTTAGGGTTCCGTAATAACTGTCGTGGTTTTGCCCGACGTAGTTATTGGAATGCCGTCTCGGGGAGGGTATCATTAATAATTTCAAAGGGTTATGATACTAACCAATGTACATTTGTATAAACTATAGATTATATCCAAGAAACCCATACGAAAAGCCTAAGACAGCAATGTGAGTTTATCCTCTTTTTGTTAATGTTTTTGGAATATTTACAAAACCTTAAATGTTTTACAATATGATTAAGCGGTGATTGAGTCTTTGTAGTTCTTCAATTACTGCCAGTATATGGGGTTTTGTATACAAAATTTATTACTACGAGTAGTAGTAAGTCGGGAACGACAGTACATTACCATTGGACAACGAGTTAGCCAATGGGTAATTTAACCATAGCCATAGATCCGGTCGAGTGGCAAATACTGAATGAGTAATTGTGTAGAAATAAACAATGTGATCGCTCTCAATACTGTCTTAATTGATAAAATGTTTCTTGATTAAACTGGGATTCACTCACCAGTATTTCCGACTGACAAATGTTTTTAAAACACGTTACAGGTAACACAATGTGAACAACCAATTAGTGAAAAGCCAGCTGGAGAGCACTGAAGGCTTGGGAAAAATGTGGCTATAAAAGTTACCTAATAAACGATGTTTTAAATTCAATAAAATAGGGGTTGTCCCTATAAATGTACTGTAATAAGAAACTTGGGTTTTGCCCATGTTATTATTAATATCAAATAAGGTGGTTTTACTCTGATAAACATTTCCTAACTACGGTCCTGATGTAAATTCCGCTGCGAGATTTAAACAACTGATACCACCAAAATCTGAGCTCGCGTCCGCCCGTTCCCGGGACAGATAAGGGATCGGGGGTTGCGACAAATGATCTTTTGATGAGACATCTTCTAGAAAGAAGTTCAGGTTAGTCAGGTCTTGTCGTTCAGGGAATGTAAATAGTTGTTTGGAGATCATATGTATTTGCACGTAATAAATCATCATATCGACACGTCAAGCAATAAGCATACTCATAGTATAAGCAAGTAAGTGGAATTATGTTAAATGGGGGGAATAACAAACAAACACATACATTACAATCATAGCACTTTCCTGCATATTAGTAACACGTTTAACGAGGATTTTATGATTAAGCTTTCATTAAGCAGGTAAGCACATAATATCCCGATCATAGCATAAACAAGTAATTTGGGAATTACGTTTAATAAGAGCATAGCAAGCGAACACGTAGCATTAAAATCATAGCACATACTTATAGATCACAGCGTGCTTAACGAAGACGTGGCGACTGAGCTTTCATTGGTTATTGGCCACAAAGCATTGTCGCATTTTTAATGATGATTGGGCTCTCGTCATCCTCCGACCGCAATTGCATTATCTTACAGAATGTATCACATCAAAAGGGACACAGGGTCACCCTACCCTTGTCCAATAAGTATATCAGTGTGTCAAAATTACGTAGTCAGACGTGGTCTTCAAAAGCCCCCACAAGTTCGGCTTATCTTTGGTGTCTTTACCCAAGTGAAATGCAATCCGCATAATTCCAGAAACCAACTATACTGGTGGCGGAGGAGGAAAGAGAAGTGAACTGCTAACATGCGCGAACTCCTCCTCAAGCTTGTATATACGTCAAAGTAGTTAGCTGATCTGCTGCTTGACAGTAAAGAGACGAGCCTCAAAACCCGGGGAAAGGTGTAATAGCAGCAGGTGAGAGCACAAAAAGGAATCTTTGATGTATGTGGCGTGTCACACCCCAACCGATGGCGGAAACATCGGGATGTGGCACTAAGCGAAACAGATTGCTCAAAACAACATAACACTAAATGTGACAATATGATTAAAATTCATTTCATTAAAACTAGAATGTAATACAATGTTTCAAATTAACAAACATAAATTCAAACAATTCTTTATTTGCTAAAATGGGTATCTAAAGCCATCCTAGCTTGTTTTCTTGAATCTTGCACAATTTCAACCTGCAACATGTATTAAAATAAAATCAACAAAAATGTTGGCGAGTATACAAGTTTGATACATAGCATAATAATTTGTATAAATGTTTCTCATATCCAATGTGAATAGCATGATCATATTAACAGTATATACTCGAAACGATGTTACTCTACGTGTCCAAACCAAAGTTTAACGCAATTAACATGCCTATCCCAATGAATGAGATGGTTTTAACATAGTTTAACCTAACAATACCCGCCAAAATAACGGGAGGGGCGTTTCTCAACCTATAGCGCTACCATTGTTAGGGGAGGCTTGCAAAGTTAATGAACACATAGTCATGAGAGTTTACAGTAGCATAACATGTATAACATGAATCAAAGTGTATCACATAGAATTTGGATAGAGTGTGCATAAAGCTGTTTGAGGTGATTTGTGTGTTTGATATAGAATACATATTGCACCCAAAAGTGTTGAACAAGAAAATGGGTCGAGTATACTCACATTGGTTGCGTTGCGATTTCTTGTAAGTAACGCACGAGTAAGGATAGTGAACTCCAAAGAACGAACGAGATATGTTTATCCTAGATACCACAACGATCTCGTTAAATAAGGTTCCTAATATTTAGGGTTTACAAGTAGATTAATTATATACTATAATTTATCTTGTTAATAATGTTATTTAAGATTAAAATAGTTTCGATAATTTAATTAATTTACTTAAGTAATTCTAAATTATGATAACACCTCATCGTAACCTTGTATCATATAGATAAATCATTAATTAATTTGGAACTTAATTTTATAAGAAAAATACATTATCAAATGTATTACTAACTATTTGAATTAAAAAGGAAAACATAAAATGAAATAATTGAAAGAATAGACAAAGGAACAGGAACTTTCAAAAATATAATTTACCACTTATATGCTTTTTATTAAGTTGAAAATGGTTTACTTGGAAGGCTTTAGTAGTTCATATTTCTTTTACAAACACATACAGTCGAACAGTTAAAAAAATCAAAACCCATTTATTTGTTTTTGCTTTAGATTACATTGATAGTAGTTTATTATATCAAACAAAAGAATGAAAATCTATTGATTTGAACAACAGAAAATTTATACCGAACATTAACGGACGTGAACTCGTATCGTTTTCTTTTGTTACTTAAGATTCAATAACAGCAGATTTTGTATATGTGAATAAATAAAACAAAACGAGTTGTTTCGACAGGAAGATATACCGAAAAGTGACGACTCGTGTCGAGTTCCGACGTGAAACTTCGGCGAGCTTGGTTCCCCGACCGAACTCCGATGGTTTGCGGGTTTCTCCGGCGATTCTGGCAACATCGGTTCCTCTCCGGTGGCGACTAGCTGCCTCCGACAAGGTTCAAAGGTATTTGAAAAGAGGTTGTGGTGGTGTGAGGAATGTCGAGATGGAGTGGTGATATTTATCGCCTTTACAAAATCTCGTAAGTTTGGAAGTGAATTCTTAATTGATTGTATGAAAGGAAACACGTAACCAGCGTATCGTGAAATCAGCGAAGAAATGGAAAAGGAATGATGGACTGTACACGTTCTGGTTTGGCGGCAAAGTCAAAAGTTAATGAAAGATGATAAGCTTTGCACGTGCATGATGGTGTGAGTGCAATTTATGACATTTTTTTCTTTCTTTTCAAAGTTATCACCTAGTATTCCATTTAGTTTCATCACTATCTTAACACTATAACCTTATCATACTAACTAGGTTAATTTAAGAAAAAATTATATTGTGATATAAGTTAATTAAATTTATAAATAAACGAATAACTATAACGATAATTAAATTAACGAATAAAATCTTTCAACCGGTATTATTTCGCCAAAATACTTTGGCGTCTCAAGAGTTAGGATCCGTATTTCAAAACGGGTCGGGTTTTGGATATCCGTTTTTAGCGGATGTTACATGGCGGATCAAAGTATGCTGGCAATAGACAGGGTGGAGGACGTGGTGTCTTACATAAACTTTTCAGACAATATGCTGTCTTCTGATGTAGACACTTAAATCATGTTTTCGGTTATGTAACGTTTTGCATTTGAAGTTGCCAAACGTGGTGTCAGCTCAAGCTCCAACATTCTGCGACTCATATCCTCAAATTGTAGTTGATGTTACAGGAGCAACTCATCTCGTGTGTGGCCTCCATAATGTGAGGGATGGTAAGGGTCTAAAATTAGCATAGTGTATTATAGGAATCATCGAAATGGCTCGTCCAGCGGTGTAGAGGTGAAGGTAGCAAACGGTGCGGCCTGCGAGGTCGTAGAAAATGCTGTTGTAGCAAAACGGATCGTCATGAGGTGTGCTGACCTAGAGTACCTTCCTAGGGTGCGAGTATGTCTTGAAAGAAAGCGATAGGCATGTTGGCGTAATGGACGTCGGTCTTCACAAGAGCAACTGATGTGCACGAAGTGGTTTAACTAAATTAACTAAATTAAACCCTAAACTAGACTCTCTAAGTTTTAAATTTATAAACTAAGACTCGATCTAAACCCTAAACCACACAACCGGCAAGTGTACCGATCAATGTAGTAAAGCTAAAGCAAGTCCGAGTATCGAACCCACGAGACTCTAAGGATTACGCTAAGACTCTATAAAGACTAAGACTGACACGACTCAACTATTTGTTTATTGATTGGGGGGGTTTCTAAAAATCCTAAGAATGCAAGTAATGAAAAACTAGATTAGCTAAATAACTAACACGAACTCTAACGAAGACTTTGACCAGTGATGAATGAAGACTACCTAGGCTAGACGCAAGCTAAACTCAGAATGGATCTCTATTCGATGATTTTGTGGTATGGAACCGGTATCTTTGGATACTAAACCTATTAAGACACCACTAAGCCCCTCAAACACTCTCAAGGCGATTCTTGTGGCACTACCTAGGCTGTTACGCTCACCGGTTTTCTAGATTTCCCCTCAGTCCTCTAGTTTCTTGAAAGTGCCTATATAAGACGCTCTACCTCTCAGCGCGAACGTCTAAAGCAACTATGGGTTTTAATCTTGGTTTAATAGACAATGGAATGTTAAGGACTTATAACCAAACCGAGACCTATTAATAACCTCGAGCCTCTCAGCGACGAGTTTAGCAGAACACTTGATTTTATTAAATTACCGAATATTACTTCTAAGGTTAATTGTGCACTTTTCACCCTAAAGGATTAATGACTTATTATGTGATATAGACACTCACCTAAATCAAGAACCCTAGCACAACCCTATTATGTGATATAGACCGTCACCAAGGATTATACGAAGCAATAAACAATAATAAAATAATCGTCACAAGTTAAATTCCCGAAGCTTTTACAATACAAGAAAAATCCACAATCGCGCCAAAAATCGAATAAAGATTCAAACTTTATTTAACTATTGTCATGCCTAGGTAGTAAAAAACGTTTAGCCAAGAATCATAGTCAAGAACAAGAAGCAAATCTCAAATAACAAACAATTCATAATTATGAGTTCGAATAACATAAAGTATATCAAACTAATAAATTAATTATTTGCAAACCCGGGATTGAATCTTGATCGTGGATTGAACCCTCGAACCAATCGGTTTTCCTTCTCCTTCCCTTAACCCTTTGCGAATATCTAAAAAATATTAGAGATGGCAGTCCTTTCGCGTCTGATGATGTCCCCTGATGTTCTAATCGATGTATATGGCTGCCGTCTAATGTTGCGTGTCCCCCTCCAATTTAATGTGTGTCTCCTTTTTCCCCAAGTAAAGTGGCGTCCAAAGCCCACTTCTCACGTAAACATGCTGCTGGGCTTGTAAGTCTTCTTTTTCACTAATGATATAACTCCCAAAAACCCAAATCATCACAATATTCTTTTGCTGGGCTATTGATGTAATAATGAATATATGCCAACTCTTCCGTCTAATGTGTATCTTAGCAGTCCAAACTTTACGCGGCCCAACATTTATTTTCGTCTGATGCCATATGTCCCACGATACTATTAATTGATATACATCTGATGTCTTCGTCCCTTGATTCCTGATCACATCCAAGTTTCCTTCAAAAAAATAATTAAAAGTGTAGACCTTCTTTTTCTAGTTATGGAGTCACTCATTCACGTCCAATATGATGGCAGCACTTATTATTCTTTTCCATGTAAATTTGTAAACCATAATATCACTCCAATTAAATCATTCTAGCTACCATCCACTTTTACGTTGCCTTTAGATTAATGGATTTTATTCACTTCCACTTCATCGCAATTACAACAATAGAATAGGTTCGGTCCACTCACAGAAAATAGCTGCAAATTCCCTTCTATTACTGGCGCCCCATTCTACTCAACTGGCTGGTTATTTTCATATTACTCGTTTTCATTCCATTTGCACCAGTACCTGCCAAAACACAAAATAATATAATATACACTAAAAACTAAATAAAACAAATAAAACCTATACATAAATTATATAATTTACACGGGACAAATATGTGTATTTTACCCTACATCAGCAACATCAACGGTTGAAGGTGTAGGAACAAACGTTTCAACCAATAAGGAGATTATCAGGTGCTGGTACTGGGTCAGATAATAGGGGTGCAATGTCTAGTAAACCCAAAGAAACAAGGTCATGATCAAGTAAGGGTACAGGACCAGTAGGTGCAGCATCAAGCTGACCCAAAAGGAACAGGAGTTGGCTCAGGAGTAGGCTGTGGGTCGTGTAACGGTGTGGCGCCTTGAGCAGGTGATAGTGCAGCAGTCATGTCATCGTCGTCTGCGTCAGTAGTAGAAAGCTGTAATCCGGCTATCTGTAAGGCTGCAGATGTCACAGACTCAAAGGAGTCTGAAATCGAATATATGCTAGAATCAGAGGGTGACCTGCTAACAGGGGCCTTAAGAAGTGAAATTAGTAACAACGTTCTCGTCTAACTTTCCATAATCATAGGTGTTATCAGAAGGACCATCAATAACATGTCAACGTCATCATCAACTGTTCGTCGAGTAGCCAACCTTCGGAAGGAATGTCCACTGGAGGCGCGTCGTCGAGGATCGGAGCCATGGTGTGCTCATCATCGGGATGACCAGTGACGAAGTGGTCATGGACTGAAATATGAGTGGCAGAAGGATTCTCGTCAGAGAAACCATCGGCAAGAATAAAGTATCACCAGAATCTGGTAGCGCGGACTGTTGGAAGTCGTCCTCGTCCTTGGTCAGCATATCAGGATAACTCTCAGTGTCTACCGTAAATTTCTCTGGCGCAGATGCAGTCTCCTTATCCGTGGCGGTGGCCGTAGGGTTATCAATGTCTGATATCTCGCTTTCTAAATAGAGTGACATGTGTGCCGATACATAATAGTCATAGCATGTATATCCATAGTAAGTACTAACAATTAGTGTATGCAAACAAGATAATTTGTCATGTAGTCATGTATTCACATTATTCTTCATGAAACCTACTATCCTTCCTAGTCTCTCAGACTAAGCCTCCCAGTCTCTCAGACTCAATTTCTCCCAGTCTCTAAGTCTAATTCCCTGGTCTCTAAGACCAATCCTCCTTCAGTCTCTAAGACTGATCCTCCCCCAGTCTCTAAGACTGATCCTCCCTCAGCCTCTAAGACTGAATTATAAACTTAAATGTTGAAATGTATACTTGTGCCTTTTTGTTTGTAAAAATGTTTATTTCCTGGATCTGGACGTTTTGTGTATGCAATGAAAACATGTTGTGAAAACATTTTTGTGAGAGTCCTAATGATCGTAGTCTAGACTCGAGAAAGAATCCTAGTTCGCTACGACCGAAGCTCTGATACCAAGCTGTCACACCCTGACTTTTGCGGAAGCGCGATTATTAGTGTGACTTCTTAATACCATTGCATACGATCATAACCATACTATATGATAAATCCATAGGTTTGTCATCCATTAAGTAAGTTTAAAACATAACAACATTGTTTCAAAAACGTAGACTTCAAATTCAAGCTTTACAATCATACAAAATGTTTATGAGTTCACTAAGGACTCATCAAAATGATATTAAATAGTACCAAAGTTTGGAAGGCGTGTCTTGTCCAGGAAAGAGACACACTGACCAAACTTAAAGACCATGGATGACATCTTTATTTTTAACGCAACATAAAAACTTCCAACGCCCGCCAGATCCACTTATAAATTCCCTGAAATACATGTAGTTTAAAAACATCAAAAAAAGTTGAGCGAGTTCATGTGTTCGTTTGTGTGTATGTATAAACCTTTGAAAACGTTGTAAGTATGTATGAAAGTCCCTGGTATGTAGCAATAAGGAAAAAAAGAGATCACCATTGGGTTGCAAAGCCAATGATATGTGTGAAGTGATGCAGGAAGACTCAAACCTAGCAGATTTTGGCGTCGGGCTCATAGTCACCTCATGGTCCACTCAGCGGAATCAGGAGTGGGGCTCGCTACACCCAAATAGATCTATCGGTCCTACAACGAGGATTAATGGCCTTAAGTACCACCTACCCACTCACATGATCTAAGTAGTATACCCTCCTTAAGCTAACCACACCATGTATAAAAGTGTCTGTAATTACTGTAACACGTATTCCACCCCCGAAGTATAAAAACTGAAAACAGTTAAGAGAAAAGGGGGACATGAACTAACCGAAGTGCGTATCCTGTAACGTCAATCTCAAACTCGAACTGCTGCGTGACGACCTACACGTACTAATGTCTATTAGACGAATGGGCCGTGCCTTGGCTTAGGGTTTAGTGTTTTGAGTTGCGTTACGTTGGTATTATCCTTGTTAAAATAATAATAATTATTTTTAACTTAACTTTTGTAGTTAGAAAAATAGTTAGGCAACTATTTCGTATTCACACTTCTTAATTATTTTGTAAGTGTGTTTCCTTCCCAAGGATAGGGGTTTTTATTCATGTACACTTGCAATTCCGAAAAATATATTTTAAGTCCCACTTAGAAAAATATATTTTAATCACTTGTCTAAAACATCTTAATTCCAAAATATATATTTTTTCAAAAATATTATACTTTACTTCACAATTTTCCCTAAATAATACTTTGCCAAAAATATACATATAAGAGTATTTTTCTGAAATACTACATAAGTTACGTTTTAGTGTGTCGTAATACCACAATACTTGTGCAACTTAGATATTTATTTTGTGAGAGTTTTAGTATTATTTTGGAGTTGCAATTTTTGTGGTGTCATAAGATATATTATTTTTACCCTAAAAATAATATAACTAGCTCTCAAAATAAACAACTAATCACACAAGAGTTTTAGTAATAAATATATATTCTAAATATATATTCATCAAATTTGACAGTTGTCACACTCATCTTATGTAAGAAAATGGGTGTTTTAGGCAACATACACAGAATGCGGTGGTTGCTAATAAAGATGGTAGTTGTGACAATGATCATCGCCCAGTTTGTTAGTATCATCTGAATCCACATCTTCTACAACTGTCGTGTTACTACATTTCGCACATTGCTATGCTACGGTCCCGCGCGGGAGCGGGCGGGGATAACATCACAGTATTGCGCAGGCACGCGCGGGGACAGTGAAGGAAGTGCAGAGTAGTGTGTAGATGTGTTGTTTTGTACTGTGCATGTGCAACTTATCCAACACATGCTACGATCTTGCGCAAGCCTACACGCAGGGACGAAGTCTTATTATAATGCTAGTGGAACTGTCACTTTGACTTATGTGACCAACCAGTGAGCGGTATGCCTTGACACTGACAACAGCGATCAGCTGACTGTCCAATACGCGGCTACCCAATCCACTAACAGCGCTCCCCTTGCATAAAGCTGATGAACAGATAAATAACCAAAGCCAGCAGGCCACGTGGCAGCCGCACCTTCGTGCACCTGATACAGTAGGACACATGGCGACACCTCCACCGTGCGCCTAACAGTTCTTTAGCTTATGTACCCCCTAGACCAGTGAATAAGCTGCGAGTTGTCAGTCAGGCCTAAGGCCCATCAAACGGCCCATTGGCCTATCTCCTTCACTCTCGGCTATAAATACCAGGATTCAAACTAGGTTTGGGACAATGCTAATCTGCTCACTCACACTTACTACTTAGTTATTAATTCATCTTGTTTGCTAAGCAAATACTTATTCTCACGCCGGAGGGTGATAACAAGGAGCAACCCCCACCCCATTCTCCTTGTTGTGAGTCACAGTGTGTTCACTGTGCATGTGACCGATTCAAGATGATCCAGCCATCGATCGAGAAAAGAAGGGATTAACCCTATCTAACGAGATTCGACCCGTAGACTAACTTCCTTGTTAACTGTTGTTTCTTCAACCTTGTGTCCTATTCACCAACGAACGTTAATTTCATATTAAATCTGATCGAATGGACGCGTAAGGGCAAATTAGTCTTTGTACTCTTTTAATGCAAAACTAAAAAACAAAAAAGAATTAACCTTCACTCTCACCAATTCACAAATCTCACAAAAACAAACATAACACAAACTCAATGATCCATCCAACCAGTCATTTAATTCAATCCCAAAACACATTTTTCACAGTCGACATATAAATCCCCTCTAAATTCACCCTTTCATCAAACTTAAATCTACAATGTTGATCAAGATTCTTCAAATAGGTATCCATAAATTTTCAATTTATAATTTTCATTCCAGTTGTCCCATAGTCTTCCAATAGTGGGGGTATACTTTGGCATCAGGGGGTACGGTCGAGGAGTCGACCTTAGACATAACCCCGGTCATGATGGGTTTTCATGAAATTTTTTGCCGCTAAAAAAATTGATGCTGCCACTTCCAAATATTATGTTTCAAAGTTGCACCTTTTTTTCTTGCTGATTTTAGTTTTGTAGAAAACAAAACCGATACCACTATTGAAAAAAACGACAGAATTACCACAACTAGTTCAATATTAAAACATAAACTTTCAATACACAATGTTCAATTCTTTAAAATATGATTTTGAAGATATAAAATATGATATTATGAAAGTTAAAAAAAAAATATATAAAGTTATCCCTTTGTATATTTCATTTTTGCAAAGTTTTTTAACACAACCATCAAAATTGCTCACAAAACTTCCTTTTTACCTTGTACTAAGGGGTTGTTTGTTTACATCTGAATTGATCCATTCAGAGCTTACCTCTGAATTGGTCAGAGGCTGGGTTGTTTAGTTCACAAAACCCTTACCTCTTAATGGCTCCATTTAGATCTGAATGGTTCAAATCTGATAACTCGCTGAATGAAACACTTGACATACATGTTCCTTCCTCCCATCTCCTCCACAGCTCATCCTCCCCCTTCACTGCTCCTCCACCATCTCCTCCTCCACAGTCGTTGTCTCCCCCCTCCACTGCTCCTCCACATCGTCGTTGTCTCGCCCTTCTCTGCTCCTCCACATCGCCGCCTCCTCCTCCTCTGCTACTCCACAACGCCGCCTGATCGGAGTGTCGCGCTCCGGTCAAAGATAATATTTATAAGCCCAAATTACCCTTAACTATGTGTTAGTGGTAGTAAGGGGTCAAACTACGGAGAGTATGTGGTTTGCGAATGGATTCGATTGAATTAAAATGAAAGTCACAAATTATGAAGCTTGCTATAATGTTTTTGTATTTTTATTTAGTTGAAAAAGATGTGAATTGATTTAATTGATTAAAGACTAATGATTAACGATTGGAAGAAAACTTGATTACTAAACAATAATGATAAAAAGGATTCACACCCGATTTCGGTAATTGCCAACCTAGGATTTCTACAAGTTTTAGATTCAACTCAATTGTATACGATTAGCGGATTTAGTGTACCGTGACTTAGGTGCCAATAACTATCAACGTTTCAAAAAACGGACAAGAATGCACTTTGTAATCAACACAAGTAAAACCTAACCAAGACAATGCATTACTACATATAACCATTTCGCAAAGTCATAACTTTATAATCGTTCGAAAATTTACGAATACGAAACAAATGTAAACTATTGTCAATGGTTTCAAAAATCAATAAAAATTGTCACAAAGTTGAATCAAGAACAATTCAAAACCCTAAATTAAACAACGACCTACACCGGGGTGAAACCAAGGTGATTAGCCGCTCATGGTTGAAGAAACTTGATCACCTGATGATTGGAACTTGACTTGGACCATCTTGAAGCTTGAACAATTGAGAAATGGTGGATGTTGAGGGTTTTGGTGAAGGATGATGGTAAAAGGAATGATGTATGCATGATTAGGGTTTATGGATGTATTGATGATTGTGAATGATGATGATGATCTTGATGATTTGAATGATGTTGTATGTTGGAGATGGAATGGAATTGAAGTGGTAGTCAAGATAATCCTCCTTTGTGGCTCCAAGAATGATTAAAAAAAAAGATGTGTAACTCCCAAGTTAATGGCCTCCCCACCAATCAAAATCATTTTAATCAACAAAACTCACAAAATTCACGTCTGACGAAACTAAGGCCCGTCGCCGACGGCCTCCCCATTTGTTGAATCCGTCTGACGGCTTGTTTGTCTGTATACGGGTTCTGGTGGCCGACGGGGTTCTCTTGAGCCCGTCCCAGACGGCCCTATACCCATCGGCGATGGCCTCTCCAACTCCATTTCTCCAATTTTCACTTCTTGCACTCCCGGTTGATCCGTAACGCGTCCCGGTTGTCTGGTTTTCGACCCGATGACTCGTAAAGCTCCCGAAAAGCTCCTTAAACTCCATCAAACCTGCAAAACACATTTGATGGTCAAGTGAATTCGTTTTCAACCACGTATCGCATCCCCGCACTTGTCTTTTGCTTGCCTTCAAGCAAATCTGTTTTTCACTTTCACGTGGGTCGAACAAAGAATACACTCCCCATTCCCGAGACAAAGGTTAAGGTCAATTGTCATGCTAAAGTTCAAACATTTTTACAGTTTTCAACATATTTAATGGTCAAGTGAATAATCACATATAACAATGGTTATGCAAGATTAACCCGCTCGCGAAACCAACAATTCATGCACATCCCTCACAATGTTCTCTCCGCTCGGCTTATAAATTGGCTAATGTTTATAATGTATTAGCACTTCAACAATTAGTCACTCAAAACTGATTAGAACATGTACCCGCATAGGCTTGCAACTCAATCATTCTCCACCACCGATCCGAATACTAAGCACAAGTCATAAGGTCTTTGTAAGGGGTGTAACGGGGCTAGGCTAAGGGTAGGAAATAAGGTATTTTAAAGTGGCTAAGGTGATGAAAATTCGATTTTTATTACAAAACAACTATTCTATGCACAACTAACTACCAATATCAAACCAGAAGGCAACAAGCTTTCGCCTTTTATTTCTCAACTAAGACATATTTTTGTTCTTTTCTCAACAATTTTCTCGTCTTTTTCATAACATTTTCTGATCTTTCTCTTTTTTTATGCAAACAAACAAATCACAACTGTACAATTTGACTCCTATAATCGAATTTTCATCACACGGGTTTAAAAGAAAAGGTTTAACGGTTATGGGCTAAAGGGTGGTCAAACGAAAGGATTAGGCTCAAAGTTGGCTACTAGGGAATGATTTTTGGGTAAGGATATATAAATGGTGTAAAAGGAAAAGGTTTACCTAATGCCTTAATCATTCTCATGCTTGTATTTGGTCTATGGTCTCGAACGTATCAAAAGTTGCAAGTTCTACAATACGCGACTAATGGTCCACTCAAACAAAGAAACATGTATATGTAAATCTATGATATAAAAGTGGCTCAAAACGTCACGTCTAAGGGTATGGTATGTGATATGCATAAATGCTAGTTCTTTAGGCGAATTATTCCCAAATAACCACCTGCTAAATACCTGTCATGCTATTAGTTTGAACTTGACCATGACAAAAGACCAAATGGGTTGTGCCATCCCTTGTTGACTTAGTTACTTGTGCTTTTAAGATTGCTTTTGAAACAAGAAATTTTTGAAATTTTTGAAAAATTTCTGAAATTTTCCCCCATCCCCACACTTGAGGTAAACATTGTCCTCAATGTGTAGTGTTTAAATGAATGGGTCAAAATCGAAAACTTTTACTACTCCCCCATCCCCACACTTGAAGTGAACATTGTCCTCAATGTGTAAGAACTAGAGTTTTAAAAACGCACAAGGGATGTGACACGGCTAACTTCCCCAAAATTCCACCCCGGAAAATATTATACAATTACAATCCACTTATTACTAAACTAAGAATCAAGGTAAAAAGGAAACGCATGCACCTGATTTTTTTGTCGCTAGATGCTCATATATTCTTCTTCTCTTCATAAAAACGGTTGTCCCGCGAACATGTTGTACCTACAAATCTTAACCCTTATGTAGAAGCATGCTTCTCACAACCATTGAAATTTGTTAGGTGATTAGTTCTACCATTTTTATGAAGGTGTTACCAAATCATGCGCTAAATTACCTTGATTTTTTTGTGGAAAAATAATTTACAACAATAACAATCCTAACTCACTTTCGTAGGAATCACGGTTGCATTTAGCTTATGCAACAAGCCCTTTTAAACCCCCCAATAGCTTGGGAGGACGAGAGGTCTCGTGAGGGTTATATAGGGAACACACCCACAACGTTCATTTAACTAGGCAAAAATAAATAATAACGAAATAAAAATAAGGAAAACTAAAGTATACAACAACAACAACACAAACATACCTTGCCCTCACCGCTGATATCTCTCGTTGGGGTTAAATGGTGGGTTTGGCTAGTATGGATAACCAGTGAGGGCCTCGAAAATCTCCCTATAGTTATGGAGTGGGCCCAACTCTCCTTGGGGTGGCGGCTGATAAGGTATCGGAATGAAGCTGGAGCCTACTGCCTTGGGCCAGTGAGGGGGTGGATCAGATGGGCCTCGTGGAATGGGGAGATTGGGGTAGTCGGTCCACCCCGAGTGCTCGACATAAGGAAGGTCGGCTTCATAGTCTCTTTGATGTCTCTCCTGATCGTGGAGGATTTTGGCGTTATTAATAGCCATTTGGTTAGAGACATATAAGGCGCTCCATCGGCGTAGATCCAATTCATTGCGCTCGTTTTGACGCCTCTCCTCGTCTGTCTCCCATGCCCGTCTTCGGGCTGTCTCATCCTCCTGCATCTTTATCAAACGCTCCATTTGGGATCTTTGGAGCGCTTGTTGTAGCTGCTGCTCTTCCATATGCTTCTCCATCCTCTCACGATAGGCTGTCTGAAAGGTCCACTGCTCCTGCATCTGGGATCCATGTGTTTCCTCCCAGTTCTGTCTCCTCTTATCATACTATCTGCCCTCGCCTATACACGCAGAGACATTGTTAAACATTTCTTGTTGGCCCCGGTTGAACTCCTTGTACAAAGGTACCCGTCGGCAGTTCACAAAACCTGCTACCTCGGCATTCAATTCCCTGTGTGGCCTCATATACCTCTGTTTTGGTCCCCGTGGACCAAGAGGCTCAGTTTCGTCTTCTACATCAACCATTTCCTCATCTCCCCCAGCTCCTTGCTGTGCATCTGGATCAACAAACTCATACCTGTGACCCAATTTGTCAGTCACCACATATTTGCTTCCCGAAAGCTTCACATCTATCTTCCAATTTTTCTTCATTGCTGCTTTGTTGAATTCTTCCAAAGGCTTGGATACCCAAAGCGATTATGGGGGCAGACAATTCTGTTGGAGGATCATGGCACTGATGAGGCGTACGTATGGAATAAAACGCCTTTGAGATGACTCCCGGGTGAACCATGTGTTCATCATGATGGTATGCATCCATGACAAAGTAGGTATCCCGTACAAAAAGGAATGAACAACCCTACAATCACTTGTTCTCACTCCTCCTCTATCACCAAATCTCACCAAAACATTCTCTAGGGAGATTCCTTGAAGAATCCTTCCCTCAATCGTCATTTGAGTTCTTTGGGCCGCTCCCCCGTCATTATATGGTAAGATAACCGCGGTCATTTCTTCCGGATCATCACCGTTCATATGATTATCCAAGAATTGGTCGATGGTTGGATAGCCATATGCTTGCACCCCCAAAGAATCAAAGCGCGCAATGTAATTAATCATTTCAAAGGACATTGTCATCTCCCCTCGGCTTGTCTTACCAACCAATTTCCACTGGGCGGGAGGACCATCCTTGTTCTTGAACCTCAATGTCGCCAACCATTTGCACACCTCCGCCAAATACACCCGAGAGGTGTTGTCTTCACACCAATCAAGAACTCTCTCCCATCCTTGATGCTCAAACATTTGAACGATCATAATTTGTCTAAACTCTTCAACATTCACAACCCTTTCACACACCACCCTTTCCGTTACTGAAGTGGTCACACCATTGACCATCTTCCACTTCCACAGTTTGGCATCCAACTTCATATCCTGTTAAGCCAATTGAGGTTTGTTTTTCTCCTCATCCCATACTTGAGCGCTTCTACTATCCCTGAATTTCTCCCACGCCCAATCTTGTCGGTATAGTCTAGCATCACCCTCTTCTATGGAGCTTAGTTGCTCCCACTTCTTCGGTATTGAACCGGAAGAAGATCCCACTCTAGATGATGAGCCTTGCCCTGTAGTTTTCTGCTTTTTTCTACCTCCGGCCATAACTACAAGCAGAAAACAAACAAAGCATCAATATAAACCCCAACCTTTACTAAACTCTCAAACTTTGAACATGATGTGTGATGTTGATTTTAATTAACAAATAGATGCAAAATCGCCTTTTTAAACTTCCAAAGTCGCTCATTTTATCATCTACTTATCAATTTTTACTTGTTTATTCACAATTTCTTATGAGTTCAACAAAGTTCAACATCACCTTCATGTTTAATCATGTAAATAACGAGTGTAATCACTTCACTATGGTTTTAACATGTTCAAATCCTATCCAAAACAACCAGTCATACATAAATTCATGCTAGAACACATACATTGTTTAAACAACCTACTCTTAAACTAACAAGTTTCAAAATTTCGGAAGAAAAACAACTAACATATGATAATCAAGCTTAAATGTAAGGGAAATCCATACCTTTGATGTTATAGACAAGAAGAACTAAGAAAAAGATGCAAAGCAAGTAACTTGACGAACACCCTTTAAAACCCCGAAATTTCACGCCCAGAAATCTTGCAAACGAGCAAGAATTGATGAAAACCGTGATAGGGTTTTGTTCCTCTCGAAAAATTACACAAGATGGACTAAAAAATTGGCAGATTTGGTGGAGATTTGAAGAAGTTATGAAAGCTTGAAGTTCTAGGGTTCTTGAGGATGATATGGAGAAGATGAAGTGAAAAAGGTGAGTTAGGAGAGAGAGAGAGCAGGGGTTTTTGAGAAGTTGAATGATGTGAGGTTGTTGTGGGTCGAATTATATGGTCAATATTGAGTTTGGTTGTGTTTTAAGAGGTTTAGAGAGTGTTGGGTTCGACTTTTTTAAGCAGGGAAACAAGCAGCCGCTGTCAGGTTTAGACAACCCGTCGGCGACGGCCTGACCCCCGTCGCAGACGCCCTTCGGCTTATGCATGTTTGCCCGATGACCTATCTGTCTGGTTACGGACTAAGGCTGCCGACGGGCCTTTTAAGGACCCGTCCCGGACGCCCCCTCACCCGTCGGCGACGGGCTCTAATTTCACAATTTTTAATTTTTCAAATTATTTTTTAACTAGGGAGAAAATTATGAACTTTTAATAAAGGGACTATATACATAAAAAAATTCTAAAAATTATTAAAAATCTTTTTGTAAATTTTTATAAGTTAAAAACGCAAAAACGCAAAACCGTTTAACGGTCCTACCACCCCCCGAAAAGTCGTGTATTGTCCTCAATGCACATAACAAAGTCTAGAAACATACCTTATGTCTTCATGACCCTTTCGGAATATTCGGACCTCACACAATCAAAGGGGTTAGTACGAACGAAACGATTATATCCAAATTACTCAAACAATTGAATAAATTATACATAACTCTACACCAAATGTTACTAGTCCTCTTTAGTCGACCTCATAAACCGGAATGCTTACCACAAAGCTTACCAATTCCTTGTTTTCATCCACCTTTTCATTACCATCAAGGAACGGTTTTAGCCGATGACCACTGACCGTTTACCGTGACCCATCCTTCGGGTCCTCGATGGTAACATCACCCAATTGTCCGACCCGGGTGATCACATAGTGTCCCATCCATTTGCTTCGGAGATTTCCGGGGAAAAACTTGAGCTTCAAGTTGTAGAGCCATACTTTTTGCCCAATCTCGAACTCTTTCTTCCTCAACTTGGCATCATGCGCTTTCTTCATCCCATCCTTATACTTGGACGCGCATTCATATGCCATTTCCCTTAGCTCCTCCAACTTGCATAACTTAAGTTTCCGTTCCTTACCTGCATCATCATATTTAACATTGACTTCTTTAATAGCCCATAATGATTTATGCACAAGTTCGACCGGTAAATGACAATTCTTACCGTAAACCAACCGGTAAGGTGTAGTGCCAATGGGTGTCTTATGTGCCGTACGGTAGGCCCATAAAGCTTCGTTCAATTTGATTGACCAATCCTTACGGTCCACCTGCACGGTCTTTTGCAAAATCTCTTTGATTTGCCGGTTTGACACCTCTACTTGCCCGCTTGTTTGCGGGTGATAGGGGGTAGCGATTCTATGGTCAACACCAAACCGAAATTTTTTAAAATGAGATCCTCCGTCACTTATGATGACACGAGGGATCCCAAACCTTGAAAAAATATTGGTTTGAACAAAATTACAAACTACGGAATGGTCGTTCGTCTTGGTGGCTATTGCTTCGACCCACTTTGACACGTAGTCAACGACCACCACGATATACAAATTGCCATAAGAATTGGGGAATGGGCCCATGAAATCAATACCCCACACATCGAAAATGTCGACTATGAGGATTGGTTGCATGGGCATCTCATCCCTTTTTGAAATACCCCCTAATTTCTGGCACTCTACACAATTCTTGGAAAACTCAAATGCATCTTTAAAAATAGTTGGCCAATAAAGACCACTATTCAACACTTTGTGACCCGTTTTGTGGCCACTAAAATGGCCACCACATGCAAACGAATGTAGATGCTTCAACACGCTTGGAATTTCCTCATCGTCTATGCATCTTCTAATAACTTGATCCGCACACTCTTTCCACAAGTGTGGTTCCTCCAACCGGTAATACTTAATTTGAGACATGAAATGTTGCCTCCTCCGTCTATCCCAATGCGGCGGTAAGTCACCTGTAACAAGGTAATTCACAATGTTAACATACCATGGTAACTTATCTAATTTCATAATATGCTCATCGGGAAAGGACTCATTGATCTCTAAAGCTTTAGGATCTTCTTCAACCATCAACCGGGACAAGTGGTCCACTACCACATTCTCGGTACCCTTTTTGTCCCGTATCTCCAAATCAAACTATTGGAGCAACAACACCCATCGGATCAATCTCGGTTTGGCATCTTTTTTTTCCATGAGGTACCTAACAGCAGTGTGATCAGAATAAATAATCACTTTACTACCCCATATATATGACCGAAATTTATCCAATGCATATACCATCGCGAGTAGCTCTTTTTCGGTGGTGGTGTAATTCAATTGTGCATCCGAAAGAGTCTTACTCGCGTAGTATATGGCAACGGGTTTCTTGTCAACCCGTTATCCCAACACGGCCCCCACCGCATAATCACTTGCATCGCACATAATTTCAAATGGTAAAGACCAATTTGGCGATTGCAAGATTGGGGCCTCAACTAACTTTTCTTTTAACTTGTTAAACGCGTTTTGACAATTTTCATTAAAATCAAATGGTTGATCTTTTAACAACAAGTTACAAAAAGGCTTGGTTATGTCACTAAAACCCTTAATAAACCGTCGATAAAAACCCGCATGACCTAAGAATGACCTAACACCTTTAACACTCGTGGGATACGGCAAAGTGGATATAACTTGTACCTTCGCACGATCGACCTCTATCCCACGACTCGAAACCACGTGTCCCAACATGATTCCCTCTTGAACCATAAAATGGCTCTTTTCCCAACTCAAGACCAAACTAGTTTCGACACACCTTTTTAGTACTTTGTCCAATTGGTCCAAACAAGTCTCGAATGACGACCCAAAAATTGAGAAATCATCCATGAGGATTTCCAAAGATTTCCCCACCATATCTGAGAAGATACTCATCATGCACCTTTGGAAGGTGGCGGGGGCATTACATAGTCCAAACGGCATTCGCCTAAATGCGAATGTGCCGTAGGGACAAGTAAACGTTGTCTTTGCTTGATCTTCTGGATGGATGGCAATTTGATTATAACCATAATAGCATCTAAGAAGCAATAAAATTGTTGCCCCGATAATTTCTCAATAATTTGATCAATAAACGGTAAAGGAAAATGATCTTTGGAAGTTGCGGTATTCAACTTCCTATAATCAATACAAATTCGCCACCCAGTTACCGGCCGAGTGGCTACCTCTTCACCTGCGTCATTTTTGACGACTTGTATACCCGCTTTCTTCGGAACTGTCTGCGTTGGGCTCACCCATTGGCTATCCGAGATCGGATAAATAATACCCGCATCAAGCCATTTCAACACTTCCTTTTTCACCACCTCCCGCATATTCGGATTCAATCTCCGTTGTGCACCTCGAACGGGAGTCACACTTTCTTCTGTGATGATTTTATGCATCACCACCGAGGGACTAATTCCCTTCAAATCAGCAATGGTCCATCCATGTGACACCCCAGGAAAAGCCAGTAACACCGCAACTTAACTAGCTTCCTCAGTAACCGCGCACTAAATTTCGGGACGAAATTTTCTTAACATGGGGAGAATGTGACAACCCTCGTAATTACATGTATCCGTATGATTAATTAATGTTAAATAAAAGTGCTTGATGACTGTGCTGAATTACTTAACTGCTTCTGATTACTGCGTCATATTTACATATGTTTGTTAACATACTAGCCTCGTGTAGAAATTTTTTTGACTAAATGGTCCTGAATATTTTCTTAAGTGTTAGGAATTAAAAGTGTTACAAAAATATATATAAAAGACACTTTACGGAATAATTAAACACTTTAACGGAATAGTATCTAATCGAACAACCGGACATTACCCGGAACACTAAGATATTATCAGAAACATTGTTTCACTTTTTCTGAGCTAGTTATGGTTCCCGAGCACTATAACACACTACATAATACATGTAACACGTAACACTAGACTTTTACCACATAACCTTCCACTAACTAAATTAGTTACCATCAAAATACATCTTACCCCCCCCCCCCCCATGTGCAACCGTCCCCATGGGACCCCACTTCAAAAGATTTCACAATCCTACTTCAAATCTTCCATATCTATTCTTGGGATTTGCTTGTGATCTTGCTTAATCCTTTAGACATAATATATGAAGGACAAGATCATATTTCATTCATATCTACACTCAAAGATCACCCAACTCCCTCTCCCCTCTCGGCTCTCCCTACATCCGCCACCACCACCACCACCTTGTCACCACCATTACCTCATTTCCATACTTGTTTCAAGCATTAGAAGGAGTCTTGTGGAGCTTGGAGCTTGAAGGTCTTGAAGGAACTCCATCCATAGCATATACACACCATCTTCATCATCTTGTATTCTTAAGTTCATCCCTAGCCCTTGAGCTAGTTGTAAGTCCTTGACTAAACCCTTGTTTACCTTTATGTTGATTAGTTGAAAGATTGTTATGATGAAATCGTATGAACACTACAAGAACACAAAACATAAAATATGAACATAAAGCTTTGCGTAAAAATCATGAGATGAGAGATGGTAATACATGATAAATCTGAGTTATATAAACGATAATCTGCTGTAAATGACTTACGTTATGATATAAATCGTTATTAGAATGGATGGTAATCGTGTGTGTACATTTTAGTGGCGTTTAGACTATAAAAAAAGCATGCTGAATAAAGTTTCCAGCCAACTTCAACTGGCTGTAACCGGACCATTATAAATCGAAAAATTGATTTTCTAAAGTCTAAATTATGTATTTTTGAAAAAACGAAGCAAATGGCACTGGAATCATATTTTTTTGAGGTCGTTTACTATTTTTAAGGACCCGTTTTGTAACAGCACCTAAAGCTGAGTTTTTACTGCAGTAAATGGGTGATATGTTTTTAGTCATAACTTGAAACCTGAGTAGAAATAGGTCATGAAATTTGTACTGTAAATGACTACTGATGTATTTGTAATCCTCCCACTGGAATTTCGTAAATCGTAGTTACGATGAATTTTAAATAAATTATTCCGTGGACTGAGATCAGAAAAAGATGAATCTGATTGCAGTCCGGAAAATGATTTTTTATAAAATATTGGTAGCGAATTGGATCTCAAGATTTTTACACAATAATATTTGGATCGTTTAAGACATTCTGTAAAAATTTGGGAATTTTTGGAATAATTTAACTATTTTATTAAAATCCCCGAAAACAGCCCAGTTTTGAAGATTAAATCTGAAACGACATATGTAGTAGTTTGCGGGTCTAAATGTCGGGTAGGTTATCCGAGAATGATCTAACATGTTATATGTCAATAAAAGTGTTATGTGCAATGTCGTATGTTTGTTTATGGATGGGGAATAGATGGGAAGTTTATATGGGCATGAACTGTTAAAGTGATGCATGTTATGTGCTAAATGCGTGTAGGAACTTCGTGCTTATTTGAAGTCACTAATAAACTAAGTGGTAATCATACTAGGACGTGATTGACCGACCTTGACTGTTAGCTATTTTTGAGAGTCAAACCGAGCAACCGAGGTGAGTTCACACCCTTACTAAGGCATGGGATTCCCGGTGGTTGGGAATGGGATTTAAATAGCTGAGACGGAACTTGTACTTTCACCACTACTAGACTACTTACCTCCGTCCTCGGATTGGGAAGGACGCCAGCACTAAACCTACGTACTCACTATGTACCACTGTCCTCGGATTGGGAAGGGCACCAGCGCTAAACCTACGTACTCACTACGTACCACTGTCCTCGGATTGGGAAGGGCACCAGCGCTAAACCTACGCACTCACTACGTACCACTGTCCTCGGATTGGGAAGGACACCAGCGCTAAACCTACATATTTAATATGTACCTCTGTCCTCGGATTGGGAAGGACACATATATATACATCTAGTCTAGTGGTTTACAACATGGGGTAGCCCCCACCGTTTATGGGTTGGAAAATAAGGAAAGTTGATTTAACCTGCAATTGCAACAAACTAATAGTTATCGAAAAACTACTTTATAACGAACACCTACTGTGAACTCGCTCAACTTTGTTGTTGATTTGTTGTTACATGCCTTGCAGGTCGTTAGGTACTTATGGAGCTTGCGCGAGGAGGAGGTCATTGTGGGATATGGACTATTATGTCCCGTGCCTAATAAATAAACTTTATGAACTTATGTTTGGTCGTTAAACTTATGAACTATGAACTTATGTTTAGACTTACGTCTTACACTTCCGCTGTTAACTTAAAGTCGGTTACTGTATTTTGGTCACCAATTGTATTGTGGTTGGTTTATTTACTTAATTACGTTGTTCAATATGATTGGTGGCTCGATCCTGGTCATGTCACGCCTCCAAGTGGTGATACTCCGCATGGTGGATTTTGGGGGTGTGACAATCCAATCGCCGCCCGATTGGTGACCAAAACACCCATCAACTTCTCCTCTTGCTCCTCGGTTAAGTTTGATGCAATGATAACAGGGAGTGTATTGCCTTCACCAACATAAGCATACTTGAGATGCTTCGGCAATGCCTTCAATTCAACCTCCGGAGGCTCTACTAATAACGGCTTCAATTTGGTGTCAATGCTCTCCGGTAAACTCTCAACTTGGTGCGTCCATGTCGGTTTTCCTTCTTTAACCACAAGCACCTCCAAACTCTTCATCTCCTCATCTATGCTCTTATTCATCTCCACCTATGACCTGTCAAACATATAACAATCCTCCATTGTGTTTTCCCCATCCACGAGTGTGTCGTAAAGAGGTATACACGTGTCAACAATGTCCACCATATAGCATTCATCATTAACTGGAGGGTTCATAAGTCCGGAAAAAACATGCAGCCTCAACCTTCGATTTCCAAATGTCATGTCAGCCGTTCCTGTTTTGCAATCAATTTGAGAATTTATGGTTGCTAAGAACGGTCGACCCAAAATCACCGTAGGTTGCTTGGTTGGGTCCTTGGCCACATAATCAAGTACCAAAAAGTCCACCGGATAGTAAAAATCCTCAATTTTTACTATCACATCCGAGACAATTCCACGGGGTAGTTTGGGTGTCAAATCGGCTAACACCACGGTGGTGTTTGACGACTAAAGTGGACCAAACTCGTATTGGTCATACAAACTACCCGGTAGAATGCTCAAACTAGCACCAAGATCTAGAAGTGCCCGGTTGATTTTAAAGTCGCCTACTTGAATTGAAATGATAGGCCCACCCGGATCTTGGAGTTTAGGTGGAAGTGCACCCGAAAGAATCGAACTCACATTCTCGGTTAAATCTAATTTTTTAGGAAATTTATGAGTTCGTTTCTGGGTACACAATTCTTTCAAGTACTTAGCATACGACGGTACTTGTTTGATTGCATCCAAAAGAGGTAAATTAATTTTTACTTGTTTGAAAATTTCCAACAACTCTTCTTGTTGTGGACCTCTTTTGTTTACAATCTTCTTCACGTGTCCCTTTAATGCTTCGGGATAAGGGGCAGTATTAGCCTCCACACCCTTTTCCTTAGCCTTAGGGACGGGGATGGTCACCACGGGAGTGTTATTATTCTTTTTTAAAACGTTTTTGTTTTGACCCATTCGACCATCCTCATGTTCATCCTCACTAGCATCTTCCACCACCCCTTCAACAAACTGGGGTGGTGGTGTTTTGACACCATTATCTACGACTCGACCACTACGTAAAGTTATTTTATTAATTGGTACCTCACGTGTGTTCTTCGAGCTTGACCCTTGATGCTTAGGGTTCACCGTAGTATCACTTGGAAGCTTTCCCATGCTTCCCCTCATTTGAGCCATTTCCTTCGCGAGTTGGCCTACTTGCTTTGCCAGTGCCTCATGTGCTTTGTCCCGAATCTCATTTGTCTTCTTCATCTCCTTAATGTCACTGTTAGATTCCTTAACCACATTTAACAAAGCGTCCATTTTGGCACTCAAATCATCCCCACCAGTTTGATTATTCGACCCGCTTCCATTACCGCCTTGATTATTGTAATTCCTTTGGTACCCACCTTGGTAATTGTTCTCCCTACCTTGATACCCTTGATTGTAATTACGTTGGTAACCCCCTTGGTTACCACCTTGGCGATTTTGATATGATGACCCGCTTTGATTACCCGGTTGAAAGTTCGGGTTCATTTGATTCGCGGCATTCCCATATCGGAAGTTGGGATGATTTCTCAATCCGGGATGTTAAGTGTTCGAATTCATATCATTGTTCTTTCTATCCCCGAACACTTGATTTACCTCTTCAGTGTAGTCACCCGGTACGGTTTCACATTGATCGGTCCAATGACCAATCTCCCCACAATCTTCACACACCGCGAATTGAACCGCATTCACCTCCTTCTTCTTCATACGAGCCAACTCCCGTTCTAGAGTAGAAATCCGATCCTTAGAGTTAGAGTCAAGATCGGGAAGTGACCGGGAAACGGGATGTTTTTTAGCTCTATCGGCCGACTCCTTTGCCTTTGACCGCTTACTCATCCTCTCAAGAAATTCCCAATCATTTTCATGATTGCTCAATAGGTTCCGTTGCTCATTGACTCGAGGCGATTCCATGTCTCGTCGTCTAATCCTCTCACAAAACATTTAACCAACTCCCACTTTTCGATTTGATGGTGTGGGCACTTCCGAATCAACTCCTTGTACCTTGTGAATGCTTCATGCAACGGTTTGCTCGATAGTTGGCGGAAAGACCTAATTTCATCTGTAGCATCATCGGTCTTTGCCATCGAGTAATATTCGTCAAGGAATACTTGTTGCATCTCACCCCATGTTCGAATACTATTCGCCGGAAGTGTAAGAAACCATTGTTTCGCCTTATCTTTTAGCGAAAACTGAAATAATCGAAGCTTGACCTCCTCCAACGCAAAATTGTGCCCCCTGATTGTGCTACATATGGACGAAAACTCCGCCAAATGCGTGTATGGTTCGCATTAGACCTCCCATTGAAATGGGGAAGTATGTTGATGTAGTGGGGCTTGCAATCGAACATTCTCCTTTCACACACTATTGGAGAATCATTATCCGTAACCACCGGCCGAAAACGGTCATTCACTCCCCGTGGAGGTTGTTGACGACGATGTGGACCGTTAAATTCTTGATCAACCAGCCTTCAATTGTCCCTTCTATCACCTCCTCTATCACCTCTTTGATTCCCACCTTGATTAACTCTTTGGTTACCTCCTCCCACGAAACGAGGGATCCGGTTAGGGTTAGCATTGTTGTTGTTATTGTTTTTGTTGTAAAACCCATCATTTTGGTTCCTTTGGTTATTGTTTCGTGGTTGACGGTTGTTTTTGTAGCCATCATTTCTCGCATTCCCGTACCCATAGTTATCATTCCCCACAAAATTGGCATTTTTGTAGCCAAACTCATCATCTTCAAAACCTCTAGCATTGTAGGCGTTACCTCTAATCACATACCCCCAATCTTCATCATCACCGGGGTCATCGTAATTACCCCCATCATCAGAATATTTCGTATGGACACTCACATGTTCCGGCGATTGGTAACCGGGAACACTGAACGGCTCATCATCGGGGATAGCATTTCTTAAATCGTCTATATTAAAGAACGGGTCTTCATTCGCGGGATTTCCACGATCTCGATTGCCTCTGTGGTCGGAATTGACATTCCGGTCATCAAGGTGAATGGGTAAGGAATTTTGTCGGTGAAGGTTTTGTTGTTGGGGGTGTTCTTTGGGTGTTGTTAGGATTTTGGTTTCGGAAATGTGGTGTGGGTGGTCTAGAGTTGTTATTACCACCCGGTTGCTCTTGAGGTATAGGTTGGACATTTTGAGCGGGATTAAAGTTTCCTCGGTATTGGAATTGGTTCAGATTTTAGGTATAGGTTGAGGTTTTGGTTTGAGTTTTGATTTGCCATTGAATCGGTTTCAATGGATGGTGTGAGTTGTGATGTTTGGTGACTTGGTTAGAAGCAAGTGTTGCCTCCAACCGGCTTGCTAAATTCCTTCTTGCAACTCTTTCGATTTCCGGTTCGTAGACTAACGGTGAAGTCCTCCCGGAATTTCGCATATGCATGCACTACCTGTAACCTGCACAAGTAACACACCCCGCGTAACAAAGAAAAAGACAAAGTACAAGAAAAGAAATTATGCAAATTAAACAGTTAATCACACAAATTCAAGCAATATCCAAACACAAAGCGCACGCACTCCCCGGCAACGGCGCCAAAATTTGATCGGAGTGTCGCGCTCCGGTAAAAGATAATACTTATAAGCCCAAATTACCCTTAACTATGTGTTAGTGGTTGTAAGGGGTCGAACCACGAAGAGTATGTGGTTTGCAAATGGATTCGATTGAATTAAAATGAAAGTCACAAATTATGAAGCTTGCTATAATGTTTTTGTATTTTTATTTAGTTGAAAAAATGTGAATTGATTTAATTGATTAAAGACGAATGATTAACGATTGCAAGAAAACTTGATTACTAAACAATAATGATAAAAAGGATTCACACCCGGTTTCGGTAATTGCCAACCTAGGGTTTCTACAAGTTTTAGATTCAACTCAATTGTATACGACTAGCGGATTTAGTGTACCGTGACTTAGGTGCCAATAACTATCAACGTTTCGAAAAACGGACAAGAATGCACTTTGTAATCAACACAAGTAAAACCTAACCAAGACAATGCATAACTACATATAACCATTTCGCAAAGTCATAACTTTATAATCGTTCGACAATTTACGAATACAAAACAAATGTAAACTATTGTCAATGGTTTCAAAAATCAATACAAATTGTCACAAAGTTGAATCAAGAACAATTCAAAACCCTAAATTAAACAACTACCTACACCGGGGTGAAACCAAGGTGATTAGCTGCTCATGGTTGAAGAAACTTAATCACCGGATGATTGGAACTTGACTTGGACCATCTTGAAGCTTGAACAATGGAGAAATGGTGGATGTTGAGGGTTTTGGTGAAGGATGATGGTAAAAGGAATGATGTATGGATGATTAGGGTTTATGGATGGATTGATGATTGTGAATGATGATGATGATCTTGATGATTTAAATGATGTTGTATGTTGGAGATGGAATGGAATTGAAGTGGTAGTCAAGATGATCCTCCTTTGTGGCTCCAAGAATGATTAAAAAAAAGAGATGTGTAACTCCCAAGTTAATGGCCTCCCCACCAATCAAAATCGTTTTAATCAACAAAACTCACAAAATTCGCGTCTGACGAAACTAAGGCCCGTTGCCGACGGCTTGGGGCCCGTCGGCGACGGCCTCCCCATTTGTTGAATCCGTCTGACGGCTTGTTTGTCTGTATACGGGGTTACCTTGAGCCCGTCCCAGACGACCCTATACCCGTCGGCGACGGCCTCTCCAACTCCACTTCTCCAATTTTCACTTCTTGCACTCCCGGTTGATCCGTAACGCGTCCCGGTTGTCTGGTTTTCGACCCGATGACTCGTAAAGCTCCCGAAAATCTCCTTAAACTCCATCAAACCTGCAAAACACATTTTTGATTAAAAGTAGGCTATTCGAAATTAAAACTTATGTAAAAACATCAAGTTATACGATAACGTGCACCGGTTTTCAACCACGTATCACCGCCTCATCCTCCACACTGTTCAGGCACCTTATTGATCAAGGTCAACACCTTGTTCATCTCCACGGCTTTCCTCGTCCTCCGCCTATGACCACATGTTCTTCTTCTTCTTATTTTTTGTTTACTAGTGAAATTGTGTTTAGTTGTGATTTCATTACCGTGAATTAATGCTAATTTGATGTGTCTTGAGTTTTAATTGGTTTATTGTTGTTGTTGATGATTTATGTGTATTTGCTTATGAGAAGTAATGAATTAGGTATTGTTTTAGAACTAATCAGTTAGGTATTTAGTTTTGTTCAGAGGGGTAAAATTGTCATTTTACACAGTCATTCAGAGGTGCAATCAAATAGCACTTTACTGGTTCACCACTTACTGGTTCAGAGCCTCTTACCCATTGAGACCTCTTATTCATTCAGCACTTATCGGTTCAGATGTAAACAAACAGCCCCTAAAACTACAAATTGAAAGGTTATATGTTGAAGGATTGGTAACGCGCAGTGACAAGGCATAATCTTGAATTTTAGAAGGCTTCACATGGAGGTACATGTTCATCCATGGATTTATAGGGTACTGCTTGCAAAATTTTCAATTTATGACGTTTAAAATTTTCTATTAATATGAGTATCTAACTTCGTTTTTTTACCCTTGAAGCCAAAATTTTCATACCACAACCGATGGCGAAATCATCGGGGCGTGGCACTAGGCGAAGCTGATTGCTCAAGAGAATCCATAACAACTAATTAGTGACAATATTTAATGCGTTTATTATCCCATACTAATAAACAATATATCAGCAAACAGTTATGCAGATTTCATGTTCTCTTAAACAATATAAATCCGACAACCTAGATTTATCGTGAGTTTCTAGACTTCCTAGCTTGTTTTCGTGATAGTCTGCAATTAACCTGCAACATACATTAAAATAATGTCAATACAAAAGTATTGGCGAGTATACAGGTTTGAGATACAAAGCATACATACTACAAGACAAATACTACCAGCTAAGTCACTCGATGACTGCGATGTGGATCCCAAAGAGGGCGTGATTTCCTTAACTAGACCCCGTCGGGTGTGAGTCCAACTATAGTACCATACTAGCTAAGGTGGGACGTCACGAGTAAAAGTCCTAGCACATATGTATTAAGCATCACGTGTAAATATGGACGTCAGTTATTCGCATGTGATAATACTTTAGAGTATGTCCTCCGTTTTGATAATGCGTTTCAGATAGGAACGTATGTTACACCCCAAAGTGTGTTTAAAGCGTTTAGAAAGGGGCCAAGTATACTCACAGTGTGTTTTTAGCAAGTAAACACAATCTGGCTTGGATTGAATTGACAGTAGCGTAAGTCGTTGAACAACGTAACAGAGTGTCGGATGAGATAAGTGTCTAATGGGGAGTCGAACGGGTGAATACCCATTCGATCGGATGGCCATTCGAATGAGATGTGGATCTTTGTAAATCGTTTTGAAAACTTTTGAAGTTTTTGTTGTAGTATTTAAACAAGTCATCCGGTCGGATGGTCATCCGGACGGATGGTCATACGGACAGATGGCCATTCGATCGGATGGCTATTCGAGCGAGAGTTTGGTAGTTTAAAGTTTTGATCAAATTGTTTTGAACAAGGAATAGTTTAAGGGACAGTCACCTGGTCGAGTAGGCCTTCGATCGGATGGTCGTCCGATCGGATGACTATTCGATTGGGCGATCTGATTGTTTGAAAATTTCACAAATGTTTTCTAAGTTCAACAGTTTGAGTTTTAACAGAGACGGCGTGATGACGTGTCAAACAATGGAAACCACACCAAGTCCAGCTCATTTGATCGGATGGGAATCACCTCATTCGATCGGAATAACTGTTCTTGTTGGAGCTTCATGTTTAACCTGTGAATCGGCATCTCTTCGGTAGGAATCTGTTTTCAAGCCGGCTCCCAACTAGGAAATGAGCGGAGAGTCTGACTGAGTATGGATTCCATCAGTTTTGTGTAGAATGTTAAAGAAAAGTTGAAAACAGTTGAAAAATGTTGAGATCTTGTTGAGATTCGCGTAAAAAGTGTGAAAATCTTTTAGATCTGAACCCTTCTTGGTGAGGTGACGTCACACAACAGTTTGCATATGAAACCGGGCGAGAACCACCTTCAGGAAGTCCAAATCAGATGATTTCAAGGAGAAAACCAGTGATTTTGATGGAGAAGATGATGGAGAAGTGTGTAGTGATGATTGAAGTACAAGATATAGGGAGAAATACTTACGAAATAGCCTTGAATCGTGATGAAAAGTGACTGAACATGACTTGGGAGCGAGTGATCAGATGAGAGAACCAAAGTGTTGAAATGAGACACAATGGCCCTATTTATAGGCAGGAGTGGAAGTTAAGGCGGTCGAATGGGTCGGATGGCTTCCGATCGAATGGCCATTCGGTCGGATGGCCATCCGAGCGGATGGTCATCCGGACGGAAGTCCATTCGATCGGATGTCCATTCGGACAGCCCGACTTCGTTTGTTAGTCTTCCAACTTTCGTTTCGTTCAACGTGTTTTGTTGCGTTAACCATTGTGCGTACTTTAAGCGTTATAACGAGATAAACAGTATCGTGTTAGGTTGTACTTTAGTGCGATAAATTGAGTTGCGCGTGCCAGCGAGTGCGCGTTTGGACATGTTTAATACTCAGATATTATTATTATTATTATTATTATTATTATTATTATTATTATTATTATTAATAGGTCATAGCATAAGTAACTTCGTTTAAGTCTGCGTTAGCGTTGCATCACGACGAGCGATGGGAATAGCTTAAGTACTCACGCGATGTCATCGTTAGCGTAGTATGCGTTGTGATGTGCGATATAGCGTGTTGAAAGTATGCGATATAATGCGAAGTAGCGTTGCAAGCGATATAAACACATTATGATCCGAATCTCTGGTGCTATGCATAACAAGTGTAACCAGAGTAACAAGCACGAAAGTGCGGGTTCTTACAAAAAAATGTCATTGTTTTCTTTAGCACCATTCAATATAACTGATTGTTGGGCCATCAAGAAGGCACATGCACGTAAGTTGGAGGTAGCAGAGATGAAAATGTTTCATGTGGATGTGTGGACATACTAAGTTGGATAGGATAAGAAATGATGTCTTTAGGAATAGATTAGGTGTGGCTAGTATATCAGATAAGATAAGGGAGGGAAGGTTGAGATGGTTTGAGTATGTTAGAAGGACACTTTTTTTCATAGGAGCTTAGTTTTCAATTATTTTTATGACCTTTACATGGTATCATTTGCTTGTGTACATATATGTGGTGTGCTATATGTCCATATTACGTATTTTAGTACGCGATACCCATTATTTGTTGTGAGTGATAGCTACATGTCTTTGTTAGTTTTTATTTTACTCTTACATCTGGATATTGCTTTGGAGACGGGAGTCTTATTAGAAGCAGTCTCTTTATCCCTAAAAATAGTGGTAAAGCATGCCTACATCTCACCCTCCCCAAAACCTACAAATAGCTTTGGGCTATGCGTGAGATTACATCGGGTATGTTTTGTTTTGTTTTGTTTTTTTTAATATAAAGGTCTGTTTGGTATGGGGTAATGGAATAAACAAGTGAATGGAATGGACAAGGGAATATAATGGATCATGACAATTCCATGCCTTGTTTGGTTACCATGTGGGAATTGAATGAATTAGTACCATGACTTGTTTGGCAGGAAAAAAGATGAAAAAATAAAATCGACGATGAGTGGTGGTGGTGGGTGGCGGGAGCGATAGGTGGCGATGACGGGTGGGTGTCGACAGCGGTGGTGGTTGGTGGCGGTGGCAGCGAGTGGGTTGCAGCGGCAGGGATGGTTGGTGGCGGTGATGATGGTGGCACCGGCGACGGTGGATGTCAGTGGTGGTTGGTGGTGGTGGCGGTGGTATGTGGCGAGGGCGGCAGAGGGTTGTGGTGTTGTTAATGAAGGGTCGAAGAGTGGATGTAATGAAAAAAAAACCATGAGGAAGGATGAAATAATTTTAAGAGAATGTAATGCGTTATGTAATTGGTGATTCTATTCCATTGAACAACCAACACATATTTTTCTTCATTCCAATTCGTAATGGTCCATTTCATTTCTTCTATGGATACCAAACATTACACAACTAATGATTAAAACTATATAACTACATAAGAAAATAAAACTGAATTTTGAACATATGACATATTAATCTAGCACAATTCAATATTTCGATATAGCCAAAAGTTCAAAAGTGAAAACGAAGAAAATAATATGAAGTGGGTGTTTTTAGCAACCCCGAAGATACTATTCAATCAAGCTTCCAGTTCCCTTATCCACATGAACTGATCAAATGAATTTCCTCTTCAAATCCATCCAAACCCTCTCCCTCAATCTCAACCCCAATCTCCCACCTCCATCTTTCCACCATCAAACCCCCCTCCACCCACCCAAACCCACCACCACCGGTTTCCGCCAATGCCGCCGCTCAATCCCACCCACCCTGGCATCCGACCACCCCGCCTCCATGTCGGAAATCGACATGGTCCCAAACAAAGACGGCATCTTCACAGCAAAACCCAAAAAAGTCGTCATCTTATGGGACCTCGACAACAAACCCCCACGCGGCCCTCCATACGACGCCGCGTTATCCCTCATTAACATCGCCACTCATTTCGGTGAAGTCGTTGACGTCTCCGCTTACGCTAACCGCCACGCCTTCGTCCACCTCCCTCACTGGGTCCGTGACCAACGCCGTGATCAACGCCGTCAAGATTTTCTTGAACGGAAAGGCGCCGTTACCCCACCAGAACCCTACATTTGCAGTGTGTGTGGACGCAAATGCAAGACTAATTTAGATTTAAAAAAACATTTCAAACAGTTACATCTTAGAGAAAGGGAGAAAAAGATGAATAGAATGAAGAGTTTGAAAGGAAAGAAACGGCAGCGTTTTAAGGAGAGGTTTATTAGTAGTGATCATAAGTATATGGAGGCTGCTAGGACTTTGATTACGCCCAGAGTCGGGTACGGGTTGGCGGCTGAGTTGAGACGGGCCGGGGTGTTTGTTAAGACTGTGGAGGATAAACCGCAGGCGGCGGATTGGGCGTTGAAGAGGCAAATGCAGCATTCGATGAGTAGAGGGATTGATTGGTTAGTTTTGGTTTTGGATGATTCAGATTTTGTTGAGATGCTGAAGAGGGCGAGAGGGTCGAATTTGGGGACGGTGGTTGTTGGTGATTGGGATAGGGATAGGGCGTTGGGTCGCCAAGCAGATTTGTGGGTTCCGTGGAATCGGGTTGAGAATGGGGAGATTACGGAGGAGGATTTGGTGATTAGAAGGAGAAGTGGTGAGGATGTGGATGATGTTAATGCGGGTGCGTTTGCATCCGAGTTTGATGAACGGGGTATGAGTTTAGATGGTGTTTTGGATGAACTAGTGAGGGAACGGAGCGGGTTTAATCAGTCCAAGATATCGATGTTTTTTGAAGGGGAAGAAGAGGATGATGATGATGAAAGTGATTACTTATCTGATAGTGATGATGATGAAGAAGATGATTGGTACATTTGATAGGAAAAACGGTCTGTCTTGTTCTGTATGGAGAAGATATGCAAGTTAGATTGCCGACATTGAAGTATGGTTCCCAGCATTATTTGATCTAAAGATTCTTGCTTGTGGTTGGCAATGGCCTTTCCTCGAGTCCACTTTTACAGGGAATTCTTCTTTTGGTTGTTTATATAATTATTCTTTATGAATACTTGATTTATGTAGAAAGTTATGATCTTATAGATTCATATATTTAATGTTAGTTTGATGCTCTCAAGTTGTCTTCTTAATCCATAGTTTTGACTTTTGATGATAAAGATAGATGTAGGGAAATGAGATCCTGTAAAACTGTACATAATGGAATTTGGAGCCTTTATACACTGTGTTATCCGCTGAGCATGTCAACCGTTGAATCTACAATCATATTTGAAAAAGTATGCTCTTCTGGGTTTCTTATAACGTGGAGCAAGAGATTGAAAATGAATATGTTTATTTATATTTGAAACTTGAAAGTGTTTATTTGATGCTTCAGGTATTACATCTGTGGTGCTCGGGAAGACGAGTTGCATGGCATTTAAAGGACACCGAGAATGTAATCTGTAAACCATTTGTTGGCATAGCACCTGTGGTCAGGTGCACTTTCTCTGTCACTATGATATATATATATATATCATATATGCGCTTATTTATTTGATGTATATCTTTTGAGTTTGCACAGATTTTCCATATGTCACAATCCATGGGTATTTCTCCTTTACCTTTGGTGTATGCTTTACATGATTCACTTCAAATGTTTAGGGAGTATATATTTTAAACTTATTTACCAGAAATAAACCAACAAACCAAACAAGATCAAATGGAACCAAAACATACAACTATAAAATGACCATCATCATGAGGTGTATGTTTGTGGCACTCTCCATACTATAGCAGCCTTGTCGACGCTTTTAGAAACCAGGCTAAAAGGTCTAGCACGAACCACCTAAAAATGGTTTTTGGAGAAACATCTACTGTCCTTATTCTTTTCTCAAATAATTTCAAGTTTGGCTCTTGCAAAACCAAATAGACCGTTGCTGCAAGTACAAGCCATTTAACAGTACGTATCATTTTTTTTCTAGCATTAACTTGAAGATAGTGTAATTGATGACAGTCCAAACCTGTTCTGTGTAAGGACATTAAAAAAGAGGTGCTAACATCCATTTGGGTGTTACATATCGTACAACATAAGTCAGAATGAGCGAATGACCATCTCAATTTCTGATTCTGTCGCACCTTTAATCACAGTCCACACCGAGGCATGTGAGCCGTCATAGCACTCCATACATGATACAACAGCAACTGAAACTGCTGTTGGGTGCAAGCAAGTCTCACACATCGGAAAAGGAGAAAGTTAATGCCTACATATACGCCTATGAATTTCACCAAGAAGTAGCATCAGAGCTACGACTTAGTTCAGATGTGAAAGGTGCAGGTGACTAGTTGAAATTCTAATTCAGGTGCCATGTATCAGCATGACCCGAGAAATACGTACGAGGTATGGAACTAGATGATTTATCGGTGGATGTGAGGCCCAATGAATTTGGGTTTGAGGGTGTAAAGCTTATATGGAGGGCATGTATGCTAAGCAATCGGTCCAAGATAATATGACCTGGAGTTATTTCGCTAGTACACAATCAGCACCCCCTTCCGGCTAGCCAGCTGCCAATCATCAAACCACACTGCTGTTGACCCGAATGAATCCACTGTACCTACGAAATATCTTTCTTTGTGATAATCCGCCATATATGCCTGGACATGCCCCAGTGTTCCACATTGTGATAATCTTTCTTTACTAAAATTTTGTTGCTGAGTTGAATTTAAGGGTCTAGCTGAGTAACAGGGTACGGCTGAGTCGGATTCACACAACATCAGGTTTGAACTCTACTCGAACTCGATTATAAAACTTGACACGCGGACTCAGGCCTATATGCAAGAGTAAGTTTGATTGTCAAAACAACTTTTGAGTTCAGTACAACTTGATTAGATTACCAGTATACCAATGTTAAATTACAATCATTAAGGTTGCTATTCGTTGACTCGGTTTGGTTCAAGCTGGTTCGGTAGTACGATGTTTACGTAAATATATACACAAGTGATAAAGATATAGCATAACCCAGGCTTGTGGATCTAATGAGCAGATCAACCATAGCTTTTTAATTGACAGTCATAAAGTAGCTTGAGCAATTGAGCTTCATTACACAAGTATTCTTGAAAGTATATCATCATCATCATACTTCGTAAATCCCACAACCAGCAAAACTAAGGTAGAGTATGAGGAGGGTAAGATGTAGACAATCTTACCTCTATTCCGCTTTCAGTGAGACCCCCGGCTCAATAGTAGTTTTGCATCAAGGCTTGGACATAAGACACATAACATTTGGCACATGGGACAAAGGCGGATTAATGCATGTACCCTATTGTCTTTCGGCTATCAACGCTACCACATGATGCATGATTAACCGTCCTTCACTTTTAACGTTATTTTTACGAAATTAGTAAAATAAAGTTAAAATTACTGCAGTTTCACTTTTGACTATGAAGGCCCACATATATATACATTCTTGAGTATCTATATATACATATTAAATAAATCATAACTTGACTTCATTCGATTACACCTCTATGTTTACCTTGAACAAAGTTTTAATTCAATCACTCGATTTTAACAGAACACCGGGTAAAGGACAACACCATTGAGATTTGAGACATGCATCTAAGTTGAATCTCAAGAGTAAAATTGTTGAAGGCAGCGTTTTATGGCTCGCATTTTTTAAGATTCCCTATTTTGTAGAGCTTATAAGGGCATGTTTGGCTAAGCTTATTTAACTCAAAAAGAACTTTTTGTTAAAATGACTTGTTAACTTATGACTTTTTGAAAAATAGTTTTTTAAAAAAGTGTTTGGATTAGCTTATGTGGTGGGAAAAACCAATAAGCCAAAAGTTTTGAAAAGTCAGGATATTCTAGCTTTTTAAAATGACTTTTCCACCTTAGTCAAAAAGTTATTTTGAAAAGTTTTTTTCCTTTATCCAAACATTATTTTGATTTATTGTTTGAAAAAGCCAACAAGTCAATAAGTTGTTTTAAAAAGCTTAGCCAAACATGCCCTAAATCCGACCATTTTTTAAGCATCCTGCGTCCGGCTTTTAGGTCTTCAAAATTTTAAATGTATTATTTTGGCCTCTATTTTTCTTAGGGTTTTAAATGCCTAAATCCATTTTATGGCTATTATGGGTGAAATTTATATACTTAAATAACAAATATTACTCAACTCTAATTTATACCAAAATCCTAAATTACTTCTTTTTATCTAAGTTTAAACCCGGGGTCTCCCCTCTAAGAGACATGTGCCTAAGTTTATATATTGAACTGATTTGAATGACATAAGAAAAATTAAAATAATGTGCAATATCAAGGACAATTGGATTTAGTTTTCCCAACTTTGACATATTGGCTGAGATTAATCCCAACTCAGTACTGACAATCCCAACTTCAAACATAATTTTCTTCAATGATCTCCTACGAATCGAAAGTTAACTCAGATAGGTTCTGCTGACGTGAACTGCCACATAAGCAGTCTATGTCATCAAAACTTTAACATATTTGCCACATAAACAATCCATGACTTTTTTTTTTACCACATGAGCAGTTCAAGTCAGCGAAAATTAACTGGGTTAACTTTCAATTCGTCTTCAAAGTTGGAATCGTGGGTAAATATTTCCTGAGTTGGGATTAATCCCGGCCAATAGGTCAAAATTGAGATTATTAAAATCCAATTTTCCTAATATGCAAATAGTTCGCAGTTGTGACATGGTTTCTTCCGCTTCTTCTCCCTCAATGATCATTGGTGCCGCCTGCATTACGGTGTTTGCAAAAAAAATGATGTTCTTCATCCGAAGATGACGAACACCACGAAGAAGATGACATTGTTTGGTGGTATTTATGAAGAGTTTTTTTTTTTTTAAATGGTGAGATTGTATAAACGTGGGAGAGATTGGGTTAATAATGTATAAAAGTAGGTTGACTTTGATTGAGATCGGGTTAAAAATGAATGAGGTTTGTGTGATTTATATAGAAAATAAAAAAACTTATTTTTTTTATAATTATAGCCGTTAGCTAACGGCTAACTTTTGAATTGATGCCCCGTTGAGAACGTCAAGGGGAAGACGTTGGGGATGCGCCGGACCAAAAGAGCGGTGTGGACGGACCAGGACAAGGCTCGACACCCCTCTGCCGACCCCCACACCCCATGGCCTTATAAAAAATTACCAAATAAAAAACGAAATAAATGTTTTAAAAACCCCTAAAATCCTGAAATGTAAAATTGTGTACTTCGGCCCTAAACAACTCTGACCGAAAACATGTGAATCCCATCAACTAGGCAAATTATTGATTTGAGAGGATGTTGTCTATAAATGATCATTATTAATTTTTGTTGACTCGCATCGCATTGCTATTATTATTATTAGAATAGTGGATAAAGAGATCAATATTTAATCCTTAGGCCACTGGGTGGCAAGTTAATCCATCGTGATAGCCAAAGTCCACGCATGGAAAACACAAAACTTCTATCGCCACCTACAAAGTCCACGCGTGATAACATGCATATATTCAAATTCCGTTATTTTCTTCACGGCGTGATGGTTTTATTTTGTGAGGGTAATTGTTGGTTGGGGGGAAATTGTTGGGTGTGGTGGTGAGTGATGACCATTGCCACTTAAAAAGGATGTGAGTGATAGAATAATGGTTGATGACATGGCGGAACTTGATTGGATGTTTGTGAGTGATGAAATTCTATCACTAGTGACCGCATCCACCCCTTAAAAGATGTATATTTTAGGAGAAAAAAATCTTTGCCGTTGAAAAAAAAAATAGTGGAGATTCTAAATTATTCAGATGACCCACCAACTGAAATACTACTTGATTATATAAAGAGTTAATTGCACGGATAGTCCCTGTGGTTTGCCATTTTTTCATGTTTAGTCCCCAACTTTTCAAAATAGCATGCATGCTCCCTGTGGTTTGCTTACTTGTTACTCGGGTAGTCCCTACACTAAATAGATGTTAGTTTGTGCAGTTAAATTGATGTGAAATGACCAATATACCCTTACTATTAAACATAAATGTTAAAACAATAAAAAAGAGATTTAACTAAACTGTGGACCCCACCACCTGTAATATAAAAACAATTCAATGAAATTTCTTGTAAACCCACCTTCTTCTCCGACATATAACCAGCGACCAACCTCACCCTCCCTTCTTTTCTTCACTATCTCCCCCACCATGAACTCAACAAATCATAAATCGCACACCCACGAACCATCTCCTTCCAACTAAAACCATTCCCTCTCCAAAACCTCACCCTCCTCGGCGACTCCCACCACCGCCGGTACACAATCACATGCTCATTAAACACTCAGCTGGTCTGGTGGTACACCGGTGAGGTATCTTTAGTTGTTCAGGTTTAGGTTGTAATTCCTTCTGTTGGAATGAGGGACTATTGGTGGAATTGTTGTTCAATGGGTATGCGATTGGTGGGAACGAGGGGTGATTAGCTGGGTGGTTGTTGATTTGGTGGTGGTGGGCCATGGCGGTCTATGGTGATGGCAATTAGGTGTGATGGGGGTGGGCGGAGGTGTGTGTGGGTGGGTGTTTCAGCCGGCAGAGATGGAGGTTTGCGGTGGTCGTGGAAGGTGGTAAAAAGGTGGGGGCTTTCGGTGGTCGGGTGGTGAGGTGTGTCGGAGGTGAAAGGGGAGAGTGATTTGAGTTTTTTGATTGCAGAGGTGAAGGTAATGGAAGGCGGTGACGCGTGTCGGATGTGATTGGTTGTTTGCGGTGGTGAGAAGGTGACAGGTTGTGTTTAAATGGTGGTGAAGGTGTGTGTGGTCGCCGGCATGGACGGAAAAACGTGACGGTGGTGGCCGGTGTTTAAGAGTCACCGGAGAAGACGTAGGGGATAAGTTTTTTTAATTTTAAATGTATATATAAGTGGGGCCTGCTTGTTTTAAATGATTATTTGATTTTTTTAATTATTTTATTAATAAGAAAGGGTATATTGGTCATTTCACATCAATTTAACTGCACAAACTAACATCTATTTAGTGTAGGGACTACCCGAGTAACAAGTAAGCAAACCACAGGGAGCATGCATGTTATTTTGAAAAGTTGGGGACTAAACATGAAAAAATGGCAAACCACAGGGACTATCCGTGCAATTAAGTCTTATATAAATAAAAAACCTTGATACTTTGTCAAAGGCTTATATGGAATTGTATAACTTATTAATTCATAATCGTCGGTGCAATAGTGAACTTTGTCCCATTTAAGATTTGTCACTCAATATTTGCTTTTTAGTGATTTTAGGTTTTGATCACTGACTTCCAACTTTTTTTAAGTTTAAGTAGATAGAGAGAGTAAAAGGAAGGGTCTGAGATCACATAAAGATGACGACGGGAGTTGCTGGCCACCCCCGCCGGCTTGGTATACATCACCCGAGAATCAAAGGGGCGGGGATGGTAGGGTTTTCGAGGAAGGCAAGGTAAAGGCAGAGTACGTTGGTCAATGGGGTTCGGAAGCGGAGATTTTCCGGCGTTGTTGCTATTGCGGAACGGTAATCTCTTCAACCCGAGCCACCGCCGTTACTCCCCTTGCCGGAAACCCGGATCTGTTTAGTTGCTACATATTTGGTTGACACGCACACATGCAGCCATCGATCGGTTCAGCCTTAAATCTCTGTCTCCCGAATTCTCCTCTGTGGTTGTGCCTTGGGTTTAGTACCACACATATATTGACAAAGGAACCGTCGAAAAAATAGTAGGTTTGTAATACTTTTTTGTAGGAGACAAAAGGGTTTTTTTAAGCGTGAAAGATAAAAAACGTTGCAGGTGAGATGAAGGTAAAAACCAATTTTAATGAATTAAATTTGGTGTGGATATTAAGAAAGGTTTGAAAACTCAAGGAACATAAAATAAAATTTAGAAGTACATGGCTCAACCAAATTGAACGTAGATTTGAAATCTGAATATGGTGGCCAAAGTGAGCTAAATTATTATATGTATTTATGTGTTTGAAAGTAAGCTAACTACGAGTAAAAATAAAATCAGACTACGTTCTTCGTTGCCTTATTAAAACAGCATTATGGCTAAAGTTAAATACAACTTAGGGTAATGTCAAGCATGCATGAAAAACGCTAAGAACAAGAGTCGTATACGGAAATTATAAAGATGAAACTTTAATTTATATTGTTTTATAAATAAATTACATGAGTGTTGGTATTATGACAGTACTCTGACCAATCAAAGCGACTCCTACTGAAAAACTGTTTTCGATCAATCTAAATTACGTTAACCACCACAAGTGGCCTAGTGGTGGAGTGACTTGGGTTTTCCAATGGAGACCCAAGTTCAATTCCCATTAGTGCCACTTTGGTGGCCACCGACACCCGCTTTAAAGCCGGACCGAGGACACTCGAGGTCTCGGGTTCGAAACATGTTTCTTACCCCTCTTTGATGGCTATGGGTATTTGCCGCCAGGGATCCTTGTCGGGTGGTGAACTGGGAAGGGAGATCCCTTCCGCGGTCAGGGGTACCGTGCAATTACCCTTTTTTTTTTTTTTTTTAAATTACGTGTTGATACAGAAACGAAACAAACCGATACCGATCAAAATCTGATACCGATCAAAATCTCGCCGCATACTGTGAAGAATCTCCAGGCGCAACGCGCCGATTTTGGTGCCACTAGTATGTATTATTTTCAAACATCACCGAGGAACAGTGTCTAAACGGTAACGGCGTCACAAATTATAAGACAATTTTCTCCTTGTAGCCACCTATCAATTTACAGTTATGCCCGTAGTACAATTCTCAAATTACAGTAGCTCTTAGCCTCATTTATAGAGAGTAAATGACCAGAACGTTCGCCGGAACCTTTGGTCCTTTGGTCCAACCGCCGGAATGCTGGATGGAAACCGGTACCCACCTTAAACGTCGCCGATCTTGATGGAAAAGGAACATGCAGGTGCAAAGTAAATGACCGGAACGTTCGCCGGAACCTAGCCGTCATTTCCGGATCATGCAGGTACCCACCTAAACACTTGCGTTGCCTTAACCTCAGCCTTAGCTTGCTTCGCCTCCACCTCTTAGACCGACAGGCTGCTTCAGCCATTGCCGAAGGTGTTGCTGTCGCCTGACATCTCGGCCGGCTGGAAATCCTCTCACAGCTCCTTCCCCCTAATTCTATCTAAAAGGTGGTTTGGTGAAAAAAAAAATTAATTCAAATATATTGGTTACAGGCCCCTTTGATTCAAGCTACTATCATGGTTGCAAAAGTCGCTAGGCGCTCCCTAGTCGGATTCGGGAGTACTCGGGAAGTACTTGGCTTAGGCGGAGATTACTCGGGGAGTAATTAGCCTGGGAGAGCAGTACTCGTGCCTCGGCAGCCTACCTTGTAGCGAGTACTCGAGGAGTACTCGGAGCCTAGTTACTATAATTTCAAATATGCATGTAATAGTTTATTTTATACCAAGCAAAACAATAATTCCAAATATACATGTAATAGTTAATTTTATACCAAGCAAAACATGCAGGTCGGGCTAAGACCAATATGTTGAGTCAAAATAGGTTTCAATCAGTACAGGTCTTTTTAAAAAGTTGTCATTTGAGTTCAGACTAAAATAAGTTCGGGTCCAAACATGTCGATTTGAAAAAGGTTCAATTTTAGTCTTCATTTCTAGCGGTAGCCAAATATGTAGTTAGTTTACTTAGTTCATAGGGTGTGGAGGGCGTCACCCCTGCCACCTCACCTCCGATAGCGCCATAGGGGCACCACTGCCCATACCCCGCCGTTTAACAAGGGGCGCCATTGAAGGAGCTCCAGCATGGTAACGAGATGGAATTGGCAGGATCGAGGGGTGATTGGTTGCAGGTGGGGCGCTATACAGGGGCGGATGTACATAGATATAAGGGGTAGCCTCCGCTACGGCTTGGCGCTCCGGCGGTAATATAAAATTAGTGTAAATTTTGGAAAAATTTGACTTTTTTCGATTTCGTTACCGCTTATTTATAAAACGTTACCGCTTGGTGCGAATCCTAGATCCGCCACTGGCGCTATAGTTTGAAGGGGGCTTTATCCCACACCCTGCAAGTTAAGGGAAGTTGTGATAAAGCCTCTTGGCTGACGCGATCTGACGTAGCGCTGACGTGACATGATAAAAAAAAATTACATAATTAAAAAAACACACAAAATAAAATAAAATAAATAAAAAAGGATTACATATTCATATATGTCAATAACCAAAGAGAATGAATAGTAGCTGTTGCGGTGGTGACGTTGGATTGGGCCTTTTGGTGGTGGTGGCCTAATCACCATATTCATATATTCATATTCGTATATTATTTGTTAATAACCAAATAGTTATTTGTTAATAACCAAATAGAATGAATAGTAGCTGATGGTGACATTGGATTGGGTCTTTTGGTGGTGGTATCCTAATCACCAACAAAGACACCGTTGTTGTATGTGTCTTTCTTCAAAATCACTACTTTATGAAATTTGGTTTCATCTAGGTCACATTAGAGAGAGAAACCAAGAGAGCATTGAGAACATTAAAATAAAACCTAAAAATTAGACATTATTACATAAAAAATCTAATAATTTGCCACGCCGAAACGTCCCAGAATTCACGATTGTGGTCGTGCCTGAAGTTGATGAGAGTGACTTGTATGATGTTGTCCTCCCCAAGGTCACTACCCGCGTTTTCCACCGCGGTGTGCATCGTCTCGAATCTTTCGCAATCCAAACGGATAACCTTGAAACGAGAAGAAAATGCGTCCACGGTTCGACCCACGACTCGCATAATGCGATATCTTCTTCTTCGGTCCAAGGAATTGTTGCCATTTTTGGTTTTTTTGAAGTGAAAATGGGTAGAGAGTTATAGAATTTTGGGTGAAATGTGAGAGTTTGTAAAAAAATGGAAGGAGTGGGTGGTTTATATTATATAGGGGAAAATTTTAATTTTTAAAAACTTACCGTCAGGGTCAAACGGCTAATATCCACGCCAAATTAGAACGTGCCACGTCAGCACGAATTTCATCTCCACGCTAGTGGAATTTTCCCCACCGAAGGAGCCACGCTGTCCTCAATGCCGTGGGCGGGCTGGTGTGCACGGCATTGACAAGCATCAACACTGGTTTTAAACGCCCACACCATGTGGTCTTAAGCTAAGAATACTTGACACAAACGACTAAAGGAGCATACTTCTTACAATGTGGTGCGTCCCTATCCAAACGAGCAAGAGTACCACCCAAAATATAGATATGTAAGGCTATGCGTTATAGATTGAGGATAGTGTCAGAGGAGTGTTACGTGGAGGATCGTATGAAGGGGATGAAGGCCCTGTTCGTCATGCGAGATAAAGAAAAATTTTAGTTGTTTTGAATAGAAATCTGATGTGAAAGTTGGGATGGAGAGAAACACAACACCCCTTAAAGGGGATGTAGCCACCTTTCACTCTCTCCCGAAATCATAATACATAGCCTAAAATATGCTCATTAGTCATTACACATCAAACATTATAGTCCATTAAATTTTATAAAAATAAATAAATAAATAAAAATAAAAAACCTGCTTTTAAAAGTCGATTTAGTACTTGGTTCATCATCATATATATCGAGTATGCGTTCAATAATGTCTGTTCTGATGATACAATAAATGTGACCGTGGGGTATGGGGGGCTTGGGTTGGGGCATTTGTTGACAGGTGGAATGGGAGCCCCCCACCACCAAAACCCACGCCCATAGGGTATGGTGGGGCTTGGGTTGGGCTTGGGTTGTGGCAGATTGTTAAAAAAAAATAATAATACAAAAAGAGCAAGCAAATAAGAGCAAGCCAGCTAGCATGTCCCCCCGCCCCACGCCCCAACCCAAGCCCACCTGGGGTGGTGACTTGGGCGTTTTACCCCAACCCACGCCCAAACCCCCGCCCCATACCCCACGGCAGTAACAAAAAGAGGACGTACGAAGACCAGAACAGTCTTATTTTTAGTTTTTACCATTCCTTCCAAAGCTAACTTATTCATCACGTGAACACTCTGTGCTAAAGAAAACAGACTGTAAATTGCCCTCTTTGTCTCTATTCCTCCCCACCTCAAAATAAAAACAAACAACATTTTCTTCTCTCTACTAAAGGATATTTCAAACATTGTAGACATCATTTTAAATTTAAAAAGAGTTTAATTTAATTGAAAAGAGAAATAGGCAACTAATACAAACAAAGGTTAACCCCATGAAGTTTGATAGATTAATAGCAATTTACATTTTATACAATCCTTATGACTAAAGATTCTTTAGAAAGGTTCATTTTTTTCACAGAAATAATGTTCAATACCACCATGAGCTTAAGTTATGGACCGTTTCGTTATGCGATCATTAACCATATTTTCTCACATCTTCTATCGTTATTATGTCGATCAAAGATTGTTTATTGACTCAGTCGTATTTGATGAATGACGTTTTTTCAAAGTTTTTCGGATGGGTAGTGAAGACTGATGAGAGTAGATTAGAGCTTAATGTGTGTGTATTGAAACGATGTATAGAAAAATGTCAACTAAGTCTTTGTGATTCATCTAAGGCTATAGGGTGTGGTCATGACCACCATGACCCTCCATGTTAGTGTCATGTAACCCATCTCTAATCCACCATCCAAAACCACTATTCTAAGAGTGTGGTCATGTCACAAACAACTAAAATAAATTTATCTTTGCCTAAAGAAAAAGGAAATGATTTGTTGAAAAATGGAAAGGGGGATCATGGTTGCCATGGTTTAATCCATGCAAACCATGGTGGATCAATCAAGGGGGTGGTATAGCCTTCCATTCATGTTCCTAGGTGGCAAATCATGTCCCAACTATGACCCCTACACCTTATAGCCTAAGTACGTTTATTGATGTATTTAATTTCACTTTTTTTTTGAACGGCAAATTAGGAACACTGACGGACCACTGGAGTGTCATCGTGCCACCAGCAGAACCACCCGATCATATCCATCTCCACTAGGCTATAATGCCTATACACCAATTCAGTAGGAAACCCAATAAATCTGAGAAAAACCCCCTTTGTGAGAATCGAACCCAGGACCTAATGGTCCCAAAGTCTTATCCCACCACCAAGATGCCACTAGGCTATAATGCCAAGGGCATTTAATTTCACTTCTATTACATATTTAATGTCTATTCTAATTCCTATATTTATTCTACCAACAAAACATATATGATTATTAACTTAATTAACCACGAGTCCCATGAGTACATATTAATTTGAGTTGTAAACATGCAATTTTTTTGTTTTTTTTTACAACAAGAAAGATTGAAACATCTTTAACTTTATCTAGTAAAGAAGAAAAAGACAAGAAGCATTGGTCAACTTATTATCTTTTCTAAAAATGCTTACAAAAGTAATCCACCACATGGTATCCATCCTTATCGTCCCCTCGATCCATCCAATATTCTTTTCTAAAACACCCATCAATTACCTTATTCGCTCCTAGGTTTTGCCAAAATAATAATAAATAAATTAGGCTTATAATATATATAACGACAATATAACTTTGTTAAAAAACTTTAAAAGGATTTTAGTTTGCATCATTTATAACATCCACTTTCTTTGCATCCTTTTCACTCTTATCAATCACTCATCATTTAACACTATATACTTCATTCATTTTGATAATAACCGGGCGTGAACACAGTGAATTAAAAGTAGTAGGAATCAAACATAAAGTATTTTTTTTTGGAATGTCTTTTTTCTTTCTTATTAAAAGACACTTATATTTATAAGCGATTTACTACTTCTATATATAAACTAATGAGATATGAGAAAGACCTTTTTTTTGTCACGGTTAGAAGTGTAGTGTACTTGATGTGTATAGGGGTGGAATGATCGTTAATTTTATCAGACTGCATGTTGTTGACCGCGAGCAGGGTGGCGTGAGCCACGTCGTGGTTATGTAGCTCCCGGGCACCACAACGGGGTGCCACGGGCGGGGGCACGAGAGCTGAAGGGTGAGCATGGTCGTTTGGGCGAGCGGCTATTTTGGGGGTGTGTTAGCTTGAATGAGCAAGGTTAACCACAACAAGCTCAAGTGAGGGACAATCTCATGTGTCAGAATATTAGATGATGAATACGGGTTATCAAATGGGACAATCTCATCATCAATAAAAAGATATATTGTTTTTTCTGGACAAATATGCCACATCCATGTGCATGAAAAAACACACAAGGGCCTTTGGGGGTAAGAAGTTAAACTGTGAAGATACCAAGAATCGCCATGATTAGACATTACTTTCTGTCTAAACAATAAAATGCTGGAAACTTTATGAAAACAGTGAAACATGTTTCTTCTTAAAACATCTATCAAACAAATATAAACCACATGACACATATTTTAGCAAGAAAAAAAATAATAATACGCTGACGAAATTGATTCGTGACAAACAACGATAGATAATTATTCCCCTAGGACACAAACCTGCATTTTATAAAAAAAATAGAGTAAACTGCCATTTTGGTCCCTGAGGTTTGGTCACTTTTGCCACTTTAGTCCAAAACTCAAATCTTTTGCATATGGGCCCCTGTGGTTTCAGTTTTATTGCCATTTTGGTCCAAAAAAGAAATCATGTCATATTTGTCTTCTAAAATCTTACAGTTTTGTCATTTTCCTCAGGGGCAAATCAGGTCATATTTGTCTTATAAAATATGGTATTTATTTATAAAAAAGAAATGATCATTTTGCCCCTGCGGAAAAGGACAAAATAGCAGGATTTTATAAGACAAATATGACCTGATTTCATTTTTGGACCAAAATGGCAATAAAATTGAAACCACAGGGATCCGGATGCAAAAAGTTTGAGTTTTGGACTAAAGTGGCAAAAGTGATCAAACCACAGGGACCAAAATGGCAGTTTACTCAAAAAAATAATAATAATTTATTTTTTTCTGAAATTACTATTAATAATGTAAATAAGCCATTGTTGAAGAAGAGACAATACAAATTTCATTTTTAGACCAGTTTTTAAACTTATTTTACGAGTTCTTTTTGGTAAAGTTGGCTTAAAAGCAGTGGCGGATCCAGGGGACCCCCTCGGTTTGGAAAAAAATGGAAAAAGTTAGTGGAAACTTGATCGATTTCGAAAAAATTAGTGAGAATATACGAAAAGGAACCCCCCAGGAAAAATTCCTGGATACGCCACTGCTTAAAAGGAATCCAATTTGTTTTCGAAGCAAGAACCTGACTGCCTAAAATCGTCCATTGAGGGAGGCCCTGCCCACTTCCTCCCCCTTACCAACCAACCACATGTTACTTCTTTTTTAATGGTCAACGGAATCAATCTCGAGTACATTCGGGGTATCTACCGGACCAAACGGAGTACTCCGAGAGTAACCCAAATCCACCACCAATTCCGGGGAAAACCCGGTAACCCACCCGCCCATAGACATGACGGTGAAATTACCGATAAAACCCGTTTGGCTCAAGGATTAAACCCAGGTTTTCCTAGGTCTCTAATCATTGCCCACCAACACTTTACTTTGCACCAAACGAGTGTTAAACTTGCATCTCTAAACAGAAATACAATCCTTCCACACCAACCACATGTTACTATCAATCATCACTCTTTAGATCTCATTCACTTCCATTTCATCTTCTTCATTCAACAATACTACTAGCATTTGCTCTCAATTTCTAAAACACTAACACCAACCTCCTCCTTCTTCTTCTTCAACTGCCTTTTAACCATGCTTAACAACAACATTCCAAAACTACAAACTCACGTTTCAAATGCTGCTTGTCTTGGTGGGTGGTGGTAAGTTCAAAGCTCTAGCCTGCTCTCTCTCTCTCTTGTTTCTTTCACTCGTATTGTCATTTTCTGATTTGTTTTGTTTTTTACTAACTTTTGTCTGCTAGTTTTCTCTATCTTCAACTCTCTTCATCATCATATTCCTTCTGTTTCTGCGAGATTTCGTATGTTTTTAACCGTTTTTCCAACTTTCCGGTGGTTAATTTGCAAGTTATCAGATCTACATTGCTGTTTTATTGCATAAAGTTGAAATCTCAACGGTTTGTTTTTGAAATATGTTGGATTATTTGTTTGCTGTAATGTTAGTTTTTCCTTTTGAAGCTTATACGGTACGTTTTAAGTATATGTCCTTAAGGTGTTTGTTCTAATGCCTACATGAAGATGAACTTTGTTTTTTTGTGTTTTAATTGCTTTTTAAGTGGAAGCTTATAGCACACAGATTTGGTGTGTTTTTATTTTTGGTCTTGAATGTGTTTGATGAAATGCCAAGATGAACTATGAGATGGAAGTTGGTTTATGCTGAGAGTGCTTTGTGTTTATTTGCTGTTCAGGTGGAATTAATGAGAGAATTGGCACATTAACAAGTACAAACTAGATAATTACAGACTTTTGATCAAACAAAGAAAGAAGAAATATGTTGTGTGCTTGTTCCGGAGAGCAATTTAAGGTAGAAGAGCCGATTTCTCGGTCACCGGAGTCATTGGCTACACGGGATTTCTCAGCTAGTGGGCTTTCTTCTCGAACCGGAACTGGCGATTGGGACTCAAAGTTTGAAGATGCTCAAGTTGATGAAGCTGAATCCACTCTAAAAGAAGCCCTTTCTTTGAACTATGAGGTGAAAATGAACTGTTTTATTTCATGTTTGGAGTTCTTGATATAATATTTGTTTGCTTGTTTTTGTATATTTTTGTGGCATTGAATAAAAAGTGTATATGTGTATGGCATGTTATATGCAACTGAAGGAAGCCAGAGCTTTGTTGGGTAGACTGGAGTACCAGAAGGGCAATTTCGATGCTGCTCTTCAAGTTTTTTACGGAATCGACATCAAAAGTTTGTCGCCCAGGATGATTAAAGCTATTAGTGACAGAACCCTACAACATAATGTAAAATCTAAAAGGGAAATTACTATGGTAGGTTTGATGTCCCTGCATTCGGTGAGCTTGCTTCTGGAAGCAATCTTACTTAAAGCAAAATCACTTCAGGAGATGAGCAAGTTTAAAGGTATGATACACTGATACTCATCATTTGCTATCTTTTAACGCAATGTAGCATATTTTATATCATAATACTTGTGTTGTTCTATCAGAAGCTGCAAAGGAGTGCAAGATGATTTTGGATATAGTTGAATCCGCCTTACCTAACGGAATGCCCGATTCGATGACCGAAGACTGCAAATTGCAGGAAATGTTTCACAAAGCGTTAGAATTGCTTCCGGTGTTGTGGATAGAGACTGGGGATTTAAAAGAAGCTATTGCAGCATATAGAAGGGCTCTAGTTAAACCATGGAATCTAGACCCGCAAAGGTTATCTGCCTTACAAAAGGACTTGGCTGCTATATTACTTTATGGAGGCTTTGAAACAACCGTTCCTCAAGCCAAAACATGGGATGCGTGTTATCCCACAACCAACACCGAAGAAGCACTTCTGTTGCTGTTCATACTCATGAAAAAGTTATCATGTGGAGAAATCAGATGGGATCCCGAAATTATAAGCCATTTGAGTTTTGCGTTGTCAACGTGTGATCAATTCGAGTGTTTGGCTGTTCATGTGGAGCAACTTCTTCCTAGAGCGTATAAACGAATCGAAAGATGGTTTTTTCTCGCTCTTTGTTACAGTGCTGCTGGTCAAACCGAATCTGCGTTGAACATTTTAAAGAAAATTTCAGGTTCTTCTGAATCAGAACACGAACCGCATATCGCTTCGCTTCTTTTGGGAGCTAAATTGTGTTCGCAAGATCCTAATCATGCACACGAAGGAATAAATTTTGCTCGAAAAGTTATCGAATCAAGTGATCCAAAAAACGAGCATTTCAAAAGCACCGCCCATAAGTTTCTCGGAATTAATTACGGAAATGCAGCTAGGGTTTCTTTATCAGATTCCTGTAGAGTGTTTTACCATGAAGAATCTATCAACTCTCTCAATGCAGCTGCTTCGGTCGGTGTTAACGATGATCCTGAGGTTGTATTTTATCTTGGACTAGAAAACGCCATACAACGAAATTTGGATGTGGCATTTAGTAAGATGATGTTATATTCTGATATGGTTGCGGGGAGCTCATCAAAGGGTTTTACGTTACTAGCCTTGATCGTATCCGCTGAGCAAAGATTCAAAGATGCCGAAACGATAGTTGACATTGCATTGGATGAAACAGGAAGAGTTGACCAACTGGAACTTCTTAGGCTAAAAGCAGTGCTTCAAATTGCTCAACAACAGCCCAAACAAGCGATTGAAACATACAAGATTTTACTAGCTCTTATTCAAGCACGTGGTGAACTTCGAAGCAAGAACATGGGTTATGAGGTATAGCTGCATTTATTTCTTCTTCTGTATACATTTATATAAAGTATTAATTATAATTTCCGTTTATATGATTTTGATAGGCAATGGAGCAAAAACTGGAAATTGAAGCTTGGTTAAATCTGGCCAATATATACACCAAGCTTGAATCTACATCTGATGCAGAAATCTGTGTTAATAAAGCCAGATCAAAGGAATTCTATCACCCTGGAGCTTGGCATTCTACTGGTTTGTGCATAATCTCATCGATATTTATATAACGAGTAAAATATCATTTTCGTCCCTGAGGTAGTATTGCGACTTTTGTCCAAAGGTTTGTATTTGCGCATCTGGACCCAAAAGGTTTGAAATCATGCCATTTTCATCTAGCTCGTTAACTCCATCCATTTTTCTCCGTTAAGTCAGGGGTATTTTCGTCTTTTTTGTTAACTTAAAAGGGCAATCCGGTCTTTTGATTTTTGAATACTTGTACATTATGCTAAATGCTTGTACATAAAGTGAAAAAGACCGAATTGCCCTTTAAGGTAACATAAAAAGACGGAAATACCATTGACTTAACGGAGAAAAATGAATGAAGTTAACGAGTCGGATGAAAATGGCAAGATTTCAAACCTTTTGGATCCAGATGCGGAAAAATTGACGAAAGTCGCAAAACAGGTCAAACCTCGGACGAAAATGACATTTTACTCTTACATAAATTCTTATTTTCACTACTTTTTTTAAATAAGGTTTTGATAAGTTGTGTTGTCTTGTTGCAGGTTTGTTATTTGAAGCTCAATCTTTACACAATGAAGCACTTATCGCCTTTTCAGTTGCGTTGTCTATAGAACCGGATTATGTCCCGAGTATTATTTCAACAGCAGAAACATTAATGAAAATGGGTGGCAGCGAAACGCTTCCAATTGCAAGAAGCTTCTTAATGAACTCGTTGCGGTTAGAGCCTACCAACCATGATGCATGGTTTAACCTGGCTTTGATCTGCAAAAAGGAAGGTTTAGTGCAGCAAGCTGCAGATTTTTTCCAAGCTGCGCATGAGCTTGAATCATCGGCCCCGGTTCAGAGCTTTGTGTAGCGATATCTTGCTAGTTGAATTTTGTGAATACTCGAAAATATGTACATTCGTTTATGGCTTATGAGTTGACAAGTGTCATTAGAATTCAGCGAAAGATAACCAATGTCGAGTCAGTTTTTGGTGCCTGTTTGATGAATCATCCAAGTGATTTAACCCAAGGGAAAGGACTCAAAAACAAAAAAAAGAGTTAAATGCCATTTTAGTCCCTGTGGTTTGGACCATTTTGCCAGTTTAGCCCAAATGTTTTATTTTTCGCCTATGGGTCCAAAAAGGTTTCACCGTTGCCATTTAAGTCCACCGGGTTAACTTCATCCATTTTTTTGTTAACGAGAAGGGTAATTCGGTCATTTTATATGTAATTCTGTTAACTAGAAGGGCAATTCAACCATATAAAATGACCGAATTGCCTTTCTCGGCATCTCGTTAACAAATATAATGGACGAAGTTAACCCAGTGGACTAAAATGACAACGGTGAAACCTTTTTGGATCCACAGGTGAAAAATGAAACCTTTGGACTAAACTGGCAAAATGGCCCAAACCACAGGGACTAAAATGACATTTAACTCAAAAAAAAAAAAAAACCAGGTTTTTGGTTGTTTGTTCAACAAACAGGTGTTCGGGTCGACCAACTTAACCCATTTAATCAAACAAGTTGACACGTCAACATTTAAAACTGGAAGAGGAAAAAAAATAGTTTTTATAAGGTGATAAGGTCAACCTGTCAATCTATTTATGATTTGTTAACCCACTTGTTATAACCCATTGCAACTTGCCAAACCGCTTACAACTTGATTACAACTCAACCACAATCTCTCAATTTATTTGCCTTGTTTAGATAAATGGGTTACACCTGCTGTATTCACATTACACAAATTTAAGTGTGTTAAAGAGTCAATGTCTTTCTCACAATCAAATATATGAACGGTGTTTAAGTTCGTCGCTACACCCTGCCAACCCATTAACTTGACACGATTGTCAACTTCAAGATTTTCACCCTCTTTTGTATTCCTCATTTAAGCAATTTAACCCAGTAATTAACTAAAAAGTATAATTTATGAAGAGTTTTAAAGCTAATTAGTCCAACAAGCATTGTGATGGGTTAGAACTGATTCCAATAGATCAATCCAACATCTATATATGGTAAATATTATTTGGTTAAACAGAGCCAAGAATGCAGGGGGGAAATACATGTATTTTTAGAAGGTAATTAAGCTAAGAGGCTAAAGCTGTCATTTAACTACTCATTTCCTCAAACTTCTGGTGGGAATTGGAGTACAAAAAGAAAAACAATTGCCCCTTCAAGTTTATTACACTTTGTACACAATTAAATAGATGGAAATCCAAAGCAGGAGCTAGAAACAAACTTTTGTACAGTATTTATTGCCATTTCTGCAAATAATTATTTCAGGGACAACTTCCAGTTCTTGATGATCTTACAAACACTGCATTCATCCATGTGGGTAAGTGATGAGTCTAGCTGTCAACAATAAGGAGGTATAAATGCCATTTAAGTTTTATTAAACATTTGAAAAAGAACCTTCATATAACAGTTAAAGTTACTAACTTGTTAAATCAAACAGATAACTTGTAAACTTCAAATGTGAAGTTATAAATGATTCCTAATGATTTGACAATGATGTTTAAGGGTGGATGTTGTTCTTACATAAAAAAGACGTCATCCCATCTGCCACTGCACGCACAAAATAATTCCCGTTATATTTCAAAAATGAAAAGAAGACCATAGAGACAAAAAACGAGTTAAATAATGATAAAATGCATGTATAGAACACCATAAGGAAAAAAAAGAATTGAAAAAAAGTGAAGATCAGGTATACCTTAAGAGTGGGTTCGCCTTTATTAGTATGTGAAGCCTGTTTTGCAGCTGCTTGCATCTGAGCTCGCGCAGCTCTACCTGCAGCTGATTGTGCAAATTGTTCTTGCCTGCCAATTCAGCCATCAAAAATATTGCAACTATAATCAACATATGCTCTGATATTTCCATAAATTTAAAATAAGAATGCAAGGCTTCAGTTATCATCTTGATTATCCATATGTCAAAATAGCTTTGAAAATTGGATCCAGTTTTTTTTTTTTCCAAATTGAAAAGCAACAACAACACCATATTTGAAACTCAATATTTCCAAAAATCAATCACTTGTATCATGATCATACCGAAAACAAATCCGAAGATCAAGATAACCGGCCTTAATAGCTAATATGCACCGTGTGCAGGGTAAGACAGTGTTTGCTGATCAAACTAACTATTTTTTCAAGCACCACTAACATCAATCATGAATCAAACTAATGTAAAAATATACCTAGGGCTCAAAACAGTAAGTAATTAATGAAATTGAATGCTATCAGATGAAAACAGCCAATCAAACTAACATATACTTTTGAAACAACAACTGATTGAAAGAGAAAGAGGAATGAATTGCCTTTTTTCGGCGGCTTCAGCGGCTTTAGCTCGAGCTTCTTGAGAAGCCCTGCGTTCTTCCTCCAATCTCTCCTGTTTGGCTAACCCTCCATCGAAGCAACCGAAGCACCCCATCTCACGCAGAAATTGAAATTGTCGGTCAATTTGGATCGGGCGTGTAATATGGGTCTACATGATCAAACAATTTTAGTTGATTTCTACTTTTCTTTTCTAGTGCATTCATCTTCTAGACAATTTTAGTTTTTGTCCTTAGAGTTACCGTAATAAAAAAATTCGTCTTGTGATTTTGATTTTTTCCAATTCTTACTCTATAAAGGTGTGGCTAAATACACTTTCATTTTTACTGTTTATACGTCTCTTTTAAAAGTATCATTTTTACAATTTTTTAAATTCCACCTTTGTATTTTCTATTTTTTTGAAAATAAATTCTTATGTTCTTCGTTCAATCGCTTTATATATTATTTTAGATATTAAACTAATATTCAAATAACTTTATAAAATTACCAATCAAATAGTACAATGAAGATAGAAGAATGCGTGACAAATTCCTATTTCAAGATTTTTTATTTATTTTAAAGTCCATACAATTGTATTCAACAACATTTGACGTGGTTGAACGACTACGTTTATATGAATGTTGAGGATTGGCTCGAGTTTTTTGTTGTTGTTTCTTTAAGCATGGTCGTCCACGGGTATTTTTTTCGAACAGTAGGTTCTTCAAATGATGTTTTACTTGGATCAATTATTTCTTTTAGCTTTTCTAGCAACACTTTCTTCCCCGGCTTGGACTGCTTGTCAAAGAGTTCTTTAAACATTATTAATTCAGCATCACAAGTAATATCAACTTTTTCCTCATGTTTTAACGGCGATATATAAAGTTTCCTCCAAAATATGTCGATCGAATCCAATGGAATACACCGCTCTGCGTACAAAAAATCAACTTATTATTTTTTTTTTGTCCATTGGAATGGTGAATATATATTTAAAAATAAATCGAGTTATTGTGGTGGTATTGACTAACCTTCTTTCACATGTGTTGAAACTACGCAAGCACATGGTAATCCACAACTCTTACGAACTTGACAACCACAATTAGAAGAGTTTAACCTGCTCTCTTCCACTATTATATCTAATGCGTTATGAGAAACAAAACCACGTAGTAGTTTCAAGACTGGTAAATTATGTTTATGCTTTAGTGTATTCTTACTCTTTTGGAAACTTGCTTTAATTGATGTATATTGTGAATTCACAATGTCATCAATGCAACCAACAAACTTATCTAAGCTAGAAATTGGTGAATTCAAGTATACTTTTAGCTTTGCATGTTGGTTCTCAACTCTATTGGTTGTCTGATTTCTAAATGTAAGCATTCATCAGTCCAAACCGAGACAAATAGTTCTTTGTGATTGTCAAAGCAAGTATTTTCCAGGTAATGTAAGACACCTGTAAGATGATGACGAGGACACTAATAAATAAAACACCACCGACAACAACAACAATAATAATAATAAAAATAATAATTAATACCTGGATGTTTTGTCACACCCCCAAAATCCACACGCGGGGTATCACCGCTTGGAGGCGTGACATGACCAGGATCAAGCCACCAATCATATTGAACAATGTAATATATAACAAGGATAACCCCAAACACAATATAATTGGTGTCCAAAATAAATTAACCAAATCCAAGTATCAGCGGAAGCATAAAGTTGTAAAACCAAATCATAAATTTTAAAAGTTCAAATGTTCCACATGGAACTCCACATTCCACGTTCCACAACGACTCTTCCCCATGCAAGCTCCAGCTATGTACCTAATGACCTGCAAAGCATGTAGTAACGAGTCAACAACAAAGTTGAGTGAGTTCACAGTTGGGTGTTTGTTTTAAGTTGTTTCCAAAAACGGTTTCCTTTAACTGGCATCCCTGCCGTGGGGGTTACCCCATAGTTGAAAACGTGATTTGTTTATCTCATTTACTCTGGTTATCCAGCCGTGGGGGCTACCCCATGTTTATGCTACTAGACTCGTTACCATATCGACCACTGACTTTAGTCATGTTTATGTGCCCTTAGCGTCAATGTCTATCATCATTGACGTGCCCAGATCCATTAGTTCACGCCCGTCCTCTGCGGCACGGTGTGAGGCTTGTCAGACCTAAATAGCGCTATCTAACTAATGACCCGCTCGCTATTGGTCCGGCGATTAAGTCGATATAAAAAGGAGGGACTTCGTGATAGAGTTTTGGTCTAGTGAAATTTAACTGTCCATGAGGACGAGGAATTACATTCCTTAACCCGTACTGTCCTACCCAAGAAGGACGAGGAATCCATATTCCTTAACCCATTCCCAACCCACCGGGAATTACCATGCTTTATAGAAAGTGTGAACTCACCTTAGGTTAGCTCGGCAGATAAGTAAAGGTATATTGAGCTCCTAGTGGTCAACCACGTCCTAACATGGTTACCATACAAGTCAGGTCTAGGTTCAAGAATTGCACGTATGTTTACACAGGACCTAACACGTATTGATCATGGCAAACACGTATAACACATTAACAGTAGCAGTCAAGTACTCATCATGTCCAACTTGTGCGATGTCACACCCCAACCAATGGCGGAAACATCGGGATGAGACGAAGTGTGAAGATTGCTAGAGACATCATAACGCTATTTGTGACAATATTTAATAAACCGATTTCATTTCATAATTCATTTGTTAACATTACAAGGAAATCAAACAATATTAAGTTCAAGGGAAATACAATACAACATAATCAAAATTGATACAACGATTAAACCTAAACGTCTATATGTGTATCTAGGCATCAACGCTACTTCATTTCATAGCATCATCGTCCTCAACCTGTAACATGTTTAAAATAAAGTTCAATGCAAAAGCAAAGGCGAGTATACAAGTTTGGTACATACATAGCATAAGTTTTTAAACAATTCCTCATAGCAAGCATGTGATTCAAGATAAACAATAAATTTGGCATGTGTCTAGCATATCAACCCAAATGAGACGCAAGATGCTCATGACATAACCACAAGTCTACGGGCGGGTCGTCAATCCTATAGCGCTACATATGTCACGGTTAGGCTCGTACGAAGTTAATGATAAGTTCAACACATAAAGTTTCACCCAAGTTTAAAGCATCAAGCAATCACGTATACAAGCATGTTATAGGAATGTTCATGTGTTTAAGCAAAATGTTCATGTGTAAGTTTTTGATAGGTAAACATGTTACACCCCAAAAGTGATAAAAGTAAAAGGGGGGAATACGAGTATACTCACAATATTGCATAGGCTTTCCGATTATCCAATGTGACGAAGTTGATGAGATAGGAGGACGGAACTCCGAGGTCACGCTATAGGGCAAACGATGGTGCATGAGTAAACGGGATTTTGACGGAGGATTTGAAGTAGGATTTAAAGTGTATCTAGTTGATATAGACGTGCATATATTTATATATTATATAGTTTAAGTAATATTTCTAAATTAATTCATTCAAAAATATTGTTGAAATGTTGTCCAAAAATAAAAATAATTATACGTATGTATCTATTTTATAAAAATTAGCCGAAGTTGATAGGTTTCGTTTTATAGGATTTACACGTTTCGTTTTACGAAATTTTTACGAAAACGGGCAGAGTTTCCTCTGTTTTTGGACGATCCCGACATTGTAAATTGTCGATATATTTGTCAAAATTCAACTGGTAAAAATAATATGTATAAAAATTCACATCGAATAGTTAGAATATAAATGAACGTCAAGTGTATCGATTCGAAGTTGATTAGTATAAAGCTATATAAACGAAATGCTATAAAATAAACGTGTCGTAAATGTTTACCAAATTTCGCGAGTAACCCGTTAGTCCGACAGTTGACCGGGCTCGACCCGTTGACTGACTTTGACCGAACAGAAACGAACAGAAAACTAAAACAAGACACGAATCAAGACCTGAACAATTCATACTCGAATCATATTCAAAACGAAACCGAATAAACTCAAAGTTCTCACCTGAACTGGGATTCGAACTGGAACCGGACATCGAATCTGACCCGAATAGAACCGAGCCGAAGTACGACCTGAACTTTGACCAGATTTGACCAGCTTAACTGACGTTAACCGGGTTTAACCAAACCCGAACATCGAACCCGATTCTGTCGAACCTGACCGAGACTCGAGCCGGAACTGAAACTGAAGTGTTGTTGACGGAAATCGAGCCAAACGCGGCGCTTGACAGCCGCCGCCGCTGCCCTCATTCGCCGATCTCTCTCTCTCTCAGTCTCTCTCTCTCTTCGTTCTCGCTGTGTTCGCCGCCGCACGCCACCACAAAGATGGTGGTGGCCGGTCGTCCCTTCGAACAGAGGTGGGTGAAGTTGCAGGTGTGTCGGCTGTGAGTGTTCACCGGTCATAGAGGGAAAGGATGAGGGAGATCGAGAGGGAATCAGGTAGATGAGTCTGTAGATTTAAAGGCACTTGTGTGTGTAGGATCAGGGGGACATGTATCACTCTTGGGTGTGTTTAGTAGGGTTTCACTTCTAAAAGATGAAGGAGAAGGAGCAGGGACAAGAAGATGGGGGGAAATATAAGTGGGTGTCGGCTGGTGGAGAAAAGGATTTAGGGTTTTCAACAAATGAAATAGATAGGGTTTTAAATAGATAGGTAAGTTATGTTGTTAAAAAGAAAAGAACTAATTTAATAACAAACTAACTAGGTTAGTTTATTAACTTTAATATCTCACGAGACTGACTAGGTTAATATAAAATTAATCCCTTTTTTTTAAATAGTAATATTAATTAATTTAATTAATTAATTGAAATAGGATAGATAAATAATCCTATTTATGAACGAATTAATTTAAAGATAGAAATTTTCGACGATTATAACGAAACGACGAACACAGGGATACAAAGTTTCAAAAAAAATAGGAACATGAACAACGGTTTCTAAATATGGAAAGTTATGAAAATGCGGAGCGTTACAGTCTCCCCTCCTTTAGGAAATTTCGTCTCGAAAATTATTCAAGAGCTAGACTTGAAAGGATTTTGGCAAAGAGAAGAGATTCGTTTAAAAATTGAGGCTTGTATGAAGAACAACGGAGAATAACGGAGATGTAAGGGTGAACGATTGATCTAATAGGCGATTACAAGTATAAGAATGGCATACGTATCGGATAGACAAAAGTAGTGTGTTAAGAATTGAGTCTCGTCGTGGATAATCGGATATAATGCGTTTGTGAGTTGTTTAAAGTTTGAATTAGGTCCAAAGTAGGTCTGTAAAACACTGAATTTCTCGTGACACGTCTTACGAAAGTTTGGTAACATGGTGAAAACACTTATATATAGGAAGTACCAGCGGCGTATCCACCATGTTTTAACCACATTACGTTTGTTTCGTATTCGGTGTCATGTTACGTTCCGTGTCTTACCATACACAATAGTATACTCTATGGTTCTCATACGCCTATCACTATAATCCCGTGTGCACCCGCGATTATATTGATCGTCGCATGATCCACATAGCTTGTACTAGTCGTGTATGAGTCAGGGTATACATAATTTAAAAATTAAGAATGTGTACGTGTAAGAATGTAGTATGTAAGCAAGTCCATGCTTAAGTATGTATGAGACCCACGTACGCAATTCACTCGGATTACGCTCGCGTATGGGTACGAATGTATGAATCATGAGTTTAAGTATGAATATGCATGTATGTATGAGCATAAACATAAAACGTGTAAATAGTATGTGGATAAGCATAAGCATAAAACGTATGAAAAATGAGTATAAATGCGAGTACAAACATGAGTATAAGCGTAATCACAAGGCGTATGAGTATAAATACAAGTATCAGTGTGAACATAAGATGTATGAGCATAGATATGAATATGAATATGAATGTGAATATAGGTGTAAAACATGAAGGTTAAGTATAAATAAAATATATGTGTATGAATATAAGTGTAACAAAGTTGTATAAGTGCAAATGAAAACATAGATCGCATGAATTTGAATACGAATGTGGTATAGGCATGAACGTAAGGACAACGTAAATGTATAATTGTGAGTGTATGTATAAACGTAAAACGTATAAATTTTGAATCATGAGCATAACATAAGTGTGTAAGTGTGAACATACGAAAAGGCATAAAATGCATAAGTATGGATGTAGGTAATAATGATTTTGTTTATAGTATAAATCGAAATACACGAGTTTATACGCGTAAAAGACTAAAAGTTTTGAGTCTGAAAGAAAAAGGAACGAGTGATGCGCGTGAGCTTGTGGTGACCAAAACGTGTAAAATGATATGCATATATAGTTGTTTGCGCAAAACGTGAAGTTAAAATAGATTGAGTTGTCACGAAATATAGACTCTAGTTTGTGAATGTAAAGAGAGTATAAAACATCTATTGGTTATGTGGAAAGTACTTTGTAAAGGAATGGAAATGCTACTGCGGTTTTAAAAGAGTTTACATAAGTTGAAAATTTGTCGGTCCTTATGAAGTTTCCTTGCCCACATGTTTTGAATTTAATTGTCGTATCGAGTGAGGTTTTGAAAAAAAAAAGTTTTAGAGATTAATAAGTTTGCATCGTTTTAAGCAACTTTGTGTTAGGAATTTTGAAACTTACAGCTTCTTGTTAAAAAGTTGATCCTTAGAAAAGGTATTTGGTACATGAACTTAGTGATTGTTGAAAAATGTTTCATTGGTTTTGAAAAAGAATTGTAGTAAATGATTAAATAATATTGGTAATATTTTATAGGTGTGTGCGAAAAAGTTGATGTGATTCTCAATTGAGAATAACAATCTCTAGTTTAATGGTGTGAGAGGAGCGTGTTTCAATGTTTACGTTGATTGGTGAATTTGTGGGCAACGGATTTATTAAACCGACTTGGCTGACAAGTAGTATTTCGTGAAATTTTGAAAATCGAGGAACACGCGTTTATGGTAACATTTAAAATTTTTGTGTATGCGAGTGATGTGAAAATACATTATAGAATAAGAGGTACGTTTAAATAAATGAAGCATTTTGAAATACATGATAAATGATTTAGGTATAAACATGATCGTGTTTACGTAATATAGTCTATTAAAGAAAGTATTGGTAACGATCACCTAGGTAAGGGAATCACCCCAAATCCGTTGGCGAGGTCGTTGTAAAATGAGAAAAGAAGCGAAGTTAATCGTCAAGGTAAGGAAATCACTCCTACCTCGATGATATGTCTCTGCTCGTTGTTATAAAAGCGTAAATAAAATTACGTGAAATCATGCATGCTAATAATGTATAATCGTATGAAAAGTAAGAGTATGATGTTACGCGAAAATGAAATCTCGAAAAATTGTTCAAAATTGACAAAAGATCGAAAATAATAAAGCGTAAGCTCGAATAAAACTTGGATGGTTCCAAACGGAACATTGACTAACCAAAGTGATCGAAAGATCTTTTGAAATTGAGAAACATGTTTTGGCCTAATAGGTGGAATACTCTCGCCGATATCTCGGCTAACGGTATTCACCCTTCCAGTTACTACATGTTCCCAATCCATCAAAAATTCGAGACTTGGCGGGATTTTTTTTGAAAATCAAGGAGCGGAACTAGTCGACAAGGTGCGGGTTTCACCCCTAACTTGACGATTTCGTACCCTAAATGTGGTTGGTACTCGTCGGGTCAAAATTTAATTTCGAATTGTTGACGAGGGTCCACGAGAATTTGAAATTTTGAAATTCTCCATCAAGGTGAGGATTTCACTCCTAACTTGGTGGTAAATTTCGTGTAAGAAAAGAAAAGTAGAAGGATTGAGAGTCATTCACCAAATTGTGGGTTTCACGCCTATTTTGGTGAAGTCGTCTCGTTTGTGTATTATGAGTGTTGTCGGATTTAGAAATATCGAGTAAAATGCATGAGGGAAGTGTATGTCAAAGGAATAGGCAAACAAGTAAAAACACGTAAGAAGGCATATCAAGAATGGTACATAAATAATGAAATAATAAATCAAGTATTAACACATAGAGAAATAGGTCAAGAATAACACGTGAAGAATCGAACAACGAAACAAGTATTAACACATAATAAGACAAACATTAATGCATAAGAATAACATGTCGAATATTACCCACGAGTGATATACATGTTTAAAAGAGCATAAATAAGAAACAAATAAAGTATCATGTAGTAGTTCAAGCAAAACATACGAATAAGGCTCTAAAACTATAGACTAGGTAAAAGCATTCCTACTTTTCCTAATTCCCTATAGTTATGGCTCTGATACCAATCTGTCACACCCCAACCAATGGCGGAAACATCGGGATGAGACGAAGTGTGAAGATTGCTAGAGACATCATAACGCTATTTGTGACAATATTTAATAAACCGATTTCATTTCATAATTCATTTGTTAACATTACAAGGAAATCAAACAATATTAAGTTCAAGGGAAATACAATACAACATAATAAAAATTGATACAACGATTAAACCTAAACGTCTATATGTGTATCTAGGCATCAACGCTACTTCATTTCATAGCATCATCGTCCTCAACCTGTAACATGTTTAAAATAAAGTTCAATGCAAAAGCAAAGGCGAGTATACAAGTTTGGTACACATATAGCATAAGTTTTTAAACAATTACTCATAGCAAGCATGTGATTCAAGATAAACAATAAATTTGGCATGTGTCTAGCATATCAACCCAAATGAGATGCAAGATGCTCATGACATAACCACAAGTCTACGGGCGGGTCGTCAATCCTATAGCGCTACATATGTCACGGTTAGGCTCGTACGAAGTTAATGATAAGTTCAACACATAAAGTTTCACCCAAGTTTAAAGCATCAAGCAATCACGTATACAAGCATGTTATAGGAATGTTCATGTGTTTAAGCAAAATGTTCATGTGTAAGTTTTTGATAGGTAAACATGTTACACCCCAAAAGTGGTAAAAGTAAAAGGGGGGAATACGAGTATACTCACAATATTGCATAGGCTTTCCGATTATCCAATGTGACGAAGTTGATGAGATAGGAGGACGGAACGCCGAGGTCACGCTATAGGGCAAACGATGGTGCATGAGTAAACGGGATTTTGACGGAGGATTTGAAGTGGGATTTAAAGTGTATCTAGTTGATATAGACGTGCATATATTTATATATTATATAGTTTAAGTAATATTTCTAAATTAATTCATTCAAAAATATTGTTGAAATGTTGTCCAAAAATAAAAATAATTATACGTATGTATCTATTTTATAAAAATTAGCCGAAGTTGATAGGTTTCGTTTTATAGGATTTACACGTTTCATTTTACGAAATTTTTACGAAAACGGGCAGAGTTTCCTCTGTTTTTGGAAGATCCCGACATTGTAAATTGTCGATATATTTGTCAAAATTCAACTGGTAACAATAATATGTATAAAAATTCACATCGAATAGTTAGAATATAAATGAACGTCAAGTGTATCGATTCGAAGTTGATTAGTATAAAGCTATATAAACGAAATGCTATAAAATAAACGTGTCGTAAATGTTTACCAAATTTCGCGAGTAACCCGTTAGTCCGACAGTTGACCGGGCTCGACCCGTTGACTGACTTTGACCGAACAGAAACGAACAGAAAACTGAAACAAGACACGAATCAAGACCTGAACAATTCATACTCGAATCATATTCAAAACGAAACCGAATAAACTCAAAGTTCTCACCTGAACTGGGATTCGAACTGGAACCGGACATCGAATCTGACCCGAATAGAACCGAGCCGAAGTACGACCTGAACTTTGACCAGATTTGACCAGCTTAACTGACGTTAACCGGGTTTAACCAAACCCGAACATCGAACCCGATTCCGTCGAACCTGACCGAGACTCGAGCCGGAACTGAAACTGAAGTGTTGTTGACGGAAATCGAGCCAAACGCGGCGCTTGACAGCCGCCGCCGCCGCTGCCCTCATCCGCCGATTTCTCTCTCTCTCAGTCTCTCTCTCTCTCTCTTCGTTCTCGCTGTGTTCGCCACCGCACGCCACCACAAAGATGGTGGTGGCCGGTCGTCCCTTCGAACAGAGGTGGGTGAAGTTGCAGGTGTGTCGGCTGTGAGTGTTCACCGGTCATAGAGGGAAAGGATGAGGGAGATCGAGAGGGAATCAGGTAGATGAGTCTGTAGATTTAAAGGCACTTGTGTGTGTAGGATCAGGGGGACATGTATCACTCTTGGGTGTGTTTAGTAGGGTTTCACTTCTAAAAGATGAAGAAGAAGGAGCAGGGACAAGAAGATGGGGGGAAATATAAGTGGGTGTCGGCTGGTGGAGAAAAGGATTTAGGGTTTTCAACAAATGAAATAGATAGGGTTTTAAATAGATAGGTAAGTTATGTTGTTAAAAAGAAAAGAACTAATTTAATAACAAACTAACTAGGTTAGTTTATTAACTTTAATATCTCACGAGACTGACTAGGTTAATATAAAATTAATCCCTTTTTTTTAAATAGTAATATTAATTAATTTAATTAATTAATTGAAATAGGATAGATAAATAATCCTATTTATGAACGAATTAATTTAAAGATAGAAATTTTCGACGATTATAACGAAACGACGAACACATGGATACAAAGTTTCAAAAAAAATAGGAACATGAACAACGGTTTCTAAATATGGAAAGTTATGAAAACGCGGAGCGTCACATGCAACCCGAAGATATAGCCCAATAAACAGACGGCCCAACCTATTGTGCGATCAGCATAACTTGTGCGATCCACAATGGGTTGTGCGATTCAATCATACCCGGCCCAATTAACATAAGCAGTCCAACATGAACACGACCCAACAAATTAAACAGTTCAACAACCTTGTGCGGTCCAGTTCAACTTGTGCGACTGAACAAGACTTGTGCGATTAAGTTTGGGCTTCAAGGCCCAACAGTAATGCAGTTTATGTTGATTGTGTGAGGCCCAAGCCTTGTGCGATCGACACCTTCTTGTGCGATGCACAGGTCTTGTGCGATCATGCATACCTTAGTTGTACACTGTGTTCTAACTTATTGTACATCAGTCTATCTTGTGCGAATGCCTTGTGCGATCAGATCAGATCTTGTACGATCTGATCTTGTGCGACCAAGGAGTCTTGTGCGATCAGTTATAATTTCCGAATTTCATGCAATCAGTTTTATTGTTTCCATTTATGTAGTTATCAATCAACAACTAACAGTTTCTAAACCAAACAATAATCGATCAAAACAAGCATATTCCAACCAATTCCTCATGAACCCTAGTTATGAATGACACATGAACAATAATCATAACACTTAAACATATTAACCTGATTCATATTCTTGATCATTAGCATGCATACCAACATAACAATACCACAAATCGTCTAACATAAACACATCACGGCCGAGTAATATACAATCGGTTCTTGATTATTATCATGCAAATTCCTAGTTATATGAACATTATCAATTACACATGTGAGCCGAGTTCATGAACATAAATCATAATCAAGCACATAACCTCCCTAGATTATCAGGTAAACCAACACATCATCTATCATGCAACTAATGATTAAAACACTAACCGATATAACACAAGGATGATCCGAATCCAGGAAGTCTTCGATGGAAAGGAGGGGAGTTTGCCGTCGAGTTCGAGAGGAGAGAAAGAGAGATAATTAGGGTTTGGTGTGTTTTGGGTGCTTTGCAAACAATGAGGAAACAAAACCCCATAAGGGTTATGTCTTAGCTTAAATAGACTGGTGGCCGAACCCATCATGGGCTGCCCATTTGGTTTCGGGTTCAATCATAGTGGACCGAGTGGGAAGTGTGACAAGGATGAGATGTTCGGCCCAGTATGGGCTTGTGCGATCGGGTTGTGTTGTGCGATCCGAGTCATATATATATATATATACATACATAGATTCACATAATACAAACATAAAAGCTCATAAACATTCATTAAGTCAACATATCAGATAATCACACAAAGTTCACATACGTTACATTAAGCACAAAGATAGGTTCTGAAATACGAGTTGTCACATGTTTGGTCAACATTGATTGAAGTTCTTTGTATTTTTCCTTGTATGATGTCAAAGTAATCGGGTAGCAATCAGACAAATTGGTTGGCATGCATTCATGAGTGCGAAATCTATGTCTGTAACTATAACGCATGGTTGCATGTAGTTATCTAGAATTGACTTTAAGCACTTTAATACCCATAAGTAGACATCCTTTGTTTCTTTATGCATAAACGTAAAAGCTATAGAAAATGTCTTGCTGGTAGAAGTTACACCAACAATTTCAAGAAAAGGTATGTTATACTTGTTTGTCTTATACCTGGCATCCATAAGCATCACATCTGGGAATGCACGCAATAAGTCTAACGATGTCGGATGAGTGAAGAAATAATATTTCCAACACATTTGAAATACTATTGGTAGAAGTATAATAAGTATAAGATTTTTCGTGTAAATGAGACATAACAACCTGCATTGGACTTTTTCCTTTATGGGTTATCTTTCGAATTTTATTGTGTGCATTGTATACAGTTTTAAGCGTAGAGACATTATCTTCATTCTGCTCCTTTATGCTACTGAGAATATCTCGTGGCGCCACATGCTTCTTCGTCAAATCTGCCACTAATTGAAATTCGTTACATGACAATTGCTCTACAAATGTATGCCCCTCCATATGTTGTGCAGGTAGATGATTATGTTCATCGCGTATCACATTTAACTTCCAAGAATCGTTATCTTTTGTATATGCCCCGATCAATTCAAACGGACAATCAATTTTTTAGTGCCAGTTGCTTTACTTGTACCTTTAACGGGCCTATACGCTCCACCACATTCACACATTAGTATGACTTTACAATAGCCACTTGGCTTTTTTTGTGATCTTTTAATGACGATAACATGGCCAACAACACGTGCGACTGTGACACCTGTGTCACTTCAACCATCATACGAATTCCAAACCAATGAAATATTGCATTTCATACTTGGAATTTGTATAAATATGTGTATCGTTTGCACATATCAATTCTTGTTCGATTTCGAGCTTTAAATCGCTTCTGGAAGATTATACGCGATCTGATGAGTACATATAATCAGTTTAATGCAACAAACACTCCAGAACAGTGACATAGGCTTAAAATACCTTAAATAACCTTTACATAACTTAGAAATAAGTTTTAGATGGTTTGGTGTGTCGAAATCAAGTTTATTCGCTTATAGGGACTCATTTCGACAAACTGCGAAAGTATGCCGATTCGTACTGTAACGAACATTTCATAACTTGATCATAAGTTAAACATACCCTAAATATCCTTTACATAGCATAGAAATAAGCTTTGAGGGGTTCGGTATGCTAAAATAAACTTATTTGATCAATAGAGACTAAAAGCGTCAAAAGTGCATAAGTTTGCATTTTCGCGCATATCTTACGTTCTAAATATACACGGACATCCAAAAATTTATTTAATCATTAAAATATTTTATTTCAGTGATTGGCATGATAAAATTCCATTCGTCGCGTAATTTGGATCGTTTTTGCGTTCGTTACGATTTCCGTCGTAATTAACCGAACAACGCAACTGTACGACCAAACGAACCGACATCAGAGATGTTTTTGAGCATATTTTAAGTTCCCTATACTTTAACTTTATTTTAGAGCCTTGAAATGGGGTTAACGGGGCTTAAAAGTGCAAAAAAAATCAAGTTTTACAAGTGCAGGGACCATTTTTGAAATTTCTGGCAGATACAGTGAACTTGGTCCATTTTTGAGATTTTGATGGTTTTAACCCATGGTTTTGCACCCTATGGGCTGGTATTTGATGGTTTTACATGTTCCCATGGTATTCTAAAACCTTGGGCCCAAGTGTAAGGCCATGATTAAAGCACGGTTCTCGATAAACGATTTTAACGGTAGACCGAATCCTATATATACCCACCTCATTTTCATTCTTTCCTCACACATGATCTAATTTTCTCTAATTTGAAGCTCAAATGCTTCATACCTAAGAATTTATAGATCATATCTTCCTAGCTTGGACCCTTTGTAAGCTTATTTCTTTCTTTTAAGCGGGAAAGTCAAACAGTGTTTGACTTTCTGCATTGACCAGTTTATGGTCAACACGAAGTTCGTTTGAACTTCGCGACATGAGCGTAATAACGATGGTTATAGTCCCAAGTGATTATACCTACTGATTACCACGTTGATTAGGTATAGTGACGAGTCATAGTTTCGGCCAAAATGTGTATTTAAGCGTATTTTGTAACCAAACTATTCTTGGGTATCAAAACCGTTTGTTTTGATATCTAACTTGTTTTCAAACCTTGTTAAACATGTTTTAACATGTTTAACTCGTCACTTTAGGTTTAGTGCTTATATAGGGTCGTAAGGTAAGCGGTCTAAACAACCGCTTAGACTTTCGAACCCGACCCGTTTGGTCGATCATTAGGATCCGACCAAGCACATTAGGTGACCATAGTTGCATAGGGAATAACCTTCCGAGGTTATACCTTATGGTCACTTCGTTTAGTTAGTTGTATGATAGGTAGTTTATATGCCTTAGGAAAATGACCAAAATGCCCTTTTTATGCATAATTGATATTTAAGCATATGTAACCCAAACTTTTTGTCATTTAACTGATTATGCAACATAATTAAACATGTTTAGGCATATAATACTTGTCATAGGACTAGTTAGGCATTCCGAACGCGTTTTACGCGAACGACGCGTTAAAGTAGCGTAAGCTACCTAAACGGGTCGAAATGGGCCGTAAGCACTTAGGTTAGGTTTCGTTTTAGTATGTAGGCTTTGTTAAACCATATCATATGAGTTCCCACACTCATTTGATTTACAAAACCTCATTCTATCCGATCTTCCGATTTAGGTCCGGTTTATTTACTTAGTTACCTATATTAGGTGTCGTTTGATTCCGTGATCCCTCTAGCTGGCTTGGTAGTTGTTCAAGACTTCTAAGCACTCTCAAGTGAGTACATAGTCCCCTCTTTTACTGTTTTCAATGTTTTGGGGTGAAGCATGCGTACCTATTTGTTATGTTCATGATTTCAAAGTATAAATTTATTATACATGTTAGTACTTATCTTTTAACAAATTGAATGATTATTTATGGTTTAAACACTAATTTTTCCAAAGATTATAAAATTAAATTGTTGGATAGTACTTATTTTATATTCACCAGACCGGTTGGTAGTATGATATAGCGCTATAGGATTTGACACCCCATTCCTGTTGTCATGGAATGTCAGAAACCGATATTTTATCTAAATAGGGATTGCCTTTGTGGTATTTCTATAGTCTCAAAGGTGTATTTTGATGCACTCAGGTCTGAATGAATTCTTAAATCACATTTTTATTGTATATTTAGTTATACTCCCAAAAGTATAGCTTGATATGCTCTCATATGTGATATTGTACAAAACCAACATATATTTTGTTAATTACTAAAACATAGTTTAATATGTTATTTTATAAAACAAAACATAGTTTAATATGTTATTTTATAAAACCAAAACATAGCTTAATATGTTATTTATAAAACCAAAACATAGTTTAATATGTTATTTTATAAAACCAAAACATAGCTTAATATGTTATTTATAAAACCAAAACATAGTTTAATATGTTATTTATAAAACCAAAGGATAGTTTAATATGTTATTAATAAAACCAAAGTATACTTTTGATTTACTACTGAAAATTATTATTTTAACAACTAAAGTAAATTTAATATACTATTTGTTTAACGATTTTGGAACTGAAATATATTTTAATATGTTACTTATTCGACTTTCTTAAAACCAAAGTATATTTTTATATATATTATAAACCTTTTTATCAAAATGTTGTTTTACAAACAACATATTTTATATAAACTCATTTTACTTAGTTATTTATTTACCTACGTATTATTTTGTTGTATCATCTGATTTCTTATAAATTTTAGTATGATTTATAAAAGAAAATATTTTTAAGGTTCATGAATATTTTTGATTAAATATATATTTTTTTTAAAAACTTATAAGTCATGAACCCTATTATAATAAAACCTATGTATCTCACAGGCATTTTTAAGCTGACGTACTTATTTTTTTACACATGTTTCAGGTGCTGTTATGTGATGATTGTTGATGCATGCTATACATAGGATGGACTCGTGCCTTAGCGACTTTAAAACTTGAATGATAATATTTGTATTTATCTGATTTGTAATAAAAAAATGAGTTCAATAATTCAATAAAACGAAATTATTTAATCCATGGTTGTGAAACAATGATTCTGTTATGACACTTCCCGACGTTTCCGCCACGATTTGTTGTTTTACGTGGTCGGGGTGTGACAAGGTGTTTTTAACCCATTTAATCATCTCTTCACGAGACTTGAATGCCTAATAATAAAAAATATTAGAGTTGGGACATATGACTACAAACATTATGTAAATAAAAATACAAGCTTATAATCCTTTAAATAAAATGTATATCTGATTCGTAGATGTTGGGATTGAACCCTATCAAAGGAACAGATAATTAAAGCCAAAAATGGGTCAGAGCAGTGGATCCAGAATAAGCAGATGTTACATACAAGTCTCTCCCCTTGAAAGTGGTTTCAACATCTGCTGACCTCCTATCTACTGATCATGCAAACTGCTGACCTACAAACTGCTGATCTAGTAAAGGCCTGATGAAAGACTAAAGCTCTGCTGTTCAATCTACTGCCTTGAGTCAAGCACTGCTGATCCGGACAAGTACTGCTGGGTTCACATCAGTGGAAGGATGCAGCAGTAGTTTAAATATCTTTATGTAATGAAATGTAATAGCAGTAGTTTTAGCATAACAGAGGTTTGTATAGATCACAGGTTAGAGTTTGTTAGGAGGTTAGATGTCACTTTCATGGTGACGTCAGCTTAGATGCTCAGTGGTTTGCTAGTGCCTATAAATAGAACAGTGCTCTGTACTGTTCTATTAGCTCTTTGCAAAATCGTTTCCTGCATGAACAAACACTGAGCTCTGGCTGAGGGGGAGTTTGTATTCAACATTGCATTGTAATCGTAATTGAAATAAATTCAATCCTTCGGTTCTTTGTAAAAAATGTTTAATCAAAGCAAATCTCTCGTTTGATTGTGTGCAAAGTTTGTTTCATCTTAATTCCGCTGCACAACTTATCCATCTTCATCTAATTCAAACGTAAAAACACAATCAAAACCAAACTCAGATCCAACAATTGGTATCAGAGCTTGGACAGTCAAATTTGATTTAACAATCATTTTGACATAAATAGTTCAACTCATAATTGTTGATACTGATAGTTTGTTCGTTTGTGTTGAAAAACAGAGCAAGGTTTAATCACCATCAAAGTTGATTGATCAGTGCCTGTAAAACAACCAGGATGACGTCACAATCACAAGATGATAAGAATAACATTGGCTTGCTTTTTAAACCACCGATGCTTAAACGTAATGAATACAACATCTGGGAGAGAAGGATGGGTCACATCCTTGCTCAACAGAACACTGGATGTTGGAGGTCTGTTGTTTTTGGTCCCCATGTTCCTATGGTGCCAAGTGCTGAGGATGCAAAGAAGTTCGTTCCTAAACCAACTGAAAACTATACTGAAACTGATTTTCAAAAGTTCGAACTCGATGCCAAAGTATTTAGCATCATAGCATCTGCGTTACCCAATGAGATCTATGCTGGACTGTTACATTGTAACAGTGCCAAAGAGCTATGGGATGCTTTGAAGGAACAGTTTGGTGGAACTGAAGAAGTTATTGAAAACAATAGGGAAATTCTGAATCAGCAGTATGAAACCTTCTGTCACATTAAGGGTGAATCATTGACCCAACAGTTTGAACGTTTTAGCTGTCTCATCAGTGAGCTAAGGCTTGTTAAAGTTGAAATTCCAAAATCAACACAAAATAGCAGGTTTCTTGGACACTACCTGATAAATGGGACACAATTGCATTTGTGACTAGAAACTCAGCTGAGTTCAAAGATCTGACCCTGACCCAACTTCATGGTAGATGTAACATCCCTATTTTTACCATAGGTTTGGTTAAATTTATTAACCACTAGTAACTAGTTTATTTTAGTATAAATATTCAACCCAAATAGTTTTAAACATTATTTTATATAGTTGGTTGAAATATTATATTAATTAATTGGCTTGTATATGAGTGCCATTTCTAATAAAATAAAAGTCTATAAAAATTTATACTATTAGACGGGTAGATTACGGGTAAGTTGGCTGTAAGAAATATGAAGTACCTGGACGGGCCCAGGAACCGTTTACTAATTAAATTATAAAATACATTGTATTTTGAACCTACTCTGTTTTTAATAAAACTTAGACCCAAATGTAGATAAAAATATTCTGGTTCCAATGACATATTTATTATTTTCTAAAAACGTTATAGTTTACAAGTTATACACGCCAAATAAGTAAAGCAGTTAAATTAATTATAAAATTAATATTTAATTTCTTTAAATGATGATGCATATGTCGAGATATTAACAAAATAAATAATATAATAATAATAAAAGTTAAAATCATTCAATCGAAATTGAATGCTAAATATGTGTAATAAGAATAAAGTAAATAATAAAATTAAAACAGTTGATTTGAGAACTTGGATATATGATCGAGATATTTAAGAAAATAATAATATAATAATAATCAACACATTTCATTTGATTTGAAATTTGATCGAGGTATTTAATAAAAAACTAAAATTAAATTTAGTTAATTATATGTGTCACTTAGAAAGACATAAATAACATTAAAATAAAATTTAAATAAATATGAAAGATGAGTAAGTGTATGGATAGAATGCACGTGTAATGCTGTGCTTGCAAAACTTAATTTCCAAGTTTGAACTTGGGTATAAATAGGGGCACAAACCAACTTTCATAAATTGCTTTTCCCTTTTCTTTTTCTTTACCCACTCTACTCTCGTTCACCCCTTCTTTTCTTATATTTTCTTTAAATAATAATAATAATAATAATAATAATAATAAGGTTCTGCTCGTTTTAAGTATTGTAGCTCCAGATCACCGCTACCCTTTCTGATTGATCTGAGCCCATAACGCATGTCAGGGCCCTGCCCGACTAAGTTCGTTGGGGTTCTGTCTCGGGACATCGGGACAAGGTTCGATTAGGGGTACTATACTTAAATTACAAATATATATTTTTATTACTACCAAACACACACTAGCTCGAATTCTGCTACGATACAGGGTATTAACTTAATCGCTATTACGATTCATTTTCCGACCGATCAATATATCCAATGGATGTTTAAGTGCCGCCCACACTAGGGTTATACTTTATCGTTCGTCATTAATTTGACGGATCATCGTTAATTCGATGGATGAAGTATTATACTTTGTCGTTCGTCATTAATTTGACGGATCATCGTTAATTCGATGGATGAAGTATTATACTTTGTCGTTCGTCATTAATTTGACGGATCATCGTTAATTCGATGGATGAAGTATTGCACTTTGTCGTTCATTGTGAGAATTTGATCTCGTGAGTTATCGTAATTATTGTATTAAGTTACCTACCTAGTTCGTATGCACTAGGTTACAAGGCAAAATCAATAGGCTAAGCCCTGCCTGTATAAATCTGCTATATATCACGGCTTATCTGTAGACTAAATTCTGTCCGTATGAATCTGCATGATTATCTGTGAGTCATTCTCTCTTTTTATCAAATCTATTTACAAAATTATGTTTATTTTTAAAGTTATAATTACGGGGATTAAGTCTTTGTAATCACCATATTACAGCCGGTATGTGGGGTTTTGTATACATTACTTGATAATCGTCACCATTGGGGCAGCCAATGGGGGATATGACCATAGTCACAGACACCATTGGATGAATGGGCCAATGGGTCGAGTGACAAATACCGTGGGTAGTTGGCTTGATATCAGAAACATTGTAATCGCTCTTAATACTGTAAATTATAACAAATATGTCATTTTAGTAAATAGAATGATTCACTCAGTATTTCCCGCTGACAAAACCTTTTTCAAACATGTTTCAGGTAATTACAGTAGAGATGGATACGGCACTGAAAGACTTCAAGAAGTGGCTTATTTTATTAATTAAATCAAATTAAGAAATATTATTTTATGTAATCAAATTTATCTTTATTAAAGCTACCATTGTAAAACATGGGTTTATCCCATCTATTTAATAAATAAAATCCGGTGTTTTCTAAACTCTGATATTTTTCCTAACTCACGGTCCTGATGAAATTCCGCTGCAACGTTTTCAAATTAATCACCGGTACCACTGGGCTGTTCGCGACTCCCGATTCCGTCCAGGGTGGGTCGGGGGTCGTGACAGTAGACTCCTGACCTATGAAAGGGAGTTAAACCAGAAAAAGAAGTTGCAAAAGTCTGGCAAAGTTGCTGATGATTATTCATTCGGTAGCACAATTCTTTTTGGTCAGGAAGAATCTGGTAGCAGTGGTAAGGATCAGGGTTATGATCACTTCATTGATATAACTCCTGGTGGAAATTTTAACAACCCTGATCCTCACTCTGCAAATTATGCTTTTACTGCAAATTGTGAAAACCAGATGTCAGATAACTTGTGCTTTGAACTCAATGATTTGCAACACTTTGATCCCACTGACTTAGAAGAGATGGACATCTTGCATCAATTGACATTGCTTAGTGTAAGAACAAGCAAATTTTACAAAAGAACAGGGAGAAAATTCCCAGGGTTACATGGGAATTTAAGGGTGGGGTTGGATAAATCAAAAATCAAGTGTTACAAGTGCAATCAGCTAGGTCATTTTGCTAGGGAATGCAGGAGTCAAACTACTGGTCCTATAATCACTCATCCCAGCTCAAACCCTAGACCACAAAATCAAAGCACTGTTCACTATACCCAATATACCCCTGCAGCCCATGTTAACACTGCTCACTATGCTGCAACCCCTGTGCCTGTGCATTATGTCCAAACCACTGTTCCACAAATTCAGTATGTTCAAACCCCTGTCCCCCAGGCACAAGTGCAACCTGTTGCACCTCAAACTGCTGCTCCAGCAGTGGTACAACCAGATCAGCAAAGCTTTTTCACTCAAGGATTTGTTGACTGGAGCAGCATGCCTGATGAGCTTGGTGATGAAAATTTTGCACTCTATGCTTTTAATGAACCCTCTAATGATGAATTTTGTCTGATGGCATTAGAGTCAATACTAGAGGGGGTAGAAACTGAAGGTGAACAGCTAAGTGATGAAACAGTGGATGAGGTGACTGAAGCAGTTGTTAATGCAGTTGCTGGTGAACTGCTGCTGGGAGAAAATTCAGAAATCCTGATTGAACCACTGACAGACCCCTGGTCCAAAGAGGACAAAGAAGAAGAGAAAGAGAAGAGAGCAGGTGAGAAAGAAGTGAGAGCTGATGATGAAGAAAATCATCAATGTGATTGTGCCATGATGGCTGCTGCCAAGGTATCACCTCAAGTTCTTGAAAAACTATGTTCAGAAAATTGCATTATTGCTTTTGCTAACATCAAAGAGGTAAATGAAAACCTTAGGGATAAAATCTTAACTGATGAAGTCAAATTTGAAAGGTCTTTAAAAGAACTTAAAAACAAATTGATTGAAAAAGAGAAAGAGATCAGCAGTCTTAAAGAAGAGCAGAGCATAACCAAAACTCAACTCTAAACTATGGTAGAAAAATACCAAGTTTGCAAAAAGGAGTTGGAGTCCACCCAGATCACCTGTGAAAAATGGGTGGAATCATGCAAAGGGTATGAGGTTATGCTTGAAAAACAGATTAAAAGCAATGTGAAATTTGGTGTTAGTTATAGAAAACATGATGATGAAAACACTGCTTTTGAAAAATCTGTTCAAACCACTGATGTAACCACTGAGTTCATCCCCACAAACAATGATGGCCAAGAAGTGAGAATCACTGATAAACTTGGTAACAAAATCACACTTGACAGACCAATGGGATCCTCTACTTTTGAGGAGATTGAGAAATACCAGTTTAACCCTACATGGTCTGATGAGTGTGATATTCTTGAAAATTTCAAGCCCATGGATTTTACAACCACTGACGGTGTTAAAGCTCCAAAAGCAAAAGTCATCCCTCTTAAGGACATCCCAACAGAGGTTAAAAACTCTGTTGCAAAGGAGTCTGGGAAGAGAGAAAAGATCAATAACTTGTTTTGTGAATTTTGTGAAAAAAGAAACCATCTAACAAAAGACTGTTTTCATTTAAAAGCATACGATCTAAACAAAACAAGTGTCATTGTTCCTTCTGAAAGCTGCATCGTCTGTGGTAAATCAAATCACAAAACTCAAGCATGTGTGTATCTCAAAAACTTTGATGTGAAAAAGAATGAATACACTGCTAAAACATCCTTGAGTCCATCAACATCATCTGTCAAATTCACCAAGAACCAACCACTGTTTGTGCCAGTTCAAACAGCTGTCACAAAATAGCTGAACCAAACATCAGTCAAAAGAGATGTTTAGGTTACTGATGCACCCCCTGCCAATCAATTCAGAAGAGGTAAGGGACAACCTTCTTACCAAAGGATTCCACACGTTTATGAGACCTACAAAAGGCCCTCTAAACCTAAAGTGAATAGGCATCCTTTTGGGTATCAACAGGTGATTGGTCAAGACCCCCAACAGTGGTTAGAAAGAAACAGTCCTAAAATTGTCCAAACCCCTGACCTAACCACTGTCCACCAATCTGCATCCATCCCAGACACTGTTGAGACCCCATCCAAAGCCTTATTGGCTTTGGAAACCCTAATGAACTAATCCTTTTACTTCATGTGCAGGGAGCTTCTGCATGCTTAGATAGTCTTTGGTATGTGGATAGTGGAGGCTCCAGGCACATGACAGGATGTAAAGCCCTACTCAATGATTTCAAAATACATGGAGGGGGTGATATATCCTTTGGGAATAATAGTAAAGGGAAAGTTCTGGGGTCTGGTACAGTGCAGTCTGGAAATGTCAAATTTGAAAATGTCAATCTCATAGACAATCTGAAATTCAACCTCCTGAGTGTTTCACAAATGAGTAAGAAGGGGTATGGGTCATTCTTCACTAAGGAGTGTTGTAGGATTGTTGGACCAGAAATGGTTAAAAAGATTGAAGAAATAATAAAAACTGGAAAAACAAAACTTGTTGCTCAAAGAAATGGCAATGTTTATGTTGTTGATATGTCAAAGGAGTGTCCCAGAGCTGATGCGTGTCTGTTCTCAGCTGCCTCTAACAAAGAGACCGAACTTTGGCACAGAAGACTGGGACACACAAATCTAAAGACAATCACTGAAATATCAAAAAAATGGCCTTGTAAGAGGTTTGCCACAAAAACTGTTTTCATGTCCTGAGCATTGTGTTTCCTGTTTAAAAGGAAAACAGTATAAAAGCTCTTTTAAGTCCATTGAAGAGTCCAAAACAACCCAGTGTTTGCAAATGTTGCACATGGATTTGTTTGGCCCAGTTCAAGTCATGAGTCTCAAGAAAAAGAGATATTGTTTGGTTATTATTGATGACTTCTCTAGGTTTACATGGACTTTCTTTTTACACTCAAAAGATGAGACTGCAGGCATTTTGCAAGACTTTGTGACACAGGTTGAAAAGCAATTTGACATTCCAGTAAAAGTCTTCAGGAGTGACAATGGCACAGAATTCAAAAATAAGGAGTTGGATGCAGTACAACATCCCTAGAACACCAGAGCAAAATGGGGTAGTGGAAAGAAAGAACAGAACTTTGATTGAGGCTGCCATAACCATGCTTGCTGATTTAGGTTTGCCATTAACTTTTTGGGCAGAGGCAGTAAACACTGCTTGCTATGTCCAAAACACCGTTTTAATAAACCCCAGGCACAAAAAGACTGCTTATGAAATTCTGTATAACATCAAACCACTGATCTCATACTTCAAGGTATTTGGCTGCCCATGCTTTATTTTGAACTTAAAAGATTCCATTTCAAAATTTGCAGCCAAAATTGACTGTGGTTATCATCTGGGATACTTAACCACTGCCAAGGCCTACAAAGTGTTTAATACACGGACCAAGGTAGTGGAGGAGACCTTGAATGTAAAGTTCAATGAACTTTCATCAATGAAAATCCCAGCAAATCCTGCAGATCTGTTTAATCTTGAGAAATTCACTTTTGAAAATACTGCTGTCAAGACTAATAGTGCAGGTCCATCAGAGGATTCATCACCAGACTATGGGTATGATATCATCATTCCTCAACAAAAGTCTGCCATAATGGGAAGAGCAGCAAATGTTCAAAACAGCTGTCAAAGCTCAACCACTGCTACCTCAACAGTTGTTGACCAAAGTAGCCCATCAACCACTGCTTCCACATCAACAAACACTGCTGACAAAAGTCCCCAAACAGTGGATAAAAGTCAGCATGTGTCCTCACCATTACCTCCTATTCCACCACCTTTTGAAGCCACTGCTGGGTCATCAAAGTCACCAGCAGTGGTTAGCTCAGATGATACACATTTGCAGCCTTCACCAACAAATGCCATCATTCCATACCAAGGAGATTTAATCTACTTGAGATCTCATCCACCTGATCAAATCATTGGCAACATCAATGAAATGGTGCTCACAAGAAGCCAAACCCAAAACATTTGTCTTTTTGCTGGTTTTCTATCACTCCATCAGCCAGTCAAGTACCAAGAGGCACTAAAAGACAATAGCTGGGTAGAAGCCATGCAAGAAGAGCTCCAACAGTTTAAAAGACAACAAGTATGGGAGCTAGTACCACTGCCAAAAGATGTAAGTCCCATCGGCACAAAGTGGGTCTTCAAAAACAAAACTGATGAAAGGGGCATTGTTGTCAAGAATAAAGCCAGGCTTGTGGTTCAAGGTTACAGACAGGAAGAGGGGAATGATTATGATGAAACATTTGCCACTGTAGCAAGATTGGAAGCTATAAGACTGTTCCTGGCCTTTGCTGTCAACCACAACATGAAGGTGTTCCAAATGGATATCAAAAGTGCTTTCCTCTATGGTACAATTCAAGAAGAGGTGTATGTTTGTCAACCTCCAGGTTTTGAGGATCCATTTTATCCAGATCATGTCTACAGGCTAAACAAAGCCTTGTATGGCCTGAAACAAGCACCTAGGGCCTGGTATGAAACTCTTTCCACCTTTCTACTCTCAAATGGTTTCAAAAGAGGTACCATTGATAAAACATTGTTTCTAAAATGGAGAGGGAAGGATTTAATGATTGTCCAAATTTATGTGGATGACATTATTTTTGGAAGCACATGTAATAAAATGTGTGAGGAGTTTAGGGAACTCATGACAGCTGAGTTTGAAATGAGTGCAATGGGTGAGCTGCAATGCTTTCTTTGTCTCCAAGTTCAGCAAATGCAAAATGGAACTTTCATTCATCAAAGAAAATATGCTAAAGAACTTTTGAATAAATTTGATATGAATGATTGTAAACCATGCAGCACACCCATGGCAACAAATAAACTTGTCATGTCTGATGAAAAGGATGAGCTGATTGACCAAACACTTTATAGAAGCATGATTGGATCTTTACTGTACCTAACTGCATCTAGACCAGACATCATGTTTGCAACATGTGTCTGTGCAAGAAATCAATCAGCTCCCAAAAAATCAAACCTTATTGCTGTAAAAAGGATCTTCAGATACATAAAAGGTGCTCCCACACTTGGTATCTGGTATCCAGCTAATGGGAATATCAAGCTTTCAGGCTTTTCAGACAGTGACTTTGCTGGATGTCACACCACAAGGAAGTCCACTTCAGGAGGGTGCCAGTTTCTAGGTGATTGCTTAGTCTCTTGGCAAAGCAAAAAGCAAGCAGCTGTTTCAACATCCACTGCTGAAGCTGAATACATTGTTGCTGCAAGCTATACAGCCCAACTCCTGTGGCTTCAAAATCAGTTGCTGGATTTTGGTATCACTGCCTTAAAGACACCACTCATGTTGGATAGCCAGGCAGTAGAAAATATCATCAAAAATCCAGTTTCCCATTCAACCACCAAACACATCGACATCAGACATCACTTTGTGAGGGATTGCTATGAAAAAGGTTTGATTTCTCTGCATCATGTTCCAACTAAAGACCAGCTGGCAGATGTGCTCACAAAAACATTAGACACAGCCACTTTTGAAAGCTTGGTCTCTAGGATTGGCATGCTAAACATGGAATAACAAGCAACATCTTGTTTTTCTATGAATAAAAGGCATTAAAATGTTTTCAGAAAATCAAAAATCCATCCTTAAAAATAGCTAAAAATGAAGTTTTCATTAAAATCCTTAAAAGTCTGCCATAACCACTGCTTGTTCAAAAGTCTGCTCTACTTCAAAGTCTGTCCACTGCTGAAATCCATCCTCTGTCCTCTCATTTCCTTGATAAACTCTGTTATTCAAAAGCAGTGTCTTATCCACTGATATGCTATCCACTGATAGTGAAAATCATCCACTGCTTCCATTTGTTACCGTTGTAACCACTGCCTTCATCAGTAACTTTCATAAAAGTATTGTCCTTCATTTCCTCAGAGGTTGGCATGTGGGCAGTACATAGTGGTCAGTACTTTTGTAACCGCTGCCACGTCAGCACTCACTTTTTCCCTATAAAACCCCCATTCAAAACCCAAACCAGGGTTTTACTGTCGAATTGAATTCTTAAACATTCTCTTCTCAAAGCAGTTTTTCATCTCATTTCCTCCAATTTCTTCACCATCTTCTTCGATCATCATCTCCAAAATGACAAAATCGAAGTCATCTGCAATACCCACTTCCAAATCAACATTCAAAACAAGCCTCTCAAAAGGCAAAACCCACTGAAATTCCACACAAACCATCTCACAATCTTCTGGGTCTTCTCACAAAACCCGGCACTACAAATATCTTCGACTCCATCATTGATATCATGTCTGCATCAAAGTACAAAACTTTGTTAACAGCGGATGCACCAATTTACTTGGCAACCCAAAGAGAGTTCTGGAAGAATGTAACCCTTGACAAACAAGGTGAAACTGTCATAGCCATTAACTCTTCTCTAAAGGGTAAAGAGGTCAAGATTACACCACAATCAATTTCAGAGGTCTTTCAACTCGATGATCAGGAAGGTACAATTTCTTTTCCCAAAAACGAGTTAAAAATGATTTTCTGGAAAGAGGGTATAATGCAGAAGTAAAAAAGGACACCTTACAAAAAGGTTACTTCCCTTCTGCAACAAGATTTTTATTTCATACCCTCTTAATGTGTGTTTCAAACAAAACCACTGATTTTAATGAAATACCATTAAAAATTCAAAATCTGGGATATGTTATTCTTCAAGGAGAAAATTTTAATTATTCCCGGGAAATTTTTAATGATTTGGTTAAAAATGTTGTAACAAAGGCATTCTTACTGTTTCCAAGATTTCTGAGTTATTATTTTGAAAAGAAACTTGGTAAGAATGATCCTTCTGCAATAAAACAAGGTGAATCTCTTCAAATGCACGGCTTAACTGCTGAAACTTTTACAAGAATGTCAACGCCTTGCAAAACATAAGCAGAGGTGCCTGAGCAGAATTTAGCAGCTACCACTGCTCCTCAGGTATCTGCTGCTGAGCCCACTGCTCAAGGTGATCAAAGTAGCAACATAACTGCTTTGAAACACCCACACCTAAAATCACCAAAAAGCCATAGAAAAAGAAAACTCAAAAACCCCCCAAACCTATCAAAAAGGCAACTCTGGAGGATGAGATACCAGAGCAACTGCCTGTGACAAAACAAAAGTCACAAGAAACCACTGCTGCTTCTTCCTCACAGCAGTTGGTACAAATATCTCAACCCATAACCAAATCTCCTCCTGCTTCTTCTCAAAAAGAACAGGTTGTACACATCGGGACACCACAATATGATGCTCTGGAATCACTCGTTTCCATCATCCACAGCCCAATGCCCGGGGCAAATTCTCTTCTAACCCCAAACCTCACATTCACAATTCCTCCACCAACAAGACTTTTGTTGGAAGCAATTGATTTGAACCAGGAACAAACCAGTCCTTCTCAATCACCCATCAATGAGAACATGCCTCAACATATGACTGGGTCTGATGTATCAATCTTTGCTAACCCACCAACACAACCTGAGGAGGTTACACCCCTTGAATTACAAGTAACTCTTGGTGGTAATCCAAGTGAAGCAGCCACTACAACTGTGAAACCCACTGGGTTACATTTGGACAGTGGTTACATTAATAAGACTTCCTTGGAGGCAATTCCTTCTATAGCACCTCTGACATCTACCAGTGGATTCTTTTTTACTACTGGCAACATCAAAAGATTGTCAAGTGTTGAAGGAAAAAGACCCCAGTACCAAGAAAAAAAGGGCATCAGTGGTTAATGTTTGGAGTACACTCCCTACTTTAACCACTGATAAAACCACTGCTAGTGGGAAATCAGATGATCCCATTAAATTGGGTGATGGTTTAAAATATTTGGAATTGACGGAACGAGTTGATAAACTGGATACTTCAGTTGCAGATATCAAAGAAATGCTGCAACAGTTGTTGAAGGTACAAAAGATGCAATCCACTGTTGTTCCACCTCAAGCACCTGCTCCACCACAAGCACCAGCTGCAAATGAGCTCTGGAATCTATTTCAACCTTTTTTCCAACAACAAAAACAAATGGCTGATCAGCTACATGAAATACATGTACAAGAGCTGAGAAACATCATGGAGTCTAGGTTCAAGAACACACAAGCAGACATTAAGGCAATCAAGGCCCATTTATTGGAAACCACTGGCATTGCTCCTCCAACTGTTCTATTTATTGATCAACTTCCCCCAGATAATGCCAAAAAGGGGGAGAAAATTCAGGAGTGGAAAAGGAAGGGAATAGATGATGGTCTCTACATTGAACCAGAAAGGGATTCTATGACCAGACAAATTCCTGTGCCAGATGGTAGTAAAAAGGTTGATGTTACCCAGGAAGCACTTGATGAAGGAGTAGCAAGTGTAAAAAGGGATAGAGCGGCAAAGGATATGTCAAGGTGGAATGAGGAGAAAAGAGCTTACATGGAGCTGAATGCGCAGGGTTGTTCTGGGCTAAAGGATGTTCAAAATCTTGTGCCAAAAAGAAATCCCACTACAAAAGTGATGGAACCCAAGTCCACAACATCCAGAATTCCAAAGCATATTCCAAAACCACCATCCAAAAGCCACCAACATCAAACCTCCATCCAAACAGCTGTTGTAACTCCTGCTGTATCAACTACTGCTGGTACTTCAGAGGTTTCAACATCTGTTATCACTTCAACACACACCACTTCAACACACACCACAACCACTGTCTTACCATCACTATCACCACCAAAAACAAAATCACCACCATCGCCTCCTGCCAAAAAGCAAAAGACAGCTGATGTTACAACATCTGCTGTAATGACAACAGTGGTTGAAGTACCAGGTGTTTCAACAGCTGTTAGTCAATCACAAACCACTGCCACTCAAACTACCACCACTGTTCCACCCAAAGCATCATCAGTCCCTCCTCAAACAAAAAGGAGAAGGCTAATCCTGAAAGATGATGACACTTCACCACCACCAACATCTTCAAAATCTTTGTCACTTGTTACAATACCCAAGCCTATTCCTCTCTCATCAGCACAAGTTCAACAACCCTTAGCTCCTGCAGGTGTTCAATTTCCTCTTGAGCTCATAGCAGTCAGAGAAGAAATAAAGTCCTTTTATTACGAGGATGACCCTGCTAAAAGGAGATTGCCATCAGTTAAAGGATATCCCAGGCCTAACAATATTGAAGAATACTTGAAAATCAAGGCTCAGCAAGCAGAGGATATCTCAAAAAGAAATACACAAGGGAAATCTGATAGGGAAATACAACAGAACTATCAATACTTGCTCACACAAGTCAGATCCCTGGAACAGTTTGCAAAAAATGTATGTCAACAAATTTCAGAAAGAGCAGATGAAACTCTGAGAAAAGACTACATTGAAAGCATTATGTCAACCAAGAAGTACAAGGGAGAAAAGCACATGTACAAGGAGTGGACTATTCCTGAGCTTGAACAAGAAGCAGCCAGGATTCAAGAAATGATCAAGAATAAGGTCAAACACACTCCTCCAGATTGGTCAAAGTACAAAAAGAATGTGCCTGAAAAATCACTTGAGCTAAAGAGAATGAAAGAGGAACTAGTTGCTGCTGATTATGGGTCCAAACATCAAATGGCTAGATGGAAAGAAAATGTAGTCAGGGCCACCTACAAAAGGTTGGAGGAGCTAAGAAAGAAAGATCCACCAGTTCCACAAAAACCTGACTACCCTGAAGCAGAGGTTTCAAAGAGACCAACAAAACTGCAAATCATGAGAGCCACTGCTCCAGCTGGTGCAGCCATCTTTAAAAGAAGGCCACAAAAACAACTGGTTACTGAAACAGTGGCAGACTTAAAGGCAGGAGATGAGTTTGTAAAGGAAGGCATTAAGCAGATGATAGCTGATACTCTTGACCTAAATCAACCTGCAAGTACTGCTCAGACAGTTCTCAATAGGCCAGCATCTCCAAATACCTCCTCCAATAAAAATCTCCCAAGAAACCCACCAGGCTCAAAAGTACTAAAGTGGGAAACTAACAAACAGACCCATGTACTGACTATGTTCAGGTCTAGTGGAGAAGTGAAGAAAATAACAAGGGAACAAGCACTTGGCCTAAGTCTTGAAGATATGCAGGATCTCCTTGATCTTCCACTTGGTAGGGATGAAGATGACACAGATGCCCTAGACTTTGAGTTACAACTTAAAGGTCAGATAAGGGAACTGTTGATGAGGCAATAAAGCTCCACAATAATGAAGGGTTTTGGCATTATCTGTTCCAGGGGGAGATTGTTGGGATTGAACCCTATCAAAGGAACAGATAATTAAAGCCAAAACTGGGTCAGAGCAGTGGATCCAGAATAAGCAGATGTTACATACAAGTCTCTCCCCTTGAAAGTGGTTTCAACATCTGCTGACCTCCTATATACTGATCATGCAAACTGCTGACCTACAAACTGCTGATCTAGTAAAGGCCTGATGAAAGACTAAAGCTCTGATGTTCAATCTACTGTCTTGAGTCAAGCACTGCTGATCCGGACAAGTACTGCTGGGTTCACATCTGTGGAAGGATGCAGCAGTAGTTTAAATATCTTTATGTAATGAAATGTAATAGCAGTAGTTTTAGCATAACAGAGGTTTGTATAGATCAGAGGTTAGAGTTAGGAGGTTAGATGTCACTTTCATGGTGACGTCAGCTTAGATGCTCAGTGGTTTGCTAGTGCCTATAAATAGAACAGTGCTCTGTACTGTTCTATTAGCTCTTTGCAAAATTGTTTCCTGCACGAATAAACACTGAGCTCTGGCTGAGGGGGAGTTTGTATTCAACATTGCATTGTAATCGTAATTGAAATAAATTCAATCTTTCGGTTCTTTGTAAAAAACGTTTGATCAAAGCAAATCTCTCGTTTGATTGTGTGCAAAGTTTGTTTCATCTTAATTCCGCTGCACAACTCATCCATCTTCATCTAATTCAAACGTAAAAACACAATCAAAACCAAACTCAGATCCAACAGTAGAAAATACAGACATCCTTTAAATTAAATTTTAATATTTGTAAGTGTATGGTAGAGGAACTTTACAATGTACGAAAACTTTTGTTGAATTAAAAGTGATATGGATGTTTTGCAAATAATCAGAATGTTGAATTAAAAGTGATATGGATGTTTTGCAAATAATCAGATAGGGATGCACAATTGGTCCTAGGCAGTGGTCACGGTCTAAATAATCTTATCCTGCTAAGTCTGTTGAGCCGGATATTCTAATTGTTCTTGGTATTCAATAGAAATGGTCAAATGGCTGATTATAACCTATCCTGATTGAACCTGTTTAGTCATGGAATGCTTCAGTTAGGTTGGTTCGTCGGCCCCGGAAAGTATAGTTATTAGTACTATTTGATTGATTTAAAGTTGTTTATTTCCCCCTTTATATATATATGTATATGGTGGGGTTCGGCTACAAAGTCCATTTTCCTACAAAGTGTACAAAGTCATAAAACACCACAATTTCAGGCATAAAACACACTCAAAACCCATAAATAACAGAATGAGGATCACAAAAACACAATATCCAAACTCTAACAGTTCATAAAAACTTCAAACACACCATCGTAGAACTATGAATATAAAACACACATGATAATCAACATAAAACACACTAATGTTAGTCATTCGATAATCAAAGCCTTATCATCCAAAACACAACACAAAACCGGCAAATATGACATTTTAGTAATCTTCACTTTTTATTTGTGGGTTTTGAGTGTGTTTTATGGTTGACATTATGGTGTTTTATGACTTTTTACACTTTGTAGGAAAAATGGACTTTGTAGCCAACTCCCACCCTATATAAATATATGTGTATATATATATAGAGGCCGGTTATTGTGCAATATGGCTTAACGTACGAAGCGTACGAGATTCAGTATCAACATGCGAAAATTGGTTTATAACATGCGATTTTGGTATTTTTTATCATAAGGCGAATTTTGTTTTTTTAACAACATGCGAAGTTTGGTTCTTTTATAAACATGCGATTTTCATTTTGTTTTGAACATGCGATTTTCATTTTTTCTTAACATGCGATTTTCATTTTTTTAAATAACATGCGAATTTGATATTGCGTACGCTTCGTACATTAATCCATATTGTACGATACACTTTTTCTATATATATATAGAGAGAGAGAGCAGGAGTTGGGTAGAAAGTGTATTTTTCCTAGAAAGTCTAGGAAGCAATGAGAATTGGACATGTGGCATTGAGTTATTTTAACTAAAAGGGCAACTATGTAATTTCACATTTTAATTTTATTTTTGGAATTTATTTTTCATTAACTAACATTCCATGATTTTCGGAATTTTTGTTGTTTTCGAATTCAAATCTGGAAGTCAATGTGTTTATCTGGAAAAACTATCAGCATGTCTTGGTGATGTGTTTTACCAGTCAGAGAGGTTGAAGTCAGTGTGTTTTAACACTCGGAAGTCAATATATAATCAGGTTGTGTTTTAACAGTTCTTTTGCATTTTAACACTCTGAATGTGTTTTATGTTGTTGTCTATGTCACATTACATCACATTGTGTTTTTTGATGATTACATTACATCATAATGTGTTTTACAACAATTTGTTTTTATACTGGAGTTTAACAAATCTGATTGTGTTTTAAGTCAGCAGATTTGCTGGAGGATTCTTGATATTGTGTTTTAACAGCAAGCAGATTTCTTGACATTGTGTTTTAACAGCAAGCAGATTCTTGACGCTGTGTTCTAACAGCAAGCAGATTTCTTGACGCTGTGTTTTAACAGCAAGCAGATTCTTGACGCTGTGTTTTAACAGCAAGCAGATTGCTGGAGGATTCTGGACATTGTGTTTTAACAGCAAGCAGATTTATTGACGCTGTGTTTTAACAGCAAGCAGATTGCTGGAGGATTCTTGACATTGTGTTTTAACAGCAAGCAAATTTCTTGACACTGTGTTTTAACAGCAAGCAGATTTCTTGACGCCGTGTTTTACCATCCATGCTAGTAATCCTTCCATTTATCAAGAACGACTCAGAAACAGCGGAACAAGCCTCTCTACAATCATCAATTAAAACAGAAAAAACGCAGCCAAGTTACAAGCAGATTAAGACCGAAAACGTATATGCACTTCAAGAACTTTAATCACAACACAAGATATGAATACCTAGTGAAGAAAAGGGGTATGAACAAGCCTTGGAACCGAAATCTGAATGCTCTTGGGGTCCTGTTTTGCGTCGCCAGCAGCAAGGGGAAAGAGATCGGTTTAGAGAGGGAGAGAGAGAAAGAGAGAGAGAAAGAGGGGAAATTGCATGAATTTAGGGATTGATTATTGATATGGCAGTTTCTTGACTTATTTAAAACACTTCCAATTACCAAAATACCCTCACTATATTAAAAGTGTCTAATTATATAACTCAAATATTACAAGATTGCCATTGATTTAATCTCAACCCTTAAACACACCAATCGGATGGACCAGATCGCTTCCTAGACTTTCTAGGAAAAACACACTTTCCGTGCGAACCCTACTCTCTCTCTCTCTCTCTCTATATATATATATATATATATATATTTGGTAATAGTTTTGGAGCCGAGGGTCTCTCTGGAAGTAGCCTCTCTATTCCTAGGGATAGAGGTAAGTTCTGTCTACATCCCACCCTCCCCAAACCCTATAAGTAGCTTTGCTATTTGTAGGATTTACTAGGTATGATTGTTGTTATTGTAGTATGGATGTTTTGTGTATGTTCACGTGAAGTTGAAAAAAATCAAAGTTGAATTAAAAAAAAACAAAAAATCGGTACAACAAATAAAAGTTTAGTAAATTTAAAAAGAAAAGAAAGTTATGCACCTTAATGAAATATTTGAGAAACTTAATAACCATTTAGGTAAGTTTTCACACTATATTTATGGGATTTTTACATATTTCCCCCTTCTAAGCTGGCTTATTACGTATTTCCCCAAATAAAAAAAACAATTACATATTTCCCCTCCCTAACCCATATATATTACATATTTTCTCTTTTCATTAAAAACTCTTATTAAATGACTATTTTACCCTTAATGAACTATTAAATGAATATCTACATATTTCTCATTTCTAATATCATCAATCAATTACATATCTCCCCAATTCAAGTAGTATTTTACCAATTCTTCTACTTGCTACTCTTCTCAAACAATACCATAATAATCATAATAAAAAAATACAATCTTTCAAAAATGTAATCCTTACTTCTTCATAATAAAAAAACAAAAAAAAGTAGTACCAAAGTAGATACCATACCATAATATTCAGTATAATATTCGGTGCCCAGTATTGTTCAGATATAATCCATAAAATAAAATAAAATAAATTTTACATTCCTTCCCCATTGGTGAATTTGATTGAAATGATCCTAAACATAATAAGACGTCTTTCTTTACTTCCGATTCATTTTTCTTTTCCCAATTTCTTTTGCATTATGTTGTTGCATTTAGCTATTTTCATCACTTGATATGTTTTCAAATTACAGGGAATCCATATATGATACATATTCAAAACCAAACTCAGAATTTACAAGCAAACACGTATTCAATATTCAAGTTGTTTATTGAATGTTTTTTTGGTCTTCGTAAATTAAGAAAAACTATTGTGAAAAATACTGAAGTTCATTTAATTATGAAGAAGTAAGGATTACATTTTTTAAAGTTTGTATTTTTATTATGATTATTATGGTATTGTTTGAGAATAGTAGCAAGTAGAAGAATTGGTAAAATATTACATGAATTGGGGAGATATGTAATTGATTGATAATATTAGAAATGAGAAATATGTAAATATTCATTTAATAGTTCCTTAAGGGTAAAATAGTCATTTAATAAGAGTTTTTAAGGAAAAGGGGAAATATGTAATATATATGGGTTAGGGAGGGGAAATATATAATTGTTTTTTTTATTTGGGTAAATACGTAATAAGTCAGCTTAGGAGGGGGAAATATGTAAAAATCCCTATATTTATCGGATTCTAGAATTCTAGGTTTACTCAGAGTTATCCTAGCATTCATATGGTTTTTTAATTTTTGATTCTCTGATTAATTTGTTTCTTCTAATACTTAATATAACTTTTATATAAATTTATCCTCATGCTTTAATTTTATTTATATTTTTGATATAAATATAAATATAATTTTTTAATAGACTGAGTAACATTAAGTAATGGTCAGGATTTAGAGAAAACAGTGGAAAATGTGAGAACGCTTATGGGTCGTACGATCAAAACAATCTATGGACTAGATTGACGCGGTGGCGTTTTCGTAAATAACACGAATTCTATTAAGTGGATGAGCTTCATTAAGGGTAAAAAGGTCTTTACACTTCTATACCAAAACGCCAAACTAATGAATAAAACACCATTACGGACCAAAACACATCCCTATATAAACAAAAACATCCCAGACATAAAAACACACCTCCCAGAATCTGAAACGCCATATTTTCTACTATATACCATTCATCTTACAAACAGGAAAATCCCCGAAACATCAAACACACCTACTCAAAAAACGTCATATTTTACTATATATCAATCATCTTAGAAAACGCCAAAACACTCAAACATCAAAGATTCTCAAAAATCGACGTTTTTTTCAGATACACTATTTCCTCAGTAAAACGCCAAAAATGGCAAATATCGTTTCTTGAATATTCAATATTGTTATACGCCAAGTTTCGAAGAATGCATTCTTCCCTGAGGTGCTGTGACTCAAATAATATTTTGCTGCATGAGATGGACAAATCATAAACAAAAAGATGCTGGGGTCAGACTTATGTCATTTTTTGTGTTTTGATATTGATGAATATTATAATGGCATAAAAAGACGAATGACACTGATGAGTTGTATGAAGATACATATTCAAACAAAAAAAAAACTCATGTCATTTTGTCTTTCCAAACGGCCACAAAAACACAAGCATGACAAAGGCAAACCGCCAGTGAACATGATTCAAAGAAAAAAGAGACTGATAACAGTGAAGATTTGGAAGATGAATTGTTTCTATTTATTTTTTTAATTTTCTTTTTCTGTTGTTTGTTATGTATTTTTCAACTTAGAATAAAAAAAAATACATTATATTAATAAAACGTCAAACAGTCTTAATGCTTGTGAAACACAATAATGCAGTAAAACGCCAAAAACTCCCAAACTATAATAAAAGTAATTTGCAGAAGTATTATTAAAAGCTAATAATGAAAAAAAAACAAAAACTACTTAAAGCCATTAAAAAAGCTAAGCTTGGGAGATGGAAAGTTTATGACCCTAAAAACTCATAAAAAGCTGAACAAAAACAGTAAAAATACACAGTAACTGAAAAGACGGCTACTTTGTTAATATAATCTCTATACTTATAAATGAAAATCCCTATACACTTGGCTTTATTTTAACCTTCCTTTTTTTCTTTTTTCCTATTTGATGGATTCATATGATGCCACATCAGACTTTTGTACACGTGTAATTTATATATATATATATTCGTTTTTTTCTTCTCGGTGTACATATATATCTCTAAAGAAAACTCTTAACAACTAATAACTAATAATAATGATCTCTAATCTCTAATAAAATAATCCTCCTAACCCTTCTTCTACCTTCAGCCGTAAAACCCTTCTCCAACCATCGATCTTCAACAATCAACCCCATTTGATCTTCCATTCTCCTACTTTCAAGAAACCCTAATTCTCTGCCGCTTCTTATTGTATTGTTAATGTTATGATGTTACGATTCTGTCATAAGAGCGAGTAAACGCACCGTCATCTGAAGAGCATGTTGGCGGAGAATGTTGTGCTCGGAGAATGCTGTGCTCGGTGGATGCAATCAAGGTATTGTTAGGATTTTGCTATAAATCACCATATTTGGTATATGTTTTTGTGTGATGATTATGAGATGTGAATCAATGACTTCTTCACGATTGGCATGTTGCATATGAAGAAATTAGGGTTTTTTCTTTGACACACGGTGGAGCAGATGAGGATTGAATGGGTATGATGAACTAAGGATGATTTCAAAACTACTTTGTTCATGACGATGATGAACTGAGGATGATTTCAAAATATGTGATTGTACCCTTTTTCTCTCATCATTGACTTACTCTTTTTCAAGAATGGTAAGTATCTCCTGGCCGTTTAGAATGTATTCGCTTATCTGCTGCTAATTTTTTCTAACAAAATTGTTGTTCTAAAAAAATAAGTCTACCGGCTTAAATGGGTCGAAAGTAGATTACTAAACAGAAACAAGTCTACTGGCTTAAACGTGTCGAAAGTAGACAGAGTGTATCTACACGCATAAACCTCTTAACTTTTTTATTTAAAAGATTACATTGTATCGTAGTTATTTTTAATGTATAATTATTATAAATAAAAAAATAAGTGTCTGCAAGCCACTTGATTTGTACGGAAAAAGATTACTCGATTTGACTCTTTAGGAACAAGAAATTCAAAAGAAGATACGATGCGTTAATGGCCAACCCAGGCTCACAAAGAAATACTACTTTCTTGTAGGCTTGTAGCTGCGGTGGTGTCAATACTCAATACTAGCATTGGTAGTTGGATTAAAAGGGGTGTTTAAATCGGTTGATTCGTATGCTTGAGTTAACGTTAGGAGATGGAATCCTCATAATTGGTTAATAATTAATTGTTGTTTAAAATGGTTGATCAACTTGCTTGAGTTAACATTTAATTGTTGATGTTTACGAGACGATCACTATCAATCAACACAGGTGTAATTAACTCTAATGCCCACTTGTCAGAGACTTGTAAGTTCAAGGCCAATAGATTAGCAGAGCTGGAATCAACGCAATTTCCGCTATCCATCGGGTTGGTCATCTTCTTTATTCCTTATATTATTATATATCATATATTATTATTATATACATATATAATTATATATGTTGTGACTTATACTGGTTAAATATTTAATGATTAATTTGATATACTGGTTAAAAATTAAAAAAATTTATTCTAAGTGAAGAAACACTGAACTAATTATGGGACTAATCAGTTTGGTTTATGTTCCTACCATAGTGGTTAATCTTCTAATGGCTTCCTGAGCTTCGTAATGATCGTCTAATCTTGCAAAACAGAACACCGTCACTCGTTAAGAGGGGAAAGTGGGGGTTTCCCTCTTAACCGGGCTCCGGCGTGAGAATAAGTGACTGCTTTGGGGAGATAATTGAGTATTAAGAGTGAGAGTAGAGGGAATGGAATGTTTAACCTGTGGACTAAGGTTCTTATTTATAGCCGGAGAGGTGTAAGAGGATATGGGCTGATGGGCCTTGGGCCGGAAGGCGACAACTTGGATGATACGCTCTTTGTCTCAGTGGTGTCGACCGTTAGTGGCTTCTAGTAGCTCTTCGGTGCTGGCGCACCGTGATTGGAGCCACGTGTCATGGTTGTCGGCCTGGCCGCCTCTCTGCCATCAGCAGGTAAGTGGAGATCGTGGGGCAGGTGTCTCTGCCCTGTGATTGGTGCCACGTAGGTGTCCTTTAGTACTTTTTGTCTCCTGCCTGTCAGACGATCGAGGAGCACGATTAAGCAGGGCCAAAAGGACGCTGATTGGCTCTTTTCTTCTGCCACTTGTACCTTGTATACTATCTGAAGCAGCCTTGCGCCGCTGCCCTGCGCGATTCTTGCTGGGCACGTAACTATCTCGCGCAGGGTATGGGTGACTGAATGCTCTTTCAGAATGCCAAGTGTCGTAACTGGAGTTTCCTATTGTGTAGACCTCGCGCCTGTTTAATGAGATGTGATGTAGCTAGCGTGAGGTTGCATATAAGAAAGTTGTTAAATAAGGAGTATGGTCCTGCGCGCAACCTCGATGAAGGTTTGCGCGGCTTTTTGGGACCATACCCCTTCAAGTCCCCCCAGTCCAGTGCTGCATCATGCCAAGCAAGTGGTTGGAGCTCTGGACTTAGAAAAAGAAAAGTGTAGAAAATGCTAGTTTTTTGTTTGGTAGGCGCGCGCGTACAAACGTTTGTCGGTTGTTACAACGCGACTACATGTCTGGCAGCTGATGTTGTTTTGTTTTTGTGTTGGTAGCGTGCGGATGTATTGGGTAACCATGCTTATTGCGCGCCCTGGATAACTTCTTCACTAAGTTTTTGGGAATTTGGGCGGGAAGTTCCTCGACATTTGAATTCTGACGGTTTGGTGAGATTGTCGTTGATGGTGACGTTTGAGTTGACCACTGACACGGCTGTCATCATGTTATTTCTGACGGTTCCACTTTCCGTCAGGAGAGTGAGGTCCACGCGCGCGTGATAACCGTCACTCCGGGTTTCACGCCTTACGTGGCGTCTTCTGATTGGTCACGCGCGCGGCGAATTCGGCACGTTTACCCATCGCATTAAATGCGATGGGTATATATATCCGATGAGATGGAGAGAACCCTCACGTCTTCTACTGTTCTTATCCTTTTCTCTCTACTCACCTTCTTCGAATCTTCAAGTCTTCAAGTTGCCTGTAGCAGATCTTCAAGAATTCTTTATATCTTCAAGCTCTTTCTTGAATATTCAAGGTTTCATCGACGAATACTCATGGCTGAAGAACATCGTGAAGACATTCCCGGTGAAGAAGGTCCTGTTCCCGTTCTCAGGTGGGATCTAGGTCTTTTTGAGCAGATAGTACGGGGTTTCCGGTTTCCACCGGAATGGGATGCCAAGTACCCCGGTCAGAATTAGACGGCCGCCGACGCACCACCGGGGTATATTACATTGTATGAAGATTTCTTCCATCAAGGCAACTTCCGGTTGCCGGCGACGAGTTTCATGGCCCATATTTTGCAGTTCTATGGGTTTCACATCTCGCAGTAGAGTCCTCCTGGGATGGTTAGGGTTCGACACTTTGAATTTCTTTGTCGATCCCATGACATAGAGCCGACCGTGGAAAAATTCAGAGTCTTTTACCAGTTGATCCGAAATATGGGATTCTACTCGTTTGCCAGTCGAGGGGGCGCGAAGAAGATACTCCTTAATCCTCCCAAGAGTTTCCATGACTGGAAACCAAAGTTCTTTTATATTCGCGAGGAGGTGATCCCGATCGCCATGACCTTCCGCGCTTGGTCTGAGCCGATTCTGAAGGAAGATCTGGCAATTCCCAAAAAGGAGGATTGGTATGTGAGGATTACTGCAACCCCCAACCGCGTTTTTGGAGAGAATGTCCTCGTTGCGGCGCAAATGAGTGATCAATGGCCGCCTGAGAGTGAGGAAGTTCCTGTCTTGAAGTTCCAGGATAAAGGTTAGCTATTTCGTTAATTGTTTGTATCTGTCCTCGTATTGCTCACTTGTTGCATTTTCACTGTAGAGGCGCGCCTTTATCAAGCGGCTTTCCCCACATTTGGTGGGTCCATGGGTGTGCGTCCGCTGGAAGCAGGGGAGCAATATTGGTACGACGCGATTAAGGGCAACTTCATGTATCCAATTGCTGGAGCCTTTACCGATCCGCCCTCTGCTACTGAAGGTGCGCATATACCTAACCCTCGTCCCTTGCGCGCTTTGACTTCTGCTGGGAAAGAGATTGTCTATCTTTCCAGCGAGGAGTCTGTGGGATCATCAAATGGAGAGCTAAGCTCCTGGTCTAACATCTTTGCAGGTGTGTTGCGTGACTTGGGGATTGACCCTGAGGATAAGAAGAAAAAACCTGTGAAAAGGAAGAAGGTTGTCACCTTGAACCCTGAGGTGACTAGCAAGGGGGCTGGGAGTAGTCGCGCAGCCGTTCATGTAGCTGACAAAGGTATTCCTCGTCTTCGTCAACGTATCTTGGAAGATTACGTTATTATTGGTGACTCATATGAAGGTTTATCGCGCATAGGCGAGAAAGGAGCTGGAGCTCGAGAAGCTCAGGGAGCGTGGGCTCTCGTAACCCGGATGCTAGGGCTACACCCTCCTCCGTTGCGCATGATGAAGAAGAGGAGGAAGAAGACGAAGAAGAAGAGCCTGCTGAAAAGTTGGTGAGCCGGAAAAGGAATAGAAGTGAGACCACAGCTGGTGTGTCAACTGCGCCCAAGGCTGGTGCGGTTCCCTTGATTGGGAAACAGAGAAACTTGCGCTCTCTCTACAAGTTTTCTCCTGGTTAGTTTAACGCTTCCTTATTTTTGTGGCTTCCTTATTTCTTGTTGCCTTCTTTTTTAACGCTTAGCTTCTTCAGAGGCTAAGAAGAAGACCCCTGAGAAGAAGGGTGTCGTGTTTACGGATCCCTCATAGGCGGTGCAGAAAAGGCCCAAGGTTACTATCAAACCTCTCAGGACTGCTGAAATAGAGTCTGAGAAGGATAAACAGGTTGCTGATGGAGAGAAAGCAAAAGCGGCTGAGGAAGTGAAGAGGAAGAAGGCCGAGGATGAGAAGAAAAAAGCTGAGGATGAGAAAAGGAAGAGAGCTGCTGAAAGAGAGAAGGAGAGAGAGAAAAATAAGGAGAAGGAGAAGGAAAAAATGGCTGCCGACAAGGCTGTTGAAATAACTTCTACTGCTGAGGGATCGGGCTCTGGTGCTCATCGAGACAAATCTGCTGCTGCAGGAGGCGCGGGTGCTGGTTTTGCAGCTGGCCAGGCTGGTGTGGGAAAACACGGCGCGCCGTCGCTCTCTCCAATAGGCCCCCGGGATACTTTGGGGGATATTTATTATAAGTCTTATACGGAGGAGAGCCGTGGTGACGCTCCGCACCAACCGCCATGAGGTTTAAAGCAAAAAGATACTTTTCTTGAGTTTGCGCCTTGCCGCGACTGGTTTCTGAATTCCATTCCTCCTGGTGAGGTTGACCGTCAAAGGGCGCGAACCCACAATGGGTTGTATCACGCTTATGTTGTTGGCGAGGCCAACACCCGTGCTGCTAACCATCAAATTGTTCGCGAGTGGCGAACCATGGTTAGGGAGAAGGAGGATTGGGAGAAATACCGCGAGCGGATATTAAGACGTGTTAATGACTTCGAAAGATCGAAAGCTGCTTTTGATGAAGAGAAGGCAAAATTCGAAGCTGACAGGAAATCGGAGGAGTGGGGTCGTGAAGGCCTTAAGGGCAAACTTCGCGCTCCTGAAGACCTCCTAGCAAGGGAGAAAGCTGAGTTTAAGAGGTTATGCGAGAAGGATAACCAACGCGCGTTCGCAGCTCGCAATAAGATTACTGAGCTTGAAGGCAAGGTTGCTGAGCTGACAGCGAAGGTTGAGGATGCGCAAGCTGCTAAAGAGCAGGCTGAGGTTCAAGAAACTTCTCTTTCAGTTTACGCTTTTGTTGGCAGAATTAACTGATCCCTTTATCCCTTGTAGGTTGAGCTGGCCGAGGTGAAGGCGCAACTGTCTGGTAAAGACAAGGATTTGATGGCCAAGGACGTCGAGATTGCTGAGTTAAAGCGCCGCTTGCAAGAGCAGGTTGACAAAAGCGAGTCCTTGGAAATCGACCTTGAAGCTGAGAAGGTTAAGGCTGCCACTGCTGAAGAGGCCAAACAAAAAGCTGAGGAGGCGCGAGACATTAGCACAACTGCTCTTAATGTGGTGCAAAACAACTACTCCGAAGCTCAAGGTATTGTTGATACTTTGGTCTCTGAGGCTGAGTGGCTGCGCGGCCGAGGAGTAGTTCTGGTATGGTTTCTCTTAACTTTGGCTGTATTTGTTGAAGCCTAGTGTCTTATTTATTGCCTTTGCTATAGATGGCCAACTCCATCTTGAATGCTGGGGAGCTAGACAAAGCTGTTGCTGCTCTGATTGATGCTTCTCGCGCCGTTGGTCATCGTGGAGGTTACCTGGAATGCGCGTAACATGTTGAAGAGGTGTTTGGGCAAGAGTTTGACATCAATCATTGCTCGGTGACCGATGATGCTGATGCCGAGCTTGCTCGTGCTGAAGGTGCATACGATCACCTAGCGCTGCCCGTGATGGATTTGGTCGCCAAAGCTTTGGAGCATGACGACTGGTGCCATCGTCTTAAGGCTATTCTGGACCAACCAGAGATGGTTACTTTATCTGATGAGGAGACAGCGACGGACAATGATGGCGATAAGCATGATGGTGATGATGCTGGTGGTGACGGCTTTGAGTAGGTAGTATTGACAGTCTTTGTGCCTTGTAATTTTTATTTAGGATTTGAATGTAACTTGTTGCGTGGTCGCGCTTTGTTTTGGATCGTATGGATGATAGATGGTTTTTATGTAATTGATGCGCGGTTGCGCTTATTAATTATGATATTTGTGTTTGTTCCCTATCCCGTTACAATTATTGCACTGTTGTTAGGAACTTTGGTTAAGTTAGCACGAATAAATGTAAGTGTGGCTCTTGTGCGAGTTGTAACTGCCCGGTCTCGCGCTATGTTCGCGGAGGACCTTGGAGGCATAACTCAAGAGCTCGTAATTTACTGAAGTGTTTTCGTGCTAATTAAAAGTTAAACATGCATTTGTAACGTAAGGGTCTTCATGATAAGGGAAACATGTCGTATGTTTTCATTAGTTGGGAAACAGGCGCTTAGGCCAACATACCTTGCATTAAGTAACATAAGGGGCGCTTAGCCAACATAGGAAAAAGGCGCATGGCCAACATTAGTAAGAAAAGGCGCATGACCTATAATAGTTACATATAGCACTTGCGCAGTTGTTGCGCATTCCACGTGCGCGGGATGATGTGTCCATCCAGTGTGCGCAATTTGTATGCCCCTTTTCCTAGCACTTCATGAACCAAGTATGGGCCTTCCCATTTGGGTGCTATTTTTCCTGGGCGTTCAGCGTTTGAAGCTTCATTGTATCGGAAGACGTATTCTCTTGGAGTGAAGGTACAAATGCGAACTCTCGCATTGTAGTACCTTTCCAGTTGTGTCTTGTACTTTGCTTCCTTAATACGCGCGATCTCGCGTCTTTCTTCCAGTAAATCCAAATCGAGACGGCGCTCTGCTTCGTTGTCAACCGTGTTGACTGCTGTCAAGCGTGGTGAGGGGAGTCCAACTTCTGCCGGGATAACTGCCTCTGAGCCGTATACTAGGCTAAAAGGAGTTTTGCCGGTGCTTGTCTTCGGCATGGTTCGATGAGCCCACAGGATGCTTGGGAGCTCATCTACCCAGCCTCTTCTCTTTGTGCCCAGTCGGGCTTTTATCCCCTCGACGATACTTTTTGTTAACGCTTTCCACTTGACCGTTGCCTTGAGGGTGCGCAACGGAGGAGAAGGTATGCTCGATCTTCATTTCCTTCATCCAATTTTGAAGGTCCTCAGAAGCAAAATTGGTACCGTTGTCTGTGACGATTTTGAGTGGAAGACCAAACCTGCAAATGATGTGCTCCCAAATAAACTTGCGCACCATCATTGCAGTGGTTGAGGCGAGAGCTTTGGCCTCCACCCACTTAGTAAAATAAACAACGGCCACTATTATGAACTTGACGGCACCAGGAGCTTCTGGGAAGGGTCCCACCATATCAATTCCCCACTGTTGGAAAGGCCAAGCAGTGGATACAGGGATAAGATCGTTCTTTGGGCGCATGGTTTTTGGAGAATGTCGCTGACAGGAGTCGCATTTGCGCAGCTCCCTCAGGGCGTCGACGTGCATCCCTGGCCAATAATATCCAGCGTTCATAATCTTCGCGACAACCGTGCGTGGTCCTGCATGGATGCCACAGATCCCTTCGTGAATCTCCCTGATCAAGTAATTCGCATCATGGGGGTCCACGCAGCGCAACAGTGGCCCCAAGAAGGACTTGCGGTATAAGATACCACCATTCATCTCATAATGCAGAGCTTTGTTTTGAATCTTTCTTGCCTCTGCCTTGCTCTCAGGGAGTATTCCTTCTTGCAAATATTGAATTATAGGGGTCATCCAAGATGGCTGCCCTATTTCGATCACATTTACCTGGCGCAGCAGGACTGATGGATTTTTGTAACAACCCTCGGTAAAACCAACACCCTCATAATATTTCCGACCCTCTAATATATTATAAAATGTCTCAATATGTTTTATATTACACCCCGTAAGTGAAAACCGAGTCCTAGTTATGTTATAATTATAAAATAAATCAAAAATAAGAAATATAGGGCTGAGGCGGGCCGCGTAAGACCTCACCCCAAGTTCACGCGGGCGGTATCAAGGTTTAAACTTGATTCCGGTGAAACTATAAGTTAAAGCGGGCCGCGTAAGAGTCTTGGTTAGTCGACGCGGGCCGCGAGAGCTCATCAAACGCGGATACATCCTGAGCTGACACGTGTCATCATCGTGTCAAGCCTAGTGATGATCCAGATAAGCTATGTGTTGACCGTGTGTTTGACGCGGGCCGCGTAAGGCTCCGCCTTACCTTACGCGGGCCGCCTGGAAGTCAGATATCAGAACTATAAATAGCAGGCTTCAGTTTTCGTTTTCCGTCGCTCACATTTCAATCTCAAATCACAATTTCTGTAGGAAAGTTATAATACACGGGTACTATACCCCTAATTAGCGAGGTTCTGCTCCATTGTAAGTATTATAACCCCAGTTTCGTAACAGTTTCGTAACGTAGTTGTTAGAATGCCGTCCCGGGGAGGGTATCATTTATAATTACAAAGGGTTATGGTACTAACCAATGTACATTTGTATAAATTATAGATTATATCCAGGAAACCCTTACGAAAAGCCTAAGACAGCAATGTAAGTTTATCCTCTTTTTGTTAATGTTTTTGGAATGTTTTACAAAACCTTAATTATTTTACAATGTGATTAAGCGGTGATTGAGTCTTTGTAGTTCTTCAATTACTGCCGGTATTATGGGGTTTTGTATACAAAATTTATTACTACGAGTAGTAGTAAGTCAGGAATGACATTTCATTACCATTGGACGACGAGTTAGCCAATGGGTAATTTGACCATAGCCATAGATCCGGTCGAGTGGCAAATACTGAATGAGTAATTGTGTAGAAATAAACAATGTGATCGCTCTCAATACTGTTTAATTGATAAAATGTTTCTTGATTAAACTGGGATTCACTCACCAGTATTTCCGACTGAAAAATGTTTTTAAAACGCGTTACAGGTAATACAATGTGAACAGCCAATTAATGAAAGCCAGCTGGAGAGCACTGAAGGGTTGGGAAAAATGTGGCTATAAAAGTTACCTAATAAACGATGTTTTAAATTCAATAAAATAGGGTTTGTCCCTATAAATGTATTGTAATAAGAAACTTGGGTTTTACCAATGTGATTATTAATATTAAATAAGGTGGTTTTACTCTGATAAACATTTCCTAACTACGGTCCTGATGTGAATTCCGCTGCGAGATTTAATAACCTGATACCACCAAAACTCTGAGATCGCGTCCGCCCGTTCCCGGGAATCAGGGATCGGGGGTTGCGACAATTTTTGAGTACTTCAATCCTTACATCTTTTGCGAAATGTTGAAAGGAGGTTGAAGCAAGCTTGCTCAAAGCGTCAGCTGGTTTGTTTTCGGAGCGATTGATGTGGACTACATTGATGTGAACTCTTGTAGGTCCCGTTTGTCCGGTGAGGATCGATAACGAGAAACCTATCCTTGTTTATCACAAACACGGTAACGGGTGCGGAATCCCCGTGACGGTGCAAACCAAACACAGATAATAAAGAACACGGATTAACCAATGAAACACACTCTATTGATTAAACGGGATGAGAACCAAATACAAACTGATACAAACACAGTTTTGACAGAGTTTCTTTAAGGGTATGCTCTCATCTCTGTTTCAAAGTGAAACTGAGAGGGGTATTTATACTAGACACAGACACAGACTGACGAAACGCATAAAGGCACGACGAAACACTAAAGTCAACGAAACACATTCTGTTTCGTCGACATACATATTAATCCTAATTTCTGTTTCGTCGATTGTAGTTGAAGCCCAAGAATAGTCAAAGGCCCAAATGAAGTCTTCGGCCCATGTGTGAAGAAACGGCCCAGATATCATTTCTGTTTACAACTTCCATTAATTCAACATATGAGACAAAGTTGTGACATCATCATGACATCACTAAGGTGATGTCATGGTGATGTGTTTGCGGGAAAGGCTTGCGGCGCTCCGTGCTTCGCGTGTCGAACTCTGGGGCGCACGACGGAGGAATGTCGTGACGTTGGGCTGGAGCCGGACCTAACCGAGTCGAACCGAACTGAATCGAACCGAGTCGAGTCGCGTCCACATAAAGTGTACCAACAAACTCCCCCTTGGACGCTACTCATGAGGTTCGTCTTCTGTGTCTTTCATGTCGGAGGATCTTCAAAGTCTTCACGCGTCATAAGTAGAAAGTGTATCAACAAACTCTCTTTTTATTTAGGTAGTGTGTTAACAAACTCCCCCTTAGATTGAACTCTCCATTGAATTATGCTCGTGAATCTTTTGATTTGTCAATTCTTCAGATCCTTGTGGTGTTGATGAAGGGTCAGCGGCAACTCGATCATTTTATCCTTTGAGTGCCTCCATTTCGTGTCTTCATTCCAAAGCTTATCATCGAACATGTTCTCCTTGCCTTTAGCATCTGCACATGCAAGAAAGCTAAACGCATAATGAGAACAACCGATTGGAATATAGTCAAATTAAACAAAAGACACATATGAGATCAAATCTCAATCAAACACCGACCGACAACAGTTTGAAAGTTTAAACAAAATATGTTCAATTTTAGTCATTTAACTTTCAAAACTTGTTAACTTCGACTGTTTATGAAGGTGCAATTGTTTTCCGGCTTACGATCAGGATTTTGGGTAGGATAGACTCGAGTTCCAACATCAGTCAATCAAAAATAAACTAGAAGCAAAATCTTTTTGGCTTTTATAAAGTTTATATTAAAACACACCTAAAATCTCTTTGGAATTTTTCATTTTTCAAATGTAAAGACGGAAAACAATAAATAAATATATACAAAGATGTAGAAACTGAAAGCAGTAAATAAATATTTACAGACATTCTTTTGCGAGTTTCTAGGGTAAGAGAATCATATCAGTGTACGGTCATGCCAAAACGCTCTTTTTGTTCTTTTAGTTAACAATAAGATAAGCATCCTACAAACAATTATCGGTATTGTTGTCCACATAAGCTCAACTTATCAGATGTAATCATGTTTAGGGGATACGTTAAGGTATGATTTATACTTACCGACCGGTGTTCATCCACACACGACACATTCCCGTATCAAGGTATGCACGAGAGTTCATCTTACCGGTGAGTATACCGTTTATCATCTGTTTGACCGTATAAAAGATGTGAGAAACTCACATATTTTGATTGAAAACAAGTCCTATGTGATAGAATCACTTATTGATGAGGAACTTGATTTTCAATGCATGAGGGCACAGGAGCAAATCCGTGAACAGGTCAGTACTTTCGTACAGCAGAGAGACGAACTTGACTCCCGCAAAGAATCTGTGATATATTATCGCTTATTTTGTTTGGACATGTGATTGTTGATCACTTATTGAGATCGAATGCAATATGTACACGTATGTATAGTATCATGGAAGATCTAGACTTCGTCTCTGTTTTTTTTCGGTAAAAGAAACAACCATGATACCCAGATGATAAGACAGCATAAAGACCGAATATCTCAGAACCTCGGCAATCAATCAAACGAAATTTCGGTACTAAGACCATATGCCAATGTGCGGTTCCCACCTGGTCTTCAGTCGATTTAAGATTTATATCACCCTGCACACTTTAAAATGATTGTGAGCCTACCGATACATCTTATATAGAGCTGCTTAACATTTTTCATTTTGCATTTCAGTTTAAAGAGGTTTCAACAGACCACTGATGTACTATCATTTTCTCTTTTTCTCGCCAGAAAACTCATTTTTGTTTTTCCAATGTTTTTGGGTTTTGAAATTTTTCGATGTTTTTGAATTTTCAAATTTTTGATTTACTCCCCCTAAAATGCAATAAACTATGATAAATTTTAAAAACACAAAGGTATTTACAAAAACGATTTCCCGATGTTGGTTAACTCATGTTTTACCTCAATGCCGTTTACCAAAATTAAATTTTGAATCAGAAATGATTTATCGAATTTTGGAAAAATGAGTTGGCACGTCGGTAAGCGGTGCGGACCATGACAACATTGTCTGGCCAAAGAGTGCTACGAGAGGATAACAATTTATAACGCAGCTTAAATATCGACAAGTATAGGAGAGATTAGAAATTTAAAACCGTATCCTGCAACTGCTTCGTGCATTGCAAGGAATCTGAGTGCTCTCCCAAACTGGACATCCACCCGGTGTGGATTTCAAAGTCGATTCTTTGTAGCTTCTGAGAAATCTCTTCAATCGACAAGATCAGAAACCTTTGGGTCCGGCTGGTCTTCCACATTGCACCAGCAAAGGTCTTTGTCTTTCTCTTGAGAAGTAGTGTGCGGTTGTTCAATCCATACCAAGGCATCCGCACACCCGGTTGGTTTGTTCAACAAACACATTTTCTTCAATTACACCGCGAAGAAATGTACACTGCACGTTCATCTTGTTGAGTTTGAACTTCAGACGTGCTGCAGGTGCGTACATTTTGATTTGAATCTATCCCGGGGACCCGATCAAAGCCTTGAACAATCACATTTTGAAATGATTTTCATTTTGTTGAAGCTTTTCAATTTCTTTCGACAGACAATTCTGTCTTCTTTTTCTTCTTCTCTCCATCAAAGGCAACCACTCCTAGAAATAACAATATCTTGGAGCTTTGAGTCGCCTATCTTGTGCATGGACACTCCACTATCAATAATCCTATGACTATCGATAGTTCCTCCTGGAACATCCTGCACACTCACTCAGAGATTAGATGGAGAGGGGGACCCAAGCCTTAACAGACTTGGGTCGTCCTTCATCATCGAAGATTGTGACTTCGATTTCATGATGATTCGGAATGGAGTGAGCTTCCCCTGAAACAGTTACCGATTTTGGTTTCCAAATCTGTTTTTGTTTTTCATTTTTAATTTCTAACTTGACAGACTTTGTTTGGACAACCTCCGGTTTTAACGCCTTTTCAACTTCTTTGACGTTTTGACGTTGTTGTTTTGTTTCTTGTTCTTTAACAGTTCTTTTATCATGTTTTGGTGAAACATGACGACATTGTGGGTGAACCTTTTCAGGTGGTGCTCTTTCCACAAATTTCTCTTTAGGAGTGTTTGAGCTGTTCTTAATGATATGCCCAAATTCCCCACATTTAAAACACGTTCTCCTTTCCACAAACTTAGGAGAATTTGATCGACCAACAGATGTCGAACCCGTAGAACCTGAGGTACTTGCTCTTTCATCACACCCGTTTGTATGTTGAGTGTAATTGTTTTGACTGTTACGTTTTAAAATCTTGACTTGTTGGATAAAATCAGTGTTTGATTTGTTTTCAAAAGTCTCAATTTTATCAGTACCCCTTGTTGCTACAAACTTGACATCATTTGCTTTCTTCTTGTAACGAGCTCCTTTTGATTCAAACTTATCCTTTGGCTTTGGAGCTCGTTGTTGCTGTTGTTTACCCTTAGAAGCGACAGGTTGTTGCTTTGTCGGTGATTTCTGTTTTCCAGGGATTGTCTTTCCCAAAATTTTTCTTGTATTATCTTCAAACACTTTGTCAATCAAAGATTGATTGACGTTTTTGATTGGAAAATCTATGTCTGAATAAATTTTACTATCACCGACTAAAGTATACAAAAAGTTATTGCTCTTAACAGCAGACACACATTCATTGTCATCTTTGACATCCTTGACAGGATCTATCACTTGCTTGGCAACATGTTGCACGATAGGAGTAGGAGGATCACAAAGAATATGATTCTCAATTGGAATTTTTACTCCTTTCGTCTCATCAAGTGATTCATCCTGGTCATTCACATCTGATTCATCATCTGAAGAATCATAGTCCTCAATGGTTGGAGGACTTTGATTTGAAGCACATGATGACTTTTCTTTGTTATCAGATGAGCCCTCCGATGAATTGTCCGGTTTGAACCCTAGGCCAGTAGTAACTTCCTCATAATCAAGAGGCACACTGGGTTCATACCGAGGCATATCCTCTTCATCGGGCGACTTGGTATAGTCGTGTCTCAAAGGGGGTGGACACTTCCTATAACCAACGCCTTTAACGTTTCCCTTTAGTTTCTGAACGTCAATGATGTGATCAAGCACATATCGGGAGTTTGAGTAACTCTCCAATTTGAGCTTGATCGCCTCATGTTCACATTTAGCCGTGGCTAGCTCTTTCTTGGTTTCCTCAATGATATTAATGTAGTTATTAATACCAATTTGTTTGTTGAAAACAGTTTTTGTGAATTCGGAAACACTTTTCTTTTGGGTTTCAATAACTGTTTTAAACTCCTTTTCATTGCGAGCTAAGGCCATGTTTTCCTCCTTGCACTTTGACAGTTCAACAACTAAACTCTGATTGTGACTATGAATCGTATCACATTCAAGTTTCACTCTATCACATTCATGTATCATATTAGCACAATCACTACATATGCTAGGAGTTTCAGAATTTACCTGACTCGAAGAGGCTGTGACATTAGCCATGAAGGCAGTTTGAGAAGAGAAAGATCCATCTTCAGAATTATAATCTCCTGCATTCGAGCTTTCTTCATCTGAACTCCCACTAAAACCCGAGCTATCATCACTTTCAGAAAACTCTTCCTTGTGAACATGCTTGATGTGATTGATGATTTTTGCATAGCATGCAGTTCCACCTCCTTGATCATTATCTCCCAATTGTACAGACCAATCGCACCCTTCATCAGCTTGAACGGTCAACGTTTGATTGGTGTTTGATGGTCCAGACTGGTTCTGGTTGGTGGTGTTGTCCACAACTACTATCCCTTTTCCACGGTTATCTTGATTGGCATTGGAAGTACTTGTCTGATTTCTGAATGGATTCTGGTTGCCTTGTCTGCTTGGTAGGGTGCACTCACGTTTGAAGTGACCCTTTTCGCCACAATTGTAACATGTAACCGCATCTTTATTGAACCCGTACTTCGTATCATTTTTGCCTTCCAACGAAGTTCTTCTAGTTCGAGTCATGAAATCCTTTGCCCTTCTAACTGCACTTGCAAACGCCCACTTTATATCCATTAACTCCATTTCATCACGGTCTATCTGCTGATAATCTTCATTGGTCATATTGATGTTTCCAATATGACCTGCTACCAATCCACAATATGAACTGAACATTGTGTTGAGAAGTTCCAAATTTTCCTTTGCAACTTCTACACTGACTTTTGAAAGATTGGAAGTATCAACTCTGACAGTGTTGGTGTTTTGGGGTGAAGGATTGTTGGTATAATGCGCTTGTTGTTGTTGTGGTTGGGCTTGAGGTTGGGGTATGGATTGAGACATGTAAGCACTTTGATTCCACTGTGGAAACGGAGATGAGCTTGTATTGGACACATACGCTGTTTGAAGATTCGGTTGCTGAATGGAACTAGAACTAGCTGAAGGACTAAAACCAGGCAAATACATTTCTGTGTTTTGAGGAGGTGCAGTTGCAATCCTTTTAGCTTTCCGAATTTCCTCTTCGTTCTTGTGCTCCAACTTCTGAATGAATTCATAAAGACTGACATTTGCTGCATCCAGAGCGCCCGTATGCTTTAGAAGTTCAATGAATGGACTCCACTTAGGAGGTAGAGCATCAGCAAATCATGCAACCATTTCCGGATGAGTTGCAGCAACACTATAGGAAGTCATTTCACTAATCAAATGATAAAAACGAGAAGTCATATCATTTAGAGTTTCATTCTCCAAGAACTGAAATGATTCAAACTCTTTCTTCAATAAGTCATGGCGTATCTTTCTAGTAGCTGCATTTCCTTCTCCTCTCGCTACCAATGCATCCCATAAACCTTTCGTGGTCTTACAATATGAGAATTGATGAAAGATATCTCTGTGAAGTGCTTGAGTGAGAATAGCATACGCCTTCTTCTCCAGATCATATGCCTTTTTGTCGGCTTCTTGCATATTATTGAAAGTTGTCGCATTTGATCCTGCTTCTTCAAGAGCTTCACTAAATGCAGAGATGAAACACGTCCATAATTCTGTGTTTTGCCCTTGAACGTAGTTATGGAAACGACCCTTCCATGATGGATAGTCATTCATGTAATTTAACTTTGGAGGGTGATTGTTGCTACCCGTCTCATTCTCACTAAGCAAAATATTTTGAATGCTCTGATTTTGATTCGACACCATTGCCCATTGACTTGAACTTATTGACTGTTTTTGTTGAGGTATGGTACGCCTCATATATTGTAACGCCCCAAAATCCGAATGTTAATATTTGTCGTGTGTTCATAAATGACACGTCATGAAATAAATAACTAGGCTATTTAACCTAGTTAAGAGTATGGTCAAAAGTATTAAATGATAAAGGTAGTGTCAGTTATGTTTTAAAAGGCAAACCCGAGGGGCTAAAGTGGAACAGATGAAAGTTGACCACTAATTAAAAGGTCAATACACACACAAACACACACATACGTGCGTGTTCTTGAAGCTTCAGGAGCTCTCAAGAGCTCCAAACCCTAGTTCCACTAAATCACCAAATTAAAGGGTGAATCAAAGCTCAAATTCAAGAAGGAACACGGATTAACGATCACCTTTACGAGGGGATCATAAGGTATGTCTTAAATCTAAGATTTGTGATCATGTGTAAAGCGGGTTATGTTCTAATCCATGAGTTTAAGTGGAATTGAGCATGAGTATGTGTTATAATCAACATATAGAACATGAATTATGAATGGTTTGTGCTAATTTGATGTTTAGATGATAAACCCATTAGTTATGGTGATGAAGATGACTAGACTCATCACCTATGTCCAATTTTTGTTGAAAGAATGATGTATTATGTGGGTATGATGAATTCTTGTTAGATGAATTAGGAGGAATATGATGATGTTATGTTTTATGTTCATTTGGAATGATATATGATGATTAGTAGTAGATTTTGAGGGGTTATGTATGAGTTTGGAAGTTTTATGCATGAATAAGTTGTACGTTATGCTTAAAAGGTAGTACGTACATCAAGTGTATGATAAAATGTATATAATGTCGTCCGTATAGTCGATTATGATGTTACGGGCATATGTTGATAAGTCGATAGTTACATATGGTTAATAGTTGACTTTTGGAAGTCAACAAGTATAAGAAACATGATTTGACTCGTTATTGTAAAAGCAGGATTATAGGAAGTCATTTGATACATGTTATGTTAATATGTGTTAATTTTGATTACCCGATGAATTACGTGTGTTGGAAGGGATATGAAGTTGATTAGATGTTTTAATGCTTGTTAGAAATGACTAAGGAAAGTTAAGTGTGAATTATGCGAATGATATAATTGTTACATGTACAAATGAGTATGCTAATAAGAGCGTGGTTTCGATGAAATGAAAGTATAGGAATCACGTCGTGACGAACTCAAGCAGGAGGTGTTAACGGGTCAAGATGAGGCAAGGAATCGGATACGAGCACGGACGCATAAGGTAAGTGCTTTCTGTAATCACTTCATATGTTCGGTTAGGTGATATGGTGTTTTAATTAACTAAACATGATGGTTGAGGTAAATTATGTGTCGTAGTCTTATGTCGTAAAGGATGGGATTTAAAGTTGACCAAAATGCCCTTGATGGGTATTTTGGGCAAACGATCTTAATAAGAGGTTTAGAAACAAGTTATACGATTAGTGTAATGTTTTGGACAAGTATGGAAGTGGGAAGTATGGTTTTGTTAGTCTTAGATCAATTAATGCGCAAATACCCATAACGGGTCAAATAATTAGGAAATGACAATAAGTCGATAGAGCGTAAGATAAGAATTTCCTTAATCCGGATGTGGGATTTTAAGTTTATATGATATAATGTGAATTTACAAGCATGTAGGAAGAAACGGGAGGTTAAACGGGTAAGCGGTTCGAAAGTTATGCGCGTTTTAGTGCGTTCGGACGTCGAAATGGAACTGCAGAAAAATGCATTTTAGAGAGGCCGTCGCCGACGGGCTAGGGAAAATCAGTTTTTCTCCGACGGGTTATCTTCCTGTCTACGGGGTTTTGGCTACGGGAAAAACTACGGGCCGTCGCCGACGGGCCCTAGGGCCGTCGCCGACGACCTCCCCAAGTCCAAAAGTCTGAAATTTGTTAGTTAAGTTGATTTATGGATCGTAGGCTTCGGTTTGTTATCCGTGGACTACGGCGGACTTTCTAAACATGATTTTGATTGATCCTTAGATGAATATGGGCTATAAATCAAAGTTTAAGTCTCATGTAATTAACGTATTATTATGTAGGAGATATGCAAGATGTTGTACGTGTATGTAGATGCGTATTTAGGTATATATGAAGATACGTGTGATAGTATGTATATATGTGAAGGCGTAGGAACGTATGTATGTATGCGGGTGTGTATTTATGTATGTATAAAGATATGTACGAGTGTTTACATGTATGTAAAGATGTAAGAAAGGTATATACGTATGTATGTCTTATGCGTTTAAATGTATGTATGTTGGTGTGTAGGTAGGTAGAACGTATGTACGCAAGTGAGTATGTACGAAGGTATGCACGTATGTAGGTTTGTGTGAAGGCATGTAATAAGTATGTATGTGTGTATGTATGAATGTAGGTATGTATGTATGTAGGTAGAAATGGATGTATTTAGGTATGCACGTACGTAGGTACGTACGTATGTATGTATGTAGGTACGTATGTAGGAAAGTTGCTATTTGTGACCGTAAACGTATGTATCAGTTTGTATGAAAGTATGTACGCATGCATCTAATGAAATTGAGCACTAACGGTAATAATTGCGTGCTTGGTGAATGAAGTGTAACGCAGGAATACCAAAGAAGTCTCACTACGGATCATATGATCAGGATGGGAAAGCTGGGATGTAAAGAGTTAACGAAACGAGAAGTAACGTGAACAAACCTTGTATGTTTATAATGCGTACTAATGTTGTGAAATTTTATGTGGTGAGCGCAGGTATTACCAGTCATGAGGATATCCAAGGATTGGAGATCGAAGATCGAGTCACTAGAGAGATTGTACGGAAACGATGATGTACATAATGTAGTAAACATAAGCTATGTTTTTAACTAGTAAATAAGAGGATGACGGATTTATGAGAAAGAGCTGTGTTAAAGTTAAATTTTAAATAAGTTGAGGTATTTATAATGAAAGAAATTTTATGGTACGTGTTTCCGCTGCGACTTTTGACATGTACGATTTAGGGTCTTACATATATTCGGCCATCGACATCTGTTTTAGATCTGGTTGTGGATCCGTACTCCAATCCCAAGGATTCGTACAACTCATATTTGATGTATGTATGTGAAAAACTGATTACACTCTTGAAAACAGACTGTTATCACACTTTTGGAAGTCCTCTGTTAAAAAGTGACAAGTATCTCGACGAAACTGATTAAGTGGCGAAACAGATTGAAGTTGTCCGACGAAACAGAAATGTATTGTGGTCGACGAAACAGGTCTAATAATTGATCGACGAAACAGTTTTGTTTGTTTGTGCGACGAAACTGAAAAGTGTTCGACGAAACACTTGAAGAATTGAATATTTCGACGAAACAGGTTATTTATGATTGTTTTAATTAAAAACGACGAAACAGAAATTGTTGTGATGTATCTACGAAACACAATATTTATTTAATTAAAGGAGCCGAAACATTTGACTGTTGACTACTGATGTTGACTATTGCGACGTAACAGGTTTGGATCCTTGTTGACGAAACAGATTGAGTGGATAAGATCACAACTTGTTGGTGAGAATTTTCAACACTACACCTTATCCTTTCTGACACAATGACACCCTTTTTCAAACATACACCATACCCATCATACTTTGCAAACCCAATATGAATTTTTAATTTACCAACAAAATAAACAGTAAATTCACCAAAGATCAAAAAGGTGAAATATAAAGAACAACTTGAATATCTGAAGAACTCGATGAAGATTTGAAGATTCCGGTCACCGAATAATTTTCCGAAACACGATTTTGCTTAAAACTTTCAACAAAAACCAAATCCTAATTTGTAAACACTCAAACAAACAAGGTTTTTGAACAAACTTTTAGCAAACCAACAACATAAACACTGATTTCAGAAGTATTTTTCCAGAAAATAATGAGTTTTTCAAGAACAAAAATCTGAAAAACACAATAACACACTTGTTTCAAACACGACAATGTTTGGTTTTAAACAAGGAAAAGAGCCAAGGCTCTGATACCACTTGTAGGTCCCGTTTGTCTGGTGAGGATCGATAACGAGAAACCTATCCTTGTTTATCACAAACACGGTAACGGGTGCGGAATCCCCGTGACGGTGCAAACCAAACACAGATAATAAAGAACACGGATTAACCAATGAAACACACTCTATTGATTAAACGGGATGAGAACCAAATACAAACTGATACAAACACAATTTTGACAGAGTTTCTTTAAGGGTATGCTCTCATCTCTGTTTCAAAGTGAAACTGAGAGGGGTATTTATACTAGACACAGACACAGACTGACGAAACGCATAAAGGCACGACGAAACACTAAAGTCGACGAAACACATTCTGTTTCGTCGACATACATATTAATTCTAATTTCTGTTTCGTCGATTGTAGTTGAAGGCCAAGAATAGTCAAAGGCCCAAATGAAGTCTTCGGCCCATGTGTGAAGAAACGGCCCAGATATCATTTCTGTTTACAACTTCCATTAATTCAACATATGAGACAAAGTTGTGACATTATCATGACATCACTAAGGTGATGTCATGGTGATGTGTTTGCGGGAAAGGCTTGCGGCGCTCCGTGCTTCGCGTGTCGAACTCTGGGGCGCACGACAGAGGAATGTCGTGACGTTGGGCTGGAGCCGGACCTAACTGAGTCGAACCGAACCGAATCGAACCGAGTCGAGTCGCGTCCACATAAAGTGTACCAACAACTCTTTTGCTTGCTCTAAATACAGGGCCATAACTTCGCCCTTTGCATCATATATACCGTTAATTTGGCTGGCTATCAAGAGTGAATCAACGTGTGCCTGTAGATTTTTAGCTCCCATTTTTATGGCGAGGCGTAAGCCTGCCAGAAACGCCTCGTACTCCACCTCGTTGTTGGTATTCTTGAAATCCAACTTGATGGCGTAAGTAAATTCGTGCTTTTCAGGGCTCACAAGGCACAATCCGGCTCCTGCGCCATCTTCGTTTGAGGCTCCATCAGTGTACAGCATCCATAACTCATTTGATATGTCTTTTATGGGAGCCTCGACAATCTCGCAGTCTTTGATTTTATCAACTGGGACTTCTGTGATGAAGTCCGCTAGAACTTGACCTTTGATGGCTGGGTGCGGCCTGTACAAGATGTTGTGGCCCCCCAGTTCGATCGCCCATTTTGCTAACCGCCCAGATGTTTCTGGCTTTTGCAATATCGTGCCAATGTGGAAATTGGTAAGTACGGTGATGACGTGGCCTGTGAAATATCTGCGCAGCTTTCTGGAGGCGTGCAACAACGCCAGTACCAATTTCTCCATCGTTGAATATCTCGTTTCTGGATCCGTGAGCACTCTACTGACGTAATAGATTGGAGTCTGAACTCCATTTTTTTCTACAAGCAATACCGATCCCACTGCCTTGTCCGATGATGACAAGTACAAGATGAGCGGCTCCTTTTCGAACGGTGCAGTCAGGGTAGGGAGTTCGATCAAACACTCCTTCATTTGCTGAAAAGCATTCTCTGCTTCAGGCGTCCACCTGAACTCTTGTTTCTTCACACAGTTGCGCAGAGTGCTGATAAAAGGGTATGACTTCGCGGCGTGATTTGACAGAAAGCGGTTAAGCGCGGCTAGGCGGCCGACCAACCTTTGCATCTCTTTGATTGTTCGTGGTGATGGCATTCGTTCTATTGCCTGGACCTTTTCTGGATTCACCTTAAATCCGCCATTTGTGACTATGAAGCCTAAGAATTTCCTTTCTTCCATACCAAAAGAACATTTGGCTGGATTCAATTTCATATTCACGCTGTGCAACGAGTTGAATGTTTTTTCGATGTCTTTCAACATTTGGTCCTATTCGGGACTTTTGATCACCAGATCGTCGATGTAAACCTCGATATGCTTCCCAATATCTCCAGCGAAGGTCTTATCCATCAGGCGTTGATATGTGGCGCCAGCGTTTTTGAGGCCGAATGGCAACTTTGTATAACAAAAGATCCCGAGATCGGTCCGAAAAGCTGTCTTGTCTTCGTCTTCAAGCTTCATTTGAACCAGATGGTATCGCTTGTAGTAATCTAAGAAGCATTTCCATCTGTATGGTGCGAGAGAGTCTATCTTTTTGTCGATCTCAGGCAAAGAGTAGCAATCTTTAGGGCATGCCTTGTTGAGATCGGTATAATCAACGCACATTTGCCATCCTCCACTAGACTTCTCCACCATCACTGGGTTCGCGACCCAACTTTGATAATGTACTTCTCGCAAGATTCCAGCTTTGAGTAGTTCGCATACTTGCTCATTCATTGCTTTGGTTTTGTCTGCCCCTAAGCTGCGCCTTCGTTGGACCTTCGGCTCCACAGAGGGGTAGGTGTTTAAACAATGCTCGGTAATGTCGCGCGGGACACCGGTCATGTCGGCCGGGGTCCAGGCGAAGATATCCATATTCTTGAACAGGATTTGCTTGAGATGCGTTCTGATGTTTGGTGAGATTGCGTGGCCTATCATCACCGTTTGCTCCGGGTACTTGTGGTTTAACACCCATTTCTCTGGCTCGGTTGTTGAAACCTTCGCCGCTTTTGTTGGGCGCATCTCTTCTGTCGACATTACTTCTTTCTTGGCATAGATAATTGCCACCCCCGTCTTGGTTGGAAACCCTATCGCTGAGTGGGGCGTGGAAGTTACCATGTTCAGTTCGCCTTGGGTTTCTCTCCCAATCAACACATCATGCCTCGATTTGACAGGCATCACCATGAAGTTTACATTTGTTGTTCTTGAATGCTTCCCGTCAGAGAGCGTGACGGGGAAGCTGATTTGGCTTAGCGGGGAGACCATTTCGTTGCAAAATCCAGACAGTGGATAATCAACTGGCTCAAGTCTCGCTTTATCCTCCTCATCAAACTGATTAAAACATTGCTCATAGATGATATCAGCCGTACTTCCTGGGTCAATGAAGACATACTCCGTTTCATAATGGCCGATAATACCGGTAATGACGACGGGTCGAGTGGCGCGAGGGCCGCCGCGCACTACCGGGAAAATGACCTGTTGCTCTTGCCATGAGGGTTCGTAAGGCCGCTTGCCTTTCTCCTTTGCGCTGTATCTTGGTCCATTGACCATATGGGTTTCTAGGCGTCGGACTTTCTTGTGATTCCCCTCATCATGGCGTTGGATCTGTCGAGTTTCTTTGCGCACGTTTTTCGCCAGGTGGCTTAGCTTCCCGCTTTTTAGCGCTCTCTCAATCTCTTGACGTAAACTGAAGCAATCATCTGTCAGGTGCCCTGTATCTTTGTGGAAGTCGCAGTACAGGTTGGGGTCTTGCCCCTTCTTGTTTTTCATAGGCCTTGGAGCCTTGAAATCATGATTCTCCGTCATCAGCACCTCTTTTGGTGTTTTTATGAGCGGAGTCCAGTGCTTTTCTCGTTTATCGTCCCTGACTGCTTTTCGATAGCCGATTCTATCAATTGTGTCGCGCGCATCTTCTCTATAGCGCGGCCTCTCTTCATGGCCCATTGATCTTCCGGATTTCCAATCGCTACTTTTGTACTTGTTGCGCTTATTGTGATCGCGCGAGTTTCCCTTGGAAAATCGGTCTTCAGTATAATAATTCTTGTTTCCGGCGAGTGACTCTTCAGTTTGCGCGACTATTTTCGCGGCTTCCATGAGCTTATCCCATTCTTTGGGCATTCCATCTTTCCCAGTGATAGTTCTGATGAGACTATCACAGCGAATGGCTTTCTTGAAGTGGCAACGCATGAGTTGTTCACTTACGCCACCGATTTCCAAGCACTCTTTGTTGAAGCGAGTGATGAAATTCTCCAAACCCTCGTTATCTCTGCGCCAGATGTCCTCTACCTCGGCTGTGTCGCGCTGGTAACGTCTCTGTTGACTGAAGTGACTCAAGAAATGTGTCTTGAAATCTACCCATGACTTGATCTTTCCCGGAGGAAGGCTGTCGAACCAGGCGCGAGAAGCCCCTATAAGAGTTTGAATAAACAGATGGCACCACATGGGCATATTCCATCCTCCCACGCAACCCACACTTGTGAAAATTCTGACGTGATCATCGGGATCAGTCAATCCGTTAAACTTTCCAACTGTTGGAGGTAACTTCTCTCCTGAAAGCGGCGCCAGCGCGATCTTTGGAATGAACTTTGAATGTTCTGCAGCTTCAGCTGGTCGATAGGCGAGGCGAAAGTCTTGCTCTGCCTCTTCGGTGTACCCTACGTGTTGTCTTGGTTTGTAGTATTCATGGTTCCTCTGCAAGCGATTGAAGACTGACGAACCCTCATCATCCTGCCAAGTTGGATCATTCGGGTCAGTATCTTCCCACTCATTATTCATGTTACGCGGCGTGAGCCGGCTATGAACTGGGCCTCTTTGGACGTCTGACGGATAGTCATAATAGCTTTCTGTTTCTCCCTGTGTATCGCGCGTGTCATGCACGCTTAGTCTTCTGGTAGGGGGAGGTCTATTAGCTATACCTTGGATGTTTTGCTGCGGGGGTATCTGGCGCGCCCCCTGACTCTGTCCTTGGGGAGTAACCAAGGACGGTTCTGCCGTTAAGACTGCTTGTTGTGCGATAAGAGATTGATACGCCGCGTTAATGGTGGCAATATTTTTGGCGTACCATGAGGCTGGAGTTTCGCCCACTGGTAGCCCTAATAGCGCCGAAACGTTCTGAGGTGGAGCTGGGTTTGAAGGTCCAGCGCCATTGTTTCCTGGGGTTACCGTCTGAGTGATGCGGGTGATGCTCCCGCGCGGTCCCCCAGTGTTGGTTACTTCGATTTCGCCGATTTCTTCAATGTGTTGGGGTTGGACGTTTTGATTGCTCTCGCCCAACACCGCATTAGAGTTTGCTCCGAAACCAAACTCGGGGATGATTCCTTGACCAGCCATGATCGAAGGAAGAAAAAACAACGAAAACTCAGAAAAAGAAGATGAAAGTGTTTTGTAGAAAACCGGTGGGCGCCAATGAAGAAACACTGAACTAATTGTGGGACTAATCAGTTTGGTTTATGTTCCTACCATAGTGGTTAATCTTCATATGGCTTCCTGAGCTTTGTAATGATCGTCTAGTCCTGCAAAACAGAACACCGTCACTCGTTAAGAGGGGAAAGTGGGGGTTTCCCTCTTAACCGGGCTCCGGCGTGAGAATAAGTGACTGCTTTGGGGAGATAATTGAGTATTAAGAGTGAGAGTAGAGGGAATGAAATGTTTAACATGTGGACTAAGGTTCCTATTTATAGCCGGAGAGGTGTAAGAGGATATGGGCTGATGGGCCTTGGGCCGGAAGGCGACAACTTGGATGATACGCTCTTTGTCTCAGTGGTGTCGACCGTTAGTGGCTTCTAGTAGCTCTTCGGTGCTGGCGCACCATGATTAGAGCCACGTGTCATGGTTGTCGGCCTGGCCGCCTCTCTGCCATCAGCAGGTAAGTGGAGATCGTGGGGCAGGTGTCTCTGCCCTGTGATTGGTGCCACGTAGGTGTCCTTTAGTACTTTTTGTCTCCTGCCTGTCAGACGATTGAGGAGCACGATTAAGCAGGGCCAGAAGGACACTGATTGGCTCTTTTCTTCTGCCACTTGTACCTTGTGTACTATCTGAAGCAGCCTTGCGCCGCTGCCCTGCGCGATTCTTGCTGGCCACGTAACTATCTCGCGCAGGGTATGGGTGACTGAATGCTCTTTCAGAATGGCAAGTGTCGTAATTGGAGTTTCCTATTGTGCAGACCTCGTGCCTGTTTAATGAGATGTGATGTAGCTCGCGCGAGGTTGCATATAAGAAAGTTGTTAAATAAGGAGTATGGTCCTGCGCGCAACCTCGATGAAGGTTTGCGCGGCTTTTTGGGACCATACCCCTTCACTAAGTAAGCATATTCCAATCATTTTTTCGTCATATCTCTAAAAAAGAACTTTAAAACAAAATTACATCATCGGGTTAAGATAAAAAAAAAGACAATCTATTACTTGAAATACAACGTAATTGCATTTATATGTTGTGATATGTTTCTTAGATATTTGAGTATATACATTACAATATATAAATGTGATTTCCTAGACGTGATTTCGGTTTTGCAAATTGATGATTCCCATATATGTTGTGACATGTTTCTTAGGTATCACTACAAATTTAGATATGTTTCCCCAGTAGCCTATTTGGAGGATTCGTTGGCCGTTTAAAATAAATTATTACAAATTTAAATATGAATATTGTTTTAGGTCAGTATACATATGAAAACCTTTTATTTATATAAAATCTGTTTAAAATTGTATAAAATCCTTTAAATTTTTAAATTTTGTGAACAAATGAACAAATTTCGTACATTTTAACTTTGGATAGCTGTTATTTTTAGATTCTTTTTAAATTTCAATCAATCGATTATTTTTAGCATCTTTTTAAATTCCAATCAATCATTTTACAATTTAAATAACAGTTATTTTTAGAACCTTTTTAAATTCCAATCAATCATTTTATAAATTTCAGTCGATCTACATATACTTTGTGATCGGAGCTTTAACACAAAGTTGTCTCGTAACATTTCATCACTTTTTCCGTCAAATCTCAACTCGCTCGTCTCTATTCAGTTTATCTTGCTTTTGGTGAAACTCCTATGGTTTGTGGTGTGCGGATCTGTCTCTGTAGGGAAAATCACTTGCAAGCACAAAAACAAATTAGAGGTTGAGCAATTAATTAAGCAAGAAGAAGGTTTTCAAATAGGAAAACAATAGCTGTTTTTTTTGGGTACTTTGTTTTCTTTTTTTACATCTCTACATATGTTGCTTCAAAATTTATGCATTAGACACTTCACTAATAGCTTGAATCCATTTTTGTTTATTTAAGCTTCTGGCAGCAATCTGGGAAGTTGGGAGGTTTGGAAGAAAGGAACAACCACCACTTGCTATATATGTTGCATACTTACATTGAAGTACGTCTTGATTAATATTATTCCATATATAAATTTGTAACTTTCTTATGCATCTATCATTTGTACCATATGCTTGGGGGCTTTTTCAAAAAAAAAATAATTGATTTTCCACTTTCTACCTTAAAGTTTTATCTTTTAAATTTTAACCCATTACTTGATTTTCCACTTTCAACCTTAAAGTTTTATCTTTTACATTTTTAACCCATTTGAATTTTTTACTTTTAACTCAAAATTTTTCATCTTTTGTAATTTAACACAACACTTTATTATTTACAACTTTGGTCCCCCATACTTTTTATCTTTTGCAAGTTTTTCGTTTTACGTTTCGTTCTAAATTTTACGAGTTAACATGTCGTGGCGTGCATGCGAGTTTCAACGTTTTTGCTCTATTTTCCCATATTTGACAGACCCGTCGCAACGCGTCCATTTTTTCCCTTTTAAAAACTTCGCCGCAATGGGCGGGTCCTAGATCGACTAAGTTATTATTTTCTACGTTTCTGGTTAATTTCTTCGCATTAACACACTGTAACGGGTGTGTGTGGTTCAACGATTTTAGTCTCCTTTTCGTTCAGTGTAATTTTTACCATTTTATCTATTTTATTTTTACGATGTTGAGAGTCGATGTCGTTGTTGCATTGGTGCAACTTGGCACGGTTTTACAAACGGTTTTAGCCTATTAAATTTTTTACTAATGTTTTGTTTCGGTTTACCCCTATACTTCCTTTACTTAAAAACTATTTTTTACGTGCATATTTTATGTACGGGTACGTATAAATATGATTTCGTTTAATACGTTTTCGTTTATAGACGAATCAGGTCAAATATAATACGTTTTCGTTTAAAGAAACCATTTTTACGTGCATATTTTTATGTACGTTTTCGTTTAAAGAAACCATTTTTACGTGCATATTTTTATGTATGTTTTCGTATAAATTCAAGTTATTGTTCAATATGAATTTCATTTACTTTACGTTTGATCCAATGACAATGCTTATACAGGTTACACTGAGTTCAACTGAATACGTCGAAATGTGTTTTTCATATGGTTAATGCATCATATAACGTTTGGACTAATCTATTCAATGTTTACGATGTACCCGCGCCGCAACACGGGCGGGTCTTTAACCCTAGTTTATATAAAACAGCATCCTCATAAACTATTCGAAGGCCCGATTGAATGTAATTTCATCCGCCATTCCGCTTTGGCTTGGTGGTAGAGACTCTACTTTTTGGAGAAGATCATGATTCAAATCCTAGCATGTGATAGATTATGATTTATTTGGTGTAATTTAGGAATATGGTTTATTGTAACATTCGCCGTAAAAGAAGAATGTAATTTAATCTATGAGAAGCATTTATAGATAAACAAATGATTCGCCATATTTGTTTTTTTCTTTTTGTATAATGATTATTTATTTTACAGACATTATTTTTGTATAATACCTTGGCATTGCGTGAAATTTCGTTCACTTATTCATTTATATTTTTATTATTAATAGAGTTTTTATATATAATTTACATTGTTTGACTCGAATATTACAAAGAGGTATTTAGATAGTTATAAATTACTATTACAGTTTTACTTTTGTAAGCATCAATTCTAATTACAATTTTATATTATTTAATCAATGATTCATGTAGATTTATTCAAAACATCTATTTTCATATAATATATTAGTTCAGCCCGTGTATCATACGGGTAACTAACCTAGTTTATTATAAATAAAATTTCGCCTAAACTACGCGCAAAAAATATCCTATAAGAGAGACGTCTCTGCAGAATCAACTGATCACAAATCAAAAACAACGCCATATTACCTAGAAACCTTTCACTTTAAAAACGCCAAAATAATAATTAAAAAAGCCACAGATACGGAACCTCGTTTCTTCTATATTGAGTATTGTTCTGAATGAAGTTTCACTTAATGGATTCTTCTCTGAGGTGGGTATCTCTATAATCTTTTGCTGAATGAGATGGACAAATATTTAAGAAAAAGAGACTGATAACACTGATATCTCATCATGTGACTTTGTTCTTGATGGATATATTGATGGCAGTACTTTAATTATGACAGTACTTTTGAAATTATAATAAACATTACAAACTATAAGTCATAGATATTTTTTTTCCAATTTTATGTTTAAAGTTGGTTCGCATCGTATCTGCAGCTTTACATAAAGTTTTAAAATTAAAATCTTATGAAAAAGCTGTATTTTTACCTTTTTCTCAGTGTAATTTACAATTTAAAGGTTTAAGTTATTATACATATTAATAATACTTTTATTATTATTATTATTATTATTATTATTATTATTATTATTATCCTTGTAATTATTAATTTGTTACAGTAACAATAACAACAGCAATAAAAATAATAATAGTAATAACAAGAAGTGTGTTTATTAGCGCACCACATTCTATATACATATTTTTCAATATCTTAGGGGGCGTTTGCTTCACATGAATTCAATGGAATTGAAGGGAACTGGAATTTGAATTCCATCACTTAAGATGTTTGGTTCACATAATTTGATGGAATTGGAATCTCAATTCCAATCTTCATGTGTTTGGTTGACAATGGAATTAGAATTGGAATTAGGGATGAATTCCTTCAAATTCCTTTAACTAAATGAATTCAAAATCCTTCCTATATATGAAGGAATTAAAGTAAATTCATTGGAATCTTCGACCGTTTCGACGCGAACAATTTCGACCCGTAACGTTTCGACGCAAACCGTTTTGACCCGTACCGTTTCGAATCGAACCGATTCGGCGCGTACCGTTTCGACCGTACCGTTTAGACCAATACCGTTTCGAATCGAACCGTTTTGACCCTTACCGTTTTGACCCAAACTGGTGGCTGTGGGTGCCGGGGTGATGGAATTCAATTCATTTGACAATCAAACACAACAAGAATGGAATTGAGATTCCAATTCCAACAATTTCCAATTCCAATTGGAATGTTTAGATTCCAAATCCAATTCATTCAAATTCTAATTCCTATACAAATTCCAATTCCAAATCCAAATCATGTCGTGAACCAAACGCCCCCTAAGTAATTAAAAGAATCTGCAATGCAACGCGATTGATGAAAAGGCCATGGTCATAGCATTGAGTAACCACATCCGGGGTGTTTTAGGCTTCTTTGTCTAATCGTGTGAACGCTGACGGATGGGGTGAATGTGCCTCATTCCAATTTCTTTTAGAGTAAACTTATGTTTTGCTCCCTGTGGTTTGGTCACTTTAATGGTTTTGCACCAAACCTTTTAAAATAGCCATTTTACTCCATGATCTTTGAAGGCCTTCATGATTTTGCTCCCCGCCCCTTAACCTCATCCATTTAAACAGTTAAACCATGTCACGTGCAAATCACCTGAGGGGCAATTATGTCTTTTCCCAACCCTGATTAATGAATCACATTTAAAACTCTAACAACCCATTATCTGCTACCCCATTTCCCCATCACATTCAAAACCTAACTTCCATGGCAGACTTACATTGTGCTTGTGGATCTCCACATTCAAAACCCTAACTTCCATTAAAAAATAAAACTTTTTATTAAGAAAAGTTTCAAGATTCAATCAATCTTGAATCACCATGGGGCGTTTACCACGAGGATCTGATCTCAACTTTCGGTGAGGACCCAATTGTGAACTGCCATGACTAGCCGCCATCAACTACCACAGTCACCAACAACCACCCAGGGGCGGACCTACCTTAGCCCGTGGGTGGGCGGCCGCACCCCTTGAAAAAAAAATTTAGTGTCATTTTTCGCGAAAAATCCCGACCGCACCCCTTGGAAAATTCTGACCGCACCCCTTAGAAATTTTTTTTTTAGGAATTTATATAAAAAAAATTGTGAACACTGATTTAAACCCGACCCAATTATGTAAACAAGTTAGCCCGCTAATCTCTTTAAATAAAACTTGTATTCCTATAACCCAACATCAAGCCTAATTGATTAAGATTATGGTAAAACCCAACCCAAATAACTAAATCAATTAAACAAAACATAACCCAAATAAACCCAATCGACCTTTCATCTCTCCCGCCCTCCCATCTCTGCTGCAGCGACCAAGAAACAGAAAGATCAACCTGCAGACAAGCTTCGATCAATCAACCACAGCCACCGTAGACAGAGTGCAGACTAGCCGATCAGGTACCAGTCCTTGATTTCATTATTCAAGAGTTTTGATAAGGTATCTTTTAATAAGGTTGTTGATAAATGATAAGGTTGCTGTTGTGTAATTACGGCAAATGGCAATTGTAGGAAAATAGATTTATAGGGTTCATTTTATTATTAAATATTAAAGAAGTTACTGGATTGTTGATTTCATTATTAAATGTTAAAGTTGTGTTTTGCATTATTTATTGTTGATTCCACTATTTCTAATTTATTGTTGATTTCATTAAATAAATATTAAAGTTGTGTATGTGATTAAGGAATTGAAAATTAAAGAATATTGTTTATTTTGTATGTGATAGGCACAATGAGTAAAGATGTTATGACGCGATTTCTCAACAAGAGGAAAGCGGATGAAATTGTATCATCTTCCGATTTTGTTGATGTGAATGATCTTCCCTCGGATCCTCATGATCGCAAGGCGATAGCATCATACAACGTGAAGCAACGAGATGATGTTAGAAGGGCCTACCTACTAAGAGGACCATGTCAACCAACGGGTATTAAATATCCAACATCAACGTTTCAAGGTAAAGAGTTGAGAAAATTCAAACAAGAATGGTATGACCGAAAGGAATACAAGGGATGGTTAGAAGAATATCTCAAATCGGCACTATTACGAGTATGATTGCTTCAATACGGTTCTAGATTTGCAAATTCAAGAATTTGGGAACCGTTTTAACAAGGTAACATCGGAACTACTTCTTTGTATGAGTTGTTTGAGTCCGTGTGATAATTTTAGTGCGTTTGACATTCCAAAGGTACTAAAGTTAGCCGGAAAGTATCCATATGATTTCGATGAAGCCGAAAAACGAAGGCTTCTGGTTCAACTCGGAAACTACATTGATTTTGTGAAAAAAGATAAACAATTCGCCAACCTGGATGGTTTGTCAAGTCTTGTAAGGTTAATGGTTTCAACAAATATTCACGTAACTTTTACATTGGTATATCGTTTATTGAAGCTTGTTCTCGTATTACCCGTCGCAACCGCAACCATTGAAAGATGTTTTTCGGCAATGAAGAATGTGAAGACCGACTTGCATAATCGGATTGGCGATGAGAATTTAAGTGATAGTTGTATATGTTATATAGAGAAAGACTTGCTTAAGAAAGTACCTCTAGATGATGTTTTGGATAGATTTCAAAAAATGAAAACCCGTAGGGTGACTTTTTAAATACGTTTGTAACAATGTTTGACGTGTTTTTGATGATTATATAAATTTAAGTTTGATGTTCTTTTTTTACATGACCCGAACCGGTTTTTTTATGTATATAGCTAGACGCCTAAAATTTTAAAAAAATTTCCGCACCCCCTTAAAAAATTCCTGGGTCCGCCACTGCAACCACCACCAGCCGTCACCAACTACGACAGTCACCAACATCAACCACAAGCCGTCACCAACCACCACCACCACTAACCTCACCAAACAACTACCACTAACCACTATCACCGTCACCAACACCAACAAAATCGGAATCGAGCATACACTAACCCCTTTTTCACAGATCTGAGAAGACCCCTATAGTGTATTAACTCCGGCCACGAGATCTGCAACTTCCGGCGGCGGTGCGGGTTATGGTGGTGATGGCGATAATGGCGGCAGGTGGTGGCTGTGGGTGGTGATAGAGAAGGTATAGAGAGAGACGGGTGAGAGAGTGTGTGTGGATTGGGCGGGGGTTGGTGGTTGTGGTGTTAGCGGTGGTGGTTGTGGTGGTGGCCATGGATTTTTTTTGAAGCTTCCACAAGATGCAGATATGTTATGTTTGAGTCTTCAAACAGATAGCAGATTATGATAAGTTAGAGTTTTAAAATGAAGGGTATAAAATATCTTGAAAGGAAAAAGACTGAAATGCCCCTCATGTGAGGGGCATGTGACTAAATTTAACGACTAAAATGGATGCCGTTTAGGGAGGGGAGCAAATTGGTGAAATATTAGTAACATCAAGGAGTAAAATGACTATTTTTAAACTATTGGGGCAAAACCGTTAAAACGACCAAACCACAGCAAAATAGAAGTTTACTCTTTCTTTTATTATATATAAGAAAGAATTTTTGAAATTTGTAATTTGTAAGAATACGTAAAGCTTAATTAATATTATTCTTTCAATAATTTGTTTACTTTTTTTTAAAGTTTCAACTTGCAAATGCAATTTTACTACACATGCCCGTTATTAATGAATTCCTTACATGGAGAAATAGAGAAACGAAGATAAAATAAGAGATTTGTCAAGAACATCAATTCTAAAAATATATACCGAATGATCAAGAAACACGAAATGAAGTATAAAACATTAAACCTTGCACAAATCGCACCCCAGGCCCCAAGTGAGTAAAGAGAAAATTACGGGGAATAATGTGGGAGTGGGGACCTGAAGAAAGGTTGTGGGGTTAACAATTGCAAGTTTTCTGTTCATTATTAAATTTTTATTAAATAAATAAATTAAATTTTAATATATAGGTGAACTCCTTAATTATATTATATTACTGTTCATTCTGTTCAAACATTTGATAATCCCCTTAATCATGTTACTGTTCATTTTGTTTAAATTTTAATATATAGGTGAACTCCTTAATCGTGTTACTGTTCATTCTGTTCAGATTTTAATATATAGGTGAAATTTTGTTTAAATTTTAATATATAGGTGAACTCCTTAATCGTGTTACTGTTCATTCTGTTCAGATTTTAATATATAGGTGAATTTCAAAACCTAAAATTTTATTCTAATTATATAACTTTTTTAATACTATATAGTTATTCATTTTATTTTTTGTTTTTAGTTACGTAAGATTTACACATTACACATAATTTGGTATATTGATTTATACGATACACGGTACGATGTGAAATAATAAATAACTCAAGGTTGTAGTTATCAAGAGTTAATTACGTAATAATTAAACATAGTTTGGGAAATCATTTTATGGATTTGATGGTAATAAATATACGTGAGTATATATGTGACTTTAATGAATCTATCTACTATAATAAAAGAAACCAACTTTTGAACACGTGTCATTCATTGAAGGCATCTTCAAATATATACTTATCTTATATTAACTAAATAAATAAATAAATAATAAATTAATATTAAATCTTATCAAACTTTAATAAAATATTATCCTCAAATCTAAATTGTTAATTTAATATATTTTTAAAACAAATACCTCTCTTTCCTACTTATCTTATATTAAATATAACTTTTTTATTATTTGGTATACAAAATTATATTTATTCAACTCGTGTAAAACGCGGCGTTTTTAAAAATTTAACTTTTATTATTTACTATACAAAGTTACATTTATATAACACGTGTAATACACAAAGTTTTTAAAAATATAATTTTTTTTATCATTTGCTATGCAAAATTAAATTTATTCAACACGTGTAATACACGAGGTTTTTAAGGATATAATTTTTTTATTATTTGGTAGATTTTTCAACCCGACTATACACGAGTTTTTTAAAGATACGACGTTTTTAGTATTTAATATACAAAATTACATTCATTTAATTTGTGTAATACACTTGGTTTTTAAAGATATAACTCTTTTTTAGATCTATTCAACACGTGTAATATACGGGGTTTTTAAGGATGTAGTTTTTTTATCATTTGGTAGATTTATTCAACCCGATTATACACGGGGTTTTTAAAAATACGACTTTTTTTTATTATTTGATATATAAAATTACATTTATTTAACACGTACAATATGTGAGTTTCATAAAGATATAACTTTTATTATTTAATATATAAAATTACATTTATTCAACCCGTGTAATACACAGGGTTCTAAACTAGTGAGTATATATGTGACTTTAATACTTTGTGATAGGGATGGTAATAAGCTGGGTATGGGTTGGGTATGGCTAATATCATACACATAGATACTTCCCTTTATATAAGCTGGGTTGGGTATGGGTTGTAAAATCTTGTTCCATACCCGACCCATTAGCTGTTGGGTATACCCGTTGGGATTTCATGTATTTTTTTTACTTCCCTTTATAATTTTATGTTTTAAAAATCTATATAATATATTAAATTATGATAAATAACATACATATCATCATCACTGTAATAATATTTGATGTATTTAAAAATGTAAACATATTATAATATTAATCTCAAAAATAATGTTGTATTTCATATCATATAAATATGAATTGTGCCATCAAAATATATACTTAAAATGAAAAGCTCAACTTTCAAATAATAAAGCTACAATAATAAAATATTATTAAATTATAGTTATTGGAAAATAAATATAAAACTTAAAAGTTTTCGGGATATATTTCGGGTAAACGGGTATATAGTTTCGGTTAATCGAGTCAGGTATCATCTAATCCCATACCCGTAAAATATTTTTTCCATACATATACCCGGCCCATTACCCGTCGGATATCAGGTATACCCGTCCCAAATTCTTTGGATTTCGAATGTACCCGTCGGACTCGAGTTATTTTGCCATCCCTACTTTTTGAAACAGTAAAATTCAGTTTTATTTTTTTGACTATCTGTGTGAACAAAAAGGCTTACCAGACCTTAATATTAAATTATCTTAATATATAATGGGCTTGTAGAGTTGTAGTATTAAACGGCTAGACCAACTGGACTATTAATTTGTTTGATTGGTGATTCATGGGCTTTGAAATTTAAAATATAACCAAAACCAACTTTCTGCGAATTTCTATTTAACGGTCTACTTCCAAATTCAACGTTCAATTCAATCAAATTATAGGTAGAACTCATATGTTTAATCTTCTTCACATGTTACAATATCACAAAAAACTCATGTTACATGATATGTCGAGTCATTTGTCTTGTTATGCCATGTTACATATGTGATATTTGGTTTTACACAACAAGAGTTGAACACAAAATCACCAAAGGGAAATTTCTATAGTCGGTCGTCTACACTCGATGTAGACATATGGTGCTTGGTAGCAAGGTTTTTGTTTTTAGTGTTTTTATAATTTTTTTTTCTGATATCTAATTAATTCGTGATTGATTAGTTGAAAGAGGCAAACAACAGAGGTGAGTAGACAAATATATAACAAATTTTGAATTGATATATATTGTTTGGTTTCCCTATGAAGTACGTAACGTATGAAGTGTATGAAATCTCTAGGTCATCGATAAAAAGGTGGATGGGATTTTATTTAAGTAAATTACATAATCAATCTTTGTAACTTCCAACAAGGTATTTTAAGGTCTGTTTGGTAACATCTAAATGGTTAAGTACTAAACCAGCAAGAGGCCTGAACCATTAAGTGCTGAACCAATAAGAGTTTTGAATCATTAAGAGCCTGTATAATACTTAACCGTTCGGAGGAAAATGTCTGACAAATTCATATTAGAGGTCTTAACTATTCAGACTCTGTATAATGCTTAACCATTTAGAGGCAAATGTCTAAACCATTCAGACATCTGCTCGTGAAACAAACAGTCTGATCCATTAGTACTGAACCAGTAAGAGGTCTGAACTATTAAGAGGCTCATTAAGAGATAAACAAACAACCCCTTAGTTGTTTTAGACATTAAACATTGTTTTTTTTAATTAAAAATTGGTATTATACCTTAAACATGTTACAAACCTACAGAAAGTGGGCATGTGACTTTTCAAAGTTATGCCCCAAACATTTTGTGCTTATTAAACCATAGGAACTATTTGGGTGTGTATATGTGTATATATTATGAATATATATCAAGTTATTGGAATTAATTAATAGCTATAGTTATTCCTATCTTTTACAAAACTAACATCAAAAGTATGAAACGACAAGGCAAGTCTTTTATTCCAAGAAGTTCCATAAAAAATGTCGTCACCTTAAATTTACAAATTTGTCAAAACAAGCGATCGAACTTTCAGTCCAACTCGACATGCGTAACGCTACAAACAAACAAAAGAACAAAAGAAAATATACACAAGAACATCAAATATACATTCAAATGATAACCCCTAAAACAAACCGAAAAAATAAGTTGTTTGGGTCGACACCAATATCAAAGAAATGACCAATCGATGCTGATTACTTCAAAGCTCGATCAGAAGCTTCTGTTATGGTATTTATTTATTGCTTATGGGTCGTCTTGAGTCTTGACCTTTTCAAATGCTCTTTCTTTGTGATGATATTCGGCTGCTTTGAATTGTCTATAATCGCGTTAAAGATTGGAACCAAATACCAACCTATAGAAGTACATAATATTGTGAAAGAACGTCCGAAAAACATCAAGAACACCAAGATCAAGATCAAAAACAACGGTAGATAATACGAGGGTTTCCACCATTCTCCAAACTTTCTTTTACACTGATCAACCGATGGTTTCGTGTTATCTTCTTCTGCTTCATTACCACCACTTTTCGCTTCAATAAAAGCAAAATTCTTAGGAAGATCGAGTTCTTTAGTACTTGGCAAACTCATGTCGTCATGTTTTCTTTGATCGCGAAACTTGACTACAATTGGTTGTACTTCATTGGTGCCACTAAAAATGAACTTAACCATGGAGACATCTTCAGCCCCTTTTTGTGTCAAAATCTTTTGTCTTTTCTTGTCAAGATCCGCTAAAAGCGCCTCAAACTTGTCTAGACCACGATTCGAATATGGGTTTGTGGCGTTTTTATCCCTTCGGCTACCGAAAATCTGTCGTCTTCTTGTTGGTTTTTTCGGAGAAGATGGCCAAAGCACATCGTAGTCATCTTCTTCTTGCTGGCTACGAAAAGAGCCACAAATGAAGGACATGTTTCTTGTTCTTTCAAACTTAACGTGTGGGTGTGTGTGTGTGTTGAGAGCTTTTAATGTGTGTGTTGTTTTTACAAATCTGAAAATCAAAGTGGTATGGAAGGAATGATAAAGTATATAAATGGTTGGTATTGAAGACTAAATCCAACTCTAGAAATAGTCAAAGGTGCCAAGTTTTGACTTTTTGAAGCTGATAGATCATGGAGGAGAAGCTTTGGTGAACCTTCTGAAACTGAATAATATTAACAAACATGTTACTTGGTTTACTTCAACTACTTATCCAAATAGATTAATAAGTTTCACTCTCCCCCTCGTATTTTCGTAACATCACTATTATACAAAAAAAAAAAAAGATAAAATACCTCAATTATAATTCAATTTTAATAGCAATTTAAAGTGATTTGTATTTATATCAATTATTACTCGTGTTTCTATATAGATCATCTAATTTTAAAAGTAACTTTTGGTTGTAAGAAAAAAAAATCAAATGGTAATCGTGAAAACTAAACTAAGCGGGTGTTTGGGATTGCTTATTTTAGTGATTTATTAGCTTATTGACTTTTTGAAAAATTAAAAGGTGTTTGGCATGAAATTGTTATGTGAGGGGAAAAGTCAATAAGTCACTTTATTATGACTTATCTTTTCCAAAAAGTTATAAGTTGTTTTAAAAAGCTAAGCCAAACATGGCCTAAGATTGTGCTGAATCGATTAATTATGTTGGTCTGGTTGGTTACACACATTTACAAACTCTTGCTATCGTGAACGAACGATAACAACACCATTATATTGGTTTCTGTAGATGCACCCCTTCCAAATGAACCATAGGCCTCTATGTTAAGCCTAATTCACGTAAATCCAAACTTAGCAAACCCAAGTTGGAGGTATCACAAGGCATATATATATATATATATAGGGGAAGGTTCATTGGGGAACACTAAAAAAGTGGGGAACAGCGGGGAACCGGCTCAAACAAGGTGCCAAGTTTTGACTTTTTGAAGTTGATATATCATGGAGGAGAAGCTTTGGTGAACCTTCTGAAACTGAAAAATATAAACAAACATGTTACTTGGTTTACTTCTGCTACTTATCCAAATAGATTAATAAAGTTTCATTCTCCCCCTCGTATTTTCGCAACATTACTATTATACACAAAAATCGATAAAATACCAAAGATCAATTATACATTCAGTTTTAATAGCAATTTCAAGTGATTTTCATTTACACTAATTACTCATGTTTCTATATAAATCATCTTTTTTAAAAGTAACTTTTGGTTGTAAGAAAAAATCAAATTGTAATCGTGAAAACTCAACTAAGATTGGGCTGAATCGATTAACTATGTTGGTCTGGTTGGTTACACACATTTACAAAATCTTGCTAGTTTGAACGGACGATAACAACACCATTATATTGGTTTCTGTAGATGCACCCCTTCCAAATGAACCATAGGCAACTATGTTAAGCCTAATTCACGTAAATCCAAACTTAGCAAACCCAAGTTGGAGGTATCACAAGGCATATATATAAATAGATCCCTCCTCCTAACATAAACCAAGTTGTTTTGCTCCACAAACTCTCTCTACATATCGTTCTTATACACGCATATATACGTCAATGGTTTTAAATCAGATACTGACTTGAGCATCAATGGGTGGTCCAGATACTTTGGTCCCTGGCCCCTTTTAACGAGTTCTTAGTGGTTTAGCAAACCAGGATCGAGATAGAAAAGACGAGGTCTTCTCCAGTCATGTAGCAGTGCGTTCTGTGGAAGTTAATCACCGGAATCAAGCCTGATCAGAATTGGTTCTTCAGTTTTTAATATTAATTTATGAATATATCGCATCAATAATTTGTATATCTCTTCATCAAAAAAATCATACTATAAAGATCAAAATAATAATTAGAGTTAAGTGTCATTTACGTTACTATGTTTGTTCACTTTTGCCATTTCATGACAAATTTCAAATAATTGTATAAAGTTACTATACAAACTCTCATACAAGACAGGTTATTTGAAGTTAACTAGAATATCTTAAGTTAAAATACATTTTTCTAATAGCAAATTTTATTTACACTTCTTGTGAGACATGAATCCATAATCTTCCTAATTTAGATGTTTCGAGGAGCTTTAGGATATTCAACCACCAACCCCAATTTTAAGTGAAAATATTATTATTGTATCTTAGCCTCTTAGGCATCCGTCATCACTTGTTCACATGATTTGGATTAGGGGTGTGCACGGTTCGGTTCGGTTCGGTTTTTGGGTAAAATCAAAACCGAAACCGAAATGTCGGTTTTTGGGTTTTAAAAACCGTCGGTTTCGGTTTTTTTCGGTTTCGGTTTTTACGTCGGTTCGGTTCGGTTCGGTTTTTCGGTTTTTGGAACAAAATTATGTAAGATTCAAAAAATAAAAATTATAATTTATATTATAACAATCTTTTTATATGTTTATATTTAAGTTATTATAGTTCACCTCTTTAATTAGTATTGTTTACGTAAACCTAACCTTCTAATATATTTTTATGTTTCTTCAAAGTTTTATTAAATTTAATTTTTATATTAAATTTTGTTATATCTTATAGGTAATAATAAATCATTTCAGTCATAATGTTTTTATTATAAACACTTTACATTCAAGAATAAAATTAACATTTTCTACTAGCATTGGGGTAAACACTTAAATAATTTAAACTTAAACATAAAAATATATGGATTGTAACTTATCGGTTCGGTTCGGTTTTTTTCGGTTATTGAAAATGTTTATCCGAAAACCGAACCGAAATTTTCGGTTATTAAAAATCCGAAAACCGAACCGTCGGTTTTTGTTTCGGTTCGGTTTTTTCGGTTCGGTTATTTCGGTTATTCGGTTACGGTTCGGTTATTTCGGTTTTCTTGCTCACCCCTAATTTGGATATTTAAGTGTAGCATATATTATCATTTTTTGATTCGAAAAGATTTGATGACCAATGGTGTATCTATATTCTATCCGGATTTGAATAAGTCAATCCCACTATCAAAATGTTCTCAGAGGTTTGGTTATTTTTGCCACTTTAATCTAAAACTTAAACCTTTTGAATTTGTATTCTTATGGTTTCAATTTTGTTGTCATTTTCATCAAAAATCAAAATTTGATAAGATTTTTCAATTAACATCTAGTTTTTTTTGTCTTTTTCCTCCCTTTTAATGAAGGGTAAAATGGTCGGTTATAAACGTGTATCCCGGTTAATCCCTAGATACGGGTGCTAAATGGGTCGTGTTCGCGGGTTGGCGGGTTGGCGGGTTTAACCAGACCCGAACCCGAAAATTGTGTCATACCAATGAACCCGAACCCGAGCCGAACATTCGTGGGTTGACCCGAACACGACCCGTTCAACCCGAAAACTTTTATTTTTTAAATTTTTTACACAAATTAATATATTAAAAAGTGAATTTCAAGAATTGTCCTTTATCTTTATACTCATTTTCAGGCGTTGTCCTTTATGTTCAAAATTGACGAGTTTTGTCCTTTATGTTTTCAAATCATACACGTTTTGTCTTTTAATCCTAACCCAGTTAGTTTTTTTAGTTAAATTTGGTCATGTGCTTTGCACATGAGGGCATTTTTGTCAATTCAAAAGTCAAAAGACGAGTCCAGGTGGTGATGAGTGGAAGAGACCACATTTGAATTGACAAAAATGCCTTCATGTGCAAAGCACATGACCAAATTTAACTGAAAAACTAACTGAGTTAGGCATAAAGGATAAAACGTGTATGATTTGAAAACATAAAGGACAAAACTCGTCAATTGTGAACATAAAGGACAACGCCTGAAAATGAGTATAAAGATAAAGGACAATTCTTGAAATTCACTCTATATTAAATTTAAAGTTTACCTAAAAAACACAAATGTATATAATACAATTAGATTTAAATTATAAAATCTTATGTGAATTTCTTTTTCTAAGTTATAATTATAGTATAAAATACATACCCAATTTAATTTATAACAAATAACATATTGTAAAAAAATATATAATATAAAGGGGTTAAACGGGTCAACACGCCAACCCGGCCAGGTTGACCCGAACCCGACCCGTTTAGCTAAACGGGTTTGCGAGTTCAACCTGAAACTGACCCGAACTCGTTTAGACTAAACCTAAACCCACGAATTTCGTTTTAGATTCGTATCGTATTTTCGGGTCATGTCAGAAATTCACACCTCTATCCCCAGAGCACCAAAGCTGAGCTTATTACTTCGAAGCATTATTAAAGCTCTTCTTGATAGTATGAAGGTTGAGAATTCGAAGGAGTCAAATGAACCTAAACAATTGCATGAATGTTGGATTTTTAGGGTGGACGGTATGGTTGGGGAGAGTTAGGGTGATTGAGTTTTCTCTACCCAATGATATAAAGCCATGTCAACTCCCCATTCACTCTCCATTTTCTACTAAAACACTAGGTATGGTTCAAACACCCACTCAATAAAAAAATAAAAAAATTTGATTGGTTCTTCTCTCCTCCTCCCTTTGTTCTTCTTCACCTTCGGTGAGTATACACCGAAAAAACACTCTCTCTCCTACTCCCCACTCCCCATTCAAACACCCGGTGTGATTCACCGATCGGTGAATTCATCCCTGAAAGAAGTCCCCGCAACTACACCATGCTCCCTTAGGAATTAGTTATGATTTTACAATATTATGAACAACGATCTGCATTGTATTACATAAATAGGTAGAGAATCAAATAGAAAGTTTAATTTGGCTGGAAAGGATAGAAAACAATAGAATTATGACATGTGGTAAAATTTAAAAATAAAGAGGAATAGTATTTTAATCAATTTTATCCAATTTTCTCTCTTATTCTTTCCCTGTAACTTCAAAACCTACCATTTTCAAAACTAACCATCTTCAACATTTTCTTCACTTTCTATCTCAATAATCACTATATTATAGTGCGATTTTCATCACCAATCAATAATTCAAACACCCAATCAACGTGTTCTTCAACTTTTTTGAAGAAACCTAGTTTAATTGTATACAATATCTCATTTTTCCCGTGATTTTGAAGTGAATCACTCGATTCGTTCCATTCGATCGCTGATAAGTGTTTGTAGCATTCAAATTTCTTCACTCGTTAAAGAAATATGAAGAAATCGGCTTCGTTCTATGTAAAAAAAATTTGAATAGCATTTTTACGATCTAGGTTTTTGAATTGATTCATTGCGTTTTACAAAGGTATGAAAAAACAATTTTCTTTTTGTATTTTCAGTCCATTGCGTTTTAGAAATAACACATTTCGTTGTGTTTTTAGTACATTGCATTTTAGGTAAAACATATTTTGTGTGTTTTTAGTCCATTGCGTTTTAGAAAAAAAAAAACACTTTCTTTTGTGTTTTTGTCTATTGTGTTTTAGGAAAACACATTTTTATATGTTTTTTGGTCCAATGCGTTTTAGAAAAACACATTTTGAAGTGTTTTTAGTTCATTGCGTTTTAGATAAAACACATTTTATGTGTTTTTAATCCATTGCATTTTAGAAAAAAAAAACACTTTCTTTTGTGTGTTTTGCGTATTGCATTTTAAGAAAAAACACATTTTATGTGTTTTTTGGTCCATTGCGTTTTAGAAAAACATATTTTAAATTGTTTTTAGTCTATTACTGTAACACCCGAAAATTTTAAAACACAAAATGTAACAATCCTTATGAATTATAGTCCAATAGGAAACCCTAATTAAGACACCCAAGTAATTCTGTACAAACCCTAAGATTTTCATAATTTTCAGAATCAGGATTAGGGCCCCTAAAACTCGGGGGGGTATTTCCCACTTGACGATTATCCTAATAATTCGTTGTCAGTTTAGAAATTTAAGAAAATGTTGACTCAGCTAGGCTAGTTCCACGCGTGGCTACCCTATAACCTATTTTCAACCCTTACGCATCGTATAGGTTTTAGCGCTACGATGCGCAGGCGTTTTAAAGTTTCATACGCATCGTAGGGGTTATACTGCTACGATGCGCAGGGCTGCCCAAAATTCAGCTATAAATAGAGGACATTGGCACTCGCTTTCTGGTATTCAAACGACGATCAAACTCCAAAATTACGCTGAGTTATCATCCGATTACTCTTCCAAACACACACGAAACACAAATTAGGTATAGCGGGGTGCTGCAGAACAGGGTAATTAACTCGATCACTATTACGATTCATTGTCCGATCGATCGATGTACTCAATGGATGTTTAAGTGCTGCCCACATTAGGGTGATGCTTTGTCATTAGTCGTGATTTCGACCGGATGTTTGAGTGCCACCCAAATTCGGGGAATACTCCGTCATTCGTTGTGAATCCGATGGATGTTTAAGCATAGCACTTTGTCATTCGTTGTGAGGGTTGATCTCGTGAGTTATCGTAAATGCTGTATTAAGTTACTTACCTAGTTTGTGTGCAAATTAGGTTAAGAGGATAATCAATAGGCTAAACTCTGCCCGTATAAATCTACAATTGAAAACAAGATAGCATCACCTGGAGATTTTAAGGTACGGATAGATTCCTTTCCTTTAATTTACGTCGTTTGAATTTAAGTATATCATTTCTGATTTTAAGTTCTGTATTAAGATTAAGTTATAAGTTCCGTACGAATAGAATTTCTTTCTTTTGATTTATGTCATTTTGATATAAGTATCTCATTTCTGATTTTAGGTTCCGTATTAAGATTAAGTTAGGAAATAAGTTATAAGTTCCGTACATATAGAATTCCTTTCTTTCGATTTACGTCGTTTGAATATAAGATTCCTGATTTTAAATTCCGTATTAAGATTAAGTTATGAAATAAGTTATAAGTTCAGTACGGATAGGTTTTTTTCCTTCGATTTACGTCGTTTGGATATAGGTATATCATTCATGATTTTAAAGTCCGTATTAAGATTAAGTTATGAAATATGTATTGGAAGTTACAAACGTTTTGAAAAAGGTTTTGTTTTACATCAGTTATTTAGAAAATGGTCTTTTCGTATTTACAAGTATACATGTTTGTGAGTTATTTGTTTATAAAATTTACAAATCAAATTTTATACTCTAGTGGTTCCTTATTAACAAATCAAGGTTTTATCTTGTTTCGTTTAATAACCCACATTTTGGGGACGAAATTGTCAAGATAGGATTGATATCCATACCTTGGTGACTGGTTCCACTCCTAGATTTTCCATCTCGCTAAAGATTCGTAATTTCAATCAAATTATTGTTTACAAGTTACAAATTAAATATCTTAAGGCTTACAAGTTATAAGTAAATAAATTACAAGTTTAATATTATATACAAATATTAGGTTACTCAAGTCAAATTGTTATAATACCATGCCTTTTTAAAACTCCTCACGTCTTTGATTATCGATTCATTTGACAATCCGTTCGATTCCTATTTTAAACATTTGAATTTAGCTTTCATGTCATGCGATAGTTTTCTGTTAAGTTGTACTCATTATCGCATGTTCCGATATATGTTCCGTTTTGTTATAAGAATAAGTTTTATAAGTTATGTGAATAAGACTCTTTGTACTCTGATACCCTGAGTATCGCTTCTCGTGGAGTGTCCCACGAGCATGTTGTTGTGGCATCAACCTCATGTGCTCCAACCGTGACGGAGAGATTAGTTCACGGCGTCTCTTAAGTACAAGTGTGGTACATATAAGTTATTAGGAGGCGTATGGATCGATCCTAGGATTTAAGTTTTTCAGGAGATGGATAACGGGTATGCCAACTCGCCATTTAGTGTGATAATTATGCAGGAGTAGCTACCTGTGTATTGTCACGTTTTCAGTTTGCTCATGGGTACATCCGTAAGATATGATTATGATTATGTTTTTGCATCATAACGTTTTCAAAATAAGTTACTTTCGGATATTAAATAAAATAAGCTTTTATTTTCCTCTATCCGCACACTGGGCAAAACTTTCCAAAATTTTGCTCAGACGTACGTTTTTGTGTGTTTTCTTCTTTACGTCAGGTTATCAAGACAATCTGGGACGGGATATGGAAGAATGCCGAGTGATTGGAAAAGACCGTAGAAATAATGTACTGGATTAGATATCCTTCATTAAGTTGTCAATCCTTGTAATACATTTAAGTATAAATGGAATTATGTTTTTGATCTGACTACTGATATAGTGACACGCCGGCCCATTCCGGACCGGGGTGTTACAATTACGTTTTAGGTAAAACATTTTTTATGTGATTTAGTCCATTGCGTTTTAGAAAAAAAAACATTTTTTTTTGTATTTTTAGTCCATTGCGTTTTAAAAGGAACACTTTCTTTTGTGTTTTTAGTCCATTGCGTTTTAGAAAAAAATCATTTTTTTTGTGTTTTTCAGCCATTGCGTTTTAGAAATAACACACTTCTTTTGTGTTTTTTGTCAATTGCGTTTTAGAAACAAGGTATTTCTTTGTGTTTTTTTTTTGTCAATTACATTTTAGAAAAAAGTTATTTTTTATGTTTTTTGTTTATTGCGTTTTACGCAACTGGGTTTTCGGAAAAAAATCGAAAATATAGCAATAGTATACTCGTTTTAAAGATAAAAAAACACTCGTTTTTTGGTGCAATTTTTATAAAAAATAATGTCGTATGAAAGAGTTATTGACGTTTAAAAAATGGAGGGGAATTGGAGGAGAGAGAAACTAATGCCTTGGATTGACTAGAATGCCTTAGACAAACTCACGCTCCTCATTTTTTTTTCTTCAATTTCACTAATTTAATCTTAGGCTTTAATTAATAAACCGATGGTCAAAATTACTTTCTAGCATTTCTAGCCAAATAAACTTTCTATTATATGCTGAACTTATATAAATATTATAAGTTTTACAACTTACCAAACTCTACAAGCTTTTTAGTCATAAGACAAACAGAAAGAGTTTCTTAAGACTAAAGGGTATGGTGAGGCCCATCCCCATGAGGATGGGCCGCCACGTAGGCGCCACATCACCGGCTCGTGGAGGATGGGTCTCCTTCACTTTTGAGGGGGGTGGAGGATGGGGCTACCCCACCTCAATATTTTATGATTTTCCAAGTGTTTTTTTTATTAACTTAATAAAAACTTTATAAAAGTTAAAAAATACAACATAAAACAACATAAATAAAGTCATTTCATAACATAAAAAAATTACATTTCCTAAAAAAAAAACATTTCCGAAAAATAAAAAAAAATTACATTTCCTAAAAATAAAAATTAAAACCTACGACGTCCATTTTTTCTTCACCTCTTCCTTCATCATCCGATACACCTCTCGTTCATCCTCCGGAACCGAGTCGAGATCCAACCTCATTATCCTAAAATCCTCCGCTCGAGCATAGTCGGCCGACACGTTTTTCCTGTGACTATATTTGTCGGCCGCAAAGTCTTTAAACGAACGAAATTCGGAAATCAACTCGTCTATTTTCGAAGACGCCTTCCCGCCACCTCCACCCGAGCCGCCCCCTCCACTCGAGTCGGCCCCTTTGCGCATTCCGGCCGCCTCTTTTTTTGCTTTGTCCCTTCCGCCGGGACGTTCGATCTCGTGAGCTGGCACCACATACTCGTCATATTCCGGTTCGTCGTTTATGTCGATTTGACAACGAGCGGTGGAGCCTCCCGCACTATAACTTCCGGACTCGGAAGTTTTAGTCCGTTTGGCGGTTGCGACCTCATTTGGAACCGGCGCCCATTTAGGTTCTTTCTTTAAAATGTTCCATGCTCGGATGTGCGGGAAAGACGGATTTTTTGCTTCCCATTTAGCCGTCGCAAGGTTAAGAACGTCCTCGTCGCTACTCCCACTAGGACGATTGATGTAAAGTGGGTTATAAATCCCGATAAAATCATTCACGCACTTGTTCATTTTCCGCCACTTGGCCGATACGGAATCGAGATCACGGTGGGGGCCATCCCCCATAAGGTTATTAAATCTATCCGTACATGCCTTCAAATAACTAGAACCCGTTTGATTGTTCCCTAAAATTAAAAAAAATTGCATTAGTAAAAAAAGTTAGGATTGTTCGGATTGGGATTGTTCGGGTTGGGGTTGTTTGGGTTGAAGGGATTAATGATTGTATAAAAAAGGCAAATTGGATTTAAATAATCCCAACTCACTGTTATTAGCCAATAATAATCCCAACTCATTTAATCACCAATAATAATCCGAACTATTCACTTTTGTTTGTAAAATACTCTCAGTTAAAAATACACTAACTAGGTTAAAAAATTGCTGATGTGGCATCTGATGTGGCCCTTTTAGCTGATGTGTCATATGACGTGGCAGTTGATGTGGCATTTTTTGATGACGTGGCAGCTGATGTGGCAGTCTACGTGACTTTTTTCGATGACATGGCAGCTGATGTGGCAGTCTACGTGGCATTTTTCGATTACATGGCAACTGATGTGGCAGGTGACGTGGCAAGCCACATCAGCAATTTTTTAACCTAGTTAGTGTTTTTTTAACTGGGAGTATTTTACAAACAAAAGTGAATAGTTCGGATTATTATTGGTGATTAAATGAGTTGAGATTATTATTGGCCAATAACAGTGAGTTGGAATTATTTAAATCCAATTTGCCTATAAAAATGGGATTGTTTTTTATAAAAAAGGATGAGAGAATGGGAGAAGAATGGAAGAAATGGATGAGAATGGTATAAAAAATGGTTGAAAGTTGTATATATTTAAAGTGGAAAAGTAATTTTTTTTATTAAAACTAGCCGTTTGTAACGGCTATGAATTTGAAACAAGGCACGTCGAGATCGTCTGTGGGCTGCCGGGGACGATAGAACCGGGCGAGGGGGCGGTGTGGGGGACCGGCGCGGGGCCTCGTCGGGCCTAAGCCGGCCCCATACCGCTTAGTCTAAGAAACATTCGAAGAATTTACATCATGATAATGTGTCCTTTTCACTTATGACGTGTAGTGGAGAAACAAAATATTTTAGAAACAACTATTACGTCAAACTATTTTTATATAATTAAATTTTTATTTCGAAAGTTCTTGCAAGATAGTCAAATCTTGGGAAATGAAATTGACAACCTAAAGTTAAAAAATAATATGACTAAATACATATTTAATTATAAAATCCACGACACATGATTTTTGCAATCAAAACAAGATCATAAAATAACAAATTTAGTAAAAAGCCATCAAAGTCAAATCAAGGCTAACGATGCGAGAATTTTAGTCTCACAGCCAAGACAAACAACATATAGAGTTTGTCACAACGGAGTCCGGTTACCTCATTTTAGTTCATAAGTTTTTTTTGAATGACAAAGGTTATATTACTCCTACTCCTAAGCTAAACCAACAAATACTAAATTACACCCATGCTAGAATTTGAACCATTGTCTTTTATTTCAAGAGCCAAGAGCCTCTACCACCTAGCTATATAAGTTTATGAGTTTCGTAACCTCAAAATATACAAAGTTATGTTCGTTTATAGTTGGGTTCTAACTAGTTTGTTTTCATATAGTTGGTCAAAATACGATATTGCCAATTTTTGGATGAGCTTTGTATTGATTTATATGATCAACGTCAAATTAGGTAACATGCTTACTTTCTCTTTACCCTAAACCGTATAATATAACCAAAACAATTTAGTGTTTTTTTTTTTCTCTTTTCTTTCATTTTTCTCACCTGTCTCTCCATCGTTGTTCATTGATCTTCTAGTCTCACAAATATTTTCTTTCACTGATCAGTAACAAACATCTATCAGAAACGACGATTTTTGGTTGATTTCTTGTTCCACGTTTGGGTTAACAACTATCATGGGTTGCAAATTTATTTTCTGAATGTTTTTCTAACATACGTTATGGACGTGTGTATTATTTAGATTTGCACACAAGATATTTGTGTTTCTTTTTGTGAGAACAGTAACAAACATTGTTATATCATTTGATAAATGTTTGTAAATCTTAATATGATTTTCAATCTATAGAGGTAAAAGTCAAGCAATAAAGATAGATATGAGCGACTTTGAATACGTGCATAATAAAACATGCATAGTTGTAACATATTAATTAAACCTACAATTTTAAAAGTAGTCTAGAAAAGGGTATTGACTTCTTGACCTGCAAGCAAATGAGCAATCATGAGAACGTGTTGACCAATCAAGGAATAAGGAAGGGATTGCCGGTCTTAATTATTTGTATAAAACCATTCTCATCTTGTAAAACATAAGAGTTATTTATTTGAATCAACGCGTGGGTGGCTTAGTTGTGGTTTGATTTGGTCAATAACTGCTAACCAGATTATAGTAGAGGGGTGTGTATATAAATATTATTCATCTTCAAGTCGCTCTCCCCATATCGTCATACTCTGATACTCATCCTATTTTCCGTTCCTTCACGTAATCGTATGTCTGGTCTTCGTCTTTAATCATCTGCTATAGGTACACGTGGTGTACAACGGGGATGTAAATCTATATAATATTATAATTAAATTATTAATCTATATTGCATAACCTGATCAACCTTGTATTAGGTTAGTATATTGATGACAAAATGTTTTCATACATGAGCAAACCTTGACAGGTGATTGTGAGATCACGTATTTTTACAGTTGGGATGACCAACTATTTTGAGGGTCTAAAAGCAAGTAAAAACTACATGTATTTGACATATAATAGTAAAAAACATAGTACAACCATATACCATGGGCGGACCTAGCCTTTGGCCAGGGTGGGCAGCCGCGCCCCTTGAAAAAAAAATTTAGTGTATATTTTAGGCAAAAATCCCGACCGCACCACTTGAAAATATGGTTGAACACCTCATACGCACCCCAGCAAAAAATTTCTGGGTCCGCTACTACCATATATTCATCATCAAGCATCTATGTTGTTGCCAATAACTATTCATGTCGTGCAAAACTTTGAGAAATGTCTCAAACATATACGTTAGTTCCGAAGGAAAATGACAAACTGAACCTATAAACATGGCCGTCTCTGAGAATTCGATCCATACCTATCTCTCCCCTACCCAAGTCACCCGCCCAAGCTCTTTCTAACCCGGATTGTAAAAGTGCCATGCTCGATGAGTTTTGAGCACTTATTGAAAACAAGACGCGGGATTTAGTACCTAAGCAATCCGGTATGAATATTGTTTGAAGTATGTGGATCTTTAGACATAAAAACCGTGCCGATGGATCACTTGAACGGTACAAAGCTCGTCTTGTGTGTGACGGATGGTCTTAATAGGTAGGTGTTGATTGTGGCTAGAGTTTTAGCCCTGTAGTAAAACCGGCCACCATCCAGACCGTTTTAAGCATTGCCATTTTCAAGTCATGGCCAATTCACAAACTTGATGTTAAAAACGCCTTTCTTCATGACAATCTTGGTCAAACCATATACATGCATCAACCTATGGGGTTTTGGAATCCAAACTACCCGGATCATGTGTGTTTATTGAAAAAGTCACTATATGGCCTTAAACAAGCACCGAGGCTTGGTATCAATGGTTCGCGGACATTGCTACTACTGGTTTTTGTCATAGCCAATGTGACCACTCATTGTTCATCTTCAAAGAAGGTAATCACATGGCTTTCATACTCTTATATGGAGATGATATTCTTCTTGTACTTCTACAGATGCCTTGTGAACCAAGTTGATGTCCATTCTTTCTAATGAATTTGCAATGAAAGACTTGGTTCCGATTAGTTACATTCTTGGTTTATCGGTTGCTCACTACCACAAGTCCCTATTTCTCTTGCAAGTGAAATATGCCATGGGAATCCTTGAAAGAGCAGGTTTAGCCGATTGTAACCCATCTGCTACTCCGGTTGACACTCAACAAAAATTAGCCAGCAAATCTGGTACTCCTTTGAAGGATATCATTGAATATCGATGGCTCGTTAGAGCTTTACAATACCTGACTTTCACGCGACCCCATATGTTATATGTCGTTCTGCAGGTTACAGATGCATGCTCTCAAACGAATACTATGATGTCAAAGGCACTATTTCTTTTGGGCTTCATCTTCATGAATCCTCCCTCACTTCATTAATCTCTTACACAGATGCGGATTGGGGTGGTTGTCCCGATACAAGACGCTCGAGTCTTCAAAAAGACAACCTACCTTATCTAGATCTAGTGCCGAAGTGGAGTACAGAGGTGTCACAAACATCGTCTCAGAAGTATGTTTGTTACAAAATTTACTTCTTGAATTACACTATCCTCCTACTGTAACACCTCGCAAAATCATGCCCAATATGGTAAAGACACGTGTCATGGACTTTAAACGTGTAATGGATTGATCTGGGGGGGGGGGGGGGGGGGGACTAAATTGTCAAACAATGTAAATATGTAAGTAAAAGGATCCAAAGTGTCAACACGCCAATATTGTGCCTCTGATTGACCAAACACGACGTTCGTATTCTTTATTGAATAATTTGTCGAACATAAAAAGTCGTTTGTGCTTAAATTAAGGATCTTACGAAACATAGGGGTTAAAAGTGTCAACATGTTAAATGTTACCTCTGAGTGACCTTTTAACGATCCCAATAACATTGTAATAATTGTATATTTCGCTCTCAAGAATAATTGATAGTAATTTTGTGGAGTTTCGATGAAAACAAGACTTTTCGGGTGATCTTACATCTAACCGGGAGCTTAACGGAGTTAAAATGTGACCCAAGGCCCTTAATAGTTAACTATGGGGGTCCTAAGTGCAATAAATGGAAGTTAAATAAACTTAAAATGGACCAGGGACTAAAAATGCAAAGTTTGGAAAGTTTTTACCAGAGCAGTCCATTGTCGCGGGCCGCGTAGGCCCTCTTCATATCTTACGCGGGCCGCGTGAGAGGTGCCAGCGACCAAAAAGAAGACAAATGCATGTTGAAGCCTGTTACACCGCCATTGCATGGCTGAATTCGATACTAGGGACTGGGCAAATGGTTTTTCATGCACTAGGGACACCTGGGAACATCTGAAATCAACATAGGGACAAATGGATTGATCCTAGAACATGCAATTTACTATATAAGAAGCATGCCTTGTGTTCTTCATTTGCACATTTGGGTTTTTACTTCAAAACTCTTTCTCTGGAGCTTCCTGGTGTTCAAGAGAGTTTCCTTCAGTTCCTAATTCGTGCTAAGTACTCTAGTAAGTGTTCTTAGCTTCCTAAGTTTAAGTTTTATTAGCTTAATGACCGAAAGTCAAAGTTATCGTAATTAAGCTTTGACTTTGTGATTAATCACAAACGGTCCAGCCACTATTCGAATTGAAGGTGGCTATGTGTTGGTAATTATGTGGGTAATAAACCCTTAAAAGGGCACCTTCTAATTATCACATTATCTCAGTCAATTGTCGGGTCAAACTTATTAATAAAAAGTCAAACGTGTCAGTTTTTACAAATTAATTCATAACTGAAAATGCAGAGGTTATGGAACATGTTTTAACACTTAAATAACTTGGTAAATAATTTAAGAACATGTCTAGGCATGTTCAACCTGACAATTCTGAGTTTAGGCTCGGTTCGCAACCGAAAGTCGCAAAACTAGACTTTTGCTTTGACTTTCAGTTCTAATTTAGCTTAGTTTATATATGCCTTAGGGTTCCTTTAGGACCATATTATAGGTTAGTGTCACACCCCCAAAATCCACCATGCGGGGTATCACCGCTTAGAGGCGTGACATGACCAGGATCGAGCCACCAATCATATTGAACATCGTAAATAAGTAAATAAGACCAACCACAATACGATTGGTGACCAAAGCTAGTTAACCATGTTTAGTTTAAACAGCGGAAGCATAAAATTAATCCAAAAGCATAAGTCCATAGTTTATAAGTTAAAGTTCAAAACGCAGGTTTAATAAGTTCATAAGGATTTAATAATAAGCACGGAACATAACAATCCGTACACCACAACGACTCCTTCCTCGTGCAAGCTCCAACCGTTTAACGACCTGTAAGGCATGTAACAACGAGTCAACAACAAAGTTGAGTGAATTCACAGTTGGTTGTTTAGTTATAGCATTCGTTTCATAAATCATCTGTTCGTTTTGTAAACCATGTATCGTATAAATTCGTATCGCGGTCTTTCTGACATGTTTGCGAAGATTAGTGGGGGCTTCCCATGTGTTACTAGACCACGCGTATCGACTGCTACGAAAATGTAAGAGGTGCCCTAAGTCAATGTCTATCAGCATTGACCCTTTGCCCATAGTCCATTAGTACACGCCCGTCCGACTGGCGCGGTGTGAGGTTTGTTAAACCTAATAGCGCTATTAACTAATGACCCGCTCGCCATAGGCCTCGGCGATTAAGTCGATAAATGAGGGACTTCAATTGATAGAGTTGATGGTCTTATGGTCGTGTACGTAGGCTTTACGTACGTGCCCTTCAATCCGAGGACAGTAGTAAGTAGTTTAATAGTAATGATAGTTCGAGTAGTCATTCAATCCCATTCCCAACCCACCGGGAATCCCATGCCTTGGAAAGAGTGTGAACTCACCTCGGTTGCTCGGTTTGACTCTCAAATATAGCTAACAGTCAAGGTCGGTCAATCACGTCCTAGTATGATTACCACTTAGTTTATTAGTGATTTCAAATAGAACACAAAGTTCCTACACGTATCTATCACATAACATGCATCACTTTAACGGTTCATGCCCATATAACCTTCCCATCTATTCCCCACTCATAGACAAACATACAACATTGCACATAACACTTTTATTGACATATAACATGTTATATCATTCTCGGATAACCTACCCGACATTTTGACACGCAAATCACTACTTATGTCGTTTCAGCTTTTATATTCAAAACTGGGCTGTTTTTGGGGATTTTAATAAAATAGTTAACTTGTTTCAAAAATTCCCAAATTTTTACATAAGGTCTTAAACGATCCAAATCTTATTGTGTAAAAATATCGGGATCCAATTCATTACCAATATTTTATAAAAATTCATTTTCCGGACTGAACTCAGATTTATCTTTTTCTGACCACATTCCACGGAATAATTTATTTAAAATTCATCGTTAGTCCAATTTACAAAATTCCAGTGGGGTAATTACGAATACATCAGTTGCCATCTATTGTACAAATTTCATGAGCTGATTCATTATAGATTTCCAGTTATGACTAAAAACATAACACCTATTTTCAGCAGCAAAAATGCAGCTTGAGCTGCTGTTACAAAATGACCTTTTAAAAATAGTAAACGAAGTCCAAAAATTATGATTCCAGTGCCATTAGAACCGTATTTCATAATACATAATTCCAGAGTTCAGAAAACACATTTTTCGCTTTATTAAGGTTCGGTTACAGCCAACTGAAGTTGGCTGTAATCACCAAACAACTTTCTGTTTTTCAGCTTTTACATTCTAATGCGAGTTCTATTGGTTTTGTTAACATGCATAATGATCAACAACATTTCTAGTAATCAATATTAACAAGTAATCAGCAAGAAATCAGTAACATCTCAAGATAACATCATACCAACATAAATACATCATGTTACATCTTCTTGTTTAAACCCTTTTTAGTGTTCTTGTAGATTTAACATATTACATCTTTTAATCATGAAACAAGATGAACAAAGGTGACATAAGGAACTTACTACTAGCTTAAAGCTAGGGATGATTCTTAGTGAAGAAGATGATGAAGAAATGATGATGAAAAGCAAGAACAAAACTCCTTGAATGCTCTTCAAGATGCAACCTCCATAGCTTCACCTTCAAAGCTTTGAATGGACTTGATAATGGAAGAAGATGAAGATGAAAATGGTGGGGAGTGGGTTCGGTTTTGAGGGAGGCCGAATGAGAGAGAGAGAGAGAGAGGTGAGGAGAGAGAGTGATCTAGAGAAGATATGTTGAAGATATCAAGGGATCTCAAGATCTAGCAATCATTCTTATAGGATTTGCAATATCTTGGCAAGATATGCAAGTAACCAACCTACACAAAATATAGCCATAAAATCTTGTAGTAGGATATGATGAAGATTTTGGGTGGGGTCCATTGTGACCGAAAATCGGTTGGGGGGGGGGGGGGTTTGTGTAACATTTCAACTAAATGGTAAATACTAGTTACTTCCAAGTATAATATTCCATATATTAGTTTGTAGGGAAATTTAGCGGGTGTTATGATATACGGGGATCATAACTAGTCAAGAAACAATAACACAATGTGTTAGACAAATATTTGGTGTCCCGGATACTGAGGAAGCTAGTTAAGTTGCGTTGTTTTCCTGATTTTCCTGGGGTGTCACATCATCCCCCTGTTGATTTGGAATTTCGTCCCGAAATTCTGCAGTAGCTTCAGCCTCAGTAGTGGTTGCGTTTTTCTTAAACAGTTGGGGATACTTGAGTTTCATTTGGTCTTCTCGTTCCCTGGTATACTCTGGGCCACGACGAGCATTCCAACGAACTCGGACCAGAGGTATCCTGGTACGCTTGAGAATCTTAACATCTCGATCGGTGATCTATACTGGTTCCTCAACGAATCGCAGTTGGTCGTTGATTGTGAGTTCCTTGAAAGGAACTATGAGGGTCTCATCTGACAGACACTTCTTCAGATTCGACACATGGAAAACATTGTGAACTCCGCTGAGTTCTTCAGGTAGATTCAACCTGTAGGCGACTTTGCTAATTTTCTCGGTGACTTCGAATGGTCCGACATAACGCGGATTGAGTTTGCCTCGTTTGCCAAAGCGGACTACACCTTTCCAAGGTGAGACTTTGAGTAGCACTCGATCCCCAATCTGGAGCTCGAGTGGTTTTCTTCCCTTATCAGCATAGCTTTTCTGACGGTCACGAGCTGCCGCCATTCGCTGTCGTATCTGAGCAATTCTCTCGGTGGTATCTATCACAAGTTCTGGGCCAGTGATTTGGCTGTCACCAACTTCTGCCCAACAGAGAGGTGACCGGCATTTGCGTCCGTACAATGCCTCAAACGGAGCGGCTTGGATGCTGGTGTGGTAGCTGTTGTTGTACGAAAACTCCACTAACGGGAGATGCTTTTCCCAGCCATTACAAAAATCGATTACACATGCCCTAAGCATGTCTTCAAGGGTTTGGATGGTGCGTTCAGACTGCCCATCCGTCTGTGGGTGATAAGCGGTGCTCATATTTAAAAGTGAGCCAAAAGACTTGTGCATTGCTTGCCACAGTTCAGAAGTAAAACGCGCGTCACGATCAGAAATGATGGAGGTTGGCACTCCATGCCTTGATATCACTTCCTTTAGATAGATGTCGGCTAGGGTAGAAAACTTATCCGTTTCCTTGATAGCCAGAAAATGTGCGGACTTGGTCAGTCGGTCTACGATCACCCAAATGGTGTCGTTTCCGCGTTGAGATCTGGGCAGACCAGTAACGAAATCCATGGAAATTTGCTCCCATTTCCATTTCGGGATTTCCGGTTGTTGAAGTAGGCCTGATGGTTTCTGATATTCAGTCTTGACTCTCGCACAGGTCAAGCACTTACTGACGTAGGTTGCTATGTGGGCTTTCATGCCCGGACACCAATACGTAGTCTTGAGGTCGTGGTACATTTTATCCGATCCAGGATGTACCGAATAACGATACTTGTGCGCTTCGTCCATCACAAGCTCGCGTAAGTTTCCATAAAGTGGAACCCAGATGCGCCCTGTTACTTAGTAGGCGTCGTCTTCCTTTTGTTCAAGCCGCTGCCTCGATCCTCGTAAGGACTCAGCCCTGATGTTTTCTGCTTTCAATGCTTCAACCCGAGCATCACGAATTTGGGCAGGAAGACTAGATTGGATGGTAAGCTGTAACGCACGTACACGCTTAGGTATAGTATCCTTTCGACTGAGGGCGTCGGCCACAACATTGGCTTTACCCGGATGGTACTTGATTGCACATTCATAATCGTTCAAGAGCTCGACCCATCGGCGTTGACGCATGTTTAACTCCTTTTGCTTGAAGATATGCTCGAGACTCCTGTGATCGGTGTAAATGGTGCACTTGGTACCGTACAGGTAATGTCTCCATATCTTAAGCGCGAAAACAACTGCTCGCAATTCCAAGTCGTGCGTAGTGTAATTTCTTTCATGAACTTTGAGTTGGCGTGATGCGTAGACAATGACCTTGTCACGTTGCATCAACACGCAACCAAGCCCTTGAATGGAAGCGTCGCAATAAACCACAAAATCATCTGTGCCTTCAGGCAATGAGAGGATAGGCGCGCTACAAAGTCTGTCTTTTAAGTGCTGAAATGCAGATTCCTGTGCATCACCCCAACGGTAAATGACACCCTTCTGAGTCAGTGAAGTGAGAGGTTGCGCAATTCTTGAGAAATCCTTGATAAATCGTCTGTAGTAGCCCGCCAGACCCAAGAATTGACGGATTTCTGTTGGTGTGCGAGGTGCAGGCCAGTTCTTGATCGAGTCAACCTTGGATGGATCAACATGAATCCCATCCTTGTTCACCACATGGCCTAGAAAGTGGACTTCGCGAAGCCAGAAGTCACATTTCGAAAACTTGGCATACTACTGCTCTTTTCGAAGAAGTTCCAGAATAAGCCTCAGATGTTGCTCGTGTTCCTCCTGACTCTTAGAATAGATCAGGATATCGTCGATGAACACTATGACAAACTTATCCAGGTACGGCTTGCACACTCGGTTCATGAGATCCATGAAGACTGCAGGGGCATTCGTTAATCCGAAAGGCATAACCAGATACTCGTAATGGCCGTAACGAGTTCTGAATGCTGTTTTAGAGACATCCTCGTCTCAAACTCTCAGTTGACGGTAACCTGATCTCAAGTCAATCTTTGAGTAATAGCTCGACCCTTGCAACTGGTCGAACAAGTCGTCAATACGTGGAAAGATAACGATTTTCCACAGTCACCTTGTTAAGCTCGCGGTAGTCAATACACATTCTGAAGGTACCATCTTTCTTCTTTACGAACAAGACTGGAGCTCCCCAGGGCGAAGAGCTAGGACGTATAAAACAGTTTTCTTTTTGTATTTTCAGTCCATTGCGTTTTAGAAATAACACATTTCGTTGTGTTTTTAGTACATTGCGTTTTAGGTAAAACATATTTTATGTGTTTTTAGTCCATTGCGTTTTAGAAAAAAAAACACTTTCTTTTGTGTTTTTGTCTATTGTGATTTAGGAAAACACATTTTTATATGTTTTTTGGTCCAATGCGTTTTAGAAAAACACATTTTGAAGTGTTTTTAGTTTATTGCGTTTTAGATAAAACACATTTTATGTGTTTTTAATCCATTGCATTTTAGAAAAAAAAAACACTTTCTTTTGTGTTTTTTGCGTATTGCATTTTAAGAAAAAACACATTTTATGTGTTTTTTGGTCCATTGCGTTTTAGAAAAACATATTTTAAATTGTTTTTAGTCTATTACGTTTTAGGTAAAACATTTTTTATGTGATTTAGTCCATTGCGTTTTAGAAAAAAACAATTTTTTTTGTATTTTTAGTCCATTGCGTTTTAAAAGGAACACTTTCTTTTGTGTTTTTAGTCCATTGCGTTTTAGAAAAAAATCATTTTTTTGTGTTTTTCAGCCATTGCGTTTTAGAAATAACACACTTCTTTTGTGTTTTTTGTCAATTGCGTTTTAGAAACAAGGTATTTCTTTGTGTTTTTTTTGTCAATTACGTTTTAGAAAAAAGTTATTTTTTATGTTTTTTGTTTATTGCGTTTTACGCAACTGGGTTTTCGGAAAAAATCGAAAATATAGCAATAGTATACTCGTTTTAAAGATAAAAAAACACTCGTTTTTTGGTGCAATTTTTATAAAAAATAATGTCGTATGAAAGAGTTATTGACGTTTAAAAAATGGAGGGGAATTGGAGGAGAGAGAAACTAATGCCTTGGATTGACTAGAATGCCCTAGACAAACTCACGCGCCTCATTCTTTTTTCTTCAATTTCACTAATTTAATCTTAGCCTTTAATTAATAAACCGATGGTCAAAATTACTTTTTAGCATTTCTAGCCAAATAAACTCTTTATATAAATATTATAAGTTTTACAACTTACCAAACTCTACAAGCTTTTTAGTCATAAGACAAACAGAAAGAGTTTCTTAAGACTAAAGGGTATGGTGAGGCCCATCCCCATGAGGATGGGCCGTCACGTAGGCGCCACATCACCGGCTCGTGGAGGATGGGTCTCCTTCACTTTTGAGGGGGGTGGAGGATGGGGCTACCCCACCTAAATATTTTATAATTTTATAAGTGTTTTTTTTATTAACTTAATAAATACTTTATAAAAGTTAAAAAATACAACATAAAACAACATAAATAAAGTCATTTCATAACATAAAAAAATTACATTTCCTAAAAAAAAAACATTTCCGAAAAAAAAATACATTTCCTAAAAATAAAAATTAAAACATACGACGTCCATTTTTTCTTCACCTCTTCCTTCATCATCCGATACACCTCTCGTTCATCCTCCGGAACCGAGTCGAGATCCAACCTCATTATCCTAAAATCCTCCGCTCGAGCATAGTCGGCCGACACGTTTTTCCTGTGACTATATTTGTCGGCCGCAAAGTCTTTAAACGAACGAAATTCGGAAATCAACTCGTCCATTTTCGAAGACGCCTTCCCGCCCCCTCCACTCGAGCCGGCCCCTTTGCGCTTTCCGGCCGCCTCTTTTTTTGCTTTGTCCCTTCCGCCGGGACGTTCGATCTCGTGAGCGGGCACCACATACTCGTCATATTCCGGTTCGTCGTTTATGTCGATTTGACAACGAGCGGTGGAGCCTCCCGCACTATAACTTCCGGACTCGGAAGTTTTAGTCCGTTTGGCGGTTGCGACCTCATTTGGAACCGGCGCCCATTTAGGTTCTTTCTTTAAAATGTTCCATGCTCGGATGTGCGGGAAAGGCGGATTTTTTGCTTCCCATTTAGCCGTCGCAAGGTTAAGAACGTCCTCGTCGCTACTCCCACTAGGACGATTGATGTAAAGTGGGTTATAAATCCCGATAAAATCATTCACGCACTTGTTCATTTTCCGCCACTTGGCCGATACGGAATCGAGATCACGGTGGGGGCCATCCCCCATAAGGTTATTAAATCTATCCGTACATGCCTTCAAATAACTAGAACCCGTTTGATTGTTCCCTAAAATTAAAAAAAATTGCATTAGTAAAAAAAGTTAGGATTGTTCGGGTTGGGGTTGTTTAGGTTGAAGGGATTCATGATTGTATAAAAAAGGCAAATTGGATTTAAATAATCCCAACTCACTGTTATTAGCCAATAATAATCCCAACTCATTTAATCACTAATAATAATCCGAACTATTCACTTTTGTTTGTAAAATACTCCCAGTTAAAAAAACACTAACTAGGTTAAAAAATTGCTGATGTGTCATTTGATGTGGCCCTTTTAGCTGATGTGTCATATGACGTGGCAGTTGATGTGGCATTTTTTGATGACGTGGCAACTGATGTGGCAGTCTACGTGACATTTTTCGATGACATGGCAGCTGATGTGGCAGTCTACGTCACACCCCGATTTCCACGTGTCACCGGTGGGCCCGGTGGGGGAGTATCGTGACGTGGTTGGCAACATAATAGTCAAACAACACAATATCTATATGCACAGCGGAAGCAAATTTAAAATATGATACAACCGAATTTAATATTGTAATATCGAGTGTCACAATATTCGGAAGTTTATCCACAGATGGATCGAAATAAAATAATATTAATGGTTCAACAGACTTCAGGCATCTTAAGCTTGCGAGACTTCTAATGATGCTAAGGAGAAATCCCAGCCAATTTCGCTTAGTACCTGCATTTAATATTTTTGGGAAAATACGTCAGTTTACACTGGTAAATACATTCAACTGACTCATTTTGGAAAATGATTGAAAATTGGTTTGGATGCACATGGCATAAACATTTTATTTAACTTGGGAGAATTATTTAATATTATAATCTTGTGAACGAATTACATGTTCCTTGTGCGTTCAGTAGCCCGGATCTTGTCCGGGTTAAAGATCAATAGACACACCACAATATTCTTTTGTGCACTGGCGGGTGTACGCCTACACCCCGCGCTTAAGTTGTGGCCATTTCATAAAATGATGCCAACGATATCTGGGACATGGTCATTAACCCCCCAAAGGCTTTAAGTAACAAGACTGTTTAAACGAGCCGATCAAATTAGTCAATTACCCACTCAACGGTGGAGGATTTGATGCTCGATCAAGCGGTATGCTATATACCGTAACCCAAGCCCGTATAGGGAAAATAAGTTAAAAGTATTTACCTGAACAATGTATAAATCACAATAAGGAAATGCACGTAGCTTTTACTGGTCCTCCTAATCTGGAACGAAGGTTTATAATAACCTATTAGAATCCTAACGGGTCTTTAATTAAGCTTAAGCTTAGACCGGCTAGTTTCAAAGATACGGTTTGTACGCACGATTAAGCGAAGACCGGATAGAATGTGATTTAGACCCGACAAGTTTGAAGACTTGTTTAATATGGGTTTATTATTCACATTCTGGATTTTGAGATAAAACCGTTAAGGTTTGACCCGTTTCGGCTAATTTATGTAAACCTGTTACATAAACCGAACCGTACGCGTAATAAGCGTGACGGGTATTCATGAGAGATATAGACAGGTTTCCTAAGTTAATTATGCCTAAAATATGTTGTGACATCAGTAAGATGTCTTTCATTATGCCCGAAACGTGTTTAAACACAAACTAGGCCCCGTAGGGGTAGTTTGGTCATTTAAAAGTTTATAAAAGAGTTTAAGTAACAACCTGAGTTACAGGTCTGATGAAATCAGCAAAAATACATAATTTGCTAAGTTATATCAGTAGGATAAAGTGTATATGTGAAATTTATCAATTATAACCAAACTATGCCCCGTATGGGTATTTTGGTAATTTCACATAAGCCGAAAAGCTCAAAACTGAAGTCTGAGTTTATCAACTTTTGCTTACTGTTAAAATATCATAATTTACCTCAAATATCAGTAGGTATCAACCCTTGTATGTTTAAAATACTTGTAGTACATACTATGCGTTAAAAACGCTTAAAAAGGCGATTAAAGGCCATTTCCGGGTTTGATACTTAAATCTGATATTTTTATATTTCCAGAAGGTTCAAAATAATTTATTTATCATATGTGATCAGTAGCAAAAGGTTTGGAGTCGTTTAGATATGTAAAACTCATTTTATGGCCCGTAAGGGCAAAACCGACATTTACCGGATTAAGCCTACGACTATGAGTTATGCTCAGCCTAAAATTAATTAAAAATCTTTAAAATTCCCAAAATAATATATTACATCAGTGGGTAAAGATTTTGATACCAAAAAGTATGTTTAACTAGGCTATACGCTAATTACGCCATTTTATTAACATAAAGCTTTAATTTTGCGATATTGAGCATAACTCTAAATCTACAATTCAAACTGATGTCAAACTTTGCATACAAGTTCATATATCAGTAATTAAAGTTTCTACTCTTTTACATTTCCAAAAATCACGTTTTAAGGTAATAAGGGCATAACGGTCAACATATGAGCAATTAACGGAAACATGCATATTAATTGGATAACTAATGAACCAAGGTGTAACATCACAGAGGGTTATTCTAACATGTAACCTAGTCCAATTAAAGCTCTGAGGCATTTCTAAAACATGCCTAAACGGGTCAGAACTGAAAGTCAAAGTGAAAGTCAAACTATGTGACTTTCGGTTCCGAACCGGGTATTTACAGGAATTTGTCGGGTTGAACATGTTTAGACATGTTCTTACACTTATTACTAAGTTATAACAATGATCAAACAGGTTGTATATGATCTACATTGCTAATTATGCATAAATTATAATTTAAGTATCCTGTTGACTTTTTCTTAGCAAGTTTGACCCGACTTTTGACCTGTTTAGAGTGGTAATCAGGGGGGACCCTTTTAAGGGTTTATTACCCATATAATTACCAACTTATAACTACTTTTGATTCGACTAATCACTGGACCATTAGTGATTAATCTTAAAGTCAACCGTTAATTACGACGGTTTGACTTTTAAGCTAAAACTCAATTAAGAAAGGATTAGTAGACTTACTGAAGTCCTATGCACGAAATGTGATCAGTTGAGAGAAGGCTTGAGCTCCAGAATTGATCAGAAGTGCAGAAATGAAGGTGTGATCAAAGTGGTAAAGCATGAGGCCTTTTATAGTAAAATTTTCACCACAATTCTTTGACACACAACTCTATTACTGACCACAATCCTCCAACATGTGTCCCTAGTGCTCTAGAACAGTTTAGGGGTCGCCCATAATGCAAAAATATCGCTTAAAGATCGGTTTAGCGCGTTTGCAGGAGCCTGTCTCGTTTTTCTGCATCTGATGTCCTGATGCGGCCCGCGTAAGGGTGTTGATGGACCTTACGCGGCCCGCCTTAACCCTTCTGATCAGCTTTTTCATTTTCAAGTTTCCGCATATTGTCCCTTGGCCTTTCGAAAGGGCAACTGAGTTAAATACTTGCAATTTGACCCCCTTATATTTACCTACAAGGGCTTCAAGACTTGTACCCACTTTACCAAGTCCCTTGACACTTCCGGTTAGCCCGAAAAGTCATAACTTTCAACGTTAACGCTTTAACCCCTCGCACACGAATTTGATCATAACTTTCTCATACGATTATGAAACTTTATGAAATTTATATCATGCATTCTAGTGAGCATATTTAACAGTTACAAAGCTTCGGGTTTGTCAAAAGGTCACTCAGAGGTATAAATTAAACATGTTGACACATTTAGTCCCTGTAGTTTGAAATCTCTCACTTTTAGCTTCGTATGATCCATGATTTATTCGTTTGAAGGTATGAGCATCATGTAGGGTTAATGTACATTATATTTATTCACAGTTGACACTTAGAATACGTATATTCACATACTTTCCATGTTTGTCAACTTTAGTCCTTCTATAATATTCTTTCACACGTTTTAAACATATGACACGTGTCAACACATTATAGGACGTGAATTTCCGAGGTGTTACATCCTCACCCCCTTAAAATAAATCTCGACCCGAGACTTACTGAAATAAGTAAGGGTACTTTTCTTTCATCGTGGATTCGACTTCCCACGTGTATTCGGGACCTCTACGGGCATCCCATTTGACCTTTACAATAGGTACATGCTTCCTTCGAAGCTTCTTTACCTGTCGATCTTCAATCGACAAAGGTTTTTCCCCAAATTTCAAGCTCTCATCTATATGCACATCTGTATGCGGTATTACCAGTGATTCATCAGCGAAGCACTTTTTCAGATTGCAGATGTGGAACACATTGTGAATTCCACTGAGCTCTTCCGGTAAGTTTAACTTATAGGCAACTGACCCGACACGTTCGATAACCTCGAAAGGTCCTATGTATCTCGGGCTTAGCTTGCCTTTCTTACCAAACCGCATCACTCCCTTCCAGGGTGACACTTTAAGTAGGACTTTGTCACCTACTTCGAAGTGAAAATCTTTACGCTTAGGATCAGCGTAACTCTTCTGCCTATCTCGGGCAGCTTTGAGACGGTCACGAATCTGGAAAATCTTGTCCGTCGTTTCGAACACTATCTCTGGTCCTGATAATTGGACATCTCCAACTTCCGCCCAACAAACGGGCGATCTACACTTTCTACCGTATAATGCCTCGAAAGGCGCAGCCTTAATGCTGGTATGGTAGCTATTGTTGTAGGAGAATTCGATTAATGGTAGGTTCTTATCCCAACTACCACCCAAATCGATCGCACATGCACGTAGCATGTCTTCCAACGTTTGAATAGTACGCTCACTCTGACCGTCAGTCTATGGATGATAAGCCGTACTAAAATTCAAACGTGTGCCCAAAGATTGTTGGAAGCTCTTCCAAAAATGTGATGTGTATCTAGTATCTCTATCAGAGATAATAGACACAGGTATGCCATGTAAGGCTACAATCTTATCAACGTATAACTGGGCTAACAGGTCGGAGCTATAAGTCTCCTTGATGGGTAAGAAATGTGCTGACTTAGTCAGTCTATAAACTATAGGGCTGTTCATAAAGCTCGCGAATCGTAGCTCGGCTCGTAGCTCGCTCGAGAAAAGCTCGAGAAAAACTAACTAAAAAACTCAATTTGATATGACGTGAACCAAGCTGGCTCATTTTGTAACCAAGCCCAGCTCGAGCTTAGCTCGGCTCGGCCCATGGCTTGGCTCGTTGACTCGTTCTTAGGCTCGATTAACTCCGACGTAAAGCTCAAGCCAAGTTTAGCCTCCTGAATTAATTTCGAGCTTGAGCTCGACCCCACCCTGGCTCGACTCGGCTCGACTCGTTTACAGCCCTAATCAACTATAACCCATATTGTATCATTTCCTTTCCTTGTCTTGGGTAACTTGGTAATAAAATCCATAGTTACCATTTCCCACTTCCACATAGGAAGTTCAGGCTGTTGTAGCAAACCTGATGGTTTTTGATGCTCGGCTTTGACTTGCGCACATGTCAAGCATTTAGCTACATGGGTGGCTACAGACTTTTTCAAGCCTATCCACCAATAATTTGCCTTTAGATCCTGGTACATCTTATCAGCTCCAGGATGAACGGAGTATTTGGAACTATGGGCTTCTTGGAGGATGACATCTCGAAGTCCTCCATAAATTGGAACCCATATTCGTCCATTTAATCGTAAAATTCCGTCCTTGCTAAGAGTTAACTGCTCCTCAGTTACTCCTAACTTTTCGTTAGGATAGTTAGCTTCCAACACAGCTTCCTTCTGTGCAGCTAACAACCTTTCAATCAAATTGTTCTTTATTTCCATGCGCTTGGCATTGATTCGGATGGGTTTAACCCTTTCCTTTCTGCTCAAGGCGTCAGCGACTACATTCGCTTTGCCGGGATGGTATTTGATTTCACAATCATAATCATTCAAAGTCTCCATCCAACGGCGTTGCCTCATGTTTAACTCTTTCTGATTAAACAGGTGTTGGAGGCTCTAGTGATCAGAATAGATCACACACTTAATACCATATAAATAATGCCTCCACAGTTTTAGTGCGAATACAACGGCACCTAACTCCAAGTCGTGGGTGGTGTAATTCTTTTCGCGCACTTTTAACTGTCATGATGCATAGGCAATAATCTTGCCTTTCTGCATAAGCACACACCCCATCCCGGTGTGTGATGCATCATAATAAACTACAAATTCTTCGATTCCATCAGGCAATGTCAAGACAGGAGCATTGCTCAACTTCTGCTTGAGAATATCGAAATCTTCTTGCTGCTTAGGGCCCCAAACGAACTTTACTTTCTTCTTGGTCAAGGAAGTTAGGGGTGCAGCAATCCTTGAAAAATTTTCAATGAAACGCCTGTAATATCCTGCCAATCCCAAGAAGCTACGAATCTCTGTAGGCGTCTTTGGTTCTTGCCAGTTCATAACTGCTTCAACCTTAGCGGGATCCACTTGGATACCACACTCACTAACCACGTGTCCAAGGAATTGGACTTCTCGAAGCCAAAATTCACACTTGGAGAATCTGGCATAGAGCTTCTCCTGATGTAGAAGTTTGAGAATACATCGAAGGTGTTTCTCATGGTCAGCTTGATTCTTCGAATAGATAAGAATGTCGTCGATGAAAACGATGACGAATTTATCTAAGTATGGCTTGCAAACGCGATTCATGAGATCCATGAACGCGGCCGATGCATTAGTGAGCCCAAAAGGCATCACTAGGAACTCGTAATGACCATAACGAGTCCTAAATGCTGTTTTATGCACGTCTTCATCTCTAACCTTCAGTTGATGGTAGCCTGACCTGAAGTCAATCTTTGAGAAATAACTTGCTCCTTGTAGCTGATTGAACAAATCATCGATTCTAGGCAAAGGGTACCTATTCTTGATCATGACCTTATTAAGCTCACGATAATCGATGCACAGACGCATCGATCCGTCCTTCTTCTTGACAAACAGGACTGGCGCTCCCCAAGGAGACGAGCTAGGTTTAATGAAACCTTTAGCTAGCAATTCATCTAGCTGTGTCCTCAGTTCTTTCATCTCCGTTGGAGCCAACCTATAGGGTGCTCTTGCAACTGGTGCTGCTCCGGGGATGATATCAATCCTGAATTCCACTTGCCTATCTGGTGGCAAACCAGGTAGCTCTTTCGGAAAAACTTCTGGGAATTCAGAGATGACAGGGATGTCTTCTATCTTTGGTTTGGGCTCATCAATAATCACTTGTGCCATGTAGATGACACAACGCTTCTTTAAACACTTGGAAGCCTTGAGCATAGTTACTTGCTCCGGCAATCCATACTGGGTATCTCCCCGAATGGTAAGTGATTCACCAGACAGAGTCTTTATCACCACTTGCTTTCTGTTGCAGACAATTTGGGCCTGGTTATGAGATAACCAGTCCATACCCAGAACTATGTCAAAACCGGCCAACTTAAAGGGAAGCAGAGACAGAGGAAAAGAATGGTTCTTAATGGATATAACACACCCATCTAACACAATTGAGACGGTTTCTAGTGTACCAGCTGCTAACTCCACCTCATAATTCACGTTTAAGGTTTTGACAGGTAATTTCAGCAATTTGCAAAATTTATGATCTACAAACGACTTATCAGCGCCTGAATCGAAAAGTACTCTAGCAAAGACGTCATTTACAAGGAAAGTACCTGTAATAACGTTGTCGTCTAGAATCGCTTCTTTTGCGTCCATTCTGAAGACTCTAGCATTAGTCTTCTTGGCCTCTTCAGGCTTCTTGGTGTACTTAGGGCAGTTGGTTTTAATGTGGCCCTTTTCATTGCAACGGTAGCACGTTGCGTCTTTCATTTTCTTCCAATCCAAGGTTTTGTGATCCGTGGACTTGCATATACCACAAGCATAGGTTTTTGATTGAGTCTGTGAGTTCGACTCAAGTCTGCACTTTCCAAAGTGCTGCTTCTTGCAAATTTTGCATTTGGGCTTCTCACCAGAATTATGCCCATCTTTCCTTGACTCCGATCCTTTCTTGTGGTCACCGTTCCCACGGTGCTTCTTGTTCGATCTACGTGAACCATCATCTTCACGTTTTCTCTTCTCAGCCTCTTTGTTTCTCAGCGACCTTTGTCGGACCGCATCCAGAGTAAGTGACAAAGATATGTCAGCTACAGACCTGAAGGTAGCTGGCCGAGAAGCTTTTACGCTTGCCTTGATTTCCGGGGCTAAACCACCGATAAAACGAGCGATTCTTTTTGGCTCCGGGGTTACCAGATATGGAACCAACCGGGACATCGTGTTGAAGCTCGTTAGGTAAGCTTGACAGTCAAGGTTTGTCATCACCAATGATAGAAAATCAGATTCTATCTTCTCCACCTCATGCTGAGGGCAGTAATTTTTCCTGATAAGGGCAACAAATTGATCCCATGACATATTGTACAATGGGATTTTTCCGGTGGCTTGAATCAGAGATCTCCACCATGCTAAAGCTTCACCCTTAAAAGACTGCGACACAAACTTGACCACGTCTTTTTCAGCGCATCCGCTGATATCCACAACCGTATCCATCTCATCCAGCCACGTCATACAGTCAATGGCTCCTTTCTCCCCAGTGAAATCCCGGGGTTTGCAGGAAACGAAATATGTATAATAGCAACCCTTGTCACGGGGTCCCTGATTCAGTATAACCTGCTGAGATGGAGCACTGTGGTTCGAGGAGCGTCGATCATCATCTTTCTTCGGGTCGTCCTTCTTGTACGGTGGCTTTGAAGGCTGTGTAGATTGGGTCCTACTACGAGTCCCACTGTACTCTTCATACTGCCTTTCCAATGCCTGTGTAACAGCGCCATCTATTATTGCTTTCAATTCAGCACCCGTTAAATTAAATAGGGCATTCTCGTTGTTCTCCACTGGATGACTATTTATCTCGTCTGAGTTAGCCATTTTAATTGAACTGTTACAGAAAACAAGAACAATAGTTTATTTGGGAGTTTATTTTGGAATTGCCCCTTAGGGTAATTCATTAACCATGGTAACAGAGACCATATTTGGTTAATTTATTAATTAAATTTATTTAGGATTTCTATTATAATTTATCCTAGTTATAAAACAATAACAGTTTTATTTGTGGCACAAAAGGCCTAGTCACATGGACATTTTTATTTAATCTATGATTTCAGAGAATCAAAACATTAAGGTATACTGGCACAATAGGCCTAGTCACAAGGACATTTTAAAAATATAAGCTACGATTTCAGAGAATCAAGGCTTTTAAGGTTTGAACCTAGTTCATTACCTTATCTGACAGGGAGTCATAGCTACCACTGTCTTTTGGCTCATATGGAAATGAGTAGGGCCCATAGGCACTATATTACCACGTATGGTAAAATATGATCATCTTAATTGATGATGTAAACCCAGGATTCAGAGATCATTAAACTGGGTTAGGAATCTTCTAAAGAATTCCTTTATAAAAATGACGTATGTGATTTTTAATGAATCACGTCTGCCAGGAGTGTTAACATATTTTCAGATGTTAACAGGGATTTGAATCTTTTTAACAGGCCTTACCATCTTGGCCCGGCCTTATAATGACCCAAAGGCTAGGTTTCACTCTTTAAGATTCATATTTAAAAATTTACATAGGCAGATTATTTCAAAAGGAATGATTTTAATTTATTTATTTCATATATAATTTATCTATGCGCATAATGGCAAACATGAAATTTATAAAACAAACATTCCATTAATTTATTTAAAATATTACACGCTGCCCTAAACGGGTCTTTTCAAATAACAAACTTACCCACGCAGGGGTTTAAACAAGTACTTACCCACGCAGGGGCTTAATAGCACACATACCCACGCAGGGGCTTAATAACAAACATAATAGTCCACGCAGGGACTTACACAAATAACATACCCTCGTAGGGGTTTACAGAAAAGATAGACCCACGCAGGGGTCAAAATAAACAACATACATACCCACGCAGGGGCTTACAACGATTGGAAGGACTCAGTGGTCCTTCTTGCTTTTTCCTTTGATCAGACTTGCCAATCCTTGGAAGAAGCTCTGTCTCTCCCTACGGTCACGGTGGAAGCCTCGCTCTACTTCATCCAATCTTTGTAGGATTTCCTCCCTTTCTGGGGGAGAAAACCGTGGCGGCTGCGATTGCGTCCGAATAATAGGCCTAGGAGGTATCTGGTACCCATGTGTTGGGTACCCTACTCCCCATGGATCTCCATAGGGTCCTTGGGTGTTGTAGTTCGCCGCTACCATGTACGGGTCGGCCTCCGCGTAACCATAGTTGTGGTGAGTCGGCGGTTCAAACGGGTTATACGCCATGGAACCCGTATATGCCGGAATTGGGTTGTCAAAACCCATTGGCGGTGGCTGTTGTACAGCAGGGTTGGAGGGTCCACCCATTTGTGGGTCCTCCTGATGTGGCGGATAGTGGCTGCCACTGGATTGACGTGGGGAACTGAAATGGAAATCCCCTGCTCGTGACGACATGCGCGCACCGGTTCTCCTTCGCCTCGGCGGTTGCGGCGGTGCCGGCTGCACTGGCGGCGGTGGAGGCGGTGGCGTGACTGCCACGAATCTGGAATCCACAGAGGGATCCTGTTCCTGCTGCTGCTGCTGTTGCTGCTGATGAGGCGACGAATGGTGAGGAGGTGTATAGTACCATTCGTGCCTGGTGAACATAGCTTGAAAGCTATCTGGACCAACATAGGGTGATCCGTGAAACGAAGAGCCATCCGAAATCTCTATGGGATGGTTCGGTGTACCACTGGCGGGCTCGATGGGGTCCGTATCCTCGTCCATGTCGTCCGCATGATCGCCAGAGAAGTGGTCTTCTGGCCCCAGTGGGTTAAAACCCACGGGTTCTTGGATGTAATGGGCCAGGTTAAACCGGCCCCTGAAAGCAGGTGTGGGGTCCCCGAAAGAATGATGCGATAAAGATCGCTGTAATGGTATATATGAGGGTTGAGGGTTGTTGGGCTCGTACTCCGGCTGAGGCCCATAAGGGTTTTGGACCGGAGGTATAGAGCTGTGAGATACCGATCGTCTGGCTGGTTCAAACAAGTTTCTCCTGTTCTGCCGAGGGTCGTCACTCTCGGTAGTAGACGGAGCTCGCGCATGTGATGGTCCAGCTTCATTATCATTGGGGGCGGTGATTGGCCCCTTGCCTCTTCCCCTTCTCCTGAAGAATCTTGGCGGCAATTTCAAATCCTGTCATTATAACATGAGATAACAAAACAACATATATAAAAATTTAAAGGACAAAACAAAAACCAAATAAGGTAGAATTTGTCCTATGTTATATGTCTAGACTCGAAAGTTTAGAATTGTGCAATTGTGTAACTGAGATTAAACACAAAAGGCTAGTGTTTAATTCACTCAGTGTTGGCTCTGATACCAACCTGTCACACCCCGATTTCCACGTGTCACCGGTGGGCCCGGTGGGGGAGTATCGTGACGTGGTTGGCAACATAATAGTCAAACAACACAATATCAATATGCACAGTGGAAGCAAATTTAAAATATGATACAACCGAATTTAATATTGTAATATCGAGTGTCACAATATTCGGAAGTTTATCCACAGATGGATCGAAATAAAATAATATTAATGGTTCAACAGACTTCAGGCATCTTAAGCTTGCGAGACTTCTAATGATGCTAAGGAGAAATCCCAGCCAATTTCGCTTAGTACCTGCATTTAATCTTTTTGGGAAAATACGTCAGTTTACACTGGTAAATACAATCAACTGACTCATTTTGGAAAATGATTGAAAATTGGTTTGGATGCACATGGCATAAACATTTTATTTAACTTGGGAGAATTATTTAATATTATAATCTTGTGAACGAATTACATGTTCCTTGTGCGTTCAGTAGCCCGGATCTTGTCTGGGTTAAAGATCAATAGACACACCACAATATTCTTTTGTGCACTGGCGGGTGTACGCCTACACCCCGCGCTTAAGTCGTGGCCATTTCATAAAATGATGCCAACGATATCTGGGACATGGTCATTAACCCCCCAAAGGCTTTAAGTAACAAGACTGTTTAAACGAGCCGATCAAATTAGTCAATTACCCACTCAACGGTGGAGGATTTGATGCTCGATCAAGCGGTATGCTATATACCGTAACCCAAGCCCGTATAGGGAAAATAAGTTAAAAGTATTTACCTGAACAATGTATAAATCACAATAAGCAAAATGCACGTAGCTTTTACTGGTCCTCCTAATCTGAAACGAAGGTTTATAATAACCTATTAGAATCCTAACGGGTCTGTAATTAAGCTTAAGCTTAGACCGGCTAGTTTCAAAGATACGGTTCGTACGCACGATTAAGCGAAGACCGGATTGAATGTGATTTAGACCCGACAAGTTTGAAGACTTGTTTAATATGGGTTTATTATTCACATTCTGGATTTTGAGATAAAACCGTTAAGGTTTGACCCGTTTCGGCTAATTTATGTAAACCTGTTACATAAACCGAACCGTACGCGTAATAAGCGTGACGGGTATTCATGAGAGATATAGACAGGTTTCCTAAGTTAATTATGCCTAAAATATGTTGTGACATCAGTAAGATGTCTTTCATTATGCCCGAAACGTGTTTAAACACAAACTAGGCCCCGTAGGGGTAGTTTGGTCATTTAAAAGTTTATAAAAGAGTTTAAGTAACAACCTGAGTTACAGGTCTGATGAAATCAGCAAAAATACATAATTTGCTAAGTTATATCAGTAGGATAAAGTGTATATGTGAAATTTATCAATTATAACCAAACTATGCCCCGTATGGGTATTTTGGTAATTTCACATAAGCCGAAAAGCTCAAAACTGAAGTCTGAGTTTATCAACTTTTGCTTACTGTTAAAATATCATAATTTACCTCAAATATCAGTAGGTATCAACCCTTGTATGTTTAAAATACTTGTAGTACATACTATGCGTTAAAAACGCTTAAAAAGGCGATTAAAGGCCATTTCCGGGTTTGATACTTAAATCTGATATTTTTATATTTCCAGAAGGTTCAAAATAATTTATTTATCATATGTGATCAGTAGCAAAAGGTTTGGAGTCGTTTAGATATGTAAAACTCATTTTATGGCCCGTAAGGGCAAAACCGACATTTACCGGATTAAGCCTACGACTATGAGTTATGCTCAGCCTAAAATTAATTAAAAATCTTTAAAATTCCCAAAATAATATATTACATCAGTGGGTAAAGATTTTGATACCAAAAAGTATGTTTAACTAGGCTATACGCTAATTACGCCATTTTATTAACATAAAGCTTTAATTTTGCGATATTGAGCATAACTCTAAATCTACAATTCAAACTGATGTCAAACTTTGCATACAAGTTCATATATCAGTAATTAAAGTTTCTACTCTTTTACATTTCCAAAAATCACGTTTTAAGGTAATAAGGGCATAACGGTCAACATATGAGCAATTAACGGAAACATGCATATTAATTGGATAACTAATGAACCAAGGTGTAACATCACAGAGGGTTATTCTAACATGTAACCTAGTCCAATTAAAGCTCTGAGGCATTTCTAAAACATGCCTAAACGGGTCAGAACTGAAAGTCAAAGTGAAAGTCAAACTATGTGACTTTCGGTTCCGAACCGGGTATTTACAGGAATTTGTCGGGTTGAACATGTTTAGACATGTTCTTACACTTATTACTAAGTTATAACAATGATCAAACAGGTTGTATATGATCTACATTGCTAATTATGCATAAATTATAATTTAAGTATCCTGTTGACTTTTTCTTAGCAAGTTTGACCCGACTTTTGACCTGTTTAGAGTGGTAATCAGGGGGGACCCTTTTAAGGGTTTATTACCCATATAATTACCAACTTATAACTACTTTTGATTCGACTAATCACTGGACCATTAGTGATTAATCTTAAAGTCAACCGTTAATTACGACGGTTTGACTTTTAAGCTAAAACTCAATTAAGAAAGGATTAGTAGACTTACTGAAGTCCTATGCACGAAATGTGATCAGTTGAGAGAAGGCTTGAGCTCCAGAATTGATCAGAAGTGCAGAAATGAAGGTGTGATCAAAGTGGTAAAGCATGAGGCCTTTTATAGTAAAATTTTCACCACAATTCTTTGACACACAACTCTATTACTGACCACAATCCTCCAACATGTGTCCCTAGTGCTCTAGAACAGTTTAGGGGTCGCCCATAATGCAAAAATATCGCTTAAAGATCGGTTTAGCGCGTTTGCAGGAGCCTGTCTCGTTTTTCTGCATCTGATGTCCTGATGCGGCCCGCGTAAGGGTGTTGATGGACCTTACGCGGCCCGCCTTAACCCTTCTGATCAGCTTTTTCATTTTCAAGTTTCCGCATATTGTCCCTTGGCCTTTCGAAAGGGCAACTGAGTTAAATACTTGCAATTTGACCCCCTTATATTTACCTACAAGGGCTTCAAGACTTGTACCCACTTTACCAAGTCCCTGGACACTTCCGGTTAGCCCGAAAAGTCATAACTTTCAACGTTAACGCTTTAACCCCTCGCACACGAATTTGATCATAACTTTCTCATACGATTACGAAACTTTATGAAATTTATATCGTGCATTCTAGTGAGCATATTTAACAGTTACAAAGCTTCGGGTTTGTCAAAAGGTCACTCAGAGGTATAAATTAAACATGTTGACACATTTAGTCCCTGTAGTTTGAAATCTCTCACTTTTAGCTTCGTATGATCCATGATTTATTCGTTTGAAGGTATGAGCATCATGTAGGGTTAATGTACATTATATTTATTCACAGTTGACACTTAGAATACGTATATTCACATACTTTCCATGTTTGTCAACTTTAGTCCTTCTATAATATTCTTTCACACGTTTTAAACATATGACACGTGTCAACACATTATAGGACGTGAATTTCCGAGGTGTTACATCCTCACCCCCTTAAAATAAATCTCGACCCGAGACTTACTGAAATAAGTAAGGGTACTTTTCTTTCATCGTGGATTCGACTTCCTACGTGTATTCGGGACCTCTACGGGCATCCCATTTGACCTTTACAATAGGTACATGCTTCCTTCGAAGCTTCTTTACCTGTCGATCTTCAATCGACAAAGGTTTTTCCCCAAATTTCAAGCTCTCATCTATATGCACATCTGTATGCGGTATTACCAGTGATTCATCAGCGAAGCACTTTTTCAGATTGCAGATGTGGAACACATTGTGAATTCCACTGAGCTCTTCCGGTAAGTTTAACTTATAGGCAACTGACCCGACACGTTCGATAACCTCGAAAGGTCCTATGTATCTCGGGCTTAGCTTGCCTTTCTTACCAAACCGCATCACTCCCTTCCAGGGTGACACTTTAAGTAGGACTTTGTCACCTACTTCGAAGTGAAAATCTTTACGCTTAGGATCAGCGTAACTCTTCTGCCTATCTCGGGCAGCTTTGAGACGGTCACGAATCTGGACAATCTTGTCCGTCGTTTCGAACACTATCTCTGGTCCTGATAATTGGACATCTCCAACTTCCGCCCAACAAACGGGCGATCTACACTTTCTACCGTATAATGCCTCGAAAGGCGCAGCCTTAATGCTGGTATGGTAGCTATTATTGTAGGAGAATTCGATTAATGGTAGGTTCTTATCCCAACTACCACCCAAATCGATCGCACATGCACGTAGCATGTCTTCCAACGTTTGAATAGTACACTCACTCTGACCGTCAGTCCATGGATGATAAGCCGTACTAAAATTCAAATGTGTGCCCAAAGATTGTTGGAAGCTCTTCCAAAAATGTGATGTGTATCTAGTATCTCTATCAGAGACAATAGACACAGGTATGCCATGTAAGGCTACAATCTTATCAACATATAACTGGGCTAACAGGTCGGAGCTATAAGTCTCCTTGATGGGCAAGAAATGTGCTGACTTAGTCAGTCTATCAACTATAACCCATATTGTATCATTTCCTTTCCTTGTCTTGGGTAACTTGGTAATAAAATCCATAGTTACCATTTCCCACTTCCACATAGGAAGTTCAGGCTGTTGTAGCAAACCTGATGGTTTTTGATGCTCGGCTTTGACTTGCGCACATGTCAAGCATTTAGCTACATGGGTGGCTACAGACTTTTTCAAGCCTATCCACCAATAATTTGCCTTTAGATCTTGGTACATCTTATCAGCTCCAGGATGAACGGAGTATTTGGAACTATGGGCTTCTTGGAGGATGACATCTCGAAGTCCTCCATAAATTGGAACCCATATTCGTCCATTTAATCGTAAAATTCCGTCCTTGCTAAGAGTTAACTGCTCCTCAGTTACTCCTAACTTTTCGTTAGGATAGTTAGCTTCCAACACAGCTTCCTTCTGTGCAGCAGGCCCTCTTCATATCTTACGCGGGCCACATGAGAGGTGCCATCGACCAAAAAGAAGACAGCTGCATGTTGCAGCCTGTTACACCGCCATTGCATGGCTGAATTCGATACCAGGGACTGAGCAAATGGTTTTTCATGCACTAGGGACACCTGTGAACATCTGAAATCAACATAGGGACAAATGGATTGATCCTAGAACATGCAATTTACTTTATAAGAATCATGCCTTGTGTTCTTCATTTGCACATTTGGGCTTTTACTTCAAAACTCTTTCTCTCGAGCTTCCTGGTGTTCAAGAGAGTTTCCTTTAGTTCCTAATTCGTGCTAAGTACTCTAGTAAGTGTTCTTGGCTTCCTAAGTTTAAGTTTGATTAGCTTAATGACCGAAAGTCAAAGTCAAAGTTATCGTAATTAAGCTTTAACTTTGTGATTAATCACAAACGGTCCAGCCATTATTCGAATTGAAGGTGGCTATGTGTTGGTAATTATGTAGGTAATAAACCCTTAAAAGGCCACCTTGTAATTATCACATTATCTCAGTCAATTGTTGGGTCAAACATATTAATAAAAAGTCAAACGGGTCAGTTTTTACAAATTAATTCATAACTGACAATGCAGAGGTTATGGAACATGTTTTAACACTTAAATAACTTAGTAAATAATATAAGAACATGTATACCCATGTTCAACCCGACAATTCTGAGTTTAGGCTCGGTTCGCAACCGAAAGTCGAAAAAGTAGACTTTTGCTTTGACTTTCAGTTCTGACCCGATTTAGCTTAGTTTAGATATGCCTTAGGGTTCCTTTAGGACCATATTATTGTTAGGGGTCATTTTCTTAACATATGTATCCTGACCAATATCCTGCCTTTGTTTGTTTATTTGTGATCAGGATGCTGGAAGAGGATATTGCTAACATCTTGGGCGATATCCTGAAGCTTATTGAATTAACCACGTGCAGGTTAAAGGCTGAGACTTGCTAACGGTCAAGAGGACTTCTTCTCCTCAAGACTCGGACGAATTTGTTGGGGGGAGACGTTGAGCCCGAAAGACCAGGTCTACAACGTTCGAAGAAGGAATATTCGGTGTATCCCGCAAGTTTAGGGTAGTTTGTTATTTTATCTTTACTATAAATAGATGGGGGCGGATCAGCTTAGAACACACAATCTCCACTTACACTCTCGCATACTTTCATTTTCTAGCTCATTGCAAACACCACACTTGTATTCAAATTCAGTTGTAACACTTAGTCGATCCGCACCACATCCTGCACTGTATCCTGATTTGTGAAGCAATAGAAGAACTAGGCAGCTGTGATTGTCAGCTCCCGAGGTTTTATGCCGGCGATCTAGATTGATCAAGGGCTTTCCTCGTACATCTCGTGTCGTTTACTTTACTTTTGCTCATTGTTTGATCATAGATACAGCTCTATATCCTGAGCCGTATCCTGAAACTGTTTTTACAATTGACTTGATTAACATATTTTCGACACTCATTTCTAGCACACTACCTCACTTAACTAATTTGATCACTTAATTACTTCGGTAATTTTTGACCAAAACAATTTGGTGCCCACCGTGGGGCAAGTGGTGCTTTCATTACTAAAATTTTTTGTCAAATCGCTAATCGGTTTCCTATTTTCAAAACTTTTTGCCACATTGTCCGTAATGGCCTCAAGATCAAACATGAGTTCCTCTACTGGTCCGGTGCTTCCACCACCTCCTCCAAGGATGCCAGCCTCTTCACGACCTCAAGACATTATCCCTACTCGCAGTGTTCAGGAGTCTGCTCCTGTTCTAGCTTCTAATGATGAAATTCTTACTTTATTTGGAAGTGTGCAGGAACAAATGAGGCAGCAACAGGAAACAAACCAAATGCTATTAAGGGAAATACAACTCCTGAAGTATGGCTCGAGCAGATCTGCTGAGGACAATGTCACTCCATTACACCCCAGAGCGTTGAACTTTAGTTCAGCTGTGTATACGGAGGATAACAGGGGGAATATCGTGCCCAGCCTTCCTCAGAATCATACTCCTGAAATACCCTCCTCGGTCAGGATATCAACCATGAGGAGCTCAGGATATGCTTCAGGATATGGGCAAAATCCTCCAACGGGTAACGTGTCAAATAATAATAATACTCATGCTACTAACAATAGTGGATCTTTGCAGGATACAGGTGTAACATCAGCACTTACTAGGGAACTTCAGAAGTTGAAAGACGTGATATCTAGTGTACCTGGGGTGGTCCAGCCGATCCCAGAAGTGTCCCAGGACAGCCACAAGATATCTCGTTTTGCATATCCTATCTGTGATGCTGAGATCCCAAAGAGATTTCAAACCCCCAACATGAAGCTTTACGACGGAACTACGGATCCTGAGGAGTATATTGCTCAGTATAGGGAAAGAATGGAGATTAACCCTATCCCTCCGGAGCTCAAGGAAGCGTGCTTGTGCAAGGGATTTGGTTCTACCTTAACAGGATCAGCCTTAAAATGGCTGTTAAATGTTCCTCCACACTCAATTACTTCGTTTGCTCATTTGGTTAATTTATTCAACAGTCAATTTTCTTGTAGTCGGAGTTTTGAGAAACTAACCAGTGATCTTTACAGGATAACTCAAGGGCCTCAGGAATCCTTGAGGGATTATGTGAACAAATTCAGTCGAGAATCCTTGGATATCCCACATCTTGATGTTGCAACAGCTGTGCAAGCTTTCAAGATGGGATTACAAAAGGATTCTCAGTTTTATCAGGATCTTGTAATGAATCCCTGCAGGAATCTCGACGAAGCTCGTAACAGGGCTTTGAGATATATCCGTCTGGAGGATGACAAGAAGATGCAAGAAAGGATGAACTCATCTAACACTTATGAGTCAACTAATAGGAAGTCAGAATCCTCGTTCAAGTCGTATCGGCCTAAGCCGTATGGTAGAAATGAGAACAAAAGAGTGAATGCTGTCGAAGATGAGGATCCTGAAGAGTATCCTGAGTTGTCCGAATATTGCTTTTCTGTTAATATTCCTGAATTGATGTATGCTATGCAGGGTCTAGGAGACAAGGCTAGGTGGCCTCGAAAGAATCAACAAAAGGCTGACTGGAAAGATAAGTCAAAATGGTGCGCTTTCCACGAAGATTTCGGACATGTGACTGAGGATTGCATTGCTCTAAGGAAAGAAATAAGCTATCTTCTAAGCAAGGGATATCTGAAAGATCTCCTAGGAAGAAAGAAGAATAAGGGTCAGGATACTGAGAAGGATCCTGAACGAGCAGCATCACCTCCTGCGGATGCCAAGATAATCAACTTCATTTCGGGAGGATCCGACATTTGTGGAACTTCGTATTCGGCAGCAAAGAGACATGCAAAGGAAGCTAAGGACGAAAGGGGAGACAAACCTGTCAGGATGACTACCCTCACAACTGACAAAGTGATCACTTTTGATGCAGATGACAGGGATACTGTCCAGGATCCTCACCATGATGCTCTGGTAATAACGTTATATGTGGCTAACCATTTTGTACGCAGGATACTGGTTGATAATGGCAGCTCCGTCAACATAATCCAACTAGAAACTCTGAAGAGAATGAATGTATCTCCAATGGATATCACTTCAAAGTCTACTGTGCTTGTTGGGTTCAGTGGAGAGGCTAGAAACACAGTGGGAGAGATAAAGTTGCCAGTATACGTTGAAGGAGTCAACTCGATACAACATTTCTGTGTGATGGATTCTCTATCCTGCTATAACATCATACTGGGAAGACCATGGATTCACGATATGAAGGCCGTGCCATCAACATATCACCAATGCATCAAGATACCTACCCCTTGGGGAGTTGTCAAGGTTGATAGTGATCAGCAGGAGGCGAAAGAATGCTACTCATCCTCGATGAAATCCTCAACTAAACCTAGTCCAGCATAGCAATTAAAGACGAGGGCCCAGGATATCGTGGAGGATCCGGAGCAGGATGTGAAGAAAATTATCCTAGACCAGGATAATCCCGATATTTCGGTGCTCGTAGGAACCAATATCCCTCAGGATATTGAAGAGCAGTTAATTAACTTTTTAAAATGCAGGATGTCAACGTTTGCATGGAAGCATGAGGATATGACAGGCATATCCAAAGATATTATCACTCACAAGCTTGGAATTGATAAGTCATTCAAGCCTGTGCAACAAAAAAGAAGGAAGTTTGCTCCTGAGCGGAACACGATTATCCAGGAGGAAGTTGAAAGATTATTAAAGTCCAGAATGATCAGAGAGGTTAAGTTCCCAAGGTGGCTAGCAAACGTGGTTGTAGTACAGAAGAAGAATGGGAAATGGAGAGTTTGTGTAGACTACACAGACTTGAACAAAGCTTGTCCTAAAGACCCATTTCCTCTTCCCCACATTGATGCAATGGTAGATGCCACTGCCGGGCATGAAATGCTGACCTTCATGGACACATCCTCAGGATTTCAACAGATCCAAATGGAGCCTTCTGACCAGGAGGATACCGCCTTCATGACACCAACAGGTATTTATTGTTATACAGCTATGCCTTTTGGTTTGAAAAATGCAGGTGCAACATACCAAAGATTGGTAAACATGATGTTCAAAGACAAACTGGGGGACACCATGGAGGTATATATCGATGATATGGTGGTGAAATCTAAAAAGGTTGGGGATCACCTCCAGGATATCAAGGGAGCATTTGATATCCTGGATCAATACAACATGAAGCTGAATCCTGCTAAATGCCATTTCGGAGTGGGGGCAGGAAAGTTTCTTGGATATATGGTGACAAAAAGGGGGATAGAAGCAAGCCCAGAGCAGATCAAAGCTATCCTGGACATAAAATCACCCTCAAATATGAAGGACGTACAAAGATTGACAGGCCGAGTAGCAGCTCTAAACAGGTTTATCTCAAGATCCTCAGAGAAATGCAAAGACTTCTATGATATCCTGAAGAAGAACAAAAGATTCGAATGGGGGGAAAAGCATGAAGCAGCCCTGCAGGATTTGAAACGATATCTCTCAACCGCACCTCTATTGATGAAGCCTGAAAATGGTGAACCACTATCCCTGTACCTTGCTGTATCAGGGAATGCTGTAAGTGTCGTTCTTATAAAAGACCATGAAGGTCAGCAATATCTTGTTTATTATGTAAGTAAAAGTTTGTTAGATGCTGAAACTAGGTATTCTCATTTAGAAAAATTAATATTAGCTCTAGTCATGGCATCGACAAAGCTTAGACATTATTTCGAGACACATAGGATACATGTTAAAATGAATTATCCTGTCAAAAATGTGCTTAGGAAACCAGAGATGTCAGGCAGGATGGCCAAGTGGTCAGTAAAGTTGAGTGCTTATGATTTAGTATACGAACCTAGAAATGCCATAAAATCTCAGGCTTTAGCTGACTTTGTGGCTGACTTTAGTAGTGACATTCAGGACGAGGTAGACCTAGAAGTTCAACAGTTAGGAGAATCCTCAGGATCCTGGACATTATATACTGACGGTGCATCTAATGTAAGAGGAGTAGGATTAGGAATACTACTAAAATCGCCACAGGGGGACATATTACCCCAGGCTATTAGGTGTGAATTTCCTGCTACTAATAATGAAGCAGAGTATGAGGCTTTAATTGCAGGATTAGAGTTGGCTAAGAGCATGAGTATCAAAAATTTGCAAGTATATGTTGACTCTTTGTTAATTACTAACCATTTTAATGGATCCTATGCAGTTAAGGGCGAGAAATTAATCGAATATCTCGATATTCTAAAAAAATTAGCAGGATATTTCGATGTTTTTATACTTGAACAGGTACCAAGGGAGGATAATGCTGAAGCGGATGCCATAGCAAATTTGGGATCATCAATCAAGATACCTGAAGGGACGCAAATACCAATATTACATGTCCTATATCCTGCAACGAATCCTCAGGATAAAGTAGTAGCTGGTATTCAGGATCCTGGAGTAGAACATCCTGAAGAGGATCCTAAATCCTGGACGGCTCCAATCATGAGATATCTCAAAGAAGGACACGTCCCTAGAAATGAAAATCCTAAGGCATTTAGGATGAAGGATATACATGAAGGGGATTGTGGTAACCATGCTGGGGGCAGGTCGTTATTCTCAAAAGTATTAAGGACATGATATTATTGGCCAACAATGAGAAAAGATGCCGCAGAATATGTTCGAAGATGTGACGCATGTCAAAGACACAGTAACATACTGCATCAGCCGGCTGAACCATTATATCCTATTGTTTCCCCTTGGCCATTTATGAAGTGGGGTATGGATATAGTGGGAAAGCTACCAAAAGCTCCGGGAGGAAAAGTCTTTATGCTAGCAATGACAGATTATTTCTCTAAGTGGGTTGAAGCAGAAGCATTCGTTCAAGTAAGAGACCAAGAAGTAGTATCCTTCATCAAGAGAAATATCCTGACCAGATTCGGAGTACCAGCTGAGATAATCTGTGACAATGGTTCTCAGTTCATAAGTAAGAGGACTACTGACTTTTGCAAGAGTTGGGGAATCAAAATGATTACGTCTACTCCGGTACAACCTCAAGCAAATGGACAAGCAGAATCCTCAAACAAGATAATTGTCAATAACTTAAAGAAAAGGCTTGGAGCCAAAAAAGGAAGATGGGCAGAAGAATTACCCTTTGTGTTATGGGCTGATAGGACAACGGTAAAGAATGCAACAGGCCAAACCCCATTTTCCTTGGTGTTTGGAGCAGAAGCAATGATTCCAACGGAAATGACAATACCTACGGCAAGATCTATCTTAAGTGATCCTGAGCAGAATCCTGAAGCCTTGAGTCAGGATTTAGACACTATAGATGAAAAGAGAGATGCGGCAAGGCTAAGGATGGCAGCATATCAACAGAGAATATCCAGGGCATATAACAAGAATATTAGAACCAGAAGATTTAAGGTTGGAGATTGGGTGTTAAGAAAGGCTTTTCAAAATACTACTAATCCTGCCGATGGCAAGTTAGCTCCAAAATGGGAAGGACCATATGAAGTTGAATCAGAAGCAGGGAAAGGAGCATAGACTCAAGAATATGGAGGGGGATATGCTACCGAGATCTTGGAATGCTATACACCTTAAGCTCTATTTCAAGTGAGTCTAGAATTTAATTTCTAACTCAGGATGGTATGAATTCTACCTCTTTTAAATATGTTTGGTTTAATTAGTTCTTTGTAACCCAATACTGACTTAAGCATCGGAGGGGTGTTAGCTAAGCTAACACCCACCTTAGTTTACAATTGTTTTGCAAGATATGTTTCAGGATATAGCTCCAGGATATGTACTCAGGATAACTCGGAAGATTAGAGGATTGGCCCCCTCTCTCACGTTTAAGGGATACTGATCCCTTCACAGGTTTAAAGGTATTCACCTTTCTTCCGAATTGGGTTTAAACACCCCGCCTGGAGCGCAAGTTATTCAGGGATAGTTCAAAGTGGCGGGACCAGTCCATGTAAAAGTGGCTGACAATTTCGTTACTGTTGGCTATATCCTGAATCCTAAAGGTATATGAGGATTGATCACCCTCTCTCACGAAAGGGTATTTTCATACTCTCTAAGGTTTAAAGGTTTTCACATTTCTAAGTCTTGGAGTTTATACACTCCCGCCTGTAGCGCATGAAAAGTTGGGATTTTCCCCAGGATACAAGGGATTTATCTCCAGTACATCCTTGGGTTTTACCCTTGGGACATAAAAAATTGCTTATGCAATGGAAACTGACATTAAGTAGATTTCTAAGATACTTGAAGACATTGTACACAGGGGACATCCCTGCCAAGATGGTGATATAAAGCTAAAAGAATGAGGCTCAAAACTAATGCGCTAAGTGCCTTGCACAGGGGACACCTTCATTTGAAGAGTTGCAAAGGGATTGAAGTTTGGTAATAGGTTTATACCCTATTTCTGGTATGATCTTTCCTTTGTAAACATCGTCTAAGTTTTTAGTAACATTATTTTAAGTATCCTGATATATTCTCGAAGTCCTTTTCAGGATATTTGATTAGGGTGTTTGAAACCAGTATTAGTTTGGAACGCTGATCATTTAAATATTATCAAAACTTGGTTTTGAGAAGATAGACTATTTTTTACTTTCTAAAGAAATTTTTACAAAGTTGAAGGAACGTTTGGAAGTTCTATCTAATAAAAGGCTTTTGCAGTATGTCGCTGAGCATACTGATCAGGATATTTTATAAGATAACAGTATGAAATTTTTTGCAAAGCTAAGATTTATACTTAAAAAGATGAAATTATTCTTGAAGCAATCAATACTGGTTGATAACCGAAGGTTTCATCCTGAAACCCAGGACCCATCCACCTTCGGCTATCAAATTGTTTAGATACAGAAATAAAAATTGTTCATAAAAACATAAAATTGTTCGAATGATTTAAAGAAAATAAGCTCTAGGGGGTAGTGCCTTCTTGGTCCATAGCGGCTTCAGCAACATCCATCTTGGGATCCGCCTCAGCATCCTTCTCAGCATTGGTTGCCTTTTCGACTGCTTTAGAAGGTTCATCGGCAGTTGATTTGGAAGAGGTACCGCCAAGATTCTTCAGCTTGGTCTCCCAAGCACCAACGTCCCAAGAAGGGCATTCGAAGCCTAATGTTTTGGCTTCATGAGCCATCTTCAACCTAGCCTGGAGAAGAGAAATGACGACGGAACTTTTGAGGCTTTCTCGGTAACTGACCATATCCCGTTCGTACTGCACATGGGCAGCTTCCAGATCGGCCTGGGCTTGAAGAGTAGCTTTGTTGAGAGCAACTTGGTGTTCTTGGGTCATAGCTTTGTATTTCTCCTCGTAATGACGAGATTTAGCGGCCGCGATCATACCTTGGTCAGAGATTGTGATTTCTGCTTCCTTTAACTTAGATTCAAGTGTTTTGTTAAGCTTGCAGGATTCTTGATATAAATGAACTAAACGCTCAAGACCCTACAAAGGTAAAAGGACAGGGGTTAACATTGTTAAATCTTTGAAAATAATCTAAATTGCAGGATGTAGTGTGAGGATACTAACCAGGTTAAGAAAAGAAGTCATAAACCCGCTGGCTTCAATGAACCCGTGCTTCTCATAAGGAAAGGTGTCAGAAATGACAGGGGAATCGGGTTCTTTCCTTTTGCGGGAACTTGAACTCCGGGGCTTGGTAGCCGGTGAAGGTTTAGGAATGATTATGGCTTTGGAGCTGCTGGGTTTGGATGTAGCAGTGGTCTTGGGGCTAGGTTCTTTCTTGACCTGGATCTGGTCAGAATAGCTATCCAGTTCGTCAAGGTCAAAGACTTCAGGGAACTTAGCTGGTGCTGCATAAAGGGAAAAGTTTTACTCTTTATTTTATCATTATATTGTTTTGACTAATTATTTTGAAAGAAATTCTTACCAGACATCTCGGATGATGAGTATTGACTTGAACTCGGGACGTGTGTGGTGAAAGTCCTGTCTATTGCAGGTAACCGGTAAACGGTATTGATTCTCTCTTCTGACTCAGCGGTAGGGGGAGCAACTTCCTTGAAGTTCACTGCATAAAGATCAAAAAGAAGAATATTAATAGAAGATAACAATCAAATCGTCTATGAGGGTATTTATGATCCTACCGGTGGTTAACCACTCCACCGGAAGGTTGGCACCCTCAGCAATGGAATCTCGTTTGACAAAGAAGAATTTGCGTTGCCATCCATCTTCGTTTTTGGTGGCTTTGAGAATCAGGGGTTTGCTGGAGGTCGAGAAGAGCAAGAACCGGCTAGAGCCATGGGATCAGAGGCGATAAGCTATAGGTAAATCCTCGATGCAGAGGTCAGAGCAATGGAGGTTTTTGATTTGGTTGAGTACAATTAATACTCTCCAAACCATGGGCATGGTTTGAGCAAAAGAGATGCCAGTAATACGAAAGAATTGCATCATGAATTCAGGAAAAGGGTATCGAAGACCTAATGAAAAAGGATATGCTGGAAAACAGATCCATTCGGTAGAAGAAACATCCGATCGGATTGACCGATCAAATGGCCTAAAGACCGTGCTGTCGGGGAAAACGCCGGAGGCTCTTAAAGCTGCAATGTCTGCGTTGTCAAAAGCGCAGATCTCCTTTTCGGGATTTTTAAGAAGGTTCTGCTGGGTGAAGGTCTCGGCGTCCATTGCAAGTAAGATGAAGTAAATTGACAGGAAGAAAATCAGAAATGGAGAATTACCTGAAGGTTCTGTTGAAGATATCTGCTTTTCAAACAAGAAAAGAGAAGATATAGGGGCGTCGTGGATCTCCATTGAGTAAAAAACGCGTTGGAAGTTACGATGTGATCTTGACCGTCGCTTCATTTTAAATGCCTTGAGTTATGGGATAAGATTTTTGAAATATATCCGTTGGATTGGTATACCAACCGATATATTTGGGGACAATTGTTAGGGGTCATTTTCTTAACATATGTATCCTGACCAATATCCTGCCTTTGTTTGTTTATTTGTGATCAGGATGCTGGAAGAGGATATTGCTAACATCTTGGGCGATATCCTGAGGCTTATTGAATTAACCACGTGCAGGTTAAAGGCTGAGACTTGCTAACGGTCAAGAGGACTTCTTCTCCTCAAGACTCGGACGAATTTGTTGAGGGAGAGACGTTGAGCCCGAAAGACCAGGTCTACAACGTTCGAAGAAGGAATATTCGGTGTATCCCGCAAGTTTAGGGTAGTTTGTTATTTTATCTTTACTATAAATAGATGGGGGCGGATCAGCTTAGAACACACAATCTCCACTTACACTCTCGCATACTTTCATTTTCTAGCTCATTGCAAACACCACACTTGTATTCAAATTCAGTTGTAACACTTAGTCGATCCGCACCACATCCTTCACTGTATCCTGATTTGTGAAGCAATAGAAGAACTAGGCAGCTGCGATTGTCAGCTCCCGAGGTTTTATGCCGGCGATCTAGATTGATCAAGGGCTTTCCTCGTACATCTCGTGTCGTTTACTTTACTTTTGCTCATTGTTTGATCATAGATACAGCTCTATATCCTGAGCCGTATCCTGAAACTGTTTTTACAATTGACTTGATTAACATATTTTCGACACTCATTTCTAGCACACTACCTCACTTAACTAATTTGATCACTTAATTACTTCGGTAATTTTTGACCAAAACAATTATAGGTTAGTATAACCCCATGAGGTTATACAACTTGGTTCCATAGAAATCCTACTTCATTGCATGTTTCCGTTAAATGCTTAAAAGTTGACCATTATGCGCTTTTGATATTAAAACGAGATTTTTGAAAATGTGAGAGGACAAAAGACTTTATTACTGATATTTAAATATGTCCTAAAAATTTGACATCAGTTTATGGTCTAAAATAGAAGTTATGCGCGATATCGTAAAATGAAAGCTTTTTATTAATTAAACGGCATTTTTGGCATAAAACCTATTTAAACCCAAATTTTGACACCAAACTTTCTACCCACTGATATAATATAATATTTAGAGATTTTTGGAAATTTTTATCAAATTTTATACTGATTATATTATAGAGTTCTAGTGTAAATTCGGTATTGACAAAATTGCCCTTTTCTTTGATAAAATGAGTTTTACATAACATTTTGATACCAAACATTTTCCTACTGATTTCATATGTTAAATAGAATATTTTAAACTTTAGAAACTGATCAAAATCTCAGATTTCCTTAAATGACCCGAAAATCGTTAAATACCGACTTTTACGCTTTTTAAACGCATAGTATGGGTTAAAACTATATTTGACACCTAAGATTTATTGCCTACTGATATTATGAGTAAACTTTTGTACTTTAACAATAAGTAAAAGTTTTGAACTCAGATTTTCAAATTTGACCCTTATAGCATATGTAAAATGACCAAAATGCCCCTACGGTGCATAGTTTGGCCATAAATGATAAGTTTCACATATATATGATATCTTACTGATATAACTTATTAAAATAAATATTTTTATTGAGTATTTTAGACCAGAACCTCAGATTGCTATTTAACCTCTTTTATAAACATTAAAATGACCCAAATACCCTCACGGGGCTTAAATTGGTTTTAAATTCGTTTTGGGCATAATGGAAGATATCCTACTGATATCATAACATGTTTTAAGCATATTAACTTGTGGAACCTGTACATGACTCTTTTGGTTACCCGTTATGCATATTCGCGTTTGGTACGGTTTATGTAACTAGTTTGCATAAATTAACCGAAACGGGTCAAACCTTATCATTTTTACTTAAAAATCCAGAATGTGTTTAGTTACCCATTTTATACAAGTCTTTATACTTGTCGGGTCTAAATCACATTCTAATCCGGTCTTCGCTTAATCTTGCGTTTTGAACCGTAAACCTTTCATTAAAACTAACATGTCTAAGTTTAAACTTAAATAAGACCCGTTATGAATCTAATAGGTTATTAAAACCTTCGTTCCATATTTAGGATCCCAGTAAAAGCTATTTGCGCTTGCTGATTGATATACGGCTGAGATTAAAATTATAATTTTGCTCAGGTAAATACTTTTAACTTATTTTCCGTTATACGGGCTTGGGATACGGTATTTAATAATACCGCTTGGTCGAGTATTGAATCTTTAATCGATTAGTGGTTAAATTATTGAAATAACCCGTTTTAATCTGTTTTGTTTGATACAATGCCTTTGGGGGGTTAATGACCATGTCTTGGATATCCTCGGCTCATTTATTGAATGGCCACGACTTAAGCACGGGGTGTAGGCATACACCTGACAGTTGCGTATGTAAAAGATATAACCACTCGTTGAGGATAACTCGCCGTGGGATTATATTAGTGGTGTGTCTATTAATCTTTAACCCGGTACTTCTAACTCGGGCTACTGAATGGACGACAAACATATAAATCTGTATACAAGATTATTTTTTAATAATTGTCCCAAGTTATAAAAGAATATTTGTGCCTTGTGCATTTAAATCAATTTTTCTTAAATGTTTACAAAAGAGTCAGTTAATTGTATTTACCAGTGTAAACTGACGTATTTTTCAGATAGGTTAAGTGCAGGTACTAAGCGTAATGGGCTGGAACTCCTGAGTGATTAAATAAAGAGTCTTGCAAGCTTTTATCACTTTAAGTCTGTTGAACATTACTTCTTTTGTTTTGATCCGCCTGTGGATCCATTTACAACCCGCTGTGTAATATTTATGTTAGTTTCAAATCGGTTTGTATATTTTACTTTTAGACTTCCGCTGTGCATTAAACTGTGATTAAATTGACTATGATGATATCAACTACGTCATGATACTCCCCACCGGGCCCACCGATAATACGTGAAAATATCGGGGTGTGACAGGTTGGTATCAGAGCCAACATTGTAACAGTCCTCAATAAACCGACACCCTCATAATATTTCCGACACCCTAGTATATGTTAAAATGTCCCAATATGTCTATAAATACACCCCGTATGTGAAAACCGATCCCGAAATACGATATAGCTTTAAAAATAAAATTTAAAATTTTATTATTAAGTTGAGGCGGGCCGCGTAGGACCCACCCCAACACTCACGCGGGCCGTATCAGTGTTGGAACCTGATATCGTTGATTTCTTTAGTTTAGGCGGGCCGCGTAAGATTCCCCCTAAGCTTACGCGGGCCGTGTGAGATCGAAATGGTGGCGCAACCCGGTGATGACACGTGTCATCATCGTGTCAAGCCTAGATGGTGATCCGGACGAGCTACGCTTTGACCGGAGTTTGACGCGGGCCGCGTAGCCATAAGGCTACGCTTACGCGGGCCGCGTGAGGACCAGTTTCAGCAACTATATAAGGAGGCATCGGGTTTCAGTATTCTTCGTTCATTTCTTTTCTTTCTTAAGCGAATTTCTGAGTAGTAGAAGTAATACGCGGCTATTATATCCCCCTAAATAGCGAAGTTCTGCTCCGTTGTAAGTATTATAACCCCTGGATACGTATTAGATACGCTGCCCGATTGATCTAGGGTTCCGTAACGGCTGTCGTGGTTCTGCCCGACGTGGTCGTTGGAATGCCGTCTCGGGGAGGGTATTACTAATGTTAAAATGGGTTATTAATACTAACGCGTGTACATTTATGTAAATTATAGATTATCACCAGGAAACCCTTACGGAAAATCTAAGACAACAATGTGAGTTGATCCACTTTTTTGTAAATCTTTTGTTAAATGTTTTTACAAAACCTTAAATACTTTTCCATGCGAATAATAGTTATTGAGTATTTGTAAGCATATAATTATGATGAGTATGTTGGGGTTTTGTATACAAAATTTGTTACCACCTGGTCAAGGAGTAACATTTCCACAAGTTGAGTATGACAGTACAATGGATGTTAATTGATATGTTTTGGAAATAAATATAATTGCGAGATCGCCCTCAATACTGTACACTGTGACTTTTTATTCAAACTTATTAAATTGGGATTCACTCACCAGTATTTCCCGCTGACAAATGTTTTTAAAACACGTTTTAGGTAACAAACTGTGAAAGCCAAATAGAAGCCAACTGGACAGCACTGAAGGCTTGGAAAAGTGGCAATAAAGTTACCTAAAATAAAATAGATGTTTTTATTAAATAAGATAGGATTTATTCCTATAAAAACGTGTGTACTATGAACTTGGGTTTTCTCCGATTTGTTTAATGTTATGAAAATGTGGTATTTTACTCTGATAAATATTTCCTAACTACGGTTCTGATGAAAAATTCCGCTGCCAAATTAGACAACACACGATACCACCGAAACTGGCTCGCGGCCGCCCGTTCACGGGGAACCAGGGATCGGGGGTTGCGACAGAAGGTGGTATCAGAGCTAAGCCACTGATTCAGCCACAGAGGTGTTCTCCTGACATCAAAATGTAAAGTGTTAGGAAATAAATTACGGAAATACGTGCATAACTGTATTTATTGTTATATGTTAATTGACTATCTGTTAGTTTACAGTATGAGCGACCAAGGACCATCTGACGCGTACCGTCAATTGTCTGGTTCGCCTAGAAGCGAAGGCACCTCCTCTTCTCAGCTTACCCTCTCAGGGTACTCTGCTGATACGGAAGAAGGAATCTTTGTGTTTAAGGCTCAGTCAGAAGAGCCATTTCCTCAGAAAAAGAGGGGATGGTTCAGTAGAGGGGCACATGAGCGTAGGAAACGTATGAAAAAGTTACAAGACCAGAGAGCACTAGCAGCAGCTAAGAGAGAGACATATGTTTATGCCCAGGATATAATAAATAGGAGTATAGCTAATATTCACATCTTAGCAACCACTGCAACTGACCCAAATCTGGAGCAAATAATAGCACCCCAACCACAACTGCCAATTCCTGACCAACCAATGGAGATAGAAAACCCTAAAAACCAAGTAGAGATGCATGACTTCAATCCGGAAGAAATCCCTAGGATACCAGCACCTAACCCCTAGACCCAAATTACGACCCCTGGTGGGACGATAATAGGGATTTTGTGCAACGTTACCCGATATATGAAGACCCACCTATGCAAAACATAGGAGCCTACCCAGGTATGGACCCTTTAGATCCCTATTACCACGATGAATATATTAGGGAGATTTTAGAAGATCCTTACCGATTCCAGGCACCGACACCCCCATATCAGGAACCAGTACCCCAGATTCCGAACCCAATCCTAGAACCTGCACCCCCAATGAGTGCACAAAACGTACAAGAACTTAGGACATTTGGTGAGGAAATTTTAGAAAGCAGTGAGAGAATGCGACAGGTGGGAGAGCGACTCGTATGGAAATACGATGAGCGCAATATGGATTTTTGGATGAATCCATATCCGTGAATGTGATGGTGAAACAGTAATAGTAATAATAATATAATAATAATAAAATATGTGTGTACGGATGCCTATTACTATTAGTGTAATTCTATTTCAGTTGGTATTGTAATTTTATTTCAGTACTGGTGTGTAATAGATGCATAATAGTATATGAATAGAGTAAAGTCACAATGATCGACGCTTTTGGCTAAATGTGTGTCATATTTTGTGATATTAATGTGGGATAAATGTTTAAAATTCAGATGGCCGATGAAGGAAATCAAGGAAATCTGAATAACGATAACCAGAGTAACATTAACGTGGTTAATGAGAATCCTAGCATCAATAACAATGGAAACCAAATAGATAATAGTGCCGTTCAACACATAGTGGCACAAGGAATCATAGATGCAATGCCATTATTCAAACTATTCAAGAAGAAAATAATAAAAGTAAGCATATCAGTAAGCGACTAGTTAAACCAGAACACAGCGTGAACAATGGACCCATACTTCAGGTTCCCATTCCCAAAAGAAGAAGAACCATGCCATATGGTTGTTCTTACAAGGAATTCTGGTCCTGCAAACCAATAGATTTCTCGGGCAATGAAGGACCCATTGCAACCCTACGCTGGATAGAGAAAACTGAGGCAGTCTTAAGAATAAGCAAATGTGTTGAAGAAGACAAAATAATGTTTGCTTCTAATTTATTTAAGAACTCAGCCTTAGAATGGTGGAACACTATCCTCCAATCAAGAGGAAGTGATAGGATTTACAATATGGAATGGGAAGAATTTAAGAACAAGGTAGAAAGGAAATTATGCCCACCCAATGAAAAGGAATAGATAGCTAATAAGTTTATGAACCATAGGATGACCGGGGTAGATAGTAAGGGGTATACTACTACATTCTTTGAATATGCTAGAATAGTACCAAACCTTGCATCACCTGAACCAGTATTAATCTCCTGTTACATCTGGGGATTAATTGGAGAGATTAGACATGTAGTCAAGGCAGCTAGACCTCAAACTATAGAAGAAGCTGTAGAACTAGCAAATACCTTGACAGATGAATTAATCCGTACTAGAGAAGAAGAACAGAGGAGAAACCTAACCCAAAGGCTTACTCAAGAATTCCGTTCTGGAAATAATAATCGTAGGAATATGGGTTCTACCTCTGCACCCTTCTGCAAGGTCTGCAAGAAGAAGCATTCCGGAAAATGCTCCACTCACTGCAATTTCTGCAAAGCACCAGGACACAAGGAAGAAGATTGCAGGAGGAAATCCAGTAATGGACTGTGCTTTAATTGTGGAGAAAAAGGTCACATCAAGCCAAACTGTCCAAAGTTGGCTCCAGCTCTGAACAACAAAAACACTAAAAATGCTAGAGCATTTGTTTTGACTGCAGATGAAGCCAAGATGATTCCAGACGTGATATCTGGTACGCTTTTAGTTAATGATATTTTTTCTAAAGTATTATTTGACTCTGGTGCGAACCAAAGTTTTATTAATACATCATTTTGCAAATTTCTAAATCAATCATTAACTAAACTACCACAAGAATGTTTAGTAGAGACAGCTAATGGAGAAACCGTTAGGATTTCTGAAATCTTGCAGGGAGCAAGAATAGAAATTTTAAATCAGAAATTTATTGCAAATCTTTATCCCATGAATCTGGCAGGATTTGATGTTGTATTAGGAATGGATTGGTTAATAGCCAATAAAGCCAGTATTTTATGTGATCAAAAGTCAATTCAAGTAAATTCACCAAAAGGTAAAACGATCACAATTAAAGGAGATAAACCATCTAGATCTACGAAATTTATCTCTATGATGAAAACTGCAAGTTACATAAGAAAAGGATCATTAGTGTATTTGATTTCTATAATCACTAACACTAAAGGAAAGGAATTGAAAGATACTCCAGTAGTATCTCAGTTTTCAGATGTATTTCCAGAAGAATTGCCAGGACTACCTCCAGATAGAGAAGTTAAATTCCGAATCCATTTAATACCAGGAATAGCACCGATTTCCGAAGCACCTTACCGTTTGGCACCAGCCGAAATGCAAGAATTAAAGAAACAATTAGACAAATTGTTGGAGAAAGGATTCATACAGCCGAGTTCGTCGCCATGGGGAGCGCCGATACTATTTGTTAAAAAGAAGGACGGATTAATGCGTATGTGCATTGACTACCGTGAATTAAACAAGATCACGATTAAGAACCGGTACCCATTACCGAGAATCGATGATCTGTTCGATCAACTGCAAGGAGCTTGATTTTTCTCTAAAATCGATTTAAGGTCAGGATATCATCAATTAAAGGTACAGGAAGAGGACATTCCTAAAACCGCATTTAGAACAAGGTATGGTCATTATGAATTTACTGTCATGCCATTTGGTTTAACCAATGCCCCAGCCGCATTTATGGACATGATGAACCGAATATGTAAGCCATATTTGGATAAATTCATAATTGTTTTTATAGATGATATTCTCATTTACTCTAAGAATAAAGAGGATTATGCAAAGCATTTGCACGCACTTTTAAGTTTATTAAGAAAGGAAAAGCTTTATGCTAAATTTTCAAAGTGAGAATTTTGGTTAGAACAGGTACAATTCCTTGGACATTTAGTGAATCATGAAGGAATTCATGTGGATCCAACAAAAATCGAAGCGATTACTAAATGAAAAACCCCTGAATCACCAACCGAGGTTAGAAGTTTATTAGGATTGGTCGGTTATTATAGATGATTTATTCAAGATTTTTCTAGAATAGCCATTCCTTTAACTAAGTTAACCTATAAATCTGTTAAGTTTGAATGGGGATTAAAACAAGAAGAAGCCTTTAGAATCCTTAAGCATAAATTAACCCATGCACCCATATTAGCGTTACCAGAAGGAAATGAAGACTTTGTAGTCTATTGTGACACTTCTAAATTAGGTTATGGATGTGTATTGATGCAACGACAAAAGGTTATAGCTTACGTATCTAGACAACTTAAGAATCATGAAGAGAATTATTCAACCCATGATCTAGAGTTAGGAGCTATAATTTTTGCTCTTAAGATTTGGAGACATTACCTTTATGGTAGTAAGTTTACCATATTAACTGATCATAAGAGTTTAAGGTATGTTTTCAATCAAAAGGAGTTGAATATGAGACAAAGGCGCTAGATGGAGATGCTTAGTGATTATGATTGTGATATCCAGTATCATGAAGGAAAAGCAAATGTAGTGGCAGATGATTTAAGTCGAAAGTATCATGAAAAGCCAAAAAGGGTACGTTCTCTTAAGTTAAATCTGCAAGTAGATTTAAATGATCAGATAAGAGAAGCACAAGAATCAGTAATCAAGGAAGATACTGAAAAATTAAAAGGTATGCTAAAAGAATTAGAACAAGGAACAGATGGAATTTGGAGATTCCATAAAGAGAGAATGTGGATACCTAAATTAGGAAACCTCCGTCATCGTATATTAGAAGAAGCCCATAAGTCTAAGTATACGATGCATCCAGGAAGTGATAAGATGTATCAAGATTTAAGAAAGAATTTCTGGTGGATAGGAATGAAAAAGGACATAGCTGCCTATGTTTCTAAATGTTTAACTTGTTCACAAGTTAAAGCTGAACACCAGAAACCCTCAGGATTTCTACAACAATTAGAAATGCCAGTGTGGAAATGGGAATTAATAACAATGGACTTTGTTACTAAATTACCCAAAACAAAGAAAGGTAATGATACAATCTGGGTGATTGTAGATAGGCTAACCAAGTTAGTTCATTTCCTACCGATGAAGGAAACTTTCAGTATGGAACAGTTAGCTAAGTTGTATGTAAATGAAATTGTTTCTTTACATGGAATACCTTTATCAATTGTTTATGATAGGGATAGTCGATTTACCTCTCATTTTTGGTCAAGTTTCCAAAAGGCAATGGGAACCAAGTTAAATCTAAGCACAACTTATCATCCTCAAACGGACGGACAAAGCGAAAGGACAATCTAGACAATGGAGGACATGCTTAGAGCTTGTGTAATTGATTTCGGAGGTAATTGGGACGATCACTTACCTTTAATAGAATTTTCTTATAATAATAGTTATCACACAAGTATCAATGCTGCACCATTCGAAGTACTTTATGGACGTAAATGTCGAACCCCAGTCTGTTGGGCAGAAATTGGGGAAAAGCAACTATCTGGACCTGAGATAGTGCAAGAAACAACCGACAAGATTATTCAAGTCAAGGAACGATTGAAAATAGCACGTGATCGACAGAAGAGTTATGCTGATAACCTACGCAAGCCATTGGAATTTCAAGTAGGAGATAAAGTATTGTTGAAAGTCTCTCCTTGGAAAGGAATAGTAATATTCATCAAACGGGGAAAGCTAAGTCCTAGGTATATTGGACCTTTTGAGATTATTAGAAGAATAGGACCTGTAGCCTATCAGCTACAACTGCCAGAGGAAATGGCAGGAATACATGATGTATTTCATGTATCTAATCTCAAAAAGTGTTTAGCTGATGAATCACTAATAGTACCTCTTAAGGATATAGAGGTAAATGAACAACTCAAGTTTGTAGAAAGGCCTCTACAAATTGAAGACAGGAAAGTCAAGAATCTCAAAGCACAATAGATTAGTTATGGTCAAAGTAAAGTGGGACTCCAAAAGAGGACCTGAGTATACATGGGAGCTTGAATCTGAAATGCAAAGGAAATATCCGCACTTGTTCCAGTAGATCTCGAGGACGAGCTCTAAAACAAGGTGGGCAGGATGTAACAGTCCTCAATAAACCGACACCCTCATAATATTTCCGACACCCTAGTATATGTTAAAATGTCCCAATATGTCTATAAATACACCCCGTATGTGAAAACCGAGCCCGAAATACGATATAGCTTTAAAAATAAAATTTAAAATTTTATTATTAAGTTGAGGCGGGCCGCGTAGGACCCACCCCAACACTCACGCGGGCCGTATCAGGGTTGGAACCTGATATCGTTGATTTCTTTAGTTTAGGCGGGCCGCGTAAGATTCCCCCTAAGCTTACGCAGGCCGTGTGAGATCGAAATTGTGGCCCAACCCGGTGATGACACGTGTCATCATCGTGTCAAGCCTAGATGGTGATTCGGACAAGCTACGCTTTGACCGGAGTTTGACGCGGGCCGCGTAGCCCTAAGGCTACGCTTACGCGGGCCGTGTGAGGACCAGTTTCAGCAACTATATAAGGAGGCATCGGGTTTCAGTATTCTTCGTTCATTTCTTTTCTTTCTTAAGCGAATTTCTGAGTAGTAGAAGAAATACGCGGGTATTATATCCCCCTAAATAGCGAAGTTCTGCTCCGTTGTAAGTATTATAACCCCTGGATACGTATTAGATACGCTGCCCGATTGATCGAGGGTTCCGTAACGGCTGTCGTGGATCTGCCCGACGTGGTCGTTGGAATGCCGTCTCGGGGAGGGTATTACTAATGTTAAAATGGGTTATTAATACTAACTCGTGTACATTTGTGTAAATTATAGATTATCACCAGGAAACCCTTACGGAAAATCTAAGACAGCAATGTGAGTTGATCCACTTTTTTGTAAATCTTTTGTTAAATGTTTTTACAAAACCTTAAATACTTTTCCATGCGAATAATAGTTATTGAGTATTTGTAAGCATACAATTATGATGAGTATGATGGGGTTTTGTATACAAAATTTGTTACCACCTGGTCAAGGAGTAACATTTCCACAAGTTGAGTATAACAGTACCATGGATGTTAATTGATATGTTTTGGAAACAAATATAATTGCGAGATCGCCCTCAATACTGTACACTGTGACTTTTTATTCAAACTTGATTAAATTGGGATTCACTCACCAGTATTTCCTGCTGACAAATGTTTTTAAAACACGTTTCAGGTAACAAACAGTGAAAGCCAAATAGAAGCCAGCTGGACAGCACTGAAGGCTTGGAAAAGTGGCAATAAAGTTACCTAAAATAAAATAGATGTTTTTATTAAATAAGATAGGATTTATTCCTATAAAAACGTGTGTACTATGAACTTGGGTTTTCTCCGATTTGTTTAATGTTATGAAAATTTGGTATTTTACTCTGATAAATATTTCCTAACTACGGTCCTGATGAAAAATTCCGCTGCCAAATTAGACAACACACGATACCACCGAAACTGGCTCGCGGCCGCCCGTTCACGGGGAACCAGGGATCGGGGGTTGCGACAAACATTGAGTGAATTAAACACTAGCCTTTTGTGTTTAATCTCAATAACACAGTTTGCAGATTCTTTGACTTCCGAGTCTAGGCAAATGACTTAGGACTAATCCTAATCTTATTGTTTTCTTTTGTTGGTTTCTTTTGTTTGTTTTGACAGGAACAAAGACAATGCCGCCACGTTTCAGAGGAAGAGGTGGGCGAGGCAAGGCGCCAATAACTGCAGGGAATGACCACGAGGCCGGGCCATCACACCGGCGTACTCCTTCGGCAACTTTTAGCTCTAGTCCTCAGGAGGATTGGAGGACTTATCTGGAGCCAGTGAGACGCTCAGTCTCCCTCAGTTCCTCACCATCATATCACGACTCTTTCGGGCTCCATCAGAACAACGAGTCCGACCACTCCCACCATTCCTTCATTCCGTTGCAGCGGTCGAGTTCACACCAGGCTTTCCAGGACCCGACCCCGTACTTTCAAAGCAGGTTCAATCCAATGAACCAAATTCAAGAACCAGAGGGTCCAAACCCTTTGGGGCCAGATGACCGCTATCCTGAGATGCAGGATATGGAGATGGATGAAGATCCAGATCCGGAGATGCTACCAACTGGGACGCCCACGCATCCCATCGAGATTTCTGACGGATCATCTTTTCATGGTTCGCCATACAGGGGCCCAGACAGTTTTGCTGAAAAGTGGGCCACATACCACTGGGATTTCACTCCCCCTTTCAACCCACCTCCACAACAACAGCAGGATCCCTCAGAGGATGCGCGTTTCAAGGCGGTCACGCCACCGCCACCGCCGCCGCTAGAGCAGCAACTACCTCCAGAACCACCGAGGCGAAGAAGATCAGGTGCACGGATGTCCGTGCGAGGGGGATTTCACTTCAGCACCCCCCAACACTCCAGTGGCAGTCACTACCCGCCACTGTATGAAGACCCGCAAATGGGTGGGCCTTCAAACCCAGCTTCAGATGTCGACTCAGCTCCAGTCGCACCACTACCACCAATGGGTTATGATAACCCAATCCCTTCCTACGCCGGTGCAGCGGCGTATAACCCGTTTGAGCATCAGGCATATTCGGGTTACAATTTCTACAACGCACCTGCCGTCGACCCGTACCTTGAAGTGGAAAACTACAATGCTCTCCACCCTGAAGGACCCTACGCAGCTTCATACCAAACAGGGTACCCAGCTTATGGGTATCAATACCCGCCACCTCATCAACCTCCGCAGCAGCAGCCGCCTCAGATCCAGCCGCCGCAGCAGCAGGAGATCCTCCAACGGTTGCACGAGGTGGAGCAACAGGTCCAGGAGGAGCGTAGGAGCCACCGGGGTCTGCTTAAGGGTTTGGCGAATCTGATCAAGGGGAAGAAGTAGAGGGATTATTGAAAATTGCTTATTTATTTGATTTGTAATTTTTATTTCAATTAAGTCCCAGTGTGGACATTTATTTATGTACTTGGTCCCTGCGTGGACTTGTATTGTTATTTTAGCCCCTGCGTGGGCAAGTTATTTATGTAAAAGTCCCGATTAGGGCATCTATGTACTTCTTCAATTTAATGAAATGTTTTAATTTAAAATTTTCATTTGTCATTATATGTAAGAATATATTATATGAAATAAATCAAAATATCATTTCTTTTTGTAATTGATCTACCAATAAATATTGAAAGAAAATCTTAAAGGTATAACCTAGCCTATATGTCATTTAGACATGGCCCAGATGGTAAAACCTTTTTAAGATTCAAATCTTTGTTAACATCTGAAAACATGTTAGCACTCCTGGCAAATGTGATTCAATAAAATCACATAAGTCATCCTTATATTGGATTCTTCCAATTCCTTTTCTCTATTTAATTTAAACATCCATTAGTGATGATGTGCCTGGGGGCCATACTTATTGTCCTATAAGACAAAAGACAGTTGTAGTCTGCGACTCCCTGTCTAGAAAAGGTAATGAACTATGTTCAAACCTTAATGTCTTAATTTTATAAAATCATGGCTATTACATTTTAAAACTGTCCTTGTGACTAGGCCTTTTGTGCCACTCTAATATCTCTAATGATTTATAACTAGGGATAAATTATAAAGAAAATCCTAAATAAATTAACCAATATGGCTTATAGCTACCGTGGTTAATGAACCATCAAAAATGATGATTCCATAATAACCTCTGAATAAAATATTGTCAATTGTTTTATGTAGCAATCAAGCTACATGGTTGAATCAGATGAGGTTAACAGTCACCCCAGGGAAAGGAATGATACCACCAAAATTAATGTGGCCGGTGCGGATTTGCAAGCAATGATAGATAATGCGGTCACTCGAGCCATGGACAGACAGTTCAAAGAATCTAGTGGTACTCGTAGCAGGACCCTATCTGTAGCTCATACAAAACCACCATCCAAGTCGCACGCATCACACAAAGATGATTCTCATCACTCATCAAACCAAATGAGTGTCCCGTCTAAGAAGATTGTGCTCAATCAAGAGCCATGTGTTAAGACCTGTTCTTATAAATATTTCGTCTCCTGCAAGCCCAGGGATTTCACAGGAGAGAAAGGAGCCATTGATTGCATGACATGGCTAGATGAGATGGATACTGTGGTTGATATTAGTGGATGTGCGGAACAAGATATTGTGAAGTTTGTTTTGCAATCGTTTAAAGGAGAGGCTTTGGCTTGGTGGAGATCGTTGGTTCAAGCCACAGGAAAAATCCCATTTTACAACATGTCTTGGGATCAGTTTGTTGCGTTGATCAAAGATAATTTCTGTCCTCAGCATGAGGTGGAAAGGAATGAAACCGACTTCTTGACTTTGGTCATGAAGAACATGGACTGTCAAGCATACCTTACAAGTTTCAACACCATGTCACGATTGGTTCCCTACTTGGTCACACCGGAACCGAAGCGCATAGCTCGTTTTATTGGAGGTCTAGCTCCAGAAATTAAAGCAAACGTGAAAGCATCCAGACCTACCACCTTTAGGTCAGTGGTTGATCTGTCGTTATCTCTTACTCTCGATGCGGTCAGGCAGAGAACGCTTAAGAATTCTGATGAAGGAAAAAAGAAACGTGGGGATGAGAACTCACGTCGCTCTGATAAGAAGCGAAAGGGGAACTCTGAGCATATGAAGAGTTCTGGGTTTAAAAAGGACAACCAACAGTCGGGTGAGAAACCCAAATGCAAGACCTGCCAAAAGCACCATTTTGGGAAGTGCAGGTTCGAAACAAAATCTCAGTCACAGTCGCAGTCACAGCCTAGAGTTTGTGGAATCTGTAAGTCTAAGGAGCATAAGACCCTAGATTGCAAGAAAATGAAGGACGCAACTTGTTACAACGGTAACGAGAAGGGGCATATCAAGACCAATTGCCCCAAATATGCAAAGAAACCTGAAGAGGTTAAAAAGACCAATGCTCGAGTCTTTCAGATGAATGCTCAGGAAGCCATTCAGAACGACAATGTGATAATAGGTACCTTTCTTATCAATGATGTTTATGCTAGAGTGTTGTTTGATTCAGGTGCAGACAAGTCTTTTGTAGACAATAAATTTTGTAAGTCATTAAATCTGCCTGTTAAGACTCTAAGCATAAATATGAAGTAGAATTGGCCGATGGTACTATAGAGATTGCTTCAACCATTCTAGATGGATGTTTTATATCCATTAGGAATCACTCTTTTCCATTGTCCTTGCTTCCATTGAAATTAGCAGGATACGACATAGTGATAGGCATGGATTGGTTATCTCATAACCAAGCCCAAATTGTGTGTGATAAAAAGCAAGTGGTTATCAAGACTCCTTATGGTGAGCCAATAACGATTGAAGGAGATACGCAGTACGGGTTACCTAAGCAAGTGTCCATGCTTAAGGCGTCGAGGTGTTTGAAGAAAGGTTGTGTCATTTATATGGCACAGGTAACCATTGATGAACCAAAGCCCAAGATCGAAGACATCCCTGTTATTTCTGAATATCCAGAGGTATTCCCTGAAAAACTACCTGGTTTACCTCCAGATAGGCAAGTGGAGTTCAGAATCGATATCATTCCTGGAGCAGCACCAATTGTAAGAGCACCTTATCGGTTGGCACCGACCGAGATGAAAGAGTTAAGGACTCAGTTGGATGAATTGTTGGCAAAGAGTTTTATTCGTCCAAGCTCATCCCCTTGGGGAGCACAGATTCTCTTTATGAAAAAGAAGGATGGCTCGATGCGTCTATGCATCGATTATCGTGAGCTATCGATAATCTATTCGATCAGCTTCAAGGAGCAAGTTATTTTTCAAAGATCGATCTAAGGTCAGGTTATCACCAGTTGAAGGTCAGAGACGAAGACGTTCACAAGACCGCGTTCAGAACACGCTACGACCACTATGAGTTCTTAGTGATGCCTTTCAGACTCACTAACGCACCTGCAGCATTCATGGATCTCATGAATCGCGTTTGCAAGCCGTATCTAGACAAGTTTGTCATTGTCTTCATTGATGACATTCTTATTTATTCAAAGAATCAAGCCGATCATGAAAAACACCTCTGGTGTATCCTTAAACTACTTCAGCAAGAGAAGCTCTACGCCAAGTTTTCCAAATGTGAGTTTTGGCTTCGGGAAGTTCAATTTCTTGGACATGTGGTAAGCGAGCGTGGTATCCAGGTGGATCCCGCTAATATTTAAGCAATTATGAATTGGCTAGAGCCTAAGACTCCTACAGATATTCGCAGCTTCTTGGGTCTAGCAGGATACTACAGGTATTTCATTGAAAACTTTTCAAGGATTGCTGCACCCTTAACATCATTAACTCGCAAGAATGTCAAGTTTGACTGGGGTCCCAAGAAGCAAGAATCCATTGATATTCTTAAACATAAATTAAGCAATGCTCCCGTGTTGACATTGCCAGAAGGAATTGAAGAATTTGTGGTTTATTGTGACGCATCGCACATAGGTATGGGATGTGTGCTTATGCAAAAGGGCAAGGTTATTGCCTATGCTTCACGTCAATTAAAGGTGCACGAGAAGAATTACACCACCCACGATTTGGAGTTGGGTGCCGTTGTATTTGTACTGAAGCTATGGAGGCATTATCTTTACGGAACCAAGTGTGTGATCTATTATGATCATAAGAGCCTTCAGCATCTGTTTAATAGAAAGATCTTAACATGAGACAACATCGATGGATGGAGACACTGAATGATTATGATTGTGAAATCCGATATCATCCAGGCAAAGCAAATGTAGTCACTGATGCATTGAGCAGGAAGGAAATGGTTAAGTCTATTAGAATCAATGCCAAGAACATTGAATTAAAGAACAACTTGAATGAAAGGTTGTTAGCCGCTCAAAAGGAAGCTGTATTAGAAGCTAACTATCCGAATGAGAAGTTGGGCGTAACTGCTGAACAATTATCATATGGCAAGAATGGAATCCTAAGATTGAATGGACGAATATGGGTTCCAATTTATGGAGGACTTCGAGATGTGATTCTTCAAGAAGCTCATAGCTCCAAATATTCAGTTCATCCTGGCAGTGATAAGATGTACCAGGATTTAAAGGCAAATTATTGGTGGATAGGTTTGAAGAAATCTATAGCCACTTATGTGGCTAAATGTCTGACGTGCACACAAGTTAAAGCAGAGCATTAAAAGCCGTCAGGTTTGCTTCAACAGCCTGAACTTCCCCCCTGGAAATGGGAAATGGTAACCATGGACTTTATCACTAAGTTACCAAAGATGAAGCACGTAAATGATACTATTTGGGTTATAGTCGATAGACTGACCAAGTCAGCCCACTTCTTTCCGATTAAAGAAACTCACAGCTCTGACAAGTTAGCTCAGCTGTACGTGGATGAGATTGTATCTCTTCACGGGGTGCCAGTATCTATTATCTCTGATTGGGATACAAGATACACATCGCATTTTTGGATAAGCTTTCAGCAGTCTTTAGGCACCCGACTAAATTTCAGCATTGCATATCATCCTCAGACGGATGGGCAAAGCGAGCGCATGATATAAACACTCGAGGGTATGCTCAGGGCTTGTGTTATTGATTTAGGAGGGAGTTGGGATGACCATCTTCCGTTGGTTGAATTTTCGTTCAACAATAGCTATCATTCGAGTATTCAAGCAGCGCCTTTCAAAGCTTTGTACGAAAGAAAGTGTAGAACGCCGGTTTGTTGGGCGGAAGTTGGAGATGTCCAACTATCAGGACCAGATATAGTCCTCGAGACAACGGACAAGATTGTTCAGATTCGTGATCGTCTCAAAGCTGCCAGGGATAGGCAGAAAAGCTACGCGGACAAAAGGCGTAAACCTCTAAAATTCAAAGTAGGAGATAAAGTGCTACTCGAGGTATCACCCTGGAAGGCGGTGATGCATTTTGGCAAAAAGGGAAAGCTAAGCCCAAGGTACATACGACCATTCGAGATCATCGAATGTGTCGGAACTGTAGCTTACAAGTTAAATCTACCAGAAGATCTTAGTGGATTACATAATGTATTACACATCTGCAACTTAAAGAAATGTCTAGCCGATGTGTCGCTAGCAATGTCGCATAAGGACGTGCATATAGATGAGAGCTTGAAGTTCGTTGAAAAACCTCTGTCGATCGAGGATCGATTGGTTAAGAAGCTACGAAGAAAGCATGTGCCAATCGTGAAGGTGAAATGGGATGCCCGTAGAGGCCCAGAATACACGAGGGAGGTTGAATCCACAATGAAACAGAAGTACCCTCACTTATTTCAGTAAATCTCGAGGTCGAGATTTCTTTTAAGGGGTTGAGGATGTAACACCTCGCAAAATCATGCCCAATATGGTAAAGACACGTGTCATGGACTTTAAACGTGTAATTGATTGATTTGGGGGGGGGACTAAAATTGTCAAACAATGTAAATATGTCAGTAAAAGGATCCAAAGTGTCAACACGCCAATCTTGTGCCTCTGATTGACCTAACACGACATTCGTATTCTTTATTGAATAATTTGTCGAACATAGAAAGTCGTTTGTGCTTAAATTAAGGATCTTACGAAACATAGGGGTTAAAAGTGTCAACATGTTAAATGTTACCTCTTAGTGACCTTTTAACGATCCCAAGAACATTGTAATAATTGTATATTTCGCTCTCAAGAATAATTGATAGTAATTTTGTGGAGTTTCGATGAAAACAAGACTTTTCGGGTGATCTTACATCTAACCGAGAGCTTAACGGAGTTAAAATGTGACCCAAGGCCCTTAATAGTTAACTATGGGGGTCCTAAGTGCAATAAATGGAAGTTAAATAAACTTAAAATGGACCAGGGACTGAAAATGCAAAGTTTGGATAGTTTTTACCGGAGCAGCCCATTGTCGCGGGCCGCGTAGGCCTTCTTCATATCTTACGCGGGCCACATGAGAGGTGTCATCGACCAAAAAGAAGACAGCTGCATGTTGCAGCCTGTTACACCGCCATTGCATGGCTGAATTCGATACCAGGGACTGAGCAAATGGTTTTTCATGCACTAGGGACACCTGTGAACATCTGAAATCAACATAGGGACAAATGGATTGATCCTAGAACATGCAATTTACTATATAAGAATCATGCCTTGTGTTCTTCATTTGCACATTTGGGGTTTTACTTCAAAACTCTTTCTCTGGAGCTTCCTGGTGTTCAAGAGAGTTTCCTTCAGTTCCTAATTCGTGCTAAGTACTCCAGTAAGTGTTCTTAGCTTCCTAAGTTTAAGTTTTATTAGCTTAATGACCGAAAGTCAAAGTTATCGTAATTAAGCTTTGACTTTGTGATTAATCACAAATGGTCCAGCCATTATTCGAATTGAAGGTGGCTATGTGTTGGTAATTATGTAGGTAATAAACCCTTAAAAGGGCACCTTCTAATTATCACATTATCTCAGTCAATTGTCGGGTCAAACATATTAATAAAAAGTCAAACGGGTCAGTTTTTACAAATTAATTCATAACTGATAATGCAGAGGTTATGGAACATGTTTTAACACTTAAATAACTTGGTAAATAATATAAGAACATGTCTATCCATGTTCAACCCGACAATTCTGAGTTTAGGCTCGGTTCGCAACCGAAAGTCGAAAAAGTAGACTTTTGCTTTGACTTTCAGTTCTGACCCGATTTAGCTTAGTTTAGATATGCCTTAGGGTTCCTTTAGGACCATATTATAGGTTAGTATAACCCCCTGTGGTTATACAACTTGGTTCCATATAAATCCTACTTCATTGCATGTTTCCGTTAAATGCTTAAAAGTTGACCATTATGCGCTTTTGATATTAAAACGAGATTTTTGAAAATGTGAGAGGACAAAAGACTTTATTACTGATATTTAAATATGTCCTAAAAATTTGACATCAGTTTATGGTCTAAAATAGAAGTTATGCGCGATATCGTAAAATGAAAGCTTTTTATTAATTAAACGGCATTTTTGGCATAAAACCTATTTAAACCCAAATTTTGACACCAAACTTTCTACCTACTGATATAATATAATATTTAGAGATTTTTGGAAATTTTTATCAAATTTTATACTGATTATATTATAGAGTTCTAGTGTAAATTCGGTATTGACAAAATTGCCTTTTTCTTTGATAAAATGAGTTTTACATAACATTTTGATACCAAACCTTTTCCTACTGATTTCATATGTTAAATAGAATATTTTAAACTTTAGAAACTGATCAAAATCTCAGATTTCCTTAAATGACCCGAAAATCGTAAAATACCGACTTTTACGCTTTTTAAACGCATAGTATGGGTTAAAACTATATTTGACACCTAAGATTTATTACCTACTGATATTATGAGTAAAATTTTATACTTTAACAGTAAGTAAAAGTTTTGAAATCAGATTTCCAAATTTGACCCTTATAGCATATGTAAAATGACCAAAATGCCCCTACGGTGCATAGTTTGGCCATAAATGATACGTTTCACATATATATGATATCTTACTGATATAACTTATTAAAATAAATACTTTTACTGAGTATTTTAGACCAGAACCTCAGATTGCTATTTAACCTCTTTTATAAACATTAAAATGACCCAAATACCCTCACGAGGCTTAAATTGGTTTTAAATTCGTTTTGGGCATAATGGAAGATATCCTACTGATATCATAACATGTTTTAAGCATATTAACTTGTGGAACCTGTACATGACTCTTTTGGTTACCCGTTATGCATATTCGCGTTCGGTACGGTTTATGTAACTAGTTTGCATAAATTAAACGAAACGGGTCAAACCTTATCATTTTTACTTCAAAATCCAGAATGTGTTTAGTTACCCATTTTATACAAGTCTTTATACTTGTCGGGTCTAAATCACATTCTAATCCGGTCTTCACTTAATCTTGCGTTTTGAACCGTAAACCTTTCATTAAAACTAACCGGTCTAAGTTTAAACTTAAATAAGACCCGTTAGGAATCTAATAGGTTATTAAAACCTTCGTTCCAGATTTAGGATCCCAGTAAAAGCTATTTGCGCTTGCTAATTGATATACGGCTGAGATTAAAATTATAATTTTGCTCAGGTAAATACTTTTAACTTATTTTCCGTTATACGGGCTTGGGATACGGTATTTAATAATACCGCTTGGTCGGGTATTGAATCTTTAATCGATTAGTGGTTAAATTATTGAAATAACCCGTTTTAATCTGTTTTGTTTGATACAATGCCTTTGGGGGGTTAATGACCATGTCTTGGATATCCTCGGCTCATTTATTGAATGGCCACGACTTAAGCACGGGGTGTAGGCATACACCTGACAGTTGCGTATGTAAAAGATATAACCACTCGTTGAGGATAACTCGCCGTTGGATTATATTAGTGGTGTGTCTATTAATCTTTAACCCGGTACTTCTAACCCGGGCTACTGAATGGACGACAAACATATAAATCTGTATACAAGATTATTTTTAAATAATTGTCCCAAGTTATAAAAGAATATTTGTGCCTTGTGCATTTAAATCAATTTTTCTTAAATGTTTACAAAAGAGTCAGTTAATTGTATTTACCAGTGTAAACTGACGTATTTTTCAAAAAGGTTAAGTGCAGGTACTAAGCGTAATGGGCTGGAACTCCTGAGTGATTAAATAAAGAGTCTTGCAAGCTTTTATCACTTTAAGTGTGTTAAACATTACTTCTTTTGTTTTGATCCGCCTGTGGATCCATTTACAACCCGTTGTGTAATATTTATGTTAGTTTCAAATCGGTTTGTATATTTTACTTTTAGACTTCCGCTGTGCATTAAACTGTGATTAAATTGACTACGATGATATCAACTACGTCACGATACTCCCCACCGGGCCCACCGGTAATACGTGGAAATATCAGGGTGTGACACCTACTCATCCCACTCTTATTTATTGCGATAATGTTAGTACTATTTATTTCACTGGAAATCCCGTTCAGCATCAATGTAATAAACATATCGAGATGGATATACATTTTGTCCATGAAAAAGTGGCCAAAGGTCTGGTACGCGTTCTTCATGTACCATCTTGCCACCAGATAGCCAACATATATACCAAAGGGTTACCTAATAATCGTGTTTGAAGATTTCAGATCCAGTCTCAACGTTCGCAATCCTCCCTTTTCGTTCGCGATCCTCTCTTTTCAACTGCTGGGGAGTATTAGAAGATATGTAGAATATTTTGTATTTGTTATAAATATTATGTCATATATAGATTAGTCAACACAATGTAAATTATATATAGAGTTGAGAGATGGAATAACAATCAAGGATCATTTTCCCTACTTTCATTTTATATAGGAAGATTGATCAAATAAGCAGTAATTAGGCCAATAAAGTAACACCAAGATGTTAAGTCGTCAGTGAAGCTCGCCTTAAAATGAAAAGCCAACAGATAATTTTTTACGTGGCTAGGTTTTTGAAGAAGCAGGTACCTATACGGGTCTGTACTTCAACCATGAAGTTGAATCATGATCACATCTCGTCTTCTTTGTCTCGTCTTAGACCTACAAAACCATAAAAACGTTAGAAGGGGTCAGCGACCGAAGTCTCTAGACTACCCTCGGATGCTCAAGTCAGTACTGGATTCAAAACCGTTGACGTATACGTGCAAGAATAATATGATAGTATGTAGAGAGAGTTTTAGAGTTAGAAACAACCTATAGAATATTTGAGAGAAATCTTCTATTTATAGTTGGTGATTATTAGAGTTTTCTCTTTGAGACTAGTATTTGAATTATGATACTTTTCCATAAAATAGGAGATTTCGTTAATCAATGAAAATCTCCACATTCTTTGGAGATTCTGTTATTTATTGATATAATTATATACCATATTTTATTATGTTGGTTGTGAGGTAACCAATTTTAATGGGTATTGACCAGTTTGACTTGGCTAAACCGGGTCATACCACGTCATGTCCCCCCAGTCTGGTGTTTGTGACATCCCGGAAAAACAGGTACTTTCCTGATTCGATTTCCTCGAACCCTGACTACACTTGTACTCATTAGGATTTAGACATATGATTTATGTGTAATTTATGTGTTTAGAAGTGTGATATACCTGCTTACAAACATTATACTAACACCCGACTCATAAAACGAAACCCGACATGTGTTATATTATTTTGACCAAACTCACTTGAAACAAACCCAACCCCGAACCCAAATCTATTTCTTGATCCTCTACCCTCAGCCCAATAGAACTAAACCGAACCCGCCCCTTTACACCCACGGCCAACTAACCACCGGCACACTCCCATCTCGGCGCAACTCCCCTCTATTTTTCCTATAACCATACATGATGTGCGTGTTATGATAGATGCATACAACTAAACCAAACCCTAATATCCTCACAAGCACCACAACCTCCATCTCTCTCTCTCTCTCTCTTTCTCGCTACTCTCTTTCACTCTCGGTTCTCTCCTTCTTCGCATTCAAGTCCGACCGGCAAGCATCCAGACCCGATTAGGTACCTTGTTATGCTTCTTGATGTATTATGTGTTTACAACATGGGTATGCTTGTGCATAAGGCCATGGACGGCTATAACAGATTCAGGTGACATGCTTTGCCTTAGGGTTAGAAATTATTGGCTAAACGTGATAGATGCGATTATGTCTGGATCCTTAGTATGTTTATATCTGGTGTTTTGATAAGATTACACATGGTGCATGCTTATAATTTCGTAAATATATATATATATATATGTAGGGAGAAGATCATGCGAGAACCACCTCTTATTGCGAGAACCGCGAGAACCAATGTGAACACAACAAAAAATGCCTAAAAATAGCTAAAAATCACACAAATTTTTTTTTTATATTTTTTATATAAAAATCGCTACTTTTCGAAGCAAAAAAAAATTAAAATTAAAATTTAAAAAAAAAAAAAAAATTTGGCCACTAAAAGTAGCGATTTGAGCATAAAAAATATTAAAAAAAAAATTTAGATTTTTTTTAGATTTTTTAAGGTTTTTTTGGGGTTTAGTTTTTAGCATTTTAGCTTGGGGGGGGGGGGTTAGGTTTTTTTTAGGTTTTTTTTTAGCTATTTTAGGTTGTGTTCACATTGGTTCTCGCGGTTCTCGCAATAAGGGTGGTTCTCGCATGAACTCCTCCCTATGTATGTATATATATGTATGTATATGTATATATATGTATGTATATATATAGGGATTGGGTAAAATGAGAACCGTACCGAGTTATGAGAACCAAAGAAACTCTTGTGAGCCCTTGATTAAGATGTGTTGAATGGCTATTATTGATTTTGATTATGTCATGTGACTTTAATGATTTTTGAATAAAAAAAAGGGGTGCCTTATTCCCACATACCCTATATCTTATTTTCACATCCCCTATTGTATACGGGCCGTATACAATTATACGGCCCGTATAGAATGCTTTTGAATAGGAAATGCGCAGAGAATGTTTTTTTTGGTTTTATTATATACGGCCCGTATACAGTTATACGAGTCGTATACATGTGTAAACGATTTGTAAAACGTATACGGCTCAATTGATTTATTTTTGTGGGTTTTTGATGTTAGCACATGTATAGGGGCCGTATAACTATATACGGGCCGTATATATTGGCGTTTTTTCAAGTATCACGTTTTATTCCTGTAAAAACACAATCCTTCTAGGGTTTCTAAACTCTTCATCACATTTAACAATGTCGATAAACGTTGATCGGAACATGCCGCTTAAATCGGAGCACAGGTAGAGTAACGTTACCGATCAGTCCGTTGATGAAAACCTTAGCGATCGCAGAGATCTTCGTGTTGGTTATTTATCGATTCCGAGTAACTAGCAGAAGAACCTGACACAAACAAGTTCTCCACAGTTTGTTATTCAAATCTCTGTTCGGTCATCTTTCCAAACTACAACACACGATACTTTTAATAAGCTGTCATAGTTGTCAAATTCGATTTCAACAAATCTTTTCATTTTCCTTCAATTTCTAAAACATTCTCTGTTACATGAAGACGTGTGAGCATTGGAAACCCGACAAACAGTCTTGACAACTGTGACATTTTTTCTATCTATGTGTGTCACATCCATCCTGTTATTGCAATCGATATGATTATTTTTTTCAAATTTTTTTCTAATTAGCGTTGTTAACTACCAAAAGAATGCATACACAAATAGTTCTAGTGGACGAAGCAAAGAGACCGTTGTGTATCTGAATCAGGTTCTCAAACAAACACTACCAAAGATGGGTTGGTGAAAAATATCGGAGCTGTTATCTCGGTTGTTCAGTACTCTCCTATATCAACTTGAACGGTTGATGGTTACAAGGATCGTTCTAATAGATTAAAGAGAATAAACCATTTTTTACCAATTTTCACTCCAGTAGTTGAAACTTGAGCGCAGGAATCAATTCAAAACCCTCACCCTCAAAAATCAACCAGAAACCAAAGGAAAAAAAGGGCTGATAATGGCTGATGGTTCTTCGTTGAGGAAACCAAACGTAGACGGAGATGATAGGCCTGGTAACCGGAAGAGAAATCAATTGTATTTTTTTAGTTGCTTCTCTTGTTAAGTTTCTGAACCAACCGAAATCCACAAATTCCAACAGTTTCTTCATAGATTTCGTCCGGTTTCCAAACTCTTTCACACAAAGTTAATATTCACTGTGGTGGATGCAAGCATAAAGTTAGAAAAATACTCAAGTTGAACGGACGATATGTATCAACAAATTGTGAGTGGGAATATGGCTATGAAGAATAGTATGGATAAACAATCACCGGTACGGGTTTTTCTGCTAGTTATTCGGAATGTTTCGAATCATCACAGAAGACGTGTCGAGTTCTACTGCTAGTAGTATGAGTCTGAGTCCATTGTGGTTCATAAATGTTTCGAATCATCACAGAAGACGTGTCGGGTTCTACTGCTAGTAGTATGAGTCTGAGTCCATTGTGGTTCGTGAATGTTTCGAATCATCACGACAAGGATCGTTCTAATAGATTAAAGAGAATAACCCTTTTTTTACCATTTTTTACCCATAGTATACGAGCCGTATAATAATATACGGCCCGTATACAACCATCGTATACATTGTATACGATCAGTAAAAATATTTTTTACCAATGGTATACGGCCGTATAAACCGTATACGACTCGTATACATATGGTAAAAAATGGTAAAAACCTCTTTAATCTATTAGAACGATCCAATAAACGAAGAACAAAGCCTATTTTCAAAACGCAGGTTCATACAGTGCTGTAATAGGTTGTGGTTCAGTTTGTTACCGTATACTGTTACTGTAGTTGAGGAAACCAAACGTAGACGGAGATGATAGGCCTGGTAACCGGAAGAGAAATCAATTGTCTCAAACACTACTAAACATCTGCTTTCTGAATCTGAATCAGAATGTTAACTTTTTAGTTGCTTATCTTGTTAAGTTGTGTATTGATGAAGCTGACAAACACATTGGTATTTTCTCAAAATGTGCAAACTTGAAGAATCTCACATTAAAGGAGTTTGCAACAACGGGATCAGATGGTTTGAGTATCTTTCATCCTCGTTTGGCTAATCTCACACTTGAAAATGACAACATTGGTATTTTCACAAAATGTGCAAACTTGAAAATGACAACTTGCGAGATCTGACCCAACCGAAATCCACAATTATTTTACTCATAAACCCTTGAATCCCAACGCTTCATTTGTAACCGTAAGGATGATGCAAATTTGTACGTAAAGATCTCTACTCAAACTCCAACAGTTTCTTCGTGGATTCCGTCCGGTTTCCAAACTCGGTCATTCCTTGTGATACATGAACGTTGTATTTTTGTCTTTCAGAAGAGTGTTGTAATAGGTAGTTCGTTGAGGAAACCAAACGTAGACGGAGATGATAAGCCTGGTAACCGGAAGAGAAATCAATTGTATTTTTTTAGTTGCTTCTCTTGTTAAGAGAAATCAACGTAGACAAAGAGACTGTATTAGAAACCATCCTATGTCTTTTATCAACCGAAGAGGCAGCAAGGACAGATAATACTTCATTTGTCGAGAAACCATACTGTCAAGAAACTAACATCTTTTAATACTTCATTGCGTATGTGCTAGTGCTGTAGAAACCGGTGATGAATTTGTGTATCTAAATCGGGTTCTCTGCCTTAGATCGGTCATTCCTTGTGATACATGAACGTTGTATTCTTGTCTTTCAAGACAAGGATCGTTGGAAGGATTGTAGTAGCAGGACATTGGTACCACTGTGAAAATTGCATCAGGAGGGGAGAGAGTCTGATACAATAAGGATATTGGGAATTAAACGCATGTACGTGACAAGATAAGGATGTTCGCATAAACATATATTCGTTTCATAACCTCCTCCTATAAATCAACCACAACTGACAAAGAGCCTGTATTAGAATGGACTCAGACTCATACTACTCACCCTCCCCTGAGGAAAAGTTTTCCCGACGACTCAACAAAATCCTGATAGAGAAAAAACATCAACAACCATTTTTTCTTTTCCTTCAATTTCGAGAACATTCTCCCTGTGTATGTGCTTGTGCTGTAGAAACCGGTGATGAATTTGTATACACAACTGAACGTTAATTGATATTGTTTTAGACAACAACAGATAATGAACGGATTGTTGGTGGATAACGCAAACAAGTTCTCCACAGTTTGTTATTCAGATCTCTATTCGGTCATCTTTCCAAACTACAACACACGATAAGTTTAAACTTTATAGTGTGTGATTTGACCAGGAAATGATTGGAGGTGAAGGTTCAGTGCACGAAAAGTTTCTTACGAAATGTACGTGACGAAACAAATATGTTGGGAATTAAACGCATGTCCGTAATCCCGCGTTGATAGCTTCCGTTTTATTCAGACTCCTTACAACTCTCATCAAATGCCTCACCCTTCCTTTTATTCTATAAATATTAAATAAAGAATAACACCATGCCCGTAATCCCGCGTTGATAGCTTCCGTTTTATTACAGTCATACGACACGTTTTCTTGTTCTTCAATCTTTGTTACTTGTTGATGTTTTATTTTTTTCTACTTTTAGAAAGTTTTGAGCACCTCACCACTCTAAAATATTTGAAAAATCAAAATTTCGTTCCATACGGGCCGTATAACAGTATACGGCCTGTATACACGTTCGTATACATTGTATACGACCAGGCAAACTTATTTACACATGGTGTATACGGGCCGTATACTGTTATACGGCCCGTATAGAATAAAAACAACTGACAAAGTTTCCCTAATTCTGCCCAAATCTTTTCTATTAATTTTCTCAATACACATTCATGGATGTGTAGATTTCCATATCTGTCTTTGTGCCAAAGTCAAGTATGTTGAAAGTGTAAATGTATATTCATTATTTTGAACTTTATATCTTTTGGTGTTATTTAATCGTTCGATCCACTAACTGTAATAAGTTTTTTGGTTAGGATGATGAAGAAGAATAAGTGGGCACTACAAGAACAGGCGCTTCTTGAAATGCTACAGGAGAAGCCGGGATGCTGAACTTCATAATTTGTCTGAAATAGTAAGCAAAATTCCTGAAGTTTAGGCAGTCGGTATTCTCTTAATTATTAGTGTTTACATTTAGCAATTTGTTAATTTGTATACAATTGGTAGTCTTTGTTCCATTTAGGCACTCAGAAGCTTGATGAATAAAGTTTCGGGTTATTTAAAAAATCCGAATGATTAGGTTACAGGTCAAATGGGTCGGGTCAGTTGTGCATGACCTGTATTTTCGTGGTTCTTTTTAATTATGTTAGTTAACAATGGTATTAAATAATTTTGTATAATGTAATTATTAACATGATAATCCAATTCTTATAAAGTGATTTAGGAGGTTAGGTTTGAAGCATTTAAAAACGCTTAGGGTGACTTCCAACCGGTTTGACTTTATGTATTAATTTATGGTTTGACTCTTTGGAGATGCTCCATGGAACCCTTTTTAAGTATATGGATTGAGTTATTAACTCCACTATTATTGTTTTAGCCTTTTTGTGCATAACTGTTGAGTAATATATTTCTAAGGGTGACACCAAGGAATCTGCAAAAGACCAGGAAAGGATTGGCTAGGAGAGATGAGGTGCAACCTGGTCAGCTTAGGGATTTTGCCAGCTACAATGTCTCTGGTAACTACCGGTTGTGGGATAATAAAAATTGGGACTTCCTGTGGAAGAAGCTGGATAAAAAAACCCAGGACTTCATGTGGAAGAAGCTGGAGAAATGGATAATGGGAGTAAGATTCTTTTTTCGCTTATTTCCTAATTCTTAAAATAATTAATCATCATTGATGATATGCCTCGCGACCTTCAAGGCTTTACTGTTTGTTTCTATAGAATTTAGAGGTGGCAATACAGATCTGTTTCGGTTCTGGGCTTGAGTTTCGGTTCTTCAACCAACAAAACCTGTTTACATAACCAAACAAGGCATGTATTAAAGGGTTCTTTTGTGATTCTTGGGTTGTGTCCCTCATGTTCGTCCATAACTGTTTGTTTGTTTATTGTCTTATGTTTCTCAAAAGTTAATGATTATTAAATCATTTGTTGCATGGTGTTGAAGAAAACCATATTCTTATATAGGAGGTGATACCTCGACCTACAAAAAACTTTGTTAATGGTAGCTGGGTAGGATCGAGCTCTTGGTGTGGACCCGTGTCGCCCTCTTTCTACATACATATGTTTTAATTTACGTTTTCATTTAAGCATTAAAACACGATCTCGCAATTCAGCTTTCAGAACTTACTATTTTTCATTGTTTCGGTGGTTCTTTTTGTATAATCAGTCATTTCTGGTTAAACAGTACTGGATTTTGATGAGCATGCACCCAATCCTGTTGTAATATTCATGACAGAGGTATTTCTCCTTATCAGTTTTTTTAAATCTTATTTACACTCAGGGTCCAAGCACACACATGGGGAACACAACAAGGCTTGGCTTTGGAATAACTTTACTTCAGACTACTGGTCGTATCACACCACAACGGTATGAAATTCACAATTAACTATCTAAGTACTTGAGTCATATCACACCCTGAAACCGCTCCCATGTCAGCTTTGTTTCTTAGTGTTTTAACATTTTAACTATTAGCAGATCTTCTTCTATTTGGTTATCATGTTCGTTTTTTTGCCAGGTAGCACAAACCAGATTATCTAGATGAGCCTCATCATCGTTACGTGGTTTAGAAAGGTTTTTGATTGAATAAAATGGTAAAAAGGTAAAAACAAAATAACACTTTTGAGAATTTTTCATTGTCATGCAGGTGAATCCTGAGGTTTTTGGAGAGTTAGGAAAAAAACTGGCTTAAGATTTGCGGTGAAGGATAAAAGTGGTTGACAGATGGAGGTTTGTTTTATGGACCCTTGATCTTTACCATACTTTATAGTTGACAAATATCATTAACATTATTAAAATCTGCTAATCTTGTCTTACTATGTCATGCAGATTTTAGAACTTCCAAGTTCCAAGCCATCCATTATCTATGGGAGTAAAGTTCATCCTGAATATAATTCGCAAGGGCGGACCTAGTAAGAGTCCAGGGTGGGCGGGCGCACCCCCTGAAAAAAAAAATTTAGTATATTTTATAAGGTAAAATTCTCCCCGCACCCCTTGAAAATTTGGTTAAACCCCTTATCCGCACCCCTTGAACCCTTGAAAATTTGGTTAAACCCCTTATCCGCACCCCTTGAAAAATTTTTCTGGGTCCGCCACTGATAATTCGCGGCCTGGAAAGCCTTCTACTTATATAAAGGTATCTAGAAAGCCATCAGCCCTATTTTACACCTTACATAACGTCTTTTCCTTAAAAAAAATTATCCTTGAAGTGGAATTTGCAGCTGATGTATAAACGTTAAATTTGTGTGTGGATTTGCCCTTATATTTCATCTGTAAGGCCTAATCTTTAGGTTATAAAATTCTCTTAGATCTTTGGTATCCTTGCAACACAGTTATTTATTTAGTCCTTTTCATTTTGGATTCTTATATTCTTTGTAGTTTGCAACATTGGCTCTACTTAAAGTTCCTCAATGCAACAGTTCATGGACTAAAAATTACATCTGTCAGTAAGTATATGAAATTTGGAATTATATTACTTAGATTTCGATACACCTACAAAGTAACTTGATTTAAATTCATATGTTTATGAAGTACATATCAATGTGCCTGTGCAGACCGATAATGGACTATATGTCCCTGTCATAAGGGTTAGTCATTGCACCTTTTAGTTGTTATTTCGTTTACGTGTTTATAACCAGCTCTACAAAATGTGACTAAATGGGCCGCATTGGGTAATGACCAACGGGTTAGACGGGTAAGCTTGGTACATGTTGGGTTGGCCTGTAAATGTTTTTGTCCAACGTTACTATTTTTTCTTATAATTATTTAATTAATGTGAAGTTTTAGTATGAAAATTAAATTATTTGGTAATAACCAATTTTTGAACAAAATATCACCTTGGACGACTTTTGACCCATCTGAACTATTTGCACTTTCAGCTGTTTTTTTGTTGGATTAATGGCTTGAATCACCCAAGTATAAAAACAAACATATTTAATAATTCATTTGTGTTTTCAAAAATAAATAGAAAGATGAGATGCTAACAAAGTTTATGGGTTTTGTGTTATTAGGCGCCATCGGTGCAGAATGGCTAAAAGCATTCAATGGCTACATAGCATTTAGTGGCTACACAGATTATCCAGAGACAATACTGCTTTAAAGACCTTTTTTTTTTCTCAAAGTATTTTATCTTTGCAATTATCTATTTATTTCCTTGACCGAATATTTCTATCTTTGCAGTGTTCTTCACTTGGAACAGATGCTTTTTTCTGGGACCCACATATTGTTAGTGCCCCTGTATGTTTATTTCCTTCTCCCATTCAAAACCCACACCCAATTCACCATGGTTACAGGATACCAGCTTAGCCATAACTCCCAGACCTTCCTGCAGTAAAGAACAATGTGCTGATTAACCATTTAGATATGCAGGGGTATATTTGGAATTTATCAATGGAACATTTTTGAGCTCCCACACACTGACTACATGGAGGGTAGTTGCAGTCTTTTGCAGCTTAAGGCCAAACATGTGGAGTCTCACCGATTCTTTAATGAGCTTTAACACTTCAGTCCTTGACCTAGCTCTATTTTCATGGGTCCGAATGTTCCTTTCTTGCCATATGTAATAAACGGAAGCTCCAAGGGTCAACCGGTTTACAACACTCCAAAGGGAACTATTAGCACTAAGTGCACAAATGATCAATGATATTTGGCCAGCCATGAGGAATGTCACCCCACTTAGTAAGCAGAAAACGTAATTTTAGTTATTCAGTCCTTAATTTCGTTGATTCTTTTTTTTTGTATAAAAAGCAAGCGTTTGCGGTGTCTATTAGTTAGATTTACTCACCCCACACAATGCTTATTATGATGTAATTGTCAATTATTCGAACTCATTTAATATATGAATGCTTGCGCTCACGCTCGGTTCGGTTCGAGCTTTGTTTCCAAAGCTCGAGCTCGGCTTGTAGCTAGTTTTCGAGCTCGGCTCGGGCTCGGCGCGGGCTCGGCGCATTTATTATTTTTAACTAATTTTTAATAACTATATTTATTATTTTAAATAAATTTCTAAAGAAGAGGAAGATGACGTGGATGATGATGCCACAACAACAAGGGAAACAAAGGAAGAGATGGGGCTTGTGCCTTCACTTGTAAATGTGGTGGCCATTCTTGAACCATTCTTCTTTAAGGTACATACTGGTGTCTCTTTATGACGAACCTTCACTACTTCAAAGTGTGAAATGATAGATTAATGGTCACTTTCACTACTTATTACATGAAGATTTTTGGATTTTGTAACCATACCTGATGCAAAATTTTCAATATGAATTTAGGGTGTTTATCACGTTAAGTTGTCAATGTTAGGATTACCTCAATAACTATCAACTCTGTGTGTTATGTATGCATGTTTTTAGTTTTATCATTTTCTTTGGGCATTTTGAAGAGCAAAGCATTTTCCCAGATTTTTGCTCATAGTGATCACCTATCCCTTTTCTATTTCTCATAAAGATATTTTTATTCTTTATGAACTTTAACTATTTGTAACAAATGTAACTATAATTGCTTAGTAACACAAGTTATAAATTACCAAGTCCATTAAGTTAAAAACTAACTCAATTTACTGTTGAAGGATTTGGGGTATTACCAAATACCAATATTGTAGGGACAGTTTCTTAAATTGTAGGTGTTGCTCTCATCGGATATCTTCTTGATTCAACATATTCATGAAATGTAAGTTTTATCAAATCTATCCTAATTTCCACTTCTTTAGTTAATAATGATATTAATAAAATTTTATTGCATCATGTAGATGTCAGTCTTTGCACCATCAATTTGGTATAATTGTATAGCATTTGTGAGCAGTAAGCCCCAAAGTTTTAAGAAGCTAGATTGAAAGATGAAATAGTTCGGGTTCGTCAAAACATATTTTTTATTCAAATTTATAAACATATAATCTTTTCCTTTAGATTTCAAAGAAAAAAAATATATTTGTGTTGATAGATTCATTCAAGTTGTTACTATATAATAAATCAACGTAACCCGTCCACCGGACGGGTATTAAACTAGTTGTAACTGGAGTGAAGTTTATTACCAAGTTGACGTTATAAGTTAATATATGGAATTGTGAGTGAATGAACGTGTCTGTAATGCACATGGAGATCTTGATGGTGGTGGTGGTGGTGGTGGAGAAAGATGAGTGGGCGTGGTGGGTTCCACATAAATTTTAAATATTAATTATATTTTTTGAAACTTTTTAGTTACTAATTTAATAGTAAGGGCATTATAGTCATTTCACACCAACTTAACTGAGAAAACTAACTTCCATCCACGCCAGAGACTATACGGGAACGAAATTGCAAAAGTTTGAGACTATAGCTGTAATTTTAAAAAGTTAGGAACTATATGTGAAAACGGAGCAAACCACAGGGACTATCCGGACACTTTTCTCAATAAAAAATATCGCCATAAAAATAAGTTCTTCGATCCTTGATCTTCATCTTCCTCGTTCACCAAAACACCACAATACCTATGAAAACAAGCCAAACTGATGTAAATGTTTTTTTCATTGAGTTTTTACCTCAATCTTTTGTCATATTTTAATTGACACATACCCACAATTAAAAAAAGAAAAAAATCCTAGAGAGTTAACAACATTTTCAGGGATATGTGCAACGATGTAAAAATTTAACCTCGTTTGAAACATCAAGTTTAATTACCTTTCAAAAAAATATCAAATTCAATATTCTCCTATATATTAATTTCTGAATGATTATATTATATTATATATATCAATAGGAAGTCTTCATGAACAGTAATTATATATAAATAATACAATTTTATTATTATATCGTTATATGCCCTTCCATCTGCAGCAATTTAATATAATTTTATTATTATACATATACATACTTATTGTTGTATGTCCTTCCATCTGCAGCACAGTGGTTGTGACATCCGGGTGAAGGCTCGGCTCGGGATTCAACCCGGGTTCGAGTGCAGCGGGGGCGAGGGTTTACCCATTCCACGGGGTTCCCGCGCATCAGGGGTGAGCTACGCTTTCTAGCGGTGGTAGAGTAGTCGGCCTTTGGACATAGATCTGAATGGGTGGGTTTACACGTGGAAAGCAGTTAGCCGTTCAAAAAAAAATGTGATATGCACATTTAACATGTTTAATTGTTTTATTAATCTGGTTTTTCTTTGATTACTTGCGTTTGTTGATAAAAAAATACAAAATACAAAGTTGTGTTTGATTGTTTTTCTTGATGTTCTTGCGTAAAATTCACTGAAAACCTGGTTATGTTTTAAATAGAGTCTTTATATTGTATCATAAGCTAAAACAAGTGTCGGTGTCATAGTGGTACTGTGACGAGTGAAACCCATAACGATCGGACAACACCCATCCCAGTATCGGTATTATTGGATATACTTTGAAGTATATACACTTTGAAACCATTTAATTTATTTAATTTGATTTTTGTTCAATAACTCGCGTTCATTATCTTTTTTTGTAAAATTGAATACCGAATGTGCTCAATATTTTTTTCCTGATTCTTCTGTAAAAACTTTGTTGAAAACAGAGTTTATTTTTCAAAAGAGTACCATGACGAATCAAGCTCTTACCAGTATACTTATCGGAACTAACTGATATTCATTTTCATGGCTTTCAATGTAAAACACATTTTTTAGACATGTCATAACTTTAAACCGAATGTGGGTACCACAATGCATAATAAACCCAAGCGGTACCAACCGAATTCCCATACGGAATGAACCGAACAGATACCGAACAAATTTCCGCCGCATTGCGCGGAGAAATTTATATATTAATTTCTGAATGAAATGAACAGTGAACATTAATAATAAATAAATATTTAATTCTGAATGAAATGAACAGTGAACATTAATAATAAATAAATATTTAAAAGAGTAATAAATGAATAGTATCGGGTATCGGTACCGGTATCAAATTTACCAAACTTGGTGTATTTTCGGTATCCGTTCGTCACCGGTATTCATCGGGTTTTACATTTAAATACCGGTGCCGTACCAGTACCGACCGTATCAAGCCGTAATGTACCAGGTATATTCGGTACCGGTACCCATTTTTGGGGATTTCGGTAAAGATATTTTCGGTACCGGTTGGTACCGAGCTCATCAAATCCTGTAGCAACATACCAATGCAAGTAATTGCACAGTTTAGATTACTTTTCATACACAGAGTAAGTAAACTGTATTTCGTTTGAATGAGGTTTTATATACGCAACAACTTATTTTGCTTTATTTTATGTCTTTTTACGTAATAAATGAATTGTAGCATGTAAAATTAACTTGGATATTTAGATTATTTATGAGCAAATCGTATCAAATCCTGTAATCAAACCGGTATCGTATCGGTACCAAATTTACTATACCAAATCATTTTCAGTACCAATTTGGTACCCACCTTTTGACGTTTTCAGAATCGTTACTTTCGGTTCGACACAGGTCTAGCACCATACCTATATTTATTGATTTTTACCTTCAAATACCATACTGTATTGTACCAAGCATTTTCGGTGCCGGTACCTAATTTCGATGATTTTCCGGATCGGCACTTTCGGTGCCGTTACAGGTACCGAGCTCATCCATATTTTAACGTGTTAGTACCGTAATAACTGAACTGAAAACAACCGAATTTCCAACGTGTAGGACGTGTGGGTCCTATTATTATATATTAGGTTATTTAAAATCGTTTTTTAGGACGGATTGACTATCCTTTTCACGACTTTTTTATTTATGTTTTGATATTCGGTATCTGCTTGCCGTTACTGACACGCGTTTTGCAGTTATTGGGTCCCCGCCGCAACGCGCGGACGGAAATTTAACTAGTTTTTTTTATAAAACAACATATCCTTTCAACACCATTCTCAAAAAAATTTCTAATCACATTTGACTTCGTACGTAAAAAAATTTGACACTCGACACTATTTGCAAAAAAAAAAAACGTGAGTTTCCATTGGATATATAATTTTTTTTTTCCTGAAATTTGACATCGTCGTCCAAAGAATTTTTTTTTTGAAATTCAACACCCGTACGTAAAAAGTAATTTACGTGTGAGTTTACATTCGACATTCCAACACATGAAATAGGTACGCATTTGACACCCGTACGTAAAAAAACATTTCTAAGATAGTGCAACGATAGAAATGTTTTTCACATCCGAGTTTTACAAAAAAAAATGTCGTCGTTTCACACATGAACACAAATTTTTACATCTAATGTAAACATCGACTGTAAAGTCATACGTAAAGTTTTTTTTTTTTATGTGTGATTTTGAATGTCAAATTTTTTTTTGTTTACGTGCGGTTTCAAATGCCAAATCTTTTGTTTACGTACTTTTTTAGTGTATGTAAAAAACATTTTTTACTTTTGACACCGTGGGCAATTTTTTTTTATATTCTACTAGTTTAAGAACCCGCGAGGTTCGCGGGTGGACTAAAACACAAATGAATAACTTTAATTTATTGAAGTAATCGTTTGAATTAAATAAGCGTTCAAGTAATAATAAATTAGTAAACTACAATGAGACAAATAATGTAATATCTCGAGATACATGATGATGCAAATTTGTGTAATATTGTGTTTATGGAAGATAATGGATAGCGAATTATAAGTGAACGTACTCTTTATTTATGTATAATTTTAGGTTAATATTTAAGTATGTGTATGAGTATACATGTTTTTTAGTACATTAACAAAATTGATTAAAAAACAACAAATAAACATTAAATGACTTCAAAAAAATGTTATTATGATTTTTAGGGAACAATTACATGGAATGAATGATCGAACGATGAATGAGTACATGGAGATCACAAGTCACGAAATACTTCTTTGTAAACTACAATTGAGTTAATACACAGGATCAACACTGTAGTTAGTTTGCTTCAATGTAGAATATTATTCACCAATCAACACTCTTGTTTTGCAATATCTCAGAGCTCTTCTAGAAAAACAAACACAACCAATCTACAAAAAATTGTAATGTTAATTTTATATGATCTCACATTCCTCTCTACTCGCTTGAATCGGTACGTTAAACTGAGATTAACCGCAAAACGAATGTTGTGGAGACAAGTCTATGACTCTAAGCTTTTCGAACCATGGAATAAACAATTGCTCATGTTATTTATATTAAAACAGATCGTCCGTGAAAATCTGACAATAAATTAAAATGTTAGAAGTATGTAAAGGAGAGTCATGTACCTAGTGATAACGATTAGAAGATAATAAGACCAAAAAACTCCACTCAGACACATGATATTCAAACCAACTTTCATCATCTATGGTCCTTGAGAAAGTACAAACATAAAACATTCAGTACACTCAAGCGAGGATAGCAACTGAAACTGAACCGGAGCCTGATGATGATTACACAACCAAAGTCTAGCGTCTAAAATCATACAAATTAAAAAGGTTTAAACGACATGGTAAAAAGATAAGGGGCGGTAAAAAGTCGACTTTGTTGATGATGATTACATTAAAGCTTGGCAATCAAACCGTTTGAAACAGGCTTGGAAGCAACGGTTTATTTATGCTCGGTGTCTTTCACATCAGACTCGCAGGCTCCTGGAGGAACATCAACTGCAGGCGAGCAGTTAAAGAACCCATGCGGCTGCAACCATATAACGATTTTTTTCGATAAAACTATCATCAAAAGAGTGATAGTTTGTGATTGTCATTTGATAATTTTACCCTTATAGTTGTATCTCAACCCCTTCTTTTTGTCTTTTCCTGTGATATAAGGGCAAAACTGTCATATGATATCAATCTATGTTGTGTACAAAACCCGGGACCATCTTTCTAGAGCTCATAAAAAACCATTGAATCACTTTTTATTTTACATGTATGATGCATTAACCTATATATACAATATATTTTACATTATACATAAATTAATACACTTTTTACAAAGTAGTTGATGTTTATGATAAGAAAAGTATGAACACTTTAATTTATGTTTTTTTTAAAGACAAAGTAGTATATTTATATATTACAATAAAAATACATAGAATAAAGTGTTCATATTCTTATTATCATCATCATCATGCTCAGTAAATCCCATCAATAGCAAAGCTAAGGTAGGGTCTGAGGAGGGTAAGATGTAGACAGCCTTACCTCTACCTCGTAGGAATAGAGAGGCTGCTTCCAGTTAGACCCCCGGCTCGATAGTAGTTTTGCATCAAGCCTTGGACACAAGGCATATAACACTCAACAATCGGGACAATTGTCGATTAGTGCATGTACCCCTCTGTCTTTCGGCTATCAACGCCATGATGCATGATTAACCATCCCCCTCTTTTAGCGTCATTTTCACGTACTAAAATAGCGTTAAAATTAGTGCACTTTCACTCCCCCCCCCCAAGCGTCCACACATCCATAATTGTGGAAATTTAAATTACCTGAAGCATAAAGCCAATGTGCTCCACCGGCATAACTGGCCAATCTTCTAACCTGGGAACATGAGTGATCCCAAACACATACCTGCAAATCCAACATTTAGTTGATATATAAGCTAAATCTTACACACACGTATATTTATAGAAAAACAAAATTAGTTGAAAAAGTTTGCTGACCAAAGGACGATATCAGTTTCTTCAAGAGAACGGTTTTGTTTGACCCACGAGGCGAGCCCTTCACCGACACGTGGATTTTGTTTGGGAATTCACCTTCAGGCGAGCCCTTAACAGAACTATGTTATGCAATAAATTACCAAGTCCAAATGTAACTTTTTAATAATCCAATTAGTCGTTAACCGAATGTGTTTAATAGGAAAAAGTTAAAGGTTGAGTACAGTAATTATGTATATAAACTCACCTGGTAAAAGTGCCAATAGAAACATAGTTAGCCACGGAGAATATAAAAGATACTTTGAGTCGCCGAGATCTTCTTACTTCAGCTAAACCAGTTCTCCAGTCTTGGTGCTTCCAAAGGATTCCATGATCCTCCTCATGCATACATACACAATTTTCTATAGTTTCAACGCCCCCAGTGAAGTTTGTAAAAGGTGCATCAAAGTACTTGATATAACCCAAGCAATCACATCCCTGATAATACCAATATTATAAGTATAAACACATTATATAGCATATACTTCAAATTGACCAACCAAACCATCTGACAAATTCACTAAAGTAGACCTTTTTAAGAGAGTGGGCGTTTTTCCCGATGCCATCTTCGCCTGCATCAAATGCATTCTTTCTATAATGAGTATCGTTTGAATCACCATACGGCACAACCATCTCAACAAAGCTCAATCTATGAGCTATGGGTCTTCAGCCTCGACTACCATCAACATATGCAACAGAATGAATTACTAAACCCTCCCTTGGAGTGAACCCAATACGAAAATTCCACTGTAAAAAAAATACAATATTTTAAAGACCCATGTTTAACACACCAATTAATTACTGCTTATTACTGCTTAATTGAAAAGTTAACTGACCTTTTGCCACTCGACGTATTGTCCATTAACACAGAACATGAGATGAACTACTTAACTGCCACTGCTGATAATTTTAATTATTTCAAAAAGAAGTTTCGAACAAAGCATTAAAGTCATGAAAATGTTAGAAAGGGCTATTATAATGGTCCTTGTTGTATAGTTATACTTTTTGATAGATAACATGTGGTGCACATATATATCTAACATTTTAAGCCCCATAACTAATGGAACATTACAACCTACCCAAATGCCCTGTTCACCATGATATTGGTGATTATTCTGTGTAGAGAATAAGTTTCTAATAGAGATAGAAGGACTGAATATACTCACATTGTCAAAAACCTATTGAAAATATGATAGTAAAAACAACAAAGAGGACATTCTGAAGAATAAGATAAGAAGTAACGCGAAACAAATAACGTGTGAAAAGTGTATAGTTATGGCACCTGCATCTCCGTCACAAAACGTCTCAACGGGTTGGTTTGTAACACCTAGAGCATGCCTTAAATCATAGAAAACACAACAAAAACAAATCCTTAACTTGTAGGAAATATTTTACCAAAATAAGACAGTGCAGAAGTTCCATGTTAACCTACAGAAGTCGTAACTCCGGCTGCTACGGTTGACTTTGAAGGAGGCGTATCACGTTGACCAGCAGGTACAACGAATCTGATAACATTTTGCCACCTAAAAACAGTAAACCATTACAATGATGTTTCAATTACTTCACAAGGTTTAATCCAAGAACTAACAAAAGTAAACATTCATGGTCCATATACGCACTGATGAATTCTGCAACGAAGGGATCTTAATCTCCCGAAGCAATATTGGGTCTCATATCCCGTTTCCATAACAGGTTGTACCTGTCACATTTTGAGCATTACAGTCTCGTTATGTGCACTTTTAGGACATAAAAATTAAAAACTCTAACAGTAAATGAATGGCAATACACGAACAATCAATTAAAAGTGCTAACCGAACCCTTCCCACCAATCATTCTTAGAACATACGAACCCTACCCACTACGAAGAGTTTATTCCCGGCAACATTACTACAATCACACACCATAATTAACTTCCGAAAGAAAAAAACAGAATCATGTTAAATAATTGGGAATTGCAGAATTTACAGGTCAAACAGGTCGGTGAGTTTTCCAAGATCCGGTGGAATATGACCCGTAAGCTGATTATCATTCAGTTCCCTATATAACAGAAATGCACGCGTTAAAGATTCGTAACATATATATAATATTCTAAGACTGATAATAAGCATGGAAGCGCGTATACAGGTAATGGAGCTTCGGCATATTCCCGAGCTCAGGAGGAATGGATCCTGTCAACTTGTTGTTATGGAGATACTTACAACAAAACCGAAGAACGCAGTTTCAAGAAGTTAATATATAAAACGTTCTTATGGAGAATACCATTAAGTGTTTATATAATCAAATTACTAAACAGTCAAACATCTTATAAACTAATTATTACAACATCAGCACAACACAAAAAAAAAAAAAACGTTCTCACAATTTTTCGGTATAAGTCAAGTTTCCAAGGATCGGAGGAATTTGACCGGTCAAATTATTGCAACTCAGGTCCCTGCAATACCGCGAAACAACCAACTTGAAAAAATTATATAAATAATGGGTTTCAACTACAATAAAATAGGATGAAATCACTTATAAAATAAGATTACATGCAGAAATCACATAGTGTAACATCTTTGCAACAAAAACATTGATTCGATTAATTAACATATTAATAGATACAATCAGTACCAAAACAACAATCCAAACATCCTAACAGTAGAAGCAACTGACAAATCTTCGTATGAGATGTTTAAGGTTACAATAGACCTTCAAATTGCAACGTATTTTCTTATGAGATGATTGTACCTGATGCTTGAATGTTTAGATTTAAGAGGCTTCAACCAGAAGTAAGATGTATGCAATATCTAGGGCTTCAAAAACAACCCTACACAGTTCATACAAAGGAAAAAAACATCAAACTAATATAAATGTAAATAATAAATTGTCATCAATGATGGATGATTGTGTACCGCAAAACCCTAATCGCACCCTAAATTAATCAAATTAAAAACATTACAATGAAGAATCATAATACAATGAAAGTATAAATTTCACAAAAGGAAAACAACAAAAATGTAGGCAAAGATAGATTACAAAGAAATTACCTGATTAATTAACATTCTAGAAAAGAAAGGGACCGTTCTTGGACCATACAAACCCTAGCCACCAGTGAAAAGCTTTTTAGACATCAAAACGGCTGAAATAAAAGAGAAACACATAAAGATATCTTCAGATTGCATAGGGTTTAAGAGATTTGAAATGGGATTGCGATGAGGAAATGGAAACCCTATCTACATATTCACAAACACAGAAATACCATCACCAGCAACGGATGTGAGGTCTAGCGAGAAAAGGAAACGGCTGTAATGGAATTGGCGCTCAATCTCTTTGAGGGAGTGGTTTTAGAGTGACAATAGCTTACCATCTTGCAGCAACCGACTCAAGAGAGAAAGTAAAACCCTAATCGTTCAGGACATCAATGAGTAGGATTACGCATTACATATATCAAAATAAGGAAAAAAATCGATGAAGAAACAGAGGAATACATAATTATTAATAGATCTAGGGTTCTTGATACCAATCCTCCTTCATCGATTTTGATTGCTAGTATTCAATTGAAGATGGTGATGGATTGGAGGATGCAGCATTGGTTTTGAAACGGCTGTACAATAAAAGCCAATAAAAGCCAAAGGCGGTACAATCAAAGAGAAACATGGGAAGTGATCGATGTATATTGCCGCCCAAAGAAGAATTGTGTGGAATATTAAGTTGACAGGTGGCAAAAAGAGGTATAAGCAAATGCCAAGTGGCCAAAATTGTTTTGTTTTAATATAAGTAATAGATGTTGAATGTAAACATTTTTTTAACTGTCGAATTTAAAGTCACACGTAAGTGTTTTTTTACATGTGATTTTAAATGTCAAATTTTTTTGTTTACGTGCGGTTTTGAATGTCAAATTTTTTGATTACGTACTCTTTTAGCGTATGTAAACAAAAATTTGACATTCAAAACCGCGCGTAAACAATAAATTTGACATTCGAAATCACATGTAAAAAAACCTTTACGTGTGACGTCATGCGCAGGTTTTTTTAGATTTGACAACATACGTAGAACCATTTTTCAAACGTACGTAAAAAAGAAAAAAATTACAAACATGAATCTATAAACGTATGTAAAACTAAAAGAGTTAAATGCCCGGATAGTCCCTGTGGTTTGCATTTTTTTCACCTTTAGTCCATAACTTTCTAAAATTACAGCTATAGTCCCTAACTTTTCAATTTTCGTTCCCAGATAGTCCCTGTGCCTAACATCAGTTAGTTTTCTCAGTTAAAATGATATAAAATGACAAAAATACCCTTTCCTAATAATAATGGGATCCACTTTTACTCACCAACCCACCCCCACCCCTTTTCTCTCTTTCTTATTTGCACCTGCACCTACATTCAGACCAAAGCACCACCATCACACCTAAATCACAACCACCACCACCCTCAAATCCCAATTATCGCCACCACCTCACCCCGTCATCATACCGCCGCCATCACTTCACCCCGTCATCACCGGCATGCCACCACTTCCAGACAAACCCACCCCAACCCACCAACACCTTCGCCGGAAAAAAACGACCACTAAATCCACCTTCACTGCAACCACCATATCACCACCCATAACCACCATAACCTCTCCATGAAACACCACCCTGCAAATCGCACGGTCGCATCGTCTCCATAGAAAAGAGTACCGAGAAACACTCTGTTGCTGTTGCCGGAGCAGTTAAATGTGCCCAGAATAATCACAGACAGTGCAATTGCGTTAACGGTGTTAACGGCAACTATTACTGTAGTGTGGATGGTGTATAACAGTTCCGGCTAGTCAAAATGGAGACGAAGAGCTCAATAAGTTATACATCTCTGCATCTGTTCAAGTACAAAAAGCAAAACTAAGAATTGCAGGTTTGAGAAGATTTGGGCGCACTGTTATACTTTAACACTGTGTTCCAGAGATTCACTTAATTAGAGAAGAGAAAAGAATTTGAAGGAAAGAAGAGGGTAATGGTGTTCCACAGATTTTTTATGGGAAGAAAGGCAGAGAAGAGAAGAGACAGGGGAAGTCTTTTTAGTGTTCAGTTGTTTCCTCCCAAATCGGGATGATTGTGAGAGAAAAGAATAATGAAAGCCACGTTCTTATTTAGGGTTCCTGTTTTACCCTCGTCAAAAAAATGGCGGGTATATCTCCCACATCCCGCCATATCTTCAACCCACCTTCCATCATCTCTCCCATAATCGCCTATCATCATGATCTTTCCGGTATCTTCAGATTCAACTTGATAAGGGCTGTTGTTTATCTTCGTTGCTGCAACCTACTCTCCATCAGTGATCAGGAATCCATCTTTAAGGTAACACACATACATCCAATTTATTGCATATAGGTGTTTTAACGGGGTTTATTAGATGAATTTTGTGAGGATATAGCTTCTTATAAGATGATTTTTTTAGGTGTGCATATTGTTTATGATGATTTTCTTATACTGGATCATGTGAATTTTAACAACAAAACCCATATGTTTACCTCTCAAACTCTTCACAACAAACGAAGAGCACCTACACCCATTATCATATCATCAGTTAAAATAATATGAAAACCGAGAATTGAGGAAAGAATATGAAAAGGGTCCCCCTTATCTAAAATTGTGATTAAATTAATGTCTCCAATTTGGGTTTTGGCTTCTTGAATTGTTTAAGTTTGATTAAATTAGATTGCTTTGACTGTTTATGGCCAAAACTTTTGAAGCATAGGCCTCAATTTACCCTTTGAGAACTGTATGTATGTATGTATGAATGAGGCCTGACCCTGCACTTATTTCAGACTTTCAGTTTCAGTTTCGTTTGTATGTAAAATTTGAGATAATTAATTGAAGAACTGCTCGTTATAAATTTATAATTATAATGTTCGTCTATTTTGACAAAAAATGAGATGGTGTATGTATCCTGTAAGTTCTCTTTCAGTTTCGTTTGAATATTACTCTTCTAATGATTGATGGTGTATATAAACCAATTTACTTATATTGGAGTTAAAGAAACTTAAATTTGATGATCTGGGATTGTACTTTGTTAATGATGATTATAGTATATTGGTTATGATAATGATGGTGGTGTATACATGATATTATTGAGAGATTTGGGTACACCAAATAGTTAATTTTGACCCTCTTTTTCTGCGTGAGATAATTAGGTTGTTTCTGTAATTTAACATAGTTGCAGGATGTGCTATTATTTGCAGCAACACTAGAAATCTAAACGGTTCGCGTCGAAACGACACGGGTCGAAACGGTTCGATTCGAAACGGTTCGCGTCGGAACGGCACGGGTCGAAACGGTTCGCGTCGGTACGCGTCGGGGGGTCGGCCGCCCCCTCCCGCCCCCACAAAGGTACGCCCTTGTATGTGATCGAATTTACATAATGACATAATGTTATGAGTTATGACTGTATGCACAAATATGTATTTGTTCTTTAATATATCTATGCAATTATAACAGCCGTTCCAAAAAAAAATTATAACACATCTGAAAAAATTATTGGTTTTGTGATTTTTGGCAAAAGAAATTATTTGTTTCAACCTCAACCCTATGACCATTACAAATATTTGTGTCATTGTGTGATGTATGGAAAGTTTAAGTTTGTCATTTTGCTTACTGATCCATCAACCTTTGTTTAAAATGATATATGTCTATTTCATTATACATTGATTAAAAGATACTTGACGTGGTGGTGGTGGTGCTTTTGCCGTTTGACCAGGTGGCACGTAGTACGAAAATTGGTTTGACTGTGGGTTGGAAGGTGGTGGGGCGTTAGGGAGTGCAGCCGGGGAGGCTGAGGATGGGCGGCAGGAGGAAGCTTCTGATGAGACTGCAAGTGTGATTGACGCCTGCATGTTTAGTCCCGTAGCACAAATTCGGATTCGGAACAGCAATAGACGCTGCAAGTGTAATTGACTGCGCATGTTTAGTCCCGTAGCACAAATTCGGATTCGGAACAACGCCTGACGCTGCAAGTGTAATTGACGCTTCAAATAAGTTATACTAAATTATCTTTTTTTATGTGTAGGCTGGATTCAAATTCGGAACAACGGCTTACATGTGCATTATGTTTTCTGTCACGACACCGATGGGAATCGCGTTGGGGATGCTATTGTTCTCGATGACATGGTACGGTGATAGCAACCCAAACACGTTAACCATGGAAGGGCTTTTGGCAGATGCATATTCGATACATGGAACCGTTGATACCCCTATTGGCAGATGCATATTCTATATAAATTATAGGCCAGTTTGTTTCTTTTTCATTCAATTTGCACTTATTATTATTTTTTAATTATAATTAATATAAAATTAATTAACAAATACTAAACGAGTCGAGCCTGAGCCGAGGGCAAGCTTAAAAAATTACTTACGAGCCGAGCTCGAGGTTTTAAAGTCAACGCTTGAATCGAGCTGAGCTCGAGCTTTCATATGTTAAACAAGCTCGGGCTTGGATCGTTTGCACCCCTAGCACTTTTCCTGCATGATGGGACACAAGTTTAGGTTGGTTGAAATGGAGTTTAATTTGTTATTGAAGAAATGTTTTAAAGAAGACGAGAATGTGTGGGTTATTTTTATTTTAGTATTACTTAAAGGGATATAATCGTAAAATTGTCACTTTTCTTTCTTTTCCTCTCCACTCGGGAATGCAAAAAAAATGTTTATTTTCCTTTCTTTCCTTTCCTTTACTTCAAACTCTGGAACACACAATAATTTTTGTTTGTTCCTTTCTTTTCTCTACTAAACTCTATTTCTTTTCTTTTCTTTCTTTTATTAAACTCGGGAACATAGCGTAAGACTGCGGGGTATGGGGCGGGACTTTGGGCGTGGGTAGGGGGAAAACGCCCAAGTCACTATCCCGGGTGGGCTTGGGTTTGGGCGTGGCCCTTGGGGCATGGGTTTCAAGCCGGGCGTGGGGCGGTATGACCATCCTAGTTGGCTGAATATCATTGGCTCACCCGCCACGTCATAGCGGTCCATCCCAAATTCATGCCCCCAACCCAAGCCCCACCATACCCCATGGGCGTGGGTTTTGGTGGTGGGTTTTTTCCCATTCCACGTGTCAACAAATGCCCCAACCCAAGCCCCCATACCCCATAGTAAAGTTCATGGGCCTTTTTATCCAATTGTTTGTGTTATTTGGGCTAGTTTTGTTTGGGGGGGTTATAAGGCTGGACGGTATGGTACCGTCTTCCAGCCCGTCAAGGTTTGGCGACGTGCGGCACACCACGCCGGCCCCCCTCTGTCCCGTCCTCAACGTCCGAATGTTGTCGGTTGCGACGAACTGAAAATGTGGGCCCCCATCTCAAAAGTAGCCGTTATTTAAAAAAAAAAAGTCGCATTTATTTCTAAAGTCCAACGGTTATTTTAAAAAAAAAATACCCAATTTGCAAGAAAAACCGAAAATTTTTGCACAAAAACCGAAATTTTAAAAACATACCTGAGTCACTTGAAATTTGCAAGAAAAACCGAAAATTTTTCGTGTATGGTGGGTCCCGAATCGAACCGAATCAGCTAGTGAAAGGTAATTCTTGTTGGTGGGTTTTGTTATGTGAGGAAAACCGATCACATAGGTGAAAAAATGGGAGGAGATGGTGGAATTTCGGCAGAGATATGGTGGTGGAAGTAGTGTTCGGCGGTGGGTTGTTGGGTGGGGTGAGAGTTTTTGGTGAGCTTTGGGCATGAAACGGTTCTGTGGTAGTATTAGATTAACTTGAGAGGTAATAATGAATAAACAATTTTCTGTATATTGAAGAGGATTTATATTTAATGGAGTTGTAGGTTGATTTTGGTTGATTCCGATCGGTGGTGTAGGTGATTCTGATTGTTGCAGGTTAAAGTGAAAGAATGGGGAAGAAGACATGGGCTGGGGGTGGGGTGGGTAGGTGGGTGGGTGGGGCCCACATGTATTTTTTTAATCTTTTAATGTTTTATTTGTTGTTTTTTAATAGTAAGGGCATTATAATCATTTCATAGCAACTTAACTGAGAAAACTAACCCCATCAACGTCAGGGACTATCCGAGAACTAAATTGCTAAAATTGGGGACTATAGGTGTAATTTTAAAAAGTTGGGGACTAAAGGTGAAAATATAGCAAACCACAGGGACAATCCGGGCACTTTTCTCAAACTAAAATTTACAAACGTGAAATAAATTTACAGCGAAATTTTTTACACCATTTTTACACTAACATAATTTTTTTTACGTCGACGTAAAATGTTTTTGCATCCAGTTTTTTCTCTAAAACCTAGTGTATGTGGGTGTTTGGGGTTCCTTATTTTGAAGAAAAAAGGACTTTTGAAGGGGCAAAAGTTCTTTTGAGAAGTGTTTGGCTTTCCATTTTAAGGGCAAAAGTTCTTTTGAGAAGGCAAAAGTCAGGATTACCTGACTTATTTTTGCCAAAAGGACTTTTAGAAAAGTCAGCAATAAATTAAGCCAAACATGCCCTAAATCTGGTATTTACATCAAACATAAACTTAGAAAAAAAATTCACAAGCTATTATTTTACAAACACAACGTAAATATGATTTACACAAAACATAAACGTAGACAAACTCACAAAACTTAGACAAATACCCAAACCAAATCAGTAGCACATGCCTAGAAACCCTCCCAGTTGTATACCAACAAACATGCAATCCTCCCAGTTGCATACAAACACATGTGTAGGAATAAAACCCACCCAAATTTGAACAAAACAAATCCCATATCTAAATTTTTGAACCAAATCCAGCCACAAAAGTCAAAATATGTATATTATGGCTAATAAAGTGACTAACTGAAACATAATTCAAAATAAAAATATGAAGTAATACACACAACTAGTTTCAAAATATAAAATGAGTAAAAATTAATTTGTTTTCACACAAACATCTTTCGAACGAAACACATGTATCTGTTTATGGGTTAACTCAACTCATGTAAATTTGAAAACTAAAGTTACCTTTTTCTGGAGTTGCTCAGGCATCAAGCCGTACACAAAGCCCGTCACCAATATATAGTATGAATTGTCCATTAGTTTAACCAATTTTTTTTTGATAACTTGTAATGCTTAAGTTCACCTCAAAAGAACATACGCACGAGTGTCTGGTCTGCTTGCAGAAACCGAAACAAGCAATACAATACATGACATCTAAATTACTTTACACAAACAAAAATCTAACGACCCATGCGCCAATGTTGGTTCTTTTATTGTCCCTTAAGTATTTTTTATTATATTCCCCGTAATGGCCATCTTCTATCACACGAAAATGAGGCCCAATTCCTGGCTCTTCTATTTCTTACAATTTCTTTTTTACTTCTATTTTTAGCAAACTTTCATATACAAAAGTCATTATAAATACCAACGTTTTCCATCATCTCATGCATTCAGAAACTCGACCAACAATGGCTACTTACATTAAATCTGGTCGACTTTCATGGAGCGCTATTTGTCTTGCTTTTGTTCTATACGTATCATTTTCGGGTTGTCCTTGTGAAGCTAGGGCTCACAAGGGTAATGGAGGTGGCTTTGTTCGAACCAAAGGAACTAGCTTTGTTCTCAACGGTTCACCTTTTCTATTCAATGGTTTTAATGCATACTGGATGATGAATGTAGCCTCCGATCCTAGCGAGAGGTACAAAGTGACCCAGGTCCTACATGACGCTGCGGATGCTGGTCTTTCGGTATGTCGCACATGGGCTTTTGAAGATGGTACTGATGGTAAAGCCTTACAAATTTCACCAGGAGTATACGATGAACGTGTATTTCAGGTATCCACCATCTATATTTTATTTTGTTAGTATAGTATATTTAAAAGGACGTTTTAGTTTCCTAACATAAGATGTGATTTGTGTACACAGGGATTGGATTTTGTGGTGGCACAAGCAAGAAAATACGGTCTTAAGTTGATATTAAGTTTTGTTAACAATTATAAAGACTTCGGAGGAAGACCACAATACGTTAAGTGGGCTAGAAGCTCGGGCGTTCAGCTCAAAAGTGATGACGATTTCTACACAAATCCTGTAGTTAAAGGGTATTACAAGAACCATGTTGAAGTAAGTTAAAAAGTTATAAAATACGTGTTTAATGTAAGTAAATATGTTTATATAGCTACTTATATGCATAACAATGACCACAGAGAGTTATTACAAGAGTGAATACAATCACCAAAATCCCTTACAAGGACGACAACACAATAATGGCGTGGGAACTCATCAACGAGCCTCGCTGCCAACTAGATTACTCCGGACGAATGGTTAATGTGAGTGAATATTGTAGCTTTTTTAGTTACATGATTCTTTTTAGTGAAGCTAGAAATATATAAAGTTGAAGTTATTTATGTTTTTCATTAGGCTTGGGTACAAGAAATGGCTACGTTTGTTAAATCACTGGATAAACATCATCAGTTGGAGATTGGGATGGAAGGGTTTTACGGAGACACAATGCCCGAACGAAAACAAATAAACCCGGGTTACCAAGTTGGAACTGATTTCATCAGAAACAATCTTATTAGGGAAATCGATTTCACCACTATACATGCCTATCCTGACCAATGGTAATCATGCGTATAACGACTATAAACACAAATAGTTAGGCGTATATGCAAAATACATAACTAGTGTAAATTAGTGCAGGTTCTCTGGACAAACAGAAAATTCACAAATGGCATTTATGCAAAGATGGATGTCGAGTCACTACGACGATTCAAGAAATGTCCTAAAGAAGCCACTGGTGATAGCAGAATTTGGAAAGTCCAGCAAAGACTCGGATTATAACATTAACATAAGAAATGCATACATGAATGCTGTTTATAGAAACATTTACATGGAGGCAAGGAGTGGAGGGACGGTTGGTGGTGGTTTAGTGTGGCAGCTTATGGCGGACGGGATGGGTTCCTACGGTGATGGATACGAAATTATCTTGTCCAAAAGCCCCTCCACTGATACCCTCATTTCGCAGCAATCTCATGCCATGACCACTCTATCACAATTGTTAAGAACCGGAGCTCAAAATATGCCCCTAAACCAAGCTCGTGAAATCGAATTTCATCAAGGTACTGGAGACCATCCATTGGTGGCACCGGATCGTCATGCAAATCATGCTCGCAATCGAAAAGGATTAACAAAGGCATTGCCTTAGAGAATTTGTAGAACTGACTTGGTGGGTTAGAATCAAGACCCACTTATTTATTTTTGAATTTCTGATTTAATTAATACGTTATATATAAAACGACTATACAATAGCATTCAAAACCAACTTTCACCGAATTATTGTAACTAGGGATGAGCAAAATGGACCCAGTACCGGTACCGAACCGGTACCGGTACCGAATTTACCGAACCGGGTACCTTTTCGGTACCGATTCGGTACCCACTTTTGACATTTTCGGTACCGGTTCGGTACCGGTCCGGTACGGTACCAGTTCGGTACCGGTATTTTGCTGGTTTTTACCCTCAAATACAGGTACCGAACCGTACCGAACCGAGTATATTCGGTACCGGTACCGGTACCCACTTTTGAAGATTTTCGGTACCGGTTCTTTCGGTACCGGACGGTACCGAGCTCATCCCTAATTGTAACCATCCCGCATTGGAGGTTGTTGACCCAACTTTTGTAACTGTTATGGTAACACTCTACATAGTAAAACTCTAGTGGTCTACTCCAACCTTTAGACCGATGACCTGGACTTTAATATTAGTTTGTGGGTTATTTAGGTTGTATATTATTTATGAGGGATCTAAATGGGCATATTTGAAGGTAATAAAACAGAGCACGGGTCAAACAAGATTGACCATCTTTTAAAAGGATTGTTTCCACCTGTACTCAATTTCGCCAAATCTGGTCTTACTGCAAAAAGCTTCACCGCACTCTGGGGACGGGGCGCCCCGTTATGGGAGCTCCACCACGCGTGGAAAACAAAAGAACACCGCCGTCACCCAAACTTTTAACGCGTGAACTTTTAAACGCGTGATGGCCATGACGCGTGGAGAACTTGTTTGATTTGATGGGTTATGAGGGAAATTGTTGGGTGTGGTGAGTGATGGGCATTTCCACTAAAATCTATCACTAGTGATGGAATAATGTTTGATGACATGGCGAAACTTGATTGGATAGAGTGAGAGTGGTGAGTGATGGGCGCCCCTACCCCTAATATACTTTTTTTTTGAACGGCAATTTTGGATCACCGACGGACCACTGGAGTATCATCGTGCCGCCAGCAGAACCACCCGATCATATCCATCTCCACTAGGCAATAATGCCTATACACCAATTCAGGAGGAAACCCAATAAATCTGGGAAAAACCCCCTTTGTGGGAATCGAACCCATGACCTAATGGTCATAAGCCTTATCCCACCACCAAGATACCACTAGTCTATAATGCCATGGGTCATACCCCTAATATCCTAAATCACACTTTAAACTCAACAAAACAAACAAAACGGCATCCTTAGAAATAATCACGTCCAAATCCATCAGGTAAAATATGATACCAATAGAAATCAAGAAAACATCCGCATGATCAAGAAAAGTAGCCTCTGCTTTGGAGTTAAATTTAGGTGTAAATACATTATATGAAGTTGCATCAATTGCTAGCCGGAACATTCACCTGCATTGAAATTTTTACCAAGTCGAGCTATAAGTGAAGACTCAATTACCAGTTGGTCCGAGCTAACTGTGAGAGAGTCTCAGAAAGTCTTAGTTGCAACCTGAAAGATCACAACAAGGAAGAAAACACACCGTAGCCTCGTCACAGTGAGGGGGGTCTCTCTGTAACCAAGCTCGGGCGTGAGAATAAGTATCAGAGTATGTGGAGTGATCAGTGAGAGAGAGGAGAGATAGAGAGAGAAAATAGCGATTACCTCTTTTGGAAGGTTTTAATGGGATATTTATAACTTTTGGGTATGCTGACGTGGCGAGGTAGTTATGGCCGAACCAGTCACTGTCAGGCAGTTAGAGTTATGGGCCCCAAGTTAGTTAGGGAAGATCCTCTAGGTCGATCGTACCTGTTTGGTCGTCTGACTCGATCCAATGGCGTCGTACCTTCGGTGACTAGCGTTCGGCCTTTGACGGGGGATGATCGGCCCGGGATATGTTAGAATATAAACTTGATTATATTTATATGTATTATATGTATTAAGTTAGTGCGACAATATTGTACTAATGTATCATCAATATTTGTATCGGTTTAGTGAAGGGACACACCGGTTAAGGCACACCGTTTCAAAGGTGGTTATTCCCGCCTAAATTAACTGCCGGAATAACGGTCCCTCACTTATGTATATATACACTTTACCGGCAAAGATAACCGGCACCAAGATATTCGATACAATATCCTTCACTCTCAATCATCATATTCTATTCGTGTGTGTTGTTTGTACATTTGTTCATCATGAATTCATCAAGCAAATATGGTGAATCAAGTTCTGTGAATGATGTGCATGATCATGTTAAACTTCCGCTGCCAACATGTGGTATCAGAGCCACGGCGAATAACGATGAAGAAAGGATCTATACGTCTGCAACCGTCTTACCCTGCAAGCACTGTTCCGACGAGAAAAGGGAACGACAGATGACAAACTCCATACAGAGAAGGTGCTACTACTGCAACCAACCTGGTCACCAAATCGCTTCTTGCAAGGCAAAAGAGGACGATGAAGCAACACTTCTGATCCAACAGGCCATTAACACCGGCATTCAAAAGCATGAAGAAGATGAAGTTCGAAACATGGAATTCATCGTTAACGGCACAGATGGAGGCCTCTGGTCAAAAATCTGGTATGTAAATACAAGTTTCAAACATCATTCACTTGTAACTTAGATGTATTCAAGAGGATCAAAAATATGTTCGGTGTTGAAATAAATACCGGTGAAAATCATTTCTTTTTCATAAGGGGTATAGGGGCCGTGGATGTAGTATCTGGAATTGAGAAATTTCGAATTCAAAGTGTATATTACACTCCTGAATTAGACAGAAATGTTCTCAGCCTTGATCAACTGGTGATGCAAGGATACACGGTGCAATTTAATGGCGAAAAATGCAAAAATTTTCCTACTTTCAGTACACCCATTATGAATAAGAAAAATAACATAACCGGTTTAACCAGAGAGGATGAAATCGGTTCAAGAGAGAAACAATCAATAATTAATAGAGAATCAGATCATGAAACGTTCAAATCTGATTACTTGAATGATTATTTTGAAAAATTGAATCTATCTTCCAATGAACCCGATTGGAATATAATGATTCTACAAGCAATGAAATTCAACGAGTTTCAAGATTGTAAGGCTCTCTTAGATATGTTAGAAGACAGTGTATACGTGACGAAATATAAGTTCGAATTAGAAGTTAAATTCGAAGAGATGATAGACTGGTTTCTAAGAATAAGGACGGGAATCACAACGAGACCGATTCTTGCATACATGAGTAACAATCGAAAGGTGAACTTATTGGAACTGTATATGATAGTAAAAAGAGAAGGGGGCCATAGAAATGTGACTTCGAACAATCTGTGGGCAAAGGTATCTAAAGATATGGGTCATGACTACCAAGATGGAGATTACATGAGAATTATATATGCTATGTATTTAGATGTTCTCATTTACTACTACAAATTCAAGTCGATTCAAGATGATGTGAGAGACGGTAAAACAATGAACAAGGAAGATTCCCACGGGCAAGAACAAGGATATACAGGAATTGGAGATCAAGCTGCTGATGAGAGAAGAAGAACGATGAGCACGGGATGTATACCGGAAGAAGATAGAGAGCACTATGCTCTGTTTGCTGGCAATGACTGGATGGGACTGAAGAAGGCTCAAAAGCGGCGAAGATTCGACTTTAGACAAGCTGAGAAGGCAGTAAATGAAGCCAATCGAAGTGTTCTTATGCACTCCCGTAAATATAATCCAGTTTAAGGGGGTGTGTTAGAATATAAACTTGATTATATTTATATGTATTATATGTATTAAGTTAGTGCGACGATATTGTACTAATGTATCATCAATATTTGTATCGGTTTAGTGAAGGGACACACCGGTTAAGACACACCGTTTCAAAGGTGGTTATTCCAGCCTAAATTAACTGCCGGAATAACGGTCCCTCACTTATGTATATATACACTTTGCCGGCAAAGATAACCGGCACCAAGATATTCGATACAATATCCTTCACTCTCAATCATCATATTCGTGTGTGTTGTTTGTACATTTGTTCATCATGAATTCATCAAGCAAATATGGTGAATCAAGTTCTGTGAATGATGTGCATGATCATGTTAAACTTCCGCTGCCAACAGGATAGACGGTGTTCGGTTCGGTCTAGCACGTATCCTCATCAATAAGCAAAACTGAAAAAGAAAAAAGAAATAAATAGTTTTATCTCATTACAGAAAACCTGAAAATGGTAATCAACAAGCAGTTTGTTAAAAGTAACGGTTATTATCATTTATAGCTTAACCTATAATCGGACGTAGCACGATCTGTGTAGCTAGAGCTTCAAATGCATCAGCGTGACGTTGATCGTCTTCAAGAGAACATCTGTAGTGACTTTTGATTCAACAATAGTCGGCAGCAATAGAGTGGTCATCATCGGAGTTCAGATCGACGGTTAACGGCAATCACATTTGTGAGACATCGATGTCTTCTGGAGGCAATCCGGCCAACGGTCAGGATTAAGTCAAAAACAATTTTTTCATAAGGGGAACATATGAGTAAATAATTTTAACACCCAAAAAATACGATCACTAGTAACACAACTTCATAAGAACGTGATCATATATGTTGGGTTATGGAGGCTTGATTAGTTTGGGACAAATTTGGCCTATATAGTTTTATTTGGCATGTTCATTATTTTTTGGGGGAATAAGTTAGAACCCTAATCTCTATTATAAATATATGTGTTTGTACTTGTAATTCCTCATCACGAGTGGTGGGAGACAGAAAGCATGGAAATCCTGGTTGCAACCGTGGACGTAGGTCAGCCGACCGAAACACGTAAATCCTTGTCTTCTCATGTTCGTTTATTTTATGAAGATAATCGTTGATTGTGTGTGTTGCTTCCGCGTGCAAATACCCTAACAATATATTAAGTTCACCTCAACAGAACATGAATGTGGTTGCTTTCATATTAAACGAGCAATAAAATTCACATCTAAGTTAGCTTACAGAATCCAAGATCTAACGCTCCATAACCCTTTGTTGGTTATCTTTACTTCTATATTTAGCAAACTTCCTTATCCAAAACCGATTATAAATACTATCGTTTCCATACATTTCATGCATTCAAATCTTCCACTAACAATGGCTACTTACATCAAATCTTGTCATCTTTCACCAAGTGTTATCGTTCTTGCTTTTATTCTATACTTGTCTCTTTTTAGTTGTATACTTTGTGTAGCTTCAGTTAACGCGGGTAAAGGAAGTGGCTTTGTTCAAATAAAGGGACCTAACTTTGTCATTAACGGTTCACCGTTTCTATTCAACGGCTTTAATGCGTACTGGATGATGAATGTAGCTACCGATCCTAGTGAGAGGTACAAGGTGTCCCAAGTCCTACAAGACGCTGCGAATGCTGGTCTTTCAGTATGTTGCACATGGGCTTTCGCTGATGGTATTTTTTTTGGGTAAAGGGTTACCCCGGTGATTCTATATATTCACATCCAATCAAAACAAGTAGTGTAGAAAAACCTACACTAGTTCAATCATGAGACAAGCCCCATGAAAGTAAACAAAAACATCAAAATTCACCACAAATAACCAACCACTAGACTCTAATCTAGAACCAAAACCATACGAAAAACTATCAACTATAAAGCGTTACAAATTTCACCAGGAGTATATGATGAACGTGTATTTCAGGTACCCACCATTTTTATTTCGTTAGTATATTATACAATGATATTTTTACTAACAAAAGATGTGGTTTTTATATGCAGGGATTGGATTTTGTGGTAGCAGAAGCAAGAAAATACGGTCTTCGGTTGATATTAAGTTTTGTTAACAATTATAAAGACTTTGGAGGGAGACCACAATATGTTGAGTGGGCTAGAAGCTCTGGCGTTCAGCTCAAAAGCGATGACGATTTCTACACAAATCCTGTAGTTAAAGGGTATTACAAGAACCATGTTGAAGTAAGTAACAAAGTTATAAAATATGTGTTTAATGTATGTAAATATGTTTTATAGTGACTAATTATACGTATTATTATGACTTCAGAGAGTTATTACAAGAGTGAATACAATCACCAAAATCCCTTACAGGGATGACACTACAATCATGGCATGGGAACTTATTAATGAACCCCGTTGCCAACTAGATTACTCGGGACGAATGGTTAATGTGAGTGAATATTGTAGTTGTTTAAATTGCATGATGTTATAAATGAAGCTATATATAAATATATGAATTAGAGCTTATGTTTCTCTTTAGGGTTGGGTTCAAGAACTGGCTGTGTTTGTTAAATCATTGGATCAACATCATTTGTTGGAGATTGGAATGGAAGGGTTTTATGGAGACACGATGCCTGAACGAAAACAAATAAACCCCGGTTACCAAGTTGGAACCGATTTCATCAGCAGCAATCTTGTTAAGGAAATCGATTTCGCCACTATACATGCATATCTGTTAGAAGTGAAACATAATTTCTAATATTCGATTACTATTTAAGTGTGTATGTTATATTTAGGATATTTAAACTTATGTCTATATGTGTGTAACAAGAATATTCGAACGGTTGTGAAGGATTAAGAGACACCGTTTCAATAACGGTTGTTCCCTCCAAATTATCCGACATAACCGTTATGTATAATATATATATGTCTAGCCGGAAACTGTTTCCCGGCACCAAGACAATTTAACCGCCAAATTGTCCCTTCACTTTCTTTCTCTGCAATCACAAACTTATCAGATTGTTATCATGAATTCAAACCGTTTCAATACTTCCGCTGATTGTAAATCTGATGGCCAACAAAGTGGTATCAGAGCCGGTTATGTTAGCGATGATGATCTGAAGCCGTCTTCAACATTATTGCCGTGTATGCACTGCACTGAAGAAAAGCGAGAAAGGCGATGGATGCAGAGGCGGTGCTACTACTGCAATCAGCCCGGCCATCAGATCTCTACATGTGAAATGAAAGAAAATGATGAAGAAGTGCAACTACTCCGTCTGGCCGTGAACACCGGAACGCAGAAATCACACAACACTGATGCTGAATTTCAAAGCGGTAAAAGAAAAGAATATATAGTGACTGGTACCGACGGTGGTTTATGGTCAGAAATATGGTATGTGAGTAAGACTCTTAAACACCACTATTCTGGAAATCTGGACATGTTTAAACGCATAAAAAACCTGTCAAGTGTCGAAACTAACACAGGAGAAAATCATTTCTTCTTTATAAGAGGCATAGGAGTCACTGAAATCATGTCTGGAATGGAGAATATCCGGATTCAAAGTGTGTTCTACACACCAGATATTGATCGAAATGTTTTAAGTTTAGATCAACTAATAACACAAGGTTACACTGTTAAGTTTAACGGAGACAAATGTAAATTGTTTCCCACTTTCGGTGTTCCATTGTTTAACAAAAGAAGTGGTAAAACTGGCATGACGAGAGAAGAAGAAGTAGGCATGTTGGAAAAGGAATCGGTATTAAACAGGGAAGATGATCATGAAAGATTCAAAAATGAATTCTTGAATGATTACTTTGAAGGCTTGGATGTATCAACGAATGAACCTGACTGGAACGTTCTGATACTACAATCCATGTCATTCAAAGAGTTTAATGACTGCAAGGCCTTATTAAATATGTTAGAGGATGAGGATTATGTGGTGAAATACCGATATCATCTTGATATCAAGTTTAATGAAATGATAGATTGGTTTCTGAAAGTTAAATTAGAAATTTTTACGAGACCGTTACCGGCGTATGCTTCGGAGAACAGGAAGGTATGTTTGTTAGACTTGTATATGGGTGTAAAACGAGAAGGAGGACATCGGTATGTCACAGAAAACAATTTATGGGCAAAAATCGCCAGGGAGATCGGTTTCGAGTACAGCGAAGGAGAATACATGAGGCTGTTATATGCTATGTATTTGGATGTAATAATCTACTATTACAAATACAAGTCAGTACAAGAACATGCAAACCAGGGAGAGGAGATCAAGATGGTGACTGATTCAAGGCAGGTTAAGAGCGATGAAGATAGACTGGAAGGAACTGGTTTTATGCAAACAACAGAAAATACAAAAACTAGAGAAACTGCAGGAAATGATGCTGATCACTTTGCACTCTTTGCTGGCAACGACTGGGAAGGAATAAGAAGGCTGAATACGAGGAGAAGGTTCGATTTCAAGAGAGCCAAGGTGTAACACCCGTTCTTATAAATCAAGGTTTAACGTAAATTTTACGTAAAACAAACATGTAATTAAGATTACATAACATTTGGAAATACGGGTTTATTAAAACTTTTACCAATCATAAGTTATTCTACATAATGTGATCAAATTCGTTGTTTAAAAATTTCAACGTAGCAAAGTGCGGAAGCGTGTATCATTATCGTGTTCGGTTCTTCGCTGAGCTTGATCGTCTTCCGGCATCCAAGGTGTACCTACATTTCATAAACATGAAATGCTTTAGTCATACGGGTTTAATCACGTCCGAACGATGTCCGGGAGGACTCTGCATCCAGATTCTCTATTTTATCGTAATTTGACACGAAATCTTTCGTATCTTTCAAACCGTTTATCCGTTTGACCTATCGTTTCTTCCTACATATTTGTAATTTGATTCTCCATCATATGGAGTTAAAATCCGGCATCCGGTTTGATAAAATTCAAGACTTTTAAGTCTTCGGCTTATTACTCTTTTACCAAATTTTGACCCGGTTATGCATTTTATCAAACAAACGTATTTATTTGATTCCTATATTTCATACACCTCATCAAATAATTGTGATATACCATATTAGGTTCAAATCATAGGTTTATTACACAAATTAAACCCGTTTTCACTAGTATGCTTATTTTGACCCGTTAAGGATATTTTAAGCACTTTTAAGCTCAATTTCGCTTTCAATCTAATCTAGCGTTGTAATCTATATCTCTTATCTAGTACTCTTCCATCACGACTAAATGTGTGTTGGATTTAAAGTAGATATCTATGTGTTCCGAATTTATACCTCTTGAAGTATCATTTTACGGCAAAGACTCATATGGAGTCTTTTGGCCCAAGAATTTCATCTTTCACTATACGTACTCGTTCTAAACTTTTGTTTAATCATAAGACTCCTTTCCAAACAACCTCTAAGAGTTGTTTGTTCAATTTAGCCTACAAGGGCGTTTTGGTCGATTTTGGTCCTTCATTTACATTGAAGGGCTATCACCAATTATTCGACCAAATTAGCACTTTTACATACATCATAAATAAGCGTACCTGGCTCGGATCAACAAATAGACCCGATTTTAACACCTTGCTTTACATTCGCTAATTAAGAACGATGCGAATATCCATTGGATATCTATTCCTGTAAGCATATGACTCGACAAAAGAATCATTAGTCTATATAGTCAAAAGGTGTTGTCTACACCTTTTGACCCGTTTGGCCGAATTGACCATTTATCTTTGCGAAATGATATTTATTATCATCTCCTCTACATGACTCTTCCCGTTTAAGACCGTACGATAATTTTAAATATAAACCGTGTATTTCTTTCGACATAATATGACCAATTTATCGATTTACTTCTTTTAACCATTATTATGGTTTCTATCATCTTTGATTTTCTTGTTCCGTTCTACTACACGACGGAACATCATATTTCAATTGTTTAGATATCTCATTCATAATTTATATGATAAGAAAACATTCCACAATTTAAGACTAGTGTAAGCTATACTTACCTTGCATCCGAATTATGCTTTTTCCGCCATTCTTGCTTCGTTTGACCCGCTTCCTTTCCAAGCCTCCACTTAGCTTGTCAAGCGTCAAACTATCATCATAATTCGTAAGACGGTTATATTAGTCATCATTAATTATGACTATTCCATCTTACATATTTTCTATCACCATCACCATTCGATCTTATTAATGGTCGGTTTGACTATTTAAAAGTCAAATCACCAATTAACACATATGATTGCACTATCAAGTTCACAAGACTCAATTAGGCACATTATCAATACTTAGTTCTCATTTAGGCATTTTAACAAACACCTAGTGTGCATGATTTTACATATTTACTAACTAGTTCCTAACTAGTTATTTTTACCAAGATTAACATCAAAAATCACCACTATCACTTATGATCAATTACTCAAACTTGCGAATTGTTCAAGTATCTTGTTCCTACTAGCAACTATGATGTTTTTAAACATGTGTACATCATCATCTTTACTACATAATCAAAACCCACTTGACACATGAGTGTATGATCATGGATTCACAAACATGAACATCAATTCAACAAGTACATGACTAGGGTTTACTCCTAGACATCATATTACTTCAAGATTCACTCATGCATGACACAATCAAGCTCAATTTCAGTTTTTCACAATTAACCTAGAACTTGAGATGAATCAAAATACTAGAATTTTGCATACCTTATGATCCCTTCAGTGAGGTGATCATTAATTCGTGTTTAGAACTTGATTTGGGACTGAATTGAACCTCTAATTTCTGAGATTTGTGAAGTTTTTGGGTTTGAAGAACCCTGGTCGCCCTTCTCTTCTCCTGATCGAACCAGACACCAAAATGGTGTGTTTGGTTTTTGTTTTAATTATTTCTAGTTTCACTTTTTACAAGATTAACCCCTCATCTTTTGTATAACTTATAGTTTGGCATGTTTTTAACCTTATTATAAGTTATTTCTAGACTATTAGCTAACTAGGTTAAAATTCCTAGTTAGTAAATTCTTGTTTATTTAATAATCCAAATATTCACCGGGTTACTTTTACCACTAAAGGTAAATTACCCGTCTTTTAATATAAACGTGATTTGATTACCAAACCCGTTTTCGGGGTGTTACACAAGGCAGCAGTGGACGATGCTAACATCAGCGTATTAACACATTCTCGTAAACGGAATTATGTTTAGGGGAGTGTGTTAGAAGTGATAAACATAAATTCTAATATTCGATTACTATTATTAATAAATTGTTCACAGCTAATAACCGTCAATTTGGAGTGATCCTGGCCGTATTAATTGTTTCAGTTACTTTTGAGAATTGATCTCAGCCGTTCAAATCCAATGGCAGTTTCCTTTTTCAATGCCAGTTAAAGTTTCCTATATTTGGGGGAATCAGTTCGCGGTGGTTTTAGAAGATGAAGCGCTCCCATGTTCTCCACCTCCGTCAATTTTGCTGCAGTTGAGGACAGTTTTTGAGTTTGTAGCAGTTATTTGAGTGGGTATAAAACTAGCCAGGTATGAAATCTTTTCTTGCGTTCTTCTTCCCTTCTCCCAAACTCCACCATAATTATGATTCACCGGTTGAATCCGGTGTCTCTTTACGTATCACGTTCTTCCATCCCTTATAATTCCTCCAGCAACCTGATTCACCAAATCAAAACGCAATACTCGGCGAAAGAAAAAAATTACATCACTTTAGGGTTCCTCTGGCCATTGATTCCGACGGCGGTGTCTCCATTCCGGCAGCACCACCTTTTGATTTCGCCACTGCTCTTGAAATGGTGACTATGAATGCAACAATTCGAGTCGGGGTACGTTTTTTAATCACTAAATCGATTTAAATAATCTCAATTTCACACGGGTTTTGCTAAGTTGATCTCAACATTCGCCTGAAATTGTTTGTCTAATTTTACACCATATCGTTCTTCCAATTGTTCGTCTAATAATTCCTGTTTTTATTGCAGGACAAGGGGCACCAACCATATTCAACTTTGTAAGGATGTTTGAAAGATGATGGGATTTTTGAATGTAATGAAGAATTTGTTAGTTTTTTGAACTTTTTTTATGTTTCTTTGATTTATTTTTCTATCATTTGTTTACTGATTGTTAGGGTCTTATCAATGTGTTCTGATGCTGGATTTTTTGTGTCTTTAGGGCTTGATGCTAATTGATTTAACCGTCATGTTCAAAGTCTTTCATCCACAGGGTTATGGATCAAAACAAGGCAGCCACTGCAACAGCGCCACACCCGTGCAAAGGCAGTTTCTACTATCGGACTCGCTTTGATGATAATCGGAGTAGCCGGTATACATCCGTTTAATCTGGCTTGCCGATCGGTTCAATCTGAACACGAGAGGTATAAACAGTTTCTTGGTGGATATTTCGCGAAATCAATGACAGAGAAGGTAAAACAGGGTTGAATATGGACTGCTTATGTGCGAAATGTGAGTCTATATTCTATCTCTTAAACTTGAACATAAATTTTGTACGCAGTTGTCTGATTCAACTGGGATCATTTCAGGAGAAGTTTAAAACAACATGATTATGGAGGGATGTATTGCGCTACATTGACCGTAAAGTGAGACCTCATCTCTTTGTGTAAACACGTCTCATTTTTTAAAATTTTTAATGAATTATATTAATTGTAAGGCTTTCATTGGGTGGTTCTGCGTTGATTGAGGGTTACCTCTGCAGAGTTTATGTAGGTTGTTCTAGACTTGCTTCAAGTATGTCACAGACTATCCAGCAAGCTGTTTCTAGCTACATATCTGAAGCGTTGGATCATGCTCCTTCTCTGGTGGTACTTGATGATCTTGAAAATATTATAGCATCTCCTAATAACTCAGAAGATCATCATTCTTCATCTTCTTCTACGGTCCTCATGGAATTTCTCACAGGAATTTTGGATGAATATGAGGTGTAGTTGCATTCTACTTTGTTCTCTTCTGATTTACCATTACCTTTTTTTTCTATCTAGATGATCGGTTATAGAGTGTACCAATATTATAAGAAGATAGAAGAAAACAATATTATTTATGGGTTAGGATCAAATACAAAGGATAAAATAAATAAGAAGTGTAAGAAGGATTCTAGTCCATTGATCTTAGATTTGGAGGGTTGAGATTGGTTGTAGGGAAAAAAAGATAATAGAAGGGCATAAAAGGAATCCTATATTTATGGATTTTCTCTCTCCACATGCAAGCCACATGCCAATTCCCCCATCGATTTAAAACGTCCATAACTTTTTCATACGACATTTTTTTTCAAAAAAAAATTCACCATAATAACGAGCGTTTTTTTATCTTTAATATGAGTACCATATTATCATATAAAAATAAAATAAAAATTTTCATTTTTACTGGGTTTTTTGGTATTGTGTTAAAGGTTCAGGTCATTGTGTCTTTTAACTGGGTTTTGGTCAGTAGAGTTTCTATACATTGTGTTATTATCAAAACCTATAACACAATGTTAATTTGAGTTCTATCCATTGCGTTTTTATAAAATCCTATAACACAATATATGACACAATGAAGATTTTGTTATATCTGGGTTTTCTATAAATTGTGTTATTAGTTCAGGTCATTGTGTTTAATATGTTATTCATTGTGTTTTAATATGTTGTCCATTGTGTTTTAATAATTTGTTCAATTTTTTTATTATCTTGTTCATTGTGTTTTAGTTTGTTATGTATTGTGTTTTTAGTTTGTTTTTCATTGTGTCTTCATCTGCTCTCCATTGTGTCTTTTATCTGCTGTCATTAATTGTGTATTTTATCTGTTGTCATCAATTGTGTTTTTATTTAGTCTGATTCTTATTGTGTTATATGTTATCGCCATTGTGTTATACGTTATGGTCATTGTGTTTTAGTATGTCGTCCATTGTGTCTTTATCTGTTGTCATTGATTGTGTTTTTATTCTAATTTACATTGTGTTTTACATCATGTCCATTGTGTAATATGTTATTCATTGTGTTTTAATATGTTGTCCATTGTGGTTTAATAATTTGTTCAATTTTTTTATTATCTTGTTCATTGTGTTTTAGTTTGTTATGTATTGTGTTTTTAGTTTGTTTTTCATTGTGTCTTCATCTGCTCTCCATTGTGTCTTTTATTTGCTGTCATTAATTGTGTCTTTTATCTGTTGTCATCAATTGTGTTTTTATTTAGTCTGATTCTTATTGTGTTATATGTTATCGCTATTGTGTTATACGTTATGTTCATTGTGTTTTAGTATGTTGTCCATTGTGTCTTTATCTGTTGTCATTGATTGTGCTTTTAATCTAATTTACATTGTGTTTTACATCATGTCCATTGTGTAATATGTTATTCATTGTGTTTTAATATGTTGTCCATTGTGGTTTAGTAATTTGTTCAATTTTTTTATTATCTTGTTCATTGTGTTTTAGTTTGTTATGTATTGTGTTTTTAGTTTGTTTTTCATTGTGTCTTCATCTGCTCTCCATTGTGTCTTTTATTTGCTGTCATTAATTGTGTCTTTTATCTGTTGTCATTAATTGTGTTTTTTTAGTCTGATTCTTATTGTGTTATATGTTATCGTCATTGTGTTATACGTTATTTCATTGTGTTTTAGTATGTTGTCCATTGTGTCTTTATCTGTTGTCATTGATTGTGCTTTTAATCTAATTTACATTGTGTTTTACATCATGTCCATTGTGTAATATGCAACTGGGTTTTTGAATTTTTTTTGAAAAATATAACAATATGGTACTCATATTAAAGATAAAAAAAACGCTCGATTTTATGGTATAATTTTTTTTTAAAACAAATGATGTATAAAAAAGTTACGGACGTTTAAAAGTTAGGGGGGAAATAGCATGTGACTTGCATGTGCATATTCTCTTTCCTCTTGTAGACAAAATTACCCTTTTCATTTAATTACCCATAGGACATTTGTCACTCTCTGATGTCTTCTTACCCTTCTTATTTTTAAATCTTTTGTATTATAACTCAACCCTATTTATCTGCATAACTTAATGACGAAATGAATATTTGCATTAACAGGCAAAACGGAAGAATTCATGTGGAATTGGTCTCATTGCATTCATAGCTTGTGTGCAGACACTAACGAGTATTCCGCAAGCCTTGAGCTCCTCTGGTACTTTGGTTCATTATGAAAGAACCATATAATGATTTTCATTATCTTACCATTAAAACTCACAGTTTAAATGTCTTTTTTCTCTTGTGTAACGGTTGGTTCCAGGCAGGTTTGACTTTCATGTGCAACTTGCTGCTCCTGCCGCTGCTGAACGTGGCGCTTTACTAAAACACGAGATTCAGAAACGTTCTTTGTTATGTTCTGATGACATTTTGCTGGATATTGCTTCCTTGTGTGATGGATATGATGCGTATGATCTGGTATTTGGATTTTTTTTCTTATATCCAGCTTATATGATTGTTAGATTACAAGATTTAACCTGATGAACTCATGTATCATAGCTATCTGTAATTACTTTTTTTGCAGGAAATACTGGTTGATAGGTCAGTTCATGCTGCCATTGGTCGTTTTGTATCTCGTGGATTGGATTTTGAGACTGAAAGAAAACTGAGTTTGGAGAAAGATGATTTGGTACAAGATATTAAAGGGTTTTTGCCTATCGCTATGCGTGATATTACTAAATCGGCTTCTGAGGAAGGGCATGGTGGCTGGCAGGATGTTGGTGGTCTAACGGAAATTCGGAACTCTATCAAAGAGGTCTAGAGTTATTTATGTATCTGCTTTTATTTCTCTATATATGGAGATACTAAAACCTACACTTCATCTCACGGTTTTCAGATGATTGAATTGCCTTCCAAGTTCCCTGTGATTTTTTCACAAACTCCTTTAAGGATGAGGTCTAATGTTCTTTTATATGGCCCTCCTGGTTGTGGTAAAACTCATATCGTTGGTGCCGCTGCTGCTGCATGTTCACTACGATTCATCTCGGTGAAAGGGCCTGACTATGTAGGGATGTATTACGCTACATTGACAGTCAAGTGAGACCTCATCTCTTTGTGTAAACACATCTCATTTTTTTAAAAATTTTTAATGAATTATATTAATTGTAAGGCTTTCATTGGGCGGTTCTGCGTTGTATGTGCTGGTGTAATTAGGGAACTCACTTTGTTTTTCTATTGATGATGGTACATGGCTCATATATAATCTCAACGGTTCTGCGTTGTATGTGCTGGTGTATTTAGGGAACTCTTGGACTTTGTTCATGGTTGTCGCATGAGTGGCAAACTGATCAACATTGGTGAAACTCCGGCTATAACAACTCTAAACGTTCTCTCCAACTACATTTTTTCTATTAATTTAGCTCAGTATGATTCTGCATCTTCTCAAGAATTTAAGAACATGGTATGATGGGCTGTCATGGAAATTGCTGGTGCACCAAATTTAGCCGATTATTTTCCTGTGCTTCGGCCGTTGGATCCACATGGCTTGCTACGAAGATCAAAATTTTACAACAAGAAGCTTTTGGCAATATTTGAGAAACATATCAGTGAACGGTTGCATGTAAGAAGTACAAGTTCGTCTTATGCTTCAAGCGAGGATCTTACCGATTTGCTATTAAACATCGGTAAAGATCATCATCATCATCATCATCATCGTACTCAGTATATCCCACCAATAGCAAAAGCTAAGGTAGGGTCTGAGGAGGGTGGGATGTAGACAGCCTTACCTCTACCCTGTAGGAATAGAGAGGCTGCTTCCAATGAGACCCCCGGCTCGATTGTGGTTTTGCATCAAGCCTTGGACATAAGGCACATAACACTCAACAATTGAGACAAACGCCAATTGGTGCATGTACCCCCTTGTCTTTCGGCTATCAACGCCACCACATGATGCATGATTAACCATCCCCTCTTTTAACGTTATTTTCACGAAATTAGTAAAATAACGTTAAAAATTAGTGCACTTTTGCTTTTGCCCCCCGAGCGCCCACACATATATACATTATATGTGCATACCGCAAGCGGGGCGATAAACATCGGTAAAGATCAAAACTCCTCAATTAGCCTCAATGACATAAGACAGTTGCTCTTTGTAAGTAATCTTCTTTGCTATTAAAAAAATCGTAATTAGTTGTGTAAAAAAGTATTCATGGTGACCATTTTCTTTAGTGCAGGACTTATTTCTTGCAGGAACCGACACAACGTCAAACACGTTGGAATGGGCAATGGCAGAACTAAAGTAATAGGAAACGATGAGAGAACTTTTGAAGAATCAGACATCTCAAGGGTTCCTTACCTGCGGGCCATTATAAAAGAAACGCTTCGCTTGCATCCTCCGGTTACTTTTTTAGTCCCTCATAAAGCTATAACTGATGTCGAGATCAAAGGTTACATGGTCCCAAAAGACGCGCAGATAATGTGCAACATGTGGGCCATGGGTCAAGACCCGAACGTTTGGTCGGACCCACAAAGATTCAAGCCAGAGAGGTTTCTTGAAGTCGAGATAGACTTCAAAGGTCGTGATTTTGAGTTTATCCCGTTTGGTGCAGGAAGAAGGATGTGTCCAGGATTGCCTCTTGCGGATATTATGTTGCATTTGATGTTGGGATCTTTGATTCATAAGTTTGATTGGAAGATTGAAGGAGGTATGAGAACACAAGATATGGATATGACTGATAAGTTTGGGTTTACATTAAAGAAAAATCTGCCTTTAATGGCCATCCCAGTCAAACTTTGACTTATTTGGGTTGTTCCAATCAGTACTGGAAACATGATATATATGATGCTAAGTCTATAATAACGTTCAAATGGCTTAGCTGAATTGTATGTAGAAATAAAAGTGTTTGCAATCGGTTATTTGGACATAAAATCTTGTTGGGGTACACCGTTAAAATAGTTATGTTCAGTGGCGGACCTACCCTTTGGCCAGGGTGGGCGGCCGCACCCCTTGAAAATAAAAATTTAGTGTGTATTTTAGGCAAAAAAAACCCGACCGCACCCCTTGAAAATATGATTGAACACCTCATCCGCACCCCCAACAAATAATTTCTGGGTCCGCCACTGGTTATGTTGTAAAATGTACCCATCTAAATCTAAAGACTAAAAATAATCTCATACATTGTGGGCTTATACTTTCAGATTTTCGATTTGGACTTGCAAAGAAATAATCTAATCTATAAATCTATGTATTCATTTGTAAGTTAAACAAAATCAAGCCCAAACAGTTTGTGTAATGAAAATGGGCCAATTATACAATGTGCATCTCGAACTCGAAGACAATGTTTCCACTAAGCTGGTAGCCCATCAAATTTGTAAAATATAGTTTGATAAAATCAAGATGATACTATATTTATATATCATATTTTGAGGGCTTATACTTTCAGATTTTCGATTTGGACTTACGAAGAAATAATCTGATTTTATAAATCTTAGTTAGGGGTGCTAACAGGTCGGGTTCGCAGGTTAGTGGGTTCAACCTGACCCGAACCCGAAAATTTTATACGAACCCGAACCCGACCCAAACCCAAAAATCTTGTCATATATATGAACCCGAACACGACCCGAATATTAGCGGGTTGACCCGAACACGACCCGCTCAACCCGAATTTTCAAATTTTTAAATTTTTTTCGTAAATTAATATATTAAAATTGAAATTTTACACAAAAACACACAAATGTATATAATACATTTGCATTTTAATTATAAAACTTTATATCAATCTCTCTATTTAAGTTATAAAATGCATAAAATACACACTCAAATTAATTTATGACATAAACATATTGTAAAAAAAATATAATATAATATAAATGGGTTAAACGGGTTAACCCGTCAACCCGACCGAGTTGACCCGAACCCGTCCCGTTTAGCTAAATGGGTTCGCGGGTTCAATCTAAAACTGACCCGAACCCGTTTACACTAAACCTAAACCCATGAATTTCGTGTTAGGTTCGTGTCGTGTCAGAAATTCACACCCCTAATTTTAGCATTCATTTTGTAAGTTAAACAAAGTGAAGCCCAAACAGTTTCTACTAAGCCATTAGCCCATCAAATTTGTAAAATATAGTTTGTTAAAATCAAGATGATACTATATTTGTATATCATATATCTTTAAAAAATTGGGATTATAAGATGGTCAATGTCTTTAGTTTGTTATCTCTTGTGTTTTAGTCTGTTTGTTCATTGTGTTTTTTTTGTTTTTTTTTCCATTGTGTTTAATCTATTGTCTTTTGTGTTTTAGTCTGTTATTCATTATGTTTTTAGCATTTTATCCATTGTGTTTTAGTTTGTTGTTCATTGTGTTTATATCTGATCTTAGTTTTGTTTTTAGTCTACTTTCCATTGTTTTTTTAGTTTAATACATATTGTGTTTTACGTTAAGTCCATTGTGTTTTACCCAACTGTGTTTTCAATTTTTTTTTTCTAAAAGTATAACAATAGGGTACTCATATTAAAGATAAAAAGACACTCTATTTTATGGTATATTTTTATATTCTAAAACCAAATGAAGTATAAAAAGGTTACGGATTGTCATTGATAGTTTTTATTATTCTTACTATTTTCATAGACATGTAATATGTATAGATCTCTTTTTGTAATTTGTGAGGTTTAATCCGGACCAGAATAACCCCAAAAAATTTGGCAGTTTTTATTTCGGTGCGACAGTTTAGCAGTTTCCGTCCTTTTCTCACAATTTTCCCACGTTAGTGGCAGTTTGCAGATGTTGTTTCTCTCAACCTATCACCATTACTCCATTACATACCATCATTTGCTCTAAATTCTCTCTGGTCGACAACCACTTTCACCCTAATTTCTATCCAGAACCTCATCAATTTGATTATCATAGACTTTTGGCGGTGTAAAATCCGGAGGGCTCATGGCAGAAATTGATGTTTCTACCATTGAAGCAATCGTGATTTGCAGTCACGCCTGATCATTCATTCAGTGGCTAGGGTTCCACCTCCCTCAACTCCAACTAACTCCTATTTTTTCAGAAGGTAGTTAACTTGAGCGGTTATTATTACATGGGGTATTTAGGTAAATATAGGCTAGGAGTTTGCAACAAAGTCCAAATTTTCTAACACAATATTATACAAAAAACCAAAACATTTGTAAAAACAAAATTCATTGTAAAAACACAATACGATATGAACTCCATATGTTGGTTAGTATCAAAATGTCTAGCGTGGATGTTGAATCATGGAAACTACAAAATGAAACCTGGTCAAAAGTGATTTCTTTTATGCCCGGTGTGTCTAGGCCATTGATGATTAGGCCATCTGTGCACTATATCAATGGATATAACAAAGTCCAAATAAACTACCATGTTGAACTAAAACAATGGTAAATATAGGCTAGGAGTTTGCAACAAAGTCCAAATTTTCTTTGCTGCCATTAATAATTCCGCGTTAGTGACCATAAGCCTTTTATATATATATGCAGACATTTCATGTATATCGTATCTCAAGTTATTTAAGTTTTACCGATTTCTAATTAAAAAGTTAACTTTTTTCAATGGCTTCATCAAGTAATCAAGGAGAAGATTTGAAGGAACTGTTTTATAAAGCAGTGATGGAAGAATTGGAAGCTGAGTTAGAGTTTTCTAAAGATCTAAGGAAATGCTTTCATTCTTTGAAGACTGGAGTTGGCTCTCGTGATGATGTAACTGAGACGTTGCGTTTATTGCCTCCAACTGCTGTTCGTGACCTGGCACTTTTGAATAATGGTGAGAGTGGGAACAAAGATGTTCAGTTAATGGCACAGATGTTAGAGATATTTAGACAAGTTAATGAGTCAATGGAGTTGAAGCGTAGGTTTTTACTTTCCTTATAAGTAGTTTTGTTAAGTTTAGTGATAGTTTTTGTTATAATGAAGTGGTTTGTAATCAATTTTTAAGAGTTATTGGTGGTATTTTTATTTTAATGGAATGTTTTGTTTTGTTTCTTGAAAGTTAGTCTGGATGAATTGTGTTTTTTATTAAGGTCGTTTTTTTTATTGTGGTTATTTAATCATATATTATTTCAAACATTTAATATCTTTAATTTCTTCGAGCGACCATCTCGAGAATTGTAATTGATTTGGTTTATTTTGATGTTAAATTGTGCCTGAATATAAAGTTGCACACATGAAAAAAACACTATCTATATCATAAACATCTAACTTTGATAGATCTCATCTATCTTTATTTAACGGTGTTAGCAATTGCTATGTTAATCAATTTAAAAATAGTTACTTAAAAGTTTTAAATTGTGTGAATTAAATGTAAGAATATAAGAGCAGTTGTAGTTTCTAATCGCAATCGAATAAAAAGTCATTATTATCTTAAATATAGACATGGTTATTGATGTTCTTAATAAGGATGTAATGCAATGATTTATCTCAATTGAATAGACGGACACTTGCTTCCTCTCAAAGGGTTATGGAGTGGTTAACAGCTGATCATGCTAAGGACTGTTATAACTAACCACTGCTCCTTATAAAGATTGACGGACTTAAAATACTGATGAGACCTATCCACTGTTGAAGACAAAGCGCTGTTAAAGACAAGCACTTATGTTCCTAAGGCCTGATCAACCAAAGAAAAACCACTGGTCAGTAACAGAAGTGGTTCAGCATCTACAGCGGATTCAACATCAGTATTTATGTATCAGTTTTTCTTATGTAACAGTGTTTAGTGTATCAGTGTTTAGATTTTGTTCCATGATTGACTGATCCCCATGTTGATTCGCTTAATGGTATGTTATGTATATACAAAAGTTAGTATGGTATGATATTGATTTTCAAATAGTTTTTTGTGTAGTATTTTTAATACATTAAATTGTGGTTATTTAATCATATATTATTTCAAACATTTAATATCTTCAGTTTAATTTGTTTTAGAATAGATGTAAGTGAAGTTGTCCTACAAACCTGATAACATGAATTGTGTTTTTTACAATGGTTTGTCTTTTATCAACGAAATTCTATATATATAGTTTACATTACTAAGCACAATCGAAAAAAAAGTCATTATTATCTTAAATATAGACATGGTTATTGATGTTCTTAATAGGGATGTAATGCAATGATTCATCTCAATTGAACAGACGGACACTTGCTTCCTCTCAAAGGGTTATGGAGTGGTTATAACAGCTGATCATGCTAAGGACTGTTATAACTAACCACTGCTCCTTATAAAGATTGATGGACTTAAAATACTGATGAGACCTATCCACTGTTGAAGACAAAGCGCTGTTAAAGACAAGCACTTATGTTCCTAAGGCCTGATCAACCAAAGGAAAACCACTGGTCAGTAACAGAAGTGGTTCAGCATCTACAGCGGATTCAACATCAGTATTTATGTATCAGTTTTTCTTATGTAACAGTGTTTAGTATATCAGTGTTTAGATTTTGTTCCATGATTGACTGCTCCCCATGTTGATTCGCTTAATGGTATGTTATGTATATACAAAATTTAGTCTGGTATGATATTAATTTTCAAATAGTTTTTTTGTGTAGTATTTTTAATACATTACATTGTGTTATTGAATCATATATTATTTCAAACATTTAATATCTTCAGTTTAATTTGTTTTAGAATAGATGTAAGTGAAGTTGTCCTACAAACCTGATAACATAATTGTGTTTTTTACAATGGTTTGTCTTTTATCAACGATATTCTATATATATAGTTTACATTGTGTATTTTTGGCTTTTGTGTAATATCCTTGGGAGATCTTGATAAAATGAATTTTTTTTTCTGTATACGTAACCTGCATGTTTATCATTTATTACAACTCATGAATGTGTGTTAAAAAGCAGTTGTAGAAAAGTGAAAACTGTTAACATGAACAGTTGTTTTTTATTCTAATTGAGTTTTGTGTTTTGTTTCTCAAAAGTTAGTCTGGTATGATATTTGTTTTACTATAGATGTAGGTGAAGTTGTTCTACAAACCTGTTAATATAAATTGTGTTTTTTACAATGGTTTGTGTTTTTCCAACGAAATTGTATATTATAGTATATATTGTGTTTTTTTGGCTTTTTTTTGTAATATCCTTGGGAGATCCTGATAACATCAATTGTTTTTTTTTCTGTATATAACACTATTTTTTCTATAGTTGTTTGTGTTTTATATATAACATTGTGTTCTATTATTAGATTGTTTTTTTAGAAACATTGTGTTTTTTTAAGAGACATTGTGTTTCTTATAGAACATTGGTTTATTATATGACATGATATATTTTTTATTTGTATTTTTTACAACGTACAATGTATTAGTGGTTTATTATTCAGGTTAAACTGTTTTTGTAGCTGTCGACCATGTTCTCCTACAAAACTGATAACATCAACTCTTCTCTCATGATAAATAAATAACCTCCCCCGACTAACTCCAATTTTTTTTTTCTAGAAGGGTAGTTAACTCAAATGGTTATTATATACATCGGGTATTTAGGTAATATATACATTAACTACATGCTATTGTGTATTTTTACAAGGAGTTGTGTTTTTTCAAAGGCAAGGAATTGTGTTTTTACAAAGGCATTTTTTTTAGTATAACATTATTGTGTTTTTTTAATAACATTGTGTTATTGCCATTGTGTTTTTATATGACATTGTTTTTTTGTAGTTGTTTGTGTTTTATATATAACATTATGCTCTACTATAGCATTGTGTTTTTGTAGAACACTGTGTGTGCATTGAACGATTTTCTTTGCTATCAACGTGTAATTTTGCTATGATGCATTGTACCTTGCATTTGTACGTTTAACACATTTTTATTGTATTTGTTGTATGCATTTGTAATTGAAATACGTTATTATATGTTTAAAGCTATTTCGTTATTGTTTGTTTTTTCCTTAAAAAAACTGGGTTGTACACAACGATGCAAAGATGTTATCTTACGCCTACTAAATAACAAAATTTGAGTTAACATGTACGAGAATTAACCAATTTCTGCACCTACTAACCCAGTTGAATTAGACGTTATCGGGATCATTAATGTATACATAGTTTGGTGAAACTGGTTAACAAAGAATTAGTCGATTAACGGATCGAACGAAACCTAGAAACCGGTGCTATGATAAACATTGTGTTTGGTGTTTGTTTTGTTGGGTTTGAAATATTTTATGTTTTTGTTATGCTTGATCATCGGATGATAGTAGTGCGGCTCAACTTTTTTGTTGTAAAGTTGACCATGTCTTCTTTCATACACCCATAACATTAGTCTGCATATTGTAAAGTAATAGATAGATTCATACTATCACCTTTGTATTCAACTACTCATTCCTTCTTTGCATATTCCTGATGTAGATTCAGCAATTAAGAAACTATTAGTGTGAAATTGATTTCACTTATACAGTTTCTTGGAGTGAGTAAATTCACGACACCAACGAAAAAGATGACGTTGATTTAGGGCTTGAACAGGTCTAATGGTGGTGGGTGGATATAAAAAAGGGGGTTAATAAATGAACTATGATAATAAACTGAAAAAGACAAATTGCCCCTAACTTAACGGAGGTCAATGGACGGGGTTAAGTCAGTTGGACTAAAATGGCAATGTTAAAACCTTTTTGGACCCACAGGTGATAAATGAAACCTTTGGACTAAAGTGACAAAATGACCCAAATCTCAGGGACTACAATGACATTTCACTCTATTAAGAATATAACTTATGTCAAGACTTTAAATTATTGCTAGCAATTCATATAAGTTTTAATGGTCATATATGTTTTACATTAAATTTATGACGACATACTATGTGTCCACCATTATCATAGACATGTAATATATATATATCTTTTTTTTTTTAACTTTTTGGTGATAGTGACTCCTACGTTAATCAACTTACAAATAACGAAGCAAAGATGTTAAATTGCGTTAACCATATACGAAAACTTGAGTTAACATGTACAACAATTAAACCACTGCTATACCTACTAATCCCAGTTGGATAAGAAGTCATCATGATCTTAAAGGTACACATAGTTTAGATGATCTTAAACTTAGGAACCCATCCTAGCGGACGAGTATACTACTAGGCGATTATTCATGAGATTAAATCTCAGCCGTAATAACCCCAAAAAATTTGGCAGTTTTTTTTAAATGCAGCAGTTAGGAAGTTACCTAAATTTACTCCCCACGTCCTCCACTCTCCCATTTAATTAATTGCACATGTGCAATAAAATATAGACAACATAAAATACGTTACTAAATCAAATTATTCATTTTTCAATGTATCATCTGGCAACAATAAAAAAAGTAAAACCAATTTACCTCTAAAAACCATTAATTTTAATTAAACAATGTAACAAAGTAATATATAACTAGGATTACGACCCGCCGCAATGCGGCGGGGATTCTTTAGTTATAACAAAGTGGATCTAGGACCCGCACGTTATGTTAAACCTGTCAAACGGGGAAAAAATAGACGATGTAAAAACGTTCACCCACACACGCACGTTGCGTCGTGTTAACTCGCAAAATTTAGAACGAAACGTAAAAACGTTAAACCAAAGACGCACGTTGCAATGTGTTAAGTCACAAAATTTAGAACCAAGCATAAAGCGAAAAATTTGCGGCAAATGAAAACTATAAAAGGCCAAAGTTGAAAGTAAAAAAAGTTTTGAGGATAGATTGCAAAACATAAAAAATTTTGGGTTAAAAGTAAAAAAAATAAATAGCTTTGGGTTAAAAGTAATTTATGACATGCTTTTTGGTGAAAAGTAAAAAAATCTGTTTTTTTGGAAAACCCCCAAAGCCAACGTTACGACAACCATATGCATAACCATTTTTTCTTTAGAAAACCCTCAAAGCACACCCCGTGTTGCGGCGGGGCGTAAAACGGTGTCAAATAGTACTAATGTCACACAACCGTCATCGACCACCAACACTGACTTGACCTAGGATATGCGTGTTGCGACGAACCTTTCAAACGTGGAAAAATAGAGGTAAAAACGTTGAACCACACATGCACGTTGCGTCCTATTAACTCGAAAAATTTAGAACTATACGTAAAACGAAAATTTGCGAAAGATGAAAACTATAAGTGAAAAAAATTGTGAAGTTAAATTGCAAATAATGAAAAGTTTTGGGTTAAAGTTATAAAACCAAACTAAATCTGTTTTTTTTTTTTTTTGGAAAACCCCCAAAGCCAACGTTACGACAACCATATGCATAACCATTTTTTCTTTAGAAAACCCTCAAAGCACACCCCGTGTTGCGGCGGGGCGTAAAATGGAGTCAAATAGTACTAATGTCACACAACCGTCATCGACCACCAACACTGACTTGACCTAGGATATGCGTGTTGCGACGAACCTTTCAAACGTGGAAAAATAGAGGTAAAAACGTTGAACCACACATGCACGTTGCGTCGTATTAACTCGAAAAATTTAGAACTATACGTAAAACGAAAATTTGCGAAAGATGAAAACTATAAGTGAAAAAAGTTGTGAAGTTAAATTGCAAAGAATGAAAAGTTTTGGGTTAAAGTTATAAAACCAAACTAAATCTGTTTTTTTTTTTTTTTGGAAAACCCCCAAAGCCAACGTTACGACAACCATATGCATAACCATTTTTTCTTTAGAAAACCCTCAAAGCACACCCCGTGTTGCGGCGGGGCGTAAAACGGTGTCAAATAGTACTAATGTCACACAACCGTCATCGACCACCAACACTGACTTGACCTAGGATATACGTGTTGCGACGAACCTTTCAAACGTGGAAAAATAGAGGTAAAAACGTTGAACCACACATGCACGTTGCGTCGTATTAACTCGAAAAATTTAGAACTATACGTAAAACGAAAATTTGCGAAAGATGAAAACTATAAGTGAAAAAAGTTGTGAAGTTAAATTGCAAATAATGAAAATTTTTGGGTTAAAGTTATAAAACCAAACTATGTAGGGTTAAAATTGTAAAAGATATAAACCTTTGGGTGAAAAGTAGAAAATCAACTTTTTTTTTTGGAAAACGTCCAAAGCATAGGTTACAACTCATTATGCATATACATGTTGCTAATTTATACAGGTTTTAATATTTATTTTAAAGGTGCATTAATATTTGTGTCAGGATGAATTTGAGTTGCAGCACCTAAAAAAAGTTAAATTATATATTAAGAAATAACCATTAATTCGAGATCTTAATAAATATTACCTTTTTTAACAAATAAAACTCGGGATGTATCAATATTGTTTAACCATTATTAATGCATTAAAATGTGTTCGAATGTTATCCCATGAGCTATAAGTTGTAGTATTATAAATCATTGTGTTAGAAAAGTCGTCGGTCAATATTTATGTAATTTAGTTACACATAATATACATACAATTTAACATTGTGTTCTTTAAGACATTGTGTTTTTTAACACGTCTAACCTTGATGGTTATTTACGTAATTTAGTAACACATAATTAAATACATACAATTTAACATTGTGTTTTTGAATACGTAACAGTTATTTATGAATTGAAACAATTATCTCCTAAAAACAGTTCAGGTTGACACTTTGACCTGGTCAGCCTAATAAATAGGAGATAACATTCCACGATCTAACAAAAAAGTTATAAACTAATTAAAAAACTGCTAAGTAGTTAGTTCCCCCCATGATTTTCTGCCCACATTCTCCACCTAAACCAGTTCCGACAAAAAGGAAGCAATTTAAAAAAAAAAAAAAAACAAATGCAGTTTCGTGGGTAGTTGGTTGGTTACCAGCAGTTTCTTTATATTCTTATATGGTTACTAGCAGTTTCTTTATATTCCTATATAAAGGGGAGCAGGGACATACTTTTTATCTGATCAACACCTCCAATATCTCAACAGCAACCTCGTATGGATCAAGCACAATATCAGTTTAGTTTTGATTGAAGATGGCAAACGTTTCCTAAAGGTAAAGTTAAAGTTCATGTGGCCTAATTTCTGCTTTTTGATTTAATTGTCATATTATGTGCTTTATAGGAAGATGACAATTTAAAGATAAATGGAGAAGAGCAAAAGCTTATGAAAACAAAAGGTCAACCAACAACGATAAATTTCAGCTTTATAAATGTAATCAACATTTCTTTTTCTTTTTTTCTCATGAAAGATGGATTAGAATCGGATAACAATGACAAATACAAAGTAAGCCTAATTCATACTGCCTCATCCATTTTGTTTTCGTTTAGTGGTCTAATGGTCATATTTTAATGTTTATTCATGAGTTAAGTTTTTCAGTTTCATCTAACATTTTCCAGAGTAGGAAAATTTAAATGTTCACTGGAAGGTAAATGTAAATTCAATTAGTTCATCTTAAATTTAATGTATTTAACTATATGTAATGGTACTTTCTTTTAGTGTGTGATTAACACTTACATTTTCTTTTATTTGTTTTAACCTTGATAAGGATCCACTGAATTGTACGCGCGAATGTAGAGGTAAAGTTATGTATTCTATGTTTTTTTGTATTTTATCAAATCTAATAGTTCTTTGTTCTAAATTACAGGAAAATGACGCAACTATAGAGATTATTGGTTTTTAAAGGCAACTCAGTTCTAACAATTTTCAACACGGGTGAGAAATTAGTGAGGTAAAGTGCTTGGACATTTCATTTACATAGAAACAATATACTAATTACCTTATTATCTTAAATTCGTCAATTTGTCAAAACAATCATACGAACAAGAACCATAATAAACATTAGAGTAATACCCAACCCAGTCCGGATCTTGCAAAAGTATAACATTTAAATATAACTAAAATGCTCACACTAAAAAGGTTATTAAATTTTCAAAGTGCAGGCAATCAAGAATCATAACCAATCAACAACTTGATGGATACAAAAGTTGGCAATAGGGTAGAGCGTTTTCCAGTGCTAGATCAGCAAACAACACCCAGCAACACCACCACACCATGGCGCGGTTAGGGGGTGGGGCAGGTGGTTGGGGTTGGCCGCAACGTGGGTGCAGAGAAGGATTTAATGGGGTTGGCTGTCCCTTTGTAGGATATATGCTTCATATTTATTTTTTCAGATTTCAGGTGAAAAAGAAAGAATGTGAACCGAAAAAGAAAGAAGATAACAGGTTGAAGATAATGGGTGATTGACCCTTATACTTTTTTATATTTTGTCCTTTTTTCACATCTTGGTTACGTGTTCCTTCACCTTACCTCATTTTCACTTTAACTTTAGTTATTTTATTCATTAAGTATTCTTTTAATTCATGTACCTTTATTTCTTGAATTTTAATGTATATTATCCCCTTAACGATAATAATTAATCAAACTGGTTTTATTTTTATTTTAAATAAATTAAAATATTGAGTAAGTTATCATCATATATTATTTCATTTAGTATTGATTATGTATTTTTTATATATCAGTTTGTCACAAATGTTCCTGTCAATTTTATTTATTATTAAATAACGATTACCTAATTATCAACCAAGCCTTGGTTCCTCCGGTTAACACAACAGGGGTTAATAGATGTAAGATTTTAAGTTAGTATGTATGACAATTCAAGAACAGTTGTAGTTACTAATCGCAATCAAATAAAAAGTCATCATTATCTTAAATATAGACACATTTATTGATGTTCTTAATAGTTGGATAAAAAGTCATTGTGATATTAAAAATATGCAGTGAGTTTGGATGGTGTTAATCATATATACCAGGACCGCGGACGGGTAAACTACTAGTTTAAGTGTGTATGTTATATTTAGGATATTTAAACTTATGTCTATATGTGTGTAACAAGAATATTCGAACGGTTGTGAAGGATTAAGAGACACCGTTTCAATAACGGTTGTTCCCTCCAAATTATCCGACATAACCGTTATGTATAATATATATATGTCTAGCCGGAAACTGTTTCCCGGCACCAAGACAATTTAACCGCCAAATTGTCCCTTCACTTTCTTTCTCTGCAATCACAAACTTATCAGATTGTTATCATGAATTCAAATCGTTTCAATACTTCCGCTGATTGTAAATCTGATGGCCAACAATATCCTGATCAATGGTAACTACTATTGTGACTTAATAATAATATTGTGTCTATTAATAAAAATAATAATCCATTTATGCTAATGTTTTACTTAATTATATATTCTTATGTTCCCCTTAAAGTCAAAATACAATCTCAGCCATTTGATCAAAATAAGATTAAATCCTGGCCCTTATAATTCAGAAAAAGCAGGGGAGGTTTTTTTGGTTCACTTTGACCTTATTCCACGTTCTATCTATATATAAGTTTTTGGGTAGTTAAGAGAGCCCACGATCTATCTACATAAGTTACCTAAAAAAGTGGAAATCTAATTACAAATATAAACCCATGATCTATCTATCTATCTATAACATAAAATAAGTTACCTACAAAGTTGAGAATTTAATTAAAAACATAAACCGTTAAATTACAAATTAAAATTCTATTTCAACCTCTTAAACAAACATGTGCGAATTCACGTTAAAAAGCCTTTAGAAACAATTTAAACCTTTAAATAATGAACTTTAAAACCAGTAAACAAAAAATGTATATTTAAAACCTGCAAAAAATAAATAAAATAAAACTGTTAATAAAACATGTAAAACAAGTATCTTAGCCACAAAATTTTTAAAAATAATTCTAATAATTTTCAAACTCATGGATAAATACCGTAAATTTAGATGATTAATTTTAGTTTTCTCCTTAAAACCGGTTTGGAGGTTTACGTTCCCAGATTCCCACGTCATCCGAAATCTTAGGATGATTATAGGCTGTTAAAAAAACTCCAAAAAGGCCACGTTCTAATTTAAAATACTAAGGAATTTAAAACTCCCTAAAAAGGCAGTTTAAAAGGCTCTAAAAATCATGGAAACTGTCGGAAGCAGTTTTGTATAAACATGTATATAAGTTGATATGGGGCTTGAAAGAAGGAGTACCTTATTTTGCTCTGGAGACACGCAATTGCTCTCCTTTCAAAACCAGCAAACACAATGGTGAACCAAAGGTGAATCCAGATACATTTAATTTATTTTTAATTTATCTTTAAGGATGTAGTTTAAAAAAATCTTTTTTTTTTTGTTTGTGATGTAAACAGGATTAGAAGATGATGGCGAATCATGATTAACAAAGGTAAAATCAAATTTCGTAACTTTCTTTGAGTTTGCGGTTTCATCATAAATAATATTTAATAAAAAAACTTCATGTTTTTACTGTAAAAATTAGAAGAAGCGGATGACGAAGCATGATGAACCAAAGGTAAACCTACGTTCATGTACTTTCTTTCATTAAGTTCACAAATTCATATTCAAAGTTTTAACTAAAAATACAATTTGTGTTTTTGATGTACACAGAGTAAAGAGATTATGGCGAATTATGAACCGAAGGTAAAGCTAAATTCATGTACCTTCTTTATTCAGTTTATAGTTTCTTCCTGAAACGGTAATAAAAGAATTAAACTTTATCTATTTGGTGTAAAAAGGATAATAGGTGATGACAAAGCATGATTAACCAATAGGAAATCTATGTTTATTACTTTTATTCAATAGGTTTACAGTTGTAATTAAAAAAAATATTCCATTTTTGATGCAAAACAGGTCAAAATAATAAATTAGCAAGTGTCATATGAGGCATTAACAACTCACCAATGTTTGATCCATGCTTCTATTCTTCCACACATTCCCGGTTAATCCATTTGGGCGACTTGGCTTTGTCATAACATGATAAGTAGAACATGAGACAACAAAGTGTCAGTCAACAAATAACAATATCAATAGCATTGGACAAACAAATTCAAAGCCGTTAGACTAACCTAAGTGTTGAAGTAGCAAACAATTATACCAAATAAAAACACCTAAACAAGAAGACAAACCATTCAAGTAACCAAATCTTCTTGTGTCAATCAATAATAACATGGAAACAAAGATGACCTTAACACCTGAACTCAATATTAACCAAAATTTCCAGACTTACAATCCAAGTGTTGAGATCATTTTCAATGCTTAATTGTATCTTTAATTTGTTGATTTAATCATTAATTTCAGCTACGAAAGAACGACGAATAATGCAAAAGGAAGCGCTTACTAAAAAAATGAATATGCACAATGATAATCAATTAAATAAAGATGCACCGTTCATAAGGGACTCACGCTGCCAGCAGCTACCATCAAACATTCAACTGGAATAGGATAAGGCAACACTCCTCGCTTAAGATCATCAAGCCTTACATCTTAAAAAGATATCGAGCATCCACCAACTGGAGTGGCTGGAAATCAACCATATTCTTCGACTGAACGTACATCGGTTGCAAACAAACAAAACATCCTTAGGCGGAACATTTAACAAAGGCAGAAAACACATCATGCAATGGCCGATTCAACCGAGTACATCGACCACCGGTTGTCTAACTGGCTTTCCACCGGATAAAGGCCGGTATACACCGGTAAAAGAATGTTAGGAGCATGCCAGAGATGAAACCCTAATCATTTGGGGAAGAGGGTTTGCCATTTATTCATCCGTATATGGTTCGACGGAAAAGGGTATGAAAAGCCAGGGTTAAAGCGACGATAGAGAAAACAAAAAAGGGTTTGCCATTCATTCATCCGTATATGGATGACCCGACCCACCAAGATCCATGTTCTTATCACCGGATCACGTACACTCTTTTCGTATTCGACCCAAAGTCAAACCATGGTCCTTTATTTAGCCGGGTCATCAACTATTTTTATCTATTAATCTATTAATTAATTAATAATAAAATAGTATGAATCAAAGTTAAAATGAATTCATTCCATACTTTAAAAACCTACTTAGTTGTTAGTTACCTTTATAACGAAACTCTTCAAACGTACTTAGTTGTTAGTTAGCTTTATAATGAAACTCCTCGAGTCAGTTACACACTAAATATGAACCATTTTGATGCGACATTCCATACAATTTGAGTCTTTTCAAAACAAATAATGTTTTTTGTTTAGAATGCAAAAAAAAAAAAAAAAACTTATGTCATTATATTATTAATACTAGAATTACCACCCGCCGCAATGCGGCGGGGGATTCATTAGTTATATATCATGTTAGATGAAAGGCAAATGTTTCTCACATGACCACAAGCCTATGTGTAAAACCGGTAAAAAAAATAATTAATCGCACGTTGCGACAGACCTATCAAACGGGAAAAATAGACGCACTGCGACGGACATGTCAAACAAGAAAAAAATAGATGAAAAAACGTTGAACCCCAACGCACGTTGCGACGTGTTAACTCGGAAATTTAGAACATCGCGTTAAACGGAGAACTTATGAAAGAGGAAAAGTATATAAGAGACTAAAGTTGAAAGTAAAAAAAGTGTTGAGATTAAATTGCGAAAGATGAAAAGCTTTGGGTTGAAAGTAAAAAAAAATTAAAGGGGTTAAATTGCAAAAGATGAAAAATTTTGAATTAGAAGTGAAAAATCAAATTAATCAAAGGGGTTAAAATTCCAAAGATTAAAACTTTAGACTTAAATTGCCAAAGATTGAAACTTTAAAGTTAAAAAAGAAATCAATTTTAGATTATGAAAACAAAGAGATAAATAGATTTAGTTAAATTGATGTTTAATATTATTATTATTATTATTATTATTATTATTATTATTATTTAATAATAGAGATAAATAAACAAATAAAGGTGAGAAATTACCAGAGAATGACACGTGTCCAAAAAGGATTTTTGTTTATTAGTATAGAAAGATATGCTTGTCCGCCACCCGTCCACCGGACGGGTACAGGTTGTCCAGAAAAAATGATGATTCACAAATGGCATTTATGCAAAGATGGATGTCAAGTCACTACGAAGATTCAAGAACTATCCTAAAGAAGCCATTGGTGATAGCCGAATTTGGAAAGTCAAGCAAAGATCCAGATTATAACATTAACAAAAGAAATTCATACATGAATGCTGTTTATAGAAACATTTACATGGAGACAAAGAGTGGAGGGACGGTTGGTGGTGGTTTAGTGTGGCAGCTTATGGCGGACGGGATGGGTTCCTACGGTGATGGATACGAAATTATCTTGTCGGAACACCCGTCCACGGATAGCATCATTTCGCAACAGTCTCATGCCATGGGCACTCTAGCACATATGTTAAGAAGTGGACCTGAAAATGTTGCTGTTAATCAAGCTAGGGAAGTTGAGTTTGGTCAAGTTAGAGATCCTTCATATGTGGTAAACCATCGAAAAGGAATGAGGAAGGCAGGTCCTTGATAGAGTGTGTCGAATGAAGATTCACTTGTTATCTTTAGAACGTGATTTAGGGTGATCGGGGCACTCGCGGGGACTTGGATCGGTGACCCCATTCCCCGATCGGGAACACCGCCGCCATCCAGGCGGGGACCCTAATCGGGGAGGGGTTTCGGGGGGAGACACCGAAGAAGGTAGGAGAGAGAAGGTTGGGCCACCCTCATTTTCAACCAATGAAAACTTTTTTTTTTTTTTTTGAATAAAAAACAATTCCCCTAAGAGGGGACTGCCGCCATCAAATTAGGGTGCGAGTGGAGTTTAAGATGGGAGTTGACGTGGCATAACCTGATTGGGTGTGCATAAGAGAGGGGAGTGCCCCTCTCACCCTTAATTTGTTACTGTTGATTATTATTTGGATGTAACGCAGGTTCCCCATAAATAAGTTAAATATTGCGGTGTTTCCCGGTAACGATTGCACAAGTTACAAGTTACAATTTAATAAACTAAGCTAATATTTTAAAACCTCTACTGGGATTGCACAAGTTACAATTTAATTTTAAGCTAATACCAGATTGTTGCCACAGGGCGCGTGTTAGCGGCGGCGACGCCTTAATTGTTTATAGTTTGCAGCACGTTAGACCGTGGGGTATGGTGGGACTTGGGTTGGGGGCATGAGTTGACATGTGGAACTTGAAGATCAACAAACCCAAACCCAAATTGTAGGGGGTATGGTGGGCGTGGCTGGGCTGGCGTGGCCAAGCCACATCAACATTTTTTTTTAATATATATATATTTATTTGTAACCACTAAAAACTGCATAAACATACATAATAATTATCAAAATAAAAAACAATCATTCTTCGTCGTCTTCGTCGGTTTCGAACCCATGAATCGTTGAAACAATATCCACCAAATCAGATCGCAGGTTGTGATGTATATCCCTTGACTTGATCAAAAATTCATTTGCCGTTTTATCTTCGTCTGTTACGTTACCTGGTTGGGGGTCATCGTCATCATAGTAGGTAACGACCGCTCTACTTTCATCCTCCAAAATCATGTTGTGAAGAATGATACATACGTACATCACGTTTCCAATCTGATCCTTGTCTCATAGTCGACAAGGCATTGCCAATATTCGCCATCTTTTCTTCAAAACACCGAATGCTCGCTCGACGTCTTTACGTGCAGCCATTTGGACCCTGTTAAACTTTAATCTCTTTGGATCTATGGTACCGTGTTTTGTGAACGATTTTACGAAAACCCCCAACTCTGGGTAAATCCCATCAACTAGGTAGTACCCATACACGTACTCAACCCCGTTTACAAAGAAAGTTCATTTGGGTTCTATACCATTTACCCGATCATTGAAAAGGGGCGAGTGGTTTATGATGGTAATATCATTATATGTGAACCTGACATACCGAAGAACGCATGCCATATCCAAAGATCTTGGGACGCAACCGCTTCAAGCATGATGGCTGGCATCCCGTGAAATCCACTCGTGTGAGCGCCTTGCCATGCGGTAGGACAAAGTTCCCAAGGCCATTTCATACAATCTAAACTACCTTGCATCCCGGGTAGCCCATGATAATCTGCGTGATGTTCCAATATTTGTTGCATGTCACTAAACGAGGGCTTTCTCAAATATCTTTTCCTATAAAGTTCTAGAATACACGAACAAAAGTTGTGAAGACTTTCTCTAGCTACACGTGTAGACATTTTTAAATAGTCATCCATAATGTCCGAACTATTGCCGTACGCTAACTGCCTAAGTGTGGCCGTGACCTTTTGCCACGTACTAAATCTTAATTGTCTGGTTACATCCGGTTTTTGTTGGAAATAAACATACTTCTCCTCAAGATCTCTAGATATCCTTAAAAATAAGTTTCTACTCATACGAAAACGACGCCTAAACATTTTTTCATCATACTTAGGTTCTGCTGAGAAGTAATCGCTTACCAACAAATTGTTAGCGGTGTGCCGTTCATGAGCGATGTACCTTCTCCTCCGTTTAGGTTGCGGAGTCTCTTCCTCATCGTCTTCGTCTTCCACGGTAGCTTTCACCACCGCCGCGATCGTTTGTAGAAATATTTCCGCACCATCGTCAGATGATGATGACGATACACTTGAACTTGAAGAACTCATGGCAAGATTGTGTTTTATGTGTTTGATATTGTGTGAGAAAAATGTTAAATATGGTAAGGTATTTATAAAGGATTTTTTTTTTAAATTCCCCCAACGGCTAGTTTGCATTGGCCATTGAGAGCCCGCCATGTCACCCTGCTAGACCCGCCCCACGCCCGGCTTCAAACCCCCACCCCTTGGGCCACGCCCCAACCCAAGCCCACCCGGGGTGGTGGCTTGGGCGTTTTCCCCCAACCCACGCCCCAACCCAAGCCCCATACCCCACAGTCTTATATGATGCGTCAACCATATAAAAACACGTGTTTCGACGTATTTGATCTAAAGCACTGCGGTTACAAAAGAAGCGGAATTGAACCCAAATCGGTTCATTTAGTGAGGCTTCTACCTAACCACTACAAAACCCTTACATTTGCATAAAGACTTAGCGCCATCAAAAAGTACGATAACTCGAATTTATACCGTCGAATTAAAACATATTACATTTCACCCGACTCGTTTCAGAATGTATGCTAAATAAGGATGAAAACGTATTATAATTGACCAGACTCCTTTTCGAAAAAAAAAATATGTCGATACTTGAATTTATATCCTTAACGTTGAAACGTGAATTTATACTGACACACGTACATGAATTTAAACTGATACATATATAGAAATAATCACGTGATAAAATAGTTCCTTTTTTTTTAATTTCAATTTAAAGAAAAGAAAACCGAGGGTAAATTTAAAAAAATTAGAAGTTAAGAAACGAAAATAATAATTTATAAAGTTTTTTGAAAGTTTTATAAAGTTTAAGGTTTAATTTTGTCGATTAAGAAAGCTTAGGATGCTTTTGTGTTATTTGTCATTTTTTGTTTCTAAAATGAAATTGTCATTTGTTGTCGGTTTCTAAAGGGGTGTACCTATTGGCACACCAATGTGCCTATATGCACACCAAAAAGGGGTTTTTGTCTTATATGCACACCCTGCAGTGTCGAGCTGTGGCCAAATCGTGGTGTTTTGGTCCGGTCAACCAGACAAAGACTGACGGGTGTCTGACAGGTCTGTTGACCGGACCAAAACGCTGAGCTTTGGCCGTCTTTTGGTCCTGTCAACCAGACAAAAGACTGACCGGGTGTCTGGTTGACAGGACCAAAACGCGGCCAAAGCTCGGCGTTTTGGTCCGGTCAACAGACCCGTCAGACACCCGTCAGTCTTTGTCTGGTTAACCGGACCAAAATGTCGCGCTTTAGCCACAGCTCGACACTGCAGGGTGTGTATATAGGACAAAAAAGAACATTATGGGGTGGCTATCTACACACTTGGTGTGTAGATAGTTTGAGCCTTCTAAAATAAAGATGAAAGCTTTTGTGTCACACCCCGATATTTCCACGTTTGACCGGTGGGCCCGGTGGGGGAGTATCGTGACGTGGTTGGCAACATTACAGTCAAACAACACAATATTTAATATGCACAGCGGAAGCAAATGAAAGATATATTTCAACCGAATGTAATATTGTAATATCAGTATCACAAATAGTTGAAATTAATCAACAGGTGGATAAAAATAAAATAGGAAACAGTAGTTCAACAGACTTTAGGCTTCTTAACCTTGTGAGACTCTTTTGATGCTAAGGAGAGATCCAGCCTATTACGAGTAGTACCTGCACTTAATCTTTTTGGGAAAATACGTCAATTTACACTGGTAAATACAATTAACCGACTCATTTTTAAAATGATTAAAAATTGATTTGGATGCACATGGCACAAACATTTTTATAACTTGGGATAATTATTTAAATATATAATCTCGTAAAAGGATTACATGTTCCTTATGCGTTCAGTAGCCCGGGTCGTACCGGGTTAAAGATCAATAGACACACCACATTATTTATTTTGGCACTGACGGGTGTACGCCTACACCCCGCGCTTAGGTCGTGGCCATTTCGTAAAATGATGCCAAGGATATCCGGGACATGGTCATTAACCTCCCAAAGGCTTTACGCAAATAAAACAATTTAAACGGGCTGATCAAATGTCAATTAACCACCATACGATGGAAGATTTAATGCCCGACCAAGCGGTATTTTATATACCGTACCCCAAGCCCGTATAGGGAAAATAAGTTAAAAGTATTTACCTTTGCAAGTATAATTCACAAACAGCAAATGCAAGTAGCTTTTACTGGTCCTCCTATTCTGGAACGAAGGTTTATAATAACCTATTAGAATCCTAACGGGTCTTTAATTAAGCCTAAACTTAGACCGGTTAGTTTTAAAAATACGGTTCGTACGCACGATTAAGCGAAGACCGGAATAGAATGTGATTCAGACCCGACAAGTTTGAAAACTTGCCTTATATGGGTAATCTAAGCACATTCTGAATTTTGAGATAAAACCGATAAGGTTTGACCCGTTTCGGCTAATTTATGCAAACTAGTTACATAAACCGAACCGAACGCGCAAGAGGCGTAACGGGTAATCATGAGAGCCATATACAGGTTTCCTAAGTTAATATGCTTCAAATATGTTGTGACATCAGTAAGATATCTATTATTATGCCCTAAACGAATTTAAACACAAACTATGCCCCGTAGGGGTAGTTTGGTCATTTACAAGGTTCTAAAAGAGTTTAAGTATTAACCTGAGTTACAGGTCTGATATAATCAGCAAAATACTTAGTTTACTAAGTTATAACAGTAGGGTAAAGTATATGTGTGAAATTTATCAATTATAACCAAACTATGCACCGTAGGGGCATTTTGGTAATTTCACATAATCCGAAAAGCTCAAAACTGAAGTCTGAGTTAAACAACTTTTTCTTACTGTTAAAATATTATAATTTACCTAAAATATCAGTAGGTATCAACCCTTGTATGTTTAAAATAGTTTTAGTACATACTATGCGTTAAAAACGCTTAAAAAGACGATTAGAAGCCGTTTCCGGGTTCTATATAGAAAGCTGATATTTTTATTAATCCAGAAGGTGTAAAATAATTTATTTCTCATATGAAATCATTAGCAAAAGGTTTTGGGGTCAAAAGATATGTAAAGCTCATTTTATAGCCCAAAAGGGCAAAACCGACAATTACCGGGTCAAGCTTATAACTCTAAGTTATGCTCAGCCTAAAATTAATTAAAAATCTTCAAAAATCCCAAAATAATATATTACATCAGTGGGTAATAAGTTCGATATCAAAAAGTAGGTTTAAATAGGCTATATGCTAATTATGCCGTTTAATCGCTAAAAAGTTTTCTAATTACGCTAATGAGCATAACTCTCAATCTACACCTCAAAATGATGTCAAATTTTGGGTACAAGTTTATATATCAGTAACTAAGGTTTCTACTCTTTTACATTTTCAAAAATCACGTTTTATGGTGAAAAGGGCATAATGGTCAACATATAGGCAATTAACGGAATCATGCATATTAATTGGATAACTATTGAACCAAGGTGTATAATCACAGAGGGTTATACTAGCATGTAACCCGGTCCAATTAAAGCTCTAAGGCATTTCTAAAACATGCTTAAATGGGTCAGAACTGAAAGTCAAAGCAAAAGTCAAATTATGCGACTTTCGGTTCCGAACTGGGTCTCTACTGAAATTTGTCGGGTTGAACATGTTTAGACATGTTCTTACATTCATTACTAAGTTATATTAATGATCAAACAGGTTGTATGGGTTCTACATTGCTAATTATGCATAAATTGTAAATTAAGCATTCTGTTGACTTTTTAATAATAAGTTTGACCCGACATTTGACCTAGTTAGAGTGGGAATCAGAGGGTGCCCTTTTAAGGGTTTAATGCCCACATAATTACCAAATTATAACTACTTTCAATTCGACTAATCACTGGACCATCAATGATTAATCGCTAAGTCAACCGTTAATTACGACGGTTTGACTTTTAAGCTAAAACTAAGTAAAAACTCAACTAAGAAAGGTTAAGCATACTTACTGAAGTACTATGCTCGATTAGTGATCACTTGAGTCTGCTTTGGAGCTCCAGAAATGATCAGAAATGCAGGAGTGAGGTGTGATCAAAATGGTTGCAACAAGGGCCTTTATATAGTGCTTTAAACATCTTAGATCATTGACAACAAGTGCTACAACTGGTAGTGGATCGTCCACATGTGTCCCTAAGTGCCTAGGACTGTTTAGGGGTCGCCCATGTAGTGAAAATATCCCTTATAAGTCGGTTAAATGGTTGGACAGGCTGCTGCCAACGTTTTCTGTAACTGGGGACCTCACGCGGCCCGTATGAGGCTTTGGCAAAGCCTACGCGGCCCGCCTGGAGCCTGACTTTAGGTTTAAACTTTTTCAAGTTGTTGCATCTTGTCCCTTGGCCTTTCGAAAGGTCAACTAAGCTTTTATTTTGCACTTTGAACCCTCCAAATTTACCTATAAGGGCTTCAAGACTTATACCCACTTTGTTAAGTCCTTGGCCACTTGGTTATTACCCGAAAAGTCATAATTTTCAACGTTGACGATGTAACCCCTCGTATACGAATTTGATCATAACTTTCTCATACGATAACGAAACTTTATGAAATTTTTATCGTGCATTCTAGTGAGCATAATTAATTGTTACAAAGCTTCAGGTTTGCTAAAAGGTCACTCAGAGGTATAACTTAAACATGTTGACACATTTAACCCCTGTAGTTTGTAATCTCTCACTTTCTTTCATATTTAGCTTCGTATGATCCATGATTTATTCGTTTGAAGGTATAAACATCATGTAGGGTTATTGTAAAGTATATTTATTCACTGTTGACATTTTGAACTCGTATATTCACATACTTTCCATGTTTGTCAACTTTAGTCCCTCTAGAACATTCTTTCACACGTTCAAGCTTATGACACGTGTCAATACATTATAGGATGTGAATTTTCGAGGTGTTACATCCTCACCCCCTTAAAAGAAATCTCGACCTCGAGATTTACTGAAATAAATAAGGGTACTTTTATTTCATTGTGGACTCAACCTCCCACGTGTATTCGGGACCTCTACGGGCATCCCATTTCACCTTTACAATAGGTACATGCTTCCTTCGAAACTTCTTAACCTGTCTATCCTCGATCGATACAGGTTTTTCAACAAACTTCAAGCTCTCTTCTATCTGCACATCTGTATGTGGTATGACCAGTGATTCATCAGCGAAACACTTCTTCAGATTGCAGATGTGGAATACATTATGAATACCACTGACCTCTTCAGGTAAGTTTAACTTATAGGCAACTGATCCGACACGTTCGATGAACTCGAAAGGTCCTATGTATCTCGGGCTTAGCTTGCCTTTCTTACCAAATCGCATCACTCCCTTCCTGGGTGATACTTTAAGCAACACTTTGTCACCTACCTCGAAGTTAAAAGATTTACGCTTTAAATCTGCGTAGCTTTTCTGCCTATCACGGGCAGCTTTGAGACGGTCACGAATCTGGACAATCTTGTCCGTTGTTTCAAAGACTATTTCCGGTCCTGACAATTGGACGTCTCCAACTTCCGCCCAACAAACGGGCGTTCTGCACTTTCTACCGTATAAGGCCTCGAAAGGCGCAGCCTTAATGCTGGTATGGTAGCTATTGTTATAGGAGAATTCGATTAATGGCAGGTGGTTATCCCAACTACCACCTAAGTCGATCACACATGCACGAAGCATGTCCTCCAACGTTTGGATTGTACGCTCACTCTGTCCGTCCGTCTGAGGATGGTAAGCCGTACTAAAATTTAAGCGCGTGCCCAAAGATTGTTGGAAACTCTTCCAAAAATGTGACGTGTATCTAGTATCTCTGTCAGAGATAATAGCTACTGGTACGCCATGTAGAGCTACAATCTTATCTACGTACAATTGGGCTAACATGTCGGAGCTATAGGTCTCCTTGATGGGTAGGAAATGTGCTGACTTAGTCAGTCTATCCACTATCACCAATATCGTATCATTTCCTTTCCTTGTTTAAGGTAACTTGGTGATAAAATCCATTGTCACCATTTCCCACTTCCATGTGGGAAGTTCAGGCTGTTGTAGCAAACCTGACGGCTTTTGATGTTCTGCTTTGACTTGCGCACACGTCAAACATTTAGCTACATAGGCAGCTACAGACTTTTTCAAGCCTATCCACCAATAGTTTGCCTTTAGATCCTGGTACATCTTATCAGCTCCAGGATGAACGGAATATTTGGAATTATGGGCTTCCTGGAGGATAACCTCCCGAAGTCCCCCATAAACTGGGACCCATATTCGTCCATTCAATCTCAGAATTCCGTCCTTGCCCTGAGATAACTGTTCTTCAGTTACTCCTAGCTTTTCATTAGGATAGTTAGATTCCAACATAGCTTCCTTCTGTGCAGCTAACAACCTTTCGTTCAACCCATTCTTTATTTCAATGCTCTTGCCATTGATTCTGATGGGTTTCACCCTTTCCTTCCAACTCAAGGCATCGGCGACTACATTCGCCTTGCCAGGATGGTATCTTATCTCACAATCATAATCATTCAAAGTTTCCATCCATCGTCGCTGTCTCATGTTCAAATCCTTCTGATTGAACAAATGTTGCAGGCTCTTTTGATCAGAATAGATCACACACTTGATACCGTACAAATAGTGCCTCCATAGCTTCGGTGCAAATACAACAGCACCCAACTCTAAGTCATGGGTGGTGTAATTCTTTTCATGCACCTTTAGTTGACGTGAAGCATAGGCAATAACTTTGTCTTTCTGCATAAGCACACATCCCATCCCGGTGTGTGATGCATCACAATAAACTACAAATTCTTCGATTCCATCAGGCAATGTCAACACAGGAGCATTGCTCAACTTCTGCTTGAGAATATCGAAGGATTCTTGCTGCTTAGGACCCCAATCGAACTTTTCTTTCTTTCTAGTTAAAGAAGTTAGGGGTGCAGCAATCCTTGAAAAATTTTCGATAAAGCGCCTGTAGTATCCTGCCAATCCCAAGAAGCTGCGAATCTCAGTAGGCGTCTTCGGCTCTTGCCAATTCATGACAGCTTCAACTTTAGCGGGATCTACTTGGATACCTTGCTCACTGACAACATGTCCAAGGAATTGGACTTCACGGAGCCAGAATTCACACGTCGAAAACTTGGCATAGAGCTTCTCCTGCTGAAGTAATTTCAGAATACATCGAAGATGCTTCTCATGGTCAGCCTGACTCTTGGAGTAAATGAGAATGTTATCGATGAAGACGATGAGGAATTTATCTAGATAAGGTTTGCAGACACGATTCATGAGATCCATGAATGCGGCTGGTGCATTAGTGAGCCCAAAAGGCATCACTAGGAACTCGTAATGTCCATAACGAGTGTCACACCCCGACTTTCCACGTGTCACCGGTGGGCCCGGTAGGGAGTATCGTGACGTGGTTGGCAACATAATAGTCAAACAACACAATTATATAAATGCACAGCGGAAGCAATTTTAGAGATATAATTCAACCGAATATAATGTTGTGATATCAAGTATCACAATAGTCGATTGTTTATCCACAGACGGATCGAAAAATAAAATAGAAACAATAGTTCAACAGACTTTGACATCTAGAGATTTCGAAACTTGAGTAATGATGCCTGGAGTAGCCAGCCTATTTCGTCTAGCACCTGCACTTAACCTTTTTGGAAAATACGTCAGTTTACACTGGTAAATACAACTCAACTGACTCGTTTTGAAAAGAGTTTGTAAATTGATTTGAATGCACTTCGGCACAAAATATCTTTATAACTTGGGACAATTATTTGTATATAATCTTGTATACAGATTTACTTATTTGCCGTCCATTAGCACCGGTTAGAAGAGCCGGTTTAAGTTAACTGACATGCCACAGGTATAATGCCCACAAGGTTGATTCCTTTAGTGGATTACCAGTTTTTACATAATGCATCTGTCAGGTGTACGCCTACACCCCGTGCTTAGGTCGTGGCCATTTCGTAAAATGATGCCAAGGATATCCGAGACATGGTCATTTAACCCCCAAGGGCCATACATCAAATAATACAGAATAAAGCGGGTTATGTAAATACATTAATCACAATCCGATTTAAATGACTACATACCCGACCAAGCGGTACTTTTATAGTGCCGTATCCCAAGCCCGTATAGGGAAAATAAGTTAAGAGTATTTACCTGAGCAAAGTATCAATCAAATACAGCAAATGCAAGTACTTTTACTGGGCTCCTAATCTGGAACGAAGGTTTATAATAACCTATTAGATTTCTAACGGGTCCTTAATTAAGCCTTAGCTTAGACCGGTTAGTTTCAATGATACGGTTCGTACGCACTATCAAGCGAAGACCGGATAGAATGTGATTTAGACCCGACAAGTTCGGAGACTTACTTAATATGGGTATTTCATACACACTCTGGATTTTGAGATAAAACCGATAAGGTTTGGCCCGTTTAGGCTAGTTTATGTAAACTAGTTACATAAACCGAACCGAACGCGTAATAAGCGTAACGGGTATTCATATGAGCCATTTACAGGTTTCCTAATTTAATATGCTTCATATATGTTGTGACATCAGTAAGATGTCTTTTATTATGCCCGAAACGTATTTAAACACAAACTATGCCCCGTAGGGGTAGTTTGGTCATTTAAAAGGTTATAAAAGAGTTTAAGTATTCACCTGAGTTACAGGTCTGATGTAATCAGTAAAAATACTTATTTTACTAAGTTATAACAGTAGGGTAAAGTATATATGTAAAATTTATCAATTATAACCAAACTATGCACCGTAGGGGCATTTTGGTAATTTCACATAAGCCGAAAAGCTCAAAACTGAAGTCTGAGTTTAACAACCTTTGCTTACTGTTAAGATATTATAATTTGCCTCAAATATCAGTAGGTATCAACCCTTGTATGTTTAATATAGTTATAGCACATACTATGCGTTAAAAACGCTTAAAAAGGCGATTAGAGGCCATTTCCGGGTTTGATACATAAATCTGATATTTTTATATTTCCAGAAGGCTTAAAATAATTTATTTATCATATGTGATCAGTAGCAAAAGGTTTGGAGTCGTTTAGATATGTAAAACTCATTTTATAGCCCGTAAGGGCAAAACTGACAATTACCGGATTAAGCCTACGACTATAAGTTATGCTCAGCCTAAAATTTAATAAAAATCTTTAAAAATCCCAAAATAATATATTACATCAGTGGGTAATAAGTTTGGTATCAAAAAGTAGGCTTAACTAGGCTATATGCTAATTACGCCGTTTTATTAACATAAAGCTTTAATTTTACGCTAACGAGCATAACTCTTAACCTACACCTCAAACTGATGTCAAATTTTGTATCCAAGTTTATATACCAGTATTTAAGGTTTCTAAACTTTTACATTTTCATAAATCACATTTTAAGGTGAAAAGGGCATAATAGTCAACATATGAGCATTTAACGGAATCATGCGTATTAATTGGATAACTAATGATCCGAGGTGTATAATCACAGAGGGTTATACTAGCATGTAACCTAGTCCAAATGAAGCTCTTAGGTATTTCTAAATCATACCAAAACGGGTCAGAACTGAAAGTCAAAGTATAAGTCAAACTATGCGACTTTCGGTTCCGAACCGGGTCTAAACAGGAAATTGTCGGGTTGAACATGTTTAGACATGTTCTTACATTCATTACCAAGTTATATCAATGATCAAACAGGTTATAAGTGTTCTACATTGTTAATTATGCATAAATTGTAATTTTACACATTCTGTTGACTTTTTAAATACAAGTTTGACCCGACATTTGACCTAGTTAGGGTGGGAATCAGGGGGAACCCTTTTGAGGGTTTATTACCCACATAATTACCAACTTATAACTACTTTTAATTCGAGATATGACTGAGCCATTGTTGACTAATCTCGAAGTCAAACCGTAATTACGACGGTTTGACTTTTAGCTAAATAACTAAGCTAAACTTAATCGAGGAAGGTCAAGGGTACTTACAAGGGTCCTATGCATGAGTAGGGATGTCTTGGATCTGCTCCTAAGCTCCAGAAATGCTCCACAATTGCAGATGAAGGTGTGATCAAAGTTGTTGCACATGAGGGCCTTTTATAGTGATTTAATCACCACAATTTGTTGACACATGGTTCTACTAGTGACCACAACTGATCAACACATGTCCCTAGATGTTTAGGAGGCACTTAGGGGTCGCACATGAAGTGAAACATCCGTTTTGGGTTGAGTTTTCGCGTATACAGGCTGCTGTCTGATGATTCTGCATCTGGGCGGTTAACGCGGCCCGCGTAAAGTTTAACCAGACTTTACGCGGCCCGCATGGGCCTTAAAATCAGATTTTCCATTTTCTTGTTTTTGCAACTTGTCCCTTGGCTTCACGAAAGGTCAACTAAGCTTATATATTGCAGTTTGACCCCTTAGTATTTACCTACAAGGGCTTTAAGACTTGTACCCACTTTGCCAAGTCCCTGGACACTTCCGGTTAACCCGAAAAGTCATAACTTTCAATGTTAACGCTTTAACCCCTCGCACACGAATTTGATCATAACTTTCTCATACGATAACGAAACTTTATGAAATTTATATCGCACATTCTAGTGAGCATAAATAACAGTTACAAAGCTTCGGGTTTGTTAAAAGGTCACTCAGAGGTATAACTTAAACATGTTGACACATTTAACCCCTGTAGTTTGTAATCTCTCACTTTTTGCTTCGTATGATCCATGATTTATTCGTTTGATGATATGAACATCATGTAGGGTTATTATGAAGTATATTTATTCACTGTTGACATTTAGAATCCGTATAATCACATATTTTCCATGTTTGTCAACTTTAGTCCTTTTATAACATTTTTTCACACGTGCAAACTTTATGACACGTGTCAACACATTATAGGACGTGAATTTTCGAGGTGTTACAACGAGTTCTAAATGCAGTCTTGTGCACGTCTTCATCTTTAACTTTCAATTGATGATAGCCTGACCTCAGATCGATCTTGGAGAAGTAACTTGCCCCTTGAAGCTGATCGAACAGATCGTCGATTCTGGGCAATGGGTACCTATTCTTGACTGTGACTTTATTAAGTTCACGGTAATCGATGCACAGACGCATCGATCCATCCTTCTTCTTAAAAAATAAGATTGGTGTTCCCCAAGGAGACGAACTAGGTCTTATGAAACCTTTGGCTAGCAATTCATCCAGTTGTGCTCTCAATTCCTTCATCTCTGTTGGTGCCAACCTATAAGGCGCTCTAGCAACAGGTGCTGCTCCAGGGATGATGTCGATTCTGAATTCCACTTGCCTATCTGGTGGTAAACTAGGTAGTTCTTCAGGAAAAACTTCTGGGTATTCAGAAATGACGGGGATTTCTTCAATCTTGGGCTTCGGCTCGTCGATAGTCACTTGTGCCATGTAGATGACACAACCCTTCTTCAAACACTTAGAAGCCTTGAGCATAGTCACTTGCTCAGGCAGTCCATACTGGGTATCTCCTTGAACGGTAAGTGATTCACCAGACGAAGTCTTGATCACCACTTGTTTCTTGTTGCATACAATCTGGGCCTGGTTATGAGATAACCAGTCCATACCCAAAACTATGTCAAAACCGGCTAACTTAAAGGGAAGTAGGGACAAAGAAAAAGAGTGGTTCTTAATGGATATAACACACCCATCTAACACAGTTGAGACGGTTTCTATGGTTCCGTCAGCTAGTTCCACCTCATACTTCACATTTAAAGTTTTAACAGGCAATTTCAACAATTCACAAAACCTAATATCTACGAAAGACTTATCAGCGCCTGAATCAAAAAGTACTCTTGCATAGACATCATTTACAAGGAAAGTACCTGTAATCACATTATCGTCTAGTACCGCTTCCTTCGCATCCATCCTGAAGACTCTGGCATTGGTTTTCTTTCCTTCATCTGCTTTCTTTGCATATTTCGGGCAATTTGTCTTAATGTGCCCCTTTTCGTTGCAACTGTAGCACGTTGCATCTTTCAGCTTCTTGCAATCCAAGGTCTTGTGTTCCTTGGACTTGCATATACCACATGCAAAAGTTCTTGACTGAGTCTGCGAGTTCGACTCCAACCTGCACTTCCCGAAGTGCTGTTTCTTGCAGACTTTGCACTTGGGCTTATCACCAGACTGATGCCCATCCTTTTTAGACTCAGGCCCTTTCCTGTGGTCATTGTTTCCTTGGTGCTTCTTGTTTGACCTTCGTGAACGGTCATCATCACGTTTCCTTTTCTCGCTATCAGTGTTCCTCAGCGATCTCTGTCTGACCGCGTCCAGTGTGAGGGACAAAGATATATCAGTTACAGATCTGAAAGTAGTTGGCCGAGAGGCCTTCACGCTTGCCTTTATTTCTGGGGCTAAACCCCCAATGAAACGAGCTATGCGTTTGGGTTCCGGGGTCACCAGATACGGAACCAATCTTGACAATGTGTTGAAGCTTGTAAGGTAAGCTTGACAGTCGAGGTTCTTCATAGCCAATGATAAGAAATCAGACTCAATCTTTTCGACCTCATGCTGAGGACAGTAGTTCTCCCTGATGAGGGCAACAAATTGCTCCCATGACATGTTGTACAATGGGATCTTCCCAGATGCCTGTATCAACGATCTCCACCAGGCTAAGGCCTCGCCTTTGAACGATTGTGACACAAACTTTACTATATCCCTTTCAGCGCATCCGCTGATATCAACCACCGTGTCCATCTCATCCAGCCACGTCATACAGTCAATGGCTCCTTTCTCCCCAGTGAAATCCCGGGGTTTGCAGGAAACAAAGTATTTATAAGAGCAACCATTGTCACGGGGTACTTGATTCAAAACAATCTTTTGAGATGGAGCACTGTGCTGGTTTGAGGACTGACGATCGTCATCTTTCTTTGGATCTTCCTTCTTGGAGGGTGGCTTGCTGTGAGCCTCAGAGTGTGCTTTAGGCTTTGAATGCGGCGTAGATAGGGTCCTGCTTCGAGTCCCACTATATTCTTCATACTGCCGCTCTAAGGCCTTTGTAACAGCGTCGTCTACTAACGCTTTCAGTTCAGCACCCGTTATATTAATTCGGGCGTTATCATTTTTCTCCCTTGGGTGACTATTAATTTCATCTGAGTCAGCCATTTTAATTTGAACTGTTGCATAAGACAATGACAATAGTTTACTAGGGAGTTTATTATAGAATTGTCTTTTATGGCAATTCATTAACCACGCTAAACATAGACCAGATTTGGTAAATTTGTTAATTATATTTATTTAGGATTTTCATTATAATTTATCCTAAAACAATAACAGTGTTATTAGTAGCACAAAAGGCCTAGTCACAAGGACATTTTCAAAACATAAGCTATGATTTCAGAGAATCAAGGCTCTAAGGTTCGAACATAGTTCTTTACCTTTTTCTGACAGGGAGTTGTAAACTACCACTGTATTTTGGCTCATATGGAAATGAGCAAGGCCCGTAGGCACTATATTACCAATGTATGGTCAAAATATGATCACCTAAATTGATGCTTTAAACCCATGATTCATAGATCATTAAGTTGGGTTAGGAATCCTTTGAAGAATCCTTATATGAGAATGACGTGTGTGATTTTAACGAATCACGTCTGCCAGGAGCGTTAACATGTTTTCAGATGTTAACTGGGATCCGAATCTTTTTAAACAGGTTTTACCATCTTGGCCAACTCTTATAATGAAATGCAGGCTAGGTTATACCTTTAAGATTCTTATTTAATATTTAATAGGCAGATAAATTATAAAGGAATGATTTTTTATTTTATTTATTTCATGTATAATATTTTTATGCATATAATGGCAAAAATGAAATTTATAAACTTAACATTCCATTAATATTAAAAGATTACATATCGCCCTAAACGGGACTTTTAATAGACAATTTACCCACGCAGGGGTTAAACTAAATACACGTCCACGTAGGGACCAATCAATAAAATAAACGTCTTCGCAGGGACTAAAAATACAAGTCCACGCAGGGACTAAGTACAAAGATGAATGTCCACGCAGGGACTTGATTGAAAATAGAAAGTACAACAATACATGTAGGGATTTAATGATCCCTCTTTTTCTTCCCCTTTAGCAATCCTGCTAAGCCCTTGAGGAAGCCTTGACGTTCCCTGCGCTCTCTGTGGAAATATCGTTCTACTTGGTCCAATCTTTGAAGAATTTCTTCCCGTTCTGGCGGGGAAAACCGTGGCGGCTGTGATTGTTGCTGAATTATAGGTCTAGCAAGTATTTGGTACCCATGAGTTGGGTACCCTACTCCCCAAGGAGCTCCATACGGTCCTTCAGGATGAAGGGCATTATAGTTGGCCGCTACCAAGTATGGGTCGGCTTCAGCGTAATTATAGTTGGTGTGAGCCGGCTGCTCAAACGGGTTGTACGCCATTGAACCCGTGTATGCAGGAATCGGGTTATCAAAACCCATCGGTGGTGGCTGCGGTGCAACTGGGTTTGAAGGCCCACCCATTTGCGAGTCTTCCTGCAGTGGCGGATAATGACTGCCACTTGAGTGATGAGGGGTGCTGAAGTGAAAATCCCCTCCTCGCGCAGACATACGTGCGCCCGTTCTCCTACGCCTTGGTGGTTCTGGAGGTGCTAGATGAACTGGCGGCGGTGGAGGTGGTGGCGTGACTGCCACGAATCGTGAATCCCCAGAGGGATCCTGCTGGTGAGGTGAGGAATGGTGCGAAGGCGTGAAGTACCATTCGTGTTGGTTAAACCTCGCCTGATAACTATCTGGACCACCGTAAGGTGATCCGTGGAAAGAAGATCCATCCGAGATCTCGATGGGATGGTTGGGAGTACCGCTTGCAGGTTCGACGGGATCCGTGTCCTCATCCATATCCATAGCACTATCTTCCGAGAAGTGGTCCTCCGGTCCCAATGGGTTAAAACCCACTGGTTCTTGGATATAATTTGCCAGGTTGAACCAGCCCTGAAAAACAGGTGTGGGGTTACCAAAGGGATTGTGCGAAAGGGATCGCTGAAGAGGTATATATGAAGGTTGAGGGTTATCGGGCTCGTTCTCCGAATGTGGCCCAAAAGAGTTACGGTAAGGAGGCGTCGAACTGTGTGAAACAGATCGTCTGGCGGGCTCAAACAGGTTCCCCCTGTTTCCTTGCGGATCAGCACTTGCAGTCATAGAAGGAGTTCGCCATTGCGAAGGCCCGGCTTCGTAATCGTTAGGAGCGCTCATCGGCCCCTTTCCTCGTCCTCCTCTTCTCATTCTTGGTGGCATATTTCCTGTCAATAAAACAAAGATAACCACAAGAATATATAAAATAAAAGACAAAGTAAAAATTTAAAACAAATTTGGATTGTTCCTATGTTCTTTGTCTAGACTCGAAAATTTAAGAATGTGCAATTGTGTAACTGAGATTAAACACAAAAGGCTAGTGTTTAATTCACTCAGCGTTGGCTCTGATACCAACCTGTCACACCCCGATATTTCCACGTTTGACCGGTGGGCCCGGTGGGGGAGTATCGTGACGTGGTTGGCAACATTACAGTCAAACAACACAATATTTAATATGCACAGCGGAAGCAAATGAAAGATATATTTCAACCGAATGTAATATTGTAATATCAGTATCACAAATAGTTGAAATTAATCCACGGGTGGATAAAAATAAAATAGGAAACAGTAGTTCAACAGACTTTAGGCATCTTAAGCTTGCGAGACTCTTTTGATGCTAAGGAGAGATCCAGCCTATTACGAGTAGTACCTGCACTTAATCTTTTTTGGAAAATACGACAGTTTACACTGGTAAATACTTTTAACTTATTTTCCCTTATACGGGCTTGGGGTACGGTATATAAAATACCGCTTGGTCGGGCATTCGATCCTAATCGATTGGTGGTTAGGTATTATCGAGATGACCCGTTTAAAATTATGTTTTGTTTGCTTAACGCCTTTGGGAGGTTAATGACCATGTCCCGGATATCCTTGGCATCATTTTACGAAATGGCCACGACCTAAGCGCGGGGTGTAGGCGTACACTCGTCAGTGCATAAATAAATAATGTGGTGTGTCTATTGATCTTTAACCCAGCACGACCCGGGCTACTGAACGCATATGGAACATGTAATTCTTTTACAAGTTTATATATTTAAATAATTATCCCAAGTTATCAAAAGTTTGTGCCACGTGCATTCAAATCAATTTTATTAAAACTTTTCAAATGAGTCAGTTGATTGTATTTACCAGTGTAAACTGACGTATTTTCCCAAAAAGGTTAAGTGCAGGTACTAAGCGAACTAGGCTGGCTTTCTCCTAGCGTCCACAATAAGTCTCGCAAGCTTGGACGTCAAAACTGTTGAACAATATTTCCTATTTATTTTTTATCCGTCTGTGGATTAATTTCAACTGTTGTGATACTTGATATTAAAATTTATATTCGGTTGAAATATACCTTTCTTTTGCTTCAGCTGTGTATATTAAATATTGTGTTGTTTGACTGTAATGTTGCCAACCACGTCACGATACTCCCCCACCGGGCCCACCGGTCAAACGTGGAAATATCGGGGTGTGACATTTTGCCAATTTTTTGTCTGTTTCTAAAATGAAATTGTCATTATTCTGTCATGTTACCAAAAGGCAAATGAAAGGTCGGCTACACCACCGACCTTTCGTTATAAGATTAGGGCAGTGGGGGTGGATCGTTAATCCACCGTGATAGTCAAAGTCCACGCGTGGTAAAATAACAATTCACACCCCCACCATCAATTTATAACGCGTGGAACATTCCAATTTCTTTAATGCGTGATGATATGATTTTGTGAAAGGAATTGTTGGTTGGGGGGAAATTGTTGGGTGTGGTGGTGAGTGATGACTGTTGCCACTAAAAAAAGTTGTGAGTGATAGAAAAATGGTTGCTGACATGGCGGAACATAATTGGATATTTATGATTGATGGAATTTCATCCCTAGTGACCACCCCACTCCCCTTGTATAAATAAATTGTGATTTATAATGTAAGCCTTAGAACTTTCTAGAGGCATGCAGTTAACAACCAAAAAGACGAAACGTGCCCTAAACAGTGGCGGAGCCACACTTTGAACAACGGTGTCGCCCGACACCATTAAATTTTGTGTAGCAAATACAACGTATAATAGGAAAATTTGAGCGACACCATTGTCTTTTTACGAGCGACACCATTGTCTTTTTTCAAACAACACCATTGTTTTGTTTTCTTCTAAAAGAATTAGATAATAAACAAATTTATAGTTCAAAAATTTAGCCTAATTACTTGAATTTAATTAGTATCCTTTAAAATCATTTTTTATTTACCTTATTATAGTTAAATGAAACTTTTAACTCTAAATTGTTTACTTAACTGTGTTGATTGCATAATTTTACCGTCATGAAATATATACATCCTCGCCATCAACCTCTACGACCTCGCCGCGAAGCACATGCTCGAATACTAGTTAAAAACATTATGAATCGTTTTCAAAACATGAAAATGTGTACAGAGCAACTGATAAATGAAAATTTTTATATATTTCAAATGACTTTGTAATTTTATTATGTGTTTTTATTAATTGACAGTGTACTTTTACTGTGATATTTGCTTTTATTATGTGATTCGACCCGACTAGATCCGAACCGATCTAAAAAGTTCGACTCTGGGTTACTATAAACAAAAAATGACACCATAAGAAAAATTTTCTGACTCCGCCACTGGCCCTAAAATGCAATTTCAGTTTTCAGGTATAATACAATACATCACATATTTCATTTGGAAACAAATAGAAAAAAAAACAAGTTTCTACTTTTCCTCAACTCACGTTTCACTTTTCAACCAACCAATTGCTTGGCCAACTAACAAACAAAACAAATAATTTCGTCTTAGATTTTAGCAACAAAAAAAAAAGTTCTATCTCAATATATGCAACCGAACATATTTACAACAGATTAACTGATTTTGCTTGCGAGACAATTTTTGCAACTGTTTGCGACTGTCATTGTGACCAATCATAAATGCATCACCTAGATCGTCTGGTTCACTTGTCGCATGTAAAAAAACACTAGATATTATATTACGGTTATATATACTTCTTTAAATGCCTAAGACCATGTGTAGTGGTAATGTGTTATAATGCCACCACCATGGGGCATTATCCGACACGTGGCGTCCTAGTCAGCGATGGGGCATTATAGCAAAAGTGGCGTAGTGGGGCATTATGCCAATAACCCCCATATTATTTTTAATGAAAAAAAAAACATGTGGGTGTGTCAGAGCATGGGTAATTTGATTGGTGGGTCTTAGTGGTCCAAGCTACCAACATCACATGTGTCAGAAACAATTTTTGCAATTCGGCGTTTTAAACATAACGCCAAAAACATTTTTTTCCAAAAGTAACGCCCCAAAACGCCTAGTGTAGTGGGGGAGGGGGCGTTTTTTTTTCAATTTTTTTTAAAACAACGCCCCACTACGGGTGGTCTAATAAGTATGCCGTTCTTTTGAAACAAAGATAGGAGTTTAGTGACAATTTTATAAATACCAAGAAATTGTAATCTATTATCTACTTATATATAAAAGGAAAAGTAGAGCTAATGTAAGTTTGCATACTTGTCAAACATTTAGGCATGCCACGTAGGATATGCTGATGTCATAATTATTAAATATATTTATATTAACAAATAATCTATATAATATTCAAACCATAATTTCAAAATTTGGCTCCACTTTCAAATTTTAAACCACACTTTCAGGCTCCACATTCAAATTTCAAACCACACTTTCTTTCTTTCATTTACACATAATTTTCTCTCTCAATTCCTCTTCATTTCTTCTCTCTGGTCTGAAACCCACCAAACCACGATAACACTATGAACCGCCTATCTATTTTCGTGAATCACTCCAGCATCAATTTGAACTTATTAGTGCAAAATCAAACTTCGATTTGAACAAAGGAAGGATTTAGGTGATGAAACCCCCAAAAAGTGATGGTAATTGGTTCAAATCCACACATAAACATCAAAGGCAAAGCTTCAACAACTGCATCAACAACCGTGAAACTACTGTTGGATTCAACAGAGGTACCATTTTCACAACCAAGTTCATGTTTCAGGTAACTTTTTCTCCATGTTGATTGTATTTGCCCTAATCAGACCTCTCGTCTTCTTCAATCTTCCATATGTGTTGTAAAACACTCACATCCTCACTTTGTTGTATTTTTTTATTAGGGTTTAGATTTGATTACGTTGGCAAGGATGACCCCTGCTGGTTCACGATCATTGTTGCTGTAAAACCCTTGGTAATCTCCTTAAATCATCGTAATATACCGCTTTTAGCATATGAGCATAGTGATAAAATTAAAATTTATTTAAGTCTTCTTATGAAACATGTTCAATTTATCGATTATTCTTTTAGTTTTGAAGGATATTGTGAAACAGAGATGGAGTAGAAAACAATTTGGACTTTCTGATAAGTGCTCAAAGAAATAGCAAAGGCATGTTGTTTCCAAAGGTAAAATAATACATTTTACGGTTTCAAAATGATTCATAATTCAGTTGTTGATTTGAATTGTTATTGCCCTCACTACAATATTGCTAATTAGGCCATTCTCTTAATCGCAGAGGTTGATACAATTAAGTATTGTTTTTAGTCATATTGTTGATTACTGCTAATTTTCATTCAAAAATTCATTTTGTGTCTATTGTGATTTGTTTACAGAATGAATTAACACATCATGTATGTAACAGGAGGTGAAATTGTCCGTTGCAGTGTGTGTCATGAAGTTACAGATGTAGTTTTTACTATTTCAGAGCGTTATTGTTTCGAAAATTGAATCTCAGCCTTCTTCAATGGTTAGTCTCTTTATCGTCTACCTCTGTGTGTTTCTCAAAGTTTATGGATCGAATCTCATTGTCTGTTGATTGATTCTAATGTATTTCTGTTTGTGTGATCTGTAATTTCTGTTTGCATATTTACAAAGCTGTTCAATTTGATTGTTTTAATGTGTATGTCCTCTTTTGTCTGTAACAACTTACATCGCATAAAGTCGTACATGATGCCAGCTTTGACATCTCTTGGTGAATCATTAGATATGTACCATAAAGTTGTGGCTGCAGTATGTGACGGCACAACTGCTAATATCGAAAATAAGGATGATGATGAAGAACCGGTATGATTTCTATATCGTTTAACAAAGCGGTGGTCTTCTTTTAGTATTTATGTGGTCTCTTTTAATTTCAGGCTAATGAGTGCAAATTGGAAAACGGATCCGTAGATGAGGTTCAGCAGGCATGCTATCTATCTATTTTTTGTATTTTTATTTTCTTTTTGTTTACTTCCATTTTATGAATTCTTATAGATTATTATAATTTTGTTATAGGCTGATGAGAGCAAGCTTACAACAGCATCATCAGATCATGTGGACCAAGTATGTTATTTGGTATTTTAAATAATTTTTATAACATTTATTAATAAGTTCTAAAATAATTGTGAATTAGGTGGTAAAATCCGAGACGTGTCCTAAAGAAGAGGTAGACCCTACAGTGAAGAACAAATCTCCAAAATCAGTTATGAGTAACGGAGTAAATGAGACAGTTAAGGAAGAAGCATCAGTTGACCAAGATTCAAAGAAACTAGAGGAAGAAAAAACTCAAGAATCGCTTAATAAATAAGACACTGACGATTATGATGCTGACAAGTTGGTGAAAGAAAAATCACAAACAGAAAAGATTGTCGATAAAAGTGAAACAGAAGCTGATTGTTCTCATGTTGAAGGTGGTTGAGCCGCAAACACTTTTTTGAATGTGTGCCATTTCCTAGATATATATATATATATATAACCCTGAGTGCTGGGGCGGATCCATGTACTAAGGTACGGGTTCACACAAACCCACTGAGCGTCAATTTATTTTATTAAAAAGAATATATAAAAAAAGTGAGTGCACCCATAAATTAATATGAAGTGAACCCATATAACAAAGTAAGTTAGTGTTTCAGTGGTTAAATCTTCGTTGCGGAATTTCACTTTTCATGAACTCGCTGTGGCGACTGCTGGCTTTTGTCCTGGTAAGTGTTTGTTCCCATGATGTTATTATTTTTTTATAATATTTCAAGTAAATTGGATTTTGATAATATAAGGAGTAACTCTTTGTGGTTTTAAAAAATCATGAGGCAGACCGAGTCTTCTAAGTTGAGGCGCAAAGCGTAAAAGCGAACTGACCATAGGGTTCCGATTTGCCGATGAATTTTGTAGTGGTGTTTTTTATGTCAGTTTGCTAGACTTGAAGATAAGCGAAGTTTTCAATCATTTTATTTTGTTTAACAGGTTTTGTGCCCAAGCTGAGTTTTTTTAACAGGTCAGCTTTAAAGTTTTTAACTTTTATGTTTAAAGAAAGTTATATTAAAACTAAATTCTCAGATCATTATGCCATCTTTTTAATGAGCTATGTAGTTACTACAAGTGAAATTACTAAGTTTTTAATTTTTTATCATTGCTGTTGGAATTGCAAGTTGATGGTAAATTTACCAGATGCTCCAAACAGGGAGAAAATATTAAGAGTGATATTGGCAAAAGAGGAATAAAAGAAAAGAGTCATGCAAGAGAAGTGGAAAAGTCTAATTTGCAAGAAAAGTCAAAGGTCTTACATCTTGACTTTGACTTTGTTAGTCAATGAATTTTTTAACAGAATCGACACTTTTAAATTGTTGGTCTATAAATGCAGGTAAGCCAAGAAGCTGAAATCAAGAAGTTAAGAAAGAGTTTGACTTGCATAAGGGTATCCCTCTGATGAGGAGTGGCATGGATACATTAATAATGACGATAGAGTGCTACTTAAGGTATATGAGCTGCTACTTTCTTTTCATTATGTTTCTGTAACACCTCGAAAATTCACGTCCTATAATGTGTTGACACGTGTCATAAGTTTTGAACGTGTGAAAGAATGTTCTTGAAGGACTAAAGTTGACAAACATGAAAAGTATGTGAATATAAGGGTTCAAAATGTCAACAATGGATAAATATACTTTACAGTAACCCTACATGAGGCTCATACCCTTAAACGAATGAATCATGGATCATACGAAGCTAATTGTGAAAGAAAGTGAGAGATTACAAACTACAGGGGTTAAATGTGTCAACATGTTTAAGGTATACCTCTGAGTGACCTTTTAGCAAACCCGAAGCTTTGTAACGATTAATTATGCTCACTAGAATGCACGATAAAAATTTCACGAAGTTTCGTTATCGTATGAGAAAGTTATGATAAAATTTGTACGTGAGGGGTTAAAGTGCCAACGTTGAAAATTATGACTTTACGGGTGAACATAAAGTGACCAAGGACTTAACAAAGTGGGTATAAGTCTTGAAGCCCTTATACGTAAATTTGAAGGGCTCATAATGCAAGAAATAAAGTGGAATGCCCTTCCGAAGGACCAAGAGCCAAGGATGCAATAATGGAAAAGTTTGAAATCTGACAGCAGGACTCAGGCGGGTCGCGTAAGCCTTAACAGAAACTTACGCGGGCCGCCTCCGATCCCCAGATACAGAAAGTTGGGACAGCAGCCTGTTTAAACGCAATAACCGACTTAAAAAGATATTTTCCACTCCATGGGCGACCCCTACATGCTTTTAGACCTTAGGGGCACTTGTAAATGATCTGGGAACAATGCTAGACTTGTGTGGCATGATCATAAGCAACAAAAATCACTATAAAAGGCCCTTATGTTGCAACAATTTGATCACACCTTCCATCTGGATTCTTGAAGACTTCTGGAGCTCCAAAGCAGACCCAAGTCATCCCTAGTCGTGCATAGGACTTTGGTAAGTACCCTTGGTCTTCCTTAATTGAGTTTTACTTAGTTATTAGCTTAAAAGTCAAACCGTCATAATTAACGTTTGACTTAGCGATTAATCATTAATGGTCCAGTGATTAGTTGAATTGAAGGTAGTTATAAGTTGGTAATTAAGTGGGCATTAAACCCTTAAAAGGGCACCCTCTGATTCCCACTCTAACTAGGACTTTTGTCGGGTCAAAGTTGGTATTAAAAAGTCAACAGAAACTTTAATTGCGAATTAACATGTAATTAGCAATGTTGGTAACGTGTAACCTGTTTTATCACTCTCATAACTTAGTAATCAATGTTTGAACATGTCTAAACATGTTTGATCCGACAAATTTCAGTATAGACCCGGTTCGGAACCGAAAGTCGCAAAACTTTGACTTTTGCTTTGACTTCAGTTCTGACCCGATTTAGTATGATTTGGAAATGCCTTAGAGCTCCCTTAGGACCAGGCTACATGATAGTATAACCCTCTGTGGTTGGTTTGTTGATTGTCCGATTCGTTTACATATTTCCGTTAATTGCCTAATGTTGACCAATATGCCCTTTTTACCATAAAACGAGAATTTTGGATATGTGAGAGGACAATAATCTTTATTACTGATTTATAAACATGTCCCTAAATTTTCACATCAGTTTGAGGTCTAGATTATGAATTATGCTCAATGACGTAATTAGAACGCTTTTTAGCAATTTAACGGCGTCATTAGCATAAAGCCTATCTAAACCCAATTTTCGACACCAAACCTTTTACCCACTGATGTAATATAATATTTTGGGATTTTTAAATATTTTTAATTATTTTTAACCTGCTCATAACCTAAGGTTATGGCGTTGATTCGGTAAATACCGATTATACCCTTTTTAGTTATAAAATGAGTTCTACATAATATTTTGACACCAATCCAATTGCTACTGATTTTATATAATAAATGTAGTATTTTGAACTTTAGAACCTGATCAGAAAACTCAGATTTCCGGTATAACCCGGAAATCGCTTAAAATGGATTTTTAAGCGTATTAAACACCTAGTATGGGTTTAAAACCATTTTGTCATATAAGACTTATCACCAACTGATATAACCTGATAAATTAAGTTATTTTACAGATGTATTCGGAACCGAATCTCAGAATTTCACTTAATCTCTTTTATAACCTTTAAAATGACCAAAGTACCCCTACCGGGCTTAAATTGAGATTAAACTCGTTTTGGGCATAATGGAAGATATCCTACTGATATCACAACATATTTAAAGCATATTGACTTAGGAAACCTGTATATGACTCTTAAAGTTACCCGTTACGCTTCTTACACGTTCGGTTCGGTTTATGTAACTAGTTTGCATAAACTAGCCGAAACGGGTCTAACCTTATCGTTTTTATCTCAAAATCTAGAATGTGGTTAGATTACCCATATTATACAAGTCTTCAAACTTGTCGGATCTAAATCACATTCTATTCCGGTCTTCGCTTAATCGTGCGTTTGAACCATATCTTCCTTTAAAACTAACCGGTCTAAGTTTAGACTTAATTAAAGAACCGTTAGGATTCTAATAGGTTATTATAAACCTTCGTTCCAGAATAGGAGACCCGGTAAAAGCTACACGCACTTGCTATTTGTGATTGATACTTGCAAAGGTAAATACTTTTAACTTATTTTCCCTATACGGGCTTGGGGTGTGGTATATAAAATACCGCTTGGTCGGGCATTGAATCTTTAATCGAATAGAGGTTAAATCATTGATATGCTCCGTTTTGAAATGTTTTGTTTGCTTAAAGCCTTTGGGGGTTTAATGACCATGTCCCGGATATCCTTGGCATCATTTTACGAAATGGCCACGACCTAAGCACGGGGTGTAGGCGTACACCCGTCAGTGCCAAAACAAGTATATTGTGGTGCGTCTATTGATCTTTAACCCGGTCTATGGATCGGGCTACTGAACGCATAAGGAACATGTAATTCTTTTACAAGATTATATTCAAATAATTATCCCAAGTTATAAAAAGTTTGTACCACGTGCATTCAAATCAATTTTATTAAACCTTTTCAAAATGAGTCAGTTAATTGTATTTACCAGTGTAAACTGACGTATTTTCCCAAAAAGGTTAAGTGCAGGTACTAAGCGAACTAGGCTGGCTTTCTCCTAGCGTCCACAATAAATCTCGCAAGCTTGGATGTCAAAACTGTTGAACAATGTTTCCATTTTATTTTGATCCACCTGTGGATTACTTTCAACTATTTGTGATACTTGATATTACAATTTATTAAAGTTGAAATATATCTATCTTTTGCTTCCGCTGTGCATTTAAATATTGTGTTGTTTGACTATAACGATATCAATTACGTCACGATACTCCCCACCGGGCCCACCGGTAAGACGTGGAAATATCGGGGTGTGACAGTTTCTTTTCATCCGCCTGATGTTTCTTTTCATTATGGATGGATATTTGATATTTGAGCTTAGCACGTTGTCACACCCCGATATTTCCACGTATTACCGGTGGGCCCGGTGGGGAATATCGTGACGTAGTTGATATCATCATAGTCAAACAACACAATTTAAATGCACAGCGGAAGCAAAAGATGAATATATTACAAACCGATATAAAGTAATATCAAAGTATTACAAACGGAATGTAAAGGATCCACAGGCGGATCAAATAAAAGATAAAAAGATCATTGTTCAACAGACTTTAACATCTAAAGCTTGCAAGACTTGATTAATGATGCTAGGAGTAGCCAACCTATTCCGTCTAGTACCTGCACTTAGCCTTTTTGGAAAATACGTCAGTTTACACTGGTAAATACAATTAACTGACTCATTTTGAAAATGTTTTAGAAAATTGATTTGAATGCACATGGCACAAAATATCTTTTATAACTTGGGACAATTATTTAAAAATAATCTTGTATACAGTTTTACTTATTTGTCGTCCGTCAGGGCCGGTTAGAAGAGCCGGACAAGATTAACTGACACGCCACAGGTATAATGCCCACAAGGTTGATTCCTTTAAGTGGATTACCAGTTTTTACATAATGCAACTGTTAGGTGTATGCCTACACCCCGTGCTTAGGTCGTGGCCATTTCTTTGAATGATGCCAAGGATATCCGGGACATGGTCATTTAACCCCCAAAGGCCATACACCAAATAATACATATTAAAACGGGTTATGTAAATACATTAATCACAATACGATTTAAATGACTACACACCCGACCAAGCGGTATTATTATAATACCGTATCCCAAGCCCTTATAGGGAAAATAAGTTAAGAGTATTTACCTGAGCAAATTATTCAATTTATCTCAACCGTATTTAATCAGCAAATGCAGATAGCTTTTACTGGGCTCCTAAATCTGGAACAAAGGTTTTTAATAACCTCTTAGATTCCTAACGGGTCTTAATTAAGCCAATGCTTAGACCGGTTAGTTTTAAAGGAAGATATACGGTTCAAACGCAAGATTAAGCGAAGACCGGATTAGAATGTGGTTTAGACCCGAAAAGTTTGTATACTTGTATAATATGGGTAAACTAAACACATTCTGGATTTTGAGATAAAAACAATAAGGTTTGACCCGTTTCGGCTAATTTATGCAAACTAGTTACATAAACCGCACCGAACGTGAATAATGCGTAACGGGTAACCAAATGAGTCATGAACAGGTTTCCTAAGTTAATATGCCTTAAATATGTTGTGATATCAGTAAGATACCTTCCATAATGCCCAAAATGGATTTAAACTCAAATTATGCCTCGTAGGGGTATTTTGGTCATTTAAAAGGTTATAAAAGAGATTAAATATAAATCTGAGTTTCAGGTCTGATATAATCAGTAAAAATACTTAATTTAATAAGTTATATCAGTAGGGTATTACATATATGTGAAATTTATTGTTTATAACCAAACTATGCACCGAAGGGGCATTTTGGTAATTTCACATAAGGTTTAAAGGTCAAATCTGGAAATCTGAGTTTATAACTTTTGCTTACTATTAAAGTATAAAAATTTACTAAAAATATCAGTAGGTATTAAGTCTTATATATTTAAAATAGTTTTAATACATACTATGCGTTTAAAACGCGTAAAAAGACGGTTTTAAGCGATTTCCGGGTTTTATAAGAAAAGCTTATATTTTTATCATTCAAGAAGGCTTAAAATATTTTATTTATCATATAAGATCAGTAGAAAAAGGTTTGGTATCAAAATGATTTGTAAAACTCATTTTATAGGCCAAAAGGGCAAAACCGACAATTACCGAATCAAAGATATAACCCTATGTTATGCTCAACCTAAAAATAAATAAAAATCTTCAAAAATCCCAAAATATTATTTTACATCAGTAGGTAAAAAGTTTGGTATCAAAAATTGGGTTTAGATGGGCTCTATGCTAATTACGCCGTTTAATTAATAAAAAGTTTTCTAATTACGCTATTGAGCATAACTCTTAATCTATACCTCCAACTGATGTGAAAATTTAGGAACATGTTTATAAATCAGTAATAAAGATTATTGTCCTCTCACATTTTCAAAATTCTTGTTTTAAGGTCAAAAGGGCATTATGGTCAACATTTAGGCATATAACGGAAACATGCATATGAATCAAATAACTAATGAACCAAGTTGTATAATCACAGAGGGTTATACTAACATGTAACCTGGTCCTAATAAAGCTCTAAGGCATTTCTAAAATATGCTCTAATGGGTTAGAACTGAAAGTCAAAGCAAAAGTCCACTTATGTGACTTTCGGTTCCGAACCGAGCTTAAACCGAAAATTGTCGGGTTGAACATGCTTAGACATGTTCTTACATTAATTACCAAGTTATATGAATGATAAAACAGGTTGCATGGCTTCTACATTGTTAATTATGGGTTTATTTGAAAAATTGCTTTCTGTTGACTTTTTCTAATCAAGTTTGACCCGACAATTGACCTAGTTAGAGTGGGAATCAGAGGGTGCCCTTTTAAGGGTTTATTACCCACATAATTACCAACTCAAAGCCATTCTTAATTTGAGAATTGACTGGACCATTAGTGATTAATCACTAAGTCAAACCTTAATTACGACGGTTTGACTTTAGGCCATTTAAACTAATAAAACTGAATTAAGAGAGGTTAAGAAAGCTTACAAAGGGTCCAATGGACTGAAATTAACTCAGGGGAGGTTCCATTTTGCTCAGGACCCTTTTGAATTTGAGAGAGAGCCAAATGCAAGAATGATGTGTATGTGAAATGGAGAAATCATGGCCTATTTATAGTTTTGGAGGGCTCACGGGTGATCGACAAGTGTTGGGGAAAGATAACCAGATCACAACAAGTGTAAACTGGTTTTATGAATCAGTTGGCAGGCCCATAGATTGAAGAATGAGAGTATGGAACCTAGTTTAAACACAAACCAGCAACAAAACCAGTTCTGCAGCTGTTTCTGCAGTTGTACAGATCTACGCGGCCCGCGTAGATGATCTGTATGGGCTACGCGGCCCGCCTACAAGTCAGATCAGCAAAATAAGACTTTCAGCATATGCAGTTTCAGCCCCTGTACTTAATAAATGTTATTTCTGACACATGTAAGGCCCGTTAACCTCATTTCAAGGCTCTACTATGATTCCTAAACATAGGGGACATGAAACATGCTCAAAAACATGCCGGATGTCGGTTCGTTTGGTCGTACGGTCACGTTGTTCGGCTAATTACGACGAAACACGAACGAACGCGAAAAACGATCCAAATTACGCGAAGAATGGAATTTTATCACGCCGATCACTAAAATAAAATATTTTAATGATTACATAAATTTTTGGGTGTCCGGATATATCCAGAATGTAAGATATGCGCGAAAATGCAAACTTGTGCACTTTTTGACACTTTTAGTCCCTGCATGACTTAAAAGTTTATTTTTGCGCACGAAACACCTCTAAGCCTATATCTAAGCTATATAAAGGATAATTAGGGCATGTTTAACTCATGTTCATATTCCAGAAGGTCCGATAACATACGAATCGACATACTTTTGCAGTTTGACGCAAATAGTCGTTTAATCGCACAAAGTAGCGCGAAATGTCGTTTAATGATATCCAAGCCTTCCATGGCCCATAATGGGAATTCCCAAGCATGAGTTTAATTATTGCTACGCTCTCGATCGCTTAAATGGTCACCAAAAGGCGTAGATTCAAAAGTTGACGCTTTTGGTCCCTCTAATGCATAAACTAGCGCACATCATCGTTTAATAGCCTCGAAGCCTTATCTAATTCATATTAGGAATTCTTAAGAGTATTATTAATTATCACGATACTTTGGGTTCGCTAAAAGGTCATTCAGAGGTATAATTAAACATATTGACACTTTTAACCCCTTAAACTTACAAAGTTGCGCGTAACGTCACTTAAAGGCATAAAAACCTTGGACGGCCAATAATTGGCATTCCCGAGAGTATAATAAAGTATCATGAAGCTCCCATTTTGTTAAAAGGTCACTCAGAGGTAAGAATTAACATGTTGGCGCGTTTAACCCTTCATTGCTCAATCTTTCAATTAATTACGCAAGCGGCTACACTCGATCAACAAGTGGCCCATTTGTGAATATAAATACCGTATGAGGTTATTTAGAAACTTATTTTAGGTATGCTAACACTTCCAGTCCTTCCATAATCAAAGTTTTCGATTTTTCGAAAAAATAGTCCCTTAATTTCAATGTTTGACTTCATTAGGGTTTATTACACGTGTCAATACATCATTGGACGTGATTTTACGAGGTGTTACACACGTGCAGATGGTGGCGGGTCAAGGGTTTTCAGTGGTTTAGTTCTACTATGCAACTGAAACCAAAGCGCTTTATAAGGCGGTCGCAGGCCCTCAATCGGCGATGGTGGCTGCAACTATTGGTTGAGTTAAGCAGTTTTGAAGATAGGTATATATCTTAACTCTATCCGTATCATTTAAGTCAAGGTTAGTTATCTCAGACCTTAAAACGTAAATTGTTAGTAATGTTTTAACAATATGGAGACGATAAATCAGGTGTTTTACCTCTTTAAAAGTCCAAGTTTGATGTATATTTTAGTAATATTTGTTAGGTTTTGATATTGAGTTGTAAGTTGATGTTGAAATATGGACGATTTGCAGTATAAAGAAGTGATGGGTAAATGGTCTTTCAAAACAATGTCCTTATTTAGCATTATTCTTTTATTTGATATTAGGTTATCAATAGGTTATATATACTGAGATATATTTGTTTCTGTAAAGCTAATATGCAAACCCAAAAGCTTTAGTGCTAGACATTAGTAAATGTTGTTTTGTAGGAACTAAATTTATTGCAGGATAAGTGTTCGATTAAATGCCTAGCTGAGAGTTGTATGCCATTTTCCCAGCTTCAATCAATGGGAGTGGATACAAGGATGGATATTTCTTTGTTTTCGACAATATACATTTTATATATTTTTGTACTCTGGTATTCTTAGGCATGTAAAGGAGGGCACGTTATGGAAAGATCTGCTATTCAACAGAGTTAAAGTTCTACCATATGGACCTATAAACATTAAATAATTTCACATCATATAATGCGAATGCTAGATGTGAAATTATTTAATGAATTCACATTCGCGTGTTAAATTTATATTTTTTTTTGTAGATTTGTCGCAATGTTGTTAGCATTCTTCTTTACTTTATCGAAGCTTACTAAAGTAATGGATGATAGAAAACAGAGTGTTGATGCTGAATTCAAAGCATCAAGTCAATGTAATTGGTACTAATTTTTCAAGTTTTACCCTAATGATTGATATTTTTGTAGTTATATGTAACTATGATTTGATTAGTGCTAAATGTGTTTATTATTAAGTTCGAAAAAATATACAGGTGGATATTGGGAAAAAAGAAAAGAACAAAATTGGGAGGAATGGTCGAATATATTTGGCGAATTCAACAAAGACGTTATTAAATCTACAGTCAGAACCTGAATTGTGAAGGTAACGATCTTTGTGTTTGATAATATGCCAGTCTTTGATTAACAATAATTGAAAACGAAATTAAATTTATTTTAACCCTTTAGTAGATCAACACATTCACTACCAGTCTACATAATGGTCGTAACCTTAGGTTGTTCAACACTATCAAGATTTGGGATAGCCTGAAAGGGGTGTGACTTTGATCCCGACAATGGGTATTTAGGGTCCTGTTTGACTGGTTTTACTCGAGTCTTCAAGTATAGTTTTAAGACGATAAACCAAATTGTTAGGGTCGACCAGTATAGGTCAAAGATTTTTTTTAGACATTAAACTACATGATGATTGTGGTCTGTGAATGTGTTGATCTACTCATTAGGAAAAGAAACCCCTGGCGAGAATTGGTCGTTTGCTTCTATTGAATTGGTTTACTTAAAGTTCTCATATACAACTTTGTAGAGCATCATTGGAATTGTTCTTTTTTGTTTTGCGTTTGAATTTTCCAGTCACATCAATTATAAAATATTTCTTTCATCCTATTGATGTTTGTTTTTATGAAGAAGGGACATGGTTGATAGATAAAATATTAGGCCTAACTATCATGCTGACTTTTTGGCGAAGAATTTGAATACAACTTTATTTATTGGTATTTATTTACCCCCTGAAATACAGCTTTATTTATTGGTAATTATTTACAACCCCCCCCCCCCCCCCCCCCCCCCCCCCCCCCCCCCCCATACACACACAGTTATTTTTGGCGTTTCAACTGTTAATGAGACTCTTGCTTATTTGAACTTGGGTTTTGTATATGGAGCAACTATTATTGTGTACCAATCACATCCTACATCAAAGTGATGGTCCATATATATTTTATATGAGAACTTCGACTAAAAAAACAAACAAACTGGGCTACTTTAGCTTGAGACAATACATAGACAGGTGTAATTTTGACCCGTTTACTTATAAATGGGTTTGGTCAAACAAATCAAACATAAAAAGAACCTTAAAGAAGACTTGTTCAAATGGGTCGAGCGGGTTGAAAGTTGCTAAAAAGTTTCTTTTAGTGCATAATTTACATATTTAGATTACTATTGGATAATAGAAAGTTTTTGCGATCTCAATGGTATGTATTATGTAATAAAAAATTTGCTATTTTTGGATCATGATTTGATGTTTTGTGTTAGAATTATGTTACATTGCTTAAAAAGTGGAGGAATATTAGGCTTTTTATGTGATGTGGTTGGTAGATTGTAATGATAGACTCATCAAGAAAATTAAAAAAAAAATCTTGTGACTTTTGTAGCCTGAACAAGACACAGATGAAGTGTATGCACAAATCACTTTACTCCATGAGATAGATGTAATACTTTGCTTAATTTAATTACTTTAAAAGTTTAAACTAATTCAAAATCATGTTTTTCTCACCTTAATGTTGCATTTTTTTTGCAGGAAAGCAAGCCTACAAGTCTCCATGAATGCCTACCCGAGACCCCGAGGCCAATCGTGCAATCTTTCTGCAAAGTCTTGACCGATTTGGATACGAGCACACATGGTTGGTTTTCGGTGCTCCGAAAGCACGCTACCAAGTGCATGCCTGCATTGGTAAATTCGCTATTCTTTCTGTTTTTTAATAATTATTTGTTTTTTTATGGTCTTGTGTTTACTAAAATTATATGTTCAGGACATGACTCAACCAAATCCTACTCAAGACTTATTAGCGCTTGATATACATGGCGCCGAGTGGAAATTTAAGCATATCTATAGGGGTCAACCGAGACGGCATCTACTTACAACAGGATGGAGTACCTTTGTTACTAATAAGCGATTAGTGACAGGCGATTCATTTGTATTTGATAGGTATTATTATTATTATTTTTAAATTCAATCATTTAGGTATAAAGTTTGTAGATGTTACCTTATTTTGACTTAAATATCGGTGTTTACAGGGGAGAAAACGGTGAGATGCGTGTCGGGGTTAGACGTCAGGCGCGTCAACAAAGCTCAATGCCTTCTTCGGTAATTTCTAGCCAGAGTATGTATTAGGGCGTGCATGCAACCGCATCGCATGCGGTTCAAACTCAAGTCCGGTTTACAGTTTACTACAAACCAAGGTATGATTAATGATGCCTCAGTTACTTGAAAAAAGTGATATTTCGACTGTTTTAATATAACATTTGGTAAATGTTTATCTGTTTTTTTTAGGACAAGTCAATTCATCATCAGTTTAAACAAGTACATAGAAGGTACAATAATTGAAGTTTAAGACATGTCGCCTCAATGGGAAGACTCCAAGTGGCGATCACTTAAGGTTGATAAATATTTGTATAATATAAATTATATAATAAATGGTTGATGTCGGTTTACACTTTGGATCTGTGATTTAATCTTTAAATGCTTATAATATTTGTGATAACATAAGATATATTTTATTGTTGTAAAAAATGTGTAATGATTCGTTGTTTAATAAAATGTGGAATGTAAAATTTCTAAAAACCATCCGTGTTTGCACACAGATATAATACGAATGTGAATTCATTAAATAATTTCACATCATATTTTACATATAAACATAGGCTTACATTCAATGTTTACGATGTACCCGCGTCCATCGGACGGGTGTCCACCTAGTATATAATAAATGAAAGGTGATTTGGGCCACGTGTCATTAAATTAGGGCATCCTCAATTCTCTTTTTCCGTCCAACACTACAATCCCCTTTTTTCTTTTATCATCTCTCTTCTCATCTTTTTTCTTTTGAAACGTCGTTCCTTCTCTCTCTATATTCAGTGCGATTCAAACTTCACAAACCCTAACCCCCTTTAACAATCACCACCGCCAAGATCTTTCTTTTGCGCTATCAAAGATCAAACCAAATCATCTCATCATGAATCATTCGAAGTGTCACCAGGTAAGCTAACTCGGTTTTGGTTGATTTTGTAGCCCTAACTCGGTTTTGGTTGATTCAGTGCGATTCAAACTTCACAAACCCTAAGATTTTGGGGTTTGATATTCAAATTAGGTTATGATATACTGTTAAGGTAACCGATTTGAAATCTTTTTTTTAAATTGGTTAGATATTGATTTTTTTTCTCTGCAACTTGCTAATACTCAATAGAGAAAGATGTTGATGTTGATGATTTTAGTGTTGATGTTTCTAATTCGTGATTCCAGTGAGACAAAGATCTCTTCCATGTGATGCATCTGAATGGGTGGCTGTTCTTCTTGCCGATCTTATGCTTTGTTTTCAGGTGATAATTACTTATATTATATTTTATTACATCCAAGTGACATGAATGTAAAACGAGCCAGACTTGGTTCTCATTTTTCTGAGAAATTAATGTGGGTTTTTAGTTTGATTTTTGGATTGGCTGTGATTTGGGAGATGTTAGGTGGTATATACACTGTTGGGAGATGATTGGAGCAAAATAATAATATAGATTCGATCATGGATTAGCTGTGATTTGGGAGATGTTAGGTGGTATATACACTGTTGGGAGATGATTGGCCCGTTGGAAAATAAATAAATAAATAAATAAATTATATAGTCGACTCACACCCTTTTAACACTTTAGAGATATTAACGTTTTTTTGCCTCTGTAGATGATATGGTGTAAAATACATATATTTGTCCCGTGTAAATTGTATAATTATTGTGTAGATTTTATTTATTTTTATTTAGTTTTTAGTGCTTTATTATATTATTTTGTGTTGGACAGGTCCTGGTGCAAATGGAGCGAAAACAAGTAATATGGAAATGACCTGCCAGTTGGGCAGAGTAGAATGCCAGTGACCGGAGTAAAATTGGCGCTATTTTCTCTAAGTGGGCCGAAGCCACTATCTCTATTTTTTGAGTTAGAAGGCCGCCACAAAATATATATATTCGGATCATGAGAAAGGGTTAGGCCCACATCAATATATAATTTTATTATTTGAGTCCATCTAATTTATTGGTGTTGGGCCGAATGACGTTTGGGCTGCTAAGATACCCATCAGACAAGAAGCTGCATATAACTAATGTTGTGGGGGCCGCCAAAGACTAACAGCCAACGAATTGGACTTGGGGGTTTTGTGAAAATAATGATGGTTGTGGACTATTGTTGAATAAAAAGAAAAATCAATTCAACACAACACATGAAAGGGTGCACGTGGATGGGCTAGCTTATAGTTGGCGGTAGTTTCTTTGGGGGAATTAATATTGGGCCGCACATGGGCTGACAATATCGCGTGAATATTGAGAAAAAAAAGGACATAGAGGAGGGCGGCTATTATTTTACTTGGAAACAAAGTAACTTCATAACATATATATATTCGACAGAAGGCACGCAACATGGGGGCACGAAGTCAGCAAGAAATCTTACGAATTTGGAGTTCCAGGAGCATTGAATAGGCTGTTTTGAAGGTTATTGAAGCATTCGGGTCGCTAGGAATCGTCGGGTAATAACCGGGAGCGTTCGGGAGTGAAGTTCACGGGTTTTATCTTCTTGTTTCTTCGTTTTCGTTTGTTCTTACTTGTTACAAGATGAATTCAGAATTGATTTTGATTGTCATTGCGTTTCTGATTATGTTTAGCGGCTAAATACTTCATACTACCTAGGCTTTTGACAATGGTTTAATAAAGATTGGATTTTTATTCGGTTTTAATGTGGTCTATGGGTTTTCTTGTATTGTAAACGACTATGGAATTTTAACTTGGTGTATATGCATGGTTGATATTGTTTGATCGCTGTTTATTGCTTCGTATAATCCTTAGTGACGGTCTATATCACATAATAGGCTTGTGCTAGGGTTTTAGATTTAGGTGAGTGTCTATATCACGTAATAAATCTTTAATCCTTTAAGGCGAAAATCTAGTAAGTAACCTTAGAAGTAATATTCGGTAATCTTATAAAATCAAGTGTTCTACTAATCTTGTCGCTGTAAGGCTCGGGGTTATTAATAGGTCTTGGTTTGGTATATAGCTAGGTTTAGGTTTTGTAAGAAATCGGTCTAGTTCCCTAACCATTCTCTTGTCTATTAAACCAAGTTGAAACCCATAGTTGCCTTAGACTTTCGCGCTGTAAGGTAGATTGTCACATTAAGGCACTTTCAAGAAGTTAGAGGACTGTAAGGAAATCTAACAACCGGTAATCGTAACAGCCTAGGTAGTGCCACAAGAATCGCCTCGAGAAGGGTTGAGGGGCTTAATTGGTGTCTTAATAGGTTTAGCATTTAAAGATCCCGGTTCCATACCACATTACCTTCGAATAGAAATCCATTCCAAGTTAAGCTTGCGTCTAGCCTAGGTAGTCTTCATCGCCACTGGTCAAAGTCTTCGTTCGAGTTCGAGTTTAGTTAATCTAGCTAATCTAGTTTATTCGTTATTTGCATTATTTAGGATTTTTAGAAACCTCCCCCCCCCCCCCCCAATCAATAAACAATTAGTTAAGTCGTGTCAGTCCTAGTCTAAATATAGTCTTAGCGTAATCCTTAGAGTCTCGTGGGTTTGATACTCGGACTTACTGTAGCTATATTACATTGATCGGTACACTTGCCGGTTGTGTGGTTTAGTTTTAGATCGAGTCTAAGTTTATAAATTTAAAGCTTAGAGAGTCTAGTTTAGGGTTTAATTTAGTTAATTTATTTAGACCACTTTTAGCACATCAGTAAACTTGATGGAAATCATGCTACGTGTTCAGACAAGATGCCAAATGTTGTTCACACCGATGGCTTGGTAAAATGTTTGGTTGTTTTGAAATGCATATACCATGATCGTTTTGATGCGATGTTGTGTGTAAGAAATCAATAATACAGCTCCATTAGGTGTGAAACATGTGATTAGTCTGTAATATAGTTCAACAATATAAGGTGTTTTGTCACAAAAAAAAAATATTGTTTTACATTCAGTTAACCTTTTCTACAGCTTCGTGATTGGTTGGATTTATCTCTTAATCACTCTGTTCCATCTTCGCTCTTCATTCTTTCCAGGTAACTGTGAACATTCTCCTCCATTCACTAAAAATATTAAATAAAACAAAACAAAACATGTTGACTCAATGTTTAATTTTCTTGATTATGGTTACCTTTAGGAAGCATTAAAAAGGAAGCTAAATGCAAGAATGGAATACGCAAAGTTTCTTCAGGATACAGTTAAAGAGATGGCCAAAGAGGTTCAAAATACTAGGAGTGGTGAAATCAAGAAAACATCAGAAGATCTTGATGATTTTTTGAGCAAGGCAAGCTTGTAGTTATAGTTCGATGGCTATACTTTATAGTTCTTTCTTGAAATATGCTTCATTTACAAACTGATATACAGGTCAGAATAGGTGGTTCTGTTGCTAACGAAGAAATTTTGGGATTTGCAAAGTTGTTCAATGACGAACTTACCCTTGATAATATCAGCAGGTCTGATGTTTAATCATTTCTGCAGTAGTATTACTTGAGTATAATCTCATTATCAATAATAACTTACTAACCTCATGTTGTTTTCTTAAAATGGTTGCTGTTATTAGGTCGCGTTTAGTAAACATGTGCAAGTATATGAGTATCCAACCTTACGGAACAGACACTTACTTGCGATACATGCTGCGCAAAAGATTACAATGGTAAATCTATTGTTATCATTTAAAAAGCTGTTGAAATGCTGGTTATCCCTAAACTTGCAAGTTACAATTATGTCGTTTTTGTAGGATAAAGAATGATGACAGGATGATTCAAGCAGAGGGTGGTGTGGATGCTCTTTCTGAAGATGAACTTCGTGAAGATTGTAGAGAGCGAAGCATGCTTGGGTTACTTTCAGTGGAGGAAATGCGTCAGCAGGTTTTTTTTTAATTTTACACATGCAACTTTATATGGCTGTAATTAGTGGAGCTAACTAGAAATCAAATTGTTATTTACTTTAAAGTGATTTTTAGAGTAGAGTGCTGGATAGAGTTGTGTGTGCGTTCTCTGAGACTCTGAGTTGGTCCATTGGGTGAAGCAGCTATAGAGAATCATGACATTAGTTAATTTCTTGTCAACTTTGACTGCTTTGTGGTTAATCAAAGTGAGCATATTGGCCACTTGGCCAGTTGGAAAATAAATAAATAAATTATATAGTCGACTCACACCCTTTTAACACTTTAGAGATATTAACGTTTTCTGCCTATGTAGACTTGATGGAAATCATGCTACGTGTTTAGACAAGATGCCAAATGTTGTTCACACCGCTGGCTTGGTAAAATGTTTGGTTGTTTTGAAATGCATATACCATGATCGTTTTGTTGCGATGTTGTGTGTTTGTGTGTAAGAAATCAATAATACAGCTCCATTAGGTGTGAAACATGTGATTAGTCTGTAATATAGTTCAATAATATAAGGTGTTTTGTCACAAAAAAAATATTGTTTTACATTCAGTTAACCTTTTTCTGCAGCTTCGTGATTGGTTGGATTTATCTCTTAATCGCTCTGTTCCATCTTCGCTCTTGATTCTTTCCAGGTAACTGTGAACATTCTCCTCCATTAAAAACCTGAATCTTTGAAGTTTGATATTTAATATTCTATCCCTACATCAAAAATGTAACTTGCACCTTCTTTCTCTACATATCCGAAGAACGGGGATTCAGGTCAGCGGTGGTGGTTGTCTTTGAGTATAGGATCGGCTTTCTGTAGAAAAGGTAATCTACTGTGGTAGAACTGCAACTGCGGTGCCTGGATATGCAGATGCCAAATTGTGGTTACTTTCCATCCTAACGGCCGCCTGGATATGCACTCGTGAACATTGGTGTAGCTGGTTTCCAGGTACACATTTGTTAAAGTTCCATTACTTGTGATTAGTCAAGAAAATTATTGGTCTTTTAGAAGATATTGTTATTGGTTTCTTCAGTGCGTTAAAACCACTGTTGGGTTAAAACAGTGCTTTAAAACCACTGTTATTGGGTTAAAACAGTGGTTGAAACCACTGTTGGGTTAAAACAGTGCGTTAAACCATTGTTGGGTTAAAACAGTGGTTGAAACCACTGTTGGGTTAAAACAGCGCGTTAAACCACTGTTGGGTTAAAGTAGTTGTTGAAACCACTGTAGCATTATAGTTTGATCTTTATGTGGTAGATGTAAGTATTAAATTAATTGTTTTCGAGTTATGTTTATGAGAATCTAAGCCTTAATATAATTAGTAGTGGACGACAACAGGGATGGCGGATGCAATGGTGGTGGTCATTTTGAGGGTGAAATTAGGGCTGAACATGACACGGTTCTGACCCGTCATACTCGTGAAACCGACCTGTGAGGGCATGCCTCGGCAACAACGAGATTTTAAAAGGTTCAGTGACATCGTACAATTTTCACTTGTTTCCTTTAAGGTAATACAGTTTTGATGCGTTCTACCAAGTTAAACTACGAGCTTGGGGCTCTCATTGCTGGATACTTCAAGAAGGTGTGCCATTTTTCCCTGTTTTTAGTTTCCAATTGCTTAAAACTAGACCACATTAGTTACTTTGCTGGTATGATTTTGGTTGAATTTTGATCCTAGAAGTGGTGGTGTTGTTGAAGATTTGTTGCAGGAACTTTCTGCAGAACTTTGTAGGGAGGGTCTTACTATTCCGAAGAGGTACTGTCACTTCTTTATTTCAACTTTTTTTCGTCACAGATGCATTCGGGGAGAAAGGCAGGGAACCCGCTGGTGGTAATGAATGTGTTGTGCCACCAAACACTGCCCTTAAAATAACACTCGAGTTACTTTCATGGAAAACTGTTTCTGAGGTTACAACGGATAATAAGGTTTTAAAGAAAATCTTGAAAGAGGGAGAAGGTTATGACCGTCCAAATGATGTTGCAGTCGTTCATGGTTTTCTTCTTCTTCTTTAATGTCATAGCGGGTTGTATAGGGTCAAAAGGGGCCTGGGTAGAAGCATATCATTTTTTGGTTGGGTCGGGTATCCCTGCATATACATATTTTTATGGTACATTTTCATTTAATAAATAAGTAATGGGTTAGTTATAAATACAAGAACAACATTAATGAAATAATAATTTAAATCTAAACGTTTGAATAAAACAACAGCATGCATTAAGCTAGACTTTGAGCCAATTTGTGATCTGTATAAAATTCTTGTACAGGTCGTGTTGACCCGCATATACTTTTATTGTCCATTTTAAAGTTTCAATAAATAAGTATGAATTATAATTAAAAAAAATACCATCAAACTAAAAAAATTCTATTTTAAACTTTAATAAAGTGATTTAGGAGGTTGTATGCATTGGAACAAGACTTTGGGCGTCTTTTAACCGTTTGACGAGTTCTCTCTAGCTTTAAATCTCATTCAAGTTGTTTCACAAAAACACAACCCAAATAAACCTGTGTATAAGTAAACGGGTCAAAATAGAGATGCACAAGATCTAAGTCTATAAAGCTGGGCCCAAATCGGTCTGACTTTTTGGTATTTTTATATTATCAAAAACTAAATAACATATGGATGCTTTCGTTGTTTCGTTTAGTGAAACTGATCGAGAAACTCCAAGATGGAACTGTGTTTTTAAAAAAAGGGTATGATGAGGTACCATTTGAATTCAAAATAGATGAAGGTGAGTGCCATTTTGGTGTCAACTGTTAAAAATGATTTATTTTATTGTGAAATGTGAGATCAAGAAAACTAAAACCGAGTTGGGATTGATTTGTTATGACAGAACAAGTCATTGATGGGCTTGATATAGGTGTAAAGACCATGAAGAAGGGTGAAGTTTCACTACTAACTATTCATCCAGAATATGCATTTGGTTCGACCGAATCACATCAAGAATTTGCTACCGTTCCTGCAAATTCTACTGTGTCTTAAGATGTTGTGAAAAGGTAAATGAAGCTATTTATGGTATTCTATGCTATTTTCTTATTTTTATTTATTATTTTTATTTTATTTTTGTTTATTAAGAATCTGAGAGAATAAACAGTTGCATTAACATAAACAGTTGCTGATTATAGGAAAAAGACATGTGGGCACTAACTACACAAGAAAAGTTTGAAGCTTCTGGGAGAAAGAAAGAAGAAGGCAATACCCTTTTCAAGAAACAAAAATACGAGAGGGCTTCGAAGAGATACGAGAAGGTAAACGCGTGTTGCTTCATTTTTGGATTTATGTTATAAAACCGATTATCTGATTAATGCGACTTGAAGTAGTAATAATATGTGACTAATCAGTATATACAATACTAGACTTTTTTTAAATAACTAATGAATTATAATATTTTTATATATAGTTTGATTAAAAAAAACTTTTTATCTATTATGTCCCTAAATGATGAGAATTTGTTAAATTCTCATAAATAAACTTAGCAAAACCGAGCTAATAATACACCCTTTTCTATGACACAGGCTCTAAGTTTCATCGAATACGATTATGCATTCAGTGATGACGAAAAACAGCATGCCAAACAGTGGTTTGACTTTGGTCAAACAACGAATTAGTTTGTCTCTTTAATTTGTTTTTGCAGGAGGCTATTATTCGATGATGCCAAAGGTGTTGGTGAGGTGCTAAACGAGACAATATGTGTCGTCGATGATTGCAGGGGCTTCTGTCCGTTCACAATCTGCACGGGTCGAGATGAAAGACGCTTTGTTTGGTGGTTGGTACCTTCTATCGGTCTTGGTGAGCTCAAATAAGCAACAATTTTATCATTAAACAAAAGACAGAAATCCACTATTTTCTTTTATTAATTTGTTTTCGCATTTGATTAGGATCTGGGTTGCATTTTGGTTTGAATGGGCTCTGACAAACCGGGTTCTGGTCAAACCGGATTGTTTAAAAAAGTGGTCATTTTGGTTTGGGTCAGAACAGTTGTAGCGGGTTCGGGTCTGCATGGGTTCTCACCAAATTGGGTACGGGTCAAAATGGATTGTTTTATTGTTTTAAAAAGTACTCATTTTGGTTTTGGTTTTAGACCAAAATGACTAATAACAAAAGTATACTGCGTAAATATTGCATATTCGCAAAAGTGACCAAACCTCAGGGACGGGAAAATGTAATAAAACAACGATGCGCTTTTGCTGTTTTATTATATTTACCCTTATTAATAACCCTCTTGATTCTTTTTGTGGTTGTTTTGTGTAAATTTTCACAGGTTTTATTTTCAAAAGATGAAGTTGTGTTCTTACTTGCACGAGTGATTGGACTGCTCGGGCCAATCGATTATGATATGCTAGAAAGAGGTCACGAAACAAGCAGATATTTCACCGTTGAGTTCGATCTTTATCTCGCATAAACGAGGTTTGTTTTTTTCTTTCCAAATCATAACAAAAAGATAGCTAACTTCTAAAATTTATAAATTCATATGTGTTGGATTTTAAACTTTTAATGCGTCCAGGAAACAAACGAGATGGAATACATAACCCCACAAGAAACATCTTTGGAAGAACACGTACAAGTTTCCGATATATTATTACTCGATTTTTGTCAGAAACTCCAGATTAACAACTGAAATGAAGCTTTATTGCACTCGAAATCACAATACAAATGATATAGTCATCACAGATTGACTAATACAATGAAACAATCGATGTGATGATGTAAAAACCTAACACTCTTACGAATAACTTGCAAGAGGAAAAGGAAGATTGAAAAGGTAATGATCAGTGAGCATATCCAGAACAAAGAGGGCAACGACCCATTTATGGGAATCCCAAACACCACAAAAGGAAAATATCTTGACAGCTAAATGATACGCCTTTAAGTGGCCAGCCAAAGACAGCCTGGACAATAGTGCCGCAAACCCTAGAAGGGTCTTCTAGACAGTTAGCGAAACAAAGGCCCAGCAACAGAAAGCCCAGCAACGAGCACAGGAAGCCCAGCAACGAGCAGCCCAAAGACAAATCCAAATAACCTTGCAACAAACAGGGAAGAGTTTAAAAATATAACAAAAATAACGAGTATTAAAACTGAGACATGTTAATGTCTTTAACACCCCCCCCCCCCCTCAGTTTTAATACTAAAAGGATTAGAGAGACCAAAAAACTTACACATTTTTTGATGATCAGCTGGTTGAAGACCTTTTGTAAACAAATCTGCATACTGATCCAAAGAAGAAACACCAATAGTTTTGACCATTCCAGACGCAATTTTTTCACGAAGAAAAAACAAGTCAATTTCAAAATGTTTAGTTTTGTCATGAAAGACGGGATTTGCTGCTATGGACAAAGCAGCAGTACTATCACACTTTAACTCAACGGGCAAATCAATTTTAACTTGCAATTCTTGTAACACATTCACCAGCTACATTACCTCGCACAAAGCAGCACACATAGATATGTATTCTGCTTCAGAAGAGGATCTAGATATGACACTTTGTTTTTTGCTTTTCCAGGAAATTAAGGACTTTCCCAGAAATATACAAAAACCTGTAACAGATCTTCTACTATCAATACACTTTGCCCAATCTGAGTCCGCAAAAGAGGACAGCTCAAAATTATCACCCTTTTTAAACATTAACCCAGCACCAGGTGCCCCTTTCAAATATCTCAACAACTTGAAAGCAATTTGAGAGTGAGCCGAAGTCGGCTTATGCATATATTGAGAAAGAAAATGAACAGCATATGCTATGTCAGGTCTGGTATGGGATAGGTAAATTAGTTTCCCAACTAGCCTTTGATATTCATTAACATTAACAAAATTAGCTTCTTCTTTTTTACACAAATTTGTAACAACGTAGTTTGGTTCAATAGGACATGAAGCAGGCTTACATCCACTCATACCGAACTCATTTAGCAAGTCCATACAATACTTTCTCTGAGATAGACATATCCCTTCCTTAGTTTTAATAACTTCAATTCCCAGGAAAAATTTCAACAAACCCAAATCTTTGATTTTAAACTCAGATTGTAACAACTTCTTCACATTATCAATTTCTTGTTTGTTATTACCAGTTAAAATAATATCGTCCACATAAACTAACATAACAATGAACACATTATTATTAGATTTGATAAACATAGAATAGTCACATTTTGACTGATAGAAACCAATTTTCAAGAGCACATTCACGAGTTTTTCGTTCCACATTCGTGGAGCTTGTTTTAACCCGTACAAAGATTTATTTAATTTGCAAACTTTATTATGATGACAGTCATTCAAACCATCAGGTATAGACATGTAAACTTCCTCTTTTAGATTTCCATAAAGAAAAGCATTATTCACAACCGGTGAAAATGTTTCATCAAAATCTATGCCTTCTCTTTGATTAAACCCTTTAGCAACCAACCTAGCTTTATATCTTTCGACTTCTCCATTTGATTTGTATTTAACCTTAAAGATCCACTTACAACCTCTAGGCTTTCTGCCTTTAGGGAGATCAACAACAGACCAAGTGTTACTTTCATGAAGAGCACTAAGCTCTTCATTCATTGCATTAACCCAATTACTATCCTTAACAGCTTCTCGATATGAACTAGGTTTAAGTATTTTATTAACATTAGAGGCAAAACACACATTATCAGGAGACAAGTTAGCATAATTAACAACTCTCTCATAACCAAATTTAACCTTGCCTTCGACCACATAGTCACCAAATTTTTTTGGAATAGACACAGACCTAGTTGATTTCCTAGTGGTGGTATAGGTACCCTCAGGAAGGTTTGATTCTTCATTGCTATTACTGGACTCAACCCTCACAGGATTAGGTTCAGGTTCATCCACTTGTTGATTGCCAGCCATGTCATCACCAGAGGATGACTGCTGAGTATCAACATGAGGTGTTGATTCACTTGAACTACTGTGTTGCTGAGTCACAGTAGCTGAATCAGTTTCCACCTTCTCATCATCATTGGGATTTATGTCACTTGAAGACTCATAAAGATAAAAAAAGTTTGAATTATTTAAAAATTCAGTGTTGTCAAGATCAGATTCTGAAAACAACTTAGTTTTATAGGGAAAAACATTTTCATGAAAGCTGACATCCCTAGAGAAGGTAAATTTCTTTTGATCTAGACTCCAAACTTTGTAATCCTTTTTTAAATTTGAATACCCCATAAAGATACATTTTTCAGCTTGTTCATCAAGTTTATCAGGATTATTTAAAACAGTAAAAAAACATAAGCAACCAAAAATCTTCAAGTGACCAAGAGAAGGTTCAAAACCAAAAAGTAACTCATAAGGAGTTTTACCATTTAACACAGAAGATGGTGTCCTGTTAATTAAGTACGAAGAATTGAGAACACATTCAGACCAGAATTTTTAAGGCACACCTGACTGAAACAATAGAGCTCTAGCAACATTGAGTAAATGTCTGTGCTTCCTCTCAACAATACCATTTTGTTGAGGAGTGTAAGCACAAGATGTTTGATGAATGATCCCATGTGACTTAACAAAGGTGGACATTTGAGAGATAACAAATTCAGTTCCGTTATCACTCCTAAAAGCCTTAATATTTACTTCAAATTGAGTTTTCACAAGGTTATAAAAACTTTGAATGTTTTCAAAAACTTCAACTTTAGATTTCATCAGGTATACCCAAACGGACCTGGAATAATCATCTACAATGGTGAGAAAATATTTGAATCCTTCTATGCTTTGGACCTTATAGGGACCCCACACATCTAAGTGAATTAAGTCACCTACTTTAGAGGTTTTGTGTTCACTTAAAGGAAAAGGGACTCTGTGTTGTTTTGCTTTATGACAAACTTCACAGGGATCAATATTATTTTTATCAGGTTTAGATTTAAAACATTTAAGGCTTGATCAGCGGGATGACCAAGTCTTGAGTGCCAGAGCTTTATAGTTTCAGCTTTATTAAAACAGGCAATCACCGAATTGAAAGAATTACCACAGAAATAAAGACCATCAGTTTGTCTACCAGTCACCAGGGTTTTCTTTAAGTACAAATCCTGAATATAACAAGTATTTTCATCAAACACAACCCTAGGTTGATTATCCTTTGCTAATTTATGCACAGAGATTAAGTTGACACAATATTCGGGGACCATAAAGACATCTCTTAAGATAACAGAGTTGGATAATTTGTAGCACCCTATTATAGTGACCTTGGCATCAGTACCATTAGGGTGTTTGACTGTTATATTATAATCAGAAACATCAACTTTATTAAACATTTTTTCACTTGACATCATCATGTGCTGATTAGCACCAGAATCAATAATCCAACTCATATTACCTTGGGACCAAGTTTTACTATTAAAACAATAAAATCTCTTGTAACAATCTAAAGAAGAGATCACATTGTGGCATTTACCTCCAACATTTGTCTTAGGCCCATCATCAGTCTTTTTGTCATTAAGCAAGTCTAGAAGTTTAGTGAACTAATCTGAGGTAAGAGAATTCAAAGAATTGCTAACAGATTTGTCACTAACAGAATTATTCACAGAATTATTAGATTTAGACCACTGATATTGGTTTGACTAGATTTAGACCTGTAATTTGGAGGATACCCATGAAGCTCAAAACACTTATCAATAACATGACCAACCTTGTTACAATGAGTGCACTTCAAGTTGGGATTAGGACCTTTGTTAAACCTTTTTTTGTTATCACTAAACTGATTTGTTTTAGCAGCAAAACCAACATTAGGCACTTTAGAACTACTGTTTGAACCCCTATATGACTCTTCCCTCGATATAATTGAAAAGGCAGTTTTAATAGATGGAAGAGGATCCCTGGTTAATAGATTAGTTCTAACAGGTTGGTAAACATCATCTAATCCCATCAAGAACTACATAAGTTTTATTAACTGACTAAACTCATTGAACTTGGTAGAAGCATTACACGTGCAAGATGGTAACTGAAGCATAGCATCGAATTGTTTCCACATAGTATTTATCCTATGATAATATTCAGACACACTGGAACCATTTTGACTAACAGAATTAATTTTCTGATATAACCCAAACACTACAGAACCATCAACCTTATCATATGTCTCCTTTAGATCATTCCAAACTTCAGAAGCAAGTTTCGAATACACTTGACCAACATATAACTTATAACAACTCTAAAGAAAACCGACACCCTCATAAATTTTCCAACACCCTAAAAATATTTAAAATATCCCAATATGTCCTAAAATACACCCCATACGTGAAAACGGGCCCCGAATACCTTAAATATTATTAAAATTAATTAAAAATGGAAATTTTGGGGTTTAGGCGGGCCGCGAGAAGGTGATGGCAGGTGAAACCCTAGGCCGCCACGTGGCCCAACACACGTCGAAGCTAGCTGATGACCCGGATCACCTAAACCCTACCCGGGCTACTAGGCGGGCCGCGTAACCCTTGGGTTACACCTTACGCGGGCCGCGTAAAAAGCCATATCAGGCCCTATAAGTAGCATGCATTGGCCTTCAGTCAGAAATCGTTCACGAATACTTTCTCTCTCGAATTTCTTAAGGAATAGGCATAATTTCGGGTCTAATACCCCCTGAAGGGGTATGGTCCCAAATATCGCGTCAGCACGACCGCGAATGACCATTACCCTCATTAAAAACCCCCAACAGCAATTAACCCTCCAGTGTCCGCGTAGACACACGCGAACACTGCGGTCCAATCTTTCCATTGATGAGAAGACTTACCTTAGGGACGGAAACTAATGTTACGCATAGCGATGCGGCCTCGCACCGCATCCTATGAACATTTTCGTCACGACAAGGGATCTGGACAACAGTAACGGTCACTCGACAGGCGATGCGGCACAACACCGCATCCCGCGCAAATCATGGATGGAACAACCAATGCGGGAACAACATCAATGACCGCAAGCAGCGATGCGGCTTGGCACCGCATCCTGCCTACAAGGCAAGTGGGTCTGACACCACAGTGCAAGTGGCACTGGGAACAGTCGCCTACTAGCCCACATATGAACAACAGTCTGACACCACAGCCGGACGTGGCATTACCACAGCATCCGACAGGTCTGACACACCTGCAAATAGCTGTGCGAGGTCAGACTAGCTACTCAACTACCCTCCTTCACTCCTCGGCTATAAATACTCACCCCAAACCAGGTTTGAGGTATCACTTTCCAACTCTCTCAATACTACTACTATCATACTTTGCTTCCCAAGCAAATTACTGATTCTCACGCCGGAGAGTGGTAACAAGGAGCACCCCCCACCCCATCCTCCTTGTTACGAGTCACGGTTTGTTTCCTTGTGCAGGAAACCCACCACCAGACGATCCAGCCAGCGATCCTCGGAAAGAAGGGATTAACCCTCTTGACGAGACCAGTGAGTTAACCCTACCCGGTTAACCATTGTTTCATCATTGGCGCCCACCGCTACTCTTAGCACTTTATTCCAATCATCATTTTCTTTCCAAAGATGTCTGATCGTCAAAACAATACTACCGGGGATAACCTAAACCCCGCAAACCAAGGGCCTGCGGGAACCATTCCCCTAGCCCCAAATGCCCAACACATTGGCACGTCAGCGCAAGGGGGCGCATCCCTTACGTTCGGACACGATCTGTCACAATACGCTGCCGTCATACCTCCAGGCATGAGCCCTCATACCTGGTATGACCAACAAGCAGCCCTTCTGGCCGCAACGTACAACAGAGCTTGCGCCGACGAACAAGGAGGTATCGGACCTACACCGATACCGCGTACACCTGCCGGTCGTATTTTACGATACGACGACAGGGCCCCCACACATCCAGCCTCCAGAAGCAGACAGGAGGACCGCGGCTCCTCCTATTGTGACGTCCGCACAATCAATGAGGACGACTCCTCATACGGGTCCCGCCGCAGGGACTCCGTACATAGCCGTTTAGGCTCTCAAGAAGAAAGAAGGCGGCAGTCTACAATGCGCCGCAACACAAACATTCATAGTCGTTTGGGACCACAGTCCCACCATGAAGGGTATGGCCATACTGATCCAGATGACAGTACATACCGCGGGGAGTCCCATTCCACCAACAGTAGACCGGGCGGACGCAACTATGTTCCTCCCAGTCAACCCCGCAACACATACCTCCGCGCTGCAAAGCGCAACCAGGGCAAACCTTACGGGCCGAAATCTGCGGCCGAAAACTCTAAGTTTGTCCCAGAGATCGCCAACGCCGATGTCACCACCACAAAATTCCCATTGAACATTGGGAAATACAACGGCTCGACCGACCCAGATGATCACAACAACATCTTCGTCGGCGCTGGGTGCAACGGTAAGTGGGACGAACCTACCTGGTGCCATTTTTTTCCCACAGACCCTAACAGGTCTGGCCAGGGCATGGTTCGATTCTCTCCCACCAGGGTCACTGACCTCATTCGAGGACTTACAACAAAAATTCCTCGCGCACTTTAGCCAGCAACGACGCCATGAACGTGATTCAATGGACGTCATGAACATCTGGCGCAGAGACAACGAATCGCTTGACGCATTCGTTGTCCGTTACAATAAAGAGATCCTAGAGATAGGCGACGTTGCCGACCAGATGGCACGTAACCATTTCATTGTTGCAGTCAAAGACGAACAAATGGTTATGAATATTTCCAGCGGTAACGGCTTGCCTAAGAAGTGGGAAGATGTCATGGCTAAGGTCAAAACATATGCCCAAACTCAGCGGTCTCTCAGACCGCACATGTCAAAGGCTCAACCCCTAGCGGAAGGCCAGTCTTCCCGCCAAGAGCCCAAGCGCGGCAATAAGCGCAACAGGGACACATGGAATCACGGCAGCGATCCCAAGCCATATGTCCCCCGGAACAACCAGCCCGATGCAAGGGCTACAATCAACGCCCAACGAGAAAACCGGGCGTCAAAGAAAGAGTCTCGGGACCGCAGCTGGACCGAGATCAACCAGTCGCCACGCGACGTTCTCCTCACGGATTCACAATTCCTGAGACCGGCCCAACCAATGAAGTCCAAAAAGAATCAAGATCCCGCACTCTACTGCGAGTATCACAAGGACTCGGGCCACACCACGAACAACTGCATCAGTCTCCGACTGGAGATTGAGCGAGCCCTAAAGGAGGGGAAACTGCAACACCTTTTGACAGGCGCACAAAAAGCTACCAAGCGCATCACTCCCCACAACGAGGGCACCTCCACGGGTAAAAGGGCCATGTACGTGGCCTCTACCCACATGATCAATGGAGGGAAAGGAAGACCGCGTAAGGCGGCGAGAAGACCGGACAATGACTGGAAGGACGAGCAAGTCGTCTTTCCAAAAGTCCGAGGCGGACCGCGCGATAGGCGCGCCGTGGTTATCACTGGGCACCTAGCTCACTACTGCACCGAGCGATTGTTCATCGACCCAGGCAGTACGTCCGATATTATATACGAGCAGTGCTTCAACCAGTTCGATCAAGAAGACAAAGATCGACTGCAGCCAGCGGACTACCCGTTGGCTGGATTTTCAGGGGAAACCGTGTTCCCCCTGGGACAAATTACCTTCCCTGTGCGCCTCACCAACGGAAGGCACACAAGGACGGAGGAGGTGAACTTCATGGTTTTACCTCACACCTCAAAGTATGACGTAATTCTCGGGAGGGAGTCCCAAGGCGACTTCAACATGATAACATCCGTCCCCCACTCTGCCATCGGTTTTCCAACCGAAACGGGGATCGCGATAATATACGCCCAAAGAGAAGTCATGTCTACGGACGAACTGCGTCCGATAAAGGTAGCAAGGCCTACCCCCATCACTCAACCAGAAAAATGGGTTCTTAATGCAAGACACCCAGAACAAACAGTCACGTTGGGCCATGCCTTGACACCTACCATCAGAGCGCGCCTGAAGCAACTCCTCTTCAGAAACCAAGATATTTTCGCGTGGACACCCGCATATATGACAGGGGTACCACGCGAAATTGCGCAACACTTCTTGAATACCATGCCAGGTATCAAGCCCGTGATCCAAGGCCAACGCCACCTTGGATCAGCAAAAAACGCGGCGATGGAAGAGCAGGTACAGGAACTGCTCTCCGCAGGCATCCTGCGGGAAGTGAAATACCAGACTTGGCTGTCCAACCCAGTCATGGTAGAAAAACCAAGCGGGGGCTGGCGCATGTGTGTCGACTACAAAGACCTCAATAAGGCCTGCCCCAAGGATTGTTACGCGCTTCCAGAGATCGACGAGAAGGTCGATAACCTCGCACCATTTCGATGGAAGTGCTTCCTCGATTGTTACAAAGGCTATCACCAAGTACAAATGGCAATCGACGATGAAGATAAAACGGCATTCCGCACTCCTATCGGGAATTACTGCTACACCAAAATGCCGTTCGGGCTGCGCAACGCGGGCGCAACCTATCAAAAGTTGATGAACGACACCTTTCGCGGTCAAATCAGCAAAAGTGTCGAAATCTATATGGACGACCTGGTCGTCATGAGCATGGAGGAAAACACCATGCTCGACGACGTTGAAAGAACATTCCAAACTCTGCGAAGCGTTAACATGAAGCTCAACCCAGGGAAATGCTCGTTTGGAATGGAAGAAGGCAAATTCCTTGGATTCATCGTAACCAAAGATGGATTCAAGGTAAACCCGGAAAAAGTTCAGGCGATCGAGCGCATGCCATCGCCTTCTACGATGAAGGAAATGCAACGACTAGCCGGTAGGCTAGCCGCACTCAATAGATTCTTAGCCAACCATGCAGCTAAGTCTTACCCTTTCATCAAGACCCTGCGGAGCTGTCTAAAAAAGGAACAATTCCAATGGACCGCAGAGGCCGAAAAAGCTTTCCGGGAAATGAAAGAGTGTTTGATCCAACTCCCAACTTTAACCGCACCACGAAAAGATGAGCCACTTATCTTATACCTGTCTGCCGCGGACAACGCGGTAGGCGCGGTACTTATAGTGGAGCGAGAAGGAGTCCAAACACCCATCTACTACATCAGCAAAATGCTCAACGACCCAGAGACAAGATACTCCATCATGGAAAAATTGGTACTGGCACTAGTGCACGCATCGAGACGTTTACGACGTTACTTTGCAAACCACGTCATCACAGTGTTAACCAACTATAGGATCGGCCCGATCCTATCCAAACCCGACATCTCTGGGAGGTTAGCAAAATGGGAAATCGAGCTGGGCGCGCTTTCACTGAACTATAAGCCGCGCCCCGCAATCAAAGGCCAGGTCTTGGCTGACTTCGTCGCCGAAATACCAGCAAACCGCATCCAAGAATGCGAAGAAGAACAAAACCCTGTATCACAACCATCCTCCACAGAAACCTGGGCACTATTTACAGATGGTGCATCCAACGAAGATGGTTCTGGCGCAGGTTTGCGACTTGTCAGCCCCGATGGCCAAGAGCTAACCTACGCAATACGCCTCGATTTCGAAAGTACAAATAACGAAGCGGAGTATGAGGCTCTACTGGCAGGGTTGCGTTTAGCAATTAAACTCGACGTCAAACATTTGGAAGCACACGTCGATTCACTACTAGTTGCAGGGCAGATACGCGGTGACTATGCCGCAAAGGGGGATACCATGATCCTCTATCTCGAACAAGCCCTACAACTGAAGTCAAAGTTTACCTCCTTCAATATTCGCCACATCAACAGGAGTGAAAATAAACCCGCGGACGCACTATCAAAACTTGCGTCCACCAGCTTCCAACACCTGGCGAAAGAGGTACGCATCGAAGTCCTGCAAAATCCTTCGGTACCCCTGCGCCAAGTCAATGTCATCCAATACGGTACAACATCCTGGATGACACCGGTCATTGCATACTTACAATCAGGGGTTACTCCCGAAAGCAAAGCAGAGGCACGCAAGTTGCAATACAAAGCGTGTCATTACCAAATGGTAGACGGTATCTTATACCGTAAATCATACCTGGGGCCACTCCTACGATGCGTCAACCCCCAAGATACCACATACCTTATCAAAGAAATTCACGAGGGGATATGTGGCATACACGCAGGACCACGCATGGTGGTGGCCAAAATCATGAACGCCGGGTACTATTGGCCGGGCATGCACCTGGATGCAGTCAAAGTCTTACGCAAGTGTTTCAATTGTCAGCGACATGCTCCCAAGACCTTGCGTCCCAAGAACAACTTGATCCCCGTCACCACCGCATGGCCATTCCAAAAATGGGCAATCGATGTGGTGGGACCATTTCCAGACGCACCAGGAGCAGTGAAGTTTATCATAGTAGCTGTTGATTACTTTACAAAATGGGTAGAAGCAAAGCCACTTGCATCAACCACCGCTATGATAACAAGGAAATTCGTGTGGGAACATATCATCTGCCGTTTCGGTTTACCAATGTGCATCGTCACCGACAACGGTACCAACTTCGCTGCCGACGACTTTCAAAAATGGCTAAAAGAGCTAAACATTGAACACATATTCTCCTCAGTGGCGCACCCACAAGGGAACGGCCAAGTCGAGAGTATCAATAAAAGCTTAGTCGAAGGCATCAAAGCATGGTTGGGAACAGCCAGACGCGGCTGGGTTGATGAACTCCCAAGTATTTTATGGGCTCACAGGACAAGCCCAAAAACAAGCAACGGCGAGACCCCCTTCAGCCTGGTCTACGGCACTGAAGCGGTGATCCCCGCGGAAGTAGGCCTCCCCTCACCTAGAATGTTGGCCATCAACAAGATGGACAACAATGAGGAACGCAGGGTTGACTTAGACCTCTTGGAAGAAAGGCGCGAAAACGCTGCCATCAACGAGGCCAAGTACAAAACCAAGTTGGAAAAGTACTACAATGCACGCGTTCGCATTTGTACTTTCAACCCTGGAGACTACGTCCTTCGCGACAACGAAACATCCAACGCAGAACGCCCAGGGAAACTTGCCCCCAAGTGGGAAGGACCGTACCTCATCCAAGAGGTCCTGGGCAAAGGCGCGTATAAACTACAAACATTAGAAGGCGAAACTATCGCACGCACATGGAACGCACAGCAACTTCGACGATGTTATATGTAAGCCATGTTTTCTGCATGTAATCTATTGGGCCGCAGGCCATTTGCAAATAAATAAATAGACGATGCAATGCAATATTGTTTATTTATTTCTATTACAAATGCGTATTCCACTCTGAGGTATACACAAAAACAGATTAGCAAAATCTTCATTCGTGATACCCACACAGAATGGTAACCACACGCAACTATTGTAATAGGCCAGCAATGGCAATACTATTTGTCTAACCAGAGACAAATCTTCATACTTGCATATCACCTAGATATGCAAAAGGCAATTACAGATTTAGTATTACTCACAGTAACACTAAACGCGTACAAATTCAAACATGCAAGTACTAAAAACACTTGTAAAAATTAAAACAACAATTCTTTATATTCAAAAAATTCCTGCACAAGGAATTTACATAAAGTTTTGTAACGGTTACATAAGGAAACAAAAGAGGCACGCAGGCCAATCTAATCTTCCTTTGTACCACTGGGGCCCGCACCATCCGTGCCCTCAACATCTGGTTTTTCCTCATCTTCGTCTTCAGCAGCGTATAAGACTCGCAAGCGGTCCACATAATCCTCCGCTTCTAGACACTTTTCAAGTTCTTCAAGATCTGTGAGGGTTGTATCATTAAACTCCTTAATCGTAGCAGCAAGAAGCGCTTCAGTATCCACGCCATGAAACCCTGACCGCTCATCAGTAAGCTCGCCACGCGCTACAGCGTTCAAATGACTAATACAGCGGTTATAGCCAGCTTTGAAACCAGCATCCCGGGCACGCTCCCTGATCTCGTTAATACCTGCTACGGTCTCGGGTGCGTCAAGAATGGCAGTAACAATCTGCGAAACATGAATACAATGGTTCTCAAAGGCAAACTTACAACAAAAATAACAAGGCAACGGATACTTACATGCCCGATCCCGCGCATACGCATCCATTGATGATCAGCCTTGAGCAACTCAAGTGAAGCAGCGTGGCTATCCCTAGCCTCTTCAGCCTCTCTTGCCCGCACTTCAGCTTCAGCAGCACGGGCAGAGATTTCCTCAATAGTGATCCCCCGGGTCCGCACTTCAGCCTTTTTAACAAAAAATCAGAAATATACAAAAAGCAACAACAAACTTGTGAGACACAATTTCAAAGTTAGGAAAAACTTATACCTGAAGGTCCAAGATAGTTTTGCTCAACTTGGTGCGGTCAACATTTGCCCCTTAAAGAGCTTTTGCAGCACGAGCCTCCGACTCCTTGGCCTCTTCCAGAGCCTTGGCAAGACGCACCTCTGCTTCCTTGGCCCCTTGGGCAGCCGCAACGGCCTCAGCTTTCTCTTTAGCCAACGCAGAAATTGCTGCCTTGGCATTTATAAGCTCCTGACGAACATGAAAGAGAGTTTCATTCTGTTTACCCCAAGATTCTTTCCAAGTCTTGCGCTCATCAGATAGCGTCTTGCGCTCATCAGAAAGGGTTTCTTTCCAACGCTTACGCTCATCAGACAGCAGTTTTGCAAGAGAACGAACCTGTTTAAGCTCAGCAGTTGCAGCCCACTCTTCAGTCTGCTTATGCTTCTCAAACGCAGCTCTATCCCTCTCAAGCTGCTCTCTATCCCTCTCAAGCTGCTCTGCACCCTCACGTGCAGCCTTCACCAACTCCTCGGCCTCAGCCCGTAAACGCGCATTCTCCTCCTCCTTGCGCCCCAGCACCTTGCACTTTTCCATAATGGCATTCGCCATTATGGAGCTCCCCACAAGCATGGAGGAGAGTTGGTTCATCTGGACCTCAGTCGGTAAAGAACGGGCCCGGTTTACCTCAAAAGGAGTGCCCAAACCACTCAAAATCTCCCTACACGCAGAGGGATCAGCAGAAATGTCATCCCCTTGCATCACAGACCACGGAGGGCGGTGGTAAGACATGGCCCGGTCTTCTGTGTAAGAGCGATAATAATACTCCAATTCAGGCTCTTCAGGCTGAATTGGAGTCTCTACAAAACCCGCACCACCAGCGGAACCGGAAGCCTTCTCGGCAACAGGAGACTTTGGCCTTCCGGTGTAACCAAACTTCAAATCCATATCAACAGTATCCTCTGGGGTGATAACATTATCACTCGAATCAACCGTGTCATGGATTTGAGCCGCGGGACCCTTTCCAGTGTCGACCCCCCGCACAGAGGCTTCAGGAGTAACAGCCTTATGAACCCCCGCACCCGCAGCAGTGTCGTGCGGAGGAGGGGGAGGAGGAGCATCAAAGTCTAAGAACCCTTCATCTTGCGGCTCTGAAATCAACACAGAAATACTTTAAAGAACAAGTATAAGCACGAAATATTTGTTAGTCATGCGTCACATACCAGAAACAACCGCAGGCTTCCTTGGTATGACAAAAGGCTTACGCCTGGTCTGAATCTTCGGCTTCTTTCCCCTACCAGCATCACCAGCATCCTCCGCTTTTCTCTTTTTTTCATCACCCGGTTTCGAACCCGCAGTGGTTCCACCGGTGGCCGCACCAACACCTGGAACACCCAAGCCCTCTAGGGTGTCAGATACTACCACGTAATCGGTATATCTGCGGAAATGAGAACGAGAGATACCTGCTGCTTGCTTCACCAAGGGCGGAACAACAGATACATCAGGTTTCTTCACACCGCGACCCCGCCCAGGTTTATCCACATGCTTTTTCTCCGCATGTTTTTTGGGGGCACCCTTTGACTCAAATTTACCAAGGTTCCCAAGTGTACCTGCGTATAGAATATCAGCAACAAACCTTGTAAAGCAATAAAGGTTATGAGTAATACCTTTGCCCTGCGGCAGGGGTGCAGTCATCACCTCGCGTGAAGCAACGCGGAAGAGAGGGACAATCGTCAAGTTAAAACCTTTACCTTCCGCAGTCGGAATAAGATCAACTTTGCCAGTAAAAGTTGGATCAAATATCTTCCACACTTCCACAATTTCTGATAATACATGTCCAAATTAATAACAAACACGGGAATAAAGAAACCGCAAAAGAGTGGTAACACTTACCACCAGTTTTCTCCCGCACCACAGGCGTGAAATTCCTCTTAGGCCGGGTCAACATCATCCGCAGCACCCACAACTCATTGTTGGTCAGCTGCCTATGCTCAATGGGTTTCAGCTTTGAGAACCACTCCGCAGTCTCCGCGGTAGGCATAGCAATATCCTCCGCAGGGATAGGCTCATTGACGTTCCGCATATTCATGTCCACAACAACTGCGGCAGCTTTAACGTAGAAGAACTTACACTTCCACTTCGTAATACCCTTCGGAGGGGTCATCAACTTGATACTTCCATACCGTTCTCTAAAGGAAAAGAAACCGGTGTTCACCGTCAACTGGTAGAACCCCCGGAAGTTTTCAACGGTAACCGGCAGACCAAGAGCACGAAAAGTTGATTCAAAATGTCTAATACGGGTCATCCCAAAAGGACTCATCTGGGAGATATGGATCTTGTAATGTTCCAAGACCTGAGCAACAAAAACTGTTAATGGTAAACGAAGGTTACCATCAGTAAAACACTCGGCCCACATGGTGATGTGACCGGCCGGAGCACAGGCACCAGTATCACCAGTTTGGGGATAAACAGCCCCATACTCGTGAGGCATCTCAATCTTGGCCATCAGTTGGTCGAATGAAACTCTCGACCACTTCAATGGTGGTAGGCCACCACCAGGAACACTGCCACCATCATCTTCTTCTTCTCCGGCCACCGGAGAAGATGCTTCAGGGTTTTCACCCTCCACATTATGTGGGTTAGATGGATCAGCCATCAGAAATATGTAGAACAGAAGTTTCGAGTTAAAGAAAAACTCAGAAAACTCAAAAGATTGCCGGAATAAAAGACAGATTGATCGGAGAAGAAGAAGGGAATGCTCTCTCTCTCTCAACAGAAATTTTTCGAAAATTTTGAACAGTGAGGAGAAACCAAACGGTTCCCCCTTTATATACTCATCGCAATAAATGTGATACAGTAAACCGCCTCAACACGTTCAAAATAGGCGAGTTACAAGGCGACACGTGGTCAGCAACCTTTCCGCTGACGGTTATCACGCGCGCGTGGCCGCCCACGCGCCTGACAGAGAAGACTTTTTTACTCCCTGCTACAGTGCAGTTATGACCTCGGTCAGTGCAAACGTCTTTTCAAATCAGCACATGTCAGAATCCTACCAACTTCAACAACCCACACGTGCAATCGTGACGTAGGCAACAGAAAGCGACAACCTTATCCAAACACAAGCGGCATGCGGTTTCTCTGGTTTACCGCACCATAACCCATACCGCATGTCGTTTTTTACATACCCCTCAAAAAAGGCAAAAATATATATCTTTAAATTATATAAAGGGGTATAAGTCATAAACCGCACATATCCACGAGCACACGTGGAATATGCGGAGATGACGCACACCAACCCGCACAGGTGTGTCAGATACTCAGAACCAGCACGGTTCTTTGGACTGCGAAAACCGCTTCTCAGGATGCGGTAAACCGCACTCCAGGAAAGCTTCTTCAAGCTTCAAAACCCTCGTTTCCGGTTCACAACCACAGAGGGAACGCAAACAGCTTCTCCTTAAGGAACAGGACAAGTATGCTGAGCAACCACACATCAGCAACCCTGTCCCCTGAACCTTCAAGAGCCACATCCAGGCTACAAGACTACTAGAAGCGAGTTCTTTGCTGCAAACCGCAACCATTCTTACGTAGTTAATACAAACCGCAACTATGCGAACGGTAGCTACGGAAGAGCCACAACTAAGCCACCACGCAGAAGAGCAAAGCTATTTCAAGAAAAACTGCTTTCCAACTAAGCGTGAAGGAAAGTGGCTACAAAACGAATGCGGAAGAGTTTCAACCAACCTCCCAAGTATCTAAAACGATCTCTTCCAGCAACGCTACTTACAAGGAAACTACTTTCCACCAAAGCGTGAAGGAAAGTGGCTCCAGAACAGCGGTAACAAGTCTGCCTATGACTAGTTACCCACCTATGGACCGCATAGAATAAACAATGGTGGGTACAACCCTGCCTATGATCATGTTTATTTGCCCATAGTCCAGATTCACATTGTTCGACCAAACACGGCCAACAATGACGCAACTACCCCACGATCCTCAAAGAAACATGGCAAACGAGGTTCGGCAATGAGGTAACCGCAAAGAATGTACGGTTACTAGAGAGCTACACCTCTGAGGACGTGCGGTTACTTGAGAGATAAACCACAGAAGACGCGCGGTTACTAGAAAGCTTAACTGGAGAACACGAACACCCCACAAAACAGGGATCATCGTTACATGTCCAGTTGCTGAACATAGAGCTTGAGCAAAGTACTTACAACTTTGCACCAACTGACGCAGAGATTCCAACTACACTGAAGAAGACATCTTCAGTCACGATCTCAAAGGTTGGTTCGAATTCTGCTAATACCTTCAGTCACCGTCTCAAAGGTTGGTCCGAAACACCAACAGGTGGCTGATGACACCAGCAAAAGGTAGACAGAGTCAAGTCTGTGGCTGAGAATTCCGCATCAGACGGAACTTGCTCACCATACACCCTTCTCAAAGGAAGAAACAATCCACTAGAAAGGGCCTACTACTTAAAGAAGGTGCCATCTGCATGGCACAATCTTAACCTTCTAGACAACATAGTCCAGTATCCCTCCCACATGCGACTCGCATACGGAAGGAACACTAGACTGGGGGGACTTGAAGGGGTATGGTCCCAAATATCGCGTCAGCACGACCGCGAATGACCATTACCCTCATTAAAAACCCCCAACAGCAATTAACCCTCCAGTGTCCGCGTAGACACACGCGAACACTGCGGTCCAATCTGTCCATTGATGAGAAGACTTACCTTAGGGACGGAAACTAATGTTACGCATAGCGATGCGGCCTCGCACCGCATCCTATGAACATTTTCGTCACGACAAGGGATCTGGACAACAGTAACGGTCACTCGACAGGCGATGCGGCACAACACCGCATCCCGCGCAAATCATGGATGGAACAACCAATGCGGGAACAACATCAATGACCGCAAGCAGCGATGCGGCTTGGCACCGCATCCTGCCTACAAGGCAAGTGGGTCTGACACCACAGTGCAAGTGGCACTGGGAACAGTCGCCTACTAGCCCACGTATGAACAACAGTCTGACACCACAGCCGGACGTGGCATCACCACAGCATCCGACAGGTCTGACACACCTGCAAATAGCTGTGCGAGGTCAGACTAGCTACTCAACTACCCTCCTTCACTCCTCGGCTATAAATACTCACCCCAAACCAGGTTTGAGGTATCACTTTCCAACTCTCTCAATACTACTACTATCATACTTTGCTTCCCAAGCAAATTACTGATTCTCACGCCGGAGAGTGGTAACAAGGAGCACCCCCCACCCCATCCTCTTTGTTACGAGTCACGGTTTGTTTCCTTGTGCAGGAAACCCACCACTAGACGATCCAGCCAGCGATCCTCGGAAAGAAGGGATTAACCCTCTTGACGAGACCAGTGAGTTAACCCTACCCGGTTAACCATTGTTTCATCACCCCCCTAAATAACGAAGTTCTGCTCCGTTGTAAGTATCATAACCCCTGGATACGTATTAGATACTCTGCCCGATTGATCTAGGGTTCCGTAACGGCTGTCGTGGTTCTGCCCGACGTAGTCGTTGGAATGCCGTCTCGGGGAGGGTATTACTAATGTTAAAATGGGTTATTATACTAACACGTGCGCATTTGTGTAAATTATAGATTGTCACCAAGAAACCCTAAAGGATAATCTAAGACAGCAATGTGAGTAATCTCCTTTTTGCAAATTGTTTTTACAAAACCTTAACTCTTTTACAATGCAATTTAGCAGTGATTGAGTCTTTGTAATTCTACAATTACTGTCGGTATGTTGGGGTTTTGTATACAAAATGTGAGACACGTTACCATTGGACAAAGAGTTAGCCAATGTGTAATATGACCCACCAGTCAGGATTGACAGTACTGAATGAGTAATTGGGTAGATATAAACATTGTAATCGCTCTCAATACTGTTTAAATTAAATTAATGTTTCTTGATTAAACTGGGATTCACTCACCAGTATTTCCCATTGACAAATGTTTTTAAAACACGTTTCAGGTAACACAATGTGAAAGCCAATTAGAAGCCAGCTGGACAGCACTGAAGGCTTGGAAAAGTGGCTATAAAAGTTACCTAAATAAAGAAGGAGTTTTATTTCAATAAAATGGGATTTATCCCTACCAATCAGTTTGTAATGAAAACATGGGTTTTATCCCAATATGTTTATTTATATAAAATGTGGTGTTTTACTCTGATAAAATATTTCCTAACTACGGTCCTGATGTAAACTCCGCTGCCAAATTAATAAACACCGATACCACCGACACTGAGTTCGCGGCCGCCCGTTCCCGGGACAGATAGGGGGCAGGGGTTGCGACATAACTCATCAGAAACAGAATTCAGAATCCAGGTTAAAACAATAGAGTTGCATCTTTCCCATTGACTAGCTAAGACATCATTAGACTCAAATTTAACACAGGTTCCATCAACAAATCCTAATTTGTTTTTAGCCATTAAAGCAAGCTTTATAGCATTCGACCATACCACATAATTCTCAGTACCTTTTAACTTGATATTGACGATAGACAGGTTACTAGAGTCACTAGCATGCAAATACAATGGATCACTAGCATCTAGTTTACTTATTAAGGTAACAGAGGACTCTGTTTTGTCAGTCATGATCACACAGAAACAGATAAGCGAAACAGGATCAGGCAAAACCAGAACAATCAGACAACAATCAAGCAAGCAAAGAATACTTAACTAGATAAATAATGAACAGAACCAAACAAGAAACACAAGAATCACAAATTAAAACAGCAAATAATAACGGCGAAGCTACACCAGTGTTCCAGATCGTTGGTTCATCACTCAAGGTGCCAACGCAGGTTAGGGTGTAGGAGCCACCTAAACCTTTAGACACAAAAAAGAACAATCTCACCGAGAGGGGTTCCCAAGTTAGGGTTCGCCAAATAAAAATCACAGCCTATAACCTTCACTTAGGGTTATATGACTGTGAGCAGAGAGAAAAAGCAACCGGAAATAACACCCCTGAGGAATCACGAACAAAGGGGCCTTTGACCGAAAATAACAGCCCCTAAAACAGGACAGTCACAACTCTGATTGCAGGAGAACAAAGGCACCAACCCCTGGATCCAAATTAGCAAGCCCTAGATTTGATCCGGATCTTGCAGATGAACAACGCTAATGAACCACACTCCAGAAATATGCAGCGGAAGATAATCAGAGCACCTGATCATCCTTGGAGCTCTGATACCATGTCAGAAACTCAAGATTAACAACTGAAATGAAGCTTTATTGCACTCGAAATCACAATACAAATGATATAGTCATCACAGATTGACTAATACAATGAAACAATCGATGTGATGATGTAAAAACCTAACACTCTTATGAATAACTTGCAAGAGGAAAAGGAAGATTGAAAAGGTAATGATCAGTGAGCATATCCAGAACAAAGAGGGCAACGACCCATTTATGGGAATCCCAAACACCACAAAAGGAAAATATCTTGACAGCTAAATGATACGCCTTTAAGAGGCCAGCCAAAGACAGCATGGACAATAGAGCCACAAACCCTAGAAGGGTCTTCTAGACAGTAACGAAACAAAGGCCCAGCAACAGGAAGCCCAGCAACGAGCACATGAAGCCCAACAACGAGCAGCCCAAAGATAAATCCAAATAACCTTGCAACAAACAGGGAAGAGTTTAAAAATATAACAAAAATAACGAGTATTAAAACTGAGACATGTTAATGTCTTTAACAATTTTATTGGTAACTTACTTGAGATCAACCCACGAAGGCGGCCCACAGCCCGAGAAGCCTTGAAAGACCCCTGGCTATTGTTTCCCTACGGTTGAACTTCGTTTTTTGTTAATTTATTTTTGTTTATAATCCGGGCCTATGTTTTGTTGTAGAGATGGGAGTATCGCACAATGTAAACTCCTACAATCCTCTACATACATGACTGATGACTTCCCATTTTCATAAAGAAAATACAATTTTTGTTTGTACCGTTTTCTTTTGGTCGGTTGGGTTACACAGATCAAAACGGGCCATTTTTGTTGCAAGTCAAAAATGACCTGTTGGTCCTGTTAACATGAGCTACTTTTATTGTTACAATTTTTTGTCTTATACAAATACTTTTGGCACTAATGTTATATTTTCAGTTGGTCTCAAACTCAATCTGCTTTTTGTATTAGAAACCCCGTGAGCTTTTGTACAGTGAGATGCTTGATGTAATGAGGTCGTATTAATAACAAATAGTAATTAATATAACTAAGTTTCTCGAGCCCGGGAAGCAATCCCGGGTAAAAACCTAGTGATTGAAATAAACTAGAAGAATTCATTCACATGTTACGGCGGGAACAATATCGCTATGGTAACGACACTCGAAATAGAAACTAAAGTAGATAAGAACGACCACCTAGGGAATAAGAGACATAGGGATGAAGAAGAGCCAAAAAGGATCTTTTGTGACCAAAGAGTCGGCGGAAAATGGTGGGAAAGCTCTTCGTTCCTGGTTCTCTTGTAGTTCAATACTCCGAAACCACAAGAATCCTACTATACCATGAATATCAACGAATTTGATTATTGTAATTGCTTAGGATACCCTTTTTTAGTTTATAGGGTCTATTTCTTAGTTCAAGATCTCTCTTACTAATTGGAATAAAAAAAATGTAGATATGTTTCCCCCAAAATGGTAACAAGGGACTTGAGTGACTCACCCTAATCAATAAGCGAGAGCACTAGAGTAGGTATCGAGTGTTGCGGGGGCTTAGGTTTGTGTGTTAAGGGCAAATTTTGTCTTGAGGACACCCTAAAGCGCTCATGGTATCATTATTTTACGGTAGAGATGCTTATGACCTCCCCTTGATGCCGCAGTAATGACTCCTTGAGGCAATACAATAACACGTCGCATTCTTCAAATATTAAGGAACAAGACCAGATCTATTACGAGAATGATTTATTCTCGAAAAAATCTATACTTATTATTTTTTTTTTGTTATAATGGAAATTGGGAAGGATTTTTTTTTTTTAAAGAATCAAATAAGTAAGAAATACTCATGGTAACCATTAAAGCCGACATAATTAGTAAAATTAGTTATGAATGTATTGAGCAATATAATAGAGAAGTAAGATTGTAATATCCGAAACGTACTTTCAAGTAGGTGATGTTTGTAGAGCTATTTACACGATTGCGGACATTTCCAGAACACTTCTAACAGAGGGACATATACAATCTATCCGGTGTGAAAGTAGACCAACATTTTTATTCAAAAATACGGGGTTTCCAAGTCCACAGCCAAGTCCTTCTTACTTCTCATTCCATCATATGGCTTATATTCCTCAATTAGCATTCAGACCGAATAACTCTATGAAATTACATTGATAGCCAAGAAATCAAATAGTAAATAGCAACGATTCTTAAGAGTTTAGTGAATTACTATGCATGTCGAATTTATGTTATGTGAGCTTTCCGCAAACTGAATTTGTATCTTGTGATTGGCTAAACAAATGCATAGAATCACGGCTAATCAAATGCATAGGTAAATATTAGTCTTGATTCTTTATTCAAGTAATTACTCCTGCCCATCCTCAGTGCGTCTCTTTAGACAAAGACTTAAGTATTTCCTCTTTTTAGAAAAAAATGTTCGTAGGTTCATGGAGAGAACAAATCTTTTTCAATACTCATGCTCCTTATTAGATAATAGTCCTAGTGATTAGATTTATGAACTGGGATTTCTCTATTGGTCCAGGTCATTTCGGGGCAAGCAGGGATTCGAACCCTCGGTACGAAGAACTCGTACAACGGATTAGCAATTTGTCGATTTCATTCAAACCAATCCCAACCGCCTCAGGGGCAAGAGTAGATCAAGCAGGTTAATCCTTCATAAAGCACGGGTGGAGTGAAAATCGAAATCGACTTTCATCTTGGTTCATGAGAAGCATATAAATTTGATTCAATATTCTCAACAATCTACAGAAGCAAAAGAGAAAAGGAACAACTTAAATAATGAATTTATAAATAGAACTGTGGGTTAGAGACAATATTTCTTTCTCTAAATATACATGAAACAAAGACTATATGGTCTAATGTTAAGACTAAAAAACAAAAACGATAGCCTAGTTAAAATGTATGACAAATACCGGTATTAATATTATTCGGGTTGTAGATTACGCTACCAAAAAGATACTTAGTTACAATACAACTCTGTTTTCAATAAGATTTTTTTTTTGAATGGAAAATTTCTTTTAATCCCTGTTGTCTGTGAGACTTAAACTCAAGACCTCCCTCTCTCAAGGTGTTTAAATGTTTTTTCTTTGCCAATTTTTCAACAAGAATTTATACCATAAAAAATGAAAAATAGATATTGGTGCTACCGGTACCGAAGTTTTTTGGACGATATCGATTTGATTCGCCACAGTAATTAACAAGAAAATCAATTATACTTGACCCGTTTGATTTAACAAGAAAAAACTTTTATTGAAACTTAGATAAAAAGAAGCAAGTAACAACCGTATATTAAATATTACATTATTTTATTAGAATAACGAAAAGGGTAAAATGACATTGTTTTATAAAAACAAAATAAAACTATTAGAGTAAACTACCATTTTCATCCCTATGGTGTAACAGCCCAGCGTAAACGCACCATGATATTGTCCACTTTGGCAGCCAGGACGCCCTTAGGCTCCTGTCTCTGAAGTTTTAAAACGCGTAATGATGGTGAAGGTATCCAGCCCCTTATAACGAAACCTTCGTTTCACTACACACCCGATGTGGGATATTACAATCCACCCACTCTTAAGGGGTCCAACGTCCTCGCAGGACCTGGCACCACCGGTCCGGCCCTTGGATCTGATACCATCTGTAACAGCCCAGCGTAACCGCACCATGATATTGTCGGCTTTAGCAGCCAAACACGTCCTTAGGCACTCGTCCCTCACGGTTTTAAAACGTGTCATGATGGTGAAGGTATCCAGCCCCTTATAAGGAAGTCTTAGTTCCCATTCACAACCGATGTGGGATATTACAATAGATGTGACAACCGATTTTTTTTTCAAACAATGGCAACACTATCCAAACGTTAGAGACACTAATCAATTTTTGGGACAAAATTTCTTTCAACAAGGATATGATGTGACACCCGACATTTTCAGGTTAACACGGTTAACACAAACTCTGTTATCTCGAACATTCATCAATGCATTTCACTTGATTAGAGCTAATTAAGTGTGTCAGTTATTGAAGGAAACACACAAGAGATTGTCCCCGAACGTTGGTGAAAAATCGATATAATATTCTTGGACTATTAAATAAATATAAATTATGTAAATTTATATGTTATGTGACTTATATGTTAATTCGTGAACTTTCGTGAAACCGCGTGTAATTACGCGTAACCTGTTAGTGAACTCAATGAAAATAATTTTTGTGGATACTTGTCGTTATATTTAGTATTTTATTATGGTTTTAAAGAATACTAAGTTGCGACGCGTGCAATGTGTCGTTTAACTGAATGTAATGATTTTGGAATTGGTTTGGCCTCTCCCTAGTATGCCAATGTTTGTTTCGTGGAATGTAATGAGATTGGAATTGGATTTTAAAGAATTTATTTGAAATCTCATGATGTGTTTGGTTGGTATGATTATCAACACAATTAGAATTTAAAATATGTAAAATGAGATAAATAACTTGTATCCTGAAAGAAGGAGGTGAATCGACGATTTAGATTGAGTTCCAATTCCTTTTTTTCTTAAATGATCCTGAAAGAAGTAGGTGAATCAACGATTTAGATTCAGTTCCATTTCCTTTTTTTTCTTAAACGAACATAATAAGGAATGAAATCCACATTTCAATTCCATTTAGAATCTATTCTATTCTATGGAACAAACACTATCTAACTTGCTAGTGAGGTCGTTATTTAAATTATCTTGTCGTTCAAAAAAAGCAGAAGCATACGAAATGTATTAGACTTGTGAACTGGCGATTTAGATTCAGTTCTAAGTGGCGAAGCTTGAGATTTCCGACCTGGAGTGCGGAAGTTACTGTACCTAAAAATTTCTATAAAACCGGGGGGGGGGGGGGGGGGGGGGGGTCGAAAACGTATATACCCTAAAATTTCTATATGAAAACTACATACTCTCCACTAACGAGCGAAAAGTTCGGCGGTCGGCCACCCCCTCCCGCCCTACTTAAGTTGCGCCCATGGTTCTAATTCCTTCTTTTTCTTAGACGAACATAATAAGAAATGAAATTTGTATTTCAATTTTATATAGAATTTATTTCATTCTATGCTACCTAACTTGCTAGCTTGGTCGTTATTAAAATTATCTTGTCGTTCAAAAAAAGCAGAAGCATACGAAATGTATCAAATAGTGGTGAACAAATCGGGTTTTTTTAAAAACCGGTTCCGGGTATGGAATCGGGTTCGGGTAGGATCGGGTTTTACAAAATCAGGTTTTTTTAAAAACCGGGTCGGGTCCGGGTTTTCTACCAAAAATGTATACCCTATATACCCGGGTTCGGGTAGGGTTCGGGTCGGGTTTTATAAAACCCGGGTATTATAATACCCTATTTCCGGGTTCGGGTCCGGTTCGGGTATTCATCGGGTAGGGTTCGGGTATGCATCGGGTTGGGAAAAAACCCGCAGCGGGTATTAAAAAAACTTGGAAGCATTTATATATTTGTATAATTTTAAGGAGTTTAGTTGTCTCTAGATTAGTACTTGAAAGCGTTTATAGATTTGTATGTATTATATGGGGTTTAGTGGACTCCTAATTTATATTTATATTTACTTTTTTCTGTAGTTATATTTTTATCAACTACATGTCATACATCTTTGTCCTATTTTCGAAAGGTGTCTGCACTTTTTTTTTCTTTATAGTTTTTTGGGGATGGGCTGGGCTCCAAACAACACCTCAACTTGGAATTCGATCTCCCAATCTGGTAGCACTTCTGGAACGTCCTAAGGGTACTTCAAATCGGTTCTTAAAGCGATCATGAGTTCTAACTTCTAAGTAGCGGTGGCAAATGGGTACTTCAAATATCATTAGAAACCTAATAATTAAACAAGATTACATCAAAGTGCATACATAATTTTGTTAAATCATAAGAACTAGAGGTAGCTATATAATCGGGTATAAAAAAACCCGGTTCCGGGTATTTATAAAAACCGGGTTTCGGGTATAAACCGGGTATAAAAAAACCCGGTTCCGGGTTCGGGTTTTAGATCAAATATGAATACCCGGTCCCTACCCTATGGGTAGGGTCGGGTTCGGGTATAGAAAACCCGGTTTTTATAATACCCGGTTTCGGGTTTTTTTTCGGGTCCGGGTCCGGGTTCGGGTTTTTTGTGCACCACTAGTATCAAACATTCAAACTTCACAAAGCCCGGACTGGGCCGGGCCCAAAGAAAACCTTAAACTTTTCCTAACACCTCTAAATTATTGTGACAAACGCAAGTCCATTCATAATAATATTACTTAAAACCTTAAAAATCTCAACCTCGAGAGAGTTTATCAGCAATGTTTGTTAATTGATTTAAATTATTTGGCCAAAACTTTTATCATAAGCAAGGTCATTAGTTTATCTTTTCTAACTCGTTGAAGATAAAGCAGACTTTGGTTTATAAATCGTTTTTCTAATTCGTTGAAGATAAAACAGAGTTTAAATCGGTAAAAATTGGCACCTCTGGTAACTTATATACAAACATATCTAATCACATACGATTAGATATATTAGTTGACTTAAAACTGGTAACTTATATACAAACATATCTAATCACATACGATTAGATATATTAGTTGACTTAAAACAATTACAAAGAAAGCAAATACATGCTACACGATATGTATTCAACAAATAATATATCTAATCACATACGATTTTAATTATTTGATTCTAAATGCATGAATAGATACCAACTTGGTCAGTATAGATCACTGAATATATTTAATATTTGAGATAAGGTTGTACTAATAATTATGGTATTTAAAATGTTGGCTTCTACTTTTAACTCAAAAGTTAAGCAAATAATTGATTGGACTACATACAAGTAACTAACAATATTTTCACTTTCACGTTTTCTTTGGTGTTGTAAATTGTAATCTTCTACAAACGTGTAAGCAATTTCTTCATTCTATGCATGTTAGAATAGATTAAGTTGATGTCATGTCAATAATGTAAGAAAACAATAACCAATAAGATGATACGTACGTACACGCATTCTAATCTATATTATAATTAAAACCATATTGATATATTATTGAAATATGGTGTGTAAAGTGAAATTATTATAGTTAAAAAAATCTACTGAAATATATAAATTTACCTAAACCTTGTGTCACGACTACAAACCACTTATTTGTGGTGGAAAAAGTCGTAAATGTATTGCAAATGGCCATTTTAGCGACAGACTAAATCAACCGCAATCCTTTCAATAGAAAATTGTTTTGGAACGGATCCTTTTCAAGGACCTTTGAGTACTACGGGTATGTTTGGAGAAAGTAGCTGGTGACAGGAAGCTGGTGGCTAGTGGCTGGTAGCTGTAGTTTTTAGATATATTTAGGAGTTCGACAGAGTAGCTGGAACTTTTAATAAAATGTATAAAACAACAAAAATGGACATAACTGAAAAAACATAATAGTCATTTAGAGGTTAAAATAATCATTTTTTTCCCTAAAAGCTTGTAGCTATTTCTAAACGCTACTAGTATGAGCGTTCAACTAAAAACTTCAAGCTCCTAACATAAAAGCTTCAAGTTCCTTCAACCAAACAAGACTTTTTATTAAGTATGAACTTTTACTTAAAAGCTTAAAGTTAAAAACTTCTAAAAGCTTCATGCCAAACATACCCTACATATGTCGTTAAATAAGAGAAATAATTCCAGATTAGACTAATCCGTCGCAAACACCCACTTTTAAACAATAATTTATATGATCCAAAGACGCTCTAATGGTGATCCTCTAATCCAGTTTTTATTTATTTATTTAAGATATGATACTGTTTTAAAAACACTTGGCCAATAGATTTACATGTATTGGCAATATCTTTTTTTAGAAATAATTTAGAGCATAATTGTTCATAAGACAATTCATAGTTACTATTGATGATGGCATGAAAAGATGTGCATTGTTTGGTATGGTATCCTTGAGATTTTGTGAAAAGGAGGAAACAAGAAGGATCAAAAACTTGGTCATAAAGCTTGGGAAAGAATTAATGGAGAGTTGAAAAGTTAAATCACGAACCTCACTTACACGCCATATATATTTCAATATTTATATTTATAACATGAGTGTGAGTTTCATTGAGGAAAACTAAAAAAGTGGGGAACAGTGGGAAACCGACTCAAATGAACTCCAATTGGACTCATTCCAGCGGCGTTGGAACCGTCTCGTCGAACCCTAACTAAGATCTTTTAACCCTAAACCCTAAATCATAACCCATAAACCCTAAATATATCAGGGTTTGGCTTTTAGGGTTTAGCTTTAGGGTTTAGCCTTAGGGTTTAGCTTTAAAGTTTAGTTTTAGGGTTTAGAGTTTAGCTTTAGGGTTTAGGGTTTAGCTTTAGGGTTTAGTTATAGGGTTTAGCTTTAGGTTTAGCCTTTATGGTTTAGCTTTTAGGGTTTATAGTTTAGATTTTACGGTTTAGCTTAGGTTTTAGCCTTATTTTTTAGCTTTAGGGTTTAGAGTTTAGGAGTTAGGATTTAGAGTTTAGGGTTAAGAGATCTTAGTTAGGGTTCGACGAGCCGGTTCCAACGCCGCTGGAATGAGTCCAACCGGAGTTCGTTTGAGCCGGTTCCCCGCTTTTTCCCACTTTTTTAGTGTTCCCCAATAAACTTTCCCATATAACTTGTATATAACGTTTGAATTTATCGTCACATACGCTCAAATAGAATAATATATATTTCAAATAGAGGTGATAAAATGGACACAAGTTAATTACACACGCTTTTTGTTTATTTTGTTTTTTGTTATTTTTATGGGTTAAATAAAAAATGCGTTGTTTTGGTAATAAATAAATTTAATTATTAATGAAATAAATAATACTACTTCTATTTTTATTATTCTGCTTCAAATCCTTTCATCAGTATTCAACTAATTCTTATTATTCTGCTTCAAATCCTTTCATCAGTATTCTCTAAGAGCATTCATATCCATTCCACTAAATTTTGTGTGTTAAGTTTTTATAATATAAAGAATATAAGTTAAATGTCGTTTTAGTCCCTGTGGTTTGGGTCATTTTGCCAGTTTAGTCCAAAGGTTTCATTTTTAACCTGTGGGTCCAAAAAGGTTTCACAGTTGCCATTTTAGTCCACTGTGTTAACTTCATCCATTTTTCTGTTAACGAGAAGGCCAATTCGGTCCATATTTTGAAAGTGGTTGTGAGTGGAGGAGAGAGAAAAGGTAATGATAAATGTATAAAAAATATTATTTAATTGAAAAGGGGAGAGAAAATGTAGTGTTTTTTAGTATAAGACCGGGTGTAGTGGTTAAACAAAATAATGCCCTCACCATGGGGCATTATTCGACACGTGTCATCCCAGTCAGCATGGGGCATTATTGCAAAAGTGGTTTAGTGGGCATAATGTCTAATAATGCATCTTCCAATCATTAAACAAAAAAAAAAACAAACTACTTGCTTATTGGATAGTCAAACCTTGGACCACTCCCATTGGCCACATGCCCCTTCCATTTGACCACTTCAGCGTTTTAAATAAAACGCCAACATGCAATTTTTTCAAAAAAAACGCCTTCTAACGCCGGGTGTAATGGGGCGTTTTGGGGCGTTTTTTTTCAATTTTTTTTTTAAATACCGCCTCACTACGGGTGGTCTAATTTAGGGTGAAAATATGATAAAATGGATGAGAATGCTCTTATTTCGGAACCGGGATTGATCACATTCACATACTACTACAACTGCATTTGTTAAGATGAAGGTGGCCCATATCTAGTAGTAACCTTTTGGACCCATGAACCTAACAAATAGAACGATGCCACCATACTTAAATTCACTTTCAACCCACTTTATTTTTCTCGGACTAACTGGTGAACTTGATGTAAAACCCTTGTGCAAACACAGGTGATGTTTAGAAAACCATGTATATCATATTTTATTAAACGACGAACGACTATACTTTTTTTTAAGTTTTAATTAAAAATAGATTATAACGAGTTATGTTTTTGTTAAAATTTAAACCAACATAAACGAACGAACATATTAAATAGATATTCATGAACCTAAATGAACGAACAAAACTTGTGTTCATGTTCATTCGTTTATTAAATTAACGAGCATAAACGAACTTCCCATCGAACAGTTTATGGACGTTTGATTCGTTTACAAACCTAGATGCGATGAACCGGACATTGACAAGTGGACTAGACATTTGTTTTCTGTTTATTTTATTTTTTTAAGTTTATAATAGTAATTTGTTTTATATATTATTATGATTATGATTAGAATAGAAATCAGACGACTTTTATTTATTCGATTAACCAAGTTCGATTTTATTATATCTATTGTTGATTATTATATATCTATAATAACTAAAATAACTAACTTATGTGGATTGGTCAAAACTTTGTTATTTGTTTATTAAACAAAAAATTAATATAAAAAAAACGAGGCGCCGATTTCTTTGCGCCATCTCAGGTAGTTAACTTTAAACAGCGACATCAGCGCCTCCCTTTTTAAGCATGAATAATTGAATATGCTGTTTTGTTTGTTTTCACCCAACTGCCAACACAATACCCTCCTTTTATCCGGATGAAATCAAATGCATGCTCCCCATTTACAAAATATAATATAATTTACATTACATTCCTTCTCTTAAAATTGGTGGTTAAAATAATATATAACATTTCACTTTTTCCTTATTTTATAAATTCTGTCTATTCCTTTATATTGTAACATTCATATATGATTTGACTTTGTATCAAATTCAAATGTTTAGATTAGCTCCCATGGAACAAAATTTCCAGGAAATGGTGTTAGTTTGAAGGTTTATTGCACAAATGGGTCCAAAATTATATTTTATTCACAAATGGTATGGTGTCTCCAGACCTTGTAAGTGTGGAGTGAGTTTCGGGGCCATCTTCGAAAATCCCAAAAAGAATAAAAAAAAATGGCACCGTGCGAGATAAAAAATTTAGGCCCATTTGACCAATCTATTATGTTTTTTTATTGATTTGGACCAAGTTATTAATCCATTACACACTAGAAGTCTAAAACAATTGGGCTTCTGAATTTGATTGACAAAAACAGTTGGGTTTCTAAACAGTTAGGCTTTAACGTTTTTGGTTCATAAATCCAGACCTTTTAAGTTTTTTTCTTTAAAAACATGCAGATTTTTTTTAAATATATCTATAAAAATTATAAATTTTTTCGGTCCTGTTTCGATTTGGGCCCAGAACGGTCCCCACCTGGCACTTGCTCTGGGCCAGCCATGGTGAGTTTTCTTAAAGTCGAAACGTATGGGTGTAAGAGGCCTAGAATCAAACCGGATTTCCAAAGGGTAAATTGGAATCTCTAAGCCTTGCTAAGAATTTGAACTCTTTAATTTTTTGTTTGTTTGTAGTGTAAATTGGAGTATGTGAGTACGTATTGCTAGGAACTTTACACATTTAAATTACATAAAACGCCATCTCACCTCCTATATTTGTTCAAAATTATTATAGCAAGAAATAATGTTCGTTTTTATGTTATAATCCACTATCTTGGGGAAGGTTCATTTGAGAAGAAATTTAATGTGAGAAGAAAAAGAAGAAAGAGCATAATGGTAAAACATTAAATAGTTTCTAACTCCTCCCATTAATTATGTTATCTCTTATTAATAAAGCAAAAAACATTTTATCCTACACATTTCAAAATTTATCCTACATATATCTTACACTTACCGAAATTTACCTTACGCATATCTAAATTTATCATACACATTTAAGAATTTATCCTACACATACTAAAATTTATCCTACACATGTCGAAAATTGTCTTTCACCCTAAATTATTTTATCTTGAAAGAATATATTTAAAATGGGAGTTACAAGTTTAATAAGTTAGCTAATTAATTACAATTAGAAATTTACCTATATGCCCTTATTAATAACATTAAATACACAGATTTAATAAACTAAAATGGAGCATTTCTATTGGTTTAAAAGTTATTCTTTTTATTCTTACAAAATTTTTCTTCTCATTTGAACCCTCCACTATCTTACTATCTTACTATACTAATAAATGAAAATCTTTTTAGGACACATGTCACTTTTCATGCCTCTTCTCATTATTTTCAATTTTTTTATTTGCTATTAAATTTCTCATGCCTCTTCTCATTATTTTCAATTTTTTTATTTGCTATTAAATAATAATTTTTAAACTTATCTCCTATGTTTAATAATAATGATATTAAAATTAAATTAAAATAAAAAAAATATCGAAGATATCAATAGTGATCATCAACAACAATATGAATATTTTAAAAAGAATTTTAAGATTACTTACACTATTTTAGTTAAATAATAATATATCTAAAAACAATTTGTGGCATTAGTTTAAATTTTATTTTGAAAAACAAAATATCTAAAAACAATTCGTGACATTAATTTAAATTTATATTAATTAGAAAAACAAAATCACACATTTAATTAATAGCATAGTTTTTAGAATGTGATTTTTAACATGTTCTATTATATCTAGGTTAATTAATAGAACAATTTTTAGTATATGATTCTAACATATTCTATTGTTTTTTTTTTCTCTTATAATTAGGCGAAGAGGTATAAACCTAAAGTAGTCTAAGACTAGTTAATCTTGCACTGTGAGATACTCTACCTTAAATATCCTAAAATCACAAATAATTGAACAATTAAATACCAAATCCTTCACTGATACATTAAATCTACCTTGAAGTATCCTAAAAACACTAGAGGCACATACTCTAGAGTATCCCAAAACTATTTTCTAACATAAAATAAATTAAACATATAAATACCAAATAAACATAATTCAACTATATAAATAAATTATTCAACATAATACAAAATAAAAATAAACTATTCCTCGTCTGAGTCTTCTAAATAATGTGGATCTTAAATTGCAATATGTGTCACAAGATCAATGCGAAGTCGGAAATGCGTGTGTCCCAGATCCCATTGGTTAAATAGTACCCACGTTTGTATAAGTGCCCGTTTACATTAAATGCCGAGATCATCGTTTGAGAAATTAGTCATAAATAAAAATGGGTATTTGAGAATATGGTGGAAGGTTTGATAATGCTATAAAAATAAAAATGGTGAGATGGGTATTTATAATGATTTAAAATAAATAAATTATTTTTTTCAATAAATTTAACGGTCATATGATTGTTAAAAGGTCACAAACCCCCCCCCCCCCCCCACTTCACCTTCAATAAAGAGTAGCCGAGCTTCCCTAGCCGTTCGCCTATCCGAATGAGGGGGTGGCGGGGGTGTTTCGCATGCGGCTTCGAAGCTGAGCACCCTTAACCAAGGATGCCCCTTCCCCCCTTATAGCCGAAAGTATTCAAGTAATTAATATTTTTTTATTCCTAATTCGATTTATATCATGGCTTATTTTTGCTCTTTGCATATGTTTATATATGTATTGTAGAAGTGATAACTTCAACTAATTTTTTTATGAATAGATTTGTTTGAGTTGTGTTTAATATCTAGGGGGTCAAATGTTAAAAACGCTTATTTTTTCAACTATTTATGAATATTTTATTTATTTAATTATTATTTTTAAACTGCGACGTATATTTTTCCGGCTTATTAATACTTATTTAATAATTTATTAATCAAACCCCGTGTAATACACGGGTTTTTTAACCTAGTAATATATTATAATATAATTCCACGCACGACGGTTCGAAAATCAGTCATGAAAAACTAGGGGTGTGCATGGATCGGTTTGGGACAGTTTTGACCTAAAACCATAACCATACCAATCGGTTATGGTGGTTATGGTTATTCGGTTTTGATGGTTATAGCGGGTCGGTTATGGGAGGTTAATCGTGTATTTAGCTTAGCTAAAGATAGCTTAATTTTTTTTTAACATGGAATAAATTGTTATTGCATATTTGTATATATTAGTATATTACATAGTATTAAAAAAATACATATAATCTATAATATTAATACCAATTATCATCGAATGTGATACATTCCATAAATTCAAATAAATATTGAACCAAAACCACAAAACGATATGAAAAACTCATAAATACTAAAAATCTTCAGTCAAAAACATCAAATATTAAAAATATAGTGAAAAGTCTTAAATCCTACAAATATTTATTACATGTGGTTCGGTTCAGTTATGGTGGGTATGAAAAAAATGATAACCATAACCGACCCGCTATTTCGGTTTTCAAAAAAACCATTAACCGACCCACCGGTTTTTTATTTGGTTCGGTTTTGTCGGTTAATTCGGTTATGGTTCGATTAATTCGGTTTTTTGCACACCCCTGATGAAAACGATGGCAGTTGACATTTGGTTTTGACAGTACATTTCTTGTGGAAAAAAAATGTTAAGAAATAAAAAGATATTTACCAAAATCTTTTCTTCAAACAAATGGATACTTCAACTCAACAAAGCTTTTACCCGAAACAAGTGGAAGGCAACTGATTGGTTGAAAGAAACAGAAATTGGACTTGTCAGTACGCAACTAAAATTCTTAAAGGCGTTTTTTGATAGTTGAATGACGTTAAATAGTTATACGGATGACTTGAAGAGCTAGGTTACATTCCTTTATATTAATCAATATATAAGCGAATACTATATTTTCAAAATATTGTCTAGGAATATAGAAGACGGATATGATTCACAGATACAATATTACTTAACGTACTAGAATATTGTGAAGTTTCTTTCGAAAATAAGCAACATAAGATGTATCTACTTGGCTTCACGAGACGATCCTTTACCTAGCATGTATACAAAAATAACTCATTAGTTTTAAGTTAAGTAAGTAGACAACATATCAAACGATAACCAAAATTAAAGCATATCAAAAGTTGCTACCAAAGTTTAAAAACTCACCCAGAGACTATCGTAAGGTTAAAGTGAAGCATCGTAGACATGCAATGCCTTAAAAAAACATGCAACGACGATTTCAATCCTCTATTCATTTTTACATGATATTTTCCATATAAAATAAAAGAACCTACTATCGTAACCCATGGCTGTAAAATTCCCGCCTAGGCTCTGATTAGTCGCCGATTAATCACTAATCAGAGGTTCACCAAGTAACGGCCAATTAATCGGTAGGCGGTCAACGGTGGTCCTATTCAAACCAAAATTTGGCCAGATTCTAGCCAAATTTCGACAAAACCTTATAAATTCCCTCCGATTACAAAAAAAAAAAAAGGATCAACAAGCTATTAAAACATCTCTCTACTTAAAAAAATTACATATAAAATGTGTGTGTATACAAAACTATAAATTACATATAAAATCTCAATCCGATTAATCCATATTAATCCCGATTAATCGCTAATTGGTACCTCGCTGGCCGACTTGCGCCTACCGATTCTTACAAGACTGTCATAACCAAAATACAAACTGTTCAAATTAAAAGTACAACAAAACAATAAATACTAACCATTCAAATTAAAAGCACAACAAAACTATAAACTAAAGACTAAGGGCTCTTTGGCAACTTCTGAATGGTTAAGTGCTGAACAGGTAAAATGTCTGAACCATTAACTGCTAAACCAGTAAGAGGTCTGAACCGTTAAGAGACAGTATAATGCTTAACCGTTTAGAGGCAAATTTCTGACTAATTCAGATTAGAGATCTTAACCATTCAGACTTAGCATAATGCTTAATCATTCAGATGCAAATGTGTGAACCATTCAAACATCTGCTCGAGAAACAAACAGTCTGAATCATTAAGTGTTGAACCAGTAAGAGGTCTGAACCATTAAGAGCCCCATTAATAGGTAAACGAACAGCCCCTAACACATTAACCATGTAACTCTTGGTTTTTTCAGATCAATAAACGTCATATAATAAAAGTAAAAAAAAAAAAATGCATACTAACAAGAAAAAATATATTAATTAGTAAATGTACAAATTCGGTAGCAACTAGCATATGTTTTAACACGGGTTCTGTGAAACCAGTGAACTTTGACTTTTGAGGGTGGAAGTAGGTTCGTTTATTTATCCAAAATGATATAAAAACCTACTATACGGTAATAGTTTCTTTAGTGAAAAGCAATATAATTTACGATAAAAGTGGTAAACATTACTTGGACAACAATAAACAAAAGAAAGCTTTACAAGAAAAGCCTTAATTTACGTAATACTAAATAGTTATTGGAATGAGAAAAACCCCTATAAAGAGAGACTTGCTCATTATTCAAACAAGTATCACACTAACCAACATTCTTAATTTTCTACATTTTTTTATGGATTCCCTAAAGGGGCCTTCTCTGTTCTATTCTTTCTTCTTGGCATTGTTGCTTTGTAGCAATGCTGTTCAAGCCAGCCATAATTACGAGGATGCGCTCGCAAAATCCATATTGTTTTTCCAGGGTCAACGGTCCGGTAGACTGCCCTTGTCCCAGTCCCAAAATCTCCGTTGGAGGTCCGCTTCTGGCCTGGGCGATGGTTCCCAAGCGCGAGTATGTATATAAACACCAAAACACCAAACTCGAATTTATTTTATATATGTGTGTGCGCGCGCTAAAATGACAAATATCTAAATAATATGACATGTGCAGGTGAACTTGGTTGGAGGGTATTATGATGCAGGTGACAATGTGAAATTTAACTTCCCTATGGCCTACACAACTACTATGTTGTCATGGAGTGCATTGGAGAACTCGAAGCGGTTGGGCCCACAACTAGAGAATGTACGAGTGGCGATCAGGTGGGCGACAGACTACCTTATTAAGTGTGCTACAGCAACCCCGGGTGTGCTTTATGTGGGCGTGGGAGACCCGAATGTAGACCACAAGTGTTGGGAGAGACCAGAGGACATGGACACCGTTCGAACCGTCTTCTCTGTCTCCAGAAACAAACCTGGGTCTGATGTTGCTGCTGAAACTGCAGCCGCTTTAGCGGCTGCTTCCTTAGTGTTTCGAAAAGTGGATTCTGTGTACTCCAAGTTGTTGTTAAGAACAGCAAAGTCTGTGTTTCAGTTTGCTGCACAGTACAGGGGTTCTTATAGTGATTCACTTGGTTCAGCAGTTTGTCCATTTTATTGTTCTTATTCAGGATATAAGGTATTGTTTTTTTTTTTTCATTTTCAGCTAGAAAATTATAAATTCGGGGCCCTTTTTGTATATCTGAAAATTAACCGAAGTTAAACCCTAAAAAATTACGGGGCCCGAGCTTCAACTTATTTTTTTATTTTTTTACGGTCGAGCTGTTCCTGAATTTGAGTTACGGAAAATCTTTTATTAAAACTAAAAATTATTGTTTTAAACATCAGGATGAATTGTTGTGGGGAGCAGCATGGTTGCTAAGGGCAACAAAAGATGTATCGTACCGCAATTTTATTGATTCGTTAGGTGCTCATGATTCGACGGATATATTCAGCTGGGACGACAAACTTGCAGGTGCTCGAGTTCTTCTAGCTAGGGTAAGTTGTAACAATCCATTTGTTGTCAGTGATTTGAGTTTTTGATTCCCCTGTTATTGATATCCATTGGTTTATATTCCTCAGGGGAGTTTGGTGGCAAATGATAAGTCATATGAGCCATTCAAACAACAAGCTCAAGATTTCATGTGCAGAATTCTACCCAATTCCCCTTATTCCACTACACAATACACTAGAGGTACAGTTTGTACAAGAACAGAGTACTATTCTAGAAATCACATACTATAATCAGATAAAATCATACAAAACAATCATTTATTTGGTCATGAGATACGCGATGTAATCAAGTACGAAACATTTTTCATCTGTAATGACTTAAACTAAAATAATACGTGACACAAGACCGTTTATAGATTTGTGAACATATTATTAGTTGTTTACATAATTAATATATAGTGAATACGCGACTAAAGATTCGTGTATCTCATGGCTATATGCGTGAAATGATTCTCGCACAACCATTAGAGATGTAACACACAAAAAATGGTTAGTCTCTTTAGTTTTTTTCTACATTATCATTTCAACATTTACATATTCTGATGTTATTGCAGGGGGTCTAATGTTCAAACTACCTGATAATAATCTCCAATATGTGGCATCCATAACCAACTTGCTCACAACCTATGCCAAGTACATGCAATCAGCCAAAAGCACCTTCAATTGTGGCAACATATTAGTCACCCCAAAGACCCTAATCAATCTTGCAAGGAAACAGGTATTTTTCTTGATTTTTTTTTAATTTTGGCGGGTAAAATCGTAAATAGAAAAAAAAAACCTAATAAATTTGTATAATTTTTTTACAGGTGGACTATATATTAGGAGATAACCCAATGAGGATGTCATATATGGTAGGATATGGCACAAACTTCCCAAAAAGAATTCATCACAGAGGGTCCTCACTACCCTCAAAAACAACTCATCCCCAATCATTTGGATGTGACGGCGGTTTCCAACCATTCTATTACACTTCTAACCCGAACCCAAACATACTAGTCGGTGCAATCGTCGGTGGTCCAAACAACAATGATTTCTACCCTGACGAGCGAACCGATTACAGTCACTCGGAACCTGCCACATACATCAATGGAGCTATAGTTGGGCCTTTGGCATTCTTATCAGGGAGATAAGGTCCTTAGCTTATAGATTTAGAATTTCAAAATGCATGTATTAATTATGTGTGTTTGTTGTATTAATATCAAGTAATTGCCACCTCAAAATGAAGGTGATGAATACAAATGTTTAAGTTGCAAAAGACTTGAAGTCATATCTCCATGTTAGGGATGAGCAAATCCCGATCTCAAATTTCGCCAAAACTGGGTACCGGTACCGATACCGATACCAAAATATGTCGGTACGGTATCGGTATCGGTATGGTATCGGTACGGTAGCGGTATTTGAATGTAAAATTCAGTATTTTATGGGTATTATACCGAACCGATACCGATCCCGAAAATACCAATACCGAAAATGCCAAAAAGTGGATACCGTTTCCGGTACTGAAAAAATTCGGTATGGCATTTTCGGGATCGGGACGGTATCGAAACAGGATCGGTATTTGATACCAAAAGTGGTCCCACCATGTTTCCTTTTGGGAATTACTAATGATGATTGAAGTCTCCTAAACATGTTTTTTGACCAAAAGTGGTCCCACCATATCCGTGATCAAAGCCTGATTTGCTATCAACCGAACTAACTTCTTTAGGTAATATGAGAATTATCTACATTTTATGAATAGTAGTGACCACTAGTAGGTGATTAACTACCACTTAATAGGGGCACATGGCAATTGGTATCATATGTTTGTTGCCTTTTGGCATGTCTATGTCCTATCGTTTTTATAGTTTAATTTTTCTAAGTTAATTATATCTCCTGATTTTTTTATACCTTTTTTAGTGAAAACCCCTTAATCTTATGATATTATTTTTGGATAATAGTCTAATACTACAAGATTATTTATCTCGTCTCAAATGTTAATTAAATGAGACATGTTATATTATACATAATACGATTATCATGTTTCGTTTAGTGTGAATGAGTGTTGTTAAGCGTATTTCGTTTTTTATAATTTTTAAAATACAATATTTTATAAAATTCTGAATATATCGTTGCAACGTGTTTATTTTTATCTATGTCTCGATATACATTTTATTTAAAACCGAGTTGTGGATCGTAATGTTGTATATGTCTTCAAAACCGCTTCACGGTTCATATTCTTTTACATACACAGATGTCGTTCACGTTTTTCGTTATTTTAATAATATAACATAATGCTTTATAGAATTCTAAATATAGCCTTGCGACGTTCTTATTGTTATCCATGTTTCAATAAAAATTGTTTTTTTTTTCACTCATTGTTGTGACGAACCGTACCGATTCCAACGGAATAACATTTTATTTTTGTATGGGTATATATCAGAACTTTCGTGTATTCATTCATTTTTATGGCTTTTTGTGGATGGAAACACGTGCCAATATCCTCTTGACATATCTGTTTTGGTTGATATACCGATTGTCAGTATCTTACGGCACTATAACAAATTGAACCGAACCAATACCGATTGAATGTCCACCGCAACACACTAGGAAAATCAGTAGATGATTAATAATCGTATCAATATAACCTGAATAAAAACTTAAATTGGGCGAAAATGACTGATTTATATATTAACTTTTAGAGTGGAGATACAATAGGAAGTTAATTTAGCTAGGAAGGCTAGGAAGTGATCTTGACCATCCATTTAGTTAATTAAGGGCTAAGATTAAATCAGGGAAATTGAAAAGAAGAAAAGAGGCGCGTGAGTTTGTTCAAGGGCATTCTAGTCAATCCAAGCCAATAGTTTCTCTCTCCTCCAATTCCCCCCCATTTTTTAAACGTTAATAACTCTTTCATACGACATTATTTTTTTATAAAAATTGCACAAAAAAAACGAGCGTTTTTTTATCTTTAAAACGAGTATACTATTGCTATATTTAAAAAAAAATTTAAACCCAGTTGTGTAAAACGCAATAGAAAAACCACCAGTTACGTAAAACGCAATGAAAAAAAAACCTAAAAATGACATTTTTCTAAAACGCAATGCACAAAAAACACAAAGAAATGACTTATTTGTAAAATGCAATGGCCAGAAAACACAAAGAAATGTCTTATTTCTAAAACGCAATAGATTGAAAACACATAAAAAAGTGTTTTACCTAAAACGCAATGCACAAAAAACACAAAGAAATGTCTTATTTGTAAAACGCAATGGCCAGGAAACACAAAGAAATGTTTTATTTGTAAAACGCAATGGCCAGAAAACACTTAAAAATGTCTCATTTCTAAAACGCAATGACCTAAAAAAACAAAAGAAAGTGTTCTCTGTAAAACGCAATGGACTGAAAACAACTAAAAATGTGTTTTACCTAAAACGCAATGACTAAAAACACTTCAAAAATGTGTTTTACCTAAAACGCAATGACTAAAGATACTTAAAAATGTGTTTTTTCTAAAACGCAATAGCCAGAAAACACATAAAACTCTCTTATTTCTAAAACGCAATGGACACATAAAACTGTTTCTGAACTGTTTGTGAATTGTCTGTGAACTGTCTGAATTGTCTACGAATTACTGTCTTCGAAATGAGCCAATTTCTGGAAAATTAATTTTTCTGATGCGTTTTTAGTACAGCAATTTAATCGAAAAAAAAAATTTCCGAGCTGACCACAGCCAGGGGCTCTGCCCCTTGGACCCCGCCAGGGGCTGCCGCCCCTTGGACCCCGCCAGGGGCTGCCGCCCCTTGGACCCCGCCAGGGGCTGCCGCCCCTTGGACCCCGCCAGGGGCTGCCGCCCCTGGGACCCCGCCAAGATCGTAAAACGCAATGACTAAATAAAAACCCAGATCGTGAAAATGAAATTAAAGAATTTCTTACATGGAACGAAGCCGGTTTCTTCATCAATTAACGAAATTTGAAATGATAGAAACACTTATCAGCGATTGAATCGAACAAATCGAGTGATTATATTCAAAATCACCGGAAAAAACGAGATTTTGTATGAAATTAAACTGGGTTTTCTTCAAAAAAACTGAAGAACACGTTGATCGGGGGTTTGAATCATTGATTGGTGATGAAAATCGCACTATAATGTAGTGATTATTGAGATAGAAAGTGAAGAAATGGTTGAAGATGGTGGGTTTTGAAAATGGTGGGTTTTGAAGTTACTGGGTTTTGAAAAAGGAAGAAGAAAGGGTTGGATTGACTAAAATACCCTTTTTCTTTATTTTAAATGTTGCCACATGTCATCCTCTTATTGCTTCCTATCCTTCCTAGCGAAATTAATCTTCCTATTTGATCTTTTCCCTTAACTTTTAATCTTAAATATTGACCCGGCATAGTTTTTATACATATAATCATTTCACCTTTACAATTTATAAATGATTATACCAAAATGTAACCAATCAAAAGACATCACATGGACTTATACGAAAGTGTAACCCAATTAAAAACGGCGTGACGAGCAACCAATCAAATGTCAGCTCTAAACCAAAATCGACACAATTTTCAGCTAAAAAAGCAAAAATGGGTAACATAAATAGAGTTTTTTTTTTTTTTTTTTTTTTTAACGGCAAACACACTTTATATATATATATATAAAGAGCCAGCAAGTGGCTGGAAAAAACAGACACACCCCAAAACACCAAACCAAAAACAAGTAACAGATTACATTTGTTCTACAAGATCAAAGTCTAGCCATTTGCCCCAACTGGGCTTTTTGAGATTGGATCTATTGCAGATCCATAAAAAAACCTCTTCTTTAATGCGCTCAACCGTCTAGTTAACCGGGATGAAGTTCGCGTTGAACACCTTGTCGTTCCTTGCCTTCCACAAGCTCCACACCGTGGTGATAATGACCGTATACACAGTCTTTTTCCACGTTTTATCACCCGGGTTTTGTCTAATGAGAACAATCAAATCATTAAGATTGCTGCTGTTGGTATACCCGATTCGAAGCCAAACAAGGATGTTCCACCAGACGCACCGAGCCCATATACAACTAACGAAAATATGGTCCGGGTCTTCTTCATAAATACCACAATGCGGACACAAAGAATCCCCGAGCGGCACCCCCCTCTTCAGCAGACCTACCTTTGACGCAACTTTACCCAAGACGGCCCTCCACAGCAGATAATTGGCCTTCGGCGGAGCCCACTTGTTCCACTCGAACACGAAATCTTCATTATTTTCTGCGACTCTGATCTTATCAATGTCTCTTCGAACCTGTCCAACTGAAAACGAACCATTTGGATCACTAGACCACTTCCAGCCGGTATCATTTTCCACCAGATTGTCACTAATAGTAATACCGATTTTTGTAAGAGCCGCCTCCACGGACCCGATGTCTTTCCACACCCCAGGGATGGTCTTCTTTAGAGGAATAGTATTATTATTATTATTAATATTCGACGCTGGATTACCCCCATGTATAGCAGCCACCACTCTAGGCCAAAGTTGATTCGGATATTGTTTAAGTCTCCACCACCATTTTGTTAACATAGCGTAATTGAAACTTTGAATACTTCCGACACCCATGCCCCCTGCTTTCTTGGCTTTCAAAATAAAATCCCATCTCAACCATCTAAGCTTATTTCTGTTAACCGACCTTCCCCATAAAAACTCCCTTCTAATTTTCTCGAGTTTTTTGATAACACACTTAGGAGCTGCAAAAAGCGAGAGAAAATAGGAGGGAATGCTTCCAAGAACCGATTTGACAAGCATCAACCGACCCGCGAACGAAAGGTGTCTAGCTTTCCACTTGGAAAGCCTGGAGGAAAAATTGTCCAAAACCGGTTTCCAAAAGGATGCTCTTTTCATATTTACACCGATCGGAATCCCTAGATAGGAGAAAGGGAAGGTACCGGCTTCACAATTAATTTTCCTCGCTAGACGGTCCACCTCGTCATTGTCTACTCCAACACCAAAAATTTTGCTTTTGTTTCGATTAATTTTGAGCCCACTTACGAGGTTTAGCCATCTAAGAAGTCTATTCAAGGTGATGATGTTATCTTCCGACCAAAAGCCAATAAAGACTACGTCGTCAGCATAGCAAAGATGAGTGATATTGGGGCCCCCGTTAGGAAGTTGACATCCTTTAAATAATCCCAAATTTGAGAGCCTGTTTATGAAAAGAGACACGACTTCCATAGCTATAATGAATAAGAAAGGAGTGTTTGTGGAAAAAGTATTTACCATAATAGTGTTCTTTCAAAAGTAATTACCAAAATGGTGTTTTATCTTACTTTTTTAATTTCTCACTCCTAATCTCATTGAATAACCTCAAATCATAAAATAATAATGACTTAATTAATTTTTAAATTCAAGAACACTTTTTTTAATACAAAATAAATTGTTAACCTCACATATGTAAACAAATATGTATTTACTTTTTTCCTTTAATTAATATAAAAATGTTTCTTGCTTCATATATATGTGAATATGTAAATATTTTCAAGAACACTTTTTTAATATAAAATAAATTGTTAACCTCACATATGTAAACAAGTATGTTTTTATTTTTTTCCTTTAATTAATATAAAAATGTTCGTTACTTCACATCTGTGAATATATAAATATTTGTTTTTTTATTCTAGAAATGTAGAGAATGATATTTTACCATCCATTTTATATTTTTTTTAATATTAAAACAACAAGTATTTAGGACCCGCACGTTATAAAGGGATCGTTAAACCAAACAAAAAATAGGTGTGCAAGCGTTGAACCATGCAAGCGCATTACAATGTGTTAAATCGTAAAATGTAGACCGATACAAAAATGAAGTTTTAAAAAGAATCCGAAAGACGGTACCGTTAAATTCAAAAAACAACCTATGAATTTAGAACGACTCATTATTCGAAATCGAATTAAATAGTTTCTATTTTTTTTGTTATAAAGATAATACATATAATTACTTTATTGATTTATCGTTGCCCCTCTTTTTTTAAGTGTATAGAGAAGTGAAACTATAGCATGGATAAGAAAAAACAAATTAATATTTTCCCAGTACAAGGAAAAAGAATTTTTTGATTTATTTTCAAATGAAGTCTCGAGCTCCAAAAGTATACAGAATTTAAGGTTGACAATTTAGTTTTTTTTAGTAAAAATAGTGATTAAGTCAATATTAATTAATAAAGTAAAGTTAACCAATGAAATTAAGAGTGAGAAACTACTAAAAAGAGATAAAACACCATTTTGGTAAATACTTTTGAAACAACACTAATTTGGTAAATATTTTTTCCAACAACACCATTTTGGAAAAAAACTCAACATAAATAGGTATTTATGTGAGAAAAAGAAAGTCAAAAAACTTAAAATAGTCGTGCTTTTTTTTTTTTCACTTTGTTTAGTTGAGTGGCGTGAGATTTTGGCAGCAACTCTTGACTTAAAATATGCATTGGAATGATTAAAGTTTGTACAAGAAAATAAAAGTTAGGAAGATTAACGGTTGAAGGTATAAAGCAGGTTCCATAAGGATTGCGATTTGTGGGGAATGTGGGTTTCACCTAAAGCTAAAGTGTAGTAAATTTGCAATAAAAATTTTAATATAAAAGAAGATGATTTACATGATAGATTCTATAAAGACAAAACCATGATTTCTTCATGTTTGGTTGGTTTTCTTTTCATATTTTAACTCTAGACTCACGCCGATTGCCATGTGGTTAAAGTAAAAACAATCCATATATACTACCCATGGCCATAACAAGAATATTAATGGAAAAATAGTCTTAAAAAGTGATTTGCATATGGTAGAGTTAATTACTGTTTTCGTCCCTGTGGTTTGTCAAAAATCACTATATCAGTCCATTAGTTTAAAAATTGCGATTTCAGTCCCTGTGGTTTCACTTTCGTAACCATTTCAGTCCACCTCGTAACCATTTCAGTCCCTGTACTTACAGAATAAATGGATTGAAATGGTTACGAAAGTGAAACCACATGGACTGAAATCGCAATTTTTAAACTAATGGACTGAAATAGTGATTTTTGACAAACCACAGGGACGAAAACAGTAATTGATGCCGGTAAGGGAAAAGAAGGATTGTGTAAACTCTGGGAAAGGATAGGTGTATCCTATGGTGAATGGAGTGGCTGGAAATGCAACCCATGTTTCTGAAACATAGTCGCTAAGGGTAGTAGGATCAAAGGGTCTGATAAAGGCATTCGCCGGAAAACAGCAACGGATTCTGTCTATCTGTGCGTCGTTAAAACAACACTTTTCATTCGCTGAGTCCTTGATGATTTTCTGACTTTCCAAAGGGCTATCCTTCTTGTGATCTTTGCCCGGAGAACTTCGGAGCAACATCTTTGATGGAAAGATAAAAACAGAGCAAGAGAGGGAAAAGGATAGAGAAAGAGAATACCTGAACGTCTTCGGAATGTGGATTATAAAGGGAGTTTCTCTGAAAATTTAAATGCATTTGATCCTATCTATATCTCTATTTATAATCATGATCTTGCAGGTTGTCACTTCCGTGACATCATCATCGCAACGGCTAGTTCAAAATTAACGGCTATATATCCGTTAGTTTGTTACGGATAAGATCAAGAAAACATAACTCGCTAATTTTACAATTTCACTCCTTATATTTTGGGGGCAATTGTTAGGGGAGGATTTTCTAACAATTAGTGATCCTTATTCGTTATCCTAACTGGTGATCCTTACTTCTGTGACAGGTGGTGATCCTCAGAAGGGCTTTAGGATCAGGATCATGGATCACTTCAAGGATCCTCATACTGACGATTGTTTACATATGTTTTATAACATCTCGCAGGTATAACAAGCTTGACCAAGTCTTAGCGGCATTCTTGGAGAATATTCCCGAAGTATTCTGCACGTGCTAGATCAAAACTAGACGTTATGGAGAACGTGGAGGCTTGGCCCGAAAGTTGGAGAGTTTGTTAACTAGATATTTTTCTTATTTTAAAGGGGTAACGAGCTAGTTAGTGACACTTAGTCATTTTGGCAGTTACACACACTCGCAAACAAGCTCATACAAGCTCTCGTTCAAACACTTAGCAATTACTTACACTTTTTACACATTTCACCGTAGTGATCCTTGTACCTAGCTCGTTACTATCCGAAATTGTAAACGTTTATTCATTTATTTGAGCTTGGTGATCGGTAGTTTCCATCACCCGGGGTTTTTTGTGCCGGAGATCAATTCTTGATCAAGGGCTTTTTCCCCGTATAAATCCTTGTGTTGTTTGTGCATTCCACATTGAAGTGATCCTCATTGTTGTTACACTTTTTGAGCATCATACCCCGTAATCTAGAGTTTGGTTGCAATATTCTCAACAGATTTTTTGACCAAAACAATACTGGATATCACAATCATAATCACTAAGCATCTCCATCCAGCGTCTTTGTCTCATATTCAACTCCTTTTGTTTGAAAATATACCTTAAACTCTTATGATCAGTAAATATGGTAAACTTACTACCATAAAGGTAATGTCTCCAAATCTTAAGAGCAAAAATTATAGCTCCTAACTCTAAATCATGGGTTGAATAATTCTCTTCATGATTCTTAAGTTGTCTAGATGCGTAAGCTATAACCTTTTGTCGTTGCATTAATACACATCCATAACCTAACTTAGAAGCGTCACAATAGACTACAAAGTCTTCAGTTCCTTCTGGTAACGCTAGTATGGGTGTATGGGTTAATCTTTGCTTAAGAATTCTAAAAGCTTCTTCTTGTTTTACTCCCCATTCAAACTTAACAGATTTACAGGTTAGCTTAGTTAAGGGAATGGCTATTCTAGAGAAATCTTTAATAAATCTTCTATAATAACCAGCCAATCCTAAGAAACTTCTAACCTCGGTTGGTGACTCAGGGGTTTTCCATTTGGTAATTGCCTCTATTTTTGTTGGATCTACATGAATTCCTTCATGATTGACTAGGCGTCCGAGAAATTGTACTTGTTCTAACCATAATTCGCACTTAGAAAACTTAGCATAAAGCTTTTCCTTTCTTAATAAACTTAAAAGTGCGTGCAAATGTTTTGCATGATCCTCTTTACTCTTAGAGTAAATTAGAATATCATCTATAAATACAATTATGAATTTATCCAAATATGGCTTACATATTCGGTTCATCATGTCCATAAATGCAGCTGGGGCATTGGTTAAACTAAATGGCATGACAGTAAATTTATAATGACCATACCTCGTTCTAAATGCGGTTTTAGGAATGTCATATTCCTGTACCTTTAATTGATGATATCCTGACCTTAAATCGATTTTAGAGAAAAATCGAGCTCCTTGCAGTTGATCAAACAGATCATCGATTCTCGGTAATGGGTACCGATTCTTAATCGTAACCTTGTTTAATTCACGGTAATCAATGCACATGCGCATCGATCCGTCCTTCTTTTTAACAAATAAGATGGGTGCTCCCCATGGTGATGAGCTTGGCTGTATAAATCCTTTTTCTAACAATTCATCTAATTGTTTCTTTAATTCCTGCATTTCGGCGGGTGCCAAACGATAAGGTGCTTTGGCAATTGGTGTGGTTCTTGGCAGTAGATGGATTCTGAATTCAACTTCTCTGTCTGGTGGTAGTCCTGGTAATTCTTCTGGAAATACTTCTGAAAACTGAGATACTACTAGAATATCTTTTAGTTCTTTTCCTTTAGTGTTAGTGATTATGGAAATCAAATACACTATAAAACCTTTTCTTATATAACTTGCAGTTTTCATCACAGAGATGAATTTTGTAGTTTTAGATGGTTTATCTCCTTTAATTGTGATCGTTTTACCTTTTGGTGAATTTACTTGAATTAACTTTTGATCACATAAAATACTGACTTTATTGGCTATCAACCAATCCATTCCTAAAACAACATCGAATCCTGCCAGATTCATTGGATATAGGTTTGCTATAAATTTCTGATTTAAAATTTCAATTCTTGCCCCCTGCAAGATTTCAGAAATTCTAACAGTTTCTCCATTAGCTGTCTCTACTAAACATTCTAGTGGTAGTTTAGTTAATGATTGATTTTGAAATTTGCAAAATAATGTATTAATAAAACTTTGGTTTGCACCAGAGTCAAATAATACTTTCGCAAAGACATCATTAACTAAAAATGTACCAGCTATGACATCTGGAATCATCTTAGCTTCATCTGCAGTTAGAACAAATGCTCTAGCATTTTTGGTATTCTTGTTGTTTGTAGCTGGAGCTAATTTCGGACAGTTTGGCCTGATATGACCTTTTTCTCCACAGTTGTAGCATAATCCATTACTGGATTTCTTCCTGCAATTTTCTTCCTTGTGTCCTGGCATCTTGCAATAATTGCAGAGAGTGGAGCATTTTCCCGAATGCTTTTTCTTGCAGACCTTGCAGTATGGTGCAGAGGTAGAACCCATATTCCTATGTGTTTTGGTCAAAAAATCTGTTGAGAATATTGCAACCAAACTCTAGATTACGGGGTATGATGCTCAAAAAGTGTATCAACAATGAGGATCACTTCAATGTGGAATGCACAAACAACACAAGGATTTATACGGGGAAAAAGCCCTTGATCAATAATTGATCTCCGGCACAAAAAACCCCGGGTGATGGAAACTACCGATCACCAAGCTCAAATAAATGAATAAACGTTTACAACTTCGGATAGTAACGAGCTAGGTACAAGGATCACTACGGTGAAATGTGTATAAAGTGTAAGTAATTGCTAAGTGTTTGAACGAGAGCTTTGTATGAACGTGTTTGCGAGTGTGTGTAATTGCAAAAATGACTAAGTGTCACTAACTAGCTCGTTACCCCTTTAAAATAAGAAAAATATCTAGTTAACAAACTCTCCGACTTTCGGGCCAAGCCTCCACGTTCTCCATAACGTCTAGTTTTGATCTAGCACGTGCATAATACTTCGGGAATATTCTCCAAGAATGCCGCTAAGACTTGGTCAAGCTTGTTATACCTGCGAGATGTTATAAAACATATGTAAACAATCGTCAGTATGAGGATCCTTGAAGTGATCCATGATCCTGATCCTAAAGCCCTTCTGAGGATCACCACCTGTCACAGAAGTAAGGATCACCAGTTAGGATAACGATTAAGGATCACTAATTGTTAGAAAATCCTCCCCTAACAATTGCCCCCAAAATATAAGGAGTGAAATTGTAAAATTAGCAAGTTATGTTTTCTTGATCTTATCCGTAACAAACTAACGGATATATAGCCGTTAATTTTGAACTAGCCGTTGCGATGATGATGTCACGGAAGTGACAACCTGCAAGATCATGATTATAAATAGAGATATAGATAGGATCAAATGCATTTAAATTTTCAGAGAAACTCCCTTTATAATCCACATTCCGAAGACGTTCAGGTATTCTCTTTCTCTATCCTTTTCCCTCTCTTGCTCTGTTTTTATCTTTCCATCAAAGATGTTACTCCGAAGTTCTCCGGGCAAAGATCACAAGAAGGATAGCCCTTTGGAAAGTCAGAAAATCATCAAGGACTCAGCGAATGAAAAGTGTTGTTTTAACGACGCACAGATAGACAGAATCCGTTGCTGTTTTCCGGCGAATGCCTTTATCAGACCCTTTGATCCTACTACCCTTAGCGACCATGTTTCAGAGACATGGGTTGCATTTCCAGCCACTCCATTCACCATAGGATACACCTATCCTTTCCCAGAGTTTACACAATCCTTCTTTTCCCTTACCGGCATCTCTTATATCCAAGCCATGCCGATGATTTGGAGGGTCTTGTATACCCTGGAGAGGATTATCGAACAAGAAGGCATCGCTTTGGGCATGTCAGAATTGGCGGAGCTGTATGATCTCACTACTTTTGGTTCCCATCGTTATTTGTTCAAGCGAAAACCCGGTGCAGATCATCCTCTTCTGAAAGTCACCAAGAATGACAAAGACTGGAAACGTCGTTTTTTCTTTGTCAAGAGAGATTCTATCCAGGGTGGAAAGGATCTTCCTAAAAATTGGGCTACCCATGGTAGGATGGAGGATCCTGATAAGGATCACCAGGAACTTTCTTTGATTGCAAGGATAACTTATATTTTTGCTTTCTTGTTTTGCAGCTATCACCGTTTCACGTATCCGCACATCACCTGAAACCAAGGATAGGCTCGCTGCTTTTTGGAAGCTTGATCCTGAAACAAGGACATTCAAGATAGACACCCAAGACTCACAAGAAGTATCCTCAGGTTCCATTACCATGTCGAGTAAGTATCCTGTCTTTTGCATAGTTTAAATATTAAAATAAATAGATAAATTGAAATAGGATAAGGATACTCATCTTGCTTTGAATGTCTAGGCGCTGGAAAACCTGTCAAGCCTGTTTCCCAATTCAACGCAGCTGATCTTGATCTCGTACGACCCAGGAAGAAGAGGTCCACTACCAGTCCTAGCATCTCCATTCCAAGGGCACCCACTAAAGGAAAGGGTGTCAAGAAAAGGAAAACTTCTGATGCTGAAGATCTTCAAGGGCTGCCACTGATCCGCCACCAATTCCTTGAATACTTCAATGATGTAAGGATCCTTAACTTTGCCTAGGTATCCTACTCTTATGAGGATCACTTGACCTTGAACTGCCTTATCTTCTTTCTGCAGAAATTTGCTGAGATAGAGGATTACGTGGGCAATGTTGAGGAGCTGGACAAGAAAATAGCTGATCTCCAACAAGTTGCCGTGCTCAAAGATCTTCCACTTGCTGATGCTCGGAAGGAACTCCAGGATACCAAGCAGGAATTGGCCAAGGTGCTGGTCAACTTTGATTATGAAAAGCATGACCTCATCGAAAATACCAAGCTCTCTGCTGCCATCACAATGTATCAGACTAAGTTGAAGATGGCCCAGGAAGCTCAAGATCCTAGTTTCGACAAAAGCAGCTGGGATGTTGAAGGCTGGAAGGCAAGGTTGGCAGATCTTGAGGATGATGAGGAGGAGGCAGCTGATGTCCTGGCAATTGAGGCAAGTGGCAGTGGGAAGGATCAGGCTGGTGGTGATGATGCTGGTGGTGATGCAGCCAAGGTGTGAGCTGCACAATTGGGCGATGATGGATATATGTGCCAAGGCCGGAGCCCAATTTTTTAGTTTGATGGTCGTTTTTTGTGGTTGTGATGTTTAAGACAATTTCATGGGTTGTACTTTGAACAATAGGTTTTAGGATTAAGGATCATGTATGATCCTTTGGACAATAGGCAGGATTGCAATTGGTGGAGGGATCCTCTGTTTGGGGGATGAAGCCATTGTGATCCTGCTGCCTTTATATTCCTGCACTACTTTTGAACTCATCATCATGGACACCCTTTACCTACCCCAGCGGACGGGCCACGTTTTGCTGGTAGAAGCTCGGGTAGGTAATTTTGACAACCTTTAAAGGGTTAGTCTTATGTTAATAAATAAAATTTAACCTTTTGTCGCTTATCTTGTATCTGTTATCCCTTTTAGTATGTTATTTTCCAACTGTTATAATGTTCAATTTGTTTATACTTATCAAGCCTTGAAAAACTAGAAAAGATATCCAAAAAGTTTAGGATATGAACAAGGATCACATATCCCATAATAGATAAGTTTTTTTTTTTTTTTTTTTTTAAAATGACATGATTTAAAATTGATAAGTTCAGTTGTCAAGTATAAGGGTTATTTAAAAGAATAATGAATAAAACCAAAAAAGTTAAGGATCATACCTGAGGATCCAAGTTAGAATCCTAACCATAATAAGGATAACTATAAGATAAACCTTAGAGTGAAATAAGGATCAAGGATCCCTAACTGCCTATCTTCAATGACCTGAAATAGAGCATAACTTGGGACTAAGCCAATATAAGAAAAGAGTTAGCAACTGGGGACAAGCCCAAGGATAACTGGGGACAAGCCCAAGGATAACTGGGGACAAGCCCAAGGATCGTGTGTGAACTGGAGTATGGCCCTAACTGGCGACTATCCAAGCTTAGTGACATGAAGATGCCAAAACCTTAGCTAACGTGAAAACGTTAGAAACCTTAGCTAACGTGAAAACGTTAGAAACCTTATGACCGGATGTATGGTACGTCTACCATTATACGTAGGATCCTAAGCATAGCCAGAACAATGGAATTATCAGCCCCTATAATGAGTACTGGTCCCAAAGCCTTGAACTATACCAGGATCATCGTGCGCTACAGGCGGAATCTGGGGCCAAGCCCAAATAACTGGGGTTAAACCCAAAGGACGGATTGCTTCTGTGGATAACCAATGTTGTGCTGAAGATACCTGAGCTTTCAAAACTTGAACTCACGTGAGAGATGGATAAAGGATACATGATCCTTATCCTTAGATGAGAAAATTAAGAAATGAAATAGTTCAAGATTAGGATATTACCTGAGTAAGGATCACCGATACTTTGAGGATCCTTTAAGGATATCCCTTCCATGAGGATCACCTATACCATAAGGATCCTGCTTACATGAAATATTTCTTCAAGTGGACAGCATTCCAAGCTCTTGGTAGCAATTCACCTTCCATGGTTAGCAATCTATATGCCCCCTTTCCTGCTTCAGCTTCAATCAAATAAGGGCCTTCCCATTTTGGAGCCAATTTTCCATCAGCAGGATTGGTGGTATTCTGAAATGCTTTCCTTAACACCATATCTCCAACTTGAAACCTCCTGATCCTGACATTTTTATTGTAAGCACCAGCCATTCTTTGTTGATAACTGGCCATCCTGATCCTAGCCATATCCCTTATTTCTTCAATAGTATCCAGGTCTTGAGCCAAGTTTTCATCATTTTCCTCAGGATCACGGGTACTTGTTCTAGCAGTAGGAACCACCATTTCTGTTGGGATCACTGATTCTGCCCCAAACACCAAAGAGAATGGTGTTTGACCAGTAGCATTCTTAGGGGTTGTCCTGTCAGCCCAGAGCACATAGGGTAGCTCTTCTGCCCATTTTCCTTTCTTGGATCCAAGCTTCTTCTTCAAGTTGTTGATGATGATCTTGTTGGATGATTCTGCTTGACCATTAGCTTGTGGGTGGACTGGTGTTGATGTTATCATCTTAATCCCCCAGCTGTCACAAAAGTTAGTGGTTCTGCCCCCAATAAATTGGGAACCATTATCACATATAATCTCAGAGGGAATTCCAAATCTAGTTATAATATTTCTTTTAATGAAGGATATAACTTCCTTTTCTCTAACTTGGGCAAAAGCTTCAGCCTCTATCCACTTGGAGAAGTAATCAGTCATAGCTAGCATGAATACTTTTCCACCAGGTGCCTTAGGGAGCTTGCCAACTATGTCCATACCCCATCTCATAAATGGCCAAGAGGAGGATATAGGATGCAATAATTCGGCTGGTTGATGAAGGATATTGCTGTGTCTCTGGCAAGGATCACATCTTCTGGCATATTCCACAGCATCTTTCTTCATGGTTGGCCAGTAGTATCCTGTCCTCAGGATTCTTGAAAATAACGCCCTGCCCCCAGTGTGGTTTCCACAATCTCCTTCATGGAAGTCTTTTAAAACTTCCTGAACTTCAGGATCCTCAATGCATCTCAAGTATGGTCCTGCAAGAGATCGTCTATACAACATATTATTCATAATTGTGAATTGAGATACCTTAGATTTGAAAGCCCTAGGGTTTTCTCCTGTAGGAATCTCTCCATGTTGTAAGTATCTCATAATTGGTGAGATCCATGATCTGGATCCTGAATAGGATTGAATATCCTCACTAGGGATAACTGCAGAATCATCTCCTATCTCCATAGTCTGGTGATCCTCGATAGCCGGGGTCAGGATATGGATTATAGGAATCTTGATATCCTCTGGGATCTTCAAAGATGATCCTAAGTTAGCCAATGCATCAGCTTCTGTATTTTCTTCCCTTGGTACCTGTGACAAACTAAAGGAAACAAAAGAGAGTGCCAAACTTTTGAATGATCCCCATATGCTTTGCAATTTGCAAACCAGCAATTAAGGCTTCATATTCAGCCTCATTATTAGTGGTTTGGAACTCACAAGCTATAGAATGGGGTATTATGTCCCCATGTGGCGATTTTAGTAGTATTCCAAGCCCTGTGCCTTTGACATTTGAGGATCCATCAGTGTGGAGTACCCAAGGATCCTTGGTCTCTTCTAGCTGCTGGACTTCTAGCTCAGCTTCTTCTTGTAGATCACTACTGAAATCAGCCACAAAGTCAGCTAATGCTTGGGATTTGATAGCTGTCCTAGGCTCATATCTTATATCATAGGCACTCAGCTTTACTGCCCACTTAGCCATCCTTCCGGACATCTCTGGTTTCCTGAGGACATTCTTAATTGGAAAATTAGTTTTAACAATGATAACATGAGTTTCAAAATAATGTCTTAACTTGGTAGATGCCATTATTAATGCAAGGATAAGTTTTTCAAGGTGTGAGTACCTGGATTCGGCATCAAGTAAACTTTTACTTACATAATAAACGGGATGTTGTGTACCTTGATGATCCTTAACAAGGACCGCACTTACTGCTTTTGAGGATACTGCGAGATACAAGGATAACACTTCACCTTTTTCTGGTTTCATTAAAGCCGGGGCCGAGGATAGGTAATCTTTGAGGGCTTTTAAAGCATTTTCATGCTTCTCCGTCCACTCAAATTTCTTGTTCTTCCTTAGGATATCATAGAATTCTTTACATTTCTCGGAGGACTTGGATATGAATCTGTTCAAGGCTGCTATCCTTCCTGTTAACCTTTGAACATCCTTAGCATTGGCCGGAGATTTGATGTTCACTATTGCTTTGATTTGTTCCGGGCTAGCTTCGATGCCTCTCTTAGTCACCATGTATCCTAAGAATTTACCTGCTTTAACACCAAAATGACATTTTGAAGGATTAAGCTTCATATTATATTTGTCAAGGATATCAAATGCTTCCTCCAAGTCTCGTAGGTGATCCTCAGCTTTTAAGGATTTCACCACCATATCATCTATGTAAACCTCCATAGTTTGTCCAATCTGATCCTTGAACATCATATTCACCAGCCTTTGGTACGTTGCACCTGCATTTCTCAATCCAAACGGCATAGCAATATAGCAATATATACCAGTTGGAGTCATGAAGGCTGTATCCTCTTGGTCGGATGGTTCCATTTGGATTTGTTGAAATCCAGATGAAGCATCCATAAAAGTTAACAGTTCATGACCCGCAGTTGCATCCACCATGGAGTCAATGTGGGGTAAAGGGAAAGGATCCTTGGGACATGCCTTATTTAAATCGGTAAAATCGACACATACCCTCCACTTTCCGTTTTTCTTTTGAACAACAACCACATTGGCCAGCCATCTTGGATACTTGACCTCTCTAATCATACCTGCCCGGAGCAATTTTTCTACCTCTTCCTGGATAATGGTATTCCTTTCTGGTGCAAACTTCCTCCTTCTTTGATGTATTGGTTTGAAGGATCTGTCGATGCCGAGTTTATGGGTGATAACATCTTTGGATATACCAGTCATGTCTTCATGTTTCCATGCAAAGGTAGTCTTTCTCCTTTCGAGGAAGGATATGAGGTCTTCTTTCATTTCGCCAAGGATCCCTGATCCGATATAGATTTTGGATTCAGGATCATCAGGATCCATGAGGATTTCTACCACATCCTGCTCTCTGGCCTCCAAGACATTCCTTGGAGGATACCTTGATTGCTATTGCTCCCTTGACTTCGAAGCTGGTTTCATCGATGAAGTGTAGCAATTCTTAGCTTCCTGCTGATCGCTATCAATCTTTACTATTCCCCAAGGACTAGGGAGCTTCACACATTGATGGTAAGTAGATGGGACTGCTTTCATATCGTGTATCCAGGGCCTGCCAAGGATAACATTACAACAAGATAAACAGTCAATAACACAAAATTTTTGATAAGAGTGTAAGCCTTCGATATATATTGGGAGTTTAATGTCCCCCAGGGTGTTCTTAGTTTCGCCACTAAATCCCACGAGTACGGAGGATCTTGGTATGATCTCTGATTCAGGGATACCCATCTTCTTTAGAACGTCAAGCTGGATAATGTTCACTGAACTTCCTCCGTCTATTAGGATCCTGCGGACAAAACAGTTAGATATAAAAAGAGTAATAACTAAACCATCGTGATGAGGATCCTGGATATCAGTACGATCCTCTTCATCAAAGGTTATGACTTTTCCTTCGGAGACACTCGATGTTCGAACTGGTCTTTCTCCATTATCCATTTTAGTTTCCTTTGCATGCCTCTTAGCTGCTGAGAAGGATGTGCCACAAATGTCGGATCCCCCAGAAATAAAGTTTATCACTTGTGCATCTGCTGGAGGGGCTGGAGCCTTCTCAGGGATCCTTTCAGGATCCTGAGTCCTTGACTTTTTCCTACCCAACAACTCTTTTAGATGCCCTTTGCTCAACAAGTATCCAATCTCCTTTCTTAATGCAATGCATTCTTCTGTGAGGTGCCCAAAATCTTCATGATATGCACACCACTTTGATTTATCCTTAGTTGCAGCTGGCCTGTCATTCTTTCTTGGCCATCTAGCTTTATCACCTAGGTTCTGCATGGCAAGGATTAGTTCATTGTTATCAACACTAAAGCAATATTCAGAAATTGGAGGATAATCCTCATCATCCTCTTCTTGATCAATAGAATGCACGTTCTGATTATCAGATTTGTTGTAGGATCTGAACTTGTTGTTTCTGAATGAGGATCCTAGCTTATCCTGCTTTGAGGATCCTGTTATCCTCTCCTGAATCCTCTTGTCATCCTCTAGCCGAATGAACCTGAGGGCCCGGGTTCTTACCTCATCTAGGTTCCTGCATGGTGTCATAACAAGATCATCATAAAATAACGAATCCCTAAGCAGTCCCATCTTGAAGGCTTCAACAGCCGTGGCTATATCTAAGTTGGGAATGTCTAAGGATTCTTTACTAAATTTGGTAATGTAATCTCTTAATGATTCATTATGACCCTGGGTTATCCTATATAAATCACTAGTTAATCGTTCAAATTTCCTACTACAAGAAAACTGAGTATTAAACAAGTTAACTAGGTTTGCAAATGAGGTAATAGAATAGGGAGGAAGACTTAGCAGCCATTTGAGAGCTGATCCAGTAAGAGTGGATCCGAATCCTTTGCATAAGCATGCTTCCTTTAACTTTTCTGGGATTGGATTGATCTCCATCCTCTCCCTGTATTGTGCTATGTGTTCTTCAGGATCCGTCGAACCATCGTACAATTTCATTGTAGGCACATGGAACCTCTTGGGTATCTCAGCATCACAGATTGGTGGTGCAAAGCGAGATATCTTGTGGCTCCCATCTGCAATCTCTGGAATAGGTTTGACTACTCCCGGAACACTCGAGATCATATCCTTTATCTTTTGTAATTCTCTGGCCATGGCATGATTGATACCTGGATCCTGCATAAGACCATGGTTAGTAGTATGAGAATTATTAAAAGTGTTACCTCCCATTGGATTCAAGTTAGGAAGAATAGAGGTCAATCCATATTGCTGAGACTCTGGAATGATCGAGGGACCGGTAGAGGCATTGGTCTGCATTGGAATAAAATCTCCTTGATGGACATCTGAACTTCCAGTTTGTAAACTCCTCAAGGATCCTGGCATCTGGAAGGATCCCTGAAACTGAGACGATCCTGGAAGAAAGGAGGATCCTTGAACCTGGGATGATCCTGGAACGAAGGAGGATCCTTGAACCTGGGATGATCCTGGAACGAAGGAGGATCCTTGAACCTGGGATGATCCTGGAACGAAGGAGGATCCTTGAACCTGGGATGATCCTGGAACGAAGGAGGATCCTTGAACCTGGGATGATCCTGGAACGAAGGTGGATCCTTGAACCTGGGATGATCCTGGAACGAAGGAGGATCCTTGAGCTTGGGATGATCCTGGGACGAAGAAGGATCCTTGATGCTGCTGCATTCTTGAATATCCTCCTGTACTCGTGAGGGATCCCATATGCTGGGGATAGGATCCTGCTGGCTGGAAATATGAACCTAGTGCCTGGGTCATAGCTGTTGTTCCATAGTGCACTCCTTTTGGTCCACCCGCATATTGAATGTCTGGAACCACTGATGGCTGAGAAGTAATCACCGGAGTGTCAAAATTCAAAGATCTGGGCATCAGTGGGGAATGATCCTCTGCCGTTTTCTTCTGTTTCTTAATTTCATCAATCTCCCGGAGGATCCTTTCGTTGGTTTTATCCTGCTCTTGTGCATGATTCCTCATCTGCAAAATCAAGGCATAGAGATCATTAGTAGTAGGATTAGTTGAAACAGAAGAAGTAGGTTGTTTTGAGAAAATGGGGGTCGGTTTCTTCGCAGCATTCTCTGTATTCTTCTGGGATCCAGAAGGTGGTGGAGGCAAAGGAGGAACGCCTTGTGAAGAAGTGAACGAAGGCATCAAGTTTGAAGCATTCTTCGCCGAGGAAGCCATTTGCTTGGTAGTAATGAACCGGAATGAGCACAGAAATGCGAATTCTTCTAAGGACAAAGCACCAATTGCCCCACGGTGGGCGCCAAACTGTTTTGGTCAAAAAATATGTTGAGAATATTGCAACCAAACTCTAGATTACGGGGTATGATGCTCAAAAAGTGTATCAACAATGAGGATCACTTCAATGTGGAATGCACAAACAACACAAGGATTTATACGGGGAAAAAGCCCTTGATCAATAATTGATCTCCGGCACAAAAAACCCCGGGTGATGGAAACTACCGATCACCAAGCTCAAATAAATGAATAAACGTTTACAACTTCGGATAGTAACGAGCTAGGTACAAGGATCACTACGGTGAAATGTGTATAAAGTGTAAGTAATTGCTAAGTGTTTGAACGAGAGCTTTGTATGAACGTGTTTGCGAGTGTGTGTAATTGCAAAAATGACTAAGTGTCACTAACTAGCTCGTTACCCCTTTAAAATAAGAAAAATATCTAGTTAACAAACTCTCCGACTTTCGGGCCAAGCCTCCACGTTCTCCATAACGTCTAGTTTTGATCTAGCACGTGCATAATACTTCGGGAATATTCTCCAAGAATGCCGCTAAGACTTGGTCAAGCTTGTTATACCTGCGAGATGTTATAAAACATATGTAAACAATCGTCAGTATGAGGATCCTTGAAGTGATCCATGATCCTGATCCTAAAGCCCTTCTGAGGATCACCACCTGTCACAGAAGTAAGGATCACCAGTTAGGATAACGATTAAGGATCACTAATTGTTAGAAAATCCTCCCCTAACACTATGATTTTAATTTCCAGAACGGAATTCTTGAGTAAGTCTTTGGGTTAGGTTCCTCCTCTGATCTTCTTCTCTAGTACGGATTAATTCATCTGTCAAGGTATTGGCTAATTCTACAGCTTCTTCTATAGTTTGAGGTCAAGCTGGCTTGACTACATGTCTAATCTCTCCAATTAATCCCCAGATATAGCGGGAGATTAACACTGGTTCTGGTGAGGCAAGGGTTGGCACTATCCTAGCATATTCGAAGAATAACTTAGTGTACCCCTTACTATCCACACCAGTCATCCTAAGGTTTAGGAATTTGTTTGCTATTTGCTCCTTTTCATTAGGAGGACATAATTTCCTTTCTACCATATTCCAAAATTCTTCCCAATCCATACTATAAACCCTATCACTTCCTCTAGACTGAAGGATAGTGTTCCACCATTCTAAGGCTGAATTCTTGAATAGATTGGAAGCAAACATGATTTTGTCTTCTTCCGCACATTTACTTATTTTCAGAACAGCCTCAGTCTTTTCTATCCAGCGTAGGGCTGCAATAGGTTCTTCATTGCCCGAGAATTCTATTGGTTTACAGGACCAGAATTCTTTGTAAGAACAACCATGAGGCATGGTTCTTCTTCTTTTGGGGATGGGCATTTGAAGTACAGGGCCATTGTTCACACTGTGTTCCGGTTCAATTGGTCGCTTACTGCTATGTTTACTTTTATTATTCGCTTCTTGAACCGTTTGAATAATAAATGGCATGGCATCTATGATTCCTTGTGCCACTATATGTTGAACAGCACTATTATCCATGTGGTTTCCATTGTTATTGATACTTGGATTCTCATTAACCACGTTAATGTTACTCTGGTCATCATTATTCAGATTTCCTTGATTTCCTTCGTCGGCCATCTGAATTTTAAACATTTACCCCATATTAATATCACAAGATAATAAGTAATATAGTTAATCACATGACACGTAATCTAGCAAAAAACGTCGATCATTGCGACTTGTACTCTATTTCCATATACTATGCGTCTATTACACACTAGTACTGAAATAAAATTACAATACCAACAGAAACAGAATCACACTAATAGTAATATGCATCCGTACACACATATTTTATTTTATTATATTATTATTATTATTATTATTATTATTATTATTATTATTATTATTATTATTATTACTATCATTTCCTCCATTCTCACATTCACGGATATGGATTTATCCAAAAAACCATATTGCGTTCATCGTATTTCCATACGAGACGCTCTCCCACCTGTCTCATTCTCTCACTGCTTTCTAAAATCTCTTCTCCAAAAGTCCTAAGTTCTTGGACGTTTTCTGCACTCATTGGGGGTGCAGGTTCTCGGACTGGGTTTGGAATCTGGGGTGCGGGTTCCTGATATGGGGGTGAAAGTGCCTGAAATCGGTAAGGATCTTCTAAGATCTCCCTAATGTATTCATCGTGGTAATAGGGATCTAAAGGGTCCATACAGGATAGGCTTCTATGTTCTGTATGGGTGGGTATTCCTGGATAGGGTAATTTGCACAAAGTCCCTATTGTCGTCCCACCAGGGGTCGTAATTTGGGTCTAGGGGGTTTGGTGCAGGTACCCTAGGGATTTCTTCTGGGTTAAAGTCATGCATCTCCACTTGGTTGTCAGGATTTTCTATCTCCATGGGTTGTTCTGGGTTTTGTGGTTGTGGGGCTACTAGTTGTTCCAGACTTGGGTCAGCAGCAGTTGTAGCTAGGATATGGAAATTAGCTAGGCTTCTATTAAGCATATCCTGTGTATGAGCATATGTCTCTCGCTTAATAGTTGCTAAGGCTCTTTGCTGTTGCAACTTTCGCATTCTTTTCCTATGAGCAAAGGCTTCCTTACTGAACCATCCTCGTTTCTTATGAGGGAATGGCTCTTCTGACTGAGCTTTAAAAGCAAACATTCCTTCTTCCTGATCAGTAGTATACCCAGAGAGGGCATGCTGTGAAGAGGTACCTTCACTCCTAGGTGATTCAGACAACTGACGATTCATGTCTGAGGGTCCTTGATCACTCATACTGTAAACTAATAAATAGTCAAATAACACATAACAAATAATTACAGTTATGCACGTATTTCCATAATTTATTTCCTAACACAAAATTTAGAATTTTAAGTGTCAGCAGAACACTTCTTTGGCTCAGACCAGTGGCTAGGCTCTGATACCACCTTCTGTCGCAACCCCCGATCCATTATCTGTCCCGGGAACGGGCGGACGCGAGCTCATATTTTTTTTGTGGTATCAGCTATTTAATCTTGCAGTGGAAATTACATCAGGACCGTAGTTAGGAAATGTTTATCAGAGTAAAACCACCATATTTGATATTAATAATGACATGGGCAAAACCCAAGTTTCTTATTACAATACATTTATAGGGACAAACCCTATTTTATGGAATTTAAAACATCGTTTATTAGGTAACTTTTATAGCCACATTTTTCCCAAGCCTTCAGTGCTCTCCAGCTGGCTTTTTACTAATTGGCTGTCACATTTTGTTACTTGAAACATGTTTTAAAAACATTTGTCAGCGGGAAATACTGGTGAGTGAATCCCAGTTTAATCAAGTTTAAATAAAAAGTCACAGTGAACAGTATTGAGAGCGATCACATTGTTTATTTCTACACAATTACTCCATTTAGTACTGTCAATCCACTGACTTGTGGGTCATATTACACATTGGCTAACTCATTGTCCAATGGTAACGTACTGTCATCCTCGACTTACTACTCACAGTGTAGTAAATTTTGTATACAAAACCCCAACATACCGGCAGTAATTGAAGAACTACAAAGACTCAATCACTGCTAAATTTCATTGTAAAACATTTAAGGTTTGGTAAAACATTACCAAAAAGATTAACAAAAAGAGGATAAACTCACAAAAAGGTTTACACAAAAAGAAGGATTACTCACTTTGCTATCTTAGACTTCACGTAAGGGTTTCCTGGATATAATCTATAATTTATACAAATGTACATTGGTTAGTATCATAACCCTTTGAAAATATTAATGATACCCTCCCCAAGACGGTATTCCAATAACTACGTCGGACAGAACCACGACAGTTATTACGGAACCCTAAATCAATTGGGCAGCGTATCTAGTTTGAAACCGGGGTTATAATACTTACAACGGAGCAGAACTTCGCTAATTAGGGGTATAATACCCGTCTATAATGCCTCTAATTCAGAAAGTGAGATTGAGAATGGAATTGTGAGCGAACTGAAATGAGATCCGATGCCATCTATTTATACTTGCTGAATTTGACTTTCAGGCGGCCCGCGTAAGGTAAGGCGAAGCCTTACGCGGCCCGCGTCAACACCTGGTCAACATGTAGCTTAGCTGGGTCAGCTTGTAGACCCGCCACGATGTCGACACGTGTCGGCCTCTGGTGTTTCCGCGTTTGATGATCTCACACGGCCCGCGTAAGAGTTAAGGTGAGCTTACGCGGCCCGCCTTAACTTATAATTTCACCGGAATCAAGGTTCAACCTTGATACCGCCCGCGTGAGCTTGAGGTGAGGTCCTACGCAGCCCGCCTCAGCTTAATAATTATTGTTTTTAATTTATTTTATATATTATAACTTAATTCGGGCTCGGTTTTCACATACGGGATGTATTTAAAGACATGTAAGGGTATTTTTAAGATATACTAGGGTGTCGGAAATATTATGAGAGTGTCGGTTTTACCGAGGGTTGTTACAGGTACCCATTACCAAGAATCGATGATCTGTTCGATCAACTGCAAGGAGCTCGATTTTTCTCTAAAATCGATTTAAGGTCAGGATATCATCAATTAAATGTACAGGAAGAGGACATTCCTAAAACCACATTTAGAAGAAGGTATGGTCATTATGAATTTATTGTCATGCCATTTGGTCTAACCAATGCCCCAGCTGCATTTATGGACATGATGAACCGAATATGTAAGCCATATTTGGATAAATTCATAATCATTTTCATAGATGATATTCTCATTTATTCTAAGAGTAAGGAAGATCATGCAAAGCATTTGCACGCACTTTTAAGTTTATTAAGAAAGGAAAAGCTTTATGCTAAATTTTCAAAGTGTGAATTTTGGTTAGAACAGGTACAGTTTCTCGGACACGTAGTCAATCATGAAGGAATTCATGTAGATCCAACAAAAATCGAGGCGATTACTAAATGGAAAACCCTCTGAATCACCAACCGAGGTTAGAAGTTTCTTAGGATTAGCCGGTTATTATAGAAGATTTATTCAAGATTTTTCTAGAATAGTCATTCCTTTAACTAAGCTAACCTGTAAATCCATTAAGTTTAAATGGGGACCAAAACAAGAAGAAGCTTTTAGAATTCTTAAGCAAAGATTAACTAATACACCCATACTAGCGTTACCAGAAGGAACTGAAGATTTTGTAGTCTATTGTGACACTTCTAAGTTAGGTTATGGATGTGTATTAATGCAACGCCAAAAAGTTATAGCTTATGCATCTAGACAACTTAAGAATCATGAAGAGAATTATTCAACCCATGATTTAGAACTAGGAGCTATATTTTTTGCCCTTAAGATTTGGAGACATTACCTGTATGGTAGTAAGTTTACCATATTCACTGATCATAAGAGTTTAAGGTATGTTTTCGGGCAAAAGGAGTTGAATATGAGACAAAGACGCTGGATGGAGATGCTTAGTGACTATGATTGTGATATCCAGTATCATGAAGGAAAAGCAAATGTAGTGGCAGATGCTTTAAGCCGAAAGTATCATGAAAAGCCAAAACGGGTACGTTCTCTTAAATTAAATCTACAAGTAGATTTAAATGATCAGATAAGAGAAGCACAAGAATCAGTAATCAAGGAAGATACTGAAAAATTAAAAGGTATGCTAAAAGAATTAGAACAAGGAACAGATGGAATTTGGAGATTCCATAAGAAGAGAATGTGGATACCTAAATTAGGAAACCTACGTCGTCATATATTAGAAGAAGATCATAAGTCTAAGTATACTATGCACCCAGGCAATGATAAAATGTACCAGGATTTAAGGAAAAATTTCTGGTGGATAGGAATGAAGAAAGACATAGCAACCTATGTTTCTAAATGTTTAACTTGCTCATAAGTTAAAGCTGAACACCAGAAACCCTCAGGTTTGTTACAGCAATTAGAAATGCCAGTATGAAAATGAGAGTTAATAACAATGGATTTTGTTACTAAATTACCCAAAACAAAGAAAGGCAATGATACAATCTGGGTGATTGTAGATAGGCTAACCAAGTCAGCTCATTTTCTACCAATGAAGGAAACTTTCAGTATGGAACAGTTAGCTAAATTGTATGTAAATGAAATTGTTTCTTTACATGGAATTCCTTTATCAATTGTTTCTGATAGGGACAGTCGATTTACCTCTCATTTTTTTGTCAAGTTTCCAAAAGGCAATGGGAACCAAGTTAAATCTGAGCACAACTTATCATCCTCAAACGGACGGAAAAGCGAAAGGACAATCCAGACAATGGAGGACATGCTTAGAGCTTGTGTAATTGATTTTGGAGGTAATTGGGACGATCACTTACCTTTAATAGAATTTTCCTATAATAATAGTTATCACACAAGTATCAATGCTGCACCATTCGAAGCACTTTATGGACGAAAGTGTCGAACCCCAGTCTGTTGGGCAGAAATTGGGGAGAAACAATTATCTGGACCTGAGATAGTACAAGAAACAACCGACAAGATTATTCAAGTCAAGGAAGGACTGAAAGCAGCACGTGATCGACAAAAGAGTTATGCTGATAACAGACGCAAACCATTGGAATTTCAAGTAGGAGATAAAGTATTGTTGAAAGTCTCTCCTTGGAAAGGAGTGGTAAGATTCATCAAACGAGGGAAGCTAAGTCCCAGGTATATTGGACCTTTTGAGATTATTAGAAGAATAGGACATGTAGCCTATCAGGTACAACTGGCAGAGGAAATGGCAGGAATACATGATGTATTTCATGTATCTAATCTTAAAAAGTGTTTAGCTGATGAATCACGGATAATACCTGTTTTGGTCAAAAATCAGACGAGGATGATGCAACCAAACTCTCTGTTACGGGGTATGATGCTTGAATTGGTAAACAACAATGAGGATCACTCAGAAATGAATTGCACAGGAGACACAAAGATTTATACGAGGAAAAAGCCCTTGATCAATGAATGATCTCCAGCACAAAAAACCTCGGGTGATGGAAACTACCGATCACCAACTCAAATTAAACAATAATCCTTTTACAACTTCGGATGATAGCGAGCTAAGTACAAGGATCACTATAGTGTATCGTGTAGAAATGTATGAAAAATGCTAAGTGTTTTGCCGAGAGCTGGTGAGTGCAGTTGTACGAGTGTGTGTAGCCAAAAATAGCCAAGTGTTTTTAAAAAATAGCTCGCTACCCCCTTAAAATTAGAAAATATCAAGCCTAACTAACTGTCCGCATTTCGTGCCTTCTCCCCACGTTCTCCATAACGTTCACAATGGTCAAGCATGTGCAGAATTGAAGGGAATATGCTCCAGGAATATCGCCATGACCAAGTCCAAGCCGGTACTCCTGCAAAACAATACCGAATTCAAAGTGAACAATCATTAGTATAAGGATCCTTAGGGTGATCCATGATCCTGATCCTGAAGTACTTCTGAGGATCACTAATTGTCACAGAAGTAAGGATCACCAAACAGGATAACACTTGAGGATCATAGGTCATTAAGAAATCCTCCCCTAACAATTGCCCCCAAAATATAAGGAGTAGTATTGTAAATAAACGAGTTGTATTTTGTCGATCTTATCTGCAACAAACTAACGGATATATAGCCGTTAAGATCGAACTAGCCGTTGGAATCCTGACGTCACTGAGGTGACTTATCCTGCAAAATCATCATTATAAATGGCAGTTAGAGATAAGAGCGAAAGGGCATTTAAATCCGAGCGTTTCCTTTTTAAATCCTCATCAGAAGACTTATTCAGGTATTCTCTTTTCCTCTTCTTCCTTCTCTTACTCTGCTTTTCTTTCTTTACCATCATCTCGTCAAAAATGATGCTCCGAAACTCACCGGGCAAGGATCACAAGAAGAACAGCCCCTTAAAGAGCCAAGGGATCATCAAAGATTCCGCAAAAGAACGCTGTTGTTTCACCGATCCACAAATTGATAGAATTCGCTATTGTTTCCCGGCGAACACCATTTTCAAATCCTTTGATCCCACTGCTTTGAGTGACCATATCTCTGAAACTTGGATTGCCTTTCCTGTTACCCCATTCACCATAGGATACACCTATCCTTTTCCAGCCTTTACCCAATCCTTTTTCTCCCTTACCGGCATTTCCTACATCCAAGCTATGCCGATGATCTGGAGGGTCTTATATACCCTTGAAAGGATCATCGAGCAGGAAGGGATTGATCTAGGAATGTCGGAGTTGGCTGAGATGTATGATCTCACAACGTTTGGATCCCACCGATATTTGTTTAAACGAAAACCTGGTGAAGAACACCCCATTTTTAAAGCCACCAAGAACGATACAAACTGGAAACGACGCTTTTTCTTTGTCAGAAGAGACTCTATCCCAAACGGAAAGGATCTACCCAGGGAGTGGTCCACCCATGGTAGGACAGAGGATCCTGAGAAGGATCACCGGATAATCTTGCTCTTGTGATAGGATCACTAACCCCCTTTTGTTTTATGTTATGCAGCTGTCACTGTTTCACACCTCATACCGTCTCCTGCTACCAAGGAAAGGCTTGCTGCTTTTAGAAGACTCGGTCCTGAAACAAGATCATTCAAGACAATCACCCAGGATTCTCAAGAGGTATCCTCAGGCTCAGTCACCATGTCAAGTAAGTATCCTGTTTTTTGTATAGTTAAAGATTTAAATAAATAGTTAAATAGAAATAGGATAAGGATACTTATCTTGCTTTGAATGTGCAGGTGCTGGAAAAGCTTCAAAATCTGCCTCCCAGTTCAGCGTGACCGATCTGGACATCGTACGATCCTCCAAGAAGAAGCTTCCTGCCAGCCCAACTGCTTCGATCCCCAAGGCACCCGTTAAAGGAAGGGGTGGCAAGAAAAGAAAAGCCTCTGAAGCTGAGGATCTGCAAGGTCTGCCCCTTATCCGCCACCAGTTCCTTGAATACTTCAACGATGTAAGGATCCTTGTCCCTGCTTTAGGTATCCAGCTTATTTGAGGATCACCTGTTCTTGAACTGTTCTTTATCTTCTTTGCAGAAATTTACTGAGATTGAAGACTACGTTGGGCATGTCGAGGAGCAGGACAAGAAGATTGCTGACCTCCAACAAGTCGCATTGCTCAAGGATCTTAAGATTGCTGACCTCCAAAAGGACCTCCAAAATGCCAAAGCTGAAACGGCCAAGGTTCTGGTCAATGCTGATTACGAGAAGCATGAGATCACCCAGGATGCTAAAGTCTCTGCTGCCATAGCGATGTACAAGACCAAATTGCAGATGGCCTTGGAAGCTCAGGATCCTGACTTCGACAGGAGCAACTGGGATGTGGAAGGCTGGAAGGCAAGGCTGGCTGAGCTGGATGACGAGGAGGAGGCTGAGGAGATCCTGACGATCAAGGCTGGAGGCAGTGGCAAGGATCATGGTGGTGAAGCTAGTGGAGCTGGAGATGGTGATGCAGCGAAGGTGTAGGCTGCAGCAATGGGCAATGATGGACACTTCTAGACATAGCCGGAGCCCATTTTTTTTTTAGGTTTGGTGGTAGTTTTTTTTTTTTTTTTTTTTTTTTTGTGGTTGTGCTGTTTTCGTTAAACAATGGTTGGTTTGTATTTGAACAATAGTTTTAGGATTAAGGATCTAGGATCCTTTGGATAATAGGTAGGATTACAAATGGTGGAGGGGTCCTCTGTTTGGGGGATGAAGCCATTGTGATCCTGCCGCCTTTGATTTCCTGCACTTACTATAACCGCATAAACAATGGACACCCGTTGCCAACCCATGTGGGCGGGCCACATTTTGCTGGTAGAAACGTGGGTTGGCAATTTTGACAACCTTCGACGGTTAAACTTTTGTTAATAAAATAACTTTAATCTTTTTTGGCTTATCTTGTGTTGTTATCCTTGTTTGTCCTTTTAATTTTCAATTGTTTTGATATACACTTGTCTGAATAAGAAAAGTTGAACAAATTAGATAAAAAATATTTAGGATATGATCCAGGATCAAATATCCTATAGTTGAAAAATTCCAAAAAGTGGTATATTTTAAGGATCATGAGTTCAGTTGTCAAAGTACAAGGGTTATTCAAATAAACAATGAATAAAATCAAAATAGTTAAGGATCATACATGGGGATCCAAGTTAGGATCCTAACCCTTAATACCATAACCAGGATAACCATAAGACAAACCTTAGTAAGAAGTAAGGATCAAGGATCCTTGGTTGTTTAACTTCGAAGACCTGAAATAGAACATAACTTGGGACTAAGCCAATATAAGATAAAAGTTAGCAACTGGGGACAAGCCCAAAGGATAACTGGGGACAAGCCCATGGATAACTGGGGACAAGCCCAAGGATCGTGTGTGAACTGGAGTATGGCCCTAACTGGCGACTATCCAAACTTAGTGGCATGAAAATGCCAAAACCTTAGCTAACGTGAAAACGTTAGAAACCTTAAGAACGAATGTATGGTACGTCTACCATTATACGTAGGATCCTAGGTATAGCCAGTACAATGGAATTATCAGCCCCTAAAATGAGTACTGGTCCCACTGCCATGAACTATACCAGGATCATCGTGCGCTACTGGCGGAACTGGGGTCAAGCCCAAATAACTGGGGTCAAACCCAAGTAACTGGTTGCTTTTGTGGATAACCATCCTTTTGCTAAGAGTACCTGAACCTTCAAAACTTAGAATCACGTGAAAGGGGGATAAAGGATGCAGGATCCTTATCCTTATGTGAGAAAGTAAGGAAATGAAATAGTTTGAGATTAGAATGTTACCAAAATGAGGATCATCTGTGCTCTACGGATCCTTCAAGGATACTTATCATGTGAGGATCATAGGTCCTTATCATATGAAGTATTTCTTCAAATGGACAACATTCCAGGCCCTGGGTATCAAATCACCTTCCATTGTTAGCAATCGATATGCCCCCTTTCCTGCCTCAGCTTCAATCAAGTAAGGGCCTTCCCATTTTGGTGCCAACTTTCCATCAGCAGGATTGGTGGTATTTTGAAATGCTTTCCTCAACACCATATCACCAATTTGGAACTTCCTGATCCTGACATTTTTGTTGTAAGCACCAGCCATCCTTTGCTGATAACTGGCCATCCTTATCCTTGCCAAATCCCTGATTTCTTCTATAGTATCCAGGTCTTGAACCAAGTTCTCATCATTTTCCTAAGGATCACGAATACTTGTTCTAGCAGTTGGAACCACCATTTCTGTAGGGATCACTGATTCTGCCCCAAATACCAAGGATAATGGAGTTTGGCCTGTAGCATTCTTAGGAGTTGTCCTATCAGCCCAAAGCACATAAGGTAGTTCTTCTACCCATTTCCCTTTCTTGGATCCAAGCTTCTTCTTCAAATTGTTGATGATGATCTTATTGGATGATTCTGCCTGACCGTTAGCTTGTGGGTGGACTGGTGTTGATGTTATCATCTTAATCCCCCAGCTGTCACAAAAGTTAGTAGTTTTGCCCCCAATGAATTGGGAACCATTATCACATATAATTTCAGAAGGAATACCAAATCTAGTTATAATATTTCTTTTAATGAAGGATATAACTTCCTTTTCTCTGACTTGGGCAAAAGCTTCAGCCTCTATCCACTTGGAGAAGTAATCAGTCATAGCAAGCATGAACACTTTTTCGCCAGGTGCCTTAGGGAGCTTACCAACTATATCCATACCCCATCTCATAAATGGCCAAAAGGAGGATATAGGATGCAAAAATTCAGCTGGTTGATGAAGGATATTGCTGTGTCTCTGACAAGGATCACATTTCTTAGCATACTCCACAGCATCTCTCTTCATAGTTGGCCAATAGTATCCTGTCCTCAGGATCCTTGAGAATAATGCCCTGCCCCCAGTGTGGTTTCCACAATCTCCTTCATGGAAGTCTTTTAAAACTTCTTGGATTTCAGGATCCTCAATGCATCTTAAATATGGTCCTGCAAGAGATCATTTATACAACATATTATTTAAAATTGTGAATTGAGATACCTTAATTTTGAAAGCCCTAGGGTTTTCTCCTGTAGGAATCTCTCCATGTTGTAAGTATCTCATGATTGGGAGGATCCATGATCCTGAATGAGATTGAGTATCCTCACTAGGGATAATTGTAGAATCCTCTCCTATTTCCATAGCCACATGATCCTCGATGGCAGGAGCCAGGATATGGATAATGGGGATACTTATATCCTCCGGGATCTTCAAAGATGATCCTAGATTAGCCAATGCATCAGCTTCTCCATTTTCTTCCCTTGGTACCTGTGTCAAACTAAAGGAAACAAAAGAGAGTGCCAATTCTTTGACTATCTCCAAATATTTGGTTAGCTTTTCACCTTTAACAGCATAGGATCCATTAAAGTGATTAGTGATTAACAAAGAATCTACATATACCTCAAGATACCTGATCCTCATATGCTTAGCAATTTGCAAACCAGCTATCAAGGCTTCATATTCAGCCTCATTGTTAGTAGTTTGGAACTCACAAGCTATAGAGTGGGGTATTATGTCCCCCTGTGGTGATTTTAGTAGTATTCCAAGCCCTGTTCCTTTGACATTTGAGGATCCATCAGTATAGAGTATCCAAGGATCCTTGGTCTCCTCTAGCTGCTGGACTTCTAATTCAGCTTCCTTTTGCAAATCACTACTGAAATCTGCCACAAAGTCAGCTAATGCTTGGGATTTAATGGCTGTCCTGGGCTCATATCTTATATCATATGCACTAAGCTTCACTGCCCACTTAGCCATCCTTCCTGACATTTCAGGTTTCCTGAGGACATTCTTAATTGGAAAATTAGTTTTGACAATAATGGCATGAGTTTCAAAATAATGTCTCAATTTAGTAGATGCCATAATTAATGCAAGGATAAGTTTTTCTAAGTGTGAATACCTGGATTCAACATCAAGTAAACTCTTACTTACATAATAGACAGGATGTTGTGTACCTTCGTGATCCTTAACAAGGAGGGCACTTACTGCTTTTGAGGATACCGCAAGATATAAGGATAACACATCTCCTTTTTCTGGTTTCATCAAGGCCGGGGTCGAGGATAGGTAATCCTTAAGAGCTCTTAGGGCACTTTCATACTTCTCAGTCCACTCGAATTTCTTGTTCTTCCTTAGGATATCATAGAATTTCTTGCACTTTTCTGAGGATTTGGATATGAATCTGTTTAAAGCTGCAATCCTGCCTGTTAACCTCTGAACATCCTTAGCATTGGCAGGGGACTTGATGTTCACTATAGCTTTGATTTGTTCTGGACTGGCTTCAATGCCTCTCTTTGTCACCATATATCCTAAGAATTTACCTGCTTTAACACCAAGGTGACATTTTGAAGGATTAAGTTTCATGTTATATTTGTCAAGGATATTGAATGCTTCCTCCAAGTCCCTTAGGTGATCCTCAGCCTTTTTGGATTTTACCACCATATCGTCTATGTAAACCTCCATAGTTTGTCCAATCTGATCCTTGAACATCATATTCACTAGCCTTTGATAAGTTGCTCCTGCATTTCTTAGTCCAAATGGCATAGCAATATAACAGTATATACCAGTTGGAGTCATAAAGGCTGTATCCTCTTGATCGGATGGTTCCATCTGAATTTGTTGAAATCCAGATGAAGCATCCATAAAAGTTAACAGTTCATGACCCGCAGTTGCATCCACCATGGAGTCAATGTGGGGTAATGGGAAAGGATCCTTGGGACATGCCTTATTTAAATCAGTGAAATCGACACATACCCTCCACTTTCCATTTTTCTTTTGAACAACAACCACATTGGCCAACCATCTTGGATACTTGACCTCTCTAATCATACCTGCTCGGAGTAATTTCTCTACCTCCTCCTGGATAATGGCATTTCTTTCTGGTGCAAATTTCCTCCTCTTTTGATGGATTGGTTTTAAGGACCTATCAATGCCAAGTTTGTGAGTGATTATATCTTTAGATATACCTGTCATGTCTTCGTGTTTCCATGCAAAGGTAGTCAGTCTTTCTCCTTTTGAGGAAGGATATGAGGTCTTCCTTCATTTCGCCAAGGATCCCTGATCCTATATAAACTTTAGATTCAGGATCATCAGGATCCATAAGGATTTCTACTACATCCTGCTCTCTTGCCTCCAAGACATCCCTTGGAGGATGCTTTAATTGCTATTGCTCCCTTGACTTTGAGGCTGGTTTCATTGATGAGGTGTAGCAGTTCTTAGCTTCTTGCTGATCACTATCAATCTTCACTATTCCCCAAGGACTAGGAAGCTTCACACATTGATGATAAGTGGATGGGACTGCCTTCATGTCATGTATCCAAGGCCTGCCAAGGATAACATTACAACAAGATAAACAACCAATAACACAAAATTTTTGGTAAGAATGTAGGCCTTCGATATAGATTGGGAGTTTAATGTCCCCCAGAGTATTCTTAGTCTCGCCACTGAATCCCACGAGCACAGAGGATCTTGGTATGATATCGGATTCAGGAATATTCATCTTCTTGAGGACATCAAGCTGGATAATGTTCATAGAGCTTCCTCCATCTGTAAGGATCCTACGAACAAAATGATTAGAAATAAAAAGAGTGATAACCAAACCATCGTGATGAGGATCCTGAATGTCAACACGATCATCCTCATCAAAAGTTATGACTTTTCCTTCAGAGACACTGGATGTTCGAATGGGTCTATCTCCATTATCCATATTGGTTTCCTTTGCATGTCTTTTAGCTGCAGAGAAGGATGTTCCACAAATGTCTGATCCTCCAGAAATAAAGTTTATAACTTGTGCATCTGCTGGAGGGGCTGGAGCTTTCTCTGGGATCCTTTAAGGATCCTGAGTCCTTGACTTCTTTCTCTCCAATAATTCTTTCAAGTGCCCCTTGCTCAACAAGTATCCAATTTCTTTTCTCAGTGCGATGCATTCTTCTGTGAGATGCCCAAAATCTTCATGATATGCACACCACTTTGACTTATCTTTAGTTGCAGCTGGTCTGTCATTTTTCCTGGGCCATCTAGCTTTATCACCTAAATTCTGCATCGCAAGGATTAGTTCATTGTTATCAACAGAAAAACAATATTCAGAAATTGGAAGATAATCCTCATCATCCTCTTCTTGTTCAATAGCATGCACATTCTGGTTATCAGATTTGTTATAGGATCTGAACTTGTTGTTCTTGAATGAGGATCCTTGCTTCTCTTGCTTTGAGGATCCTGCTAACCTCTCCTGGATCCTTTTGTCATCCTCTAGCCGGATGAACCTAAGGGCCCGGGTTCTTACCTCATCTAGATTCCTGCATGGTGTCATAACAAGATCATCATAGAATAATGAATCCCTAAGCAATCCCATTTTAAAGGCTTCAACAGCCGTAGCTATATCCAGGTTAGGAATATCTAAGGATTCTTTACTAAATTTAGTGATATAATCCCTTAATGATTCATTATGACCTTGGGTTATCCTATACAGATCACCAGTTAAACGCTCAAATTTTCTACTACAAGAAAACTGGTTATTAAATAGGTTAACTAGATTAGCAAACGAAGTAATAGAGTAAGGGGGAAGACTTAGCAGCCATTTAAGAGCCGATCCAGTAAGAGTGGATCCAAATCCCTTGCACAGACATGCTTCCTTTAACCTTTCTGGGATGGGATTGATCTCCATCCTTTCCCTGTACTGTGCTATGTGTTCTTCAGGATCTGTTGAACCGTCATACAACTTCATGGTAGGCACGTGGAACCTCTTGGGTATCTTAGCATCACAGATTGGTGGTGCAAAACGAGATATCTTGTGGCTCCCATCTGCAATCTCCGGGATAGGCTTGACCACTCCTGGGACACTTGATATCATATCCTTTAACTTTTGCAATTCTCTGGCCATGGCATGATTGATACCTGTATCCTGCATAAGGCCATGGTTAGTGGTATAAGAATTATTGAAAGTGTTACCTCCCATTGGGTTCAAATTAGGAAGAGCGGATGTGAATCCATATTGTTGGGGCTCTGGAATGACCGATGGACCAGTAGAAGCAATGGTCTGCATTGGAATAAAATCTCCCTGATGGATATCGGAACTCCCTGATTGCAAACTCCTTAAGGATCCCAGAATCTGGAAGGATCCATGAAACTGAGAGGATCCTTGAACCTGCGAGGATCCTGGGACGTAGGAAGATCCTTGAACCGGGGAGGATCCTTGAAACTGAGAGGATCCTTGAACCTGGGAGGATCCTGGAACATAGGAGGATCCTTGAACCTGGGAGGATCCTGGGACATATGAGGATCCTAGAACCTGTGAGGATCCTTGAAACGGCCAGAACCCTTGAATCTGCTGCGCTCCTGAGTATCCTCCTGAGCTTACGAAGGATCCTATATGCTGAGGATGGGATCCTGCTGGTTGGAAGTATGACCCTGAAGCCTGAGTCATTGCTGATGATCCGTAATGCACTCCTTTTGGTCCTCCCACATATTGAACGTCTAGAACCACTGAAGGCTGAGAAGTTATAACCGGAGTATCGAAATTCAAAGACCTGGGCATCAGTGGGGAATGATCCTCTGCCGCTCTCTTCTGTTTCTTGATGTCTCCAATTTCTCTAAGAATCCTTTCATTGGTCTTATCCTGCTGCTGTATATGCTCCTTCATCTGCAAAATCAGAGTAAACAAGTCACTAGTAGTGGGAGTATAAGAAGCAGAAGAAGTTGGAGGTTTTGAGAAAATGGGAGTTGGTTTCTTCTCGGCATTTTTCTGAGGTCCAGAAGGTGGTGGAGGCAAAGGTGGAATGCCCTGGGATGAATTGACTGCAGACATCGCACTGGAGGTGTTCTTTGATGATGAAGCCATCTGCTTGGATGTAACGAACCGAAATGATCACAAAAATGAGAATTTCTTAGGAATGAAGCACCAATTGCCCCACGGTGGGCGCCAAACTGTTTTGGTCAAAAATCAGACGAGGATGATGCAACCAAACACTCTGTTACGGGGTATGATGCTTGAATTGGCAAACAACAATGAGGATCACTCAGAAATGAATTGCACAGGAGACACAAAGATTTATACGAGGAAAAGGCCCTTGATCAATGAATGATCTTCGGCATAAAAAACCTCGGGTGATGGAAACTACCGATCACCAACTCAAATTAAACAATAATCCTTTTACAACTTCGGATGATAGCGAGCTAAGTACAAGGATCACTATAGTGTATCGTGTAGAAATGTATGAAAAATGCTAAGTGTTTTGCCGAGAGCCGGTGAGTGCAGTTGTACGAGTGTGTGTAGCCAAAAATAGCTAAGTGTTTTTAAAAAATAGCTCGCTACCCCCTTAAAATTAGAAAATATCAAGCCTAACTAACTGTCCGCATTTCGTGCCTTCTCCCCACGTTCTCCATAACGTTCACAATGGTCAAGCACGTGCAGAATTGAAGGGAATATGCTCCAGGAATATCGCCATGACCAAGTCCAAGCCGGTACTCCTGCAAAACAATACCGAATTCAAAGTGAACAATCATTAGTATAAGGATCCTTAGGATGATCCATGATCCTGATCCTGAAGTACTTCTGAGGATCACTAATTTTCACAGAAGTAAGGATCACCAAACAGTATAACACTTGAGGATCACTAGGTCATTAAGAAATCCTCCCCTAACAATACCTCTTAAGGATATAGAGGTTAATGAACAACTCAAGTTTGTAGAAAGGCCTCTACAGATTGAAGACATGAAAGTCAAGAATCTCAAGCATAAGAGATTAGTTCTGGTCAAAGTGAAGTGGGACTCCAAAAGAGGACCTGAGTATACATGGGAGCTTGAATATGAAATGCAAAGTAAATATCCGCACTTGTTCCAGTAGATCTCGAGGACGAGCTCTAAAACAAGGTGGGGAGGATGTAACAACCCTCAATAAAACCGACACTCTCAAATATTTCCGACATCTTATTATATTTTAAAACGCCTCAATATGTCTTTAAATACACCCCGTATGTGAAAACCGAGCCCGAAATACGGTATAACATCAAAAACAAAATTTTAAATCTAATTATTAAGCTGAGGCGGGCCGCGTAGACCCACCCCAACCATTTACGTGGGCGGTATCAAGGTTGGAAACTGATTTCGTTGGTTTCTTTAGTTTAGGCGGGCCGCGTAAGATCCCCCCTAAGCTTACGCGGGCCGCGTGAGATCAATAACGCAGAGACACCCTAGGCCGACACGTGTCGACATCGTGGCGGACCTACCTGATGAGCCGGGCAAGCTAGTCTGTTGACTAGCTTTGACGCGGGCCGCGTAGCCCTAAGGCTAATCTTACGCGGGCCGCGTGAGAGTCAGTTTCAGCAACTATATAAAGGAGCCATCGGGTTCAACCAGAAATCGTTCATTTTCTTTTCTCAATCTCGAATTCTCACATTATAGGCATAATTTCCAAGTATTATACCCCTTAATTAGCGAGGTTCTGCTCCGTTGTAAGTATTATAACCCCAGTTTCGTACTAGATACGCTGCCCGATTGATTTAGGGTTCCGTAACAACTGTCGTGGTTCTGCCCCGACGTAGTTGTTGGAATATCGTCTCGAGGAGGGTGTCATTAATATTTTCAAAGGGTTATTATACTAATCTATGTACATTTGTATAAATTATAAATTGATCCCAGGAAACCCTTACGCGAAGTTTAAGATAGCAATGTGAGTTTATCATCTTTTTGTTAACCTTTTTGTAATGTTTTACAAAACCTTAATTATTTTAAAATGTGATTAAGCGGTGATTGAGTCTTTGTAGTTCTTCAATTACTGCCGGTATGTTGGGGTTTTGTATACAAAATTTACTACACTGTGAGTAGTAAGTCGGGACGACAATACGTTACCATTGGACAAAGAGTTAGCCAATGTGTAATATGACCCACAAGTCAGGATTGACAGTACTGAATGAGTAATTGTGTAGAAATAAACAATGTGATCGCTCTCAATACTGTTTTAATTGATAAAATGTTTCTTGATTAAACTGGGATTCACTCACCAGTATTTCCCACTGACAAATGTTTTTAAAACGCGTTTCAGGTAACACAGTGTGACAGCCAATTAGTAAAAAGCCAGCTGGAGAGCACTGAAGGCTTGGGAAAAATGTGGCTATAAAAGTTACCTAAAAGACGATGTTTTAAATTCAATAAAATAGGGTTTATCCCTATAAACATATTATAATAAGAAACTTGGGTTTTACCCATGTGATTATTAATATTAAATGTGATGGTTTTACTCTGATAAACATTTCCTAACTACGGTCCTGATGTAATTTCCGCTGCCAAATTAACCAACCGATACCACCAAAACTCTGAGTTCGCGTCCGCCCATTCCCGGGACAGATAAGGGATCTGGGGTTGCGACATGAAGCCTGGCGTGGGACGGGTTGAGGAGATGATGTGGATGACTGGGATTGACTGGTTAAATAAATGAAATTTTTAATAGGGCTGGCCATGCCCAGCTAAAAAAAGCCACGCCACGCCACGCCACCCCACACCACACCACACCACACCCAAAAAAAGCCACGCCTAGCCAAACAACACCATGTGAGGAGCCCACCTACGCCATATGTCAACCCAAGCCCCCCAAAGTGACCATTAAGATATTTGATGAAAGATAAGAACCATATATAGGATAAGTAAACATCGGTCTCCTTAGGTTGGGTCAGGTTGTGCAAAAAACATTGAATTCGAAATAACTTATGTTCTACCAAAATCTAAGATGATTTGTAAAAAGAAAAACAATAATTCATAAACGAGACAATTCCTATTCCTAATAAAAAACACAATCCACCAAAAACGTTGAGTCAAAACTCTTCATAACTAAAATACACAATCAGGTCAATCGAACCGAACTAATCTGAAGTCTGAACCCAAGTTTACCCCAAAAATAAAAACCAAGAAATAGTTGTTAACCAACCCGAGAGCGAACCGGGTTAGGTTAAATTCTGTTACGTTGATTCGATTGGCGATCAGAATAACTGATCTGATCACACACTTGTAACCAACCACCATATTCAACCATTGCAGTTGCAGATCGTGAACACACTCTCCTATCCTACCGTACCTTACCATTCCATGGCACCACCATTCAAACGACGACGTGGTGGTACCGGCGTTACACCGTCACATTTCCTCGATCGGAGATTCAGAGTATTCTTCTCCAGAAAGTACATCTTCCGATACCTCCTTTCAATCCTCGCACTCATCGCTATCCTTCCTCCGGTTTACTTTCACTTCACTCTCCGTCGTTTTCATCAGGTATCTCTCTCCTTTTCTTCTTGCAGTTTACGAAACTTATTTTGATCGATGTTTACAATATTCTGTTTTGAAATGATTTCTGATGTTATACGCTTGTGGAAAAGTAATTTAGGGCTTGAATTTGGTACTGGTGTTGTGATTTTTGTAAGTTAGGTTTGTTATTCTGGTAATATTAGCATGGAGATAACAATAACATAGTGTTGTCGTATAACACAAGATTGGTGTGGTCTGCAAACTGCTAAAATCAGTTATTGCCTTAAAAAGGATGTAGTTATTATTGGTTTATAAAATTAGTTACTATCTGGAGAAAGTGTTTAATTAGTCTGCAGCTGATTGTCGTCTCTCTCGATGGTTAAATGTTGGATGTTCTTACTGTTTCCATAATCTGTTAGTAAAAAAGATATATGGTCAAGATCTGATGGGATCATGTTACAATTAGTGAGTTGGATGAACCTGTATCGCTAAAGCTCTTTTGAGTAATTTTTTGTAATTATTTTTGGAAATTAAAGTTATTTCGTATTATGAAACAGGGGAAATTCATCGTCCTTTTCTGCTATTTGTATTCATATACTATCTTTGATTATTCATTGAATGACCAATACGTATGTGATCAAAGTGTTGGTTTCTGGCCTCCGTAACACTTAGAAAATGTTCTAGTTTTGTGGAGGATTAAAATAGCATGATAAGTATTATGTAGTTAGTATTCAACACTACAAAAGATAAGTATTGCGTTGACCATAGTTGTTAATAGCGGCTATAGTGACCGCTATAGCGCGCTATGTAGCCATGCGACGTAGTGTCGCTATATGGTTCATAGCGACAAATAGCGATGATAGCGATTGTTTTTTTTTTTTTATGTAAATAGCAATTAGATATAGCTATAAAATAGCTGGATTTATAGGTTTTTGTTAAATATGCATGTAAAATAGCATATATACAAGGGTATTTTGATGTAATATACATATAAAAATTTTCAAATTTCTTTTTCTAGTGTAATTACTATTTATAAAATAGCCGTCGCTATTTATCACTATTCGCTACGTAGCCTATAGGTGCCTTGTCGCTATTCGCTATCGACAACTATGGTGTTGACTGTTGAGCTGAAAAAGATCTATAAGCATTTTAATTCAAAAAGTCTTATGTTTGATATCAGGAATGGAGTGATTGAGTGAATATAGTTTGGCAGGTGTTTTATGAGTTAAATGGCAACTGCATAATGTAGCACCTATGACCTATGTGTATCTTTTTTTATTTCAAATCTACAGTTCTTCTTTATAATCTTGAAAATTTTTAAACAGTTCATAACTTTCAGTAAGGATGCTCAATGAGATAAAAATGGATGTGTACGAGAATAGGATAATAAACAGATATCATCATGGAAAACAATTCAACATATTCCCTCTTTAGAAAAAAGACAAACGGAGCTTTAAACTACAGGGTGAAAACAATAAGATTAAATGCAAAGCCAGTGCTTAGTCTGTATATTTTAAGCATCATGTAGGCTATATAGATATAGATCAGGCTTCAAAGCTTTACATTTTTCTGACCGTAAACATGATTTTGCTATCATGTTGTGCTTATACAATCTACAATCTGTAGAATGGCAAGTATGTTATTTTGATTTTTGGCAGAGTCCAAATAACCCCAATGATGTCTATTTCTGCAGCTGGAGTTGAAAAAGTGCAGCTGGCTAAACAATCCTCCTCTTGTGTGTGCTCATGGTGGTGATGCTTCCAAGGCCTTCCCTAATACAGTATGTGTATTGTGTGCCTATATTATATTAAGTTATTCCTTATCTTTCCCCTATTTCTAATGTGTATACACGTGTACCAATACAATATTATATTGGATTTCATATAAAAACTACAAGGCATGTTATGATAACAAGAATGATGTATATAGCATATATAACTATGCTTGGTGTACAATATACCATTGTACGATCTTCTTCTTAAGGTTTTGTGTTTTTTCCATTTATTTTTCACGCAACAGATGACTGCTTACAATATTGCTCTTCGCTCTCAAGTAGACTGCATTGAGATTGATGTTTCCCGTTCTGCTGATGGGGTTTTGTTTGCTCTTCATGACAGGTAAATCTGTTAATCCCTTGTTGTCATGCTTAAAAGATTCAACATGATTAATATATGTGAAAATAAGGAGCATATAGGAATTAGTCTGAGGTATTTGTAGAGTTGATTCTGATATGAAACAGGCAGGGATTTGCAGCGATTATCGGGGAACAGTTCATCCAAGGTTGGATACCTGAGTGCAAAGGAGGTGAGCCTTTCTTTCTTTCATTCTTTCGTTTATGAGCTATTTGCGTGTCTTGTTACAAATGAAAAAAAGTTAAAGTGCTTACGTTTTTTTATGAAAGTTTAGCGTCGAATGAGAGTATATTTTAGCCTTTTGATGTAGATAAAAGACTTGGATGCTTCTCACAATATAACCATTCCTACAATGGAAGAGGCACTCCAGGTACATTCACATCCATCTTTATGTATTAACTGAAAATAGGAGAGAGCTCATGTGTAAATGTACCATGATAAATCTTTTTAACAAGGTATATTGTACAGTTGATTTCAAGTTCCGTTCAGAAGGTGGTCGTTGATGCAAAAATTGGACCTCCGTCGTATGAAAAGGGTCTTGCACATGATCTAATATCGGTTGTGAGTCTTCATCTATCTTTTAAACTTACGAGATACAAATTGGTCAACATATAGTTCACAACATGACTTCTGTTGCATCTTACAACGGTACCATAATTTTAGGTCAAGAGAACACAATGCAATAATTGTGTTATATGGGCTAAAAGTGACAACTTAGTGATGGATGTAATTTTACAGTCATCAGATATGACAGTAAGATCCTCGTACACACAATTTGGAAACTATGATGTAACTGTTAGTTTATATTCCCTTGCAATATCTGGTTTTTGTGGGTTTTTTTAGGTAGGCTACATTGTTATGATGAATTTTTCTACTGGAGTCAGAACAAAGTTGTTGAGGATGAGACTTGCTGATGTTGTTGGAATTTACCACGGTCTAGTTGACGAATCAGTTGTGAAAATTCTGCACAGGTATGGTTTGTTGGTTGGTAGCCCCAGAAATTGAAACGACATTTTCGGTACTAAGGTAGTAATACATGTTTATATAATTGACAGGAGGAAGAAGAAGGTTTATGCATGGACTGTTGATGATGAAGCAGGGATGCATAAAATGTTAAATGAAAATGTGGATGCCATTATCACAAGTCGTCCATCTTTGCTTCAGAGTTCCATGCGAGATATTAGAAAAAAATGCCTTGTTGATGGGTTTTCTATAGAAGGATTGTGAGAACTATACTGATACGCTTGAAAGTCTTGATTTTTTTCCATCTTTGATTGAAGCGATCTCGTTGGAATAATATTTTCTCATTTTTGTTGTTGAGTCAAGTCGGGTCAATGATACAATATACAATGTTATCTATCAGCCTGCCGGTAAAAAGGGGTTCCAAGCGAAATTAGTTTGGATCAAAACAAACTTTATGAAAGAATTAATTTGCTTGAACTGATTTCAACTTTGATGATGTATTCATGTTATCATCTTAGTTTTGCTGGTTGTTTCTAAACAATTTTGGGGATGATTATGTGACGCATATGATTTTGCCTGTGGCCGTTAGTGATTTTGCATGTTTTCCCTCAACAACCCAATCAAAAAGTAAAAGGTGAAAATAATGCTGTTGGTGGTGGGTCATCAATCTGAAAAAGAAATTACAGATGACCTTTAAGGCCCACATCAGCTCACAAAAGTGACCATCACAAAAATGAAAGTGGGCCACATCAACACATTCAAATTGTTGGGTTATCTCATATTCAGATGACATAAACCAACATAAACATGAAGAATCAATCACCCTGGATGTCTTTGTTTCATGTTTAACTAACAAACCAAAAACACAAAAAGATTCAACCAGAAAATATGATATATCATATACTGTAAATTAAGCAACCAGGGTGTTCTCAACATAATAATGTACATTAAATAGATCTTTTGGGAAAAAATGTACAAAAATGTTTAAAACAACAAAGCTTTTATGCACAATAATCGCGAGCCAATACCTCGGGATATTTAAATCTCAAATCCGGAATCACGTGCAGCTTTTCCATATACTATCGCAACGAAATTCAAAGAACAAAGACACGTTTCTCTGATCCATTCAATGAGGAATCCCATCTTAACGAATACACTCGGTTCCACGACACACCACAAGCCAAACAATAAATAGTATCAAACAAACAGCCACATCAATTGCAAGAACAATACGAACTTGGCGACACCACTTATGTCTTATTGTTTGAGTACTCGACCTGCTCATCGAACTTACTTCTTTTGACAAAGAAAGACCCGCCACAGACCCACCTTGATTCGTCAGATCCAGACTCGAAGAATCCACCTTCGTCCCCTGTTTATCCGCAGACTTCCTATGTTCCTCCACGACCCCATTTTCTCTAACCGAAATCACATGATCTCTCATCTTTCTCTTTTCTTGCTTGCTAGACTTCCCTAACAAAGGCGCTTTCGTCGAAGCCCCAATATCAAGCTGACCAACGTTATCATTCCCAGTAGGCGAAGGCGAAAGACCATCATTATACGGCGAAGGCACACTATTCTCCGTCACATGTTCTAGCGACCCAATTAACCCTCGTATAACCGGCAACAACTGTTCTTGTAAAGCAAGCGAATTCGAGTTCGACAAGATCCTCTTCGACCCCTTCTTAGCCGCCGCTTTCTTAAACTCGTCCCGAACCTGTTCCAAAAACTCTAGATTCCCAGGATTACCCAACTTTTCATCAATAATAGCAAAATACACATACCCATCTTCCATTAAAAACCCAAAAGTCTTGTTGAACATGGTCTGAAAATACCATTTGTGATGAGAAGGAGCTTTTTCCAAACATAAAGCAGCAAGCTTTTCAATCTCATGATCTCCATTACTATTATATGCATACAAAACCCTACCCCCATTCCACACACAACAATAGTACACAGTATTATTACCCATCTAATTGAAACCCTAAGTAGCCAAAAACCCTAGATCCAAAAGTGACAAAAGAATTGAACTTGAGATCCCCAAATTGAGTTGAAGAAATAGAAAACCCTAATTAAAGAAAGTTGGGAATTGAAGAATGATGAATGTAAAGTAAGAAGAAGAGATGATCACCAGTTGTATTCCAGATCTAAGGAGGAGCAAATGGAAGTCAAAGTGTAAAAATGGAAGAACAGCTGGTGTTGGTGTTGGTGTTGTGTTCCATTTGAGAGATGATTTTTTGACCGGATCATGAATGGACCCCTTCCTCCCCTTTCCAACATATACCTCTTTGTCCTTTATTATTTATCTTATTATTATTTTTTTAACTTTTCAATTCGCATACATGGCCGTTCAAAAGAAAAAAAAATTCACATACACGTATTCTCTCTCCTTTTTTGTTTAAAAATTATTTTATACTTCTTTTTTTTTTATGAGAATAAAGGTTTTAGAAGGTTGATGTTTAGTGTTGATTTGATTTCTGTGTTGAAAAATACGCACTTGATCAAAGAAGTTGATTATAAATATAGTTATTATTACTAAAACGTTTTATTCTTTATATTTAGTAACTTAACTAGCACAGATTACACGGGTTAGTGAGGAAAATATTAACGATCTCTTCGCTAATTTGGTTGCTGAGAAAAATAAGGAAATGATGGTTTGATTACGGAGGAGAATAAGGAAACGACTTGGGAATTTTAAAAGAAGAGGGTCATAAGTCATTGATCAGATTAGGTTCAAAGAGGTTGATGGCCCATTGGCAAATGTAAAGACTTTAAAAACATTTGGGTTTGGAGATTTTGGTTTAAATCTCACATATTACATTATTAAGGAAATTTGGCTTTCAAAAAAGGTTAAGATTAGGTTTAATGAGGTTGGTGGGTCCATTGACAAATGCAAAACCTTTAAAAACACTTAGGTTTAAGCCTCACATACAACAAGATTAAAGAAATTTGGCTTTCAAAAAAAGGTTAGTAAAAAATAACGAAAGAATAATGTTTTGAGGTCATAGAAGTGTGTCATGTGGCACAAGTAATTATTTTTTAAATATAAAGATAAAGGTTATATAAGTGTTTTATCATACAGGGTTTTTTACACTTCAAATCGTCACGATGACCTAAAACCATATTCGTAAGATGATTCCAGCGACATTTATTTTGCTATGAGTGAGATTTTGTCGAATACGTGTTTCTATTTTAATTTGAAATGAATAAACATGAATCAATTGGTTAGCTGTTTTTAACGATCTCATTTGATATATTTGATATATTATTAATTCTAAAAATGCATCACAAATTACAATTTCATAGTATATGTTTAGTTCTCTATCAAATTGGTGAATCAAATACATGGCAGAGGCGTTTACAATCTATTTCGACCACTTTTAACAAAAAATCTATCTTAATCATTAATAAAGGTTATATAAAACAACAGAATAAACACGTTTAACTAAATGGGTTGACCGGACTAACTAGTTTTAGCAGTTTTACAATTTGATTTGACAATCTTTTAGCAGTCTTACAATCTCACTATCTTAATCTGTCACTGCTTTTGTTTAGTAGTTCTCTTCCTCTTTACCATTTTAGACTTTAAGTTACGTTAGTTCTAAGTTTGAGGTTTTTCTAAAAGCAACATCTTTATTCCCATGAATAAATACAAGTTTTGCATATATAGCTCTGCTAGTCGTGGAATTTATTGGTTACGATTGTTGCTGTTTAAACTGGTTATTTATTTGTTTCTTTTTCAAAACCATTTAGTTTGTATTACAACTTTAAAAATAATAAGAGTGGTTTATGAATATTATTTATATATAAAAGTGATATTCTAAAAATAAACAAATACAAAAGGCTAAATGGTCGGTTTGGTTTACAGGCCCGGTTCCAAGTAACAAATACAAAAGTCAAAATTGCCTGCTGGACTGTTAAACCGCCAAAACCGAACTGCAAACCGACCCGTGTAAATCTCAAACCACTTGCTTTAACTTTGTGGTTGGTTATGAACAAACCAAATACATGGTGTTGGTCAATTGTGGTACAAATTGTGATCATTGGTATCCTGCAAAGTTTAAAATAGTGCAGAGCAGTTGATAGCCCTCAAAAGCCTGCATCAATAATCATGTCTTTAACCCCAAAAGTAAGTAGCAAAAATTGGGTCAAAGCATAACACCTGCTGCCACAGCACAAAGGTTACCTACATGTTACCATCAAATCTTAACAGGGCTACAGTTCCTCATGATACAGATGAAGCCCGAGACCAAACCGAGCACAAGCTCGACGAAATGCCATGGCTTCTGCCCTCTGCACCGGATCACCATATCCTGACTCGTTAACCGATGAAGTTCCAGTCGACTCCCTAAATAACTGTTCAAAAACAAAGACATGAGTAAGTTTACGTGCTGACTAGATCTTTTCGAACTTTTATTTGGATCATAATGAACTTTATTTGTAGGAGAGACTTTTTTATATACGAGTGACGACTAAATATTTTATTAAACTATGTATCAGGTAAAATGTATGCCACCCATGTATTTAACTTACCCGCATATTAGAACCACTGTATAGGCTAATAAATTCGATCAAAAACACGTAATTACAAAAATACCCTAAAACTTTAAAAAAAAAAACAATATACCGTTGTATCAGTCGATCAAAAAGCAATGATTCCATGTATAAAAAACAAAGTTTTACGATGTTCTTGCCTTTTTTTTTTTTTTTTTTTTGCAGATTTGGTATAAACAAAACCTAATACATACTTAGGTGGCCAATAAGGTAGTTTCCATATATGATGAAAAAAGTCGAATACTTAAATGGTCTCCAGATACATTATCCTTAATTTTTTTATAGATGTACACACTAATTATGATTACATATACAGATAGTACTTTTTTATAGGCAAATTAACAGCCCAAAAGCCACATATTATTCCCAAACATTTGGTTAAGGGCTTGGATTTTAAAATGCACGCATAATGCGTAATGCGCACGATGCGCTGAGGAGATCGCATCAGGTAATGTGATGCGATTACTTGATGCGAGGATGATGCGCCCTAAATCACATAATGTGCTTCTGATGCACTCGCATGATGCGCCCTGATGCACACTTTTTTTTTTCTGAAATCGACCACTATAGAGTAAAATCATACAATGAGCTGATGAAGTTGTTATATGAGTTCCTACATAGATTACTTGTACCTTTTGCATATACTACTTGTACACTTAAAGGGTTCAAGGCTTATTTTGGTTATATGAACTTCTTTCATGGTACTAGAGCTATTTTGTTGTATTTATTTATTTTAATCTCTAAAATTTGTGTTTAAAGTTAACAAATTAAAATATTATCTATAATATTTTTTAAATAACAAACACCTCGCATACGTGATGTGCGTGCATCACACATTGCGCATCGGATTTCGGATCAAAACGCATCGGAGCGCATCTCGCATTTTAAAACCAAGGTTAAGGAAATTATATACTACACCTTGATAGTGCTAGAAAATGCCAGTATTAATACATTGAAAATCTAAACATTTGATTAGAACGGTTTCATATAAAAAATAAAACAAAACTCATATTGATCCATGTAAAAGTAAATGGATTAGAAATGTCATCTCAACTGCAAAACATCACTATGCAGTGTTTAAGGCGCATCACACATGCTTATCGAGGATAGGATTTGAAGAAAGTGAGAAGTAAAAGTTATACCTCTGCATCAGTACCATAGATTGTTACCCGATAAGTAACAGTCACATATTTCCCATCTGCTGAATAAGTAATACTTCGCACTTCTCCAGACCATTCTACAATAAGTTGAAATTAAAGAAACTATATTAACCAAACAGAAGTAGAGTCGAAGTGTAATCCAATATATTATAATTTAAGATCTTAGATGTACCTGGAGCATGCAAATTCATAATCCTGTTCACTATATGCCTGGCAGTCAAAAATCGAATAATCATATTAGTCCCTCATCTCACTATAAAGTTAGATATATAATTTAGAATGTGCTTATGCACATTAACATCTAATGGGTATGTGACATTCAAGCCATAAAGTCCAAATAGTTTAGTGAAGCCCCTCAACACACAAGCCACTAGTTGCAAGAAGAACACATTCTTTCTCAGATTTCGATCACTAATCACATTTACATACAACATCACAGACTCTCAGTTCCCTACCAAATACATGAGTCAGGTTATGTGTCAAGAACCACCAACACTCTATATCCAAACTCAAAAGCTTGAAACAACATTTTCATCCAATACAAATATGCACTAAGGAGACTTTAGAGGTGCATTTTGAAAGCGGTCATATGAATCAACTCATTAGAATCATCTAATCAGAAGTTATAAATCTCTGTCACTCTGTGTTAAATCAACTGAAAAATTGGTAAACCATAATCATATAACTAACTAACATTATAAACGAAAATGTACTGTTAGTTAAAATTGCCAAAAAATCTTGTAAAAATTGGAGAAAAAGTTCCAAATTAGATCTCACATTTCAGGTCAATAACTATGTAGCTTTTATCTAAGCATTTATCTGGAACTACTGATCCAATTCAGAAGTTAAATAACCAGGTAACCTAAAACTGTAACATCCAGACAGAGCCAAACATGATAAATCTATCACAAATTACATACACATCAATCTAAAATCATTTCCAAACTTATTAATATCCTGAAACCCTAGGCTCAGAAGTAGAGAGAGAAATTAACCAAGGCAAGTGTTTGAGAGTGAATCCATCGGATTCCGTTCGAGTTCTGATAAGAGAATCCGGAACTTTCTTGTTCAATTCTTTCAGAATTTCAGAAATCGGACGGCTTAACGGAACGCCGTAAGCGGTTATCTCATCGGCGGTCACTGTTTCTTCTTTTTTCACTCTTTTAGTAGAATACGGCAGAGTTTGAATACAGAATGTGCTTTTTGTTCCTATTAGCTCCGGTGATCTCAACCGTAGTGCTGCCGGTAGTGATGATTTTCGAGTCAGTGATTTCAGTAGACAGAACGCCATAGTTTTAGGAATCAAAACCCCTTTGCTTTGCTTCCAGGGTTTTCAAAGCAGTTTTTCAGCTGGTTGTCAGGAATAACCTCTCAACTTTCACATATTTGCAAATTTGTTATCAAACTTGGATTTTTACGTTTTTTTTTTTATTTTTTAAAACGGAGTGTGGTGGGTCCATGTCACAAGCGTGAGGAATCCGGGTCAGCCGTTAGATGGCACCATTTTTGTTGCAGGAAATGGGGGTGTGAGACATTGTGCCGGTGGGGTGTGAGCCTAGTCACGCTTGCAAGGGTTGGGGAAGGAGTAAAGAGGATGTGGTGGTTTGCGTCGATGTGGCTCTTATGTGAGTGGTGGTTCTGTGCGTGGTTCCATAACAGTCTCTTGAAGCTGTTTGCAAAACAACGTTGTTTAATAGGCTTGAAATGTCGCCTTTTGTGAATGAAAAGGTTACTGTATATTTTATTTTTCAGCTTAAAACGTGTCGACTATTTAATAGGCTTGAAATGTTGCCTTTTCGTGCCGACTATACATGTGAGTTTCTGGATGGACAATCCCATTAAAGGCAACATGTACGGTAACACGAGAAGCAAATGTTACAGTTATTAAAATGTTACCGTAAATATATACATCATTTTCAATATTATCATCTCTCACATTCATGTATATTTTATTTGTGTTATTTATTTATTGTTTTTAAATAATATATATCAAATTGTTATGTTGTATCACAATTTTAAAATGAAAAAAGATTGATTAAGAATACTATACGTTGGAGCGGAACCTCTATATTAATTTTATATAATATAGAGGAAAGAATAGAAGAAACAACAAAAATATCATTGTGTTGGATTTCTATAATAGAGTAAATTTAAAAGATATATTTAAAGGCTCATATTTTTTATTGTGAGTGTGTAGGAAATAGAAAAAAATAATAGATAGAGAGTTGGATGTGAAGGTTTTTGAAAATGAACATAAATTAGAGAAAATATGTTTTTTAGTTAAATTATATATATATGGAGATGGAAGCTCCAATGTGAGTGTTCTATATAAGTGAAAATTAAGGAAGATAAATAATAAGGATACATTGTTGGTTTCAACTTTCAAGCCGGGTAAAACAGTATATAAAACATTTAAACCATGTCTTAAAAACCATGAACCAAATCGTTAAACTCGATTGTACAAATCATTAGCCAAAACATATATAACTCGATTTGACTAGACGATTCCATATCATGGTTGAGTAGTTTAAGAGCACCTACATCACCAGATCAGGCGATTCGGGTATTATTTTGGACAACCATAACGTTGTAGGAGATGAGTTAGCATGGTTTGGAGGTGGGCTGGTCCGGTCCAGTGGACTAGTCCGTTGGGTTGTGGTGGGCCCCATTTGATGGGGTTTTTAATTAATAAAAAAATGTTTTCTAGCTAGTTAAAATACGTTTTCTTATGCTTTTAATAAAAAAAAGAGTAAACTGCCATTTTGGTCCCTGTGGTTTGGGCATTTTTGCCATTTTAGTCCAAATCTCAAACTTTTTAAATCTGAATCCCTGTAGTTTCACTTTTATTGCCATTTTAGTCCAAAATTAAGAGTAAACTGCCATTTTGGTCCCTGTGGTTTCACTTTTATTGCCATTTTAGTCCAAATCTCAAACTTTTTGGAACAGTAAAAAAAGGGGGATTTTGAATTTTGGACTAAAATGGCAATAAAGATGAAACCACAGGGACCCAGATTTAAAAAGTTTGGGATTTGGACTAAAATGGCAAAAATGCCCAAACCACAGGGACCAAAATGGCAGTTTACTCTAAAAAAAATTATACCAAACAAAATTAGACATAAAATATATAAAACAAGTTTACTAAAATAAAAAACTATTACATAAACTACATAATTAAACCTAAACAACCATATAATTAAACCTAAACAAACCATAGAATTAAACCTACCCACACCAAATAATTAAACCTAAACACACCAGATAATTAGACTTAAACAAAACGGGATAATGTTGAACGGTTCTGTTTAAACGTGTGGGAAAACATGAAAACATACCTGTTACAGCAGACAGTGCAGAGGAGAATCCAGTGAGAGATGATGCCATCGAGTTCGACATGCTTGTCAACGTGATCTGGTTCCTCCTTAGGGTGCTAACTGATGATGGTGATGATGAAAACCGAAAGGGTATCGGCTATGGAGAAGAGGTCGATGATGATGATGTTATGATTAGGTTATCGGATTAAGTGTGTAACCCTTTAACCTCTACATAATTCTCCTTATATAAGCACCCAAGAGGAAACCTAATTAGTTAATAAGGGTAATATGGTCCATCAACAATTACCAACTAATTATTTAATAGGTTATTATATATTTTGATCTATATTATGTAAATGATTATAATGGCTACTAGATTAAATATTAAAACATAATATATTTAATCTTACAGATAATTAAACATAATCGTCAACCCCCAAACTGTCAGAGTCGGCATCCGGAGGGGGAACTGGTTGCATACGAGGATGGTTTCTTATTAGTTGCCAGGTTGCCTTGTGAAAAGATCTTGTATTCTATTAGTTGACAGGCTGCAAAGAGTTGACCAGAGGCATCTCTTCTTCGGTCCACTTGTTTCTTGCCATTTTTGATGAATTTATGTAGTGAATTATCAGTTGAGAAATATACATGTTGCTTGAAATACATATGAAATTTATAGCGAGTAAAAACTAGCTTAGCTATTGCAAAAGTGGTTGTTTGAAAAAGGAGTTGTTGTAAGAATTAAATATTCCTTTTTACTATTTTATTTGAATTGCTATTAAATTTAAATACTATAAGTTAACAACGTATTTATGCATATAGGTGTTGTACCAAATGCTCAAAGAGTTTTTAAAAATATTGATTTTTTTACTTTTAACCCAAAAGTATTTGATATATTACTTTTTACTCAAAATTATTTGAATTTTTACTTTTAACTCAATTTTTTTTATCTTTTCCAATTTAAAATCACAACTTTTTATACTTTCGACTTTGGTCCCTTATATTTTTCATATTTCGCAAAATTTCGTTTTACGCTTCGTTCAAGATTTCGCGAGTTAACACGACGCAACGTGCGTGTGTGATTCAACATTTTTACGTCGTCTATTTTTTCCCATTTGACATGTTCGTCATAACGTGCGAGTCCTAGATCGACTTATTATTTTCTATGTCTTACGTCTCGGTCTAATTTCATCGAATTAGAATACTATAAATTCAGTGTTGGTGGTCGCTCGCGGTGGTGTGACATTAAAGTTATTTGATACGGTTTTACGCCTCCACCGCAACATGATGGTGCTTAATATTAGTTAAATAAAAATAGTAAATAACGAAATAAAATTATATAAAATAAATCAAAAATAGATTATACAGATTATAAATAGTTAAATAAAAGAAAAAGTAAGTAATAAGGTGGATACTGAGGTGGTGGTTTGGAATAATTTAGTGTTAAAAGAAAAAATGAGGTTTTGGAACGATGGTGGTTTAAAATGATGGGGTATATATGCTGACTAGGTTAGTCTGGAGTTGGACCAAGTGTAAGCGTCGTGTGTGCTCTAAAAGCAACCTTGCATCCCCATCACATGAAATTCACATAAAAATCACATTTCGGAAAGCATCTTACACCATCACAAACTTTCATTCTTCAAAAGTAATAAATGTTTTTCTTAATCAACAAATCACACAAACATAAATTTGTCTGTAAACACCAGCTAGAAAGCACCAAAACCATGACCCAAAACACATTTCACAACCTAGTTTGAGCCAATTGCTGAACGTTGATAGGAAAGTTGTCATTATTGGATCCCGAGTACGCTCTCTGAGCCAGCACACCATTCGCAGCTTGAGTCGGGTGAAAAGCATCCCAAAACACATATTGATCGCGGTTGAAACATGGTGTTGCTAACGGGAGGCACGTTATCTGTCCTTGATTCCTACCTATCCCACAACATGCTCTATCTCTCACTGTAAACCCTGTCATCATTGATAGAGTCACATGATACATGTGTGTTTACAAATTACTAATTAGTTTGTAAGTTGTGACTGTAAACGTACCATATCCAGCAGGATTATTCATGATGTCACCAAACACACCATATGTGTTTCCATACACAAACATAGCTCCAGGGTGCGAGCCACCGTTGAACTGACCAACGAGTCTTTTAAGCCCCTCGTTAAAAGGTCCCAACATCTGGTTCACCGAGTCCACACATCTCCCAGGAGGGGCTTGACCAGTGGCTAACTGGTTAGGTATGCATCCTAGCGGTCCGAGTCCTGGTAGAAAGAATTTCCGTAGTCCTAGGCTGTATAGTGCCTATATACACATCATACAAAAAACATGCATAAAAGTTAAGCGTCAACACACGAAAATAAAAAATAGTAGACGGGTCATACCTGAATTTGGGTGGCGTAACGGTTAAGAAGGAGGTTTGCAAATGCGTCGGGCGTGTACGTGCGGCTTGTATCATATATGTTTGGCAAGAGGTAGTTGTTGATGTAATCGTTGCTGCCGAAAACCATAACTACTATGGAATTGGAGAGGAGTTGAGAGAGGTTTGAGGGGCTCATCGTGGTTCTCAATTGGCTTAAAGTTGTCTCAAAATTCACAACTTGTTGGCTCAAGCTGTATCGATCTCCCTACAATCAAAACAATTACTAGAAGTATTCACAACTTATGCAACTATCATTCAAATTTCAAGGAGATCGAAAATTCTTTATAAGTTTTTAAAGTCAAAAGTTTTGTGAAAATTGTGCTAGACAAGTTTACCAACCTTTTTTATACCACAATAGTCATTTGACCAAAAAGTTTTTAAAAATGGTTAAGTTTGCCTCCGATTTCGATTATACACTAAAAAGCTCTAACTAAACACTAAAAAAAGCCTTAGTCACCGGCTAAGCTCTAAAAAGTGTCATCCAAGCTTTCTAGCCGGCGGCTAAACACTAAAAAAAAGCTCTAGTCGTCGACTAAGCCCTAATTTTTAATGTCCATTTAGAAAAAAAATCTAGGACAACTTGACTATTTTGGTAAATTTCCCCAAAGTTCGTATAATCAATATGATCGATGGTTCATTATGTTGTGTTTAGTATATCGAGGAGTTACATATCAATCATCTAAGAGTATTTTTAGTGTTTTAAGTGGTTTTTGAATTTATTTGTTAGTTTCTAAGTAGCATGACTCAACAATCTTTAGGAACAAATTGATGAAAATTATAATATTAAACAAAAACCATGTGTTTTGATTTTTTTTCTAAACTTAAACATTACAAATTATTATAGAAAAATCAAATTATATGTTAAATGAATTATTAAAAAACAAAAAATAAAACCAGTTAATTATATTTAGAGTCCGCTCACTTAACAACCGGACTTGTTGAGTCCGCTTGCTTAACAACCGGACTACCTAGAAACAACATAAACTAAAAAAACCACCTGCAAACACTTTTGCATTTCCTAAACCACATAAAATCATCATCATCAAGAGCTAGTTCTTCAATTCTTTTAGCATATCATAACTTCTTGTTAATCTAAAGGTTAATAGGTTGACTTTAGAAAAGTCAAAATGTATGAACTTACATAGTGTTGGCCAGTTTCATCAAGGATACCCCCTGCAGCAGAAGCATAATTGACACCACCCATGATCTTGTCTCCAGTTGTGCTGGGATCTGCAAATGGAGGTGGAGCAGCTATTCCCAACCAATCTCCTGCATCCGATCGAATATTATTTGGTGTACATTAACATTACACAAACACAACTACCAAATCAAAGTTGTTAATTAGGAAAATGTAGCAAGTAAATTAATCACGTACCAAGTATGTCACTAAACGTTCTTGCGTTACAAAATCTACCCGTAGCACCGCGATAATAATCACAGCCATAAGGAAGATAATTAGCTTTAGCAGAAGAACTAAGAAAGTCGTTATTCCCACTATCCACCAAGGAATCTCCCATCACCCATATCGCCGGAGCCTGTTGTGGCTGTTGTTGTGGTGCAACACCTTTCCACCAGCACGCCACCACCACAACCGTCATGAACCACCACCTATGACCACTCATTTTTACCTTGTTTAATAAAACACAAATTTTCAGCTTGAAGATGGACAATGCATTTGCATGGCTATATATAGTCAGACATTGTACTCATTGGACAGATATGTTGAAGACTATCCGTTTGTAACCGATAAAAAAGACTTGTAATGTGCTAGTTGTTGTCCTAAAATACTGCTTTTTTGGAACTTTTTTTAGTACTTTTTTATGTCAAATGATTATCATTGTATAGCAAAAGTCATGTGACAAATCCAAAGGACGGCCATTTACGGATTCCAATAGTAACGTAAACAAATAAATAATTTTTTAAAACTACTGTAGTTTTTGAAATAAAATTATAAAAAGTAACGTAAAACTATGTGTGTAATTGAGGTTTTTCTCCACAAGATTTGAATGAAAATTTGTTTTTATCTTTTCTTTTTTAACTAAATATAAAATTTAGCTTCATGTGATAATTTGAAATATTTAAACATAATTAAATCTATATTGAGTATCAAATATTACAACTGAGTTTATGTTGTAATATATATTAAATATTTTCTTGTTCTTGTACATTTTATAAAAAGTATATTAGTTATATATAGTTTATACTTTTTAGTATCTAATATTTAAAATAAAGTATTTATTACAATTTTTTCAACAATCTAACCTACTCATAATTCTACATCATTCAGCCACTATGAGACTCAAATATTCGACCTCTTAGGGAGGAGCACCATTTTACACGTCCGGATATGGTTGGTAAATTACCTCTTTACTAAGTATTTATTAATATGGTAATATCCTATATACCATGTATTGGATAGAAATCAATTTGTAATAAAATTATATCAAAAGGTAGAAAATAAACTAAACAAAATTGTATATTTATGTTTACATTAATATTATAAATTATTAAAGAAAAACTAAAGTGATTATTAAATGACAATTAAAAATAAAAAAGAAAAGAAAAAAATACATGTAAATTGTGCGAAGAAGTATATGAGGCTAGACTATGTGTTATGATGAGATGAAAGGTGAAATAAAAAGTGTTCACATTGAGAGAAGTTGTTACATCTTTTATATATCTGTCGCTTAAGTGTGTTATGGTAATTAACCTGTTGGTTCAGTTCTGTTTGAACATAAAGGAAAACATGAAGACATACCTTTGGTTGCATCAGCACAGGTTAGCAGAGAATCCAGCAATGGAGACGCAGCCATTAAGGTTCGACATGATTGTCATCTTGGTCTGGTTCCTCCTTAGGGTGCTGACTGATGATGGTGGCTAAGAGAAACCGATAAGGGAATCGGTATAGGAGAGGAGGTCGAATTGATGTTATGATCTTATGGGGTGTTTCTAATGTGTAACTGTCTAACCCTCTAACCTCCACATAATTCTCCTTATATAAGCACCCAGAAGGAAACCTAATTAGTTAATAAGGGTAATATGGTCCATCAACAATTACCAACTAATTATTTAATAGGTTATTATATATTTTGATCTCTATAATGTAAATGATTATATGGCTACTAGATTAAATATTAATACATAATATATTTAATCTTACATTCTCCCACTTAGCCGAGTAATCATTTACTATGAGTATTAGATAAGCCTGATCAGGAGTTAACACTCATTTTAGCCTTAAACAAGTACTATAGCAGAAAAATACAGCCGTTGAATCATTATGCGACTCAGGACCCCCATTAATCATACTATAGCCTTAATTTAAAACCTAATCGTCATGATCAAAATACGCATAAGCCCTTTGTTTGATTTGTAACTTTATTTGTCTTATATGCCATTATGTCGACTTGACATATTCTTAGAGACGTACAAAATCAAACTGATGAGGAAAATTAACTAATACTTAGTCATTCATAGTACGATATGCAGTTGCGCATGGCCATTAACTAATACCCGTCTATGAGCTCTCTTAATAAGACTTATGGGTAATAGCCCTTCAGTTATAGGATCCTTAAGCATATCATGAATGATTTCGATACAAAACTTAGTTTCCTCAATTCGTTCATAAACGAATAATTAATTGCGTATCGAAACTTAATGCAGCACCTCTCGAACTGTTACTGTTCAAGGAGTCATGGTAGCTGACTTTATCACACTAAGTCTTCAAAACATTAATTATATGGAGATAATAAACTTATGAGTCCACTGATAAACTTCCAACAACATTTAGTGACTATATTATGTCGTTATAACTTAGGTTGTTATTATCAGTGCATTATGACTCCTCCATGAGATATGTTTTGTCTGCTGACATAAGGATATACCCGAAATAACATTTTATCATCTTTGAATATCTCAAAGTTATAGTAACAAACCGGTTTTAATTCTCACTTCTTCTTCAAATAATAGCCTCTCGTTTCTTTAAAGATATTGTAATACTCCATTAGATGCTTCACAATAATCTAGACATATCTAGTGTGTTGCAATGTGAGTAATATCTAAACGAGTATAGACTTAAACTTACATAAGGCTTCCAATTAATGAAGCGTAAATAAATAATCTCACTTATCCTATTATCCTCTAAAGGAGAGCAGTATTGTTTGTTACATACATAAGGACCCATTTAATGTTAAACTTATGGAACAGAACTAATGTCCCATTGGGTCTATCTCGGCACGTTATGATATCAATCACGTAAGAGATATCTCTGAGATTTATTATATCAAAGTTTGTGTTAACAATACTTTGACTTGTGTAACACATACTTGTCAAAAGAATGTCATCTATATAGACAAGTTTATCTTAGTTGCTCCCACTCATTTTGAGGTAGGTACATTAATCCACTTGGTTGTTGATGAAAATAATTACGTTAAGATTTCATCACATTATGATGTTTGCATTAACCCTAACCCATACATGGATTTTATTGACTTATAAACAAACTGTTCTTTAACCATAAGTTTAGAACTTTCAGGTTGTCTTATGAACATGTAAATGTGTCAGCCATTTGTTATGGAAAATTGTTTATAATGTTCATCTAATGTAGCTCAAAATTATTATAAGCTACTAGAACAGTGATGATCCTTAAAGAAATCTTTTGTAAGATAGGTAAGAAAGACTCTTTCATAATTTTTCTCTTCCTGAGTATAACCTTTGACAACCAATCATGCTTCTTAGTGTCTTAACGTTTATATTAGGATTTGATTTAGTTATGAACACTCTTAGGTAATTCAATCAAATCCCAAACGTTATACGAACACATAAAATCAGTTTTACTAGAAAACTGTTTTATTCCATTAAGAATATTGATTGACACTAATGGCTTAATTTGAAGAGACAGGATCAGTAAACATTTCCAAAATCCATTTCAACTTCAGTTAGGGAGGTTATGTAATCATCAAAACTAGTAGGCTTTTAAACCTAGATGACCTCCTGAGTTGATTATTGGGTTCATTAGAAGTTTCAGTTTTATGGATTAGCTCTTGGTTAGGTTGCTATCATTTTTCATTCTAAGTTTATAAGAGTTGGTGCAGTATGGTGTACAAGAGGTGTAATCGGAGTTAAATTCGAAGTGAAATTTAATGACACTCTTCCCCCCGCCTCTTGTATTCCTTGCAAATCATAATAAGGACTTTGACTGCTCCCACTGACCTTAGGAATCTTTAGGAACTCAGCATGCTTAGGGTCAATGCTTAACGACCAACAAATTCTAATAGAGAAAACAAATTAATGACGTTAGTCGTTGTAGTTTCTCTTATTGAGAATTATGTTAGTTTAGGTAAGAAATCTAAGTGTGCCCACAATTAAGCAACAATGAACCTTTTGTAAGAGTAGCATTAGATTTTAAGGAGACAAGTATTGATAGAACAGTGTCGTGATGGAGCGGTGTCTTGTACAAGAGGTGCAAACTGAGGTAATGTAAAATTTTCACTCCCCACCTCTTGCAACTAGTGCAAGTTATTAATAAGACACTTAATGCTCCCACTGATCTTTAATATCTCTATAATGCTACAAGAGAAATTTCAATGAGCTACGTGACGTGGGAACCTATCACATATACGTTAGACTTTATTTGATTTCTTTAATGTCCAGATATCATAAGAAACTTTAGGGACATATCTAATAGAAATCTTATTAAGTACATACATGAATAGATTTCTTCTAAGAACGTGAGCCATATGCGACAAAATTTAGATACAAGTTGATAGTCTGTTAAATGATAAATGAATTATGTCTGAATATTCCATTTGGAATAAGTTCCACGAATGTCAAAGAATGACTTATGATGGACCCATACTTATTCCTTAAGCCAAGTCATACTTAGGGCTTTAACGTCATGATTTAAAATCACTTAGAATGAGGTTAGTTGAATAATCATCCTCATTAAGAAAGTCATGATGTCGCATGAATTTCGGTTATAATGGATGAAATGTATAAGTCTCATTTTCCTTTTGTCAAGTTCTCATTTGCATGATAACAAAAGTTGTGAAAATGTAAGGTATCATCTAGTTTCATTTTAATAATGTTTCAATCCAGATAGTTAGAACAAATAAGATGAGAGTTGAAGATAAGTGTGACTTTATGTTGACTATGCAAACCTCACAACCTTCATGACATAGCCTAAGTAATGATACTGTACTCTGATTAATAATCAGAATATGTAATGTATCGAAAAGCTTTGTTAGAAGACTGCTTATTATGGTTCTTATAGCCTTAACAATTAATTTTGTCACTAACTCTCATATTAGTTATTTGTCAAGTTCTGGGAAGGAAACGTATGGAACTAGAGTCAACTAATCATGTGTTAATTGGAATATTGAAATTACCAGACTTAAATATCATTAATAAGTGACTATCTAATTAATTTACCCAACTGTTCTTTAGAATAATGGATAGTCTCGTTGCTTATGTCTAGTCTAACAACATAATTATGCAGTGAGATTTTCCCTTGAAGAACCTTAAAGTTGGAATTAGCACTTGTAATTTGTCTATGGACCTTAGAACAATCCTCTTTTAAACTATTGGTGGTTGTAAGGTGAATAACAACTTATTTTCCAGCTTTAAACATGTATTTCTTTGTACATATGTTGCTTATCAACACACTCGTTATACTTTGGTATTTCTTGAGTGTTGTAGTTGATTTATAATGCATCAGATTGTACAAGTGAAAATCTTAGTATGTAATGTACTGGAAAAAATGTACTTATTTCCATGCGTAAGCCCTTTGCTTTATGGGTCATGGTTTTGTACATTATAATGTATTCACATATACCACTTAACTTTATAGTTTAGAGTTTCAAATTAAGGCATGCATCTTAGGAGTTCTAGTGATTATTCCATAAATAAAGATTAGTCTCAGGAAAGACTTAATCTGGAATAACTTTAGTGATAGCATTTACGTTAGAGAGTTCTTGATTGTCATAATAGACATCATGTTCGATTTGTCTCATTCATTATGCTCTAATTTTCTTCTTTATAATCTTTATCAGAAGAGAGCAATAGGATTATCGTGTCTTAGGAAATAATCAAGGATTTAATTTAAGAGCTGATTCTAATAGAAACTTTAAATACTTTAAATAAAGCAAACATTTTAGGTTTAGAAATTAGAGTGGATGAGATATATATATATATAGAAGAAAATTATAGTGAGTAAAATTATGGGTACTTAGAAATAAGGCAGACGAAATGATCATAAAAACTAATTAAGGATCATTATGTGAAGATATTGTGATATGTCTATTACTAACATCAAAATAATAGACTATTGCTAAAAAATTCTACTTAAACGAAGACAAAACAGCTTTGGCCAGAAGTGTAATCATTTAAGCATATGTGCAAAGTAGTTGTAACAAATCAGCTTTGGCCAGAATTGAAACAATCACTTTAGTTGTGCACTTGTTGAGTATGCCATCGATGAATGAATTAAATCAGCTTTGGCCAGAAATTAAGACATTCATGCTTATGATGCATACACAACATAGCTTTCGTAATACTTGAATGATAAGTAGATGTATCAAGTCAGCTTTGGCCAGAAATGATATATCAGAAGCTCATTCAAGTTAAGCTATTTTGGTTTTGTAAAACATTATTTGATCCTTATTAATTAACTAAGTAAATTACAAAACCATTTATTTAATAGCAAACCACCCGTTAGCGCGGATCGAACTACGGCCTCGACTAATCACGTTATGGTTGCGAGTCGCAACTACGGCCTCGACTAATCACGTTATGGTTGCGAGTAGCAACCTCATGGTCTCGAGTGATGACGTAATGGTTGCGAGTAGCAACCTCATGGTTGCGAGTGATGACGTTATGGTTGCGAGTAGCAACCTCATGGTTGCGAGTGATGACGTTATGGTTGCGAGTAGCAACCTCATGGTTGCGAGTGATGACGTTATGGTTGCGAGTAGCAACCTCGCTAACAGCTGTTAATTGTGATAACATAATTAAAATTCGAAAATTATGAATTGTGATATAGTTTCCTATAATAACATTGATCTATTTTATCCTAAATTTCGAAATCATATATGTTTATCTCATTAACAGATTTCGAAAATAACTTAATGGACAAGATTAGATCAAAATTAGGGAAACATCTAACAATTCAAATCACATTCCAAAACTTATAGAATATTTCGAATTTTTTCACTAAGAACATTATGAACATAAGATGAACCCTAAAAAAATAAATCATAATCTGGAATCCGAAACCTTAAATTTTATACTTTTATTAACAGATTTCGGATATTAGTATTACCAATTATGATTTCGAATTAAAAGGTAAACATGGTATTCCGAAAACAGTGATTTCGGTGCTATTTAAAACAAAAAACAGCCATGAACTAAAGGCTTTAACAATTTCGTTTTCCAGATTTTTGATCCCAGAATAATGGATACGAAAACAGAACTGACTAATCAACATATGCTCTGATACCACATGTTGGTTCAGTTCTGTTTGAACATAAAGGAAAACATGAAGACATACCTTTGGTTGCATCAGCACAGGTTAGCAGAGAATCCAGCAATGGAGACGCAGCCATTAAGGGTCGACATGATTGTCATCTTGGTCTGGTTCCTCCTTAGGGTGCTGACTGATGATGGTGGCTAAGAGAAACCGATAAGGGAATCGGTATAGGAGAGGAGGTCGAATTGATGTTATGATCTTATGGGGTGTTTCTAATGTGTAACTGTCTAACCCTCTAACCTCCACATAATTCTCCTTATATAAGCACCCAGAAGGAAACCTAATTAGTTAATAAGGGTAATATGGTCCATCAACAATTACCAACTAATTATTTAATAGGTTATTATATATTTTGATCTCTATAATGTAAATGATTATATGGCTACTAGATTAAATATTAATACATAATATATTTAATCTTACATAACCATTTTAAACCAAAGACAAACATATTAAAATCTACTTTAGTTAACTTGTTTTGTTTAAAAAATTGATAGCATAATAAATTTATGCACACTAGCTCTCAAGGAAATCATAATATTCCATCTACCAAGTTGATGTTATAAATTAAAAAATAACTAGTGTTTTTCCCTATTGCGCGTTGCGCAAGTGTTTGTTGCGGGTTTTGTCGAAACCCATATTAGGTACGAAAACCATATATTCTCTGGCCTTGCAAGATGATCTACTTAATCTTTGTCAACAAATTCCAAATTAAGATTGACAAATCATGACCAGTAATACAAAATGAACACAAATTTCATAAAAAAAACTAATCGCCCCTTTCAAATTAAAAAAATGCCATGAACCCGTATAATGAGTGGCATATCATCATCAGGTTGAACTCACTTTAAAAACGTATAAGATATGAGTTTTGTCATCATATAACCTTGTTCTAACTCCCTTGGTAGATTCAGTTGCATCTCCCTGCGTAAAGGCAAGGTTGAAGGCGCTGATCGAACATCGGCCTTGTTGATTATGCTTTCACATTGTTGTGTTGGTTCAAAACCCGGAACATATATTGCTCAAGATGTCCAACTTAATACCTAATAAGAACATCAGATGTACAATCTTTTAACTTCATGAATGTAAGATTAGCAAAAAAAAAAAATTCAATTATTTCAGTACAACAAATATCATTGATTAATTACATCTCGATCCAAATGGGCATGATAATATATTGATTTCTAAGCTGTGATTGAGGGGATTTCAATTTGTGGGACTGGGAGCGTAAATTTGCATTTTTTGTGTTCAATATTAGTTCATTCTGAATGATGAAAACAATGTGACATAGTACTTTTCTCGTTTACTAATTTACGTCTTTTGTTATAATAATAGTCCAGCTAAAAACAAAATAACTACAATTAAACATTTCACTCGAATGACACATGACACGATGTACATAAATATTTATGACATCAATACTATTCTTACAAAACATTAATAGGTCAAAACAATGGGGGAGACAAATGGTTGATCTGAATGAGAGGTGCTAATTAAAAACTAACAAATATCATAATGAATAACATAGAACCTAGTTGGGAATTGCATCAAACCTGGGTATAAAGCATCTTTGTTGGCAGACTCTTGAGTTTCCATTCCTAAAAACATAACGTAGAGACCAGAAAAGAAAACTTATACGATGAAATTACTTGAAAAGAAAAGACATCAGAAAACTCACTTGATGACATGAGTATTGTTGATGTTGTTACTGTTGTTGACACCCAGCATTCTAACTTATTCAACAAAAAAAACATTTATAATTTTCAGTAATTTTCATTAAAGAAAACTCATTTTAGTAAAGATCAGAGTCTTATGTAATGTGTGAGATTTAATAACGTATTTAGTATAGATAAACTCTTACTACAAACAAATTAAAATTTTGCATTCTCCTAACCTGGGAGTTTCTTTTGATCCGTTTTGGGTGGACCTCCAAAAATAATTTCAGAAGCAAGCTGAATGTTGTGAGAAAAGTAAATGTCAAAAACAAAAACTTGACTCTATGGTAATTAACTCTTGCGTGAAAAGAAATGCTACCATCTTCACTCTCATGCTCATGCTCACGGAACTCCTCTTTTTGTTCTCTTCAATTCGCTGGTTACAAAAAGAAGCATAAATTCACCAAAAAATAATCCATCAATTTAGCGTGTAAAAAAAACTCACTTAGGGTTTATCGATTTCAAGAGATCGATTCAATGCTCGCCCGTTAAGACATGCCATTGTGAATGAAGCGAATGATTCAAGGTGTAAAACAATGGCGATGGATCTGGTGCTGATCTGATTTCCCTCCGAGAACCCTTTGAGTGCGTTTAGCGGCAACATCGCCGCTGTCCACTGCTATGTGCACTGGCACAACTACCGCTACACCCAAAGCCTAACCTGTTAATTATAAAAACATGGAAGAGCCGATCTGACTAAAAAGGGTACTCTGTAAACGGAAATCGTCCTCTGTAAACATAAAAACCCAATTTTGGCAACCAAAATATATCAATTTGTTGATAAAAACCTTAACTGATTAAGAACTAAACCTGAAAATCGAGAAGGTATACTCAGGGAAATTGAAAGCTATAGGAAAGATGCACATAGATAGACCTGTTGAGTAGCCGACACCACTGGAAGGTGTTGCTTGGCTGTCCTCGTCTTCCCCTTCCTCAATCGCAACCTCCACAACCTGAATCAATCACCCTTCACCTTCAAAAGAGCACCTCACCGAAGGCGGCGACGGCTAGGGTTGCTAACCACCATCGTCGCCGTGATATCTCGCCGGAACCACCATCACCGCCATGACACCGCTGCAACCACCGATCGTTAAAAGAATCTAGTTCAACGGGAAAAGAACTAAGGTTCGGGTTCTTACCATCTTTGCCGGAAACAGACGGAGACCACCACCACCGCCATGACACCGCTGCAACCACCACCGTCTTTACCCTCTCCGTCTTCGTCTCTGTTTCGACTTCGCCGCCATCGTCTTTACCTCTCCGCCTCTGTTTCGACTTCGAGCCACCACCTCATCACCGTTCTTCATCCCCGTGCATGGACACTGGCTCTTTCTTCCACATCTCCCTCTCTTTTTCTCTGATTTGTCACTTTCTCTCTCTCAGTCTGGTTTTGTAGGTGAAGGCCCTTCAACTGTTCATTTCTTTGTTACTGTTCAAAGCGTACAATTTTTAATATGTAGTATAATATAATATCAACTAGGACTGCGACCCGCCGCAATGCGGCGGGGATTCTTTAGTTATAACAAAGTAGATCTAGGACCCGCATGTTATGTTAAACCTGTCAAACGGGGAAAAATAGACGATGTAAAAACGTTCACCCACACACGCACGTTGCGTCGTGTTAACTCGCAAAATTTAGAACGAAACGTAAAAACGTTAAACCAAAGACGCACGTTGCAATGTGTTAAGTCACAAAATTTAGTACCAAGCATAAAGCGAAAAATTTGCGGAAAATGAAAACTATAAAAGGCCAAAGTTGAAAGTAAAAAAAGTTTTGAGGATAGATTGCAAAACATAAAAAATTTTGGGTTAAAAGTAAAAAAATAAATAGTTTTGGGTTAAAAGTAATTTATGACATGCTTTTTGGTGAAAAGTAAAAAAATCATTTTTTTTTGGAAAACCCCCAAAGCCAACGTTACGACAACCATATGCATAACCATTTTTTCTTTAGAAAACCCTCAAAGCACACCCCGTGTTGCGGCAGGGCGTAAAACGGTGTCAAATAGTACTAATGTCACACAACCGTCATCGACCACCAACACTGACTCGACCTAGGATATGCGTGTTGCGACGAACCTTTCAAACGTGGAAAAATAGAGGTAAAAACGTTGAACCACACATGCACGTTGCGTCGTATTAACTCGAAAAATTTAAAACTATACGTAAAACGAAAATTTGCGAAAGATGAAAACTATAAGTGAAAAAAGTTGTGAAGTTAAATTGCAAATAATAAAAAGTTTTGGGTTAAAGTTATAAAACCAAACTATGTAGGGTTAAAATTGTAAAAGATATAAACCTTTGGGTGAAAAGTAGAAAATCAACATTTTTTTTTGGAAAACGGCCAAAGCATAGGTTACAACTCATTATGCATATACATGTTGCTTCTTTATATAGGTTTTAATACGAATATCTCTTTGTACACGGAGTGATAGCGGGGAGTCATAGTGGGGAGTGGGGTTGTCGCACGAGGAATGATTTCGGATAGTGGATCGGTGAGTGGGGAGTAGGAGAGAAGGGGTGTGGGCGGCAAGTATTCACCAAAGGTGAATAAGAGCATTCACATCCAAATAATCAAATTGCGTGTGTAGTGTTTTTAAAATATAAAAAGTGGTTGTGAGTGGAGGAGAGAGAAAATGTTACTGTTCATCTGTATATTTGGGGGGACACTGTTCACCCCCTATAATTTTTTAATATATTTGAAAGTGGTTGTGAGTGAATGAGAGAGAAAGGTAATGATAAAGGTATAAAAATATTATTTAATTGAAAATGAGAGAGAAAATGTAGTGTTTTTTAGTGTAATTTAGGGTGAAAATATGGTGGAATGGATGTAAATGCTCTAAGAAGCAACAGAGACGACAAACGAGAGAGAGGAGAGAGGAGAGAGAGAACCAATCAGATTTTTTTTTAATTGAGTGAGTGTTTAAATCATTCCTAGTGTTTGAGTAGAAAATGGGGAGTGAAGAGAGGTTGACATGGCATGAGATTATTGTATAGAGAAAACTCAAACACTCAAAAATGATTGAATGATACCCTCCACCCTTATAAACTTACTTAGGGTGAAGGGAGTGGTTAAACAGGTGAAAGTGGCAAACTTTAAAATGGACCAATCAGAGTGTGCCACGTCAGAGAGGGTAAAAAGTTTAAACTTTGGTGAAAAGTGTTGGCAGTGGTTAAACACTTGAAAGTGGTAAACTTTTTTTTTTCATTTAAAAAATATATATATATATATGTAAAGTCAAAGATACACACACCCTGCAGGTCTTGTTCCCCACTTTGCCGATCGGAGAGGCTATGCCGAATTCACCACTTTGCCGCGCGGGATGAAGGGGTGGCGGCGGTGTTGCCGCTCGGCAATCGGCTTTGCCGATTGCTTTGCCGTGCCACTCCCTTCACCCTTATGTTCTTTAAAAGATTATACATACAGAATATTCATTGTTAAATTTCAAATAAAAATCCTATAAAATGGGCTTCAAAAGTTGTATGTTTGATACGCAAATAAAATGTTCTTTATTTGCACATGCGTTTATTGTTTGTTATGAATTAAGGATAACATAGGTGCTTCAAACTACATCTAAGTTAACTAATATAACATAAAAGATTCTACTATTCACACCAAACTTTTTGTTATTTGCATTAAGTGATATGACATTAACAAATTCATATTTGTGTTTTTTTCTTGTATAACTTTCAATATATAATGTTATATTACAAAACAAATATAGTTTTACGATGTGCTTATTTTATCTACGTTTTAATATAAATTTTATAAAAAACGGATCCGTATCAAATATAGCGTTTTATAAGTCGTTATAAAATTTTATATTCCGTTTTTCATAAAATTTATTTCAAAACGTAGATAAAAATAAGTATATCGCAAAACTATATTGGTTTTTAAAAAAACATTATACAGAAGAAGTTATAAAAATACAAATTTGAATTTGTTAGTATCACATCATTTGATGTAAATAATAAAAAGTTAAGTATAAAAAGAATCTTCCTATAAAAATTTAACGAGTTTCTACATATCTTTTAACTTTCATACCTAAACATAATCACCCTCTTATTAACAACCTTTATATTTCTATGACCCCTCATTTACACCTTACATAGCAAACTTGGTGCAACTAACAACACCTATCATTGTACCTAGGGGCGGATCTAGAGCTTGGATTGGGGGGGGGGGGGGGGGGGGGGTTTGTGGCAGCTCAGTCAGCAAGGGGCATTATTGGACGTTTTTCTAAAATGGGTGTAGTGGGGATGTGGGCATTATGATAAAAGGGTGTAAAAAATTAAATAATAAAAAAAAAACAATTGGAAGATTAAATAAATGAAAAAGAAAGATAAGATTTGATTGGCCAAAAAACTTGATCCAAGCGTGTTTCAAAACACGCCTCCGGGGGATTTTTGCGGGATCACGCCGGCAGGGGTGGGGAGGGCGGCGTTTTTGGGCGTGTTTAGGGGGATCACGCCGGATGATGGTTCCACTACGGGTGATCTTAGGAGACGAAAAAATATAGAGAGAAAGGTAGACATTTTTGTCAAGGTGTAGCTCCGACGACAACCATTATTGATGAGTTGCTGCTCTATAATTTCAGTTGAAGAAAGAAGGAAGATGATATCTTTTGTGGGTTTTTTTTTAAATATAAAGTAATTATGTTGAAATGCCTTGTAAAAGACAGATATATCATTTTAAAGTTTTAATTGATTATTTATTACGTTAACTTAATATCCATGAATAAATTTCTATTTTATATTCTCATTTTATTAGATTATCAGTAGTAAAGTAGTATTATGATAATATATTTTTATTATTATTATATTATAAAACTTTTTTTTTTTATCAATTCTAATTATATATTAGTTTTTTTCCTAACCATGAATAAATTTAGGCTTTATAGTATTATTTTGTTTGATTGTGGTAGTAAAGTAGTTATTTTATTTATTGTTTGATTATTATATAACTTTTTTTAATCATTTCTAGTTATATATTGGTTTTCATTAGTTATCCCTTGCACTTTGATGACGGGGGTAACTCAAGCCTCAATAAAATAACTAAGAATACATAACAGTCTGAAAGGTTAAAAGGTTAAAGGGTTTAAAACACCAGAAACTAAGGTGAACAGCAAAAAGAACGTGTACAGTAATCAGTCACTTCACTGATTGCTTAAGCAACTCTCCCACAGCTGCAAAAGTCAAGCATGTGCACAGGGAGCTCTCTTTTATCCGCAGGTCTGAACCCTTCAACCCTAAAAGGGTAAATCCCTCACTGCAAGCCAGATTCACTAGTCAAAGGTTTCTCCTTTGAGAAACCCCTTTCCCTATAAAACGCAAGGCATGACAAGCATGCATGACACTCCAGGATCGGCAGAAGTTAGATCAACTCTCTGATTCTTCTTCTCCCTCTTGAGAACTTGCTTTATGCTTGCTTCTCTTCTTCACTTCAAAAAATACATCTTCTTCTACTATCACGTTCTAGGCTGGTTCCTTATAAGCTTGGAATTCAAGGAAGAACAACAACAATACTAGTGAACCTCTCTCCCTCCAGTCTTGTAAACGTGGGGGGACCCCACGGCCTGCGTTAGGCAAACCGGAACCCTCCAAGCCTTTTGCCTAACCGGACTAATCACTATCATTGGTCTTGTATTTGTTGCATCAACAAGTTGGCGCCCACCATGGGGCTACGCCGCTTATTTTTCTCAAAAGACCAGTAGTGTAGCTCTATTCTCTCCAGAATCATCATGTTAGAAAGTGAATCTCCCGGAGAAGTTAATCAAGTGTCACGAACTCCGACACCCAACACTAGCCAAATGTCACCGGCTATGTCTACACCCCTCTCCGCTCCGGGAAGCACTCCCTCGGGAACTATGTTCTCAGAGTTTACATCCTTTCAAACACCGACTCCATCCCGATCAGGGGTATCTTATCCTCAAGTTGGTGTTTTGAATACTCCGGCGCGCGTCGACCTGACGCCGGGGGGAGTAGCTCGACATTTTCTGCAACTAAGATCTCTTCTCAACCAACATGTGAGCCAAGAAAGGGAAAAGGGAGTGAGAATAAGGCTAGATTATGACAAGCCTGAACCCTCACTATCACCCGGTCCACCACCACCTCCTTTCACCAGCTCACAGCCAATTACTTCTCACTTTGAAGCCGGTCCAAGTGTGACAAGCCAACCGTTCAACCCTACCCCTTATGCTTATGGGAGACCAAGCCCAACGGCCTTCCCGTTGTTTTCTTCACAACCCGCTGTAATCGGCACTCCCCTTGGACACGAAACAACTCTTGAACAACTATGGCAGACACCGGTTTCAAGTGTTCCCCCTCCTGTTGCCACTACCTGGGAACAAGCCTTGGCAGTCTTGCCTTTGGCTCGGAGTGCAACCATGAGCACTCACATGGGAACGAATCACACAGCTACCGTTGAAAGCCTTTAAGGCTTTAACATGATGCCTCAGATGATGGCCCAGATGATGGCACATTTCCATTGGTCCTAGTTCATCAACCATGTGTTAAGTACCCATCAGGGAACAACGAGTCATAACTCAAGGTAGAGGAAGATCTTGCTAAACCCTACAAACCTAGCAACCTTTCCTGTTTCTCCCAATAAATCGCTGATTATGACTTCCAAACGAAAATCAAGATGTCATCCCATATCAAGACATACGACGGAACCGAGGATCCAGAGGATCACCTCCAGATCTTTACTGGTGCTGCTAGGATCGAAAAATGGTCTAACGCGGAATGCTGCCTCATGTTCATGCAGACCCTTATTGGGTCAGCTAGGATATGGTTCAATGACCTACCTGCCAGAAGCGTTCAAAGCTTCGACGACCTAAGCAAAGGGTTCCTGGCCATTTTTCACAGCAAAGAAGGTACGTTAAGGATGCCACGGTAATTTTCCAGATAAAACAGACAGATGACGAAAGCCTCCGAGAGTTCATAGAAAAGTATAAAAAGGAAGGTTTAACGTATGTGGGAACTGATGAAAAGATGAGAGTGGCGGGTTTCATGAACGCCATTACCTCCAAATATCTCACAAGGGATTTCAACAAGTCCCTACCAAAAACCTTGGAAAAAGCTCTCGAGAGGGCCGAAGCCCACATTAGAGGAGAGGAGGCGGTCGACATAAAGGACCAAAGAAAGAGGGGATATAGTTGGCGAGGTAACAGCCCCGCTAGAAAAAAAAGGGAATTTTCATCCCTATGACAGATGTCCCAGAAGCTTAGAGCAATGAAGGCCTGAAGGTCGAAACCCTCCAAGCAGGGAAAAGACAGTAAACTTCACAGCTCTTACAAAAACTCCAAAAAAGATTCTTGCTACTGAAGAAGTGAAACAAAGCTTCCGACCTCCTCGACCTCTACCCAAAAGTAAAAGAAACAAAAACTCCACCCAGTTCTGTGAGTTTCACGAGGAAAAGGGCCACCATACTAACGATTACTTTCAACTCAAAAAGAGGATTGAGGAGGCTGTCAAGTCCGGAGAGCTAGCCCACTTGGTGAAGGAGGTAAGGGACAAGATAGCTGAGGGAAAAAGCAAGGAGGTTAACATGGTGGATTTTGATGAAAAGGTTTCCCACAAACGGCCACAGTTGGAAGCTTGGGAGCTTCAGTGTGTCTGCTTCCCACCATCGGAAAGGGACCCGCTCTCAAACCCTCGGGTGGTTGAAGCAACTGTGGGTACAATGAAGACAAGCAAAGCCTACATCGACACAGGGGCGGCCACCGAAATCATGTTTGAAAAGTTCTTCAACCGTTTGAGCAACGAAGAACGTTCAAAGCTTCAACCATCCGGAACCTCTATAAAAAGGTATTGCTGACATACCCCTCAAACCTTTGGGACAACTGACCCTTGATGTCCGTTTCAGTGAAGGCAGGAAGGAAAGAACTCAACCTCTTACCTTTGTGGTTATCAACATCCCTTCCAACTATAATGTCATCATAGGAAGACCAGGACAACGTGCATTCTATATGGACGTTTCAGTTGGTCATGGCACTGTAAAGTTCCCCACCAAGAGAGGGATTGCAACCTTTCAACCCACTTAAGAAGCTTACATGGTTGAAGGGGAAAATTCAAGAAATGAATATGACAAGCAAGGGATGATCATAAACCCCAAATACCCCGAACAGATGATATGGGTTAATACAAGCCTTTCCCAAGAAACCCTCTCATACCTTGAGAAGCTGCTAATACACTATAGTGATGTCTTTGCTTGGTGCCCAGAAGACATGACGGGTATCCGTCGAATCATTGCTGAACATGAGCTGAAAATACCACCTGACGTCAAGTCTATTGTCCAAAAGAAACGAAACCTGGTTCCTGAAAGAAGCCTGGCAGCATGTCAAGAAGTTGATAAACTTGTTCTGGCCGGGATCCTTCGGGAAGTCAAGTATCAATCTTGGGTTGCAAACCCAGTCATGGTTCGAAAACCCGACAACTCTTGGAGAATGTGCATCGACTTCAAGGACTTGAACAAGGCATGCCCAAAAGATTGTTACCCTTTGCCAGAGATAGATCTCATGGTTGACTCTCTCACTGGTTACCCTTTCAAGTGTTTCCTTGATGCTTACAAGGGTTACCATCAGATCCTTATGAAAGAAGATGATGAAGAGAATACCGCTTTTCACACGGACAAAGTTATCTTTTGCTATCAAAAGATGCCTTTTCGCCTAAGGAATGCGGGTGCAACCTACCAACCCCTGGTTGACAAAGCTTTTGCTAGTCAAATTGGCAGAAACATGGAAGCATATGTCGATGATTTGGTGATCAAAAGCAAAACAGAATACCAAATGCTTGACGACATACAAGAAACTTTCCAAAACTTGAGAAAGATTAACATGAAACTCAACCCTGAGAAATGTTCGTTTGGGTTTGAAGAAGGTAAATTTCTGGGGCATATTGTGGGAAAACAAAGTATAAAGGCCAACCCAAACAAAGTCAAAGCCGTTCTTGAAACCAAATCCCCACAAAGCAAAAAGGAAGTGGAAAGTCTGAATGGAAAGCTTGCAGCTCTAAAGCGTTTTACCTCAAAGCTGGCTGAAAATTCTTTACCCTTTTTCAAAACGCTCAAAGGGTGTTCCAACAAAAAAGATTTCAAGTGGACTGAGGAAGCAGAAGAAGCTTTTAACCAGATGAAGCAACACCTAGCTTCACTTCCGGATATTGCAGCCCCGGAAACAAGAGAACTGATCTCTGTCTACCTCTCGGTCGCTGAAGAGGCAATAAGCGCGGTTTTAACCATCGAACGAAAAAAAGTTCAGGTAACCGTCTATTTCTTCGGTAAAACTTTAAAATTGGCAGAGATCAAGTATCCTCCTCTGGAAAAACTTGCTCTAGCCCTAGTCCAAACAGCTAGAAGGCTTCGGAGGTATTTTCAAGCACACCCAATACAAGTGGTCACCTACCAACCCATCAAAAGTGTGCTTGAAAAACCAGAAAATTCAGGACGGTTAGCCAAATGGGCTGTGGAACTAGGTGAACACAAAATCACCTATGTTCCAAGAAAAGCTATCAAAGCTCAAGTCTTGGCTGACTTCATTGTGGAAGTCCCAAAGCAAGTCGCCACCGAAGTTAATACAACTACCGCTGAACCTTCTGACCCTGAAGCCTGGAAGCTTTTTACTGATGGGGCTTCAAGCGTTGAAGGGTCAGGAGCCGAGCTCATTTTGATCAACCCTGAAGGGTTAGAATTTACATACGCTCTTCGACTTAAATTTCAGACCACCAACAACGAACTGAATATGAAGCATTGATAGCTGGTCTGAATATAGCTAAAGAAATGAAGGTTCAAAAGCTTCAGGTCTTCACAGACTCGTTGCTTGTCTCAAGTCAAGTCAAAGACAACTATGTTGCAAAAGAGCCCAACATGAAGAAATATAGAGAAAAGTCCAAAGAATTGATGAACACATTCCAAGCATGTACCATCAAGCAAGTCCAAAAATCTCAAAACAAGAGAGCCGATGCTTTGAGCAAACTTGCCTCTCTCACCTTTGCCCATCTTACCAAGAAGGTATTGGTGGAGGTGTTGAAGACTCCCTCGATTTAAGAATTAGAGGTTCAAGATGTGATCACCGAAGAAGGCCCTAATTGGATGACTCCTATTGAAAAATTCCTCAAAAATGGTGAGTTACTCGTTGACCAGACAGAGGTTGAAAGGGTTCAAATTAAATCCAGGCAGTATGTGTTGCAAGGAGGAATCCTCTACAAAAAGGGTTACCTTGCGCCACTACTGAGATGTGTTGACCCGAAACAAAGCCAATACCTGATCAAAGAGGTTCACGAGGGGATATGTGGAGCTCATTTTGGACCAAGATCAGTGGTTGCTAAGCTAATGAACCTTGGGTATTTTTGGCCTTCCATGCACCGAGACACCACCGAACAACTAAGAAAACGTGAAGCTTGTCAAATGCATGCACCGATGCCTAAGAGCCCCAAACATGATCTCGTTCCGATATCTTCAGCCTGGCCATTTCACAAATGGGGAATGGATATTGTTGGTCCATTCCCACCGGCCAAGGGTGTAGTAAATTTTTTATTGGTGGCTGTAGATTACTTTACCAAGTGGCCTGAAGTCAAACCACTTGCAAAAATCTCGGGCAAACAAGTCATTGACTTCATGTGGGAAAATATCATTTGTCGCTTCGGGCTGCCGGGAGTGTTGGTCATGGATAATGGGAAACATTTTGCTGAGAAGCGTTTTAGCACTTGGTGCAAGGAATTCAGAATAACTCAAGTGTTCAGCTCAGTTGCATACCCACAATCCAATGGCCAAGTTGAAAGAATGAATCGAAGCATCGTTGAAGGAATCAAGACTCGATTGGGGAGGCACGGAAACAATTGGTTCGAAGAATTATTAAACGTTCTATGAGCTATACGAACAACGGAAAAAACAAGCCACAAAAGAACACCTTATAGCTTGGTATTCGGATCAGAAGTTGTGATTCCAACTGAAATAGGAGTTGTAACTCAAAGAACACTCAACATGGACCTCGAAGTAAACAACAAAGAGACCATGTTGAACTTGTAACTCCTCGAAGAAACACAAGACCAAGCCGCTATTCAAGAAGCCAAGTACAAGCAAAAAATGGAAGCTTATTACAACATGAGAGTCAAGCATGAACGTTTCAAGCCAGGAGACCTCGTACTTCGAAACAATGAGGCTAGCAAAAAAAGAAAACTAAGGAAAACTTGGCCCAAAGTGGGAAGGGCCATACACAATCCTTGAAACCCACAAAGGTGGATCCTATAAACTGGCTGACACGGATGGTAAAAAGCTTCCCAGACACTGGAACGGCAAAACCCTTAAAAGGTTCCATGTCTAATCAAGAAAGTTTAGTTTGTATTTCAAGAGTTGTCCCATGCCCTTTTTTTGTAAACAACAATATCTCTTGAATAAATGATAAAGTTTTATCAAATTTGTCTTTCTATCCTAAAATCAAGTTGAGAACCTAGCAAAAAACTCCATGGCAAGGGCCATGTAAGGGGATGAGCTCCCAGGCCACATCGCTCAATAGGTTCAAGGGTTGAATAAACCTATATAAGGGGTGAGTTCCTTATCAATACAACTCCATGATACTTAGAAAATTTTTCAACAAACTTGTCTCATAGACGGGTTTGAACAGCCTACACCAAATGTTCTATGAACCTTAGAAAATGGTTCACAAAACATTTTTTAAGGATAGACAACATGTGCCCTTTTATCTAAGTGAAGCCTTGAAGCTAAAGTGACTGCAGCACTAACATTTCTTAAGGAACACTAGGTAAAGAGGCACATAAAACAGACAAGACAAATTATTATCAGCACATGAACAACAAAATTACGAAACATCAAACATGCATAGACATAAAGGCCTTAATGGCCATAAAACCTACAAATTGTTTAAGTAGCCACCAGGCTAACAACCATCATTAGAAACCATAAGGGTTTCTGCAAAACCTAAATTGTTCAAAAGACATAAAAACATAACATTGTTCAAGTTTGCTAAGATAGCTACGAATGGAATTCAGAAAGTTCAGTTTGCATCACCAGCACTAGAAGGCTTTGATGCCCCAACTTCATCATCCTTTGACTTCTTTGCCTTCTTCTTCTTTCGACCCACACTAGCCGCCTCAGAGGCTTCAAGGCTTCCTTCCTTCGAGGCTTCATCTCCTGCAGACATGGTTTCTTCACTATCTCCCGAGCATGAGCGTTTTTTAAACAAGGACTCCAACACTTTCTTGCAAACAACCTCATTCAGACCATGAGGTTTCAAACCCTGTAAAACAGAAAGTGGCTTGTCAAAACACTCAGAAACCTCACCAACAAAGGGTCAAGTCATATGCTCCATTTCCCGGACAGAATCTTGAAAGACTTTAAGAGCCTGCGGTTGAAAAAGAGAAGATTTGTCTTATGGTTCACCAGCCTCACAAGCTTTGTACCCAGCAACAAAGCCTTGATACCTACCATGAACTAACAACTTTGTATACACAGCACCTAAAGCCTGGTTGAAATCAGAAGAATGAAGAAGGTAGGTAACCACTTGTTGAAAACCATGCTCAATCAACCACCTATTATCAGCTTTCAACCCCTCCTGCTCCTTCAAAGAAACTTTCTCCCGAACCTTCAAAGCTTCCATCTCCTTTTTCAAACCCTCAACCTCCACCTCATGCCTTGACGTAACCTCGTGCATCTTCTTCACCCAAGCCTCTTCCTTCTTGGCAAAACCTTCAATCTCTTTCTTCATGGAAGCCATGGAAGTTTTCATTTTATCCTTCTTCTTCGAGACGTCTTCATACTCTTGCACCCCTTTACGAAACGGGTAACACCCTCAGCCAACAGGGCAGAAAGGTTGCAAGAGCTCAACATCAACCTTGAAATGAAATGATCACTTTCCATCTCCGATATAGCATCTCGGACACCAGGAGGAGCAAAATGGGCCAACACATCTGCACAAACGGCAGGATCTTTGAAACTATCCCCAACTTTCACACCCCAGTTGGGAACGTAAACTTCTCCAGCACCGGATTCTTCCAAGCCTTCAATACTTTTACCCGAGGAACCCTTGGTAACAGGAACAACACCCTTTTTAACCAACTTCTTCTTCTTTCCAGCAACTACCAACTCTTTTTCCTTTTCCTTCTCTACACCTCCTTCAGAAACCTGCTCAACGGACACCTCAATGTCATCACCAATATCAATAGCCTCTGAACCAGAGGGTTGATCGGCACTCTTTAAACGACGGTTCGATCGATTAGTAGAAACCTTAGGGGCAGAAACTTTTGTAAAGCCCTTAACGTTTGGAATACTAACATAACCGGAACCTTCGAACCTATGCTCAGACCCCCTAGCACCGACATCTTCGCCAGGAGTAGCTGCAGCGTCCCCAAACACGACATCAGAAGTATCATCGCTCTTCATAAAGTCAAGTGCAGACATAACTACAAAATAAACACAAAACACAGGGTATAAGAAAACAGACAACAGGAACATAATAACACAACAGAACAAATGCATACCCTGACCATCTCTCATAAGCACTGGATCCCGATCAGGTTTATCCCATAATTTACTAATGCCCAACAACACTAGTAAATGCTCAGGAAAGGGACGAACCCTCGAAGGACACTCCCTGATGGTTTCAAGAAAATGAGTATTTATCTGAAGAGCAGAGGGTTCAGGTTCGTTAAGAACGGCGTCCGGATGTCTCCAGACCATCTTAAAAGGAACAATCTCATCCGAAACCCAGAAAAACTAGTCTTTCCAAACACCAAGACTAGAGACCATGGATGAAACCAAACAAGTGTCAACTTGGGATGTTTCGAATGTGAACCAGTCACCATTCTTAGCTAATTGGAAGAAACGACGAAACGACAGAAGGGTTGGATCATATCAGGAAGCCCGACACAAAACCTCAAAATGCAGAACCCTAGCCAAATCCTGAGGGTGGATCTGACCAATTGAAACACGGTATAGAACATTTAACACAAAGTTTGAAAAAGGATAACGGAGATTAGAAAATTCAAAGTGGCGACAATATAAAGCAACTGAACCAGGAGGACACCGATCGATAGAAACATCACAACCCGGTGCAACAGGATTAAATTTCAACCCAATGCCCCATTCCAAGCAAAAAGCTTCTACTTTTTCTTGCGTTAAGAGTGAAAAAGATTTTGCTAAATCCTTACGAGCACCCATACTAAAAAATAAGAAGAAGGAATGAAAATCAACACTAACCTGGAAGAAAGAGGAACGAACTTGAGAGGAAAATGTGTAGAAGTGGTTTTGTTTTTCTAAGAAGATAAGGGTAAATAAATGGTAAACGAGATGTTATAATTACCCAGCGAATTAACTAAAACCGCCGCCTGACAGAAAACTGCCACTAGTCACATCAACGGTTTTTTCAAAATTCAAAAACCAAAATCCTAACTGCTGTGAACCTTTCAAGCTCTCAAGCCTTGAAGCTTTCAAGCAATATAAAGGCATTGTGGAAAAAGTCAGAAGCATTCGAGCATAAACCTCAAACACCTCTGACTTGGGGCGTTGATGACGGGGGTAGCTCAAGACTCAATAAAATGACTAAGAATACACAAAAGCTTGAAGGGTTAAAAGGTTAAAGGGTATAAAACCCGGGAACTAAGGTGAGCAGCAAAAAGAACGTGTACAGTAATCAGTCACTTCACTGATTGCTTAAGCAACTCTCCCACAGCCGCAAAAGTAAATCATGTGCACAGGGAGCTCTCTTTTATCCGCAGGTCCGAACCCTTTAACCCCTAAAAGGGTAAGTCCCTCACTGCAAGCCAGATTCACTAGTCAAAGGTTTCTCTTTTGAGAAACCTCTTTCCCTATAAAATGCAGGGCATGACAAGCATGCAGGACACTCCAGGATCGGCATAAGTTAGATCAACTCTCCGATTCTTCTTCTCCCACTTGAGAACTTGCTTTATGCTTGCTTCACTTCTTCACTTCAAAAAATACATCTTCTTCTACTATCACATTCTGGGCTGGCTCCTTATCAGCTTGGAATTCAAGGAAGAAAAACAACAATACTAGTGAACCTCTCTCCACGTCTTGCAAACGTGGGGGACCCCACGTATAACAACCCCCCTGAATATTTTTCTGACACCCTAATATATTTTAAAATACCCCTATATGTCTCTAAATACAACCCGTATGCGAAAACCGAGCCCAAAATATGAAATATCATTAAAAATAAATAAAAAAAAAGAAAAATGGGGTTTAGGCGGGCCGCGTAAGCCACCCCTTAATGTAACACCCCAAAAAAGGGTTTGGTAATTAAACCCCGTTAATATTAAAGAGCGGGTAAAATACCGTTAGTGGTAAGAATTAACCCGGTAAATATTAGGATTTAAATAAATAAACCTAATATTAAATAAAAAGGGGAATAAAAGTTTTAGAGGAAATAAAGTGTATAAGAGGCCCGAGTTAACGGGACCTAAAATAAAACGGGAATTAACTCCCCGATCCATTAAGTTAACTAGGAATAATTAACCTAGTTGGTATTGAGTAATTAAATGAAAACAAGGAATAAAATAAGAACTAATGAACCTTTTTATAAAAGGTTAGAACTAAAGGGGCCAAAATTGTAACAAGGGAATTTAGGTTTTATAAAAAAAAAATAATAACACAACACACACCTAGGGTGTGCGTGCGTGGTTCGACCAGAGGAAAGGAAAAGGGAGCAAACCCTAAATTGTTCAAGATTCACCAAATTGAAGCTCAAATCAAGCCCAAATCGAATGCATGAGTACAAATTCGTGATCACCTAGTCATGGGGATCTTAAGGTATGTCAAATTTTGTAATTTGGAGATGTTTTGATTTCATGATGAACATATGAAGTCGAAATTGGAACTTGAATGTTAGATGTTTGAATGAAACTATGATAAATTCATGGTTAGGAATGAACCCTAATCAATAATTTGATGTATTGATGTTCATACACATGAAATTAAGAATCACCCACTTATGTGTTAAATGGGTTTTGTAGGGAGATTAAGAATACTAGAATCTTGATCATGAAATGAGTGTTGTTGATTTTATGAAATGAATCTAGGTGTTGTTATGCATGCTAGATGTAATGAACTTGAAAATAATGTTTAATCTTGGCTAAGTAGTTAGTCATGAACTTGATTGTTAATAGTATAAAATTATGCCCATAAGGTGTTTGTTAAAATGCCTAAATGAATGTTCATATGTTGGAATTATGAATGAAAAGCGCGATTTCCTAACTTGATTAAGTAGGTGTGATATGGGGTAATACGAATTCTAATTACGAAGTAGATTTGGCTTAATTTCACATATCATATGATTAAAGGTAGTAACTTTTTAAAGTTAAACTAACCATTAACGGAGTCGAATAGTAGCTTCGACATAGAAAATACGTAAGGTGGAATAGTCATGAATTGAAATGACTAATCTAACCGCCTTGTGAATGATGATAGTTTGACGCTTAACGAGCTAGGTGGAAGCTTGAGGAGGGAGCGAGTCAAACGGATCAAGAAGGAGGAGAAAAAAACGAAATTCGGATGCGAGGTAAGTTAAGCTTACACCCCTTTTTTTAATTACAATACACTTACTTGTGAATATTGATTGTGAACAATGTTAAGTAATTGAAATATGATGTTCCGGCATGATACAATGCAAGTCGGAATAAGTAAAAAGGTAAGAAACCATAAATTATGGTAAAAAGGGGTAAGTTGGTAGATTAGTCGGGTGAGGACAAATAAATAAGGAATTTTGAAATATTTCGTTATGGTGTAAACCGGAATGGGTAAAAGAGCGAGGCGGTAACTAGATATCATTTCATAATGGAAAATGGTCGTTCGGACTAAACGGGTCAAATGACCTTGGTAAAATCATTTGACAATAATAACCGATGACTACTTGTTGAGTTTTGTGATCACAGGAAATAACATGTGTGTGCAATGCTTTAACTAGAAAAATTAAAGCAAAAAGTATGTATATGGGCCAATGATATGACCCGAGCCAGGTACGCATATTTAGAATTATACTTAAAAGCGATATTTTGGTCAAATATTAGCAAAAGTCCTTCGTTGTAAATGAAAGACTAAAATTGACCAAAAAGCCCTTGAAGGGTGAATTGGGTAAACGACCCATATGGGTTATTTAGGAACTTATATAGCGTGGTGGAATATAAGTAGTAAACTAATACGGGAATGCGAAGGGTGGAAGAAAGGAGCTAGTTTAGACTAAATAGCTTAAATTCCCTAAACGGGTCGAAATGGTTTCATGTGCATACGTAATTCAAAATAAAATTTCGAACCCGAGTAAAGGATTTTGGGATTAATACATTGGTGTATATTTTGTTGTTCAAAACCAAGTGAGTGGTTTTAAATATAAACGGGTCAAAATGTTGATTTTGAATAATAAGTCGACTGCTTAAAAATTTGATATTTTATTAGATTGAATGTTAAATTTTAACTCCATATGATGGAGAATTAAATTACGAACCCGTAGGAAAAAGAATCGCCTAAAACAGACTTACGGATCAAAAGTTATGGTGGTTTTAAGTTTGGTCTTGATAAAAGGTTGAGCTGGGAAAGTGTAGCAACAAATAAACAACTTGCTGTCAAAAAGGGGGCTAGGTGTAGCGCGACGCCCCTAGGTGTAGCGTCTAGCCCCCTGATTTCGAGAATTGTTTAATTTTTGTTTGTTTGACCCATATAACTTGTTTAAACTTGTTATTTTACTATCAAAACTAACTTTTAAGTTGATTTTGATCATAGGTGACCGCCAAGAGTGACCGGATGAAGATCAAGCTCGAAGAAGAACCGAACACGTTAAAGTTAAAGCTTCCGCACGGCGTTTTGTCCTAACTCTTAAACGACGAACTCAAATTCATTATGATGTATATAAATTTTCATTTGTAAAAGTTTTAAATTAACCGTATTTTTCAAAGTACATGTTCAAAATTACATGTTTATTTTCGTAAACTATACGAAAACCTTAAAATAATAACAAGGGTGTTACAAGTTGGTAATCAGAGCTCAAGGTTAAAAGAATAAAGTGTTCGGTTCGAGGCTTGATCGCAAATCCGGTAAGTACATGTATATCAATGGTTTAGTATGATTAAAGTGTTGAGAACAACACATATGGTTATCGTGCAATACACATTACACAAATAAAATCGATAAAGGGTAGATATAGTCAATGAAATTACGTGTGTTAACACGTATAGTAGAAAAGCCTTTTATTATAATACGGGCGTTTATTAATGTCGAAATTACTAACTTTTGTAAATGTTTAGTTGAAGGATACTCGCATCTGAAGATGGCGAGAGTGTAACAAGTGACGGATATGATAGAGGAACGGTCCGGAGTACGACAAGTTGAGTATACTCACCAAGGACCTAAATCACGTAACGATCGCGAACAAGGTGAATGGCAAGGAAAGCCCGTCGGGGCAAGCGTTATCAGGTGCATGTTTTAAATTTAATCGCACAAATAGCAATATGCAACAAACATGTAGAGAATGATTGTTGCATGTGTAAATTAGGAACTTGGAAAACCTGAATGGAATACCTATCCAGGATATTATTTCCAAGAAAACTAAATAGAGGCGTTACTTACATAGGGCGTGATGTGAAAACTATAAAAAGGTCATGTGTGTCATGTGTTAATCGCTTACTCTGGCCAAGTAAGTAGTGGCATATGATTCCATGAACTTCTTATAGCGGACACATTTACATCCGATGTAGTAAGGACGGGGTTAATGGGACAAATTAAAAAGGTACCCAAATGAGTCAAATAAGTAAAATGTTGATAGTAAACGTAAACACAAGTCGGATGATGGAAGCGTATTACGTTAGAATAACAAGCCCGAGAGAAGGGACAGAGATTAAAGTAAATGAAAATACGAACCAACTAATGTGAATGCTAAGACATAGGGGATAAAGTTTGACTGTCATAAGTGATGAAATTCACACAGACAAGTCAAAGGGGTAGAATAAAGAATAAAGGACTCGACTGAATAAAAACGATGAATTTCGTTAAGACGACCAAATAAATTAAAGTGACGTCTAAAACCATATAAGAATGGTTACTTGATGATAACTTCGGTAAAGATACCCGATAGATGGGTAGGATTTTGAAAGCACGCTTAAACCAAGAGACGGGAACGCCGAATAGAAAGTCAAAGGACTCGGATTAAGAGTCAAGACTAAAAGACGATGAGAATTTGCAAACAGAAATTTTGATAACTACGTTCAACTATTTTAAAGTTGAACGGGTCGAATGAAGAATGAAGTTTGACGTTCATGAGTAATGAAATCTCACACGAATAAGTCAAACGGGATAAATAAAGTGTAAAAGCTTGGTAGTGCAAGTAAGCGCAAACCTAATAATGGAAGCGCGGAATATTAATGAACCTATATGACGGGGTATAAAGTGACGGCGACAAATCAGTCTAGCCGGTAAAAACCATTCAAAGTCAAAATAGTGTTACGACTTATGCAAAGCGCTTGTCAATATAAAATTAGCTAGACGTAAACATGTTGAATAATAAATACGACCGAGTAATCAGATGACAACTCGGTCAAATAAGTGACCAGAATAAGAAACACAAGCTGAAAGTAATGGTCTACGAGGCCTTACACGTGAAAGGCGCATACGCCTTAAAACCAAAAACACATTACCATACTTTTCGGTAAGATTATTATATGCGAGTAATGCTCAAGGGATCACTGAAACTAAGGTTCAGATGATCTAAACTAATAAGTACGTGAGAAAGGTTTCGGGGATGAAACCTCTTTAAGGGGGGTAGACTTGTAACACCCCAAAAACGGGTTTGGTAATTAAACCCCGTTAATACTAAAGATCGGGTAAAATACCGTTAGTGGTAAGAATTAACCCGGTAAATATTAGGATTTAAATAAATAAACCTAATATTAAATAAAAAGGGGAATAAAAGTTTTAGAGGAAATAAAGTGTATAAGAGGCCCGAGTTAACGGGACCTAAAATAAAACGGGATTTAACTCCCCGACCCATTAAGTTAACTAGGAATAATTAACCTAGTTGGTAATGAGTAATTAAATGAAAACAAGGAATAAAATAAGAACTAATGAACCTTTTTATAAAAGATTAGAAATAAAGGGGCCAAAATTGTAACAAGGGAATTTAAGTTTTATAAAAAAAAAATAATAACACAACACACACCTAGGGTGTGCGTGCGTGGGTCGACCAGAGGAAAGGAAAAGGGAGCAAACCCTAAATTGTTCAAGATTCACCAAATTGAAGCTCAAATCAAGCCCAAATCGAATGCACGAGTACAAATTCGTGACCACCTAATCATGGGGATCTTAAGGTATGTCAAATTTTGTAATTTGGAGATGTTTTGATTTCTTGATGAACATATGAAGTCGAAATTGGAACTTGAATGTTAGATGTTTGAATGAAACTATGATAAATTCATGGTTAGGAATGAACCCTAATCAATAATTTGATGTATTGATGTTCATACACATGAAATTGAGAATCACCCACTTATGTGTTAAATGGGTTTTGTAGGGAGATTAAGAATACTAGAATCTTGATCATGAAATGAGTGTTGTTGATTTTATGAAATGAATCTAGGTGTTGTTATGCATGCTAGATGTAATGAACTGGAAAATAATGTTTAATCTTGGCTAAGTAGTTAGTCATGAACTTGATTGTTAATAGTATAAAATTATGCCCATAAGGTGTTTGTTAAAATGCCTAAATGAATGTTCATATGTTGGAATTATGAATGAAAAGCGCGATTTCCTAACTTGATTAAGTACGTGTGATATGGGGTAATACGAATTCTAATTACGAAGTAGATTTGGCTTAATGTCACATATCATATGATTAAAGGTAGTAACTTTTTAAAGTTAAACTAACCATTAACGGAGTCGAATAGTAGCTTCGACATAGAAAATACGTAAGGTGGAATAGTCGTGAATTGAAATGACTAATCTAACCGCCTTGTGAATGATGATAGTTTGACGCTTAACGAGCTAGGTGGAAGCTTGAGGAGGGAGCGAGTCAAACGGATCAAGAAGGAGGAGAAAAAAAATCGAAATTCGGATGCAAGGTAAGTTAAGCTTACACCCCTTTTTTTAATTACAATACACATACTTGTGAATATTGATTGTGAATAATGTTAAGTAATTGAAATATGATGTTCCGGCATGATACAATGCAAGTCGGAATAAGTAAAAAGGTAAGAAACCATAAATTATGGTAAAAAGGGGTAAGATGGTAGATTAGTCGGGTGAGGACAAATAAATAACGAATTTTGAAATATTTCGTTATGGTGTAAACCGGAATGGGTAAAAGAGCGAGGCGGTAACTAGATATCATTTCATAATGGAAAATGGTCGTTCAGACTAAACGGGTCAAATGACCTTGGTAAAATCATTTGACAATAATAACTGATGACTGCTTGTTGAGTTTTGTGATCACAAGAAATAACATGTGTGTGCAATGCTTTAACTAGAAAAATTAAAGCAAAAAGTATGTATACGGGTCAATGCTATGACCCAAGCCAGGTACGCATATTTAGAATTATACTTAAAAGCGATATTTTGGTCAAATATTAGCAAAAGTCCTTCGTTGTAAATGAAGGACTAAAATTGACCAAAAAGCCCTTGAAGGGTGAATTGGGCATATGACCCATATGGGTTATTTAGGAACTTATATAGCGTGGTGGAATATAAGTAGTAAACTGATACGGGAATGTGAAGGGTGGAAGAAAGGAGCTAGTTTAGACTAAATAGCTTAAATTCCCTAAACGGGTTGAAATGGTTTCATGTGCATACGTAATTCAAAATAAAATTTCGAACCCGAGCAAAGGATTTTGGGATTAATACATTGGTGTATATTTTGTTGTTCAAAACCAAGTGAGTGGTTTTAAATATAAACAAGTCAAAATGTTGATTTTGAATAATAAGCCGACTGCTTAAAAATTTGGTATTTTATTAGATTGAATGTTAAATTTTAACTCCATATGATGGAGAATTAAATTACGAACGCGGAGGAAAAAGAATCGCCTAAAACAGACTTACGGATCAAAAGTTATGGTGGTTTTAAGTTTGGTCTTGATAAAAGGTTGAGCTGGGAAAGTGCAGCAACAAATAAACAACTTGCTGTCAAAAAGGGGGCTAGGTGTAGCGCGACGCCCCTAGGTGTAGCGTCTAGCCCCCTGATTTCGAGAATTGTTTAATTTTTGTTTGTTTGACCCATATAACTTGTTTAAACTTGTTATTTTACTATCAAAACTAACTTTTAAGTTGGTTTTGATCGTAGGTGACTGCCAAGAGTGCCCGGATGAAGATCAAGCTCGAAGAAGAACCGAACACGTTAAAGTTAAAGCTTCCGCACGGCGTTTCGTCCTAACTCTTAAACGACGAACTCAAATTCATTATGATGTATATAAATTTTCATTTGTAAAAGTTTTAAATTAACCATATTTTTCAAAGTACATGTTCAAAATTACATGTTTATTTTCGTAAACTATACGAAAACCTTAAAATGATAACAAGGGTGTTACACCCCTTAATCCTACGCGGGCCGCGACAACTTAAAGGTCAGGCGAACCCCTGTGTTGACACGTGTCATAACGCATATTGAACCTAGTCATGACCCGGATCACCTACGGCATAACCCCCCTACGACGCGGGCCGCGTAGGCCTTGGCCTAACTTTACGCAGGCCGCGAGAAACCCGTTTTTCAGCCCTATAAATAGCATGCATTGGATCTTCAGTCTACTCGCTCATTTCTTTTCTTTCTAAACGAATTCTGAAGTAGTAGGCATAATATACGGGTATTATATCCCCCTAAATAACGAAGTTCTGCTCCGTTGTAAGTATCATAACCCCTGGATACGTATTAGATACGCTGCCGACTGATCTATGGTTCCGTAACGGCTGTCGTGGTTCTGCCCGACGTAGACGTTGGAATGCCGTCTCGGGGAGGGTATTACTAATGTTAAAATGGGTTATTATACTAACACGTATATATTTGTGTAAATTATAGATAATTCTCAGGAAATCCTTACAGAAAACCTAAGACAGTAATGTGAGTAATCCTTCTTTTTGTGTAAACCTTTTTGTGAGTAATCTCCTTTTTGTAAACAGTTTTTACAAAACCTTAACTATTTTACAATACAATTTAGCAGTGATTGAGTCTTTGTAATTCTACGATTACTTCCGGTATGTTGGGGTTTTGTATACAAAATGTGAGACATGTTACCATTGGACGAAGAGTTAGCCAATGTGTAATATGACCCACTAGTCAGGATTGACAGTACTGAATGAGTAATTGGGTAGATATAAACATTGTAATCGCTCTCAATACTGTTTAAATTAAATTAACATTTCTTGATTAAACTGGGATTCACTCACTAGTATTTCCCACTGACAAATTATTTTTAAAACGCGTTTCAGGTAACACAATCTGAAAGCCAATTAGAAGCCAGCTGGACAGCACTGAAGGCTTGGAAAAGTGGCTATAAAAGTTACCTAAATAAAGAAGGCGTTTTATTTTATAAAATGGGATTTATCCCTATAAATCAGTTTGTAATAAAAACTTGGGTTTCATCCTAATATGTTTATTTATATAAAATGTGGTGTTTTACTCTGATAAAACATTTCCTAACTACGGTCCTGATGTATTTTCTGCTGCCAAATTAATAAACACCGATACCACCGACACTGAGTTCACGGCCACCCATTCCCGGGACAGATAGGGGGCGGGGGTTGCGACAGAAGGTGGTATCAGAGCTAAGCCCCTGATTCAGCTACAGAAGTGTTCTGCTGACACCAAAATTCAATTTGTTAGGAAATAAATTACGGAAATACGTGCATAATTGTATTTCTTGTTATGTGTTATTTGACTATTTGTTAGTTTACAGTATGAGCGACCAAGGACCATTTGACGCGTACCGTAAATTGTCTGGTTCGCCTAAAAGCGAAGGTGCCTCTTCTCAGTCTGCCCTCTCAGGGTACTCTGCTGATACTGAAGAAGGAATATTCGTGTTTAAGGCTCAGTCTGAAGAGCCATTCCCTCAGAAAAAGAGAGGATGGTTCAGTAGGGGAGCCTATGAGCGTAGGAAACGTATGAAAAAGTTAAGAGACCAGAGAGCACTAGCAGCAGCCAAAAGAGAGACGGATGCCCATACCCAAGACATGCTTAATAGGGGTATAGCCAACATCCATATCTTAGCTACCACAGCAGCTGACCCCAACCTGGAACAAATGATAGCACCCCAATCACAACCACCATTTCCTGACCAACCAATGGAAATAGAAAACCCTGAAAATCAAGTAGAAATGCATGATTTCGACCCGGAGGAGATACCTAGGGTACCCGCACCAAACCTCTTAGACCCAAATTACGACCCATGGAGGGACAACAATAGGGACTATGTGCAACGTTACCCGATACATGAAGACATGCCCATGCAAAACCTAGGAGCCTCCCCAGGGTTAAATCCTCTAGATCCCTATTACGACAATGATATATACGTTAGGGAGATCTTAGAGAATCCTTACCCATTTCAGGCACCTACACCCCCATACCAGGAACCCGCACCCCAGATTCCGAACCCAGTCCTAGAACCTGCACCCCTAATGAGTGCAGAAAATCTTCAAGAACTTAGGACATTTGATGAAGAAATCTTAGAAAGTAGTGAAAGAATGAGACAGGTGGGAGAGCGACTCGTCTGGAAGTACGACGAGCGCAATATGGATTTCTGGATGAATCCATATCCATGAATGTGATGGTGGAGACGGTAGTAATAGTAATAATAATATAATATAATAATATATATTATGTGTGTTTGAAAAAAAAACTACAGATGCCTACTATTATTAGTGTAATTTGTATTTCAGTTGGTATTGTAATTTTTAATTTCCAGTATTGGTTTGTAGTAGATGCATATTATATAAAAATAGAGTAAAGTCGCAATGATCGACGTTTTTGATCAAAATGCGTGTCATGTGATTTGCTATATTAATTATAATTTTGAGATATTAATGCATGGTAAATGTTTAAAATTCAGATGGACAACGAAGTGAACCAGGAAAACCAGAATGATAACCACCCGAATAACGATAATCTGGATAATGAGAATCCGAACAACAATAACAATGGAAACCAAGTGGATAATAGTACCATCCAACACATAGTGGCACAAGGAATCATAGATGCAATGCCATTTATTATTCAAACTGTTAAGGAATCGGATAATAAAAGTAAGCATAGCAGTAAGTGACCAACTGAACCAGAACACAACGTAAAAAATGGACCCGTACTTCAAATGCCCATTCCCAAAAGAAGAAGAACCATGCCTTATGGTTGTTCTTATAAAGAATTCTGGTCCTGCAAACCAATAGAATTCTCGGGCGATGAAGGACCCATTGCAACTCTGCGCTAGATAGAAAAGACTGAGGCTGTTCTGAAAATAAGCAAGTGTGCTGAAGAAGACAAGATAATGTTTGCTTCTAATTTGTTTAAGAACTCAGCTTTAGAATGGTGGAACACTATCCTCCAGTCAAGAGGAAGTGATAGGGTTTACAACATGGAATGGGAGGAATTTAAGATCATGGTAGAAAGGAAATTTTGCCCTCCCAATGAAAAGAAACAGATAACAAATAAATTTCTGAACCTTAGAATGACCGGGGTAGATAGTAAGGGTTATACTACTACATTCTTTGAATATGCTAGAATAGTACCTACCCTTGCATCACCTGAACCAATATTAATCTCCCGTTACATCTGGGGATTAATCAGGGAGATTAGACATGTAGTCAAGGCAGCTAGACCTCAAACCATAGAAGAAGCTGTAGAATTAGCAAACACATTGACAGATGAATTAGTTCGTACTAGAGAAGAAGACCAAAGGAAAAACCTAGCTCAAAGACTTACCCAGGAATTCCGATCTGGAAATTCCAACCGTGGGAAAAATGTAGGTTCCACATCTGCGCCTTATTGCAAGTATTGCAAAAGGAAGCATTCTGGAAGATGCTCCATATATTGCAATTTCTGCAAAATATCAGGACACAAGGAAGAAGACTGCAGGAAGAAAGCAAACAACAGGATATGCTACAACTGCGGAGAAGAAGGTCATATCAAGCCAAACTGTCCAAAATTAGCTCCAGTTACAAACAACAAGAACACTAAAAATGCTAGAGCATTCGTTCTGACTGCAGATGAAGCCAAGATGATTCCAGACGTAATAGCTGGTACGTTTCTAGTTAATGATGTTTTTGCTAAAGTATTATTTGACTCTGGTGCGAACCAAAGTTTTATTAATACTTCATTTTGCAAACTTCTAAATCAGTCATTAACTAAACTACCACAAGAATGCCTAGTAGAGACAGCAAATGGAGAAACGGTTAGGATTTCTGAAATCTTGCATGGATCAAGAATAGAGTTTTTAAATCAAAAGTTTATTGCAAACCTTTACCCAATGAATCTGGCAGGATTTGATGTCGTTTTAGGAATGGATTGGTTAATAGCCAATAAAGCCAGTATTTTATGTGATCAAAAGTCAATCCAAGTAAATTCACCAAAAGGTGAAAAGATCACAATTAAAGGAGATAAATCATCTAGATCCACGAAATTCATCTCTGTGATGAAAACTGCAAGTTAATAAGAAAAGCGTCTATAGTGTATTTGATTTATATAATCACTAACACTAAAGGAAAAGAACTAAAGGACATTCCAGTAGTGTCTCAGTTTTCAGACGTGTTTCCAGAAGAATTACCAGGACTACCGCCAGACAGAGAAGTCGAATTCAGAATTCACCTATTACTAGGAACAGCACCAATTGCCAAAGCACCTTACCGTTTGGCACCAGCAAAAATGCAGGAACTGAAGAAACAATTAGACGAATTATTGGAGAAAGGATTCATACAGCCAAGCTCATCGCCGTGGGGAGCACCAATTTTATTCGTTAAAAAGAAGGACGGATCAATGCGTATGTGCATTGACTACCGTGAATTGAACAAGGTCACGATTAAGAATCGGTACCCATTACCAAGAATTGATGATCTGTTCGATCAGTTGCAAGGAGCTCGGTTTTTCTCTAAAATCGATTTAAGGTCAGGATATCATCAATTAAAGGTACAGGAAGAGGACATTCCTAAAATCGCATTTAGAACAAGGTATGGCCATTATGAATTTACTGTCATGCCCTTTGGTTTAACCAATGCCCCAGCCGCATTTATGGACATGATAAACCGAATATGTAAGCCATATTTGGATAAATTCATAATTGTTTTTATTGATGATATTCTCATTTATTCTAAAAGTAAGGAAGATCATGCAAAGAATTTGCACACACTTTTAAGTCTATTAAGAAAGTAAAATCTTTATGCTAAGTTTTCAAAGTGCGAGTTTTGGCTAGAACATGTACAGTTTCTTGGACACTTAGTCAATCATGAAGGAATTCATGTGGATCCCACAAAAATCGAGGCGATTACTAAATGGAAGACCCCTGAGTCACCAACTGAAGTTAGAAGTTTCTTAGGATTGGCCGGTTATTATAGAAGGTTTATTTGAGATTTTTCTAGAATAGCCATTCCTTTAACTAAGTTAACCTGTAAATCCATTAAGTTTGAATAGGGACCAAAACAGGAAGAAGCATTTAAAATTCTTAAGCAAAGATTAACTAATACACCCATACTAGCGTTACCAGAAGAAATTGAAGACTTTGTAGTCTATTGTGACGCTTCCAAACTAGGTTATGGATGTGTATTAATGCAACGCCAAAAGGTTATAGCTTACGCATCTAGACAACTTAAGAATCATGAAGAGAATTATTCGACCTATGACCTAGAATTAGGAGCCATAATTTTTTCCCTTAAGATTTGGAGACATTACCTTTATGGTAGTAAGTTTACCATAGTCACTGATCATAAGAGTTTAAGGTATGTTTTCGGGCAAAAGGAGTTAAACATGAGACAAAGATGCTGGATGGAGATACTAAGTGATTATGATTGTAATATCCAGTATCATACAGGTAAAGCAAATATAGTTGCTGATGCTTTAAGTCGAAAGTATCATGAAAAGCCAAAAAGGGTACGTTCTCTTAAATTAAATCTGCAAGTAGATTTAAATGATCAAATTAGAAAAGCACAAGAATCAGTAATCAAGAATGATACTGAAAAACTAAAAGGTATGATTAAGGAATTAGAACAAGGAACAGATGGAATTTGGAGATTCTACAAGAAGATAATGTGGATACCTAAATTAGGAAACCTACGTCATCGTATATTAGAGGAAGCCCATAAGTCTAAGTATACGATGCATCCAGGAAGCAATAAAATGTACCCGGATTTAAGAAAGAATTTTTGGTGGATAGGAATGAAAAAGGACATAGCAGCCTATGTTTCTAAATGTTTAACCTGTTCACAAGTCAAAGCTGAACATCAGAAACCCTCAGGTTTGTTGCAGCAGTTAGAAATGCCCGTATGGAAATGGGAATTAATAACAATGGATTTTATTACTAAATTACCCAAAACAAGAAAAGGTAATGATACAATCTGGGTGATTGTAGACAGGCTAACCAAGTCAGCTCATTTCCTACCAATGAAAGAAATTTTCAGTATGGAACAGTTAGCTAAATTATATGTAAATGAAATAGTTTCATTACATGGAATTCCTCTATCAATTATTTCTGACAGAGATAGTCGTTTTACCTCTAATTTTTGGTCAAGTTTCCAAAAACCAATGGGAACCAAGTTGAATCTAAGCACAACTTATCATCCGCAAACGGACGGACAAAGTGAAAGGACAATTCAGACAATGGAAGACATGCTTAGAGCTTGTGTAATTGATTTCGGAGGTAATTGGGATGATCACTTACCATTAATAGAATTCTCTTATAATAACAGTTATCACACAAGTATCAATGCTGCACCATTCGAAGCACTTTATGGTCGAAAGTGCCGAACCCCAGTCTGTTGGGCAGAAATTGGGGAAAAGCAACTATCTGGACCCGAGATAGTGCAGGAAACAACCGACAAAATCATTCAAGTCAAGGAACGACTGAAGGCAGCACGTGATCGATAAAAGAGTTATGCTGATAACAGACGAAAGCCCTTGGAATTTCAAGTAGGAGATAAGGTGTTATTAAAAGTCTCTCCATGGAAAGGAGTGTTAAGATTCATCAAAAGAGGAAAGCTAAGCCCCAGGTACGTTGGACCTTTTGAGATTATCTAAAAAATATAACCTGTAGCCTATCAGCTACAACTGCCAGAGGAAATGGCAGGAATACATGATGTATTTCATGTGTCTAATCTTAAGAAATGCTTAGCTGATGAATCACTGGTGGTACCTCTAAAGGATATAGAGGTAAATGAACAGTTAAAGTTTATAGAAAGGCCTCTACAGATTGAAGGCAGGAAAGTTAAGAATCTCAAGCACAAAAGACTAGTTCTAGTCAAAGTAAAGTGGGACTCCAAAAGAGGACCAGAATACACATGGGAGCTTGAATCAGAAATGCAAAGGAAATACCCACACCTGTTCCAGTAGACCTCGAGGACAAGCTCTAAAACAAGGTGGGGAGGATATAACAACCCTCCTAAATATTTTTCTAACACCCTAATATATTTTAAAATACCCCTATATGTCTCTAAATACACCCGTATGCGAAAACCGAGCCCAAAACATGTAATATCATTAAAAATAAATAAAAAACAAGAAAAATGGGGTTTAGGCGGGCCGCGTAAGCCACTCCTTAAACCTACGCGGGCCGCGACAACTTAAAGGTCAGGCGAACCCCTGTGTTGACACGTGTCATAACGCGTGTTGAACCTAGTCATGACCCAAATTACCTACGTCCTAACCCCCTTACGACGCAGGCCGCGTAGGCCTTGGCCTAACTTTACGCGGGCCGCGAGAAACCCGTTTTTCAGCCCTATAAATAGCATGCATCGGATCTTCAGTCTACTCGCTCATTTCTTTTCTTTCTAAACGAATTCTGAAGTAGTAGGCATAATATACGGGTATTATATCCCCCTAAATAACGAAGTTCTGCTCCGTTGTAAGTATCATAACCCCTGGATACGTATTAGATACGCTGCCGATTGATCTAGGGTTCCGTAACGGCTGTCGTGGTTCTGCCCGACGTAGTCGTTGGAATGGCATCTCGGGGAGGGTATTACTAATGTTAAAATGGGTTATTATACTAACACGTATGTATTTGTGTAAATTATAGATAATTCTCAGGAAATCCTTACAGAAAACCTAAGACAGCAATGAGAGTAATCCTTCTTTTTGTGTAAACCTTTTTGTGAGTAATCTTCTTTTTGTAAACAGTTTTTACAAAACCTTAACTATTTTATAATACAATTTAGCAGTGATTGAGTCTTTGTAATTCTACGATTACTGCCGGTATGTTGGGGTTTTGTATACAAAATGTGAGACACGTTACCATTGGACGAAGAGTTAGCCAATGTGTAATATGACCCACCAGTCAGGATTGACAGTACTGAATGAGTAATTGGGTAGATATAAACATTGTAATCGCTCTCAATACTGTTTAAATTAAATTAACATTTCTTGATTAAACTGGGATTCACTCACCAGTATTTCCCACTGACAAATTGTTTTTAAAACGCGTTTCAGGTAACACAATGTGAAAGCCAATTAGAAGCCAACTGGACAGCACTGAAGGCTTGGAAAAGTGGCTATAAAAGTTACCTAAATAAAGAAGGCGTTTTATTTCATAAAATGGGATTTATCCCTATAATTCAGTTTGTAATAAAAACTTGGGTTTCATCCCAATATGTTTATTTATATAAAATGTGGTGTTTTACTCTGATAAAATATTTCCTAACTACGGTCCTGATGTATTTTCCGCTGCCAAATTAATAAACACCGATACAACCGACACTGAGTTCGCGGCCACCCGTTCCCGGGACAGATAGGGGGCGGGGGTTGCGACACCATGTTACACCCTAATTCGTATTTGACAAAAAGTCGCAGCGGAAACACGAACCATAAAATTTCTTTCATTATAAATACCTCAACCTATTTAAAATTTAACTTTAACATAATTCTTATTCATAAATCCGTCATCCTCTTATTTACTAAATAAAAACATAGCTTACGTTTACTACATTTTACATTCAACGTCCCCGTACAATCTCTCTGGTGGCTCGGTCTTCAATCCCTAATCCTTCAGATAATCGCTCATTATCCGTACAACCTGCATTTACCACACACATTCATAACATTAGCACACATTAAAGAAACAAAGTTCATTCGCGTACACTTCACACTTCGTCATCTTTTAAGCTTTAAACATTTCATCTGCATATCCATTTCCTGGTGAGGCTTCAATAATGTACCTGCATTACTTTTCATTCTCGAGGTACACCATTAATAACGTTAACCCTCATCGTCTCTAAATCATGCTTACATACGTACTCACATACATATCTACATACGTACATCTTTTCCCTACAACTTTACATACGTGCATACACTCATACATGCCTTTATACATACATACATACACATCTACATACATACAAACCTTTCCTACATCATTACACACATACATACCCTCGTACATATCTTTACACATACATACATACACATCTACATGCATACAAACCTTTCCCACATCATTGCATACATACATACCCTCGTACATATCTTTAAGCATACATACATACACATCTACATGCATACAAACCTTTCCCACATCATTGCATACTTGCCAATGAGAATTAAATTAATAATTCTTACCTGGGGTACGGGATCCCACTCTAAGGTTCCTAAATGGAACCTAAGGTGGGATTCTTGCCTGGGCTATGGGATCCCGCTTTAAGGTTCAGGAACCTGAGGTGGGATTCTTACCTGGGCTATGGGATCCCGCTTTAAGGTTCAGGAACCTGAGGTGGGATTCTTACCTGGGCTATGGGATCCCGCTTTAAGGTTCAGGAACCTGAGGTGGGATTCTTACCTGGGCTATGGGATCCCGCTTTAAGGTTCAGGAACCTGAGGTGGGATTCTTACCTGGGCTATGGGATCCCGCTTTAACCTCCCGTTTCTTCCTACATGCTTGTAAATTCACATTCTATCATATGAACTTAAAATCCCACATCCGGATTACGGAAATTCTTAACTTACATGCATTCGGCTTATTATTATCTTCTAATTATTTGACCCGTTCGTGCATTTATCAACATAGTCCATTCAATTGACCTCAATCTCATATGAACTTAATAATTTCATTGACGCCTATCATAAAAGATTAACTTCTCGGATGTCTAGTATTCTTTTAACCCATTTCCGCCCAAAAGCTCATTTTGACCCGTTATGGGTATTTACGCATTTTAAGGTCTATGGCTTACAAGACCATACTTCTTGCTTCCATACTTGTCTGAAACATTACATTGATTGAACAACTTGTTTCTAAACCACTTCTCATATCGTTTGCCCAAAATACCCATCAGGGGCATTTTGGTCAACTTTAATTCATTCATTTACGACGAAAGACTTCAATACATATATGACCTCAAACATCATGTTTAATTAATTTAAACGGTATATCACTTAATCATACTAAGAAGTGATTACAGAAATCACTTACCTTGTGCATCCGTGTTCATAACCTCTTCCTTGCCTCATCTTGACCCGTTAGCCTTCCAGGCTTGGTCCGTGCTAGTGTGGTTCCTATTCTTTCATGCCGTCATGCCATGATTATGTTAGTATTCATGCTCATTCATATTAACACACATTTTTCCAACTTTTATCTATTTGACTTTCACTAACACGCATACGACATGACTTGTCAACCACATAGTTCAATACCTTCGAAATCCAAATTCCTTATCACACATGACACATAATTGGTCTAACACGTAATCCATGATCTTTCGATCCTTACATTTGTGTCATAATGCCTAACCATGTTATAAATTATCGGTTGACTTTCAGAAAGTCAACCTTCTAGCATATAACTTCCAACTTATGGACACGCATTCATGTTGATATAGTGAACCATATCAATGACATGACATTCATTTCATACATAATGTTGTATGACACTAACAACTACATGATCACCTAGTCGCATACACCATATACCGTTTACATTTCATAATCATGGTGTAGGACACACACATACCTAAGCACATGATCGACTAACTACATACATGCACATGTATCGTCAATCCAACACATACTAACATATTCATGATTCTTTAGTTGACAACCATATTCAAAGCTAGTAATTTGACATAATCTCAACCTCTTCACGTGTTCATCCGATGCTTAGCATACAATTTCACATACTAGCTTATACGAGGCATTTCATCAAACACTTGGTGTGCGTGCACAATTTAATGCACAATGTACAACTAATTTATGCATAAACTTCCTAGTTCATACATAATTCATCAATTTCTTCCTTCCCATCAACACGAATCATACATGCATAATCATCAAACATATAATCATCACATTTCTTCCAATCCTTTTAACAAGAATCCATCATACATAACATGATACATCAATTTTGGACAAGAATTGGACCTTGATGATATATCCATGCTATCATCTTCACCCTAACAATTGGGTTTCACCTTTACACATCAAATTAACACAAACCATACATAACATATGTTTTATATGATGATTTTAACACTTATACATGATCAATTTCACATTAACTTACGGATTAGAACATAACCCACTTCACACATGATCACCAATCTTTGATTCAAGACATACCTTACGATCCCCTTGTGAAGGTGATCACTAATTCATGCTCGGTTGTGAATTTGGGCCTTGATTCATTCTTCAATTTGAAGCTTTTGCATGAACTAGGGTTTGGTTCATGGGGGTGTTCCCCTGATCGATCTAGAACACACACGATGTGTGTGTTGTGTGTGTGTTTGTTTTGTTTTTAAAACATAACTTTCCCCTTTTTCAACTTTGGCCCCTCATGTTTATTACTTACTCATGTTTGGCACAACTTTCATCTTCTAAATAGTTTTTATCATACACTTTATTAGGTTAAATAACCTAGTCATTTATTTCTTAATGTACCATAGCATAACATTTAACGAACATAAACATTCGGGTTTTGGGGTGTTACACACCACGACTTGCGTTAGGCAAACCGAAACCCTCCAAGCCTTTTGCCTAACCGGACTAATCACTATCATTGGTCTTGTATTTGTTGCATCAACACACTTCTTAGTGTATTGAGCCATTCGCGCTGTGAGGTAGATAGTAAAGAAATGCAGCAAAAAAGATATAAAACGAGAAATCAACAACTGAATTAAAGCTAATACCGTGGTAGTAATAAAGAAATGAAGTAAAAAAGATATAAAATTGAACGGTACAGATGAATGTAGTGGCGGTTTGTAATGGTTGTTAGTGGAGATGGTGAACGATGGGGTGGGTTAGTGATTTGGGTATTGGGGTTAACATATAGATGGTTAGGATGAAGTTGGGGGTGGGTTGGGGTGATGAAGTGGGAAAAGGTGGGCCCCAATATATATATTTATATATAGGGTTGAGTTATATGGAAAACCCCATCTTTTTTAGAAAACCTTAGAAACCCAACCTCATCCATTGATTTAAATAGATCTAAATAGATCAATGGCCCTCATTTGTTTAGAGAATTCTTGCCATTAAAAACAATATAATAGTCCATATAGTACAAGTTAAGGGCAATATGGGTAATGAAAAACAACTTTATTGACTTTGGAAAACACAAAATATCAAATCACCATAAAAAACTTCTCTTTCTCTTACCTCTTTCTCTTTCCTCTTTCTCTTTCCCATTTCTTCTTCCCTAATCTTAATGACAACCATAGCCACAACCATAAAAGCTTCTCCGGATGGTTTGAAGAAGGTTTGAAGACCCTTCTTCGTGTTTAGGTGTTGCTGATTACAGAAACAATAATATTTATTTTTTAGAGAGAGAGAGAGTTGAATGTTCAAGTGTGTGTGAGAGAAGAAGGTTTGAAGACCCTTCTTCGTGTTCATCGGACGGGTATAGATCCGGTAAGTGTTCTTGAAATATCATTTCACACTTGATTTTTTGTTAAAATGGTTGTTAATATGGTTTTGTGTGCTGAAAGTGTTTTAGTAATGGTTAATGGGGTATCCATGGTTAATGTTCATGTATTTTAAATAAATCAAAAACTTTAGGATGAGATTTTGAACGGGTTTTTTTGTTGGTTTGGTTGCTTGTTAGGGGCTTTTGATCTTAACAGTAGCTGTTTTTTTGTTGGTTTTGGTTGCTTGTTTGGGTTTTTGATCTGAACAGTAAGTGTTTTTTTGTTTGGTTGCTTGATTCACAGACTCAAGCCCATAACATGTGTTAAGCCCCCTGTTGGAATGTTATATAACGTGTGTTGATTTACAGAAACAAACCCATAAAGATATTCAATTGACAAGCTGGATGGATGTACGCGAAGTTAATGCGTGTTCTAGTAATGGTTAATGTTCATGTATTTTAAATAAATCCAAAACTTTAGGATGATATTTTGAACGGTTTTTTTTGTTAGTTTGGTTGCTTGTTTGGGGCTTTTGATCTTAACAATAATTGTTTTTTTGTTGGGTTGCTTGATTTACAGAGACAGACCCATAACATGTGTTAAGCACAATGATATATAACGTGTGTTGATTTACAGAAACAGATCCATAAAAGATATTGAATTGACAAGCTGGATGGAGGAAGGCGACGTTAATGCGGGGACATTGAATAAGTCACATCCTTTGGGAAAGAAGTCTTCGTTCATTTATAACATGTGTTGGTGGTTCATGCTGTAACAGAACACCATGATGTAACCTAACATGTGTTCATGTATAACATGTGTTAAGCCCCTGTTAGATTGATATATAACGTGTGTTAACCTTTTGTTAATTAAAAAAAAAACAAGTAATATCTATTTTATTTTTGTTGATGTTTAAAATATCCGATAATGTGGATACTGAGCGTAAAACTTGTACAAGTAATAAATGTACAAGTTAGTATGTAACGTGTAATATGAAACGAGCCATTTATGGTAACACATGTACCGGTAATTTTGGAATATATAATATGAAACGGGTCATTTGTTTTGCACATTTTGGAATGTATAACATGTGTTAAGCCTCTGTTATAATCTTTTTGTAACCTGACATGTATTCATGTATAAGCTAGTGGTTTACAAAACACCATGATGTGTGTATGCTGATCTAACATGTGTTACAATTTGTCTGTTTGGAACATGTAATTTCTTAACATGTGACAAGGGTGAAAACAGTCGACGGGGGCGATGAGTTTAATGGTGAGCTTAGTTAATATCGTAATCTTGTTGTACCCCACTTGTATACATATGATAACATGTAAGCATCCATTATAACCCGACTTGTATTCATGTATATGAAAGTGGTTTACAAAACACCATGATGTACATATACTGATCGTAACACGTGTACAAGTTAATATGGAATTATAATCTTGGTTTAACCCAACATGGTGTCACGTATAAGCTAGTGGTTTCTAAAACACCATGATTTGTATATGCATACTGTAACATGTGTTACGCGCCTGACATGTAGAACGTGTGTTAAGCCTCTATTATAACGTGTGTTAAGACTTCCAGAATGGATGCATAAACTCCAATAGTAACTTAATAACAACATAGTATACCTGATATAACGTGTGTTAAGCCTCTTTTATAACGTGTGTTAAGACTTCCAAAATGTATTAAGTCCATACCGTTTTAACATCATGTACTAGAAAAAACAAAATAAGAGTCTCACATTACATATTACTAGTAAACGAAAATACATAGCACTATGAAAATGGTGGAGCTTCCTTTTACAGTCTGCATTAGCTTTTCAGCGGCTACCTTTGCTGCCTTAGCTTTTCAGCGGCTACCCTTGCTTTATTGTTTGGGTCGGTCTTGAAACGGTTTGCAAACATGTGGGTGTGCGTATGCCAGGGAAGTTATAAAAATGTGTTTTCATGTCACACGTAACACGTGTTACGTTGTACATGGGTTTCATGTCACATGTAACACATGCATGTCCGAGAAGTTCAACCTATAACACGTGTTAGTTGTGCTGTAACATAAACATGGTCATGATCCTTGAGCATCTGATCCACGTTTGACGAAACCAACGGTCCCGAGAAATGGATCTTATTTCCCTTGAATCCATCACCGTCCTAATAACAAAAAAGATAAGATAACCGTTAAGTCGTTAACCAGACATAAATATTAACACATTCATAGCCAGAAGTTCAGACTATAACACGTGTTACGTTGGTTGTGCGGTAAGACAAACTTGGCTTAGCTGTGAAACATGAGTTCAGACTATAACACGTGTTACGTTGGTTGTGCTGTAAGACAAACTTGGCTTTTCGTTTCTAAAAACAGATGTGCCGATTATTAGACGTCTAAAAAAATCGGGCATGTGTTAAACACGTCATAACTATAATAATTTAAACTGTATGGCTATGTCTAATAGGATAAAGTGTAACATGTATTAGGGTATGACGATGTTCAAAATTGCAATCAGATCCACATTGCAATCTATCTTCTTCTTCTCAAATATGTTCAAAATTTCTAATTTGGTCTAAAAATTGTATTTTATTACCTTGTTTCTTACTTTCTTTCTTATACATTATATTGGAAGCAAAATGAAATAACCAATGTTGTTGGTCCAAAACATGCCAAGATTATAGGCAAAGGTCTACTGGTGTATGTAGAAGCAAAAATAAATCAAATTGACGTTAATAAACCAAACATCAAAAAATTCATCTTCATCTATGTATGAATTTCAACTTAGGTTTTCTAAGATGATATAAAATAATCATATTGAACTAGAGTAGGAGTTGGGTGGAAAGTCTATTTTTCCTAGAAAGTCTAGGAAGCAATGAGAATTGGACATGTGGCATTGAGTTATTTTAACTAAAAGGGCAACTATGTAATTTCACATTTTAATTTTATTTTTGGAATTTATTTTTCATTAACTAACATTCCATGATTTTCGGAATTTTTGTTGTTTTCGAATTCAAATCTGGAGGTCAATGTGTTTATCTGGAAAACTATCAGCAGGTCTTGGTGATGTGTTTTACCAGTCAGAGAGGTTGAAGTCAGTGTGTTTTAACACTCTGAAGTCAATATAGAATCAGGTTGTGTTTTAACAGTTCTTTTGCATTTTTAACACTCCGAATGTGTTTTATGTTGTTGTCTATGTCACATTACATTACTTTGTGTTTTTTGATGATTAAATTACATCATAATGTGTTTTACAACAGGTTGTTTTATACTGAAGTTTAACAAATTTGATTGTGTTTTAAGTCAGCAGATTTGCTGGAGGATTCTTGATATTGTGTTTTAAAAGCAAGCAGATTTCTTGGCATTGTGTTTTAACAGATTGCTGGCCATTGTGTTTTAACAGCAAGCAGATTTCTTGACGCTGTGTTTTAACAGCAAGCAGATTGCTGGCCATTGTGTTTTAACAGCAAGCAGATTTCTTGACGCTGTGTTTTAACAGCAAGCAGATTGCTGGAGGATTCTTGACATTGTGTTTTAACAGCAAGCAGATTTCCTTGACGCTGTGTTTTAACAACAAGCAGATTGCTGGACATTGTGTTTTAACAGCAAGCAGATTTCTTGACGCTGTGTTTTAACAGCAAGCAGATTTCTTGACGCCGTGTTTTACCATCCATGCTGGTAATCCTTCCATTTATCAAGAACGACTCAGAAACCACGGTACAAGCCTCTCTACAATCATCAATTAAAACAGCAAAAACGCAGCCAAGTTACAAGCATATTACGACCGAAAACGTATATGCACTTCAAGAACTTTAATCACAACACAAGATATGAATACCTAGTGAAGAAAAGGGGTATGAACAAGCTTTGGAACCGAAATCTGAATGCTTTTTGGGGTCCTGTTTTGCGTCGCCAGCAGCAAGGGGAAAAAGATCGGTTTAGAGAGGGAGAGAGAGAGAGAGAGAGAAAGAAGGGGAAATCGCATGATTTTAGGGATTTGGTTATTGATATAGCAGTTTCTTGACTTATTTAAAACACTTCCAATTACCAAAATACCCTCACTATATTAAAAGTCTAAATTATATAACTCAGATATTACGAAAATGTCATCCATTTGATCTAAGCCATTAAACACACCAATCGGATGGCCCAGATCGCTTCCTAGACTTTCTAGGAAAAACACACTTTCCGCAGGAACCCTACTCTATTGAACTAATCCACATAATAAATAAAGAAAACACCAAACAAAAATCTTGATGAGAGTATGGATACAATACACAAAGAAATCAAACCCTACAGTTGAACTTCAAAGCAAATTGCTTGCTTGATATCAAAATCAAATATAGAAAAATAAGGGTAATAACTTGATTAAAATAAATCCAACATTCACATAAGAAGCCGGGTACGCACATCATCTTCATCCATCGCTTCCTGCAACTTGATTTCCCAAATCGTAGGTTGGTGGATTTGTCTCCATGGACATTAATGGAGAAAGGATGATATGCAGGAGAAGAAGATATGAGCGATATTAATGGAGAAGAGAACTTGAGATTTTTCCTTTTAAAAATGAAATAATCTAAAAGAAATGGGGTTTGGTGAACAATGAGGTGATGGGCATTAATGATAATGTCAAATCAAATGGGGAAGAGATCTTGGGTTGGGTGGAAAGATGTATAATTACTGATATACCCTTAGAGGCAAAAAGCATAATGAGTTGACTATGCATACGTAGATAGATGTAAGCCACATGTTGAGTTTGCAAAGTTTTCTAAAAATCTAAGGTTTCCTATGGAGCATTGCCCTATATATATATATATATATATATAGGGGATCGCTAGAATGAGAACCACCACGAGTTATGAGAACCACGAGAACCGCGCCCCGCGGGTGGCCGTTGACCACGAAATTTTTTTTACACCTAGATCCGTATATTTTAGGACCGGGTGTAAATTTTCGGTTCAAACGGCGCGCCCGAGGGGGTAGTTTTTTACGCCCAAAGTTTGGGTTTTTTTAATTTTTTTAATTTTTCTTTTTTTTTTACCAAACTTTGGGCGTAAAAAACTACCCCCTCGGGCGCGCCGTTTGAACCGAAAATTTACACCCGGTCCTAAAATATACGGATCTAGGTGTAAAAAAATTTTCGTGGTCAACGGCCACCCGCGGGGCGCGGTTCTCGTGGTTCTCATAACTCGTGGTGGTTCTCATTCTAGCGGCGCTCCACTTTCACATATAATCCCTAACTTTTTAAAATTATAGCTATAGTCCTCAACGTTTGCTCTTCAGTTTCTCAGATAATCCCTATCATGGATGGGAGTTTGTTTTTTATGTTAAGTGAGTGAGAAAAGACCTAAATACCCTTACTATTAATATAACAATTAAAACATGATTTTATATATATATATATATATATATATATATATATATAGGGGATCGCTAGAATGAGAACCACCACGAGTTATGAGAACCACGAGAATCGCGCCCCGCGGGTGGCCATTGACCACGAAATTTTTTTTACACCTAGATCCGTATATTTTAGGACCGGGTGTAAATTTTCGGTTCAAACGGCGCGCCCGAGGGGGTAGTTTTTTACGCCCAAAGTTTGGGTTTTTTTAATTTTTTTAATTTTTCTTTTTTTTTTACCAAACTTTGGGCGTAAAAAACTACCCCCTCGGGCGCGCCGTTTGAACCGAAAATTTACACCCGGTCATAAAATATACGGATCTAGGTGTAAAAAAAATTTCGTGGTCAACGGCCACCCGCGGGGCGCGGTTCTCGTGGTTCTCATAACTCGTGGTGGTTCTCATTCTAGCGGCTCCCTATATATATATATATATATATATATAAAATCATGTTTTAATTGTTATATTAATAGTAAGGGTATTTAGGTCTTTTCTCACTCACTTAACATAAAAAACAAACTCCCATCCATGATAGGGATTATCTGAGAAACTGAAGAGCAAACGTTGAGGACTATAGCTATAATTTTAAAAAGTTAGGGATTATATGTGAAAGTGGAGCAAACCACAAAGACTCTTCGGACATTTTCTCTTCAAAAATAACAATATTATAACTCCACACGGTCTCTTTACTCTATTTACGTTAATTTCCTTTTTTACTTTTTTTGAATGACGAATTTTCTTGTTCCTTGTGAGACTTAAACTCAAAACCCCATACTTAAGTGTTTTAAAAGGTTTTACTTTGCCATAAACCACCAATCCTGGTGGTCTCTTTTAAGAATAATTAATTAATATATCAGAAAAGAATTTTTGTTAAATTACACGGTGTATATAAATAATATAATGGAAAAAGACTTCTCCCACAAGCTGAAATTGTTGTCGTAAGAACCATATAGATGAAGAATGTTTGCTATATTCGCTAAAAAGTTGAGGAACATAAAAGCATGTCTTGTCTTACATACCCTAATTCTTTTTGAAGGAAGATGATTGGGGGACACAATCACTTTATATTATCCAAACGTTAAAGCATATAAATGAAAAATCAAATATGTTTTGATTATATTTACACACCTAAATTGGACAACCGGTTTTTATGAAATTTATCTCAACCATTTTAAGAATAATAATTGAATTTTGTTATTAGGTTCTTTTTGAAGGAAGATGATTGGGGGACACAATCACTTTATATTATCCAAACGTTAAAGCATATAAATGAAAAATCAAATATGTTTTGATTATATTTACACACCTAAATTGGACAACCGGTTTTTATGAAATTTATCTCAACCATTTTAAGAATAATAATTGAATTTTGTTATTAGGTTTTCTTCATAAAATCAGTTATTTTAGATTTTTATGTAAGTTTAAAGCAAAATACAAGAAATAGTTAAATCACATTAATTTGAAAAAAAAGACAGACTTTAAGGTTAGGCCGGAGGGTGTGGGGGCGCCTTCCAGGCCATGTCAGCCTCTATAGCGCCCCGGGGCGCTATACCACCACACCCTCAAAGTTAAGAGGGGGCGCTATAGAGGGGGCTCCATGGTGGTAACGAGGGAGAAGGGGGTTATCAGGTGGGGCCCTCAACTTTTCATCCAATCAAATTTTTTTTTTTTTATTTTGTTTAATAGGGGGCTCCATCCCACACCGTGCAAATTAAAGGGGGGCGTTATAAAGCCCCATGGCTGACGTGGATCCTACGTGGCGTTTACGTGTCTTGATAAAGCCCCTAGGGGCTCCATCCCACACCCTCCAGCCTTAAATAAACATGTTACATATATAGTTTTACATTTATCAACTTAGATGTATTGTGAGCCTATTCTTAGTGTCTCATCAATGACTACAACTCTATATACTGATGTACAAAAGTTTGATTTTGACTAATGGGATGGTGTACATTAGCAAAGTAAAAACCTTTAAACACCTTAAGAAAGAGAGGTTTTAGTTTAAATTCTCACAAACGATAGAAATAAAAGAAATTTTCATTTAAAAAAAAAGTTTGATTTTGAAAATTACTTTTGAGTGTTATATTATGATCCTTCAAAAACTTAAAAGTCCACTTTAAGTAAACCTACCATTTAAACATTAAAATTTTCTAAATGTTTTTTTGGCCAACCGCATGTTGAACGTGCCCTACGCTTCATTTTTTTCTTGTTTTTTCGTTTTTCATTTTTTACTTTTAAAATATGATATTTTATATAAATAATAAACGAGTTAACGCTAACCCGCGCGTTGCAGCGGGATGATTATAGTTTTCCATTTACATCTCGCATTGAGGACAAACAATGTGCAACACGTGCACTCACCAATGTTGGTGCTGATGTACCATATAACCAAACAAAACATAGATGTAAAAACGTTAACCACGCACACCCGTTTCGGTGTGCTAATGCGTAAAAATTAGACAGAAACGTAAAACATAGAAAATAATAACTAAGTCGACCTAGTACCCGCACATTGCGATGGGGTATTTAAACGTAAAAAATTAACACATGTGAGTTGCAGCGTGTTAAATCGCAAAACTTAGTCCGAAACGTAAAACACAAAAATTGTAAATTAATGTGAAATCATTTACCGTATTGTTAACAGTTAAATCGCATTTTCCATTGGGAATTACAAAAAAGGAATTTGAATAGCATATATAAAGTTAAAATTAGAGTATATATAGTAGAAGCATGACATTAAATAATTCTATTATTATTTAATTAAACGAATCTAATGGACTCATATTCTAGAACTTACCTAAATCAAACAAATTATGCATGTACACCACTTCTTCACACCAAAAGATAGAAACAAAAAAAAAAAAAAAAAAACTGCCCTCTTAATTTTAACCACAACTTCATATTTTTTTTCCAAAATCACAAATTCTGCTAATAATTTAAAAACAATGTATCCAAAAAGATAAGGTTAAAGTTTTGGTAAAAAAAGGTTTCACGGGAAGCAAAAATATGCATATAGGCAAGCAAAAAATATATATTACGGCAAAGATGATGTAAGCATAGCATAGCCATGAAAACATGGAACCATAACACGTTTTGGTTCTTGCTCGTCCAAAGTGTCGGTGGCAGCGGGTGATCTCGCAACGAATCTGCCCATTCAAGGCCATTTCTCTTTCTTACTTCAGGGTTAGTTGATGTTTTGTTCCGGATGGCGGTGGTAGCGGTAGTGCTGAGGATGACGGTGGTGGGGGGATGGGGTTGGTTCCGCTTGCACCGTCTCTATCGCTTATGTTAACCATGCTGGTTGTGTGAAGTCAATATAATTGTAAAGTTCGGGGTAAGAAGAATTGGTGGACATATTGCCTCCTCTTCGTCTACCTTTTTTCCATTAGCATTGTCCTCTCCAAAATCTCGAATAGGTGATCTCCCTTGTCCTTTTCCGCATGGGCGGCTCTTATGGTGTGCGGGGAGCAGTGGCGGATCTAGAGATAAAATTCAGGGGTATCCTAACTTTTTTTTACCAAAGGTCGTCCCTAAGAATTTGAGAACCCTTAGGGGCCTTGTGCGGCTAATTAAAATAGGTCGTTTAAAATTTTCTTTTACCTAGGGTCATCCTGAGAATTTGGGAGCACACGAGGTTTACTACTAGTATATATAAGTACTAGGTTATAGATTCGTGTATTACATGAGTTGAATAAAAAATATTAAACAATTAGTAATAAGATTTCGATATTATAATATGATATTTTAAGACTAGATATGACTGAAATTATGTATTACTTAGGTATTGATATTTTGTATGGTGAAACTATTTTTAAAAGCAAAATTATTAATCAACTTTTCTTAACCATACTTTATAATATAGTGTCACTCTCTAAGGTGAGAAAATAAAAACAATTTAATTATAGGATTTTTTTTTTTTTTTTTTTAAATAAGAGTATAACGATTGATATAACCAGAAAACTTGTTAAGTTACATCAAAACAGAAGGTAGACGGGCAACAAGCTGCGCCGCCAACCCTTTCTGAATTGCAAACCCCAACCTCCCGAACACAAACCCCTGCCCCCTTGGGGTCGAACAATTGCTGTGGATAACCCGTTGAACCCTCGTCAAGAAGTTGATGGCTTCTGGCGCTAGGGAGCCAAAAGTATCAAAGGCAAAAGGGATAAAGACATGTTGGTTCTCTGCGCAAGCTTTAGCGTGCTTATCCACTTTCTTTGATTCTGCCTTTCTTGCTGCTAGTCCAGCTACAAACCCGTTTTCCCTTAAACCAACCAAAGGGGAAACCCCCGTGAGGTCTACACAAGCATGTTTCCCCCCAGCCCAGCCAAAGACGAGCAGATCCGCTGGTCGAAGAGTAGATCTCCCTTCCATAGGGTCCGTGAGGAAATTCACAGGGGCCTCTTTCTTAGCAGAAATCCCAGCTCTTCTTAAGATGTCCCCCAAAACATCTCGCACCCAGTCATGCCGATATTTAAACCCAGGGAGCTCTTTACAGTGAACTGCGTGCTCCCCATATTTATCCATACAAGCTTTACGACATATCGGGCAGGTTTCATCTTCTGGGTACATAGGGATCATTAGCCGGTATAGGATTCAAATATAATTTAATTTTACATTTTAAAACATACATTATTCATCATTTTCTTTATTAATGGGTGTATAACACACACAAGAATGTTATTAAATAGGTTTATATAAAAATTTAAATGTTATATACAAGTTTTGTAGATAATATTTAGTTTCTAACAAAAATATATTCAACAACAAAAAAACTGACAACTCATTAATAAAGTAAACAAAACTTTATAAAATGATAAATAAACAAAGTAAAAATTAATAAAACAAACAAGTAATATATACAATAAAGTTAATAAAGTAAGACGGTTAAATAAATAAAACAAACAAAAACAAGTAATATATATACAATAAAATTAATAAAGTAAGATGGTTAAATATCAAGAGAGTTTTACTTTGACCAAAATGTGACTTCACACTTTACAGGCTTGGTGTTCAGACTGTTCACATTTATTCAACAGTGACTTTCTGACTTTTTTCCATCTTTCCCAATGTTTATCATTTCATCTTCTCCGATTTTTTAAGAAAATGCCGCTGCAACTTTTGGTGACCGGAAATTTCACCGGAATCATCTTCTTCTTCCCCACTATGGGTGGTCTTAGGGGTGTCCTTGTAGTTGTTTATGGGTATCCTTTGTATAAAAATAGAAAATAAATAAATAAATTTACACTACCGGTTCAAAGTTGAGCCCTGTCCCGTGACCGGGCTGGTTGAATGCTAGGTCCGCCCCTGGCGGGGAGGACTTCCGCACAAGGCCCGTGATTTCGAGGGGCACTTGATTTTTTAAAAAAAATTGATATATATATATATGTTATTTTAAAAAAAAATTGTAAACACATACAAATCCAATATAGAGGCCCATTATCAAATACTTTCTTATGCTTTATAATTAACCCAACTTAACATGTTCTATCTGTTTCTTCTTTTAATGATGGCGTGTCTCAAAAGCGTGTTCATGTTGTTAGTATCAAACTGCTTTATGCGGAGTTTGTGAGACTGTAGAGTGTGTATTCAAAGTTTCGGGTTAAACTCCTCAATATCAAGTTTTCTATTGATATACGTATCTGATTTGTGAATGCACCTGTTGTAGAATTCTTCAGTTGCTTACGTCTCTCGCATTTGAAGAGTATCGAATTCACATTTTCAGGTTTCAAGTCGTACAAATTCACCATATCTTCACCACAGGCATCTTTATACATGTATTTTAGAATTTGTGGCTGTGATTGGGGGAAGTAATTATTGTTTGTTGCCATCTTAAATCCAAGATTCATACGTAACTTTTTTTCAATTTTTTCCTGATGCTCTGATACCCTTTGATGAATTGAATGTGTATTTATAGGTTTGGTAGTTGTGTTGGTTGACGGTTATTTTCGTGGGTGGTTACTTGAGAAAAGACACGGCCGTTAACTAAATTGTTTTGTTTTTTAAAAGGTGTCGTGAAATTGGCTATAATAATGTATAATATATATTTAGAATGTTATAGTATTCAAATATATGTGTTTGAATAAGTATCGTTAACCTAAGGGGTGGGGTTTCTTGGGTTTAAGATTTTAGAATATGGCGGGTTACAACCTCCACTAATTGTTAGACTTAGAATAATATTTAATGATACGATATGATAATCTCATAAAGAATTATCCTTTTATCAAATTAAGTTGTGGTAAGTGTCAACCATCAACCGGTGTGTTAAATATGCTGTCCTTTTTTATGTGTTGGTTTGAACATCCGGTATATAATAAGAATAATATTGAATAATACGATGTGATAATTTCATAAAAAATCACACTTTTATTAACTGCCCGGTGTGTTGAATGTGGTACATGTTGGTCTGGTTAGCCGGTGGTTTAAAAGGCTTTAACTTGTGTTAAGGGGTTTGATGCTTTAAAATCTAAAGCATGGTGACTTTTTTTTTTTTTTTTTTTTTAAAGAGATGTAATATAGTTAAAAGGTGTGACTTTCTATGTAAGGTGTACAATATATTTAAAAGTAAATTGAAGGGTTGTGTCTTTTTTAGTAAGAGGTGTGATATTATTAAAAGTTGTGACTTTTATTATGTGTGGGGTATAATATATTTAAAAGTAAATTGAAGGGTTGTGACTTTTTGAAGGGGTGCGATTCAAACCATTGTGTCTTAAGTTACTTTAAAAGTCACCACTTTTCATTTTAAAAGGCAACCCAAACAAAGGTATTTGTTAAGCAAAGGGGTATGTATGTGTGATGTGAAGAGACACAACTATTAAGTTAGCCTAACATACCCCAAGTTACTTTTTGTAGGGTTATATAATATGCTGATGCGACGCAGTTATGGGCGCATGATAGAAGAGGCCAGGGGGTGTCCGACCCTCTGAACTTTTCGCTCAGTAGTGTCCGGTATGTAGTTTTCGTATAGAATTTTTTGGGTATATATGTTTTCGACCCCCTGGTTTTATAATTTTTTAGGTATATACGTTTTCGACCCCCCGGTTGAAAATCTCAAGCTTCGCCACTGGACGTAGTTATTTTTATTTACGTTTTCAATGTAAGCGTCGTCCAAAACGCCGTTGCGCAATGTATAAGTCATCTAAACACTTGCGTACACGACGTCAATCTTTTTCGAGGTTCAACGCACTCGCCACCAACGCCTGGGGTGGGTTTACGTAAATGTTTTTTTTAATAAAGTTTTGAGTACGTAATTTTTTTGTACGGTTTAGCATCCCGCAATGTACGTTGTTTAATACTAGTTACCAATGTCTAATAAAATACACATAATAAGGTTTTAGTTCAAATGCTTTATAGCCTAGTGATATTTTGGGGGTGTGATAAGACTTTATGACCAATAGGTCCTGAGTTCGATTCCCACAAGGGCGGTTTTCCCATATTTATTGGGTTTCCTCCTGAACTGGTGTATTGACATTATGCCTAGTGGAGATGGATATGATCGGATGGTTCTGCTGGTGACACAATGATACTCCAGTGGTACGTCTATGATCCAAATTTGCCGTTCAAAAAAAAAAATTAAAAAAAAAAGATTACATATTTACATCATAAATAATATTATATTATTATTGAATAATATAATGACTATTTAGTAATAAAAACCAAATGAATGAGAGATCACAAACTTTAAATTTGTTGGAAATTTAATGTGTGGGAAATTGTGCTTGTTCCATATTGGTGAAGAGATAATTTTTTTGTTGATTTATAATTAGAATTCTTTACACGAATGTATTCTTATGTGACAATTCACACCCAGTGGTAGCCAGGAGGTTGCGAAGCACCCGACGCGCGCCCGGGCACGGGACTGGACAAGGGCGATGAGCGTAATGTGCCGTTTTGATGGTGCATCGTTGCGAGCCACTTGGAGTCGTGTCTTGGCTCGTGTGGCTCGAGTCAATGGCCTGGTGTGGTCAGCTCGAGACTGTTCTCATTCCTACCTGTCAAATGATTAAGTTGAATTTTGTATTCAATTTAGACTTGTCATTTCGAATTCTAACTGGTCTATATACAAACCTTTGTGCATTATTTTAGATAGACAGAAAACTGAAACTCTTATGGTTCACAGTTCACACAACATCAAATGAATTCTCTAACTTTGCATCTCTATGCACTCTTGTTTTTGGTATACTTTCAGGTGCTATGCTATTCCCCGCAGTACAATCTGTTTAGGCTGTTGTACCCTGGGAAACAGACGGGTTCACTGGGTGGCGCGAAATTTGTTTTAAGGGAAACGTCTTGAACGTGCCTTAGCCAAAATCTCGTCTTTCTTCTATTATTTATTTTCTTTGGTTGTAATCAGTTTAATGAACTTTTGTTTCTTTCTGTTTTTAATTTTCAGAACTATTGTATTTTGTTCTGTAGTTATTCCAGTTGTAATTCGTAATGGAAATTAATAAAATTGTATTTTCATTTATTTTGTGAACGGTTTTCCTACATCAAATTGATATAAAGTCATCACATATGTGAATACAACGGAGACATCGTACATCTTTGCGTTAGAACCATAATCGACTCAATAAACCATGGCCTTTCACAATTCCCTTAAACTATGGGGTGGGGGGGGGGGCTTGGGTTGGGGGCATTGCTCGACACGTGGCGAGTGTGGGCTCCACTGTCTACCCCAAAAAAATGGGGTGTGGAAGAAGCGTGGCCAGGCGACGTTGGGGTGCCATGTCGATTTTTTTATATAGTTGACATTTATATAATAAAAAACAAACTTATATTAATTTAAAAAAAAGTTACATAACATTCTAAAATTTTTAAAAAAGTAGTTACTAAATCCTAAAAAAAATTATAAAGTTCGGTAAATATTAAAGTGGGGAACCCACTTAAATTCCGAATTCCCGTTGTGCCTCCACTCGATCTTCGCGATCTCCACTCGATCGTCGTCGGTCAAGTCGCCCGCAGGGACACGCTCGAAGCAAAGTTCAAACCGATCCAACTTTGTTTTGAGTTCACGCCACTTGTGTTGGCATGCGTTTAAATTGTAACGAGCGTTCCCAACGTGTTGTTGGTATTGCTGGAACGCCCGTCCCCAATACGCAGTTTAACCTCGTTGTAGCGTACGTTGTGCGTCGACAATCGATGTCATAAGTACGATCTCCTCCTCCTCTGTCCAATCCACTCGATAAGGCTTACGACAACATAAACTGGAATTTTATGGTGGATATCCTCATTCAAATGGGTTTTCCAAGTAGATGGTGTTCTTGGGTCAGGGGGTTCTCTTGTCGGCCCTGGCCTTTGTCTTGGTGAACGGGGCGTCGACTTTTGAATTTAGGTGCCAAAAAGGTATGCGTCAAGGGGACCCAACTCCCCGTTCCTCTTCGTCATCGTCATGGAAGCATTATCGTGCATGATTAATAGAGCTTGCGGTTTGGGTATCGTGAAAGGAGTTGAACTCCCTAACGATGGTCCAACCGTCTCGCATCTATTATATGCCGACGGCGCTCTCATTCTAGGTGAATGGTCTAGAGATAACATCCTCAATGTGGTGAGAATTCTAAGATGCTTTCACGTGTGCTCGGGTTTACAAATAAACCTTGGCAAGTCTAATATTTATGGTTTGGGGGTAAATATCAGGGAAGTTAAAGATATGGTGGTGTTAGTGGGATGTAAAGCGGACGCTATGCCGTTTAAGTATCTTGGATTGACAGTGGGGGCAAATATGAACCAGATCAATAATTAGAGACCAGTTTATGATATTTTCGAGAAGCGATTGTCTTTATGGAAGGCTTCCTTACTTTCCATATGTGGAAAAGTAACTCTAATTCGGCCTGTGCTTGAAAGCCTCCCTACGTATTTTTTCTCCCTCTACCGCGCTCCCGTAAAAGTAGTGGAGGACTTGGAAGGTCTGATTAGAAGATTCCTATGGGGATGATCTAGCGAGGTTAAAAAAATGCATTGGGTTGCTTGGGATAGGGTTGCATCTCCGAAGAAGGTGGGTGGTTTGGGTCTAAGTAAACTAAAGGATGTGAACACGGCTCTTCTCTCCAAGTGGGGATGGAGATACAAAACCGACAAGGATAACCTGTGGGTGGGTGTCATAATAGCCCTGCATTCAGGTGGTTCAGAGTGGGACTTCTTACTTGCAAAAAAATCATAAGGGGGAGTTTGGTGTAACACCGTGTCTGTTTTAAGGAAACCGGTTGTGAATAACACCCTGATCCGAAGCTTCTTTAGAGGGGTGGTAGGCAAGGGAGGTGACATTATGTTTTGGTTAGATCTCTGGTTGTTCAACGTTCCGCTGAAATGTAAGTTCCCAAGTCTTTTTACCTGGAGGTGGTGAAAACGTGTAGTGTCCGAGACCGGTTAGAAGGGGAGGGGCTGTGGGTTTGGAGGCATGACCCCTCATCTGATTCTGAGTGTAGCGAATGGCAGTCTCTTGACCAGGCTCTCAGGCCGATGGCACTATCTAACAGAAAAGATGGATGGAAATGGGTTGGCAACGGTTCTCCATCGTTCAGTGTAGCGGCTGTGAAAAGGCTTATAGTCTCGAATGAAGATTTTAGTAACCGGTATGTGATGGATTGGTGTAAATGGGCCCCGTTCAAATGTAATATTTTTGCTTGGCGTTCTGAAATGGATATGATACCGACAGTTGAGGCTGTGCCTAGGAGGGGAGAGCTGGTGGCCGACAGCTCCTGTTGCTTCTGCAGCTCCGGAATTGACTCGGTCGATCACATGTTTACAGCCATGTCCGCTGGTGATGGGTTTATGGGCTAAAATCAGTTTATGGTGCCGGGTCCAAAATTTCTTCGTCTTCTCATTCAGGGACTTACTGGATATTCATAATCTCGGCGCAAAGGGGCTATGGAGAGAAAGGCGTTACAAGGGGTTGTGGTTACCGCCTGCTGGATTATGTGGAAGGCCAGAAATAACCTCAGGTTCAACGACAAGAGCAGCAATGTAGAGCAGTGGCGGATCCATGATTTTTTTCCAATGGGGTCCATTTTTTTGGTGTTCAAAATTTTCATAACAAAAAGTTAAAATTTTCGGGTCGGTCCTAGCGAGGTTTGAACTAGATTTAAAAAAAAAAGAAAAAACAGACTATACAAGGATTGAACCCATGACCTCTTGTTGTTAAAGAGTGAGGCTTACCACTACACCAACTTTCATTTTCTTTATATGGTGTCCACCTAATTGTATTAATGGGGTCCTTATAAAATTTAATATACCGAATCTACTAATTTTTTAAAAAGCATTGGGGTCCGGTGACCCCGACCCATTCAATGTGGGTTCGCCCCTGATGTAGACGACATTTTTAGCGAAGTGAGGTCGGTCAGTTTTGTTTGGTTTAAAAACAAGTCCAAGATCGAGTCGTTAGATTGGTTGGATTGATGTAAATTTGTACTTATATAGTTTGTTTTGTAGTTTGGTGTCCGTCCCGGTTTTTGGGTTCGGTGTTCTTTAATGAAGTTTACGTTTAGAAAAAATGAATGATAAGAAATATGAAAAGTTATAAAAAAATTTACATGTATAATATTACAGAAATAAATTCGTTATAGTCAATATATGGCGCTTAATTTGTGTAAAGAAATAAGGTGTAACGAATCTATACTATATAATAAAAAAAAACCACCTTGGGGACACATGTCACTTTATGAGGTGTTCTCAATTAAAATTTGTAAAAGAGATTTTGATGATAAAGATAAAGATAAGTGATGACCATATATTAATTATTAAAATTAAAAGATTTTGATGATAAGAATAAGGATAACAAGGATAACTAATAACCATATATTAATTAATAAAACAAAAAACTATATATTAACGTTTTTATTATTTATAAAGATAAAGATAGTTTTAATTGTTTATATAAAAGTTTATAATCTTTATCTTTATTTACTATATAATAACCGACGGGTAATGAAGCTGATGACGAACCAGGCTCAATTAAAAATTATTTCCACATTCCAATCAATCACAAGTAGTTCAAAAGGAGCAAAAAAATATTTGTAGTTAATTTCTCCACTACTACTATACTAACCTAATCAAATATGAAAGTAAAACTATAACATCATATATGAAAATTAAAAAAATTAACATTTTTTTCTTTTAACGTTTTCTTTTACTTTTTCCTCTTATTACTAACTACTTAATTTAAAATTTTATCGATTTAACCATGCGTAATACTTAAGTTTCTTATCAATTAACAAATAAATCTATATATATATACTATATAATAAAAGAAACCAATAGATGGACACTTGTCATTATTCTAGACCATCCTTAATTATAGATAATTTATATAATATAAATTTGCAACATGTTTAGGCATTAGTTGTTGTAATTTGTGCTTATTAGGTTGTATGTGCTTTGTAGTGTTGTATGGTACAGGTTTATCTACTTTTCTGGGCTATGTGTTGTCTTCTGCATTTGCTATGTTGTATAAGCCTCTTTCTCACTCCTTATCATTATCTTTTTCTTGCTAAATGTTAAAAACCCCAGTTCAACAGCTTCACAATCATCCAGCTCTATCAGCCACCCACTGTCAAAACCACACTCACACCAGTTTGAATCCTCTTTACTGTGTCGATTTCGACGATGAGATCGTTACATGAATGACGTCTACAAGTTTTGTCAAGCTAAACGCATCTTCCTCAACGTAGTTCGGTCAACGTTCCTTCAATCAAGTCCAGGATCTTCCTCCCGATCATTCACCGCCCGCGTCTCCGTCATCCGTGCAGGATCTTACTCTGAAGAACTTGTCAAAACCGTTGTGAGTTTCTGTAACCTTTCGGATTGAAATGTGGTGATTTTGTTTCTGAATCATAGAAAATTGATCTGATTTGTGTCGTGTATGGTGGATCCGATCAGTAGATCGTATGTGTTTGTTATTGTAGATAGTAATTACTTTCAGGATTTAGTGTAGTTAGAATTCGATTTTATGATTCAGTGTAATTTAGGAAGAAAGCACATTAAGAGATACCGGTTGAATGTGGTGTGCGGCAAGTAAGAAGGTTTTAGGGTTTGGTGATATTTGTGGTTTGGTGTTATGACAGAGAAAGATAAAGGGGAATGCGTATAATGAAATAGAAAAGTAAAATGAAGTTTCTTTTGTGATGGTGTTTATTGGAAGCCATTAGTCTCCACACACGTTGAAAAGTCAACACAAAATTGAATTCAATCTTAAAAACTTTGGTTTTATGTCTATTGCAGCTTAAATGGATGGGTTTATTAAATAAAAAAAGAAACAAGGTTTTAGATTTGTGATAAAAAGAGCCGTACATACATGTTTACAATCAAAGGCTGATTAAACCTATTTTTTTGTTTGGTTCGTAAATGGTCTTTAAAGTGTCTTTAAAGTGGGCCGATGATATGAGTTTTTGGGATGTGATTTTTGTTTTGAGTATAATATAGTTGACATCCGTAAGAATAGAAAACAATATGGTTGAGATCCATAAGTTTATGTTATATTAATAATTGGGTTCTAATCTAAATATAGTATGAAACTTGAAGTTGATTTTGTTCTGTGTTCCTCGATCAAAGCCCTGCAAATATATGGACGATTCTTATTTTAAGAGGGTTCAACTCTTTTGGGTGTTATGCATTTATTTTTATCAACAACTCAAGTGTAACAACCCGACTTTTCAAAGTCAAAGTACAAGTCAAAGTCAAAGTCAAAGTACAAGTCAAAGTCAAAGGAAGAAAAGATTGCTAATCAGATCTGTCATTTCTGACTTAATTATTGCTTGTACCCTTTCACTCGATAATCGATACTTTGTTTGACGCTATTTGTTTTACGATTTATTAATATGTGAAGTAACAATGCGATAAATGCAATTAAACGCTAATCTAGTGCAATCACATCGCTATCGCATCGCAACTCGAATCAAAGGTTCTGGATATTTTTTTACGTGCGTGTGCTATTATGTGCTTTACTTGTGTGTGCTTATATGTTGCTGTTGGATGATAATCGCAAACGCAATCGCAACTCTATCACAACGCAACCTCATCGCGGACTCGAAGAATAAGTTCTACTTTTATGTTAGTTAGTAGCTATATTATTTGTGTAACTAATGTGTAATACTATCGCATCGCTTACTCACAACGCAACACAACGTAACACTCAACGCACGAAACGAAAATTCGGAAACCAACTCGCACTCACCATCCGATCGAATGACCCTTCAATCGAATGGTCATCCGACCGGATGACCCTTCAATCGAATGGTCATCCGACCGGATGACCATCCGATCGGATGGCCATCCGATCGGATGGCCATCTGACCCACAATCTTGCACCGCCTCTCTCCTCCTTCCACTATAAATACGTCACCTGCCACATCACTATTCACTTGATGTGATAGCTCCCTTCGACCAGCACGCTCCCAGCCTCTTTACTCTCGATTTCTCGCGATTCTTGTAAGTCTTCATCTCAAATCTTGTACTTCCTTAATCTTTACACACTTCCTCATCATTTTCACCATCAAATCACCACTTTTAACCGTGAAATCTCCAGATTTGGGCTGTTCTAGGGTGATGTCATCATAGAGTTCTTATGAACATTGAAGTGTGACCTCATCTTATCAAGAACGGTTCGGATCTGATGGATTTCTACACGTTTTTACATTGATTTCAACTAAATCTAAACATCTTTCAAATGTTTCAAACTTTTCTTCAACATTTTTAACTTTTCACTTGTAACACCCCAAAAATAATCAACAAGTTAAAAACACCATATCTTAAAATATAAATGAAAGTTGTTAGTTAAATTTACATTACTTGAACAAAACAAACTTGAGGGGCTGATCTTGTAAAGATGGGCAAACTTGATTTTTATTAAAATTAAAACAATCAAAAACCCACACACATCAGTGTGTGCGTGTGGGGGGCGACCAGAGACAAGGAAAAACACCCAAACCCTACTTTCATCTAAATTGATCAATTGAAGGTCGAATTGAGGTGTTTATTGGTGCATGTATCAAGAATCTTGATCACCCACACTTGTCTAACATTAGGTGAGTTACAATTTCAGTTTTGGTGATGTTTAATTTTGGGTGAAAGTATGATTTACTGAAATTCTTGAATAATTGAATGATGTATGATTCAAGGAAGTGTGATTTGAGTGTAGGAGTATAAACCCTAACTGAAATCATGTGAATTGATTGATAAATTTTGTGTTAGGAATTGTCTTATGCTATATATTGAAGTGGGTTTTCCTCTAGGATGAAAAGCCCCAAGATTTTTGTATGAACTATGTGAAATATTAACCTAGGTTTGTTGAACTAGCATGTTAATATGGAAGTAATGAGTAATCAAGTTTGATTAAGATGAAATTCTTGGATTTACCAAGGTTTAAATGAACAAAAATGGCTAACTAAAAGGTACGCATATAAGGTGCTTGACAAAACGCCTAAAAGATGATTGATAGACATAAATTGTGGTGTTTGGCTAAATAAACAAGCTTTAGATTATGAGCCGAAGGGTTCTATTGATAATTGGCTTGTGCATTTTAGGCAACACGGTTGAGGCGTCGGGAAGTCAAGCCGGTGCGGACGCTCGTTTGAAGGGAAAGCTTTAAGGTACGTGGCTAAACGCTTCGTTAATATGGTTATTTAGTCTTTTGCTATTGTTAATAGTTGGCACGTTGGAAATGAGATTTTAGTAGTTAAGTTTGCTTGAATAATGAACTTCATAAGGGCAAACTAAACGGGTCAATATGAGAAGGTACAAACCGGGTAACGGGAGTACCTTCTATGTAGATCTTAAACCCGGGTGACGGGTAGTGAATATCAAACATGCAAACCGGTAATGGGAGCGTGAGTGTTGAAAATAAGGAACCCGTAAATGGGTTTTCCTATTATGAAGTAATATTCTGTCCGTGTGGTTCCGAGTAAAATGGGACAAACGGGCCAAAACAGCAAAACAGCAAAGTATTTGTCACAGATTGAGTTTCAGGTGGGCCGCGTAAGCTTGGCCTGGAATTACACGGGGCGTAAGAAAGCTACCGTAAGTTGCGGTAGCTACCGTAACTTACAGTAGCGAATAAATTGTTACCGTAGTTCTCTACTGCCTTACGGCAGACCAGTATTGCCCAGTGGCTACCGTAAGCTACGGTAGTGCCCAGTCTCTTTTGTTGAAATTTGCATATCTTAGTTAATCGAATCCGTTTTTTAGCGTAGCTTCGATTATGCTAATTTCTAAGGACTCTAATACTAATGTTTGTCAAAATTTCCATCTTTTAGGTAATGCAAGTACGTGGATGATGATCAAGTCAATTCTTCCGAACCGAACACAATCAAGATCTAGTTCCGCAACTTTTGTTATTATTAGTTATTAGTAAGACTTATGTAAATGTAGGAGTACTTATGTATCCTAATGTTATTTTGAACGTTAGTTAATCTAGTAATTGCTAAACTAAGGATCTTTAAATGTCTTGATTTGACTTGCATAATGAATATTCCTATCTTGTCGATAAGAATTTATATTGTCGAAATTAGAGTGTTACATCACTCAAAACCGTTAGAAACTGGGCTCATTCGGGTTCACTACTCATTCTTCAGTAGAGATCCGGAATGAGAATGGATTTCTAACAAAGAGACGACCGATTCACGGGTTGAACATGAAACTCCGTTAGGAACAACTGGTTCGGATCGAACGGGGTGATTCCCGTCCGATCGGGTGAGTTGGACCTGATAGGATTTCCGTTGTTTGATACGTTTTCATACCGTCTCGGTTAAACCTTTCAACCTAACAAATTTTTAGTAAGTTTTCAAACGAAACAGTCGACCGGACGAATAGCCGTTGATATGGTGTAAACCATACCATTTATCTTATGTATTTTGTACAATATTTTAATGTATTTTTATTAGTATTTGACTCGGTTTTGTTCAGTTTTACTAAATTTATATTTTTATAGGTGTTCGTGAAGTTTGGAGCTAAAATAAAGAAACATTGAAGATATTTGATCGAGTACTGATATCAAGCTAACACGGTTAATTAACGAATGTTTAGACATAGAAGTCAAGGGACCCAAATATCCAATATGTGAAAGTGAAAAATGAAATGTGACTTCTATTAAAAAGTGAGGGACCAAAAGTGAATAAAATGGTGAAAGTTGAATTAATGTTTCTAACATGTCACAACAAAAAGGAAAAGAAAGATGCAGCAAATTCATGTTGACCGAATTAAGGTTATTAGAATTTGTGTGTGGGCCAGTTCATGATTTGTGTAGCATTTGGGCCTGGTGTTTGGTGATATACGAATGGGCAATTAAATTTCGTGGATCTAGTGGATATATTAAGAAAAGAGGCGGCTATCAAAAGATATACTTGGACGCACGTCAGACGAAAAAAGGGATTCGAAAAATCAGTAGTTGGGAGGCCATCAAGTGGGGACGCAAATCAGGGACGAAAGATAGAGAAGACAAGAAGTGAATTGGTTCGAGGGTTCAAGCCACGATCAAGATTCACGTCCGGATTTGCAATTTATTAGTGTTGAGTTTTTAATAACTTTATGTTTTTAAACTTGATTACTATGGATTGTTTATTATTCAAGACCTGTTTCTTTTTAGTGGTTATGATTCTTGGCTAGATTTCTTGAACTACCTAGACAAGATGAATGGTTGCATAAAGTTTGGATTTTTATTATAAATTTATGATATTTATGGATTTAGTTATGTATTGGAGGCGATTTGATTATTAGCTAGATGTGTATGCATACTTGATTGTGTTTGAATATTGTTTATTGCTTTACATAATTCTTGGTGACGGTCTTTATCACATAATAGAGTTGTGTTAGGTTCTAAGATTTTGGTGAGTGTCTATATCACATAATAAATCGTGAATCTTTAGGGTTGAATTCGTAATAGACTTTAAAAGCAATATTCGGTAATCTTATAAAATCAAGTGTTCTACTAACTCTCAATAGCTGAAAGGTGCGAGGTTGTTCTTAGGTCTAAGCGATTAAACCGTAAGGTGGGTTCTTCTTAGGAAGTAAACCTATTAGCTGTTGTCTAACAAGTCTAGTTAAGAACCCAAATTTATCCTTGACTTGAGTCCCGAAACGGAGAGAGACTTGTAGGGTACTTTCATAAATCATTAGAGGTCCTGACAAGGAGTCTAATTTACCGGTGATTATAACAGCCTTTAGGGTGCCCTAATGTACTCTTGAGAAGGGTTAGGAGGCTTAGTTGGTAAATCGAGAGGTTTAGAATCTTACTATCCCAGTCCATAATAATCAACTTTCAAATAAAATCCATAACTAAAAACAATGAGGATTCCAGTCTAGGTAGTGTTTCCACCATCTGAGTAAAAGTCCCAAGTTAGTTCAACTTTAGTTAATTTAGTTAGTTTTAGTTAATTTAGTAGTTTGTTAGAAACCCCCCCCCCCCCCCCCCCCAAAAAAAAAAAAACCAACAAAACAATTAGAGAGTCTTAGTTATAAATTTAAAACTTAGAGAGTCGAGTTTAGGGTTTAATTTAGTTAATTTATTTAGACCACTTTTAGCACATCAAGTTTTTGGCGCCGTTGCCGGGGACTCTTTGGCAATTGCATTGCATTGATTACTTTGTTTGGACTTAACTGACATCATACGTGCTAGTTGCTTTTGTATATTGAGTCATAGGAGTCTAATTGTCCGTGTCTTTTGGTTTATTTATTTATTTTATTTATATTGAGTATAGTAAATATGTGTGAAATTTGTGGAGGGCCTCACTTTACAGTTAAATCCCCACAATATGAGGGGTCCTCTACAGATTATTATACTAACCCCTTTGTGCAGCCGCATCAATATTCTTTGCAAGGGTATTCCACAAATACTATGGAGAGGGTTTCCCATTTTTTTAGGTTCATAAAAATAATTATGAGTTTCGTGCAGAAGATGAAAGAATTTCAGGAGTACGGGGATCCAAGGTTTCCGAAAATGGTCGACATGCTTGAGCTAATGATCGGGATAATAGGCCCAATGAGAGAGTATGTCCTCAGCCGACCAAGGGATCCAAGGTGTGAAGAATGTGGTGGACCGCACTGGTATGAAGAATGTGCGATCGCTGCTCGGTTGGAAATAGGTTGGGAAACCGAGAGCGGAAGCAACAAATACAGTGTGACGATGATGATGATGAGTGGATTACAGTTCGAAGCATGAATTACAAGGCGATAGTGATCCCCGAGCTTACTGATGGGGAGACGATACCAGGAAATGTGGAGAGTAAAGAAGAAAAAGTGGAGATAGAAAGAAAAGGAGAAGAGGAGGAAGACGTTGAGCAGCCATCTAGTGAAGATCAGATGTCCTGGGAAAATGAATTTAAGGAAGAACTAGATGGGTTGCCGGTAGATGAAAAGGTAAAGGAGTTTGATCCAGAGGGAGACCTTGCTTACTTAGAAGCTTTACTTGAAGGAAGCCCAATGACGGACATCAAACAAGAAGAAGAAGTGGTGGAAGAGGAAGAACACCATAGCTGGCCTGCGGTATTAATAATAGATGAAACTGTAGAATCGATAAAACCGCAAGATATGGCAAAGAAAAGAAAGGGAAAAGATCGAAAACGAAAGAGAACCCAAGGGTTATACAAGAAGAAGAAGGAAGAGCTTTTGAATTTTAAGCACGATCAGTCTTCTCGCTACATGTCATGCATTCGGTTTCTTCCAGGTAACTATAAATTCTGGTGGTCTGACTCGTTTCAAAATTTTAAAATATTTTATTACTCCACTATTAAATTTTTAACTATTTTTGAGGACCGGGTGGAATTAAACGGGTTAGATAAGGTCAAATCAAAGAAAAACCTCTTGATTAAGTTCAAGCGTGGGGAGGTTTTGTAGAGTTTGTTAAATTTATTTATTCGGTGGATTTTCGGTACTTTGTAGAGTTTGTATATTGAATCGTTTATTTTGTACTATGAGTCTAAGTTAGTAGTTTTTGAGTCGTTTTTTTTTTGTACTGCTTTGGTTTTTGCTTGTCTTTGTTTATGCAGGTTTAAATATATACCACCCATACTCAATCTCCATTCGAGTGATTTTGGAGCTGCTTATCAAATTTCAAGGAATTGACTAAGTATACCAATCAGAGTCAAAGCCGATCGCGACCAAAATGCTATACGATCGAGCTGGATTGGACGAGAGTTTTGGAGCTTACGCGTCATAAAACCAGCTAAGTCCTTTCCATTTATGCCATTTGTCTTTTATTTCTTATTTATTTTTAATTTTTGAGTCGGTTTCCATCCTACATTGTAACACCCCGAAAACGGGTTTGGTAATTAAACCCCGTTAATACTAAAGAGCGGGTAAATACCGTTAGCGGTATGTAGGATCGTTTGTACGACCAAAGGAGTCGTTCAGAAGAGATCTCGTCCAATACGAAAGGCGGAAACAGACGTATCAGAGTTATTTCAGCTGATTTGCACTTATATTCACTTAAACTGTCTCTTGTATTGATATGAGATCGTTTTACAATGATGGAGACACTTCGGCAGAGCTTCGCTACCGGAATCGAAACATTACAAATGAAATGGACAAGACTACTATTTATAGGCATCCCATTCCACACGAAACAGCTCACACGAAATGACCAGTCCCATTTCGTGCGAAATGGCCGCAACCCATATGTTTCACATTTTCTCGAATTTCGTGCCCTGATCTATCTAATCTAATACAAGACGAAGTCGACAGACATATGCACCAACAGACTCCCCCTTGGATGTTGACAAAGTCTTCGGTGTTGAGTCTTCGGTGTTGAGTCTTCGGTATGTCACATCTTCAGTCTTTATCAGTCTTCTCGCTCTCTCCAAAGAATTCTCCATTGTAAGCATCTTTAATCAATCTCAATCTTCTCTCTCTCTCTCTTCCACTTTCAGAAACGCAACCTGGCTCTATCCTCTCTCTAATTCTCTTGATCAGATCTCTTGATTCCTTAAGCTTTCCACAGGTTCAGAAATGTCTCCTGGCTCTTCATAGCAACATGATCTGAAACCTGGCTTTATGGTCTTCAGACTCCCCCTTTCGATAAGCTGGGATCGCACTCTAGAATTCACAGTCTTTGGATCAGAAGCCTGGCTCTTATAACTTTCATAGGTTCTAAGATCGTAACCTGGCTTTACCTGCACAATTCTCTACCTCAAAATAAATTTCACAAATTTAAAAATTTGACAAATTTAAATCAAATTCAAACTATCACTTGTAGATATTATCCAAAATGATTTAACATTTAAAATCTCGGATGACCACTTGTAAGAATAAAATTTTCCTTCTTTCTAAACACACTCTCCAAACCCTGTTCATCATGTTTAGCACTCGGAATTTTGAAAATTAGCTTTCCAACATCAATTGTCGAAAATCTTTTTGTATTTTTGTTTTAATGAAAAAAAAAACCGTAAAGAAATATTTACAAACAATATTTTTGTGAGTTTGTGTAAGAGGATCATATCAGTATTGAGACCAATCACAAGCACCGTTAAGCTTTAAACATTTGAAGTTCTAAACGATTCACATAGATTGACGATATTGTTGTCCTCTTAAACTCAATCTAAAAACTTTCGAAATGCTTACCGATACGTTAAGATATATTAATTTTGCACTAAATTCTTATGGACCCCACGATCTCAGCATATCCCCTCATCATGCAATACACTGACTCAAGTAATGCCTTTAAACTTTCATCAACTGTGATATGTGCGAAAACAACGCAGAATGTTTAAACATTAACAATCAGGTCGATCTTTCGATACGCAGGGAAAGTCCAATGTTTAAACAAAATAAGAAAAAAACAAATTGAATATGTTTAGATCTTAACCACCAGTTCGATATTCACATATACGCAGAGGTGATCCAAGATTTAAACGAAACACCAAGAAAAAAAATTGCAGAATGTTTAGGCACTAACATCCAGTTCGATACTCACGTATACGCAGAGGATGTCCAATGCTTAAACAAAATAAAGAAATCAAACAAGTTTAAATCTTTGCAAAATGAAATGTACAATCACAATAACTTTTTCAGCAAGTTGTGAAAGCTTCACAAACTGACCGGTTTTTATGCTCTTTTAGCATTCAGCGATTACTGAGTAGGTACACAGTCACGAAGGATAAAACTAAGTACTATGCTTTCAACCGCGTTTCCCACTAGAACTAGGCTTTTTCATTTAAGTTTGTATCGTTATCACAAATCTACTAGTCTAGCTGAGCCTATCGTCAAATCTTTAGTGAGACCGTTTATCACATTTTAACTTTCCATTTCTTTAGCATACTGTGACAGTCTAACTGATGTACTATCATTTCCTCTTTTTCTCAACAAAACTCATTTTTGAATTTTATCATGTTTTTGACTTTTTCAAATTTTCTAATGTTTTTGGATTTTCTGAATAATTCTTACTCCCCCTAAAATTCAAAACCATTTAAAGAAAATTTGACAAACTGATGTGAATTGCTTCAATTCGCCATCCACTTGGTATAAACAATCAGAACTTCCCCTGACAACAAACTATTTTCCCATTGTGATTTCAAAACACTTAAGTTTATTTTAATCAAATGGTTTTTCCGGAAAATTAGTTTTGTAGATACCATTTGTAAAATCGGGGATTTGTTCATCACTTTGTTTTTTTCAAATACCACTTGAATGAAAGTTAAATCAAGTTCAACTTAATGACCTTGATTAACCACTTGTAGGTTCTCATCAACCATACCACTTGTAAAATGAAATATAACAATTTTCAAGAATGATAACACCACTTGTAGGTCGAAATTTCACAGATGTGAATTTCTCAAGAAAGATGCCGATTCATGCTTCACGTTTACCAACTTGAGAGCTCCGGCAAGTCCAGATTTTTAATCGTGATGGGTTCTATCCCAGTTACTAACCTAGGGTGAACCATCTTCATCTGATTTACGCGTTTTCTTTTCATAAAATTCCTTTATCCCTTTGACCTTCCCGTCAATCATTTTTCCAAAAATATTTTGAACTGTGGGGTTAAAGGTTTTTTCAACATCAAATTCTTTCTTTTCAGAAAAGAATTGATTTGAAATCTCAATTTTTCCAATTTTTGATTTTAAATTTTCAGCCCGTAGTGGTGGAAAGTTTGCATCATCTAATGGCGGCACTGAATGTTCCCTTTTTATCTTAACTTGTGGCTCCTCTGACTTTGACGAGTCAGATTCATCACCAGAACTATCATCTGATTTCTTAACAACACACTTGTGGTTGTCAAGATTCACCTTTCTTTTGTAAAAACTTTTTGAACTTTCACCAACTTCAAACTTTGAATTTTTGAAAACTTTAAATTGTTTGGTTGGTGATTCATTCTTAACCATCTTTTCTTTCAGTTTTTCAGAGACTCCTTGTTTTGTTTGGATTGCCTTTGGACAATTCCTGGCAATGTGACCAACTATTTTGCATTGAAAACAGGTTCTTGTCTCCTTCTTCTTCTGAGTAACTTCATTCTTCATTCCCTCTTGCTTCTTAGCAAGGAATTCTTTGTTTGATTGCTTCCAGAATAAGCTCTTTTCTTCTTCTTCTTCTTCCGAGTTTGACCCTGAAACAAATACAGTTTTTGGTTTATAAGTTTTCTCATTTTTATGATTTTCTGATGGAATAAAACCTAATCCCTTCTTTTTGAAATTACCGTTATGGTTTGGTTTCTTTCGATTAAGGCTGGCAAATCGTGTCTTAACAGGTTTCTGATGGCGCGCACAACATAAGTTTCAAACATGATTACGACTCGTTTAACTACTTTCTACCTCATGTTTATAAAACAGTTTTATGTTTTATGTACAAAGATGAATAAATGATAGATCCTAACATTGTAATTTTAATTATTTTAAAAATTAAAAAAGTCAAAGGGTGTATTTTTCAGTCAAACATGTCTAATCGTGTCTTAACAAGTACCCAATTGCCAGCCCTACTTTCGATAGCCTGAACCAGAATTGTAACCTTTTTTCTTGTTTAATTTCTGTTGAACTCTTGAGGTGTACTTTTTAGGTTTTTCAGAAAGATTTACATCTTTTATTTCAAAAATATTGATTTCTGTTAGTTTGAAAACCTTTTTAATCATTTCAGTTTTAACACCTCTTATTGGAAATTCTTCATCAGAATATAATTTGTTAGAATCATTCAAAGTATATGCTACTTTGATTGTTTCGTCATTCAAATTATTTTGCGATAACAGAAAATCTTTATTGTAAACCCGTTTGCCCTTTTTGACTGTTGGACTTGAAGTGTCGGACTCAGACTTTGACTCTGACTTTGAATCTTCCGTTTCATCTTTTTCCAACACCTGATCGACCACTTTCTTAATTATCTCGGACTCATGATCAGTGTCGGATGATGTGAACGTGACATCAATGTTGTCTGGCAAGTTATCTGAAGGCTCAGATTCCCACTGTAAGTTGGTTGCCTTTTTGACTCTTTCTGAATTTGGATTTCGTGGAGAATATCCATTTTCAAGCGGGGGATGGACACTTGTTATAGCCAAAACTTTGTTTCTTACCAGAATTCTTCACTTCAGTATCTTCTTTTTCAAATGCCTTCATGCCTTCCACGGTAGGGTAAATCCTGTCAATCACATAAGAAGAACATGAGTAACTTTTCAACAACTTGTTTACTCTTTCAGTTTCTATCCTCTGAGTTTCCAATTTCTGTTCAAGCTCAGCACACATATCAATGTAATAATTGACCATTTCCTGCTTTATCATGTATGCTCCATTGAGTGTCTTCATGGCTGTAGCCTGTTCACTGCTTGACTCGTTATATTGATTCATGGCTTTGTTTAAGACATCATATGATTCTTTCAATCTGTTCATGTTGTGAATCAACTCATTGTTGTGCTTTTTCAGAGTCTCACATTTTTCACAATTCTCAGACACCTTTTCTGCATCAGCTTTCACTTCAATCTTGAAGGCTGGAATCTCTTTGACCTTTATCACTTGAACCTCTTCTTCATCATTCTTACCTTTCATTCTTTCTTTATCTCTCTCGGCTAGAAATTTTAAATGCTCTTTCATTTTATCAGCCCAATAATCATCATCACTATCATCTTGTTTTTTAACCTTCTGCTTTGCCACTCGAACCCTTTCAGCATCTCTCTCGGCTAGATATTTTAAGTGCTCTTTCATACTGTCTGCCCAGTACGAATTATCATCATCACTATCTTCAACGATTTTAGCAACAAAAGCTTTAGCCTTTAAAATCTCTTCATCCGGACAATATTTGTCCCAGCTAAAACCTTCTGGCAATCTTTCATCCTCTTGATTAACTAGATAAGCTTTCTTTGGTTCTTCAATCTCCTTCCTTGCATGTGAAGTTTGTGGCGATTGTTGTTGATACGTCTGTTGAGAAACTTGATGATAAATCGCTTTCCGGTAATAGTCATTGTTTCCAAAAGGATTTTGAGATCCTCTTGCTTCGCGGTTTGTGCTTTCTCGCTTGAAATGCCCTTTTTCCCTGCAACGAAAACAAGTAACTTTAGATTTATCAAATCCTAAAGTAGAAACATTTGCATCACGAAAATCATCTCTTCCAGTAATCTGCTTAAACTTTTCAGCTCTTCTCAACACACTAGCCAAACACCACTTTATATCCATCAACTCCATCTTTTCAGCATCAATCTGATCGTAATCCTCTTTTGTCAACATTGGATTTCCGATCCTTCCTGCAACTAAACTCCTATAAGATTCTAACACAGTCACCAACAAAGATATATGACTTTTGGCTACTTCTTCAGAGTAATTTTGATCATTCTCAAGATTTAACGCAATGTTGCATTGTAGCACTTTTCCATTCTTGGTAGCTGAAAAATTTGGGTCGAACGATGGATATGAAGAGAATCCAGTTTTGCTACTTGATCCTTGAGATGAACCTCCAGAAGAACTTTTTGCATTGAAAGCAGTTTCAATCTTTGGTGCAATGTGGATCTTATCACTAGTACCTCCTTTGTAATACAGACCAATGTCTTGTTCACCATCATAGTTCTTCATTCTCGCTATCTTTCGTTGTTCCATCTCTTGAGCTTCGAGTTGTTCAATGAAATTGCTCAGCGTTAAATTGTCAAATCCCTCTTTATTTTTCAACACCATAAGATATGTGCCCCAAACATCTTGTGGCAACGCATCAACCAACTTTTCAATCAATTCTTCTTTATCTTTATTGATGTTCAATCTTTTCATATTCTTCCCCAAATTGCAGTATCTTTCTATAATCTGCTTGGTGTTTTCCATTTTTAATCCACGAAATAGATCAAATTCTTTCTTCACAAGCGACGTTTTGTTCTTGATCATCTCTTTACTTCCAACAAACTTTGATTTTAATTCTTTCCATATCGAATGTGCACTTCCGTTGTGTTGAAGTAAAATCAAGATTTCTTCCTTAATAGCTTGCTGCAATAGACTAACCATTATCTTTTCATTTTTGTATTTCTTTTTTTCATCAACATCTAGATCTTTAATATCAACCTTCTGTCCGTTGTCCTTAACCGGTCTAATATATCGAAATTCAGTATATTCCCATGCATCTAAGTAATATGCTTGAACCCAATTTTCAAAACGTTCGGCCCATCCACTATACTCCTCAATACTCATAAGTTTAGGCGGTTTTTGCGTGGTGTCCGTTTCATTTTCTAGCATTGTATTCTGAGTTATAGTGATCGGGCTAGCAAAGGCGTTGTAGAACTCGTTCTCCATGATTTGGTTATCAAAAATTCACACACACAGACTTTCAAACGAAATGGAATTGCTGAAACACTTTCAAACGAAATGGAACTGTCTTTCACACGAAATGGAGTCTTTCAAGCGAAATGAACCTCTTCAAAGAAATGGACCCTGTTCAAACGAAATGGTGATGTTTCACATGAAAAGCCCTTCAAACGAAATGGGCCTTTTCAAACGAAATGAACCTTTCAAGCGAAATGGACCCTGTTTACCCACTTCGTGCGAAATGGAATACTGATTCAAACGAAATGGATCTTGGTGCGAAATGAAGGCTATTTCGTGCGAAATGGAAGCAAAGTCAAACAATCTGATATCCAATTCGTGCGAAATTGAGCTGACGTCACACGATCGGACAATTTTTCAACAAATTGATCAAGTTTTAGTTCGAGTTAAGGTCTGATTCTTTCAAGGATTTGTTAAAACAGAGTTTCGCACGTTATATGTGAAAATCAAACCATTTTATCCGTAAAATTTTGTTTAATTTTTGAAAAATGTGAAGAAAGTGAGTAGAAATCAGAAATTCTTAGCTGAAATGGTAAGAACTCTTCCTCCTGAGCTCTGATACCACTTGTAGGATCGTTTGCACGACCAAACGAGTCGTTCAGAAGAGATCTCGTCCAATACGAAAGGCAGAAACAGACGTATCGAAGTTATTTCAGCTGATTTGCACTTATATTCACTTAAACTGTCTCTTGTATTGATATCAGATCGTTTTACAATGCTGGAGACACTTCGGCAGAGCTTCGCTACCGGGATCGAAACGTTACAAATGAAATGGACAAGACTACTATTTATAGGCATCCCATTCCGCACTAAACAACTCACACGAAATGGCCACAACCCATATGTTTCACATTTTCTCGAATTTCGTGCCCTGATCTATCTAATCTAATACAAGACTCGATAAAAGACGAAGTCGACAGACATATGCACCAACACGGTAAAGGTTTACCCAGAAATTATTAGGATTTAAATAAATAAGCCTAATAATAAATAAAAAGAGAGCAAACGACTTGAGAAGACAAAGTTTATAAAAAGGGACCCGAGTTAACGGGACTTAAAATAAACGGGTTATAATTCCCGGAACCTACTAAGTTAACTAGAAATAATTAACTTAGTTATAAGTGGGTAATTAAGCGAATGAATAAAAATAAAAATGAAAGATTTATAACTCTTTATAAAACCTCTAAACATGAGGGACTAAATGTGGGTAACTAGGAAAGTGATTTAATTAAATCATTTATAAAAAAAAAAAATCTAAAACACACACACACATGCGTGTGTTCGATCGACCAGGAGGAGCCAGGAGAAAAAGGGTTATAAACCCTAGCTCAACAAATCATCAAATTGAGGCTCAATCTAAGCTCCGAATTGATGCATAAACGCGTATAAACGATCACCAAGTCATGGGGATCTCAAGGTATGTCAAATTTTGCAAACGATCACCGAATGTTGCATGCATGAGTGATATTGTGTTGAATTAATGTCTAGAAAACAAACTCTAGTTGAAAACTTGCTAAATTAATGTTAAAGATTAGGGATTTGATGACTACCCTTATGTGTGTTAAGAGGGTTTTATGGGAAAAAAAATTGATGCATTCATTAAGGTAGATGAATTGGCCATGTTTTGTTGTTCATGTGGTGTCTAGCTACTTGAATTAGTGAATGCATGATTAGATTTGAAGTTTGATGTTAGTACTTATTAATTATGCTAGAATTTAAGGATTTAGAACACTTAAATGGGCTGGAGAAATTTGATGTTGTGTGTTGCACACAAGGTGCTTGATGAAATGCTTGAACAAGAAGATATAACAAAGCTGATTGGGATAAAAAAAAATGAGTTAAATGCCATTTTAGTCCCTGTGGTTTGGGCCATTTTGCCAGTTTAGTCCAAAGGTTTCATTTTTAACCTGTGGGTCTAAAAAGGTTTCACAGTTGCCATTTTAGTCCACTGGGTTAACTTCATCCATTTTTTCTGTTAATGAGAAGACCAATTCGGTCATTTTATATGGTTGAATTGCCCTTTTAGTTAATAGAATTACATACAAAATGACCAAATTGACGTTCTCGTTAATAGAAAAAATGGATGAAGTTAACCAAGTGGACTAAAATGGCAACTGTGAAACCTTTTTGGACCCACAGGTTAAAAATGAAACCTTTGGACTAAACTGGCAAAATGGCCCAAACCACAGGGACTAAAATGGCATTTAACTCTAAAAAAATTATTGGGCTGCAGTTTTTAAAAAAATCATATAAAATCACCGGAACGATCTGTGAGGTTGAGCCTTATATGCTCAAAAAGCTATTAAAACATACTACGTTTTATGTTTGAACAAGTTTGTTAAATTCTGATGTTAAACGGGTCAAAACAGTGTCTGAAGTCGGCTGAACTGTTTTGACAGCAAGCTGATTGGAAGCATTTTGGCTTCTGAGCTGATCTTGCGAAAATCATAATTAATTCTAGGAAGCTCGGATTGAGCTGATTCTTTTTGGGCTGGAAAGATATTTTAGTATTCTACATTTCATCTTTGATCACGAATGGCTAAATAAAACTGTAAAGTGGTCAAAAGAGTCGATTCAGCAGCTACATTGTAAAGGTTGTTGCACATTTTATTGATAAACTTAATCCAAGAAAAGTTGTATTTTGTTTATACTTTGCCTTGTTTATAAAAAATTGGTTTCATGAATATTAAGCATGTTATTATGCTTATTTCAAGTATTTAAAATACCTACAAATAAGCTTGTCAACGAAGTTGTGAAAATGAGAAAAGAACGACTAAAGCATATAATACATATGGTTAGTTTGACTATTAAGAAAGTCAAACTGACCTAAAATATGATTGAATAACGATGTTGATATACAATCTGTAAGATGGCATAGTCGTTAAAACTGATGACTAATCTGACCATCTTGCGAATTATAAATGATAGTTTGACGCTAGACAAGCTAGGTGGAAGCTTGGAGAAGAAACGAGTCAAACGGGACACGAATGAAGGAAAAGTGTATTTGAGCGCAAGGTAAGTAAAGCTTATACTTTACTATTAGATTATCTACTTGTTGTAGTAGTTATGAATAAGATGAAACGGTAGTTTGGTTATGGTAACCCGAGGCGTAACAATACGGGTCGGAATAAGTAAAGGTAGTAAAACGTTGATTCGGTCATGTGTAGACCGAATAAACAAAAAGTTTTAAGAAACGATATATTATGGCGTAAACTTAAATGAGTAAAAGGGGTAATACGATAATTTGGCTACGAGCTAATGAACAAACAATTGTTTTTGAAAAAGGCGCTCAAAAGCGTAAAACATGATGTGTCAAATGAATTAGGAAAAGATTTTTAAGCAACATGATTGAACAGTGTGAACCGGAACGGATTACATGGATGAGATGGTAAATAAATACCATCTCATGAAAGTAAAATGGTCGTTAGACCAAATGGGTTGAATGGTGATGATATCACCATTTGACATTTTTGACTAATGGTTTTTTGGTCAAGTATTATGATCACAGGGTGAATAGCATAAGGAATTGCAGTGCTATTGATTCGCAAATTAATTGATATGGTATTAAAACGGGTTTTAACTTTGACCCGAGCCAGGTACGCATGTTTAGAATTATAGCTAAAAGCAATATTTTGGTCAAATATTAGCGAAAGTCCTTCGTCGCAAAATGAATGACTAAAATTGACCAAAAAGCCCTTGAGGGGTAAATAGGGCAAACAACCTTTAAGAGTTGTTTAGAGATAAGCGTTTTTGTTAAATTGAGTCCTTGGGATACGTATAAAAATGGAGATATGATGTAAACTAAAAAGAAGCGTGATTTAAGCTCGAAAATGTTAAAGACCCTTAATGGGTCAAAATGAGTAGATATGCAAAACGGGTTGAGATTTGCATAAGAACCCGTAATTTGAACTTTGCATATTAGTAAATTGATATAATGTGATTTACACGACACTTTAAAGGTAACCAACAAGTTTGTTTGATCAAATCACAAACGAGTCAAGAAGTGTCATAATTAAATTTCAAGCCGAGAGCTTGAAATCTAAATTTTTTTGTGATTTCAGATGTCTGGTTTTTACTCCATCAGATGGAGAATTAAATTACGAACGCATAGGAAAAGGAATCGGGTAAAATGGATTTGTAAATAAAAAGTTATGCACATTTTTATGCATAATAAGTTAGTGAAAATGAGCTGGGCATATGCAGCATCAATTCAGCCAAGCTTCTGTCGAAATCACAGGGTCGCGTTGCGCGACACCGAACTGGAAACACTGTTGCGTCACGCGACAATGGTCGTGGCCCGCGATGGATTCTTGTATCTTCTTTGCTGCCCGCGAGGGCCTAAAACACTGGAACAAGTTGGATTTTAGCTTGTTATGATTACGGTACTCGTCTTAACTTGTTTTAAAAATATTAAAACTAACTTTTAAGTTGGTTTTGAATGTTGGTAAATATCAAGAGTTCCCGGATGAAGATCAGGCGACGAGCAAGGACCGAACACACATGAAAAAGAAGCTTCCGCACGTTGTTTCGTTGTTATATTTTAAACGACGAACTCAATTACATTATGTAGTATTCTTTTAGATTGTAAAAGATTTAATAAACCCACGTTTTGTTTTTTTTATATGTATGTGTATTCTTAAATACACCTTTAATTGTCGATATTTGTACAAAAACCGTTAAATAATACTAAGGGTGTTACATACATTGAGGGCAATGTAGAGTTTAAGTGTGGGGATGGGAAACTATCGTTTAGGTCTTAGTCTTGAGTCATAAAAATTGAAAAAAAATAAAAATTTAAAAATAAAAAAAAATTAAAAAAAAATCAGAAAATGTCTCTTGTTATAGACGTTTGCAAAAAAATAATGGAAAATGATAGAAAAATTGGGATTTCTGGTTTTCAAAATATTATATATAAGAGAAAAAAAGAGACAAAAGACGTATTTTTGGGATGTACTGGTAGGCCCAACCGGTTTAGAAGGTTCTCTAGATTGTTTAAGAATATTTTAAATATTAAATAATTAAGTCCTGTGGGTTCTCATCTTAGGGGATATAGAAAAACTGAAACTGTCGAGGGTATAAAAGGAGCCATTATAAGTAAATAACCTATAAGTATTTTAAATTAAATTAGCACACCTTATCCTTTTTATGAGAATAAATCCGGATTCTGGTGGCGCCTAAAAAATTCCATCATCCATCTATATGAGCTATTTTAAATATATAAACTGAAGCTCATGGTATTAACCACTGGGATGGTGACTCGGGTGGGGTATACCCGCTAGGTGAAAGAAAAAAAATGCGAGACTGGTGGTTTTTGCCACTGGGATAACGATTTAGTGATAATGCCCTCTGAGTTGATCATGAAAAAAATGTTAAAGCTCATCATCATCCATCATTCCATCCAAAATTTAATTTAAAAATACATAAGGGTTATTTATATAAGATGGTGGATTTTTAATCTTTTCCTTATAAGCCAGATGGGAGTAGATGGATCTTTGGACCTTGAGTGTGAGACCCTTTAGATGAAATCACTTGAAGCTAATAATTACATGAAAGGGGTCTGATGAGTCGGTGGTTGGGTTTAAGCGGAAAATTATGCCGGTAATCGTGGTTAAACATTTGGAGTCTTTTAAATAAGTAACTTAAAGTTTTTGAGGCAAGTGATCCTGATTCTGATTCCGTTTGCATAAGTCTTTTTCAGGGACGAAAAAAGGATAAGTGTGGAGATATTTGATATGGTGTAAACCATACTATTTATCTTATGTATTTTGTATAATATTTAATGTATTTTTATTAGTATTTGAGTCAGTTTTGTTCAGTTTTACTAAATTTATAATTTTTATAGGTGTTCGTGAAGTTTGGAGCTAAAATAAAGAAACATTGATGATATTTGATCGAGTACTGATATCAAGCTAACACGGTTAATAAATGAATGTTCGGGAGTTAGACATAGAAGTCAAGGGACCCAAATATCCAATATGTGAAAGTGAAAAATGAAATGTGACATATATTAAAAAGTGAGGGACCAAAAGTGAATAAAATGGTGAAAGTTGAATTAATGTTTCTAACAAGTCACAACAAAAAGGAAAAGAAAGATGCAGCAAATTCATGTTGACCGAATTAAGATTATGAGAAGGGTCGTATTATTGGCACACCTTGGGGGTTAAATCGCATCGTATAGGCCTATACGATGCGTATTGAGGTGGGTTCAAACTTCTATGTCTGCCAAAGGCTGCCATTGTCCCCTACCAAAAAGTAATACGCATCGTATAGGCCTATACGATGCGTATTGAGGGTGTCGATTTAATTTTTTAATTTTTGCAAGGTAGCTTCCTGTCACGCGGTAGCTTTTCATCACGCGAACGAAAAAGCAGCACTTTGGACATTTGTTGGTCTTCAAACATCTATGAAACATTATTTGAGAATACCCCTGAATTTATCGAAGTTGTAGAATGAGATCCTCCACTGTTGGGTTATCATCTTCAACCCCATTTTCCCTAAAAAAAATTATCGATTCTGTTTTTCAACGGGGATGTAATGCAATGATTTCTCTCAATTGAATAGACAGACACTTGATTTCTCTCGTTGAAGATCAGATCCTGTTGGTCAAAGGGGATATGTTCCTTGGCCTGTATTTTGAGCTTGACGCTGCCAACAGTGTCTGAGCCTTTGACATCAAGTGGCACGATCTTACCCGTGTCGGTCTTGACTGAATTGCAATAAAAACACACACAAAGATTCAAGTAAACTGAAGCATTAAATCAAAATAAACGCACACTTATCAACATGGGGTTGAAAGATGATAACCCGACAGTGTCCAAAGTGCTGCTTCTTTTGGTATCATTACATTTTTGTACCATTTAAGACTAACTGTAATTTGACTACAACTTTCTCTCCCAAACCTTTCTAAAAGTAGAAAAAAATAAAATATTAACAACTAACAAAGATCGAAAAACAAAAGAAGAAAGTGTTCCTCTTTATCGATTATGTTTTTCAACTGGGATGTAATGCAATGATTCCTCTTAATTGAATAGACCGACACTTGCTTCATAGGACTCACTTGAATCGTCTCGGATGTAATAACAATACGTTTAGCATCAGTGCCTGCTTGAAAAAAACTACAATTGGAATTGATCTTGGAACAACACACTCTTGTTACCATATGACACATGATAAAAGCGCTTCTCTAGACAATCTGGGATTATGTTCCGCAAATTGGGGACCACATATTTGCTTCAAGATTTACGTCTGATGTCCAAGTTTCCCATAGTCACAAACGATTACGGTTTGTATTTCGCATAGCCATCGTTTCGGTAGTCAAAAAAGGTTGCGGTTTGCAGATTCAATCTTCATTGCTTCATTAAAATTAATAAGGCGGTCTCTTTGCTTCGTCCACTAAAACTATTTCTGTATGCATTCTGTTGGTACTGAACAACAGAATCAGGTTCTCAAAACAAGGATCGTTCTAATAGATTAAAGAGAATAAACCCACGTTCCAACCAATTGTGGGTTAATAGATTCCAAAGCTGTTATTTCAGTTATTTCTGTTGATCCACAAATTCCAACAAATTGTGTCTAATGCAAGGATCTTCGAATGCGGTGTGTACGTTAAATACCGTTCACCACTTTTTTAGTTGCTTCTCTTTTTCCAAATGCAACTGTGAATATTGAATGTGCAAACTGAAACATCTTGACACGATATAATTGCAAGACTGTTTGTCGGGTTTCCAATGCTCACACAGTAGAAGAACCCGACACGTCTTCATGTTACGGAGAATGTTCTCAAAATTGAAGATTCAATCTTCATTGGTTCATTAAAATTAACAAGGCGGTCTATTTTCTTCATCCACTAGAACTATTTGTGTATGCATTCTTTTGGTAGTTAAAGTGCTAATGAGGCGCCATTAGAAGAAGTACCCAAACACACACTCTCTCTCTCTCCTTAGCTATACAACTGATTCCTCTGGGTTTCTTAAATCGGATTTTCACTTAGGGTTTTTATTATTTGATCAATGGAAGTTGAAATCGACATAAAGGACATCGTTGATTCAGTCGCAAACAAAACCAAACACGATCAGGTATCGGAGAACGTGTACTTCAAAAATTCGGTTATTTTTTTCAACAGGGATGTAATGCAATTGGAATTGATCTTGGAACAACATACTCCTGTTACCATATTGTTCGTTCACTAGAACTATTTGTGTATGCATTCTTTTGGTAGTTAACGACTTATGTTGAAGGTATACGTCATAAAACGATTCGTATTAAACTTTGAATCAGGTTGTTAATTTTAATGAAGCAATGAAGATTGAATTTGCAAACCGCTTCCGTCTTCTGTGATGATTCGAAACATTCCGAATAACTAGCAGAAGAACCCGACACGTCTTCTGCTAGTTACTCTTTTCAGCAGCCATTTTTCCTTTTCCTTCAATTTCGAGAACATTCTCCCTAACATGAGAAACGAAAGAGATTTCGAGCAGTTCGTCGATAACATGTGACATGTGTCTATTCCAGTGGTCCCGGTACTATTTGTGTATGCATTCTTTTGGTAGTTAATAAAACGAAAGCTATCAACGCAGAGATGGGTACAGAACCCAATATGTCTTCCTGAATCTGAATCTGAAAGTTAACTTTGACTTATAAAACCCAGCTAGGGTTTCGAATGGTATCTTTGCTTCGTCCATTAGAACTATTTGTGTATGTATTCTTTGCTATAACAGGATGGATGTGACACACACAGATAGATAAATATCTAATTGTTTCAGATTGCTATGAATGCACACAACGAATTTGACAACTGTGACAGCTTATTAAAAGTATAAATCACCTCCAATCATTTCTTGGTCAAATCACACACTATAAAGTTTAAACTTATCGTGTGTTGCAGTTTGGAAAGATAACCGAATAGAGATTTGAATAACAAACTGTGGAGAACTTGTTTGCGTTATCCATCAACATAAGCTAAAATACTCTAAAATTAACAAGGCGGTCTCTTTGTTGCGTACTGATTATTGAAAAGATTTGTTGAAATCGAAAAAAGAGTAAAAAAGATGAATTGAAGCGTACATTAGGAACAAGAAGTCCAACAATCCGTTCATTATCTGTTGTTGTCTAAAACAATATGAATGCACGCAACGAATTTGACAACTGTGGAGCGTTGGGTATATTCGAAACCAACTAAAATACGTTGGGTATATTCGAAACCAACTAAAATACGTTCGGTATATTCAAAACCAACTAAAATACGTTAAAATACGCTAAAATTACGTTACAATACGTTAAAATACGCTAAAATACGTTAAAATACGCTAAAATACCCTAAAATACGTTAAAATACGTTAAAATACCCTAAAATACGTTAAAATACCCTAACTTACGTTACAATACATTAACTTACGTTACAATACGTTAAAATACGCTAAAATACGTAAAAATACCCTAAAATAGGTTAAAATAAGCTAAAATATGTTAGAATACGCTCAAATACGTCAAAAATACTATTAAATACGCAACAATATGTTAGAATACGTCAAAATACGCAAAAATACGTCAAAGTACGCGACTAACGATATTTACACACACGTATACATATAACAAGGCACTATGGAGTCCAAGTGGATTTCAAACAAAACTGTACGTAATCATTAAATACGATATTCGCACGCAACCGAACGGCACCAAAACGACTTATGTTGAAGGTATACGTCATAAAACGACAAAATATGTGAAAGTTCGGCAAAAAACGAGACGTATACGCGTCGAACCGAGGGAAACACAATAAAACTAAATCTGAAATAATGCCCAATACGATCGTATAGGCCTATGTCGTATCATATATCAGCTTAATACGCATCGTATAGGCCTATATGATTCGTATTAAACTTTGAATTTTCTAAAAAATACCCCTGAATTTATCAGAAAAACAGGGGTATTTCAGTAAATGTTTTTCAAATCAAGGGTTCCATCATTACAACCACTTGTTTTCAATGGGGATGTAATGCAATGATTCCTCTCAATTGAATAGACATACACTTGCTTCATAGGACTCACTTGAATCGTCTCGGAAGTACTGAACAACAGAAGGATGAGATATCGGTAGTTACGAGATTATTCGAGAATTAGAAAAGGATCCTTATTTTTATAAATCGCACAAACAAGCATGCCTTGAACGAGTCTAGAACACTCGTAATCCTCAACCGGCTTTGAAACCGGACGGAATCTACGAAGAAACTGTTCGATTTCACGGTGAGTGGAGAAATTAGCGAGGGAGAAACTGTTCGATTTCACGGTGAGTGGAGAAATTACAAGTTTTCAATAAAATTTCATTCTGCTGTGAACTTGTTCTCTATGAAATGTCTCACTTAACAAGAGAAGCTACTAAAAAAACGGTGAACGGTATTTAACGTACACACCGCATTCGAAAGATCCTTGAAGTACTGAATCAACAGAAATAACTAAAATAACAGCTTCGGAATCTATTAACCCACAATTTGTTGGAATTTGTAGACAGACACTTGCTTCATAGGACTTACTTGAATCGTCTCGGAAGTACTGAACAACAGAAGGATGAGATATCGGCAGTTAGCTCGAAGAAGTTTCTCTCAATCAGGTGTGCCAATAGATTCTCCCTTTTAACAATGTCCTGTTAATTGTTGGAAATTTGTGGATTTCGGTTGGTTCAGACAAACACAATTTGTTTTTAAGGGGGATGTAATGCAATGATTCCTCTCAATTGAATAGATAGACACTTACTTCATAGGACTCACTTGAATTGTCTCGGAAGTACTGAACAACAGAAGCATGAGATATCGGTAGTTACGAGATTCTTCGAGAATTAGAAAAGGAGAAAATACGGAACGGCAAGGGTAGTATGAGTCTGAGTCCATTGTGGTTCGTGTCAGGTTTGTATTTCCGATAGCCACCGTTTCCGTAGTAAAAAACGGTTGCGGTTTTCCACATTCAATCTTCATTGCTTCATTATAATTAATAATGCGGTCTCGATTGAAGATGTAATTGCAAGACTGTTTGCCGGGCTTCCAATGCTCACACAGGGTGATAAACAACGCTGATATTGAACGGATTATTGAACGAAGAAAGTTATTGGACTACCGCAGATGAAGTCAAATGTGATCAAACTTGGACATCAGACGTAAATCTTGAATAAACGGAACATAATCTCAGATTGTCTAAAGAAGCGCTTTTATCATGTGTGATCCAGAGGTCGGTCTCAGGTGGGCATAAGATCTGTGGGCCCTATTGTCGGATTATTGAACCAAGATAGTCATTGGACTGTCGCAGATGAAGTCAAATGTGATCAAACTTGGACATCAGACGTAAATCTTGAAGAAACGAAACATAATCCCAGATTGTCTAAAGAAGCGCTTTTATCATGTGTGATCCAGAGGTCGGTCTCGGGTGGGCATAAGATCCGTGGGATCTATTGTCGGATTATTGAACCAAGATAGTCATTGGACTGCCGCAGATGAAGTCAAATGTGATCAAACTTGGACATCAGACGTAAATCTTGAAGAAACGGAACATAATCCCAGATTGTCTAAAGAAGCGTTTTTATCATGTGTGATCTAGAGGTCGGTCTCGGGTAGGCATAAGATCCGTGGGCCCTATTGTCGGATCTGTGACTCCATGGAAGATGTGATTAAGGTAAGCGTGCCGTATCATATGTCATAAAATGGAACATAATCCCAAATTGTCTGAAGACGCGCTTTTATCATGAATGTTTCGAATCATCATAGAAGACGTATCGGGTGAGTTGTGGTTGATTTATAGGAGGAGGTTATGAAACGAATATATGTTTATGCGAATTTAAAGGACAATACTGATAGAGGTGCTGGTCTTTTCTCCCACTGTGCAAACTTTAAAAATCTCACCATAACACATCTAATATGACACATGATAAAAACGCTTCTTTAGACAATCTAGGATTATGTTCCGCAAATTTGGAACCACATATTCGTGTGTAAAAGCTTGGAAAGATGAACGAATTGAGATCTGTATATACACCCTTGTTAGTTGTTTACCACATGACACATGATAAAAGCGTTTCTTTAGACAATCTGGGATTATGTTCCGCAAATTGGGAACCACATTGTAGACTGGTGGGCTTGAATGGTTTTAATAATACTTGAAAATGGAAATAATCGTGTCAAGATCTTTATCTATCATATCATCGACCAACTGCTCGAAATCCCTTGCGTTTCTCGGGTTTGCATTCGACATAACACAACAAAAAATAAATTCAAAAAAAATTATGGGCTGATACGCATCGTATAGGCCTATACGATGCGTATAAAGCCCGCCGCCAGACATAACCTGCACCTGTCAGTCTGCCATGTCTTTTACTTTATTTCAATACGCATCGTATAGGCCTATACGATGCGTATTGAATTCAAAAAGTGTGTAGATAGATAGGGGTTGTGCCATTAGAAAACCCCTTATGAGAATTTGTGTGTGGGCTAGTTCATGATTTGTGTAGCATTTGGGCCTAGTGTTTGGTGATATACGAATGGGCAATTAAATTTCGTGGATCTAGTGGATATATTAAGAAAAGAGGCGGCTATCAAAAGATATACTTGGACGCACGTCAGACGAAAAAAGGGATTCGAAAAATCAGTAGTTGGGAGACGATCAAGTGGGGATGCAAATCAGGGACGAAAGATAGAGAAGACAAGAAGTCAATTGGTTCGAGGGTTCAAGCCACGATCAAGATTCACGTCCGGGTTTGCAATTTATTAGTGTTGAGTTTTTAATAACTTTGTGTTTTTAAACTTGATTAATATGGATTGTTTATTATTCAAGACTTGTTTCTTTTTAGTGGTTATGATTCTTGGCTAGATTTCTTGAACTACCTAGACAAGATGAATGGTTGCATAAATTTTGGATTTTTATTATGAATTTATGATATTTATGGATTTATTTATGTATTGTAGGCGATTTGATTATTAGCTAGATGTGTATGCATACTTGATTGTGTTTAAATATTGTTTATTGCTTTACATAATTCTTGGTGACGGTCTTTATCACATAATAGAGTTGTGTTAGGTTCTAAGATTTTGGTGAGTGTCTATATCACATAATAAATCACGAATCTTTAGGGTTGAATACGTAATAGACTTTAAAAGCAATATTCGGTAATCTTATAAAATCAAGTGTTCTACTAACTCTCAATAGCTGAAAGGTGCGAGGTTATTGTTAGGTCTAAGCGATTAAACCGTAAGGTGGGTTCTTCTTAGGAAGTAAACCTATTAGCTGCTGTCTAACAAGTCTAGTTAAGAACCCAAATTTATCCTTGACTTGAGTCCCGAAACGGAGAGAGTCTTGTAGGGTACTTTCATAAATCATTAGAGGTCCTGACAAGGAGTCTAATTTATCGGTGATTATAACAGCCTTTAGGGTTCCCTAATGTACTCTTGAGAAGGGTTAGGAGCATAGTCACATAATTTGCTAGTTGAGCCACGATCTCCGATCCAGTTCGAACGATCCCAATCTCGGTACGTTCGCGATCCCGGATTGACCCAGATCGCGATTTCGAAGTTAAAATTGGCGTTCCCAACTCATCAATTAAATTGTATTACGTGCTATCGGGATCGCGATTTGCTTGAATTCGGAACGTGTATACAAATACGATGGAACGTCGAACGAAACCTGAAGATGGAAAATGGGACAGAAAAAAAAACAATTTCTGCCGGAAACCAGGAATAGCAGCGGTGCTTCCTCCGTTTTAAGCCTTCTAGGGTTTTAATAAGTTTAGGTGTTTTAACTTTTAGCCCCTCTATCTTTCAGTAGTTCACATTTAATCCCTAAAACTTGTAAAGTTTAGATAAGAAAGTGCAAAATTAGTTTGTGTATTCTAACATTTAACCCTCTCTATCTTCACTACTTTACATTTTATACTTAAACTTATAAATTTATAAAATAGCACAATGTTTAACCGGTACATCATACCACATTACGTGGTACATCGTACCGGAGCGACCCGAAATGAGCCTACCCCCGACCGTACCGAATTTTAGGGACCTAGCGAATTGCGATCCCGTTCTATGTTCCCGTACCGGAGCGTACCGCGAATCATGTGACTATGGTTAAGAGGCTTAGTTGGTAACTCGAGAGGTTTAGAATCTTACGATCCCAGTCCATAATAATCAACTTTCAAATAAAATCCATAACTAAAAGCAATCAGGATTCCAATCTAGGTAGTGTTTCCACCATCTGAGTAAAAGTCCCAAGTTCGTTCAGCTTTAGTTAATTTAGTTAGTTTTAGTTAATTTAGTAGTTTGTTAGAAACCCCCCCCCCCCCAAAAAAAAAAAAAAAAAAAACAACAAAACAATTATGTACAGTTAGGTTAGAGTCAGTCTAGTCAGAGTCTAGTAAACGTAGTCAGTAGAGTCTCGTGGGTTCGACGCTCGGACTTACTTAAGCTATACTACATTGAACGGTACACTTGACCGGTTGTGTGGTCTAGGTTTAGAGAGTCTTAGTTATAAATTTAAAACTTAGAGAGTCGAGTTTAGGGTTTAATTTAGTTAATTTATTTAGACCACTTTAGCACATCAAGTTTTTGGTGCCGTTGCCGGGGACTCTTTGGCAATTGCATTGCATTGATTACTTTGTTTGGACTTAACTGACATCATACGTGCTAGTTGCTTTTGTATATTGAGTCATAGGAGTCTAATTGTCCGTGTCTTTTGGTTTATTTATTTATTTTATTTATATTGAGTCTAGTAAATATGTGTGAAATTTGTGGAGGGCCTCACTTTACAGTTAAATGCCCACAATATGAGGGGTCCTCTACAGATTATTATACTAACCCCTTTATGCAGCCGCATCAATATTTTTTGCAAAGGTATTCCACAAATACTATGGAGAGGCTTTCCCATTTTTTAGGTTCATAAAATAATTATGAGTTTCGTGCAGAAGATGAAAGAATTTCAGGAGTACAGGGATCCAAGGTTTTCAAAAATGGTCGACATGCTTGAGCTAATGATCGGGATAATAGGCCCAATGAGAGAGTATGTCCTCAGCCAACAAAGGGATCCAAGGTGTGAAGAATGTGGTGCACCACACTGGTATGAAGAATGTGCGATCGCTGCTCGGTTGGAAATGGGTTGGGAAACCGAGAGCGGAAGCAACAAATACAGTGGGATGATGATGATGATGAGTGGATTACAGTTCGAAGCATGAATTACGAGGCGATAGTGATCCCCGAGCTTATTGATGGGGAGACGATATGGGGAAATGCGGAGAGTAAAGAATTAAAAGTGGAGATAGAAAGAAAAGGAGAAGAGGAGGAAGAAGTTGAGCAGCCATCTAGTGAATATCAGATGTCATGGGAAAATGAATTTAAGGAAGAACTAGATGGGTTGCCGGTAGATGAAAAGGTAAAGGAGTTTGATCCGGAGGGAGACCTTGCTTACTTAGAAGCTTTACTTGAAGGAAGCCCAATGACGGACATCAAACAAGAAGAAGAAGTGGTGGAAGAGGAATAACACCATAGCTGGCCTGCGGTATTAATAATAGATGAAACTGTAGAATCGATAAAACCGCAGGATATGGCAAAGAAAAGAAAGAGAAAAGATCTAAAACAAAAGAGGACCGAAGGGTTATACAAGAAGAAGGAAGAGCCTTTGAATTTTAAGCACGACCAGTCTTCTCGCTACATGTCATGCATTCGGTTTCTTCCAGGTAAGTATAAATTCTGGTGGTCTGACCCGTTTCAAAATTTTAAAATATTTTATTACTCCACTATTAAATTTTTAACTATTTTTAAGGACCGGGTGGAATTAAACGAGTTTAATAAGGTCAAATCAAAGAAAAACCTCCTGATTAAGTTCAAGCGTGGAGAGGTTTTGTAGAGTTTGTTAAATTTATTTATTCGGTGGATTTTTGGTAGTTTGTAGAGTTTGTATATTGAATCGTTTATTTTGTACTATGAGTCTAAGTTAGTAGTTTTTGAGTCGTTTTTTTTTTTGTACTGCTTTGGTTTTTGCTTGTCTTTGTTTATGCAGGTTTAAATATGTATCACTCGTACTCAATTTCCATTCGGGTGATTTTGGAGCTGCTTATCAAATTTCAAGGAATTGACTAAGTATACCAGTCAGAGTCAAAGCCGATCGCGACCAAAATGCTATACGATCGAGCTGGATTGGACGAGGGTTTTGGAGCTTACGCGTCATAAAACCAGCTAAGTCCTTTCCATTTATGCCATTTGTCTTTTATTTCTTATTTATTTTTATTTTTTGAGTCGGTTTCCATCCTACATTGAGGGCAATGTAGAGTTTAAGTGTGGGGATGGGAAACTATCGTTTAGGTCTTAGTCTTGAGTCATAAAAATTGAAAAAAAAAAAAAAATTTAAAAATAAAAAAAATTGAAAAAAAAATCAGAAAATGTCTCTTGTTTTAGACGTTTGCAAAAAAATAATGGAAAATGATAGAAAAATTGGGATTTCTGGTTTTCAAAATATTATATATATAAGAGAAAAAAAGAGACAAAAGACGTATTTTTCGGGATGTACTGGTAGGCCCAGCCGGTTTAGAAGGTTCTCTAGATTGTTTAAGAATATTTTAAATATTAAATAATTAAGTCTTGTGGGTTCTCATCTTAGGGGATATAGAAAAACTGAAATTGTCGAGGGTATAAAAGGAGCCATTATAAGTAAATAACCTATAAGTATTTTAAATTAAATTAGCACACCTTATCCTTTTTATGAGAATAAATCCGGATTCTAGTGGCGCCTAAAAAATTCCGTCATCCATCTATATGAGCTATTTTAAATATATAAACTGAAGCCTATGTTATTAACCACTGGGATGGTGACTCGGGTGGGGTATACCCGCTAGGTGAAAGTAAAAACAAATGTGAGACTGATGGTGTTTGCCACTGGGATAATGACTTGTTGACAATGCCCTCTGAGTTGATCATGAAAAAAATGTTAAAGCTGATCATCATCCATCATTCCATCCAAAATTTAATTTAAAAATACATAAGGGTTATTTATAAAAGATGGTGGATTTTTAATCTTTTCCTTATAAGCCTGAGATGGGAGTAGATGGATATTCGGACCTTGAGTGTGAGACCCTTTAGATGAAATCACTTGAACCTAATAATTACATGAAGGGGGTCTGATGAGTCGATGGTTGGGTTTAAGCGGAAAATTATACATGTAATCGTGGTTAAACGTTTGGAGTCTTTTAAATAAGTAACTTAAAGTTTTTGAAGCAAGTGATCCTGATTCTGATTCCGTTTGCATAAGTCTTTTTCGAGGACGAAAAAAGGATAAGTGTGGGGATATTTGATATGGTGTAAAGCATACTATTTATCTTATATATTTTGTATAATATTTTAATGTATTTTTATTAGTATTTGAGTCGGTTTTGTTCAGTTTTACTAAATTTATAATTTTTATAGGTGTTCGTGAAGTTTGGAGCTAAAATAAAGAAACATTGAAGATATTTGATCGAGTAATGATACCAAGCTAACACGGTTAATAAATGAATGTTCGGGAGTTAGACATAGAAGTCAAGGGACCCAAATATCCATTATGTGAAAGTGAAAAATGAAATGTGACATCTATTAAAAAGTGAGGGACCAAAAGTGAATAAAATGGTGAAAGTTGAATTAATGTTTCTAACATGTCACAACAAAAAGGAAAAGAAAGATGCAGCAAATTCATGTTGACCGAATTAAGGTTATTAGAATTTGTGTGTGGGCCAGTTCATGATTTGTGTAGCATTTGGGCCTAGTGTTTGGTGATATACGAATGGTCAATTAAATTTCGTGGATCTAGTGGATATATTAAGAAAATAGGCGGCTATCAAAAGATATACTTGGACTCACGTCAGACGAAAAAAGGGATTCGAAAAATCAGTACTTGGGAGGCGATCAAGTGGGGACGCAAATCAGGGACGAAAGATAGAGAAGACAAGAAGTCAATTGGTTCGAGGGTTCAAGCCACGATCAAGATTCACGTCCGGGCTTGCAATTTATTAGTGTTGAGTTTTTAATAACTTCGTGTTTTTAAACTTGGTTACTATGGATTGTTTATTATTCAAGACTTGTTTCTTTTTAGTGGTTATGATTCTTGGCTAGATTTCTTGAACTACCTTGACAAGATGAATGGTTGCATAAAGTTTGGATTTTGATTATAAATTTATGATATTTATGGATTTATTTATGTATTGTTGGCTGATTATTAGCTAGATGTGTATGCATACTTGATTGTGTTTGAATATTGTTTATTGCCTTACCTAATTCTTGGTGACGGTCTTTATCACATAATAGAGTTGTGTTAGGTTCTAAGATTTTGGTTAGTGTCTATATCACATAATAAATCACGAATCTTTAGGGTTGAATGCGTAATAGACTTTAAAAGCAATATTGAATAATCTTATAAAATCAAGTGTTCTACTAACTCTCAATAGCTGAAAGGTGCGAGGTTATTGTTAGGTCTAAGCGATTAAACCGTAAGGTGGGTTCTTCTTAGGAAGTAAACCTATTAGCTGTTGTCTAACAAGTCTAGTTAAGAACCCAAATTTATCCTTGACTTGAGTCCCGAAACGGAGAGAGTCTTATAGGGTATTTTCATAAATCATTAGAGGTCCTGACAAGGAGTCTAATTTACCGGTGATTATGACAGCCTTTAGGGTGCCCTAATGTACTCTTGAGAAGGGTTAGGAGGCTTAGTTGGTAACTCGAGAGGTTTAGAATCTTACGATCCCAGTCCATAATAATCAACTTTCAAATAAAATCCATAACTAAAAGCAATCAGGATTCCAGTCTAGGTAGTGTTTCCACCATCTGAGTAAAAGTCCCAAGTTAGTTCAGCTTTAGTTAATTTAGTTAGTTTTAGTTAATTAAGTAGTTTGTTAGACCCCCCCCCCCCCCCAAAAAAAAAAAAAAAAAACACAACAAAACAATTATGTACAATTAGGTTAGAGTCAGTCTAGTCAGAGTCTAGTAAACGTAGTCAGTAGAGTCTCGTGGGTTCGACACTTGGACTTACTTAGGCTATACTACATTGACCGGTACACTTGCCGGTTGTGTGGTCTAGGTTTAGAGAGTTTTAGTTATAAATTTAAAACTTAGAGAGTCGAGTTTAGGGTTTAATTTAGTTAATTTATTTAGACCACTTTTAGCACATCAGCCATCCGATCAGGCGACCGTCCAATCGAACGACTATTCGATCAGGTGACTAGTGATTCCAACACTTAAACCATTTTCCAAGTTTCTAGAACATCTAAACCCACTCGGGTTACCGTCCGAGCGGACGACCATCCGTCCGGATGACCGTCCGGCCGGGCGACATGATATATAGCAATACTTCAAATATTTCAAAATGCTACAACGAAAACTTCAAAGTTCAAACCATACACAAACATATCCTTCCCAAACGGACAACCCTCCGACCGGACCACTGTTCGTCGCACAACTCTCTGACGCACTATTTAACGCACTGTTCAATGCTTACACTATCGTTCTCTGATCAGGCTAACCTCTCAAGCGCTCCCTTCAATCCAAGATTGTGTTTATTCACTAAACACGCTCCGTGAGTATACTCGATCCTTTTTTGCTTAACGCACTTTTGGGTGTTACATACGTTACCTATATCAAATCACAATCGACACACAACGCAATCACTTTTATACGCTAACCGCTCTTGCATGTTATACGTGTTATCTGATGAATGCTAGTATGTTATGTTTACACAGTGATTGTTGCCTGACACCTTAGCAATGATAGTACTATAGTTTGGACTCAGCACCTGTCGTGGACAGGGGTTGTTAAGGGCTTTGCTTCACGTGTCACAGTGGTGATATGTGTTGCGCATTCTACAACTCGCAGTCACGTCCGTGCATATTTCATTGTCGATAACTTACCTGCTTCACATTTCTACGTGTTACATGCTGGTTATGCGTAGGGGCGGAACTAGAGGGGGGTCAAGAGGGTCCGTTGACCCTCCGGTCACCGGAACTTTTTGAATTTTTATTTATAAATTTTGAGTTTTTGAAGAACAAACTTAGAGATGGACCCCCCTAATTTGAACCAGTATAGAATATAAGCTTATGATGACCCCCTAACTAAATCGTTCTGGTTCCGCCACTGGACTTATGCGTAAATCGCTTTCGCTATACTATATGTTATTAAACTTGTATGCTCATCTTTACACTATGTGTATTGACTTTTATTTTAACGTATGTGACAGGTGTTTAGGATGCTTATGCTATGCTTGCTGTTATGGAATCAAGTTAGGAGGTCTAGAAACGTCACATTTAAATATGAGTTGTCGGAACAATTTAATTGTCTTTGAGATACTCTGTATGTAATAACTATTTTGCTTGATATGTTATGGTATGGGACGTAACGTTAAATATTTGGTAATGTTAGTTGTTATGGATTTCTCCTGGACAATCTTTTTCAATCAGTGCCGCGCCCCGTTGTTTCCGCTATCGGTTGGGGTGTGACATCAAGTTATAGCATGATTTAACTCGCGTGTTGTCGCAGGGAATATCACAACTTTATTTTTAGGTTTTCTTTTTCGATTGATCTTATAAATTTGCTTCACGGATCGGATCCGGTTAAGCTTGAGTTTAATCATTTGGAGAATGAAGATATTATTATTATTTACCATCCTAATCTAACTCGATCAATAAAAAAATTCTAAATATCAAGTCATACATCAAGATCAAGATATGGATATAAAGTAAACCCTAATAAGAATGCAAAAACTCAAATCTTTTATTCACATAAAATACTACTTGTTGCATATAATCATCCCTAATACACTTAAATCTGATATTAATCATAATAATAATATTATTTGTTACATATATATAATCATCCCTACACATGCATAAAGCTAGGGAGACATGTTACAATATACATAGACGTAAAGCTACAGAATAGTACAACAGCCCTGGCGATCATGTTGGTGTGGTGGAGGGTGGTGGTGAATTGGTGGCGGTGGTGGAGGATGATGAGGACGAGGTCTGTAGTGGTGCGGCGGCGATGGCGGATGGTTGTGCCCCGGTCTATGCATCTTTTTATGGTTACTTGTTTTTTCGGTAAATGTGATAGCTATGAAATTGAGCAAAGGCTTAAAGAATTTAAGGGTGGAGAATCATTTCGTTAACGAAGTGGTAGGTGTGAATGAAAATGAGCAAAGGTCTTGTCACATTTTAAAAACAAAAATATGAAAAGAAAATACATTTAGGTCCATAGTTATCATAAAAATAGCTTATTTTGCTCTTTTGATTTGCTACAATAGCAATTCGAAATTCATTTCTAACAAATTTTCATTATCTTATACATTTAGAAATTTCTTTAGAAAAAATCAGTTTGGAAAGTAATGCACCTTTGACAATAATAAATAAATAATATGGTAAATTTTTTCTTCTTCTTCTTTTGTATATATACTAGGTTAGAACCCCGTATATTACACGGGTTGAATAAAAATAATTTTATATACTAAGTAATAAAATAGTTATCTTTTAAAAACTCGTGTATTGAACGATTTGAATAAATACATGTCTTACACGAATATTGTAATCCGTTAACATACTTAGTTATCAAGATGTTTTTTTCTAACAAAATGAATTTTGAGGTACTATTTACTTATTGTAACATCTCACTTTATTTTTTATTAGATTAGAGAGTTGTGTATTACATGGTTTATAACATTTTACTTTGTTTTTCTTATTTATTATTAGGTTGGAAATTTACGTATCACCTAATGTTGGATAATCAGTAGAAAAAAAAAAGAAAAGAAATATTTTAGTATAAAATATTAAATATATAAGAGATAAGCTGAATATTATGATTTAATATTATTATTTTATTAGAGTGTAAAACGGGATAATGAAATCCTTTATTAGAAGTAGGATTCTAAAGATACCACATGTATAAAAAATATATATGTTCTACATGTATTGAATAAATTCTTTTAACGAAACAGTTAATTAAAATAAATATTTTTATTTTAATATGTGATTATCAGTTATCCTTGTCATTATCATCAAAATATGAAAACAATTAAAACTGCCAATTAAATAAAACCTTATCTTTATAAATATTTAAAAAGCATATATTTTTTTAGATTTTGATAATTAATATATGATTATAATAAGTAATATATTATTATCAGTTATCTTTGTCTTTATCATTAAAATTTCTTCTATAAATTTTAAATTTAATATTATCAATAATTGACTATCCATAATAAATATTTAGAAAAATAACTAAGACAGCCTTATAGAGCGTCATGTGTCTCTCACATTATTTCTTTTATTATATATATACTATAGATTTTTTTTGAGGGACAAGGTTGTTTGGGGTCCAGAAAATATTTTAAAAATAAAATAATTGTTACAGATTTTTTTGGGAACACAACACATTATACTACTACTGGGGTCCAGAAAATATTATAAAATAAAATAATTGGTACAGATTTTTTTTGGGAACCTAACACATTATACTACTACTTAAGGGTATCCGGGGCACTCTCGGGGAGTGAATGCGGTGACCCCTAACCCCGATCGGGAACACCGCCGCCATCAACGCGGGGACCCGATTCGGGGAAGGGATTCGGCGTGTATTCACCGCGTTGAATGGCACGAGATTTGAGGAACGTTCGAATTTTAAACGGTCGAACTTAAAAAAAAAAAATTCACTTTTTAAACAAATATAAATAACCATACCCACCACTAATTTTTTATACTCTCAAACCACACCCACTTCACTCATTTTTTATACTCTCAAACCACACCCACTTCACTTATTTTTTATACTTTCAAACCACACCCACTTTAATGTAATTTTTATTTTCTAGTTTGAATGTAATTTTAATTTTCTAGTTTGAATTTAATTTTTATTTTTATTTTCTACTTTGAAATGTCTTTTGTTAAATTTTATTTAATTTTTATTAATATTTTTTTATAAACATGCATAATTACAACAAATAAAAAAAAAACCAACTCCCCTAAGAGGGGAGTGCCACCATCAATTTAAGGTGTTAGGGGAGTTTAAGAGGGGAGTTGACGTGGCACACGAGGATTGGTTATGCGTAAGAGAGGGGACTGGGGAGTCCCCTCTCACCCTAAAAAGACAACCGACAAATCGCCCCCTCAACTTTGTAAATTGCTAATTTTGGTCCTTACTTCATTTTACAATTTCTATAATGACAAATCACCCCCTCAACTTTGCAAATTACTAATTTTGGTCCTTACTTCATTTTACAATTTTTACAATATAACCCCTTAGATTCTAATGTTTTAACTTCCACTGTACGATATATAATATACTTTTTTATCCTATTAAAATTTTTACTAACTTAATTATTCTTCAATAATTTCCGCTCGCTATTTAAAAAAACGAATTTGTCGATATGTTTATAAACTTTGTAAAATATCATTTTGATCCTCTCGAGTTTCTAAAATTTTGAGTTTATCCCTTTTTGTACATTTACTTAAAAAACTATTTTTTATGTGAATATTATCATATACGTAATGGTACAAATTCGAGTTGATATTTTTTACGTGGGCTCTTCCACAGGCTGTCTCCCCCCTACACTTTCATAAATTTTCAAATTTAGACCTTCAACTTTGGTCGTTTCCTTTTTTACCTCAACTTTGTTAAAGACCATCGACTTTGGTAATTTCCTTTGTTAAATCTTATTTTCACTCACCCTTGGCCCTTAAGTTTAGGAGATATAATTTCAACCCCTTACTTTTTTATGATTGAAAAAATATAACTTTGACCCACTATAGAGTATATATAATCTGATTTTTTTCATAATAGTTTCGTTAATTAACTTAAAAAATGTAATTTTTTTCGTGCTTTTTTATGATTCCAGACTTACTATTTATGTACGTTTAGACGTAAAGTTTGTTTTCATTTATAATACTTTTTCATGCTTGCTTTTTATGTACATTTTGGCGTAAATTTTTGTTTGAAAACGAGTCGGGTCCAAAATTCAAGTTGGTCTATGTTAACGTAAATGGTCGATAATAAGTCATACATAATCATGTCGCATAGTCGGTACAATATTCGATTGTCTTGGTATACTTTTTTTTGTATAAATCCGAGTTTGTCTATGTTTTGATGTGAATTTGATGCACGCTTTCGTGCTTTATTTTGTACATTTTCTACGTATGAATCGGGTTGCATATAATACATTTTGACTTGACGATATAAATTTAAGTTAGTCGGGTCGCATATAATACGTTATCATTATACGGTATAAGATTTAATTTACGTTTTGATCTAACCGTAATACTATATAGGTAACATTGAGTTCATATGGTTATTTAAAAAAAGCTCGGACTAATCTGTTCAACATTTGCGATGTACGCGCCGCAACGCGCGCTGGTCTTATTACTAGTTATGATTTAATTTAAATTATTAAATTTAATATATGTTTCAAACATTTAAGAAATTATGGATACAGATAAAGTTTCATAAAATATCTGACTTTAATCATATATAATCTATATCTATACTATATAATAAAGTAAACCTATAGGGGACACATGTCGTATTACTACGCATTCTCATAATTGTTTTCCCGCCCTTTTTATCTCTAATTTAGTTAATTTCTTTTAGATTTATATATTATTTATATATATTTTCTAAGTCATAAGTGATAAGTCATAATTATATTATTTATATTTGAATTTAGTAAAGGAACTTAATTTTTAAATTTCAAATAAAGGCCGATCGAAACTGAAATGATCTCATCATTAAAGAGATTCTATAATAAGTATTACCAACGTCCCATTCCATCGGTAATAGACACAAATGGTTCCATCTCTCACACACGCTCTAATGTGTGCAATGGTTAAATGAATGGGGTGTTAGTTTGGTTTCCCTTAAAAATATGGGCAATACGGATGGTTCCATCTCTCACACACGCACTAATGTGTGCAATGGTTAAATGAATGGGGTGTTAGTTTGGTTTCCCTTAAAAATATGGGCAATAAGGATAAGGATGGGATCAATGTAGAAGTGTGAATTTTTTGGTCAAATTTAAGAATAAGGTTAAAAATGGGGACGAGATGTGAATGCTTGGTAAATGATATGCCATAATTTTTACGTATTCTTTAGGTTCATATATTATTTATATTTCTTACTAAATTCATTTGATTATTTTACAAATTTCATAAAATTATTAATATTCTTATGGTTATGTTTTTCTTTTGTATTCCAACTAAAGAAAATTCAATTCATTCATTCATTATTATTATTATTATTAATTATGCGGTTCTACAATCAAGATGTTACACAAATAAAACTATATAAAAAGATAACCGGCTTATAACCTAGCGCTATCATGAAGATAAATGTGTTCTTACTAATAGTTATTAATAAAAAGAGAAAATAAAAGAAATAGCTAAGAAATGAAATATTAAAGTATATAAAGTATATTTGTTCCCTTTAGATACTGATTTAACTGGGTTTATAACCCAGGTTTAAACTCTAGATATATAATAAAACTAATTAAATTATATCTTCATCAAACAAAAAAAATATATATTTCAAACTTTGTAGTTTTACATTATTTTCAAAATTTATTTTAATAACTTATTATAAAAAAACACAAATTAACCTTAATAGCTATTACTAAGGGTGTTCACAATTCAATTTAAAACCGTGAAACCGATCAAAATGGTCATCGGTTTGATTTCATGGTCGGGTTTGTTATTAACTTTTGGTTTATGTATTTTGTTTATTAATATATTACCTTTGGATTCAAATTTAATATTTTAATTAAAAAAAATCAATAATATCTTATCACAAAAACTGTTTAGAATTATTAAGTATATTTATTTTATTCAACCCGTGTAATACACGGGGTTCTAACCTAGTTGATTTCAGGGGCGGGCCTAAGCCCAGCCCAAGGTGGGCGGGCGCACCCCCGGGAAAAAAAAATTAGTGCTAAGTTCCGTCAAAAATTCCATCCGCACCCCTTGGAATTTTTCGTCCGCACCCCATGGAATTTTCCGTCCGCACCCCTGTAAAAGGTGTTATCAATTTATATTTTAAAAATATTCTTTAGTAAGCTCTTATTTTATAAAAAATACTACCTAAATTATATTACTTTTAATACCTAAATAGCTAAACCCAAATACCCAATACATTTAACTAGCCCACTACTAAGTCTTAACCCAATAAACAAACCCAACAAATCAACAATATTTCAAACTAAAATAAAATAAACAAGCCCAAAACTCTTACATATTATATCCTGCTCTCTTTATTGTCCTTGCATGCCAGCGATCAGAACATCAACAACGACAACAGTGAACAGTCAGCAGCCGCATACCACCGTAATCAGCCACCATACCACCGTCGATCAAACACGGATAAGTTTCTTTGTTATTTTTGATGATTTTTGGTTGATATAATCCACCTCCAGCAGCCTATTATAGCCGCATACTAACCATAGTAGACATGTGCTTCGTTTTGTTTTCATTATGTTATGGTGGGTTATATTTTGTTAGTGATAATATTTTGCCTTTTTTTATAGCCTCATACCACAGTATGTTTGACTTTTTTTTTAGTGAAGAACGTTTGACTTTTTTTTTTAATGGTGTATATGTTGTTTAGATGATTTTTAGGGTGATTTACATTATGATATTTAGGGCTTGAATAGTTGATACATTATGTAATATGTTGTGGAGCCATGAACTTACAGATCAATTTGTTTGTGATAGCTGATGGGAACAATGAGCAGGGACGTTATGACGCGATTTCTAAAGAGGAAAGTTGATACGTCTTACGGATTCGTTGATGTGGATACTTGCTTAATCGGATTGGCGATGAGAATTTATGTGAAGGTTGTATATGTTATATAGAGAAAGAGTTGCTTAAGAAAGTATGTTTAGATGATGTTTTGGATAGATTTCAAAAAATGAAAACCCGTAGGACGAAGTTTTAATTATGTTTGTAACAAGATTTGACGTGTTTTTGATGATTATATAAATTTAGTTCTTTTGTTTTACATGACCCGACTCGACCCGAACCGACCCGATACGAACCGATTTTTTATTTATATACCTTGGGGCCTAAAATTTTTAAAAATGTTCCACACCCCCATGAAAAGTTCCTGGGTCCGCCACTGGTTGATCTTTATATATTTAAGTGTAGACAAATTGCATCTTTATATACACTTATATAGACATAAAGTATCATTTTTTTTATAATAATTCATACGCAGTATAAATTAACTATCTTGCTGACTTTTGCAAGTGTGACAAATTAATAAAATTGTATGTGTTATAAAAATGTGTATATAAAAGAGATTTGTTATAGTAATTAAGTGCATACATCTATAACGCATAAATAATGAATTTTAGTAACAAACTAGAATTAAGCACCCCCGCGTTGCGGCGGGGACCTAAAACTATGCCAAATAACATCAATGTCACACCACTGGTAGCGACCACTAACACTGAAGTTGTGGCGCGTGTTAATGCGAAGAAATAAAACTGAAACATATAAAATATAAAAAATAACTATGTCGATTTAGGACCCACGGGTTGCGACAAACATGTTAAATGGAAAAAATAGACGTAAAAACGTTGAACCACACACGCACGTTACGCCATGTTAACTCGCAAAATAACGTAGAAAAAATAGTTAAGTCGATGTAGGATCCGCCCGTTGCGGCGAACTTGCCAAAGGGGGAAAATATACACGTTGAGACATACCTGTCAAGTGTGAAAAAATAGACCAAAACCGTTGAACCACACACGTACGTTGCGACGTATTAACTCGTAAATTTTAGAACGAAAGGTAAAACGAAAAACTTACGAAAAAATAAAATGTATGGAGGGCCAAAGTTGTAAATAAAAAAGTTTTGGATTAAATTACAAGAGATGAAAAGTTTTGGGCTAAAAGTAAACAAATTAATAGGGTTAAAATATAAAAGATGAAACCTTTGGGTTAAAAGTGAAAAATCACCAATTTTTTTTTGAAAAACACCATATGCTTGGGGTATAATAACACAATGCAACAATATGTTGCTTTATATTATGGAAATGTGTTGGTTCCACCCAAAATTAAAAATATATTATAACATGTACAAAGGCAATGAAAGCAAATTAGGAGACAATATCACTAAAGCATATAGTTGATGGGTTTATACCTAACATTATTGATGGTAAGCTAAAGCTTTCACAGTGGACCCTTACATATTCCAAGTAAAACACAGACACATACAATCCAACACTAATAGACAAACCCCCAAAAAGGGACACTTGGTGCTCAATTGGTTATCACTTATCACAATAATCACCTCTAGCTAAACTTTTTTTTCTCTTTCACTAGTAGTATACATAATGCATAGACTTAATAACAACTTGTTATTTTCAAGCCATGATGATGTTGTTAGCCTGTTTCGATGTCGTTCATCGAAACTTTTGAATCCTTAGCACCGCTAGGGCTGGCATGACGTCCCACCAATGACGGGTTATAACAATACCACCTTGACCAGAAAAGGTAGTTGAAAAAGTTTATGAAACTTAGACCGGCTAACAACCAATAGAAAAGGTCTAGTCGGTCGTTGTTGAGGTTGTTGTCGCTAAGCCATCCGCCATGGCCGGATCTAGAGGTGACCTTGTTCACTAGGGAAACCAAAAGAGAACTTAAATAGAACCCGAATGAATATGAGCAATATGTCATTGCGGTCAAGAACGATTGCATGCCTTCTACTGATTGTTTATAGAAGAATTCAATTAACCCTACCGCGGTGAACATCTCCGAAACCCCAAACACAAGAAACTGTGGTGCAATCCAAAAGATTGATATATTGTCTTTAGGATCTCTTAAAGCCATTGTTCTTCGTTTGTTCTCGACTATCGCGGCTGAAACCATGGAGAATGTTGCAATGAAGAGACCAACGCCGACTCGTTGGAGAGGAGAGATCCCTGATTCACGGCCAGTGATTTTGCGGGCCATGGGGACAAAAGCGGTCTCATATAGAGGGACTAGGAATACTAGCATAACATAAGGAATGGATTGGAGGGAAGCCGGCGGGATTTGGAAGTTTGAGGTGAGTTTAGTGTTCATAGCGCTGCCTTGTTGAACCGAAAATGTTTGGAGTTGTGCTAAAATGGTGTTAAAGATGATGGTGCAGGCGAAAATAGGAACCACTGAAAGGAGTATCTTCACTTGCTCAACTTGTGACACCGTGCATAACCTCCATGGGCTTTCATTGCTACGAGTATCATCTTGAATCTTAATGCATGCTTTATCCAAGAACCTGAATATGAAGTTGAAAGGCAAAACAAACTTAAAACTCATAGTCCATCACAAAGATAACGAAAGCGTCCCTCTAAAGTCATTCAACTTCATTTATAACTGTTATTATTTCTTTTTATTTTAAGTGAGACAAATGAAACATATATATGAATATTGGTTAAATATCAACTTTTTTCCAAGTAGTTTATGATAGTTGTTAGCATCGTAAGTTGGTCGTTGCAAGTTTGATCCTTAAGTTAACCGAATATGACCTGAACTTATCGGTATGAAGGAGGCTGCTACCACCAGGTGACTGAGTGGAGACATTATGGCGTAAGACGACGATGGTACTTTGGCTTCCATGAAGCATCTCTAAGCTGGAAGGGCAAACTTGCTTTCTCTTCGTGATTGCAGCTACGAAAACCTGAAATTTTAAGGGGGTGGTTATGAGATTGAATACACACATAGAAAGCTGAGGTGAAGTAAATAGTTAAATAGAAAATATTATGTTTAAATTACTTGAGCAATTGGAGTGAATATACTTCCAGAAGTAGGTTTGTTTCTGTAGAGTGGAGTTCCACATAGTAAGCATATTAATCCAACAGCCATGGCTGCAGCCGAAACACCGAACCCGATATCCATCCCTGAATGTGTTTGCACCCATACCAGAACCGTTAGTGCTATGAGTTCACCGATGCAGAATGCAAAATAAGCGCAGTTGAAGTAAGTTGATAGCTTTTTGGACTCTTTTTTCCTGAACTGGTCAGCTGCAAGAGAGATTATGTTCGGTTTTAAACAGCCACTTCCTAGAGCCACCAGATAGACCGCTGTGAAGAATATGAACTTCTTTAGCCCATGCGCTTCTTCACATTCGCTAAAGCTCAGCAACATATCGCATTTCGGTGGTCTCATTTGAGGCAGATGGGCTTGTATAGATAGTAATATAAAACCCTACAAAAACAAAATCGTCACGATCTTTTAACTCTTATATGATACTGTTAGCAGTGTTTATTATCTATTATAGTTGTTAATATTTGATTTATCGTTCATCTATTTTTTTCAGTATTCTCTAGTGTAAAGAGATACAATTTTCAGAATATCTGACACAAAGACAATATTATTTACCGATAGAGTTTATCAGTTCTTTTGAATTTTTTTTACGTATGTATGAAGCAACTTTTATGATATTTCGTTTCTAAAAAGAAATCGTTTGACTCACAGAGAGCTCAATAAAGCCGAAAAGCAACATCGTACGATAGCTACCAAGGTAGGAGTCAGAAAGGAAGCCACCGAGTAGCGAAAGAAGAAAGACAGTGCCCACAAAGTTGGTGACAACGTTAGCGGACTTAGATAAAGGGAAATGCATCTCATTGAAAACATATGTTATGAGATTGTTTCCAACTGCAGCAATAGCCATCATTTCAAATGCTTGAAGACCTGTTTTAAAGCGTTCAACACATATATATTAAACTACAAGTTAGACAAGATACATATGATCGATATGAAAGTTCTTCATGATCAAGAGAATATATATAGTTACCGAGGATGGCAAGCGCAGCACGCATGCCACCATGTTTGCTAGGCTTGCATGGTCGGTCTCTCCAATCGACATAGTCATCGACACATGGTTCTTCGTTGTAATTATTCACCTTATTTGAACTCATATTTTCAAGTTTAGAAGAAAGGAAATAGTTTAAGAGTTTAAGGGAGGAAGTGTGGTTGGTTTGCTACTTATAATACTATCAATGGTTGGGAGATGCATCATTGTTGTGGATCCACAATTGACCAAATCCTTGAAGAATGCATTTTTTAATGGATAAAGCAAGGTGTGATGGTAACCCGATTGAGCCATAGTGAACCACGTTAAATGAACAGATGAGTACTATGTTTCTCATACTGCGCCATGTTGACTTCTGGAGGTTGACTTTGTAGTAGTGCAATGGTGTGGCCTATAATGAGCCCACTAAGTTTAGACTTCAAAGACACACTCGTCATCTTTAATCATAGCCCTCACCATTTATTTTGTACTCCTTCATACCTTTACATATGATTCAGCTTCAGAAAGTCAATTGATGAAATACCAAAAAACATAATATAAATAAATAGATCGATATACAGGCCAACTGTGTGTGTTCGAGTGTGCGTTATATATATTTTATATATTAAAAACCTGACTCTGAAGAAGAAGAGATGGCCCTGGTCAACTCTTGCATGGACTTATGCGACAACAGACGAGTATTCGGATCAATTAGAGAACCCTTATTTGAAGGATTCCGTCAACGTGTTAGAGAAACCAATAGTAATTCGAACGCCACTTTGTCAATGTTTCATATTTTGTACAGGAGTTTCGCACATTTCAGGCATTCTTCAACCACGTAATGGCTCAAGGTGACGACATAACGGAGGCACAAGCGATTGCCCAGCTTCATCGGGAATACAAAAACATACAGAATAGAAGATTTTTTTTCACATGGCAGCCTGGCAACTAATAAGAAACCATCCCCGTATGAAACCCGCTCCCCATCCGGATGCCGACTTCGACGGTTCATGGGTTGACAATTAGGTTTAATTATCTGGTTTGTTTAGGTTTAATTGTTTGGTTCGTTTAGGTTTAATTGTTTGGTGTGTTTAGATTTAATTGTGTGCTTGATTTAAGTTTAATTATGTGGTTTGTGTAATATTTTTTATTTTAATAAGAGTTAATTGCCAAAATCGTCCCTGAGGTTTGAGCAGGTTTGCCATTTTCGTCCAAAATGACACTTTTGTACCAAATTGCCCCCAACGTTTGTAACTTTTTGCCATTTTCATCCAAACCACTAACTTAGTTTATTTTTTCCGTTAAGTTGAGGATATTTGGATGAAACTGGCAAATATAAAACCACATGGACGATTTTGGCAATTTACTCAAACTCTTTTAAACTTCTTTTATTTAATTAATTTTGTTACGTATATAATAAAAAAAGAATATACATGCAATTTTTATATGAAAAAAAAAATAATAGCTTTGTCACATAATTTTTATAAATTTTCATCCAACCACTAACTAAGTTAATTTTTCTATTAAGGCGAAGGATGTTTATAAACTAAGACAAAAATTAATTTCTAAATTTTTATATAGATCAGTTTTATAAAAATAAAATCTACTTAAACCTCTAAATTTTATAAAACTAAAATGCTGGTGTCCTTATTGAAAAATGTTAAATAAAAAAATCTTATCATATGTACCAAGTTTGTAATTCATCTTCTACTCTTTTAAATTCGTTCCTAAGGAAAAACAGAAGCCAGTCCCCCCCCCCCCCCCCCCCTCTATCAAACAACGTATCGTTACCAAACCTTAAAATTACCCATCAAATTGTAATTATAATGTTATGAACCAAAAGTTTCTTTACTTAAGCCACTCAGAATAAGTATTAGTTAGTTACCCTCATAATCTTAATTAAATAAATATTTTATTTCTACCAACATACTTTCCTACGTGCTCAACACATTTAAAAAATATGTAACGTTTTACAATTTTTTCTATCTCTGCAACTGATAAATACTAAAAGTTGTAATCGATTGTTATGTGTTGCACACCAATGATATTTTCTCTTTATAAAACAGATTTATATAAAGAAGCTGTAAATTAATTTCTGTCTTAATTTATAAAACTTAAAACATCCTTCACCTTAACAGAAAAAATACACCGAGTTAGTGATTTGGATGAAAATTTATAAAAATTATGTGACTAAACTGTTAATTTTTTTTTTCTAAAAACTCCATGTATATTCTTTTTTATTATATATGTAACAAAAATAATTAAATAAAAGAAATTAAAAAGGGTTTGAGTAAATTGCCAAAATCGTCCCTGTGGTTTTATATTTGCCAGTTTCATCCAAATATCCTCAACTTAATAGAAAAAATAAACTAAGTTAGTGGTTTGGATGAAAATGGCAAAAAGTTACAAACGTTGGGGGCAGTTTGGTACAAAAGTGTCATTTTGGACGAAAATGGCAAACGTGCCCAAACCACAGGAACAATTTTGGCAATTAACTCTTTTAATAAATTGATTTAATATATTTTATGTTTAAGTTTAATAAGTATATTTTTTATTAAAAACACATAAGAACTCTTTGTTTTAACTGACAAGAAAAACATTTATTTAATACAAAACCCCCACCCTTGGGCCCCACCCAAACCCACTAGACCAGTTCACTGGAGCGGACCAAGAGTGCCTCGTCACTGCCGCCCCACAACGCATCTTGTCCGAAATGTGTTGGTCCGAATTCCGGACTCCTTCAATAGAAAGGTATAGATATCTTGTTCTAAGTTGAACGAATGACTAAAAATAACCTTTACACTTGTCAAGAATTTGGGTTATAACATACAAAATACACAATTGCATTTCTGTAATTAAGTTTAAACTAGTAATAAGACTCGCGCGCTTTGCGGCGCGGGTACTTCGCAAATATCGAACGGATTAGTCCAAGCGTTATATGATGTGTTAACCATATGAAAACGCACGTTTTGACGTATCCGATTGAACTCAATGTATCCTATAGTTGCATTGCGATTGGATCAAAACTAACGTAAATCGAATTTATATCGTACAATGATAACGTATTATACGCGACCCGACTAACTCGAATTTATATCGTCAGGCCAAAAACTCTCGAGGGGGTCAAAGTGGCATTTACAAAGTTCATAAAAATTTAAGTGGTTAAAAATTGCATTTCCTAAACTTAAGGGCTAAGAAAGGGTAAAGATAAATTTGATACAGTTTTGGGGTAAGAAGTAAACTATAACAAAGTTGGGGCTGAAAAGTAAACTACGACAAAGTTGGGGTGTCAAAAGCAAACTATTTGTAAAATGGAGTCGTAGTTTAGGGACTAAATTTGCAATTTTATGAAACTTAGAAGGTTTCAAAGTCAAGGGGCTAAAATTACAAAATCATAAAAGTATTGGGGAGGAGGAGGCAAAGCCAATGGGGTTTCCATTGACTTTGTCTTTTAAGTTATAGTAGAATAGTAAAAAGGCATGCGCGCATTGCAGCGCGTGTATATCGCAACCATCGAATGGATTAATCCAAGCATTATGTAATGTGTCAATTATATGAAAACGTGTGTTATGACATATCTGATACAACTTAATGTAACCTATATTAGCATTACGGTTGGATTAAAAAGTAAAGTAAATACATTTATACCGTATAAAAGAAACGGAATCGAAATCGGGTTGGTTCGTTTAGTGGGGTTCCACCTAACCACTACACCACCCTTACATTTGCTTCAAGATTTAGCGACGTCAAAACGTACGATAACTTGTATGTTGAAACGTAGAACAACTGAAAACGTACACAAAATAAGCATAAAAACGTATTATATAAGACCCGACTCATTTCTAAGAAAAAAACTTTTGTTGAAACGTGAATTATAGCGTTTACATCCAAACTTGAATTTATTCCGACACGTAGAGGTCAATTTGTAAAATGAAGTAGTAGCCTAGGGGGCAAAATTACCATTTCTGAAAGTTTAGGAGTAAGTAAAATGAAGTAGTGGTATTGGGGGGTAAATATGAACTTTGAAAAAGTTTAGAGGTAAAAGAGTAATGTCAAATGTAGCCTCGCGCTTCATGGTGGGAAACATACATTAAACTTAACGGTTGAGGCGGTGACACTAACATGGGTGAGCACAAAAAAAATGTATAAAATTAACGTTGCAGCGTAAACAGGATAAAAGACAATTATGTAACGAAATCGATGTTTTTTAGTCGGTGTCGATCTTATTTTTCACGGTCCCCACACATTGTGACTGAGAGATACGATTAAGGATTTAGGGTTGTATGAAGTTGCGACATGTTCGTTACGAAGACTAAAACATATATAGAAAAAATTATGAAGCTTGTAGTATGAGAATTTGAGAAAAGTAATTAATAGAAGACATTATAAGAAAAGGAAAAAAAGAAGAAAAATATAGACTCAATAAAAGAAAAGGAAAAATGGGAAAATAAACATGATAAGAAAAGGAGAAAAAAAATAAACATGATAAGAAAAAAAAAAGAGAAAAAAAATAGATATAAGAGGGAGGGTCGAACAGACGATCCGTTAGAGATTTACCAACACCACATTACCACAATACCAGCTCCACTACCCAGCTTTTAGTGCAAAATGTTGGAAGAAAACGTATTTAATACACACAATTTCGGTGGGGAAATCCCACCGACTTTGTGATTTAAGTAAGTATAGAATTAGAGGATAGTGTGTATATTGTAACACCAAATAATAATTGTGTAGCAAGAAGATGTGTTTTAATAATAATAATAATAATAATAATAATAATAATAATAACTTTAAAGTGTTATTCAGGGTGAGAGTTGGCTACAAAGTCCATTTTTCCTACAAAGTGTACAAAGTCATAAAACACCACAATTTCAACCATAAAACAAACTCAAACCCCACAAATAACAAGGTAAAGATTACTGGAATGCCATATTTGTGGGTTTTGTGTTGTGTTTTAGATGATAAGGCTTTGATTTTCGAATGACTAACATCAGTGTGTTTTATGATGATCATCATGTTGTGTTTTATATTCATAGTTCTACGATGCTGTGTTTGAAGTTTTTATGGAATGTTAGGGTTTGGATATTGTGTTTTAGTGATCTTCACATTGTTATTTGTGGGTTTTGAGTGTGTTTTATAGTTGAAATTGTGGTTTTTTATGACTTTGTACACTTTGTAGAAAAAATGGACTTTGTAGCCGAACCCTACCCGTGTTATTCATTAACCTTAACCTGATAACTAGCTAAGAACACAAATAGTGATATTGGAGTGAGATACCCTAACAACAAAGTTTCTCCTAGTGTCAGGGTCATAGTGAAGTGAATATATTATTGGGAAAACTATTAGAAACTTGACACTCGAATAGTTTAAAAGTGTAGGAAAGCCTCTTCTAGGATCAGTGCATGCTTATGGTGTATGACGGTATGGCTACAATGAGCCTCCTAAGAACCTTTAAAATCTTTTTAACCAATAATACACTTGCCACGTCTTGGATTATTTGTATGTGCATGTACATATATGTACAAAAGAATATTGCATAGGGGGCTTTTAGCGTGTTGGACTAAGATGTGGCAGGTGTATTATATCTACCTATTATACTAAAAAAATACACTTAATGCCACATGTCCTTTTCTTAAGCAATTATTTATTGATGTGACATGTCTCTTTGAGCAGAGAATTGGTACATGGGCGGCAATTTGTTTTCCCCTCTTTCTCCTTATTCTCCTTATTCTCCTTATTACAACACGCGAATTTCAGAACACCCAATCTTCAAATTTCGCCATCTTCTTCGAGCAGATTCTCTTTCGTTGCTAATCATCCACCGCTACAATCCTTTCGATTTGAATCCGGATTTGATTAATCTCATACTGGTAAGTTTTTGAAGTTCATGTTTCATTCATAGATCTGTAGTCCCAGATTAGGGTTTAAAACTAAACGTTGCTCTTTGAATCCGGTTTTGATTTATCGCGTTTATTTACATGTTGGATTTGATGGACTAAAATGAACTGTAACCCTAATCCGGATTTGGTTGATTTGATTTGAAACCGGACTTGAAGGTGGCTCCTTGATATATATTCCAGAATAGGGTTATATTATCGGATACCTTCTTTAATGATAGTTTCGTTGCTAATCATCCACCGCTACAATCCTTTCGGATTATGCATATCTATTCACTGATTTCTATAACTTACACTCTTACATTTTTGTATTTGTTTGTGACTTGAATCAAAAAGTCAAAGATTAAAGAATTTTGGTTTTTGAATGTTTATGTAAGTTATGAGCATGAATTCTCGGACCCTCTGTGATCCTTTACAGTGGTCAATTGCTATGTTTTAATTTTTTGGGATTATATGCCTATAGTTGCCCAGATTTTGTGTCTTAAAGGTGTTTGATGAAAGTCCTGAGAGAATGCAAATTGACCAAGATAGAGGATTCACTTTAATCTCATCCACCGCAGATTAAGGAATTCTGATGATGCCTTAATTTTATGTTCTTTATTGCGTAATATGTCATTGTTCGTTGTTATTTTGTTAATTTACACTTTTTATGGCATGTTTAGTTGATTAATTGTTAATTTCTCAGTTATTAGTTGCTGCTTCTATCTTTTAAATCACTTCTTGATGTTTATTTAATAGAAAATTGTTTCACTGATTTAAATTTTGCTTTTATTAATCCATATTTACTGTTTGATTTTATTTCAGTTATGCAGGTTTCATAAACAACAGTTTAGTTGTGTTATTTCGTGGTGGTAAAGTTCAAGAACATCATACTCACTGGATTATATTTTATTTATAAGCCTTTTGTAGTTATGTTTTGATTTCATATGGATTTCTTTCACTTTTTATTATCATCATACCTGACACCTGTTTGCTATTTAATTTAGGTTTTCAAATTGCAATAAGAGAACAAAAACTGAAATTGGAAGATTGCTTTATGTCGGTGGTGGTGGCCGACAAGATTTTGGCTGCATCGCATAAGGTGGAAAGAGGCAAACTGATTGAAAAGGTTTTCCGGCGAAGCAACTGGCGCCCTCAGCAGGTACGACCACTGATATGCTGAAGTTGTCTGCATCTATGCTTTTTCATCTAAATCGATTGTTATAAGTCGATTCCGTTGCCTTTATCTCTTCTGGTCCTTATTAGCATCACAATCTAGCATATATGGGATCTTCAATGCTGACCATGTTGTCATATACAACTTTGGTTGTTTGTATCATTCATAACTATGATCTTCAAAGTTTTAAAAGTTGTTGCTCCTTTAAGATCTGATTCATCTGAAGACAATAATCTTTAACTGGTTGTTAGAATCTTTTTTCCTCTAAATCTACTAACCTATCTATAATCTTAAAACATGATTAAAATGAAATTTTTAACACAAATATAAGTAATGAGTATATTACTTAATCTAAATCAGTCAATGGATGTACTTTAATGGATAGTGTAAATAGTTAAATAATATGTGGAACAGTGCGAATGAGTATGTTAAATTTGTTGAATGCTACTTGGATTGATATCATTTGTTCCTTAGAGAGTATTGTTCAATTCACTACATATGCTCATCATACAAGTTTTTCATTTTTTTGGAAATGGCTTCATCTTTTTTTTTTAAGTGTTGTGTTACCCTTCTCCATTTCATTTGGTAATCACTGTCTTCAAACATTTTTGAATTCCTTATTGGTGCTCACATTTTGTTTTAAGAAAAGAGAAAAAAACATTTTCAAAAAGTAGGTCTTACCGTAGCTTATACCGGTCTATATTTATGCTTACATTAGTCTGACTCGGTTCTTTCAATATTTCAGAATGATATGATAGGGTTAGCGCCTAAAAGAATTCGTTATGACCACCGAGCTTCACTCTTGATTCCACAGATGAATTGAGCATCTCGGGTGGACAAATAGTGCATGTGGTTTCTTGGCCATTGCTCACTATAGCACTTTCTGGAATAATGGGAGTAGTTCCACTAAAGGTACATGATTCATTGATTATACATCATGTCATCATATTATTTAATGATACCTTCTTTAGCTTTTCCTATTTCTTCCTCAACTTGCAGATTCTGCTGGCTTAACAAATGGGTACTTGGATACAAATCTACAATCATAGATTATTTAGTTGATGCTATTCAATTCCGGCATGCATAATTATAGAGGTTCTTAATGCTACTTATAATTTTTATGCAAAGCTAAGGTCAGTTATCGTTGATGCAAAGAGGACAAAACTAAAGAAAAAATAGTCGCTTTTAAGAAAAAAAAAATAGCCACTTTTATGTACTAAAAATACACTTCATGTGATATTCGACCCGTTTTCTTTTTAATTGTTTATTTCTTTTCAACAGTTTATTTTTTTTGTTTTGATCGTTTGATGTGCAAGTCAAGATTGTTTAGCTGGGTTGATCCAAAGTTCTTTTGTCCAAGACTGCTGGTTCCGAGTTAGGCCTGGTTAGTTCAATTCATCCATCCGGTGTCTAAGTTAAAAATAAAACATAAAAAAGTTTATAGTTTTTATTTTTATTTTCAACGGGTAGGTCTTGAGGGTGGTAGAACCCGATGGCAGAAGATGAATGTGAATGCTATAATGGTGTATTTCTTGAAAAAAAAGGGGGGGGGGGGGTGTTTAGGGTAGTGGTGTCACCAAATTGGGTAGTTTAGGGAAGTGGATGGAGCGAGGGACGTGACACTGCAGAATTTATGGAGGTTAGAGTAAGTTAGGCAAGTGACCCTTCCCCTTACACAGTGCAAAGGTCCTTCACTAATGTCAAACTGCGTAGAGTTTTATCAAAGGTCCCATCGACCATGTCCTGCTGATCTTCGCTTATTACCAGATAAATTTATTTTCTCTAATCATTTCGACATGTTTGTTACAGGCTTTTAATGTGAATTATGTTTAGAAGAAGACATTTAAATTTGCACTGTTTACGAGCATAAAGTTAGTTGTTATTGGCACGGTGAGATTTTTTAACACTTTATTTTTTTTGTTATATTACAATATATAAATTTGTTTTAAGAAGCGGGTTGAATAATGACTCAAAATGGGTTTGGATTAATATGGTCACTGTTGGTGCAGGACAAAAATGAGTCAGGTTCACATGTAAACTTTTAACCCTTTTTTTATTTTTTATAAATACTTAATAAAACTAAACTAAATTTTATGATTTTTTGTATTAGACAAGTTTGACGGATTTCCTTTTTTGTTTAGTTCTTTATTTTGACCCGTTGAGAAAAAATAACCAAAACACCAATTTTTAGGTAAATAAGTCCATGTAAAGGTCAGGAAAGTTACCATTTTACATTCTCTGATAGCTATTGTTCTCCTATGTATTTTTAGAGAATCCGTTGTTCTCAAATTTAGTTCTTTTTAGATACTATCTTTCACTCAGTGACCAGAGAATTGTTGTAAAAAATTTCATTATTAGGCAAAAATCTGAGTTTGAGGTAAACAAAGTTGTATTACTAGCTTTAGTTCCTAAAATTCGAGATGTGAGGCGATTAGCGAGAGTTTTGCGTACACGAGGCGTTGCTCTATGTACAACCCAATAAGTTTTATGTAAAATTAAAAGCCTTTTCATTAAGCAATCTGATGGTCAGTTATTGTTGATGCTAAGAGGACAAAACTAAAGAAAAAATAGTCGCTTTTAAGAAAAAAAATAGCCACTTTTATGTACTAAAATACACTTCTTGTGATATTCGACCCGTTTTCTTTTTAACTGTTTATTTCTTTTCAACTGTTTATTTTTTTGTTTTAATCGTTTGATGTGCAAGTCAAGATTGTTTAGCTGGGTTGATCCAAAGTTTATTTGTCCAAAATTGTTGGTTCCAAGTTAGGTCTGGTTAGTTCAATTCATCCATCCGGTGTCTAAGTTTAAAATAAAACAAAAAAAACTTTATAGTTTTTTTTTTATTTTTGAAACTTTTATATACCCGTTTAGTCCATTTGATAAAGAAAGATACAAAATTCGAATGATGCATCTTCAAGATACAAAATCAATTCTTGATGTTTATTTAATAGAAAATTGTTTCACTGATTTAAATTTTGCTTTTATTAATCCATGTTTACTGTTTGATTTTATTTCAGTTATGCAGGTTTCACAAACAACAGTTTAGTTGTGTTATTTCGTGGTGGTAAAGTTCAAGAACATCATACTCACTGGATTATATGTTTATTTATAAGCCTTTTGCAGTTATGTTTTGATTTCATATGGATTTCTTTCACTTTTTATTATCATCATGCCTGACACCTGTTTGCTATTTAATTTAGGTTTTCAAATTGCAATAAGTGAACAAAAACGGGAATTGGAAGATTGCTTTATGTCGGTGGTGGTGGCCGACAAGATTTTGGCTGCATCGCATAAGGTGGAAAGAGGCAAACTGATTGAAAAGGTTTTCCGGCGAAGCAACTGGCGCCCTCAGCAGGTACGACCACTGATTTGCTGAAATTGTCTGCATCTATGTTTTTTCATCTAAATCGATTGTTATAAGTCGATTTCGTTGCCTTTCTCTCTTCTGGTCCTTAATATGGTCACTGTTTGGTGCATGGCAAAAATGAGTCGGGTTCACATGTAAACTTTTAACCCTTTTTTTATTTTTCATAAATACTTAATAAAAATAAATTAAATTTTATGATTTTTTGTATTTGACCAGTTTGACCAATTTTCTTTTTTGTTTAGTTCTTTATTTTGACCCGTTGAGAAAAAAATAACCAAAACACCAATTTTTAGGTAAATAAGTCCATGTACAGGTCAGGCAAGTTACAATTTTACATTCTCTGATAGCTATTGTTCTCCTGTGTATTTTTAGAGAATCCGTTGTTCTCAAATTTAGTTCTTTTTAGATACTATCTTTCACTCAGTGACCAAAGAATTGTTGTCAAAAAATTCATTATTAGGCAAAAATATGAGTTTGAGGTAAACAAAGTTGTATTACTAGCTTTAGTTCCTAAAATTCGAGATGTGAGGCGTTAAGCGAGAGCTTTACGTACACGAGGCGTTGTTCTTTGTACAACCAAATAAGTTTTTTGTGCAATTAAAAGCCTTTTCATTAAGCAAACCATTCATGATCTCCTAATCCTTTTAATCGCTCTTACATATTAGCTTTCTACAAGCCCAATTACTTTTACACAGTTTACATGAAGCGCCCGACCTTGAGGCATTTTTTAGACTTCCTTGAGTTCCTCATACCTCCTGATGCGCTTTATAAAACCAAGACTACCGGTTTCTCTTTTCACCAAATTCTCTCTTTACACCAAATTTTCTGATCAAATTTTAACAGGTTGGAAGAACGACTCTTGGTGGTTTGTTTGCTTTGGGATACAACAATGTTCTCTGTTATAAATGGGCATCTAAAGTCTAAACCACTTTTTTAGGTCTCAATAGTTTCCTCTGCCACATAATTTGATCCACAATTTGATCTAAATGCACTTTTGCTTTAGATCTTTGTTTTTTTGTGTAGATTTAAAGCAGTCTCTATACAACCATACGATTTAGATTATCATTATAGCGATGATGTTTTTTAAATCTTTTAATTCACTATTTTATAAAAGGTTTATGTTGGTCTCTTTTCATCAGGTTGTTTCAACTGCAGATTTTATCTCACTTCATATGTCACTTATCTATGCTACTTCAAAGGTGTTTAATGATGTAACCTTTGCAAAGATGAATAAAGGAGTCCAGATTATCAATGTGGCACGGCGTGTAGTGATCGATGAAGATGCCTTAGTGAGGGACCATGATACTGGAATTATTGCACAAGGAGCGTTAGATGTGTGCATGAGCTTTACAAGGTGAACTTTCTGCAAATTACGCTAACACGACTATGGTCAGTCCCCCTTTAGGTAACTTCTATCTGAGAAGTTGGGAATCTGTGTTATGGAGCAGTGGCGGATCTAGAAAATCCGCATAGGGGTAACGTTTCAATAAAAAGGGGTAACGAAATCGAAAAAACGTTAAATTTTTCCAAAATTTACACTACCGACGGAGCGTCACCGGAGCGTCAAGGGGCAACGGAGGTTGCCCCTTCTATCACTCTAGGTCCGCCCCTGTTATGGAGTGTGGTCATGTCGGGTTCTGGAGATACTTGGGAATGGGATTTTCAGGCTGTCGGCTCAACCCTATTTTTGCTTTTGGAGTTACAGACCTTCTAAACCTTCATAACTTTCACGAGGTTCCTTTAAAAGGAAGAAGTCTATCCAGGCCATTTTGAATACAGTTTTCCGGTGGCATCTCAGGAATAGTGTTCTGTTTGATCAAGCTCAACTGTTGACCATGCAAAGTGGTTGAAGAGATTAAAGTTATGGGATACTTATGGGTCAATAACAGATCGAAGGAGTAGGCGATTAATTGGCAGAATTGGTGATAGTTTTGATGAATTTATGTAATTGTTTGTTGTTCTGTTTGTTTGACGACGGCAAACCTACAGATAGAACAACTAATGTGGTTTATGAAGAGATTTTCAACGAATTGTGATCGTTGCATATTCATGTATTTCAATTTGTTGTTGTACTCTAATATATTCCTTTGTGTTTTAACGTGTATAAAATCATGCTATTTATATCAATGATGATAGTGAAGATATTTTCTTTTACCAACCCACGAAGTTTGCGGGTTCTTAAAAAGTTTTTACATGATCCGTTTCAAGACGTGTATATATTCATAACATTTTATGTAAACGACGATGATGAAGAGATATTATCTTTAATCAACCCGTGTAATACACGGGTCCTTAAGCTAGTTGTAGTATATATATAAAACCAATATTATAGGAAGAATTGTAAGAACCATATAATTGATTGTGTATGTCACAATGGCCTTATTGAAGTTCAATAGAGTTTGTCCAAGTGCAAGCAACACTGGACACATATGGGACGATCAAATGGAACTACTTGATACATTGAATGTGTGTCTTTCCGTCCAAAGCAATTTTTGTGTTGACTCCTAAAACGATTCAAGCACTCCACTCAATTTGGAAAGATCATGTTGAGAGAGGGAAGATAGGACCAGGTGTAAGTCAAGTGTCGATTTTGTATTTTACACATACAATTTATTACGAGAATTGACATATGTCTCATAATTGATTAGGAGGTTCTCAAGCCATAATAGAATCTAGGATTACACTCTATATAACCTAATATTTTTTTTCCAGAACTAGGTGTGTGATGCAATCATTCTTAAAATCCAAATAATGGCCAAAGTTTGTAACAGGTTGTTAAAATTGGTAAGGTCACGATGAACACACAAACTCACAAATACACACACCCAGAAAGTAAAAGATAGCACACTTGTTTTTCTGCTCAATATTTCTGAATAATTAGAACTGAAACTTCACCTTACATAAATAGGGAAAATAAACTTAAACGTGCATATGCACTACTTGCAGAAAAATAGCTAACAAACCGTAAAAATAGCAAGAATAAGCCTACGTGACTGACTCATTCTCTTGACTTATTCAAGTGAAAATTAACGGTAAATAAGTTACCAACTAGACTGCCAAGTGAATGTTGACATTGACTTTCAACACCCCTTCTCAATGTCATATTCCACAATTCCCATACTTGCACTGTGCTGCTTCAGCTTCACTTTAGATAAGCTCTTTGTCAAAGAATCTGCAATTTTTTCTTTTGTACCAACAATTTCCAGGCTGATGTCACAACTTAACACTTTCTCTCTAATAAAATGATAGTGAACTTCAATGTGTTTCGTCCTAGCATGAAACACTGGATTTTGAGCCAATTTAATGGCTGAAATATTATCACACCATAGCTGCACCGGATACTCCACCTTCTGGTTTAAATTCTTTAACAATTCGACAAGCCACACACACTCTTGGGCTGCCATAGCAGCAGCCCGATACTCAGCTTCCGTCGAAGATAATGAAACAGTTGGTTGACGCTTACTACACCATGAAACAGGACTTGACCCGAACAGAAAAACATATCCAGTTGTTGATCTTCGTTCATTCACATCACCTGCATAATCGGCATCACAAAAACCAGACAGCTTAGGTTCAACTTCTTTTCTGAATTGTATACCCTTTCCTGCAGTAGCCTTAATATACTTCAGAACTTCTTTCAAAGCTACCATATGTGGTTTCCTTGGATCTTGCATAAAACGACTAAGGACCCCAACTACAAATGCAATGTCGAGGCGAGTCAACGTGAGATAAATTAAGCTACCGACCATCTTTTTATACCTTGTTGGATCATCCAACTTTTTTCCTTCTGTGGCATACAATTTAACATTCCTGTCCATAGGAATTTTTGCTGGCTTGCATGAAGCTACGTGGAACTTGTGCAACAGATAACCGGTATACTTTCTTTGATGTAAAACCATTCCATCTGTAGTGTAGTCTAATTCTAGACCCAGAAAATGTTTGAGCCTCCCAAGATCTTTCATCTTGAACCGAGTGGACAAATTAGACTTTAATAGCTCAATTTCTTCTTCAACATCCCCTGAAATGATTAGATCATCTACGTATACAAGAATAAACACAACTTTCTCACCAAGTTTCTTGACAAACAGACTAGAGTCGGCTGAAGTAAGTTGGTATCCATTTTGTTCTAAAAATTCTGCAATCTTACCATACCAAGCCCTTGGTGATTGCTTCAATCCATAAATTGCCTTCTTCAACTTGCATACATATTCCGGATGCCCTAGACTTTCAAATCCCATTGACTGAACCATATGAATAACGTGATCGAGTTCACCGTACAAGAATGCGTTATTAACGTCCATGTGCCAAAGTTTCCAGCCCTTGCAGGCTGCTAAGGCAAGAAGAATACGTACTGTTGTGATCTTGGCCACCGGACTATATGTATCTTCGTAATCTAACTCGTATTCTTGAGAGAATCCACGAGCCACCAAACGAGCCTTAAATCTGTCAACTGTTCCATCTGTTTTCTGATTTACCTTGTAGACCCACTTACACGAAACCAAATTGACATTGTGAGGTTACGTCTAGCCATTCTTGTTTCCGACTTGCTTCTTGAAAGCTTTCTGGTTCACAAAGTATGTCTTCAACTGTAGCAACATGGGAATACATGAACGCATACTTAGAGTTCAGTCTCTTTTCCCTTTGTGAACGTCTCAGCCCAGCTTCTGATTCTGATGTTTGTGACTGAACAGGTTGCTGAATAGGCTGATCGGATGGACTTTCTTCAATGGTTTCATGATTCTTAGTGTCTTCTTCCACCATTGACCATTTTACTAGAGAAGACTCCAAGACTTCAACCAGCTGTTTTGTGTCTCCTACTACCTGATTATCAGCCCCCACTAAGAGGATGTTTCATCGAATACGACATTTCGAGAAACATGTATGTTTCCGGTGTTTGGATCACAACACCTCCAACTTTTCCTCTCCGGGACGTAACCTACAAAAACACAGCGAACTGCCTTTTTCTCCATTTTATGACGGAGATGATTAGGCACAAACACATAATAAACAGAACCAAACACTCGAAAATAATGAACTGTAGGTTTGACTTTAAATAACCTTTCAAACGGTGAAACGTATTTCAAGGTTTGAGATGGATTTCGATTGATTACATAATTAGTTGTTCGCATCGCCTCAGCCCAGAATCGACTTGGAAGATTCTTGTCATGAACTAAACATCGTGTTACTTCACCAAGATGCCGATTCTTTCGCTCGGACACACCGTTTTGTTGAGGTGTGTTCGGGCATGTGAGTTGTCTCCTTATTCTCCTCTGCTTTAAATAGTTATCGAATTCATAAGAGAGGTATTCTCCACCATTATCCGATCGCAAGCAACCCACCTTATGGCCTGTTTCTCGTTCAGCCTCTGCTTCAAACAACTTGAATTTTTCGAACACTTCTACTTTGGTTTTCATGAAATACACCCAACAGTATCTTGAATAATCATCTATAAACGAGACCATATACCGCATACCTTTAATTGAAGTGTGCTTGGAAGGACCAAAGATATCAGAATGCACCAGGGCTAGAGACGACTCGGCTCAAAAATCAGATGACGAAAACGGCTGCTGTTGCGCTTTACCATATTGACATCCAGCACACACAAGACTTTTATTGACTTCGACTTTTGGTAACCCAGCAACCAAACTTTGCTCCATCATCAGTTTCAATTTGTCGTATCCAACGTGTCCTAATCGATGGAGCCACAAGTCGGCATTTTGTGTACCCTTTGTCTTCTTGACATATGCATGTTCAGGAGACAATACATACACTGTCTCATTTTTATGGCCTTTTAGAATTGGAATTAAGAGAGTCTCAAATTCCTTAAAAACCTGCACATCTTTTGGACCAAATAACACATAATTACCTTCTGAAGTTAATTGAGGAACTGACAAAAGGTTCTTCTTAACCCCAGGTACATGATACACGTCTGACAGTTTCAATTCCCGTTTACGATCTTTCGAGGGAAAATTGACATTACCAATGTGGGCAATGGAATGTCTAGAATTATCTGCTATGACTACAACCTTGCTGCCACCATACTTCACTGGATTGCTTAATTTGTATTCATCACCGGTGAGGTGATTCGAACATCCCGAATCAACGATCAACTCATCAAGTCGGTTAGGGTGTTGGTCTATAGTTGTTGCTGTGTGTGCAGTGACTCCTTCTTCTACATGAGCGGCTAGGGCATGAACATCCTATGCTTCTTCGTTTTCCACTGTTGCTGAATTCCCTTGTTCAGTTGGTGCCGATCGACAATCATTGGCCATATGGCCCTTGCGACCACACGAATTGCACCGGTATGGAAATCTCCGGCGTTGATTATTGGATTTACGGTATCCTTGACTACCAGAGGTGTCGTTCTTTTCCTTTTCAGATCCCTTCTCTATCCTCCTCTTGGACTGGGCCTCTTCATTATTGTTATTGGGCCTATTATGTTTGTAAGATGAGCCCTTATACCGATCTCTACCTTTGGGCCTGTTATTTGCATACAAGGCTTCTGCATCTGATTTCACTGTTGTATTAATAGACAGATCTGCAAATTGCTTACCTAGGTTTTCCTGGGATGCCAATAAATTCTTGAACTCTGCTAGAGTTGGCTGTGTAGGCCACCCTAGAACCGCCGCTACGAAGCTTCGGAACTCTTGTTTTAGACCGTGTATTATGATACGCTTCATTCGTGCCTCACCGATCTTGGATTCTGGATCAAGCTCTCCTATTTCTCTGCACAAAGTCTTGATCTTATGAAAATATTGGGGGATTGTTAAATCCCGTTGGGACACCGACAACAGCTCATTCTCTAGAAGTTGCAACTTTGAATCATTCTTCTTAGAGTACACGGTAACAAGTATATCCCAAGCCTCCTTTGGGGTCTTGGAGTCTCAAATATGCTCCAATATTTCATCTTCGACTGTGGTCTTCAAAACAAATAGGGCTTTATCGGCTTTCACTCTCCATTTCCTCAACACGCCATTCTGATCTTCACGTAATGGTGCTATAGTCTCCGAACCGTTCACTACCTCCCATAAATCTTGGCCTTGCAAGTATGACATCAAACATGTAGACCAAGAATTATAGTTGATGTTGCTCAATTTCTTCACACCACCAACGAGTTGGATCTGTGTCATGACGTAAGCTAGAACCGATTGGCTCTGATACCAATTGTTAAATCCCGTTGGTAAGGTCACAATGAACACACAAACCCACAAATACACACACTCAGAAAGTAAAAGATAGCACACTTGTTTTTCTGCTCAATATTTCTGAATAATTAGAACTGAAACTTCAACTTACATAAATAGGGAAAATAAACTTAAATGTGCATATGCACTACTTGCAGAAAAATAGCTAACAAACCATAAAAATAGCAAGAATAAGCCTACATGACTGACTCATTCTCTTGACTTGTTCAAGTGAAAATTAACGGTAAATAAGTTGCCAACTAGACTGCCAAGTGAATGTTGACATCAACACTGGTCTTTATTTGTTCTTTATATTGGTTCGCTTAGAATCAACATTTCTTCAATCGCTAGTTTGATTTTACCAAACAAAACTATAACTACCTAGGGAGGACGAATATCTTATTTTTAGATGTCTGTCAGTTTTAAACAACTTTTGTTTATCTCTTAGAAATATAAAAAAATGCAAGTAAATATGAAATGAAAGAGATGAAACCAGATGTATTACCTTTACTCCTACATTTTCAACCGAGAGTTTGCCTAAACTAAAATCTTCTCTTTCAGTCAGTAGAGATCATCATTACAACGTCTCACTAAGTTTTGTACACTATAAACTAAAAAGAAGGGCATTTACTAATGCGCAGATACATTGAAAACCCTTTTGTTGAAGATCTCGTAATTTTTGAATGACCCTATCATGATGGATGTACATCAAGACCTTAACATCGACCATAGCTCCTTTTTTCATATTTGTGTAGATTCTTGTTTAAATATGGAGCTGAGACATTATGGTCGGTTCAAGGTTGATCCATCTATTGACTGTGTAGATTTGTGACCTTTTGCGAAGTAATCTTTGAGCTCTTGATTAATGCACGAGTTTTGGAGACGCTTGTATGCATTTGTATTAGGCATTTGACACACTTATACCATTTTTATAATAAAAAAAAACTAATCGGGCATGAATGCCCCAACAAACACTTTAATTCTTATACATATATTGAATTAAACATTGAGAAAGTGGCCTCTCTTTTTCCCCTCGAGCCTCAAAGACCCAACCACACATTTTACCCTAAATGCGCTTATGATCTCGCTCGAACCGTATTTGTCTAATTTTTCTCATTGTTCGCAACGGTTGCTTTACCACTTCTCATTATTGTAATATATTTAGACATATAAGTTTTAGAGTTAAATGCAATTTAAGTCCCTGTGGTTTGGGCCATTTTGCCAGTTTAGTCCAAAGGTTTCATTTTTAACCTGTGGGTCCAAAAAGGTTTCACAGTTGCCATTTTAGTCCACTTGGTTAACTTCATCCATTTTTTCTGTTAACGAGAAGGCCAATTTGGTCATTTTGTATGTAATTCTGTTAACTAAAAGGGCAATTCAGCCATATAAAATGACCGAATTGGCCTTCTCGTTAACAGAAAAAATGGATGAAGTTAACCCAGTGGACTAAAATGGCAACTATGAAACCTTTTTGGACCCACAGGTTAAAAATGAAACCTTTGGACTAAACTGGCAAAATGGCCCAAACCATAAGGACTAAAATAGCATTTAACTCTAAGTTTTAATATGTATTGTCATTTTTGTTTTTAACAATAATCAAATCTTAGTGTGTGTTATACATGTTTCTCTTAGATAAAGTTAGAATAATTAATCTTGATGAAATTAGCCAAATCATGAGTTGGTCATAATCGTTGATTCATGATTTGTTGTTGTAAAAAGTTGGAAACTTGATGAGATTTGGGATTTTGGTAGTGAACACACTACCGAGCAAATCTAAGGTGAGTGCATGTTGTTTCTATAGAAGAGTGTACATCTAAGGGGGGTCGGGGCACCCCGTGGAACACAAATGATCACGCGTTGATCAACGTGAAACACCACCACTAGTCTTTCTTTCCATGCGTGGAACTGAGCATGCGTGCTAATCATCACGCGTTAAAAATCAAAATTTTGAAACGTTGATTGATGACCGTTGGAGGTTTTGACCGTTTGGGGGGAGTTTTTGTCTATGATGCAAGAGATGATAAACAGAAGTGAGGAACTATCAGCAGAGATCCGGTGACGGAGGCGGAGGAATGTGTATGAAGCAGGCGGCAAGTGGCGGTGGTGACGGTTTTAGGAATGCAGCGGTGGTGAAGAGGACTGGGATTAGCAAGATCGATTAAGTAAACCCTAGATTTATTGGTAGATGATGATGGTCGGAGAGGAAAAGGAAAAAATATATGATTTTATATATTTCTCTGTTTTAATATATAATATGGTTAAAAAATAAAATAAAAACATCATTAGTGATGGGCACACCTAGTAAAATCCATCACTAGTGATGGAATGAAGTTCAATGATGTGGCGGAACTTGATTGGATGTTGTGAGTTGTGACTGATGAAATTTTATCACTAGTGGAGCGCCCCTAATATGCATGTTAGATTGGAAAACAATCATTTTTATTTAGAATATGGAATATTTTCTAATTGGTTAAATGGAATTATAATTTATGTATGGCTCCCTTATTGGCTTATGATTAAGTATGGGTAAGTTGAGTTATGTATATTCATATTTATATGCTAAATATTGAACATGGGTCACCTAGAGGATAACACACATCCACAAGCTGTGATGACATGGTAATTAAACATAATAAAGAATTATAAGTGGCCACTTGTTGATTGTTTAATTGATTTAGGTGACTTAATGGTATCAATGATAGGCAATAATTTATGGGAAGGGGAACTTTGAAGAGTGAGGTGCTATTCATGAATCTGGTGTCTTGCCAAGAATGCAAATAGTGAACGCATTTGTGTAATATGCTAAGTTTTCGCTCTTGTACATACTAAGGAGCTAGTTGTAGCTTACCAGAAGCATTCACATCCATTCCACCATATTTTCACCCTAAATTACACTAAAAACATTACATTTTCTCTCTCCTTTTCAATTAGATAATATTTTTTATACCTTTATTATTACCTTTTCTCTCTCTTCCACACACAACCACTTTCAAAATATATTAAAAAATTATAGGGGGTGAACAGTATCCCCCCAAATATACAGATAAACAGTAACATTTTCTCTCTCCTCCACTCACAACCACTTTTTATACTTTTTATATTATAAAAACTCCTCACTCAGCATTTGATGGAATGGATGTGAATGCTCTTGATTTGTTGTGTTATCTATGAATCATATTGTTTTATACCAGGATTATAGTGCATACTAGGTGAATATACTATTGGGGAAATATTGGAAACTTTGACACTTGAGTTAATGAAAATTTTAAAAGTGTAGGAAAACCTCTTCTATGATCAATGTATGCTTATAGTGGATGATCCTAAGGCTACGGTGAGCCTACAAAGAACCCCCAAAATCTATGTTAGCCTACTGTCACGGACCAAATGTTTGAAGGTTGCAACCTTGGATTTACTGGCTAGTCCTGGACTTTATCAGAGACGAACTCAAAAGATAACCCCGTGACACTATGCAGAGTTGGTGTGGGCTTACTCTGGAAAGAGCCTTACGGAGGACCAAAACTTCAATTTTCAGAAGGGTTTTTAATGTTTTTTTTCCAAAAATGTTCTGGTTATGGATTTAATCCAAGCCCCTATATATTCATTAACAATTCTCTAATTGTTTATATATTATTGAGGGTCATAATAAAATGAAAACAAAGACCGGAAAATAGTTGTGATCAAAGTCAAAGCTCAATTGATATTTTTAGTTTGTACTTGCATAATAGCATTTATGTCATGCTTTTGATACAATGATTGTGTAATATATATTGTACATAATTATGAATCATAATACTTAACTACATCTTAATGAACGTGAAAAATATAACAAAATCAATCTTAAATCAAAGCACAACTTGGTAGGTTTTTTTATATAGTTTACTAGGTGAGAACCCCGTGTATTACACGGGCTGAATAAATGTAAATTTATATACTAAATAATAAAACAATGTATATTTAAAAACCTCGTTTATTAGACGGATTAAATAAATGTAATTTTATATATTAAATAATAAAAAAGTTATGTCTTTAAGAACCACGTATGTTGTTGTACTGATTGAATAAATATAATTTTATACCTCAAATAATAAAAAATACTAAATAATAAAAAAATTATATTTTGAAAAATCCCGTGTATTGTACGGGTTGAATAATTCTAATTTTATATACCAAATAATAAAAAAAATTATATCTTTTAAAAACCACGTGTATTATACTGGTTGAATAAATGTAATTTGGTATAGTAAATAATCAAAAAGTTATATCTTCAATAAATGTAATTTTGTATAGTAAATAATCAAAAAACTATATTTTAAAAAAACTCCGTGTATTACACGGGTTAACTTCTGAGTAATTTTAGATTTTGATTAATATTTAATGGTATATTTTCTAAATAAATTATTTAATAGTATCTATATCTTAAATAATAATATAATCTTGTATCACTCTTTTTATCATCAGTAACGTTTAAATAATCTATTATGACTCTTTTTATCATCAGTAACGTTTGTGTTTCATAATCATATTTATCAACCATTTAAAATTAAAAGGATATCTCTTTTATCTCTTTCAATTATCTATAATAGTGTTTGGATGTCCGCTCGTTGCGCCGGAATATTGTATATTTACAAAACTACTACAGATTCAACACGTCTACATCTTAAGCACAATCTATATATTAATGTAGATATGAAAACCTAACCAAACTACAAGTTAAAATGCAACAAAAGGTTATTACTCAAGTCAATCTCAAACTTCAAAAGTTATGATGATAATATTTAGTTTCTAACATGCTATGCTGAACAATAGTATATTTTTGGAGTTTTAGGTTTTTGCCACTAAAGTTTTCATCTCTCCTTTTAAAATGTTCAGTTTGTCATGCGTAGGGATGGGCATGGTATTGTTACCATACTAAGCCGGTACCAGTACCGAAAATCAGCAAAACTGGATACCGGTACCGAAATATTCGGTACAGTATCGGTAGTTTTGAAGTTAAAATTCGGTATTTTACCAGTAAAGAAAAAATTCAGTACGGAAAATTTGTTACTGGTTGGTACCTGTACCCAGTATAAAATGCTCATCCCTAGTCACGCATCTCCAAACCTGATTCTTCATTTAACTTTGAGTTAAATGCCATTTTAGTCCCTGTGGTTTGGGCCATTTTGCCAGTTTAGTCCAAAGGTTTCATTTTTAACCTGTGGGTCCAAAAAGGTTTCACAGTTGCCATTTTAGTCCACTGGGTTAACTTCATCCATTTTTTCTGTTAACGAGAAGGCCAATTCGGTCATTTTATATGGCTGAATTGCCCTTTTAGTTAACAGAATTACATACAAAATGACCAAATTGGCCTTCTCGTTAACAGAAAAAATGGATGAAGTTAACCAAGTGGACTAAAATGGCAACTGTGAAATCTTTTTGGACCCACAGGTTAAAAATGAAACATTTGGACTAAACTGGCAAAATGGCCCAAACCACAGGGACTAAAATGGCAATTAACTCTTTAACTTTTAAGGGGTTTTTATTATTAAAATATAGAAGATGGACTTTTTGTAATACTTTTCTCAATAGTAAATAACATAACAACAAATGAAGAAACTAACTGTTAATATTGTCTAGGGTTTAGAGTTTTGCAAACAAAATTTTTAACTGTTTATATTTCTAACAAATTAGTTTAAAAATACAAGTGGTTATTGGCTTTGCAAATTCATGATTAATGTGAGGGTAAATTTCTTCCCATATCTGTAAAAATAATCTCACGTTTCTTTTTATAAGTATGTTATTTTTTACATTGAAATAGATATTATTAATAATATATATAAATTAGGTAAAAGAGATTAAAGTCTTAAACTAAATAATATTTCGTAGGGGATTATCTATAATTAATTAAAAGATATTAAACTAAATGATAATTATCCATAGAGTACATGGCCTAATATGATGACAAGTGTCCCAAATATGGTTTCTTTTATTATATGTATAGATTTAATTACAAACGTTATCTAAAGATCAAAAAGACATGTGTGTTTTGTGAATGCCGTAAATGTAAAAGAGAGCACAAGATAAGATTTGTAATCTTGTAAGATAAACATACTTTCTCAAATTAAATACTTATATTCACGGACCATGATTGATTTATTATTTTGGTTTTGATCGGAGAGTTTTATTATATTTTTAAGGGATGTGATCGGGAATTATTTTACTTAAATAATACATTAAAAAGAATTCAGGGTGGGTGTCCGCCAATGGGCGGACTGCTTATATTATAAACACTATTAGTATTATTAAACATATTATTTTTCTTTTAAATCTCCCATACAAAATCCAGCTTCACTTCGCCACCAATATATGTGTCCTATTAGTATTATAATTATAAGACCATATGTAATGGGGCTTTATAAGGGCATGAAAGATTTTCATAATGCCTTTACACCATTCCTCATGGGCATTATAGGGGCATGAAGACTAGGGGCATTTCTAGAATAATGCCCAATAAGAAGGAAAAACAAGGAAAGTAATAAATGAAATGGGCATTATGAAGTTTTAACCATTACATGAAGAATTATGATTGTGATGTGGCAAAAAATGCCCCTTAAGGGGCATTAACCATTACCCATGGTCTAAATGGAATGATTAAACATACGTATATTATCTTACCAAAAATGTAATAAAAAACAAAATAGAAGGTGATCATGTTAATTAATTAACACATTGATATTAGGCTGGTGATTTGGGGGGACATGGGCCGCTGCTGTCTCCCAACACTTACACTTTACCTTCTATCCACTCATTTTGTTGAACCACTATCATTATTCTTAATTGGACGGCTATAATCCCACTATCGTTTTATTGGATTAAATGTATAGGATGATTTCATATTTTACAAAAACTTTAATTTGATATATGCGTAGAGGGTTGCAAACAAACCAAACACGAATAAGGTTTTGTCTATGTTCATTTGTTAAGGAAATAATGTGTTCATAAATTGTTCATAAACGCTTACAGAACTAGATTTTCTGTTTGTGTTCGTTCATTAAGAAAATAAATGTATTCACGAACACAAAAGAACAAATATATAGTTGGCGAAGGCGGTGGACGATAGAAATGGATAGCGGAGGAAGGAGCGCTAGAACTTTAAGTCCTAATAGAGTAATAGTGGAACAGAGTATGAATCGATGTCAATAATGAGGAATGAAAGGGAACGATGCAAAAACAAAGTGAGAATAGGGCTTCTTATTTTAATTGTCAGGGTAATAAATAAATATTACAACATGTTTAGATATAATAAATAAATGTACAAATATATTTCATGATCAATATAAACAAACAAGTGTAAATGAACCAACGTTCATGAACACATTATCGAACGTTCACGAACACAATTAAACAAACGAGATTTTGTTCGTGTTCTTTTATTTAACTAATTCAACTAAATTTCTTGTTCATGTTCGTTCATTTATTAAACGAACAAACGTAAACGAACTTCCTATCAAACGGTTCACGAATTGTTCGCTGAACATTTGATTCGTATTTACAGCCATAATGCATGGTTATAAATTTTCAGGCTTTGTTTTATTATAATACATGTGGTTAATTACCAACTCTGAGAATCTATAAAATGTTCTTATTTAAAAGTTATTTGCTTAGTTATGTTTCACTTCATTAAAACACATCGTGTTTAATTATGCAAATGAACCTTTGTGGTTTGAATTTTGATTTTGATGGGCGAGGGAGTTCATTTGGTCTGATTTGAATGGCGAAGGATAAGTGAGGTAGGTGTCACACCCCCAAAATACCACAAGCGGAAACCCCCGCAAGGTGTGTGACGTACCAGGATCTTAGCCATCAATCACATTGAACTCATAGGTATATGAAAATAAAACTTTCATTGATTACAGTAAGTGTTACAATAATTCACAGTTTACAGCGGAAGCATAAATCCTTCGTTAAGTGTTTATAAACCACATGTAAAAAGCCATTAGTCTTGTATTGTGTTTCCATGTATCTCGACCCATGACCACTCCAGCCTCCCAGATAGCAAGTTCTAGTCAAAATGCACCTAAAGACCTGCAAGGCATGTAACAACGAGTCAACAACAAAGTTGAGCGAGTTCACAGTTGGTTGTTTAGTTGTACCAGTTTGTTTTGAAAACCACAAGTTGTTTCGTAAACCACGAGTTAACCAGTTCCTTTATTTCCCAAACCATATCCATAATCAGTGGGGGCTTCCCCATGTGAACCACTAGACCGTTACCATATCGATAACTGACGAACAATAGTTGTGCCCTACGTCAATGTCTATCATCATTGACAGTTTGCCCAGATCCATTAGTACACGCCCGTCCGAACGGCACGGTGTGAGGCTTGTCAACCCTAATAGCGCTATTAACTAATGACCCGCTCGCCATTGGCCCGGCGATTAAGTCGATATAAAAATAAGGGACTTCATGATAGAGTTTTGTCTAGTAAATTAAGGTTGTTGTCCTACCCAAGGAGGACGAACGTACGTATTCTACCCAAGGAGAATACACAGGATTAAGATTGGCATCCTACCCATGGAGGATGGCCGCACATATCCTACCCAAGGAGAATATGTAGGTTCCGTTTTTAAATTCTTTAACCCATTCCCAACCACCGGGAATCCCATACCTTAGAAAGTATGTGAACTCACCTCGGTTTGCTCGGTAAGATTATTACTCGCTCACAAATAATTCAATCCAAGCCTATAGTGTTTATACATGCGTAATCAGTTGATAATCACATAGTTTGCATATAGGTCATGATCATGGATGTATACTCAAGCAATACTATCTTATAGCACTTAACAGTTGTTCTAGTTCATATCAGTTCACAGCTCACAAGTATGTTATGTAACAATATCTAACAGTTGAGTGTATTGGTTGTAAAAATCAACTTATATCATTTGAATACAGTCATAACCATCTTAATCACATAGACAGTCACTAATATTCACACAGTTGTCATGTCATACTAACCTACTGTTCATGCAAAGACCCTTCTGGCGAAACCCCCTATATGGCGAACCCCCCCCCCCCCGTTTCGTCGTGATGGGAGTGACGAAACCATATATGTTTCGTCGAGCTAGCGTGTGACGAAACTCCCTAAGTTTTGTCGGCTCCCCAGTTTCGTCGACCTAACCAGAAAATCAAACACCCACAGAAACCCTACTTCGCGATTCCAATACCTCAATTAATTAGCAACCCTAGACATGAATCTTAGATTACCAGTTCACCTTCAAGCACGTATTCATATCATCGGCCCATTAACTATACATAGCAACTGATTAACATACAATACCAACATCAAACAGGAATATGAGTAGTGGGCATAAACAATTAAAATCATAACACCAGATCTAGTCTAATGGAGTAACGACCGAACATTAACCCTAACTGTTAACCAATACACCATTTGATCATCACATAATAAGTTATCAGATTCATCACTCACATGTATCATTCAAATCATTAATCATCATAAGCCATGGAATCCTATCTAGAAATCATTAGACAGTAGTAATCAAGGTGTTCTATCATGATATCATGCAACCTAACATGATACAGAATTGAATCAATCAATTGGTGTCTACACACTAACCGGTTGTGAGATGAATCAGCAAGGATCCGAGAGAGATGATAACTGCCGTCGAGTGCCAAAGAGAGAAAGGGAGTTTAGGTTTTCAAATCGATCAATTGTGCGACATCGTGCAGCCCTACTTTGTTGCGTGCAAGGGTTGGGCCCTTACTGGGCTTCGGGGAAACTTGGACCGGCGAAACTCTATGTTTCGTCATGCTGATCATGACGAAACCCTTAGGTTTCGTCGAGTGGAGGTGTGATGAAACTCCCGATGTTTCGTCGAGTGGTTAATGACACGAATCCATGTTTCATCATTCATGAATTTAGTTTATTTACTTAGACACTCAGACAGTTCACAAGTTCATAATTTATCAACCATAAACCAAACATGAACAAATCATAGTGCACAAGTTTAAATGCAACGAATCACAAAACACAGTATGAAACAAGTAACGTATGGAGGAAAGACCTTGGAAACTCGGGTTGTCACATCATCCCCAACTTGAAAGAAATTTCGTCCTGAAATTTAGCACGTGGTTACTGAGGAAGCAAGTTATGTTGCGTTGTTTCCTGGTTTTCCTGGGGTGCCACATCATTCCCCCGTTGGTTTGCAATTTCATCCCGAAATTCCGCAGTAGCTTCAGCCTCAGTAGTGGTTGTACTGTTCTCGAACAACTGGGGATACTTGAGTTTCATTTGGTCTTCTCGTTCCCAGGTGAACTCTGGGCCACGACGGGAGTTCCAACGAACTCGAACAAGAGGTATTCTGGTATGCTTGAGAACCTTAACGTCTCGGTCTGTGGTTTCAACTGGTTCCTCGACGAATCGCAGCTGATCGTCGATTGTGAGCTCCTTCAAAGGAACTATGAGGGTCTCATCTGACAGACACTTCTTCAGATTTGACACGTGGAAAACGTTGTGAACTCCACTGAGTTCTTCAGGTAGATTCAACTTGTAAGCAACTTTGCCAATTCGCTCAGAGATTTCAAGAGGTCCGACATAACGCGGATTGAGTTTGCCTCGTTTGCCAAAACGAACCACACCCTTCCAAGGTGAGACTTTGAGTAGCACTCGATCCCCAACCTGGAACTCGAGTGGTTTCCTGCGCTTAACAGCGTAGCTTTTCTGACGGTCACGAGCTGCCGCCATTCGTTGTCGTATCTGAGCAATCTGCTCAGTTGTGTCTACCGCAAGTTCTGGACCTGTGATTTGGCTGACACCAACTTCTGCCCAGCAAAGAGGTGATCGGCATTTACATCCGTACAATGCCTCAAACGGAGCGGCCGGAATACTGGTGGGGTAGCTGTTATTATACGAAAACTCTACTAAAGGGAGGTATCTTCTCCGACCGTTGTCTAAGTCGACTTCACGTGCTCGAAGCATGTCTTCAAGAGTTTGGATGGTGCGTTCAGTCCGCCCATCCGCATGTGGATGGTATACTGTGTTCATGTCTAAACGCGAACCAAAGGATTTGTGCACTGCTTGCCACAAATCAGATGCAAATCGTGGGTTGTGATCAGAGATAATGGAGGTTGGCATCCTGTGCCCAGCACCCACTCCTTTCAGATGGATGACTGCAAGTGTAGAAAGCTTATCCGTTTCCTTAACGGCTAGAAAGTGTGCTGGTTATGTGAGACAATCAACGATCACCCAGGTGATATTGTTTCCGTTTCGAGTTGTAAGTAGACTAGTGGCCAAATCCATGGCTATCTGTTCTCATTTCCTTGCGGTTATTGCTGGTTGCTGACATTTCACCTTGACTTTCCCACAAGTCAATATGTCATTCACATACCTAACTAGGTGGGTCTTCATGCCCGATTATCAGCACAAGATTCATAGATTCTACTATCTCTCATAAAAATCCAGACGACTAGAATATCGAAGCCGGTGCGCTTTGCTCAACGCAAGTTTTCCTAAAGTTTCCGTATTAGGAGACCCACATTCGTTCTATGAGGTAATGAGTATCGTCCGACCTGTCAAAGGTTGCTTCTCCATGCTCCGCATGGGTTTAACTTGAAAATCTTCTTCCTTCAGTTCTCCAGTTTGAACAGAGCAAGTCTGATCAGGTAAGTTAGAGTCGATAGTGAGCTGCAAAGCTCGTGCATGTTCAAGTTTCATAGTTGTAATCATCCTAAAGTTTCCTCCAGTAATGCCATTAACTGAACTAGCTCTGTCGAAGTCAAGGTACATGGGAGGCCCTTGCGATCGGTCTAGGTAATGCATTTGGTACCGTCCAAGAAATGCCTCCAATTTACATCCGAGAACCACGGTTCCTACCGCAGGGTATGTGTCGTGCAGTTCTTCTTCGTAATTTCATTACGTAAGTCATCACCTTCTTATGTTGCATCGACATGTGACTGGGACTCTGATTCAAACCATCATGGTATACTACTAAATCACCCGTACTTTCAGATAAAGACGATGCTTAGTGTATTGCTGAGTTGCGATTTGAAAGCTGAAAAGACATCCCCCTGTTTGTCTTCCACAGCACCCTGCTGTGCTAAAGAGATTTAAGCTTTGGGACCTTCGAAAATCCTGTGGGTAAGCTGCGATAGTATCTAGTGAAACCAAGGAATTGCTGCATCCCTGAAGGGATCTTTGGTGTCGATCAGTTTCTATCAAGATGCATCCTAGCGAGATCCACGTGTATTCCCACTCCGTTGGTTACATGATAAAAATGCATTTTCCCAAATCTAGATGTGACATTTAACAATGCTTCACATGTATTGGCTCCTCCCACAGAAGTGCTGAAATAGGATACATATGCCACCCATGGTGTTAGTTTCTCCCGGTCATGATTCAGAACGTCGTCAACAAATACGGTCGACTCATGTGATCCCTGAAACTGCTGGTGTGTTGATCAACTCAATGATCCTGGTGTACAGAGTTGAAATGGCTGCATTGCGTTCGACATGCTGTTCAAATAGCATTCTCCTCTTGGACTTCCATCTGATGATAGTTCGTTCACTAGCCAATCCTCGAATGGAAGCTTGTTCCTCATAACTGGTCGACGGGCTGGCAATACATGGTCGAGGCAAATGGTTCTTGACTAACACCTTGCCGAGTTCTCGGTATTCGGTACTCATGTCCAATGATAAAGCTTATCTTCATGGATATAACTGGGCTTCCTAGAGCGAAAAGCTAAGTTCAACAAAACTCCTGTTCAATGGTTCCGGTGGTTGATTAGACAGCTCTTGCAATCCTCCTGGTGCAAGATGGTAGGAATACAAGTAATCAAGGCTGCTTCTGGTGTGATATCAACTGAGATTCTTTTCTACAATTGTGGAAGTAGACCGGTAAATTCTACAGGTAGAACATCAGGAGAAATCGCGGGCAGTTGGTGGATCCTCGATCCTCTTGTCCTTAATCATAACATCAGTAACAATTACTAACAAAGCAGGGAAATCCTTCTGTAGATACTCCTGGGCCTTCATTGCTGATACGATGCTAACTTTTACACCATGCTGACACTTTGGAACAGACGACGGTTCCCTGCTAAGAAGGAGGATACGTAAAATTTTCTTCTCACAGGGCATGCCTGCGCAATCCCTGGATAACCAACCCACACTAACTACCACATCGAAGCCATCAAGGATAACAGAAGAAAGGTCGATGTTGAACACTTGTCCCACAATGTCGAGTTTGCATCCTTACAAACTTATGCGGTTTCGATTGTCTTGCCATCAGACGATTCCACAACAGGTTCAAACTCTTAGGAGCATCAGGGTCAAACGGAACAGAGATGAAGCGGGTTGCTACTCATACTAGCTACCATGTTGTTAAGTCCTGGCGTCGCCCACGCCAATTCTAAATGCCCTTCCAAGAGCACTATTTCTGGTGTTGTTGTTTTCATTACAGGGATTTCAAGTATTGTCATTGTTCCTTTGGCCGTTGTCTTCTTAACTTAACCACAGCTAATCCATGTTGTAGGTACCTTTATTTCCATATTGTAGGCTAGGGTTATGAATACTTTGTTGTCGATGTGACTGCTACTCCCAACGTCGTTGTTCGAAACGAAGCCTTACGATTCTTCACCATCAAGTCCATCTTTTCACATTCTGGGCCACGTCCTAAAGCGCTACTCACCATGCAGGCAGTTACACATTCCACGTTACAGTCCATTGTCATTGCTTATGTCCCGATTGATTCGTGAGAGTTGACTCCCATGAGTCGCTGACAAGGGTTAAGGATTTGATTGAAGCCAATTTGTTGGTGCTCACTACTGGTAATCAGGGTCGTCAAAGTACTGAGGTCGGTAAAGTATCACGCTCAATCCTCCTGTCCATCGATGTTGCAGTTGTTTGAGTAATTCACAGTCTGTTACGAGAGTGTTGCAGAAGTGATCACACTTCGGGATCTAAGACGACAATACATGAGTTTCAGCAAACGAGGAGGAGTAAGAAAGGTATCGATCAATCATTCGACGCTGGGACATCCAACTCAGGGATGTTCGTGTAAGCACCTAACATTCTACAAGGTTCGCTAGGTTTTCAGATGGGTGTTCAGGTAATACTCAATAGCGTCGAGATTCGAAAGGGTACAGAGGAAATGGAAAGTTCACGTTTGAGTAGGGGACAATCACTGCTATGACCCCTATAGGTTTGTTATGTTTCACATTGATCAAATAGCGGGACGGAACCCCTTTTTCACTTGTTAAGCATCACTGGGACTCGCATGCACCCCACATTATTATTATGTGTGCACCCACAATAATATTGTGATTTGCATGCTCATCTCAGCTCCTCCTAACTCATGTCAAATGGTTCCTCCAACTCGAGTACCAAACAAAGAGCATCACAAAGCGTAAGTCATGAATGTTTAGGGAAATACCACCCTATCCGTCACATAACACATGCAAGTAATACATGAATTCATACTGTTGTGCTAAACGTGCAATCACATGCAATATCATAAGTGTTCACTAGTTATGCAGTACAATGAGTATATGAGAGACGAACCTTGCAATCTGGAGCTGAGTGTCATGGTCGTATTCACGTTGTCAGAACTGTTCGGTTATAGTCTGGTTTTACAAAAACGTTTTCCCCTTTCTAAAACCAAGTTCACTATAACCAATGGCTCTGATACCAATCTGTCACACCCCCAAAATACCACAAGCGGAAACCCCCGCGAGGTGTGTGACGTACCAGGATCTTAGCCATCAATCACATTGAACTCATAGGTATATGAAAATAAAACTTTCATTGATTACAGTAAGTGTTACAATAATTCACAGTTTACAGCGGAAGCATAAATCCTTCGTTAAGTGTTTATAAACCACATGTAAAAAGCCATTAGTCTTGTATTGTGTTTCCATGTATCTCGACCCATGACCACTCCAGCCTCCCAGATAGCAAGTTCTAGTCAAAATGCACCTAAAGACCTGCAAGGCATGTAACAACGAGTCAACAACAAAGTTGAGCGAGTTCACAGTTGGTTGTTTAGTTGTACCAGTTTGTTTTGAAAACCATAAGTTGTTTCGTAAACCACGAGTTAACCAGTTCCTTTATTTCCCAAACCATATCCATAATCAGTGGGGGCTTCCCCATGTGAACCACTAGACCGTTACCATATTGATAACTGACGAACAATAGTTGTGCCCTACGTCAATGTCTATCATCATTGACAGTTTGCCCAGATCCATTAGTACACGCCCGTCCGAACGGCACGGTGTGAGGCTTGTCAACCCTAATAGCGCTATTAACTAATGACCCGCTCGCCATTGGCCCGGCGATTAAGTCGATATAAAAATGAGGGACTTCATGATAGAGTTTTGTCTAGTAAGTTAAGGTTGTTGTCCTACCCAAGGAGGACGAACGTACGTATTCTACCCAAGGAGAATACGCAGGATTAAGATTGGTATCCTACCCATGGAGGATGGCCGTACATATCCTACCCAAGGAGAATATGTAGGTTCCGTTTTTAAATTCTTTAACCCATTCCCAACCACCGGGAATCCCATGCCTTAGAAAGTGTGTGAACTCACCTCGGTTTGCTCGGTAAGATTATTACTCGCTCACAAATAATTCAATCCAAGCCTATAGTGTTTATACATGCGTAATCAGTTGATAATCACATAGTTTGCATATAGGTCATGATCATGGATGTATACTCAAGCAATACTATCTCATAGCACTTAACAGTTGTTCTAGTTCATATCAGTTCACAGCTCACAAGTATGTTATGTAACAATATCTAACAGTTGAGTGTATTGGTTGTAAAAATAAACTTATATCATTTGAATACAGTCATAACCATCTTAATCACATAGACAGTCACTAATATTCACACAGTTGTCATGTCATACTAACCTACTGTTCATGCAAAGACCCTTCTGGCGAAACCCCCTATATGGCGAACCCCCTTGTTTCGTCATGATGGGAGTGACGAAACCATATATGTTTCGTCGAGCTAGCGTGTGACGAAACTCCCTAAGTTTCGTCGGCTCCCCAGTTTCGTCGACCTAACCAGAAAGTCAAACACCCACAGAAACCCTACTGCCGTCATGCACATCAAGAACGATCAACAATATTCCCAGCTTCGTGATTCCAATACCTCAATTAATTAGCAACCCTAGACATGAATCTTAGATTACCAGTTCACCTTCAAGCACGTATTCATATCATCGGCCCATTAACTATACATAGCAACTGATTAACATACAATACCAACATCAAACAGGAATATGAGTAGTGGGCATAAACAATTAAAATCATAACACCAGATCTAGTCTAATGGAGTAACGACCGAACATCAACCCTAACTGTTAACCAATACACCATTTGATCATCACATAATAAGTTATCAGATTCATCACTCACATGTATCATTCAAATCATTAATCATCATAAGCCATGGAATCCTATCTAGAAATCATTAGACAGTAGTAATCAAGGTGTTCTATCATGATATCATGCAACCTAACGTGATACATAATTGAATCAATCAATTGGTGTCTACACACTAACCGGTTGTGAGATGAATCAGCAAGGATCCGAGAGAGATGATAACTGTCGTCGAGTGCCAAAGAGAGAAAGGGAGTTTAGGTTTTCAAATCGATCAACTGTGCGACATCGTGCAGCCCTACTTTGTTATATACGTGCGTGCAAGGGTTGGGCCTTACTGGGCTTCGGGGAAACTTGGGCCGGCGAAACTCTATGTTTCGTCGTGCTGATCATGACGAAACCCTTAGGTTTCGTCAAGTGGAGGTGTGATGAAACTCCCGATGTTTTGTCGAGTGGTTAATGACACGAATCCATGTTTCATCATTCATGAATTTAGTTTATTTACTTAGACACTCAGACAGTTCACAAGTTCATAATTTATCAACCATAAGCCATATACCAAACATAAACAAATCATAGTGCACAAGTTTAAATGCAACGAATCACAAAACACAGTATGAAACAAGTAACGTATGGAGGAAAGACCTTGGAAACTCGGGTTGTCACATCATCCCCAACTTGAAAGAAATTTCGTCTCGAAATTTAGCACGTGGTTACTGAGGAAGCTAGTTATGTTGCATTGTTTCCTGGTTTTCCTGGGGTGCCACAGTAGGCAGTGTTGGCTGGAGATGAAGTTGGTCAGTGGAGAGGTTAGATAACCATTGAAGGTCTAATACCACTTGTTAGGTCTCAAGCGGCACAGCGGAACCAACACAAATGCACAAACGATATAAACACGCAGAAATATAATATAAACAACACAAGAATTTTACGTGATTCAATCCCAGTGGGGGACCTACGTCCTTGAGCTGCAACTAGGTTATTTCATTAAGCTCAGACCAAAGATTACAATTACTTAGGATATATATATAAAGAACAATTAGGTTAAAGAACTTATGGACCAAGAAAACTAAACCATGCTTGGCCCATGTCTTCTAATGTTAACCCCAAAAGCCCAATAAACCAAGGACTTCATCAACCTAACAATCTCCCACTTGAAGGCCTCGTAAATACTATAGCCCGCCATTTATGCAAACAATCAACCCAGTCATATGGTAACTCCAATAACCTTTAACAACATAAATCATCTAAGCCTTCAGATCCAATAACAAGCTAAAAATTAAATAATGAAAGTTCTCCAAGCCTCTAGTTCCCCAAGAACAAGCTAAGATTTCAACAACCCACCTAATTGCAACGACCCTCTCTTTACTTAATTGAAAGGCCCATTGAAGCTTCTAACAACTCCAATACAATCATCACAGACCCAGTCATGGCAAAATCAGCTAATGAGTCATCCTCAATCTGAACCGGCAACTACTTACTCAAATCGGCTCCAGAGACTCCAGAGGAAACAACACTCTCCAAAATACAACAAGTACCCATGGAGAGAATTTCTATATGGGATTTTGGTCTCAAAACCCAACGTCGCTATGTAACTATGCCAGAACACCCCTCGTGCTCACACTGTTACAAAATGCACATCCAGGTTTAAACCTCCGAATACACTCAACCTGACATGTCGTGGCTCGAGGATTCTTAGCTGCCATCGAACTCCCTTAGCTCACCCGATTTAGTGAGTCAAGACTTTACTACTCGAAAGTTGGTTCTCTTCTTCTAGCAACACAATGACCTGGATTTACCAATACTTTACTACAGTGGGTAACATGAAATGAAGCACACCTGAATCTCGAAACCAAGAGCCTCACTACCTTCCACTGAGCCCCAACGCATCTCCACAGACACATTCACAGAAACAGGATTTCACTCTCATCGGACATCGACTCTTAAAAAAATGTATGCACCTCCATGCACCGCCACCAAGTCAACTACGCCCAACTCCCACCTCCTCTGTTATTCTAACGCATGCCAAAACAACACTCCATCAGGCACATCACCACTCTAACTTCCCTAGCCAAAAACCTTCACCTAATGCCAGTACAAAGATCCTCTCAAATGTTAAACCACTGATCATCACTGAACAAGAATATCTTCACAGTTCTGGAGTAGCTAACAGGTAAATGGTTATAACAGAAGTTGGGATTTCAATGGAAAACAAGTGGTACCAAGGGTTATATGACCGTACACATGATCAGTTAATATAAACCCTAACTAAAAGATCATCCAACCGGGCAATAGTTCACATGAATTGCCACTAACCTCTTTTTTCACTTAAGTCATCACAACCACACGTAATAGGAATACTTTAAACAAAGATGAATTCTCATACTTGCTTTGACAACTCCCTCGTCATGCCACAAACCATGGTTCCATGATACTAAAAGAAACATGATGTGCTAAAAGTAATCTAATTAAACTAACTAAAATTAACCCTATATTAGACACTAAGTAATACTAACTCTCAAAAAACTAAACTACTGACAGGCAAGTGAACATATCGAAACTAGTAAAGCTAAAGTAAGTCCGAATATCAAACCCACAGGACTCCTATTGAGAACGTGAACTAGACTCGATTACTGATCTACACACTAATTTATTTGTTTTTATTGTTTGAGCTCCGGGGGGGGGGGGTACCAATCCTAATGAAAATAATTAAATGTTTACCTAAAGCAAACTTAAAACGAACTCTAACTGCAGACGAGATCAGATGATGGTAAAAGCACTACCTAGGTTAGAATCCTACACATGAATGACAAGTATTTGATTGGTAATATAACTATTGTGGAACCTGGATCTTATTATTATAAACTCAAAGGGTGATCTAAAGGATCCTCGACCCTTCTCAAGGTGTCACCTAATAGACTTCTAAAAGTTGTAAAAACTACCAGTTAACTGGATTCCCTCACGGTCTCTCCAACTCTAATGATGAAGTACCCTATAGAAAATCTACCTCACAGTGCGAAAGTCTCAATAGACTAAGAAGTGAAAGGGGTAAGTAATGGAATACTCATCAGACTCCATAAGCAAGGAATGGCAAGTAACTAGGGAAATCTTCTCTCAAAGGCTTTACTCCTAGAAGCCTAACACTCAAGACGGACTGTGTCACATCCCAACCGATGGCGGAAACATCGGAGTGAGACGAAAACGAGATTGAAAGAGACTTTATAACGATTATTTGCGACAAATATTTAATAATCAAAATTTCATTTCATTGCTAAACGGAAAAAATACATTATTTGGAAACAAAATTACAACAACTTGAACAAGAAACAAAATACAACAATAAGTACTAAATTTAAAATGGGTTTCTAGTCATCCTACTAGATTCCGTTCAACGTCTCATTATCAAGTTCTTGCAATACGTATTAAAGTACATGTAAACACATAAAGTATTGGCGAGCATACAAGTTTGAGTACTAGCATAAGTATAAACGTTATAAACAAATCCACATGGCTTGATCGTAAACTAAGACTTAGCATAACAATACTAGCATGCAACTTATAATTGTCAACCCAAAGTTTCCCACTAGCGTAATCTTGTCTTAGCAAAGACAAGACCGTTTGTTTAACTTAACATGATCTCAAGAATACAGGCAGTGTGTTAATCCTATAGCACTATACATGTTAAGGGAGGCCCGTACGAAGTTAATGACAAGTATAAAGCAAATAAGTATTCTAGCATGTATAAGTTCTAGTATCACGTATCAAGCATGTATATTGGATTGTTTGTTTGTGAGCATGTTTGCAAGTTTGTGTGTGCATTTAATAAGGAATAAATATTGCACCCATAAGTGTCAAAAGTAAAAAGGGTCATGTACATTCACGGTTTTGCAAAGCTTTCCGAATGGAATCTGGAACATCTACTAGCATGCAGATGTAAAACACCATGCATGCAGGTTTAAAACACCATGTACAATAACCATACTATGAACATTATATTAAGAACACATTCTGGAAATGGAGGTAGTGTCTTTAATAGTGCTATATACTTATTGAATGGTGTTATATACGTATTGAATGATGTTATATAATTATTGAATGGTGTTATATACTTATTGAATGGTGTTATATAATTATTAAATGGTGTTATATATGTGCTGAATGGTGATTTTGCAGTGTTATTCGTAGTGTTTTTATAGAGATCTTTAAAATGGTGTTATATACAGTGTTGTAAAAGTCGCTAGGCAGTCCCTAGTCGGCCGACTGGGGAGTTGGGAGTAATCGGAGTACTCAGAGAGTATGCGGACATGGTAACTATAAAGAAAATTAATTGTTATATATTATATATATGTTAAAATAAGCATAATTCATGCCAACTGAGTATAATTTAAAATGAAACATGTTTAAAGTTCAAATATTTTGAATACAAGTCCGACTAGTCCGAGTACAAGGTCGAGTAGTCCGAGTACAAGGCCGAGTAGGCCGATGTTGACCGATTTTGACTAATTAAAAGTCAACAAACCACATTGACCGCCTAGACCGACTAGGCCGACTCTTTCTGACTATGTCCGACTAGGCCGACTAGACGCCGAGTTTGACCGAGTTTGACCGAGGCCGACTAATTGAGTCCGCCTAGGAGGAAGTCGCCTCGGAGGGGTTCCGAGGACCGAGTACTCGGCCTTGGAATCCGACTTTTACAACACTGGTTATATACTTATTGAATGGTGTTATATACTTACTGAATGGTGTTATATAATTATTAAATGGTGTTATATACGTGCTGAATGGTGGTTGCAGTGTTATTCGTAGTGTTTTTATAGAGATCTTTTAAAAAAAATCATGTTCCTATAAATAAGGTGGCAGTTATGGAAGGTTTTGAATTAATTGAATCAATGATAAAATTATTTGTTTATACTTTTGAATTAATTTAGATTGAGAACACATGTCATCTCCACAATATTTCTCACACTTCTCACACTTTTAACCTTTTTACAATAACCTTACCCTATATATATATATATATAGGGGAAGGTTCATTGGGGAACACTAAAAAAGTGGGGAACAGCGGGGAACCGACTCAAACGAACTCCGATTGGACTCATTCCAGCGGCGTTGGAACCGGCTCGTCGAACCCTAACTAAGATCTCTTAACCCTAAACCCTAAATCCTAACTCCTAAACTCTAAACCCTAAAGCTAAAAAATAAGGCTAAAACCTAAGCTAAACCGTAAAATCTAAACTATAAACCCTAAAAGCTAAACCCTAAAGGCTAAACCTAAAGCTAAACCCTAAAGGCTAAACCTAAAGCTAAACCCTATAGCTAAACCCTAAAGCTAAACCCTAAACCCTAAAGCTAAACTCTAAACCCTAAAGCTAAACCCTAAGGCTAAACCCTAAAACTAAACCCTAAAAGCCAAACCCTAATATATTTAGGGTTTAGGGGTTATGATTTAGGGTTTAGGGTTAAGAGATCCTAGTTAGGGTTCGACGAGACGGTTCCAACGCAGCTGGAATGAGTCCAATCAGAGTTCGTTTGAGTTGGTTCCCCACTGTTCCCCATTTTTTTAGTGTTCCCCAATGAACCTCACACTATATATATATATATATATATATATATATATATATATATAGGGTCAGGATTTAGAGAAAATGGTGGAAAGTGTGAGAACGGTTATGGATCGTCCGATCAAAACAATCTATGGACTAGATTGGCGCGGTGGCGTTTTCGTAAATAACATCAATTTTATTACGTGGACGTGCTTCATTAAGGGTAAAAAAGTCTTTTGACTTCTCTACACAAAACGTCATCTCGTGAAATAAAACGCCATTAAAATTACCGCCTTTACCTGCAATAGCACATACCATCCTAATCTAAAAACGCCATTAGATATAAAACGCCATTAGATATAAAACGCCAAACTTAAATTATAATAAAATCCCGCCTAAAAAAACCCGCCAAAAAACATCCTATATATACAACATCTCATACCTTCCATTAAAAACACACAAAACCCCAAACGCCATATTTAATATATACAATTCGTCTTAAAAATGCCAAAAAACCCAAACATCAAATATCCTCTAAACCAAAACGTTTATTTGAAATTCAGTTTGGTTGTCGGTAAGGTTTCGCTCAATGTAATGGACAAAATCCTTAAGTGAGGATATTGTCCATTTCACTGAGTAAAATCTTATTGACTTTATCCTTAACTTTCATCCAATTTATAACGCCAAAACATACAAAAACATTATTGAGGTTTGTTCTCAATAAAGTTTAGCTGTATGGGGTGGACAACATTGTCAGACATCTTTCTTAACTGAGGATTAACAATGTTGTCCATCTCATCCAACAAAACATTAATGATTTTAGCATGGTCAAATTTAGAGGTTTAAGGTACTTTTATTTAGTGGCGTTCTTTTTCTCGGTAAAATGCCAAAATGTTAAAAAATCAAACATCGTTCCTTGGAAATTCAAGATTGTTAGTTGAAGGGTGTAACTTAATAACATTTTGCTGCATGAGATGGACTAATCTTCAAGAAAAATAGGCTGATTTCAGACTTTGTGCTTCCACACAGCAACAAAAAAGCTACTTCAAAAACAAAAAATCAAAATAAATCATACGAAAGTCGAAACAGCCAGTGAAGATGCTTCAAAAAAAGAAGAAAGAGACTGGTGACAGTGAAGATTTAGAAGATCAATTGTTTATATTTTTTTTTAATTTTATTTTTCAGTTGATTGTTATATAATAACAATGCCATATAGACAGCCAAATGATTGTTAAAACGCTATCATGCCATAAAACGCCCCAAAAACTTCCAAACTATAATAAAATTAATTTTGACAAGTATTATAAAAAACCCAAAATAAAAAAAAAATAAAAACCAAACTTGAAAAGGTAACTAAAAACAGTAACTACAACACAGTAAAACTGGAGAGATGGGAAATTTATTATATTAGAATCTAAAACGCCAAACTTGAAAGATGAGACGTGTTACAGACTTCAGAGATAAAGTTTATCAAGAACAGTAATTACAAACAGTAACTGAAACGACAAATACTTTATTATAATAATGCACCGCCTAACCTACGCGCCAAAAGACATCCTATAAAATGATACATCTCAGCAACTTCCATTTGATCAAACCAAAAAAGCAAACGCCAATACTACTAAATACCACCCACTGTAAAACGCCAAAAAAATAAAAAAAATCAAAGATGGCTAATATGCTTTCTTGGATATTCAGTATTGTTCTTCGTGAAGTTTCACTGAATGGATTGTTAGGTGAGGGGAGTAACTCAGTAAGATTTTGCTGAATGAGATGGACAAATCTTCAAGAAAAAGATACTAATAATAGTCATATGTCATTTTGTGTTCTTTGTTCTTGAAGAAGGCTTGGATGAGGAGAAGAGATCAATGACACTGAAGAGTGGGATGATTGTAAAGATGAAGATCAAGTTGAAGAACAAAGCGAAAAACCCACCCACACGTCATAGATCCATGTCCCCAAACATCCACAAAAGCCACTTCAACAGACGAGCAGACAAAATAATCAAACCGATGGGTTTGTTAAGTTTTAAATAAAACGCCATATATTTGGTGACAGTTCTTGTAGTATTAAAAAAGAGAGAGAGACTGATGACAGTGAAGATTGTGAATAGAGATCCGATTAGGATTTTTAATTTATTTTTTTCACTTCTATTTTTTTCCCTGTGGTTGTAATATAATTTTCCGATTGTAAAACGCCAAGAAAACAAACGCCAAAATGTTATAAAAAAATGATAGAACAATGAGCCATCTTGTCTAAAACGCCTTTGAATCTAAGAACAAACAATGGGGCGTCATCCTAAAAAGTCCTGGTCATACTTAGTATGGATGAAGCCATTCAGAGAGATATTCTGACCCCTTGGGTTTCCAATGGCATACATTTGAAAAACGCCATAAACGCAAAAATGTTAATACAATGAAACCATTAAAACGCCATATAATTATTGAATCTGGTTAACGCCAAAAAATCTTAAACCCAAAAAATAAATCAATATTGTGAAAAGCGGAATTGGAAAAAGCGAAAGATAAAATGACAAAAAAACCCATATGCCCTAATTATATCGCGCTCCACGTGTTGGGCCAGGATACATTCTCACAGTTCTCACACTTTTGGGCATTTTCTCCTGATCCCGTACCTATATATATATATATATATAGGGTAAGGTTCATGCAAGAACTACCTTTATTGCGAGAACCGATGTGAACACAACCAAAAATACATAAAAAAACCTAAACCCCCCAACCCCCCAAGCTAAATGCTAAAAACTAAACCCCCTCCCAAAAAACGTAAAAAAACCTACCCTCCCCCCCCAAGCTAAAATGCTAAAAACTAAACTCTCAAAAAACCTTAAAAAAGGAAAAAAACACACAATTTTTTAAATATTTTTTACATTAAAATCGCTACTTTTAATAGAAGAAAAAAAACATTAAAAAAATTAAAAAAAAGAAGCTTTTTTTTTGCTACTAAAATTAGCAATTTTTTATACAAATTTTTTTATTTTTTTTGTGTGTTTTTTAGCTATTTTTAGGTATTTTTGGTTGTGTTCACATTAGTTCTCGCAATAAAGGGTGGTTTCTAACGGATCCTTCTCAAGGTTCATTTGAGAACCACCCTTATTGCGATAACCACGAGAACCAATGTGAACACAAAAAATACCTAAAAAGATCCAAAAAAACCCACAAAATTTTTTTTTTTAATATTTTTCCAATAAAAATCGTTATATTTTGTTACAAAAAAAAAAAACGTTTTTTTTTTTCGAGTAACAGTTATGGATGCACATGTGCATATGTATCATGTCTTTGACAAATTTCATAATATATTACCAGTAGTAGAAAAATGCACTTTCATTAACACTACCATATGTAATACACTACTTTTTACATTTTCAATATTAGAAATGCACATGTGCATCTATATGTATCAACATGAAATAAGGTGTTTTGGTGCAAAAAGTTTGTGATTTTAAATGATGAAGTACGCCCATATACATGTGTTTTGGTTAGTTATATCTTGCGGTTGATGGTTTGATTATATTTGTCACTTTATGATGTAATATGTTGTTTGGATGATATACATGGTGTTGATGTACATATAATAAAGTGAAATATTGGTAATAATATTGTATTATGGATGGTAAAAAGCAATCGCATTGTATTACGGATGGTAGGAGGTAATGGTAGTGTGGTATAGATAGTATGATAGATGAAAGGGAATGTGTATTCAAGGTGGTGTACTAAAACACGTTATAACATGTTCATATATATAGATGCACATGTTCATTTCTAGTGTTGTTAATGTTATAAGTTATAACAAGTTCATAATATAGATGCACATGTACATTTTTATTATTGTTAGTGTAAAAAGTAGTGTATTATGAATGGTAGTGTAAATGAAAGTGCAATTATCAGTGTATTATGAATGGTAGTGTAAATGAAAGTGTAATTATCTGATATTTGTAATGAATTACGGAATTTGTCAAATAAATGATACAAATGAACATGTGCATGGAAAACTGTTACTCGAATTTTTTTTTGATTTTTTTTATTATTGACGAAATATAGCGATTTTTCAAAAAAAAAATAGTAAAAAAAATTGTATGTTTTTTTAGATTTTTTAGGTATTTTTTTGTTGTGTTCACATTGGTTCTCGCAATAAATGGTGATTACTAACTGATACTTCTCGTATATATCAATTAATAACTATTACGTTAATTTAATAGGATAAAATTGGGTGTAAATGGTCACTACTTTCATCATTGCTAAAATAGTAAAAGTTTATTACATTGAAGTTTTTTTAGCGCTTTTAATCTTTTGGACTAAAATAATACGTAGACTCGTACTTAGTCCTAAAGGTCTACTGCACTGAAATTTAATAATCCTTTATAAACCATATATGTCATTATATTTTAACATACAAATGATTTGATTATCATCGCGTTTAATATGAAAAAGCAAAAACATTTATACATATACGGTACGAGTCAGTTAAAACATGAGAAAGAAAGAGACGTGATTACACGGTTACATACTGTCCATGTAATTTAGTTCTATATTTGAACTTCCATCGTCTTATAACAAAAAAAAGTGATACGAAATTTATTTTAACTTTGTTACCGATAAAAAGGTTTATAGCCTACAAATTGTTCTAATAGACAATCAAATGATATTTATATTACAACCAAGAGAAGAAAAACATACTTTAGTTTGGCTCCCACTATTCTCACACCCCTATAGGAGAATCTTGAACAAAAAAAATGTTAGAGCATGTTTTTTATATCTCCATCGATACGGGCCGTATAGGAGAATCTTGCACAAAAAATGTCAGAGAATGTTTTTTTGTCTCCATGTATACGAGCCGTATAACACTATACGAAACGTATACAATGTTATATGACCCAAACTTCATATAATGTATACGACCCATATAATATTATACGGCTTGTATAGAATGTTATACGACCTAATTTTTTTTTCCATCTACACGAGCCGTATAACATACGACCCAATATTTATCATGTCAGATTATTTTATACGGTCCGTGTAACCCTATACGACCCGTATAGAGAGCGTGAAAATAAGATTTTGAAGTGTGGCTTTATTTAACCACCTTTATTTTTTTATATGTATGTGTATAAGGGGACCCGGGGTTGTTCCTTTTTTGCACGTGATATACTTCTTCCACGTGTGAATTTTACAAACAAACCACCGCCACTCAAACAAATTAACGCGTGATACATGGATTCCGTTATTTTTTTCACGCGTGATGGAAGGAAGGATGTGAGAGGGTGTGAGAGTTTATTGTTGAGTGTTGTGAGTGATGACAATTTCCACTAAAAAAGGTTGTGAGTGATGAAATAATGGTTGATGACATGGCGAAACTTGATTGGATGTTGTGAGTGATGAGTGATCACCACCCCCTCCCCTAAGTGTGAAAACATAATCTACGTTGCACAATTGTTCATAATGCCTTTTGTTGGACACACAAAAGCACAACAGTAGCATTCGGTAGGATCCAAAAACAAGGGTGAAGTGACCCAAAAAAGTCAAATCTGAAATCTCAATTCCCGGATTCTCGATGGCCATAGGATTTTCTTCCATAATATCGAGTATAGTTGCTCTAACTGTCCGCCATGAACCCGACATTGATGGATGTTACTAGTATTATCTTTATGTAGAATAGTAGAATCACCATTTGTTGCTTGCATCACTACAAGCTAAAATTGCAATATCAGATTAATGATGTTTTATTACATGCATTTTGGTTCCTAAGTTAAAAGTTTCTGATGTTTAAATAGATTGAAATTAGCTATGGGTGTATTGATTTTGTTTGCCTGTTGTGAAACTTGAAAGTTTTGATCGTTTTCTACTTCGAATTATTTAAATAGTTCTTGCTTAGAACTTACTCGAATAATCATTGAGCCGCGAAGAGATGGCTCATTTAATATTTGAGCCGAGCTCAAGCCAATGTGAGCTAGCTCGAATTATTTTAATCATAATCTAGTTTTACCTTTTCTCTTCTATTTATTCTAATGCTCATTGCCGATTATTCCTAAAAGTGTGACATCTCCTAGATGGCTAGACCATTTTCATGTTTAATTTCTAAAAGTGGTCCATTTCCGATTCTGTTCCATCTCAAACCTTGTTCTTTCTCGACTATTCCACCCATCTCCATCCCATTCCACTCATATCTATGCCGGGTAGGGTAACAAGTTTGTTCCTTAATATTTCTATGTCGTCATCTATCATCTTAGTTCATGTTTCTTTTTCTCATCTTCAATATCGACATGTAGACTGTGAATATATTTTTATGTCTTTGATGAGCTAGCTTGGTTTGGTTTGTAAATGAGACAAATTCGAGCTTATGTTTTAAGCTCCGTAGAAAATTTTGAGCAAGCCGAGCCGAGCCAAACTAGAGCTGACCCTAACTCGGCATAATTCGACTCATGAATAACCCTATTCCTCCTATAGATTTTTACTAACATTGAAGTTAGATGTATTTGTAGCAACATTGGCTTTCATGTTGTAGGGAGTTTACGAGACCTTACCATTGGACTCAACAATGGACTTTGTTTGGAAATGATATAATTTCCTTTTTTACCTAGCGAATGTTTTATCAAAGGTTTATATATAGATGCTCCTCTTTTGAAGTTAGTTTTCAAGGTCTGTACACAGTTTAGTCTCAAATGGGAATTTTTAACCCGTTTCGTCATCTTACAAAAGGATATAACTCTCACTATATTTACATTTATGAGGCCCATAAGTAGTGAACAAAAGCGTCTCTAGGGGACATACCATTTAACCAAATGTCATAGAAGGTTTGTCCAAAATCCTGGCTCTTCAACCTGAATTTAATCATTTGGAGTCCTAGTTTGAGCTCAACGTTTTTCCACAATATTAACAGTATGATTTTTTTTTTTTTGTAGGGTGTAAAAACACATGGACTTTTTATTTGAGTAATTTACGCATTTATTTAACTCAAATTGATATTATGGATTCAGTTTTACCCAAAAACATAAATAAATAAATAAACTTACCGAATTAGGGATTCCTCAAGAATATTCATTATCATTTCTGCTGCCGTCTTCGTTAATAATTAACTATAAAGCCCAAAATAGAGCCCATTTATACAGGCCCAAAAGCAATGCCTTTTGTAAAGTCCCAATCTGGGCTCAAAAGTAACAAAAGCCAACTTTTAGTTTAATAAACCTAGATTTTAAATAAATTGTCAAATCGTTCCTAAAGTTTGGGCATTTTTGCCAGTTTCATTCAAAACAACTTTTTGTACCATATTGCCCTTCACCTTTGAGATTTTTTGTCATTTTCATTCAAATGTCTAATTTAGGTTATTTTTTTGGCAGATTTATGGATGAAAATGGCAAGAAATCCCATACCTCAGGGACAATTTTGACAAAAAAAGTTAGACGCAGGGCCGGCCCAATGTTGTTGAATAAAAGCAGACATAAGACTTAATAAAACAAAGACTGCACATAATTGATAAAAGCACACACCATTGTTGTTACATAGATGTTATAACTTATAACTTAACAGAAGAAATTGACGAAATCAAACTTAACATAACATTAGTCCCATAAAGCTTAAGAGAACAAGGATTACACAATGAATAATTAATTTCAGAACAATAAGGGGATGTGAGTCAGTGCTAGGCGACTAAGTCCAGGATGCGAGGTTTGAAATCTTTTGAGTTTGTTAAAGAGGGTTAGGAAAAAAGCAATTAAACATACGTAGAACTCAGATGGAGTGAGAAATAAGAAATTAGATTGGACAATGCATGAGCTGTTAACTTAATTATCCATTTTACTTCACTTATTTAATGGTTAAGCACAAATTTTATTTTAATTAAGTAATACACACAACTAAATACATTTACTTTAACATAGTTTAAAGTTAAAACAATATTAAAACTTGCAGTCCGGTCTAGTTTTATACGGTCGGTATTGATATAAACCGTAAACGAAACCGTTCGTTACGGTTTGAAATGTTTTAAACCGACCGATCGAAAGTTAAAAAAAACGACTGTGAAACCAAACCGTTGACCCTGGTTTCACAGTTTTAAACCGAACCGTGAGGCTCATTGGTAAACTCTTAAATAATTTTTTTATTTTGCAAAAAGGCCTCCACTTCGTAGTTCGCTTAGGGTCTCCAAAAACGTAGGAACGGCCCTGGTTAGACGTTCTGATGAAAATGACAGATTAGCCCAAAAGTGAAGGGCAATGCAGTACAAAAAAAGTTGTTTTAAATGAAATTGACAAACGTGATTAAACCTAGAGATGATTTTGGTAATTTACGTTTTATTAAAGTTAATTGGACTTTTAATTTTTTTTATGTGGGCCCAAAGTCTCTGATCCAAAAAAAAAAAACTATAATCCAATAAAACCTGCAGAATACCGAAATCCCCAAACGCCGGCTGTTAACCTCCTGCGAATTTGCTGGTCAAAATCAAAGACGAGCTGCTCTGATCGCAGACTCAGTTCTTCGAGAGCAGGTAAGTTTCGTGATTTCCCGCTCTGATACCAATTCAAGACGAACAGAATATCAAATCGGAAACTGCAAACACACCCAAACGTTTAGTATTATTATTCAAAACTTGAATTACAATCACTAATACCCAAAGCAAAGCAAAGCATGGTATTTATAAACCTAAACACGTTTAGATATTTGGTTCTTGCCTTGCTCGCAAAGGAATCTTTTTTTATTCGAAATTCCCTAGTGCCAAAATTGTTGTCTGAAACGATTCAAGCATGTTCGAAATTATGAAAAGTTTTAGCTTGAAATTGCATAGAAAATCCTGTGAATCATAGGTTCAGTTCTTTTTTGTTTACTGCTTTGCTATCGTTTTTAATTGTCATCAAATTAAGTCTCAGCCAGCCTACTTAACATTTAAAGTATATGTGATTTGAAGAACACAATGATAGTATTCTGTTCATGTTCATTTTACTGTGTATCTAGAATTCTTTGGATTTTTTTCCGGAGATTTTAAAAGGCGAAAGACATAATTTCAAATCAAATCTTGTGTTGACTGTATGTTGGCATGTTGCTTGAGTAATAATAATCAATTTAGGCCTGGCAATTTCTACCCAAATACCTAAATTTGGGTTAATTTGGACTTTAATTTTAAGCTGCCGGGTTATTTTGGGTTGATTAAAATTATTAATGGGTCAAAAGAGAATGGGTCAGGATGGGCCATTAAGAAAAAGAGAATGGGTCAGGATGGATGGATCATTATCTTTTTTACCCTAACAACTCATCTACGCTCTCATCTTTTCTACTCTACCAGTACGCTCTCAATTTCTACCCTTAAATCAACCTATTAGACAATCTATTCTACACTTCTTGATCGATTGAAAGGTATGAATTTCACTTTTTGTTGATTTATTTTCTGTATGCATTCTAAACTTCTTCTTAATTGTTCAATTTCAAATACACATCGAAACCATAGTTAGGAATCCGTGAATATTCATGACGATTTAGATGTCGTTTGAGTTGTATGTTGTCTTGTTTGATAGATTCACATCGGGATTTTGTAGTTTTGTACTACCCGAGTTGTTGGATACTTAGATTCTTGTTTTGGTATGATTGATTGAGGTTAATGTGGTTGTTGCTTTAAGCAAGTTTCTACATGTTCTGGCCTCTAATTTGCTTTAACTTTTGTTGATGGTTGAAAATGGAGTTACTGTTCGAGTGTTGGTTTGACCCTAGTATGATGGGATCACATTAGGATCCTAAATTTGGTTTCTTTTTCGCTTTGTTGCTGACTGTCGTGTGGATTTGTTAGTTTGTCTTGCTTTGTTTTATTGTGGGGTTTTAGCTTACAAATTGTATTTGGGTTGTGTTGGTTAGTATGATGGGATCACATTAGGATCCTAAATCTTTGACATATGATTTTATTGCTGATTTCCAATGTGACAGCTGAGTCTGATGTACCCATCTCCTACAAACACATTATCGCTCTGGGTCCTCTATTGGTTACCTGACCGACCCAATTAAAACACTAGGTCCAGGCCTGGTCAGTACCAAGTGCTTGTCCGTACCTAGAAGCGAACAACCAAGCACCTCTGACCATCTTCGTGACACCCAACCACCACTGATTAACACCGTAACCACTGATACGAGTCCGTGAGTTTTCTGAATCGCATATCTCAACCTCTCTGTTCATATGTCAACTCGTTACCCGTGCCTAAATGAAGCAGAACCACCACCTACAAGCACCACGACACCCACTCCAAGCAAAGCACTATACGCCAGTAGGGGGGGGGGGGGGGTATTTGCACGGACCTCCCATCCGCCGGAGTATTACAACTTCGCAGCTTACCACGCCTCAAGGTTGCATGGCGGTGAATACCCAACCGAGCCGAGCCTTGGGGGTATTATGCCTGATCCAAGACTCGAACCCGGGACCTCAGGTCTGAGGGAGGGTGAGGCTGGCCAACTGGGCTACCCCAGATGGTTACACTATACGCCAGTAGCGCTACACATCCATAAGTTTTTGTACAAAACTAAAGTTAGCCAAGTATTCATCAAGATTTCTCAAGTATCAGCAAATGCCAATAACTTAACTGGTACATGACATATATACAACTGCTCATGAAACAATTTTTTGAGACAACAATGAAACAACCTGTTTTATTATTCTGCATACTAATCTGCTTATATCTTTAACTGTTCAAATGTATTAAGCTGAGATCGAAGGTACATCATAACATCAGTTGTGTTATGCAGGAAGAGTGCAGATCGTTTTTTTAATTTTTTTTCCTTTTTTTTTTAATTTTTTTTTTCGCTTTTTAATTTTTTTTAATTTTTTATAATTTTTTTAATTTTTTATAATTTTTTTCAGTTTTTATTATTATTGATTTATTCTCAACCCATCCTGACCCAAACCCATCCTGACCTGAACTCATCTTGACCCAAACCCATCCTGACCTTCTTCTTTCTTTTACCCATCTTGACCCAAACTCATTCTAACCCAAACGGCCAAACCCATCCTGACCCAACAACCAATCCAATCCAACCCATTCATTTTGCCACCTCTAAGTAATATATTTTAGTGTTCAAACTATTTGACGACAACAGTATTTACTTTAAACCGAAGAATCCGAAAGAACAGTGTATTCAATTCATATGCATCTGATATTCTCTTCTATGTTTTATTTTAATTATTGGTAATTAATTGTTGTGGAAAGTTTTTCAAATAGTTAAACAAAAACAATCCCTTTTGATTTCTTGATTATCTGATTCATTTATCGTCACGTTATTTGATTGCGACTCGAATTCATTTTGGTGTGAAAACTAATAAATTGGTTCACTTACCCCATTTATAATTTTTATCTTCCATTAAGTTTACAGTCGCCATTTGAACGCATATTTATGAGTGTGCTTCATGTTTCCCATTAAACTTTTAACCTAATTACTGTAGATTGGTGATGGATGAGAAAGAAACTAGTGATGATGAAATGAATATGGACGATCTTCACAGCAATCAGAAAGAGACCGTTGAATTAGCCTCTGCAACAGAGGATACGGATAAATACATAGAGAATCAAACTGACGACGATAGTAGTGCTGAAGAAGAAGAAGAATCTGATGATGAGGAAGAAGATGATACAGAAGAAACTTATTCATTAACATCTGAAGGAGATATAAATCCATTGGCTCTCACAGAGTTTGATCCTTATCAGCATTCGGAACACATGGAGTATGAAGCTTTGGCTGATAAAAAGCGTAAAGCAATTCTCGATTATGATGATGAAGGGTAGTGATCATCATCTTCTCGTTTACAGTTTGTTAGATTTTTTTTTTTAATTTTTTTATAAAGACGTTTTAACTTAAAAGTTTGTGGGCCAGAATGCCACTAGGAAAGAAGTTGAGACTAGAAGATTATTCTCCAGCAGAACTTGATGAGTTGATGGCGGAACTGATGGGAAGGAAAAGAAAGTCAAAGAAGGTATCACATTTTCTGACAGTTATTTTCAAGCTTGTTTTCTATTATCTTTCTATATGGAATAAATGCTGTAAGAAGGTATCACATTTTCTAAAGTTGTAAATTATGGCAGATTAAGAAAAGAGGCAGGAGGAAAGGATCAAAGAAGAAAATGAATCCAGAGATTACACGAAAATTAGGTGATGCTACACAATACTTCGCATATGGGCGATACGAAGAGGTATTATCATAAGCTTTATCTTTAATGCATTAAATGATTGAACATAGTTTTATCATGAGTTATGTTTATATTTCCTGTTCTTGTTGGTAATGTTTTTCTTTGAACTTTAGGCCATACCTCTATTAAAACAAATCATTCGGCTTGTACCGAATCTGCACGAGCCTTACCATACACTTGGCCTTATATACAAAGCTATGGGAGATAAAAAGAACGCTCTAAATTATTATGATTTAGCTGCACGTTTGACCCCGAAGGATGTATCTCTCTGGAAGCTTTGTTCAACATGGGCTATGTGAGTTTTATTTCATTTGACCGTAGCATACTTATTGCATAGAAGATAGCAAAATTATAGTTTTATTGAATTGTATGTATCTGAATGATGCAGGGAACTAGGGTTCTTTGGTCAAGCCTGTTATTATCTTGATAAAGCTATTAAAGCAGATCCTGAAGATACGGATCTTAGACATTTTCGGGCCTCGTTTTTGCTTGATCTTGGACTACATCAAAAGGCTGCTGAATCGTATCACCAAATCTGGCAACTTCATCCTAAGAATCTTGAAGCACTCAAGAAAGCAGCAACGGTTTGGGAATATTTACTTACTTCTGTTTAATAGAAGCAATCTTGTACCAAAAATGATTTTTTTTTAACTTTTTGGTTGTTCCAGTTGTACCAAAAATGTGGTCAGCTAGAACGCAGTATCAGCATTCTCGAAGATTATACGAAAAAGAACTTGAACAATTCCGATGTGGATGTGGTTCGTTTATTGGCGTCACTTCTTATGTCTGAAAGTGCACATGAAAAAGCTCTTCAATATATCCAGGACGCTTTTAAAGAATTACCAGTTGACCTGTTGGTAAAAGCGGGAATATGCCATGTTCATCTTGGAAACTTGGAAACAGCGGAGGTTTTCTTTTGTTACGTTTTTATATGATTTTTATTATTAAATCAACTGAAGTATCTATAAATGCCTATTTTCAATTGACCTGTAGGAATTCTTCGGGGTGCTCACACGAAAGAACGTAAATGATTGTGGCGACTTAGTTGTTGAAGTTGCAGACTCGTTAATGAGTGTTAAGAATCATGAATCTGCGTTGAAGTACTACCTGATGTTAGAAGGGAGTGCTGGTAGCAAGAAAGTAAGCGTATAGCTCGTTTAACATAACGTTGTATTTTCCATTGCATTTATTCCGTCTCATTGTTTTTACCTGTTAATTTGTCTAAAGGGCCTCTTAAATTTGAATATCGGGCGTTGTTACCAATTCCTAAATGCAAGAACACAAGCAATTCACTACCTGTACAAAGGTATGGTTGCATGGAAACTAAATTCAACTGCAATAAAGTCAACCTATTCACATTTTAAAGCATCGTGCAATGTATGTAAGTACTTAACATACGGAAACAGAAAATTTATTTATTTCTTTTTTTTTTTTGACAGCCTTAGAAGAACTTGAAGACGACATTGATGCTAGGTTAGATCTAGCGTCATTACTGTTAGAAGAAGATAAAGAAGATGAAGCGATTTCTGTACTTTCTCCTCCATCTGATTCAGGTTGACCAGATTTTGCATATAAAAATTATATTTTGAGTAAAGTGCAATTTGCATCCTTGTGGTTTAGGGGCGGCATCAACTTGTGTCCTCCGATGAAAACTTTGGAAACCTGTGTCCATGTGTTATGAAAAGCGCTACACTTGAGTCCCTGGAGCTAACGGTGTTAGTTGCAAGTGTGAAAAACTAACATCGTTAGCTCCAGGGAAAGTGTAGCGCTTTTCCAACCACAGGGATGCAGGTTTCCGAAGTTTTCATCGGGGGACTCAAGTTGATGCCGCTCCCAAACCACATGGAGGCAAATTGCACATCACTCTTATATTTTTAAATGTTTTGAATGGCATGCATTAGGAGTTGTTACTCATAGTCATAGACGTATATAATTTGTTTTTATCTTGTTTACGTTTACATTTTTAGAATCAAGAGTTGGTCTAACATCTGATACGGGGAAACCATGGTGGACCGAAGGGAAAATAAAGTTAAAGCTATCTTACATCTATAAGTCCAAAGGTTCTAACAAGGTCTTTGTTGAAACAATATTTCCGTTAGTTCGTGAAACATTGTATCTTGAAACCATTCAACGAAAGGTATTACATAACAGAAGTAATAAATAAACAGGGGTTCCTTTGTATCATTTACATTAAGATTTTATGTATTATTTGTCTTTGTTTTAGGCTAGACCAAAGAAAAGGTTACCAAAAAGCGTGCTGTATAAAAGACTTCAAGTGCTGGATGAATATCAATCTGACAACGTATTTCATGGATTCCGCCCCATTGCTTCATCTTCAGATCTGTAAGTGTTCTTCGTGTGTTTTTATTTATATGTAAATTCAGGACATAAAATAAGCTTAATATCTCATCCATTTACCGCTCAACAGGTCTAAAGCTGCTCGAGCGAAGAAGGTGCTTCAGAAAAAAGAAACAAAAAGGCAAGAAAAACGAGCTGCAGCATTGGCTGCTGGTATTGAGTGGCAAAGTGACGAATCGGATGATGATGAATCTCCTGTAAGTATTCTATGCTTCAGATCATTTTTATGTGAGAGGACAAAAAAGTAAATATTTTGCAAAATTAAATGATTTGATTGCACTTTTAGCATCATATTGACATCTTTTGTTCACTTATGACTTATCTAATTAAATTGTTAAATTGCTTCACGTGACAGACATATAGAGAACCTCCTCTGCCTAATATCTTAAAGGATGATGATCAACTTACACTTATTGTGGATGTGAGCACTTATTTTATTTTATACTTGTTTTAATTGTTAAATCGTGTTTTCTCAATTAATATGTGTTTATTATGTGTTATATCTAGTTATGCAAAGGATTAGTATCAGTGAAAAAATATTGGGAAGCACTTGAAATTATCACATCAAGTCTGAAGCTGGCGCAAAACACTCTATCAACAGAGAAGCAAGAGGAACTTCGAGCGCTCGGAGCACGTAAGTCTTCAAGATCATAGGAGAAAGTGTTATAATTTTTTTTAGAGAAAACATTTCAATACATAAGAATGTTTGAATATCTTTACAGAGATAGCATATAATATTGATGGTCCCACAAATGGATGGGATTGTGCTCGATACATCGTTACCCAAAATCCTTACAGCTTTGCCGCATGGAATTGCTACTATAAAATCATGTTACGGTACGTACTTTTTGTCACCGGACATTTTGTGGATCATAGTCACATGGAACGCGGTACGAAAACGGGTACGCAATTCGGACCTTTCTAAAAATCGGTACATTGGGGGGTAGGTTCACTTGGGAACGCTAATTCGGTACATGGTACGGTGTATCCTATAGCGTACCACCGTAGTTTGGTACACATATCATATATATATAAAAGTATAAAATAGATCTTTCATTAAATTTTCAAGAACATAATCAAAAACTATTTTCTGTGTGCTAGATTGATTGTTACAACATGTATTTATAGTTAACATGGGAAAAAGTTATTGGTGGGAAAAAAACTCTTCAGTTACCTATAAAAAGCGGGAAAAAGTTAATGGAGGGAAAAACTATTCAGGATATGGCTGTACCGGAATCTGACTTTTGGAACGCCGGAACGCCGGTACACCACAAACGGAAACGCGTTTCCTATTAATTAAAAACGTGTATTCACCGTTTGGAACACTATTATGGTACACAATCGGGAACGGTCCAAATTAGCGATCCGGTACGCGTACCGGAGGCGATTGGGACGACTCTGTACCCCGATTCAGTACGGCGAATCTGGTACGCGATACAAGGGTCTTTTAGCGTTTCCTGTGACTATGTTGTGGATCTTAATGTTTAAATCTAAACATTATTTGGTTTTTTTTTCTCTCGTTGTTAGATCGAGGCTGGATAAGCATAAGAAATTCTTGCAAGAGAAGTTTGTGAAACACGAAGATTGTATACCGGTTCTTTTAATTAAAGGCCATCAGTTCACAATGCTTAGCCAACATCAAGCAGCTGCAAGCTGTTACTTGAAAGCCTATAAATTAATGCCTGAAAATGCCTTGGTCAATCTTTGTGTCGGTATAATTTTTTCTCATCTGATTAGAATAACTTCTCTTTCCGTGTTTTAAAGTTATTAATATTTGCTAATTTGTTTTTTTTCTTTAATTTAGGAACGGCCCTGATCAACCTATCTCTCGGACATCGACTTCATAACAAGCATCAATGTGTTCTGCAAGGTTTAGCTTTTCTCTATAACAATCTTCGCCTTTCGGAAAATAGCCAGGTGTGTATTGTTCTCGTTAATCAATTTATTTTTCAAATTTAATTTATAAAATAGAAGTGGCTCACGGAAATGTATATGTAACAGGAAGCTTTATACAACCTAGCCCGAGCCTATCATCATGTTGGTTTAGTCTCGGTTGCAGCCACGTATTATGAAAAGGTGCTTGCAGTTCATCAAAAAGATCACCCTATACCAAAGCTTCCAAATGTTGGTCCGGAAATCACTGATGATCTGAAGCCCGGATATTGTGACCTGAAAAGAGAAGCAGCTTATAATTTGCACCTTATCTATAAAAGCAGTGGATCTGTAGATCTTGCTAGGCAGCTACTTAAAGATCATTGTAGTATTAAATAATAATATATGACTTTTGGAATGCCTGAACTGTTTCTCTTTTGAAATAATAATATAATAGAATAAAACAAGTTCCTACAACTATTGAAAATTCATATATATTCTCACAGGAAGCAGCCTCTCTATTCCCTAGGATAGAGGTAAGGTGTGCCTACATCTCAGCCTTCTCAGACCCTACCAATAACTTCTTAGCTATTGATGGGATAAACTGGGTAAGGTTGTTGTATTTAAATTTATATTAGGTGGGATTTTATTAACACCTAAAGGATTTGGTCACATACCATTGTGATGTGCCCCGTCAATCGCCACCTCCCTCGTGACTCTCCTACATCTTCAATCGAAATCCACTGCCACTACCTCTTACCATCCAAAGTACTACCACCATCAGCCTAAATGAAACCGAATCCGGGTTTCAAGTTACCACCAAACAAACAAAATCAAACCCAAAGATGGTTTTCAAGTTACTTCCAAGACGTTCAATGATAAGTAATTATAAGATGAAAGTCACTTGTATACTAATAAACTTCCATGACATGCTAAATTGTTCTTTTTTGTAAAAGAAAGATTATAGATGTTTGAATCCCAAAAGTCACCAAAAATGTTTTTTTTTTCACCTCAAGACCAATATATAACCGTATTTTAACAAATCAAGTATTTAGAGCATTTCCAACATTAGACATTTCGAACGCTTACAAACATGTCACATCAGCTGTCACATCAGATTAATTTAAAACACCAATTTTCTCTCCGCACTACATCATTTCTCAAACGTAATTTTATATATTAAAATCATATTATACACACACTCGCGCGCGTGTGAGATTGAGGCCCATGAGCCTCTTGGCGTTTGAAAAATCGAATGAGTCGCTCAAGTTTTCCACATGAGATCATCACCGGCACTTATCTTAATTTTTTTGTAAACTTATCGGCCCCTTTATTTTCAAACACCCTTGATGGAGGTGGTCTTATAGAACTCAATCACCTTATTTGATTTTAAATTATTCTAAACGTTGCTGTGTTAATTTAGTCATGAATTTAGATACATTATCTTAAAAATTTTATACCAATTTTTATTATTCTAAATGCATTGAAAACTTACACTACATAACACAACTCAACACCAAACGTTATACAAATGTCACCTCTAAAAATTTGTATCCAATCGTAATGATAAGATTTTAATGGCTAGAAAGAATTACAAAATGAAACAATCATATATTGAATTGCTACAGAAATGAAAATATTTGTTTTCAAAACATGGCGTCCCTCACTTTCTACACCACCATTAAATCACCCGAATTAGTTTCTGTTCCCGGTTATCACAACCCTAAACCCGCAACCAAACACTCCTTATCTTTCCCCTCTTCTTCAATCAGTAAATCAAGGGTTTCTTATAAGGCTCGCCGCTATCAAGGACTCATCAAAGCTTCTTCAGAAACCATGATCACCGAGAAATTGGGAATTACGATCGTCAAAAACCCTCCGGAATCGAAGCTCACTGAACTCGGCGTCAGATCTTGGCCCAAGTAATTCCTCGTTTCCTCGCTTTTCGTACGCGATGCGCAATTTGTTAAATATATTTTCTCTAGAGCTTTATATATGTTTTAACTTTTAATATATATATATTACTTACGTGTACAATCTAAAAAGCCTGTTGTATGCACAAAAATATGTCATATCCGTAAGGCGTGCGCCTCTCTTGCGCTTCATGAAACCTAGCGCCTTATGTAGGCTGAAACGAGGGCCCCTGGACGCGTCTCATTCCGCTCATAGTTGTCAATAGCGAATAACAGCTATGCAGTTAATATGGGTGATATATTGGTCCCCTAGTAAAATATCAGTGTCAAATATCGGTACCAATATTATCGGCGATATTGACCGACATTATCACTGAATTACTAGCGTTAGATTGCTATATATATAAATTCTGCATGATATTAAAATTACCGATATCCCACCGATATCTCACCGAGATAACCTATATTTAAAATATTGGTCCTTAACCGATATCCGACATTTTACTGCATTAACTACATAGAATAACGGTCAATAGCCACAAGCTACCTATACGCTATGTAGCAATGGCCGATGAAATAGCGCCCGCTATTTCATGTTTAGCGATAAAGTAGAGAAACAGAAAAATACATGTTATCGAGCAGTCGAGATGAGGAAAATACAGAGGAATACATGTTATAATTCCAAACCTGAGGTAACGAGCAGTGGAGATGAGAAAAAAATGAAAACAATTATTAAGATATATAATAAAAAAATGTTGCCATTTTATCGCCATAACTATATAGAAACATATGACCTATACGCTACATAGCGCCTATAGCCGTTATTGACAACTATGGGTGGGCTTTTTTAAACTAACAACATATTGCTTTAGAAGGCCTTGATCATGTTTTTAATTGGATGAAGTGATATTGAAAGTGTGTGTGTGTGATAGGTGGGGATGTGATCCGAGCAAATTTCCATGGACGTATTCGGCGAAAGAGACATGCTACCTGCTGAAAGGGAAGGTGAAGGTGTACCCTGAAGGGTCCGATGAGGGTGTGGAGATCGGTGCTGGAGACCTGGTGGTGTTCCCTAATGGGATGAGCTGCACTTGGGATGTTTCGGAAACTGTTGACAAGCATTACAAGTTCGAGTAATCTGTGTGATTCAGCTTTTATGTTTGGTAAACTTGTATACTCGTTTGAAACTTGAAACTTGAAACTTGAAACTTGAAACTTGAAACTTGTTTCTGATATCGTATGATTTAGTGCCGTATGAATGAAGCGTACTCGGTTAGGTTATGGTTACAAACTGTTCAGTTAATTCAGTATTGATTGGTTTCCAATCAGCTCGGTTATTTCAGCGAGACAAATAACTTTATTTTGTAGCGAAAAAATTACTCCAATAAGGTGAATGAGACTTTGTGAAACTCGTTTTTCCTCCCCTCGGTGAGCTTTCAATTTTGAAGTTGTAATGGGTATTCCCAGGCTGGACTAACAATAAATAAAAGCTTTTGGGTTGAACTTTTAAAAAAGAGTTAAATGCCATTTTAGTTCCTATGGTTTGGGTCATTTTGCCAGTTTAGCCTAAAAGTTTCAGTTTTCGCCTGTGGGTCCAAAAAGGTTTCACCGTTGTCATTTTAGTCTACTGGGTTAACTTCATCCATTTTTTTTGTTAACCAGAAGGGCAATTCGGTCATTTTATATGTAATTCTGTGAACTAGAAGGCCAATTCGGTCATATAAAATGATTGAACTGCCTTTCTCGTTAACAGATATAATGGATGAAAAATGGAGAGTAGCCCTTTTCTCACCAAGGAGATAGGATTATATACCTCTTGGAAAGTTGACTTAGGTGTAGCAAATGCACTCTATCATAAATATTTGTCGCCGTTGTGGCAGGCCCGTCTGTCGGACTTTATCTGCTAGTCAGAAGGGGGTTAAAGTTGTTATTCGATAGGTATTGTTTTGTATAAGAGACCTAATCTCTGTTAGGATCTTTTGCATTAAATGCTTGCTGGGTTATTGTAAGGGTCTTGGTGGATCATGTGGAGGTTTCGTAATGATGTGGTGTTTGATGGTAAGCAGAAAAACAAAGGTAGGATATTTTAAAATATTGTTAATTTTTCTTATTCGTGGATAGTGAATATAAGTAGGAAGTTGAATGTTAATTGGCCGGGTTGGTTACAAAATCCGTTCATTTTCGTGTAATGAATAGTTGGTGGGGTTAGCATTTTGCTAGCTTGTTTTATAAAATTTGGTAGTTCCAAAAAAAAAAAAAAAACGATTGTTACAAATAGGTCTCACACAACTTGGTCAGGGCACTGTTATAACTCGAGTGACCTGATGAGGACTAATTCGTTCCTTTCTTCACCTGTACTTAATCTTAAGTTCGTACTGTGTCAGACCATTGATGCCCAGCCGTGTCAGAATGTTGCTCCAAACGAGTTCCTTTATGGGTGGCTTAGGTTGCCCTAACGACTCAACTGTCTGGGACGTAGTTTATTCGGAAGTCTATTCGTTATTAATTAGTAATCCGGGATTTATGTCTGATTTGTTCTGGTCGGTTATGAGGGTTACCCCATCAGTTAGGTTCATGGTTTTTTCGAATGTATCATCCATATTGTTTTTGATCATAAAGGGCTAAAATTGATTCCATCACCCTCATCAAGATCTCAAACTTACATGAAAATAACCTAATATCACATAATCGAGTATAATTAAAACAAATTTGAACTAATAATAATTTCAACTTACTAACAACTTTAACAATTATAAAATATTATTTATTTCACCTTTTAATATCATATGACGTATGATTATACTAGGTTAAAGGTCGCTTTCAGATAATCGAGCGAATATCACCTAATACTCTGCCCATTCCTAAGTCCACAAAATAAATCATAATTAATCCCCTATCTGGTTTGGTCCAGTACCCTAGTACTCGTCTTCCACCCCACTCTTTTCAGACATTCTGGTTTTGGTTTTCCCGTCATATTCGGGTTTAACCGCCATCCCTATACGCACATGATGAAACATTCAAATCGTCCCTAGGATGTTAGACCATCTATAACCCTGGCTTTTTAAGGGTGCCACCCTCTCTCCTCTACGTTGACCTACCCTCGCCGTGTAGACAAATTTCAATGGACACCCCTCTCTCTCCCCTCTTCCCCTCTCTCTTTCACAATCCTTCACAAGTGGCACCCCTGCTCACAAACTTCCCCGTCCTCTTTCTTTTACATCAAACATGCGTCCCACAAATGGTGTCATGTCTCCATGTTGGAACTGCTCTTAGAAGTTACGACCATGTATAAAGTTACAAAGATATATCCTATTTGAAACTTATACTTAATAATGTAATATAACAATCATTATAATCAGCGGTGAAGCTTGCAATTTCCTACCAAGGGGTCGAAAACGTATATACCCAAAAATTTCTATAAAACCGGGGGTCGAAAATGTATATACCCAAATATTTCTATACGAAAATTACATGCTCTCCACTACTGAACGAAAAGTTCGGGAGGACAGTTGCCCCCTCTCGCCACACAAAGCTACGCCCTTGATTATAATGGATGTCTACTGTTAGACTATTTTAAACTATTTTAAAATAACTTCACTTTTGTTACATTAACTGTTGGGATTGAACCCTACCAAAGGAACAGTTGGTAAAGCCAAAACTAGATCAGATCAGTGGGTTCACAATAAGCAGTTGATTGCAACAGTTCTTTCCCCTTGAAAGTGGCCTAACAACTGATGACCTCTATCTACTGTCCGTCTACAACAACTGCTGATCTTCAACAACTGATCAAGTCTAAAGACTGTTGAAGTGCAAGCACTGATGCTCAATCTACTGTCATGGTTCAAGTACTGCTGAAGACACAAAGCACTGCTAGGAGTATAACAGTGGAATGAGAAGCAGTAGATTAGCTTGTCTTTGTATTTATTGTAAATCAGTAGTTTGTAATAGCAGTAGTTATATAGGTCAGTGGTTACAGGTTGTTAGGAGGTTAGATGTCACTTTCATGGTGACGTCAGCAAAGATGCCACAGTGGTTTGTTCTGTACTATAAATAGAACAGTTCTTGTACTGTTCTATTAGCTCTCTTCATCACAAGTCATTATGTACGAACATACTCTGTGAGCTCAGGCTGAGGGGGAGATTGTATGCATTCATGCAAGTGTAATTGAAGATTGTAATAAATATAATCTTTCGATTCTCTGTTAAACATGTTTGTTGAAAGCAATTCTCTCATTTGATTGTGTGTTGAAAGTTTGTTTCATTTAATTCCGCTGCACTTATTTCTAATTCATCTTCATTATTATCAAACAAGCACAATCATAAGAAACTCAGAGCCTAACAATTGGTATCAGAGCCTGGACAGTCAAACTTGATTTAACAATCATTTTGACGTAAAAAGTTCAGCTCAAAATCGTTGATACTTTTAATTGTTCGTTTCGTTGAAAAACAGAGCAAGGTTTAATCATGAGCAAAGTTGATTAATCAGTGCCTGTAAAACAACCAGAATGACGTCACAATCACAAGATATGAACAATAACATTGGTTCTCTCTTCAAACCACCTATGTTGAAGAGAAATGAATACAACATCTGGGAGCGAAGGATGGGTCACATCCTAGCTCAACAGAACACCGGATGTTAGAAGTCGGTTATCTTTGGACCACATGTTCCAATGGTGCCAAGTGCTGAGGATCTAAAGGTTATGGTTCCTAAGAAAATAGAGTACTATACTGAACAGGATTTTCAGAAAATTGAACTGGATGCCAAGGCATTTAGCATCATTGCTTCTGCACTACCTAATGAGATCTATGCTGGGCTGTTACACTGTAACAGTGCCAAAGAATTGTGGGATGCACTGAAGGAACAATTTGGGGGGACTGAAGAAGTACTTGAAAATAACAGGGAAATTTTAAACCAACAGTATGAAACATTTTGTCACATTAAGGGTGAATCATTAACACAACAGTTTGAGCGTTTTAGCTGTTTCATGAGTGAACTAAAACTTGTTAAGGTTGCATTTACAAATGCAGCCCAAAATAGTAGGTTTCTTAGGTCACTTCTTGATAAATGGGACACAATTGCTTTTGTAACCAGGAATTCTGTTGGGTTCAAAGATCTGACCCTAACCCAGCGTCATGGTAGACTCCTGACCTATGAAAGGGAGTTGAACCAGAAAAAGAAGTTACAAGAGTCTGGGAAAGTTGCAGATGACTATTCATTTGGCAACACAGCTCTTTTGGGTCAGGAAGAGTCTGGCAGTAGTAAGGATCAGAGTTATGATCACTTTATTGACATAACAGCTGGTGGAAATTTTAACTCTGATTCTCACTCATCCAATTATGCTTTTACAGCAAATGGAGAAAGCCAGAACTCTGATAATCTGTGCTTTGAACTCAATGATCTCCAGCACTTTGATCCAACTGATCTAGAGGAAATGGACATATTACACCAACTTGCACTGCTGAGTGTTAGAACCAGCAAGTTTTACAAAAGGACAGGGAAAAAATTCCCAGGGTTGCATGGGAATCTAAAACTAGGGTTGGATAAGTCAAAAATTAAATGTTACAAGTGCAACAGGTTAGGTCACTTTGCTAGAGAGTGTATGAGTCAAAACAGTGGACCAATTATCACACACCCTAGCCCAAGACCACAAAATAACCAAAGCACTGTGCAGTATTCCCAATATACCCCTGCTGCCCATGTAAACACTGCCCATTATGCACACCCTGCAACCCTTGTTCCTGTGCACTATGTCCAAACCACTGTTCCTCAAATTCAGTATATCCAAGCCCCTGTCCCTCAGGTTCAAGTGTAACCAGTTACACCTCAACAAGCTGCACCAACAGTGGTTCAACCAGACCAGCAAAGCTTTTTCACCCAAGGCTTTGTTGACAGGAGCAGCTTACCTGATGAGCTAGGTGATGAAAATTTTGCACTCCAAGCTACTAATAGAGGTGCACAAAATAACCGGTTAATTAACCGTAACTGGTTATTAACCGAAATCGTAACCGGTTAATAACCGATTTAGGAATAACCAGTTCAATAGGTTATTTAACCGTAGGTTAGTAACCGGTTATAAGTGTTTAGTATAATAACCGGTTTTTTAACCGATAGACTGGTTAACCGAAAAAATAACCAAAAAATTCAAAAAAAAGGCAACAAAAAACCGGTTAATAACCGAAAATAACCGGTTAATTAACCGAACCGGTTAAAGTAATTAACCGGACCAGTTAAAAAAATAACCGGTTAAAGTAATAACCGGTTAAAGCATTAACCGGTTAAAGTAATAACCGGTTAAAGCATTAACCGGTTAAAGTAATAACCGGTTAAAGCATTAACCGGTTAAAGTCAAAAAGTCAAATTAACCGGTATAACTGGTTAACCGAACCGGTTATTAAAATTAACCGGTTTGTGCACCTCTAGCTACTAATGATGCTTCTAATGATGATTACTGTTTTATGGCATTAGAGTCAATACCAGAAGGGCTGGAAAGTGAAGAAGGACAGTCAAATGCTGAAACAGTGGATAAAATTGCTGAAACAGTGGTTACTGCTGTTGCTGGTGAAATACTGTTGGGAGAAAATTCAGAACCCCTGCTGGAACCACTTCCTGACCCCTAGTCTGAAGAAGAAGAAAAGAAACAAGGTGAAAAAGAAGAGAAAGTGCCAGATGAGAAAGAGCATGTCTGTGATTGTGCCATGATGGCTGCAACTAAGGTATCATCTCAGGTTCTTAAAAACCTTTGTTCAGACAAATGCATCATAGCATTTGCTAACATCAAAGAGGTGAATGAAAACCTTAGGGATAGAGTGTTAAATGATGAAGTTCAGTTTGAAAAGTCTTTAAAAGAACTGAAAATCAAATTGGCTGAAAAGGATAATGAAATCTACAGTCTCAAACATGAGCATAGCATAACCAAGGACCAACTCCAAACCATGATAGAAAAATATCAAGTCTGTAAAAAGGAGTTGGAATCCACCCAAATCACTTGTGAAAAATGGATGGAATCCTGCAAAGGTTATGAAGTTATGCTTGAAAAACAGATCAAAAGCAATGTAAAATTTGGTGTAGGTTTTAGAAAACATGATCAAATTGAAAACACTGCTGCAAATGAATCTGTTCAAACCTCTGTTGAAATCATACCCACCAACAAGGATGGCCAAGAAGGTAAAATAAATAATAAACTTGGTAACAAGATCACTTTGGAAAGATCTGTGGGGTCCTCAACTTTTGAGGAGATTGAGAAATACCAATTCAAACCCACATGGTCTGATGAGTATTACATACTTGAAAACTTCAAACCAATGGACTTCACAACTATAGATGGCGTTAAAGCTCCAAAGGCCAAGGTGATTCCTCTTAAGGACATCCCAACAGTAGTTCAAAACTCTGTTGCAAAGGAGTCTGAAAAGAAGAAGAAAAGAGAAAAGATTAAAAACCTGTTTTGTGACTTTTGTGAAAAGAAAAATCACCTGACCAAAGATTGTTTTCACTTAAAAACTTACGATCTTAACAAAACAAGTACTATTGTGCCTTCACAGAGCTGCACCATCTGTGGTAAAACAAACCATCCTACTCAGCAGTGTGTGTACTTGAAATCCTTTGAGGTAAAAAAGGAAGAGTACATTTCAAAAACACCAATGAGTTCATCAAAACCTCAAGTAAAGAATCAACCACTGTTTGTGCCAGTTCAAACAGCTGTTACAAAACAGCTGAACCAAACCTCTATTAAAAGAGAAGTTCAGGTGATTGATGCACCCCCTGCTAACCAATACCAAAGAGGTAAAGGTCAACCACCATACCTAAGGGTCCTACATGTTTATGAGGCTTATAAAAGGCCTTCTAAACCAAGAGTGAACAGGCATCCCTTTGGGTATCAACAGCTGATAGGACATGACCCCTAACACTGGTTAGAGAAAAACAGTTCCAAAACTGTCCAAACCCCTGAGCTAACCACTGTCCATCCACCTGAACTTAACACAGACACTGTTGAGACCCCATCCAAAGCCTTATTGGCTTTGAAGACCCTCATGAACTAACCTTTTACTTGATGTGCAGGGAGCTTCTGCATGCTTAGATAGTCTTTGGTATGTAGATAGTGGAGGCTCCAGGCACATGACTGGATGTAGAGCCCTACTCAAAGAATTCAAAACTCATGGAGGGGGTGATATATCCTTTGGTAATAATAGTAAAGGGAAGGTGATGGGATCTGGTACAGTTCAGTCTGGTAATGTTAAGTTTGAAAATGTCAATCTAATAGACAATCTAAAATTCAACCTTCTTAGTGTCTCACAAATGAGTGACAAAGGGTATGGGTCATTCTTTACTAAGGAGTGTTGTAGGATTGTTGGACCAAAAATGGTTAAAACAGATTGAAGAAATAATAAAAAATGGAAAAACCCAACTTGTTGCTCAAAGGAGTGGCAATGTTTATGTAGTTGATTTGTCAAAAGAGAACCCAAGAACTGATGCCTGTCTGTTCTCAGCTGCCTCTAACAAAGAGATAGAACTTTGGCACAGAAGATTGGGGCATACAAATCTCAAGACAATCACTGCTTTGTCAAAACAGGGGTTAGTAAGAGGTCTTCCTCAAAAACTGTTCACCTGTCCTGAGCATTGTGTTTCTTGTTTAAAAGGAAAACAACATAAAAGCTCATTTAAGTCCATTGAAGAGTCCAGAACAACCAAGTGCTTGCAAATGCTTCACATGGATCTGTTTGGCCCAGTAAAAGTCATGAGTCTTAGAAAGAAAAGATATTGTTTGGTAATTGTAGATGACTTTTCTAGGTTTACATGGACTTATTTCTTACATTCCAAAGATGAGACTACAGGCATTTTGCAAGACTTTGTCAAACAGGTTGAAAAGCAGTTTGACTTGCCAGTAAAAATCTTCAGGAGTGACAATGGCACAGAGTTCAGAAATAGGGAGTTAGATGAGTTTTGTGTGTCAAAAGGAATAGTAAGGCAGTACAACATTTCAAGGACACCAGAGCAAAATGGGGTTGTTGAAAGAAAGAACATGACACTGATTGAGGCTGCCAGAACCATGCTTGCTGATTCAGGTTTGCCATTAACCTTCTGGGCAGAGGCAGTAAACACTGCTTGCTATGTCCAGAACAGAGTTTTAATCAACCCCAGGCATCAAAAGACTGCCTATGAACTTCTGTATAAAATCAAACCACTGATCTCATACTTTAAAGTATTTGGCTGCCCATGTTTTATTTTGAACTTAAAAGACTCAATTTCAAAATTTGCAGCCAAAGTAGACAGTGGATATCATTTGGGATACTCAACCACTGCTAAGGCCTACAAAGTGTTTAACACAAGGACCAAAACAGTGGAAGAGACTTTGAATGTGAAGTTCAATGAACTTTCTTCAATGAAAATCCCTACAAACCCTGCAGAGTTGTTTGATCTTGATAAATTTACTTTTAAAAATGTTTCTGTCAAGACTAACAGTGCAGGTCCATCTCAAAATCCTCCATCAGACTATGGATATGAAGTCATCATTCCACAACAAAAGTCTGCATCAATTGGTAGAGCAGCAGATGTTCAAAACACCTGTCAAAGGCCAACCACTGCTACCTCAACAGTTGTTGACCAAAGTAGCCCATTAACCCCTGCCTCCATATCCTCAAGCATTGTTGATAAAAATCCTCAAACAGTGGATAAAAATCAACATGTTTCCACATCACTTTCTCCTATTCCTCCACCTCCATTTCAAGCCACTGTTGGATCATTAAAGTCACCAACAGTGGTTAGCTCAGATGATTCACATCTGCAGCCCTCACCCTTAAATGCCATTGTTCCATACAAAGGAGATCTAATCTTCTTGAAGTCTCATCCACCAGACCAAATCATAAGCAACATCAGTGAAGGGGTGCTCACAAGAAAGCAATCCCAAAACATCTGTCTTTTTGCTGGTTTTCTATCTCTCCATCAGCCAGTCAAGTACCAAGAGGCACTGAAAGACAATAGCTGGGTAGAGGCCATGCAAGAGGAGCTCCAACAGTTTAAAAGACAACAAGTATGGGAGCTTATACCACTGCCAGAGGGTGTGAGTCCTATTGGCACAAAGTGGGTCTTTAAAAATAAAACTGATGAAAGGGGCATTGTTGTCAAGAATAAAGCAAGGCTAGTGGTTCAAGGTTTCAGACAGGAAGAGGGCATTGATTATGATGAAACTTTTTCCCCTGTAGCTAGATTGGAAGCTATCAGACTGTTCTTGGCCTTTGCTATCAACCACAACATAAAGGTGTATCAAATGGATATCAAATGTGCATTCCTCTATGGTAAAATTCAAGAAGAGGTATATGTTTGTCAACCTCCAGGTTTTGAGGATCCATTTTATCCAAATCATGTCTACAAGCTAAATAAAGCTTTGTATGGCTTGAAACAAGCACCCAGAGCCTGGTATGAAACTCTTTCCACCTTTCTTCTTTCCATTGGTTTCACAAGAGGAAGAATTGACAAAACATTGTTTTTAAAATGGAGGGGGAAAGATTTGATGATTGTCCAAATTTATGTGGATGACATCATTTTTGGAAGCACATGTTCCAAAATGTGTGAAGAGTTCAGATAACTCATGACAGCTGAGTTTGAGATGAGTGCAATGGGTGAACTACAGTGTTTTCTTGGTCTCCAAGTAAAACAACTGCAAACTGGTACCTTCATCCATCAAGGTAAATATGCCAAAGAACTTTTAAAGAAATTTGAGATTGATGATTGTAAACCATGTAGCAACCACAAAAATAGTCATGTCTGATGAAAAGAATGATTTGGTTGATCAAACACTTTATCGAAGCATGATTGGGTCTTTATTGTACCTAACCGCATCTAGGCCAGACATCATGTTTGCAACATGTGTTTGTGCAAGATCTCAATCAGCCCCTAGAAAGTCAAACCTCATTGCTGTAAAAAGGATATTCAGATACCTCAAAGGTGCTCCCACACTTGGTATCTGGTATCCAGCTGATGGAAATATCAAGCTTTCAGGTTTCTCAGACAGTGACTTTGCTAGATGTAACACAATAAGAAAGTCCACTTCAGGAGGGTGCCAATTCCTAGGCAATTGCTTAGTGTCTTGGCAAAGCAAAAAGCAAGCAGTTGTTTCAAAATCCATTGCTGAGGCAGAGTATATAGCTGCTGCAAGCTGTACATCCCAACTGTTATGGCTTCAAAATCAACTGCTGGATTTTGGTATCACTGCCTTAAAGACACCTCTCATGTTGGACAGTCAGGCAGCAGAAAATATCATCAAAAATCCAGTATCTCATTCAACCACCAAGCACATTGATATCAGACATCACTTTGTGAGGGATTGCTATGAAAAAGGTTTGATTTCTCTGCATCATGTTCCAACTAAAGATCAGCTGGCAGATGTGCTAACAAAAGCATTAGACACATCCACCTTTGAAAGCTTGATCTCTAGAATTGGCATGCTGAATATGGAATAACAGGCAAAATCCTGTTTTTCTATGAATAAAAGCATTAAAATGTTTTCAGAAAATAAAAAATCCATCCTTAAAAATAGCTAAAAATGAAAATTTTCATTAATCCTTAAAAGTCTGCCATAACCACTGTTTTTGTTCAAACATCTGTTCTGCTGAATGTTGTCCACTGCTGAAAGTCAACCTCTGTTCCTTCATTTTCTTGCTAATCACTGTTGATCAAACATCAGTGTTTTAATCCACTGATAGGCTATCCACTGATAATTAAAAATCAGCCACTGTTTTCATTTGTAACCGTTATAAACCACTGATATTGTTCCATCAGTGGTTTCCTAACAACTGTCATCCATTATTCATCAGAGGTTGTCACGTGGACAATACTTGGCCGTCAGATCTTTTATAACCGCTGCCACATCAGCATACACTTTTTCCACCTATAAAACCCTGATCAAAACCCCAAACGGGGTTTTCACTGTCGAATCGAATTCAAAATTCCTTTCACAAAGCAGTTTCTCAAAAATCCTCTCACAAATCACTCATCATCTTCATTCGTTCTTAACCATCTTCGATTCAATCATGGCTCTTCCATTCAAAACTCCTCATAATTACTTGGGTTTACTTGAAAAACCAAGTCACACCACAACCTTCAATTCCGTAATTGACGCTCTTTCGTCTTCAAAGTGCAAAACTTTGTTGACTTGTGATGCTCCGATTTACCTGGAAACCCAACAAGAATTTTGGAAAAATGACAAACTCGAAACTAAGGACAAAAAGCCCTTAGCCATTACTTCATCAATAAAGGGTATTTCAGTCACCATCACACCTCAAACCATTTCGGAGGTCTTTGAACTCGATGATCTTATAGGTAAAACCTCTTTCCAAAAAACAAAGTATCAAACAGACTTCATTGAAAGAGGGTATGAAGAAGAAATGAAAAAAGATACTTTACAAAAGGGCAGTTTTCCACATGCCACAAGGTTTTTATTTCATACCCTCCTAATGTGTGTGTCAAACAAAACCACTGCTTTCAATGAGATTCCATTGAAGATCCAATACCTGGGTTATGCTATACTGAATGAAGAAAATTTTAACTATTCCCAGGAGATCTTCAATAATCTCATAAAAAATGTTAATAAAAAATCATTCTTCTTATTTCCAAGGTTTTTAAGTTTTTATTTTCAAAAGAAATTTTCAAAGGATAATGCTCATGTACTTATCCAAGGAAATCCTTTTCAAATAAACAGCCTAACTTCTGAAACATTCACACGGCTGTCAAAACCTTCCAAAACACAAACAGAGGTTTCTGAGCAGACTTTAGCAGCAACCACTGCTCCTCAGGCACCTACTGTTGAGCCCACTGCTCAAGGTGATCACAGCAGCACAACCACTGCTGTGAAACCCACACCTAAAACTACCAAAAAGCCCAAACAGAAAAAATCACAAAAGCCCCCCAAACCCACAAAAAAAGTAACTCTGGAAGATGAGATCCCAGAGATTATACCTATGACAACACAAAAGTCACCAAAATCCACTGTTGCTACTTCCTCACAGCAGTTGGATGAAAGATCTCAACCTGAACCTCAAACTCCTCCTGCTTCTTCTAAAAAAGATCAGGTTGTAAGCACAGGGACACCACGTTATGATGCTCTAGAATCACTTGATTCCATCATCCACAGCCCACCTCCCAGGGCAAATTCTCTTTCTACCCCTATCCTCACTGCACAAATTCCACCACAAATAATACCCTTGTTGGATGCACTTGATTTAGCCCAGACACAAATCAGTTCTTCTCAATCACCTGTTAATGAGAACATACCCCAACATGTAACAATCCTCAACAAAACCGACACTCTCGAATATTTCCGACATCCTAGTATATGTTAAAATATCTTAATATGTCTTTAAATATACCCCGTATGTGAAAACCGAGCCCGAAATGTATGAAAAAGTATTTAAAATAAATTAAAATATGAAAATAGTAAGTTGAGGCGGGCCGCGTAGGACCCCACCCCAACCTTATGCGGGCGGTATCAAGGCTGAAACTTGATTTCAGTAAACTTTAAGTTAAGACGGGCCGCGTAAGAGTTCCCGTTAGTTTACGCGGGCCGTGTGAGATCATCAAACGCAGAGACACCAGAGGCCGACACGTGTCGACATCGTGGCGGACCTACATGCTGACCCAGCTAAGCTATACGTTGACCATATGTTGACGCGGGCCGCGTAAGGCTTTGCCTTATCTTACGCGGGCCGCCTAAGAGTCTAGTTCAGCAAGTATAAATAGAACGCATCGGATTTCAATTCAGTTCGTTCATTTCTCAATTCTCAATCACAATTTCTGTAGTAGAGTTATTATACTCGGGTATTATATCCCCTAATTAGCGAGGTTCTGCTCCGTTGTAAGTATTATAACCCCAGTTTCATAATAGATACGCTGCCCGATTGATTTAGGATTCCGTAACAACTGTCGTGGTTTTGCCCGACGTAGTTGTTGGAATGCCGTCTCGGGGGGGTATCATTAATATTTTCAAAGGGTTATGATACTAACCTATGTACATTTGTATAAATTATAGATTATTTCCAGGAAACCCTTACGCGAAGTCTAAGATAGCAATGTGAGTTTATCCTCTTTTTGTTAATCTTTTTGTAATATTTTACAAAACCTTAAATGTTTTACAATGCGATTAAGTGGTGATTGAGTCTTTGTAGTTCTTCAATTACTGCCGGTATGTTGGGGTTTTGTATACAAAATGTACTACACTGTGAGTAGTAAGTCAAGGATGACAATACGTTACCATTGGACAATGAGTTGGCCAATGTGTAATATGACCCACAAGTCAGTGGATTGACAGTACTAAATGGAGTAATTGTGTAGAAATAAACAATGTGATCGCTCTCAATACTGTTTTAATTGATAAAATGTTTCTTGATTAAACTGGGATTCACTCACCAGTATTTCTCGCTGACAAATGTTTTTAAAACACGTTTCAGGTAATAAACTGTGAAAGCCAAATAGAAGCCAGATGGACAACACTGAAGGCTTGGAAAAGTGGCAATAAAGTTACCTAAAAATAAAATAGATGTTTTTATTAAATAAAATAGGATTTATTCCTATAAAAACGTGTGTACTATGAACTTGGGTTTTATCCCATTTGTTTAATGTTATGAAAATGTGGTATTCTACTCTGATAAATATTTCCTAACTACGGTCCTGATGAAAAATTCCGCTGCCAAATTAGACAATACGCGATACCACCGAAACTGGCTCGTGGCCGCCCGTTCCCGGGACTCAGGGATGGGGGGGTTGCGACAGAAGGTGGTATTAGAGCCTAGCCACTGGTCTGAGCCAAAGAAGTGTTCTGCTGACACTTAAAATTTTGTGTTAGGAAATAAATTACGGAAATACGTGCATAACTGTAATTATTTGTTATGTGTTATTTGACTATTTGTTAGTTTACATTATGAGTGATCAAGGACCCTCAGACATGAGTCGTCAGTTGTCTGAATCACCTAAGAGTGAAGGTACCTCTTCACAGCCTGCCCTTTCTGGGTATACTGCTGATCAGGAAGAAGGGATATTTGCCTTTAAAGCTCAGTCTGAAGAGCCATTCCCTCATATGAAACGAGGATGGTTCAGTAAGGAAGCGTTTGCACGTAGGAAAAAAATGCGAAAGTTGAAACAGCAAAGAGCCTTAGCAGCCGTTAAGCGAGAGTCAGAGGCCCATACATAGGATATGCTTAATAGGAGCCTAGCCAATTTCCATATCCTAGCTACAACTGCTGCTGACCCAAGTCTGGAACAATTAGTAGCCCCACAACCCCAAATCCCAGAACAACCCATGGAGATAGAAAACCCTGAAAACTAAGTGGAGATGCATGACTTTAACCCAGAAGAAATCCCTAGGGTACCTGCACCAAACCCTCTAGACCCAAATTACGACCCCTGGTGGGACGAAAATTGTAAGGACTCTTAAAATTGTCCTTAAAATACCCGTAAGTAACAACCCGAACCCCTGAAACCCTAGACCATATTAAAAATCAAGAAAAAACAAAATTATGGGTCTCAGGCGGGCCGCGTAAAAGACAAGACATGTCTTACGCGGGCCGCGTCAAACATGTGTTGACCGGATAAGTGTTCCGGATCCACGTGGTGTCCAGCTGGCTAACCTACCGATGACCAATCAAGCCTATTCGTAGACTAGGCGGCCTCGCGGGCCGCGTAAAGTTTATGTTGTGGTTTACGCGGGCCGCGTGAACCCTAAAAATCAGCTATAAATAGCTTGTTGCATGCACAGTCCACTGGTGTCGAAATAAACTTTCAAAAACGAATTGCTACTGTCCTAAAGTCGAATTTACTTTCAATATTAGCGAGGCGCTGCTCCGATACCGGGTATTAACTCTATCGCTGCTACGATTCAATGTCCGATCGATTAAACTATCCAATGGATGTTTAAGTGCTGCCCACATTAGGGTTTATGCTTTGTCATTCGTCGTTAATTCGATGGATGTTTAAGTATCGCACTTTGTCATTCGCTGTGAAGGTTTAATCTCGTGAGTTATCGTAAATGCTATATTAGTTACTAACCGAGTTCGTGTGCATGTTATTAAATTTAGGTTAAAAGGCTAATCAGTAGGCTAAGCTCTGCTCATATAAATCTGCAATGTGAGTCATTCTCTTTTTATCAAAGTGCTTTATAAATTCTTAAATATTTTCAAAGTTATAGTTACAGGGATTAAGTCTTTGTAATCACCAAATTACAGCCGGTATGTGGGGTTTTGTATACATTACTTGATAACCTTCACCATTGGACAACGTGGTAGCCAAGGGGTGATATGACCATAGTCACAGACACCATTGGACTCTGAGGTTACCAATGGATGTTCGAGTGACAAATCCTGTGGGTAGTTGGTTGATATATGGAAACATTGTAATCGCTCTTAATACTGTAAATTATAACAAACGCGTCGTTTTAGTAAAAAGAATGATTCACCAGTATTTTCCGCTGACAAAAGCTTTTTCAAACATGTTTCAGGTGATTTGTTATGATCCAGGAAAAGTGCCGTGAAGCACTACAAGCTTAAGAAAGTGGCTCAATATAAAATAAAGAAACATGTTTTGTAAAATAAAGATTTCTCAGTGAAATCATATGATTGTAAATTACCGGGGTTTTATACCGAATTGTGAAATAAAATAACCGGGAACTTGCAGTTTTAAATAGATCCTGAAGAAATCTTCCGCTGTTAACTCAATTAAATAAATACCACGGGATTTTCTGTCCCGCGGCTCCTGAAACGGGTCAAACCGGGTCGGGGGCCGTGACAGAAAAATGTGGTATCAGAGCCACTGATTTAAGCCAATTAAGTATTTAGAAAATACTTAATTTTATTAATTGCTATTTCTGTGATTATGTGTTTTATTATTTGAATATTTGTTTACAGTATGGGTAAGCAAAAGCTTTCAAACATCTATCTTAAATTAGATAGGTCATCAAACGAGAAGGGAAGTTCATCCCAAACAAATTCCTCAAAAACCTATGTAAATCCTGAAGAAGGAATATTTGTTCGAAAGGCACAATATGAGGAACCACTTTCTCCTAATAAAAGAAGTTTGATTATTAGGAAAAGTCAGGAGAAAATAAAGAAATCCCAACCAAAAGAAAAGAGAGTTAATCAGAAAACCCAAGAACTAGGCAGTAACCCACCATGGGAAGACAAGTTAGATGAAAAATGGGCAGATCTCTATATGCTAGCCACTATAGCAATAAATGCAAATCTTTAAATACTATGACTCAAGTTTTAGCACCCTTATCACCTACAAGCCAGAAACCTTACCCAGTAAATAAATAAGTTTACAGTAAACCCTAGTGTGTTTTAATTTTCAGTTGTTTTTGTAGTTCCACGGTATGCAATAATAATTAAAGGTTATCTATGAAATTTTGTTATAAAAATTTTAACTTAGTAATTTTGTGTATTTTGCATATATGCTAAACAGCATGAATGACTTATCTGAAGCCCTTCAGAATTTAAATCTCTATCCGGTGAAAATAGAGGTTTCCAGAGATTTTAATAGGTATATACCTGATATAGAAGAACCTATGGAATTCAATGATCAACCTCCGGAGAAACCCAAGCCTAAGAAAAGGAGAAGATTTGTAGGATGGAGGTGTGTGCGCAGGAGGAAACCCGCCACTAGAAAGATTCCCAAAATAGAAAATCCCTTGGATAAAGGAAAGGGGATTGAAGTCGGGGAAGGTTCTAAACAGATAGAAATGGAGATTGGGGAAGATTCTAAGCAAACCAAGATAGAAATTGGGGAAAGCTCTAGACAAATTGAGGAGTTACCATTTCAGGAGGAATTGGATCGTGCATTGGCGAGCTGTGATGTCGTCAGGCCTGTCAATAATCTCTACCCTTATCCTGCTGAAACACAACTTCCAATGAACTTGGAACCAGCAATCCCAGAACCTATAATCCACACCCAACCTCTAGGAATGGACGAGTGGTGGACCAATGATTGGCAGTTCCAAAACCTGCTCAACAGTCCTTATTCCTTTCTCCCTCAGTTCGACCCAGAACCTATACCAAACCCATCAATGAGTAATGAAAATCTAGCTGAACTCCGCCACTTTGGCGAGGAGCTGGTGGATGCAGGAAATAGGATCAAGGAAGTAGGAGAACAGATCTCCTGGAAATACGACGAGAGGGAACGTCGTTACTGAAATACCAAGTGACAAAGGATAGTGGGTTTGTTAAACTATGATTGTATAATAAAATATAACTATGTAAAATAACTACAAATAAAAATTTGTAAGATAATGGTGTGTATTAATGCATACTATAAAATATAAATATGGGAATTGAGAAATCAATAATTTTGGTTATATGTGTGTTGTAAAATTTGTATGATTATTTTGTGTATGATTATTATTTATTCGATACTAATAAATTATATATATTAATTATCAGATGGAAAACGCTAATAATGAACCAGTTAATGAGGTTAACCAATCTGAGCAACATCCGGAGGATCAATTTATGACTAGACAAGATATAGAAAATATCGTTGCTCAAGGAATAGCCAATGCTATTCCAGCAATACTTGCTGCTGCCCAGAAACCTGTTGAACCTCAACAAATCATTCCTAGCAAACGTATTTCTAAAGATAACTTCAGTAATAATATAAACGGAGGCGGTAATCATACCAATCATAATAATGATTCACTGCAAGCTCCACTCCCTAAGAAAATAAAGCTGCAACGCCTGGTTGCACTTACAAAGAATTTCTTGCTTGTAAACCCGCTGAATTTGCAGGCAATGAAGGAGCAACTGCGGCACTGCGTTGGTTAGAGAAAACCGAGGCAGTAATTACCATAAGTAAATGTGACAAGGACGACAAGGTCATGTACGCGTCAAATCTTTTCAAAGAAGGGGCGCTAGAATGGTGGAATACAATACTTCAAGCCAAAGGAAGAAATAGGGCCTATGCCATGAACTGGGAAGAATTTAAGAGTCTTGTAGAAAGAAAATTCTGTCTCGAATATGAAAAAGATCAAATGGCGAATAAGTTCCTAAACCATCTAATGATGAGTGTAGATTGTCGAGGGTATACTTCGACATTCTTTGAATATGCTAGAGTGGTACCAACGCTGGTTTCGCCAGAACCGGTACTCATTTCTCGCTATATTTGGGGATTGATTAGCGAAATCCGCAATATCGTTAAAGCTGCGAGACCTCATACTATTGATGATGCGGTAGAATTAGCTAACACCCTAACTGACGAATTGGTACGCACAAGAGATGAAAACAGGAAAAAGGAACTGGCTCAGAAAATTACCCAAGGATTTCGTACGGGTAATAATAGTAGCTTCAAGAAAAGAGGAACAGGGCAATCTTCAACTCCGCCGTTCTGCAGGAATTGCAAAAACAAACTTTATGGAAGATGTAATATAACCTGCAACTTTTGCAAAATGGTAGGACATCGTGAAGAGGACTGTAGAAAGAAAACTAGGATCTGCTTTAACTGTGGAGAAATGGGACATTTTAAATCAGAATGCCCTAAATTGGTTAAACCAGCAGACAATAAAGTCAAGCCAGCTGACGGAGCTACTAAGAAGAATGTTCGAGCCTTCCAGTTAACTACTCAGGAAGCCGAGCTAATTCCTAACGTGATAGCTGGTACGTTTCTAGTTCACAACATTTACGCCAAAGTATTATTTGACTCTGGTGCAAACCAAAGTTTTTATAAATACTTCATTCTGCCAAGTTCTTAACTTACCCTTAACCAACCTTAGGCAGATTTTTTACAGTCGAAACGGCAGACGGAAATTCTATTAACATAGATAAGGTTTTGCAAAAAGAAAATATAAAGCTTTCAGGTCATAAATTTCATGCAAACCTATTGCCAATGAATTTAACTGGATTCGATGTCGTATTAGGAATGGATTGGTTAGTAGCCAACCATGCTCGAATCCTCTGTGATAAAAATTCTATAGAAATTCAGGCACCTACTAGGGAAGTAATCATGATTACAGGAGATAAACCACGTAAACCCATGAAGTTCATATCAGTAATGAAAGTTGCTAGTTATGAACGAAAGCAAGGAATAGTATATATGATTTCAGTAATCATTAGTACTAAGGGTAAAGAACTTAAGGAAATTCTTGTAGTTTCAGAATACCCAGATGTATTCCCAGAAGAGTTACCAGGATTACCACCAGATAGGAAAGTAGAATTTAGAATTCATCTAATTCTCGGAACTACACCGATAGCCAAGGCACCTTATTGGTTAGCACCCACATAAATGTTAGAACTGAAAAAGAAATTAGATGAATTACTAAGTAAAGGTTTCATACAACCTAGTTCATCCCCGTGGGGAGCACCAGTGTTGTTTGTAAAGAAGAAGGATGGTTCGATGAGAATGTGTATTGATTATAGAGAATTGAATAAGGTTACAATTAAGAATCGATACCCATTACCTAGGATTGATGATCTTTTCGATCAACTTCAAGGAGCTAGATATTTTTCTAAAATCGACTTACGCTCCGGATACCATCAATTGAAGGTACAAGAAGAAGACATACCTAAAACTGCTTTCAGAACTAGGTATGGTCATTACGAGTTTACAGTCATGCCCTTTGGACTAACGAATGCACCTGCCGCATTCATGGACATGATGAATAGAATCTGTAAACCGTATTTGGATAAATTTGTAATTGTTTTTATCGACGATATACTTATTTATTCCAAAAGTCAGGATGAGCATTGTCAGCACTTGCATGCACTCTTAACTTTGTTAAGAAAAGAAAAGCTTTACGCCAAATTCTCTAAGTGTGAATTTTGGTTGCAAGAAGTGCAATTCTTAGGTCACATGGTGAATCACGAATGTATTCATGTAGATCCTACTAAGATAGAGGCAATTACCAAATGGAAGGTTCCGCAATCCGCAATGGAAATTAGGAGTTTTATAGGTTTAGCTGGATATTATAGACGGTTTATTAAGGATTTTTCCAAGATAGTTGTACCATTAACTAAGCTAACCTGTAAAGCAGTTAAGTTTGAATGGGGACCTAAACAAGAAGAAGCTTTTAGGGTTCTAAAGCAAAAGTTAACAAATGCCCCAATCCTAGCTTTACCAGAAGGAACTGAAGATTTTGAAGTTTACTGTGATGCTTCAAAACTAGGATTAGGATGTGTGCTTATGCAACGCAAGAAGGTAATTACGTATGCTTCAAGGCAATTGATAAAGCACGAAGAAAACTATACAACTCATGACTTAGAGTTAGACGCCATAATTTTTGCCCTTAAAATTTGGAGACATTATCTGTACGGAAGTAAGTTTACTGTCTATACAGATCACAAAAGTTTAAGATATATATTTAGGCAAAAAGAGTTAAACATGAGGCAAAGGAAATGGATGGAAATCCTAAGTGACTACGACTGTGATATTCAGTATCACGAAGGAAGAGCAAATATAGTTGCAGATGCCTTAAGTCGTAAGTATCATGAGAAACAACGACGAGTTCGTGCTCTTAGATTAAATATACAATTAGATTTAATGGAACAACTAAAGCATTTTCAAGAAACAGCAATCAAGGACGATACTGAAGGAATGAAAGGACGAACAAAAGAATTAGAACAAGGAGTGGATGGAATTTAGAGATTCCACAAAAGAAGAATTTGGGTACCTAAGCAGGGAGAATTAAGAAATAAGATTTTAGAAGAAGCTCATAAATCTAGGTATACTATGCATCCAGGAAATAATAAAATGTACCAAGATTTAAGAAATAACTTTTGGTGGATAGGAATGAAAAAGGATATAGCTCGATATGTTTCTAAGTGTCTTACTTGTTCACAAGTTAAGGCAGAACACCAGAAACCTTCAGGTCTACTACAACAATTAGAGATGCCTGTATGGAAATGGGAACTCATAACAATGGATTTTGTTACTAAGTTACCCAAAACCAGAAAAGGTAATGATGCGATTTGGGTAATTGTGGATCGATTAACTAAATCAGCTCACTTTCTACCTATAAAAGAAACCTTTAGTATGGAAAGGTTGGCAAAGTTGTATGTAGATGAAGTAGTATCCTTACATGGAGTTCCACTCTCCATTGTATCGGATAGGGATAGTCGTTTCACTTCCCATTTCTGGACTAGTTTCCAAGAAGCAATGGGAACTCACCTAAATTTAAGCACGGCATATCATCCTCAAATCGACGGACAAAGCGAACGAACAATCCAAACTCTGGAAGGCATGCTTAGGTCATGTGTGATAGATTTTGGTGGAAACTGGGACGATCACCTACCTTTGATCGAATTCTCCTATAACAATAGTTATCATTCGAGCATCGAAGCTGCCCCATTCGAAGCATTGTATGGAAGAAAATGCAGAACTTCCGTTTGTTGGGCAGAAATAGGAGAAAGTCAATTATCAGGTCCCGAGATAGTGCAAGAAACTACCGACAAGATTACCCAAATTAAGGAAAGATTGAAGACGGCTCGTGATCGCCAGAAGAGTTATGCAGACAATAGACGGAAGCCGTTGGAATTCCAAGTGGGAGACAAAGTATTATTAAAAGTTTCTCCTTGGAAAGGAGTAGTTCGATTTGGTAAGAAAGGAAAGCTAAGTCCAAGATACGTAGGACCATTTTCAGTGATCCAACGTATAGGACCAGTGGCTTATCGTTTACAACTACCAGAAGAGTTAGCTGGAGTACATGATGTATTTCATGTATCCAACCTCAAGAAATGCCTATCAGACGAATCTTTGGTAGTACCTCTTCAAGATATAGAGGTAAACGAAAAGTTAAAATTTGTTGAGAAGCCATTGCAAATAGAAGATAGAAAGATTAAGTTTCTCAAGCACAAGCGGCTAGTACTAGTTAAAGTCAAGTGGAATTCAAAAAGAGGAACTGAATACACTTGGGAGCTGGAATCGGAGATGAAGCGAAAGTACCCTCACTTATTCCAATAAATATCGAGGACGAGATTTTTAAATAAGGTGGGGAGGATGTAAGGACTCTTAAAATTGTCCTAAAAATACCCGTAAGTAACAACCCGGACCCCTGAAACCCTAAACCATATTAAAAATCAAGAAAAAACAAAATTCTGGGTCTCAGGCGGGCCGCGTAAAAGACAAGACATGTCTTACGCGGGCCGCGTCAAACATGTGTTGACCGGATAAGTGTTCTGGATCCACGTGGTGTCCAGCTGGCTAACCTACCGATGACCAATCAAGCCTATTCGTAGACTAGGCGGCCTCGCGGGCCGCGTAAAGTTTATGTTGTGGTTTACGCGGGCCGCGTGAACCCTAAAAATCAGCTATAAATAGCTTGTTGCATGCACAGTCCACTGGTGTCGAAACAAACTTTCAAAAACGAATTGCTACTGTCCTAAATTCGAATTTACTTTCAATATTAGCGAGGCGCTGCTCCGATACCGGGTATTAACTCGATCGCTGCTACGATTCAATGTCCGATCGATTAAACTATCCAATGGATGTTTAAGTGCTGCCCACATTAGGGTTTATGCTTTGTCATTCGTCGTTAATTCGATGGATGTTTAAGTATCGCACTTTGTCATTCGCTGTGAAGGTTTAATCTCGTGAGTTATCGTAAATGCTGTATTAGTTACTAACCGAGTTCGTGTGCATGTTATTAAATTTAGGTTAAAAGGCTAATCAGTAGGCTAAGCTCTGCTCATATATATCTGCAATGTGAGTCATTCTCTTTTTATCAAAGTGCTTTATAAATTCTTAAATATTTTCAAAGTTATAGTTACAGGGATTAAGTCTTTGTAATCACCAAATTACAGTCGGTATCTGGGGTTTTGTATACATTACTTGATAACCTTCACCATTGGACAACGGGGTAGCCAAGGGGTGATATGACCATAGTCACAGACACCATTGGACTCTGAGGTTACCAATGGATGTTTGAGTGACAAATACAGTGGGTAGTTGGTTGATATATGGAAACATTGTAATCGCTCTTAATACTGTAAATAATAACAAACGCGTCGTTTTAGTAAAAAGAATGATTCACCAGTATTTCCCGCTGACAAAACCTTTTTCAAACATGTTTCAGGTGATCTGTTATGATCCAGGAAAAGTGCCGTGAAGCACTACAAGCTTAAGAAAGTGGCTCAATATAAAATAAAGAAACATGTTTTGTAAAATAAAGATTTCTCAGTGAAATCATATGATTGTAAATTACCGGGGTTTTATCCCGAATTGTGAAATAAAATAATCGGGAACTTGCAGTTTTAAGTAGATCCTGAAGAAATCTTCCGCTGTTAACTCAATTAAATAAATACCACGGGATTTTCTGTCCCGCGGCTCCTGAAACAGGTCAAACCGGGTCAGGGGCCGTGACAACAATAGGGACTTTGTGCAACGTTACCCTATCCATGAAGACCCACCCATACAGAACATAGAAGCCTACCCGGGTATGGACCCTTTAGATCCCTATTACCATGATGAATATATTAGGGAGATCTTAGAAGATCCTTACCGATTTCAGGCACTTTCACCCCCATATCAGGAACCCGCACCCCAGATTCCAAACCCAGTCCTAGAACCTGCACCCCCAATGAGTGCAGAAAACGTACAAGAACTTAGGACTTTCGGGGAGGAAATTTTAGAAAGCAGTGAGAGAATGCGTCAGGTGGGAGAGCGTCTCGTATGGAAATACGACGAGCGCAATATGGATTTCTGGATGAATCCATATCCGTAAATGTGATGGTAAAGACGGTAATAGTAATAATAATAAAATAATATAATATGTGTGTACGGATGCCTACTATTAGTTATTTCAGTTGGTATTGAAATCTTTATTTCGGTACTAGTGTGTGATAGATGCCTAGTATATAGATGAATAGTCGCAATGATCGACGCTTTTGGCAAAAATGCATGTTAAGTGATTGACTATATTAATATTATTTTGTGATATTAATATGGGGTAAATGTTTAAAATTCAGATGGCCGACGAAGGAAATCAAGGAAATCTGAATAATGATAACCAGAGTAACATTAACGTGGTTAATGAGAATCCGAGTATCAATAACAATGGAAATCAAATGGATAATAGTGTTGTTCAACACATAGTGGCACAAGGAATCATAGATGCAATGCCATTTATTATGCAAACTATTCAAGAAGCGAATAATAAAAGTAAGCATAGCAGTAAGCGACCAATTGAACCAGAACACAGCATAAACAATGGCCCGGTACTTCAAGCGCCCATTCCCAAAAGAAGAAGAACCATGCCTCATGGTTGTTCTTACAAAGAATTCTGGTCCTGTAAACCAATAGAATTCTCGGGCAATGAAGAACCCATTGCAGCTCTACGCTGGATAGAAAAGACTGAGGCTGTTTTGAAAATAAGTAAATGTGCGGAAGAAGACAAGATCATGTTTGCTTCCAATCTATTTAAGAATTCAGCCTTAGAATGGTGGAACACTATCCTTCAGTCCAGAGGAAGTGATAGGGTTTATAGTATGGATTGGGAAGAATTTAGGAATACGGTAGAAAGGAAATCCTGCCCTCCTAATGAAAAGGAACAGATAGCCAACAAAGTCCTAAATCTTAGGATGAATGGTGTGGATAGTAAGGGGTACACGAAGTTATTCTTTGAATATGCTAGAATAGTACCAACCCTTGCATCACCAGACCCGGTATTAATCTCCCATTATATCTGGGGATTAATTGGAGAGATTAGACATGTAGTCAAGGCAGCTAGACCTCAAACTATAGAAGAAGCTGTAGAACTAGCGAATACCTTGACAGATGAATTAATCCGTACTAGAGAAGAAGAACAGAGGAGAAACCTAACCCAAAGACTTACTCAAGAATTCTATTCTAGGAATTCCAACCGTAGGAATGTAGGTTCTACCTCTGCACCATACTGCAAAACCTGCAGAAAGAAGCATTCAGGAAAATGCTCCACTCACTGCAATTTCTGCAAAGCACCAGGACACAAGGAAGAAGAATGCAGGAGAAAATCCAGTAATGGACTGTGTTTCAACTGTGGAGAAAAAGGTCACATCAAGCCGAACTGTCCAAAATTGACTCCAGCTGTGAACAACAAGAATACTAAAAATGCTAGAGCATTTGTTCCGACTGCAGATGAAGCCAAAATGATTCCAGATGTTATAGCTGGTACTTTTTTAGTTAATGATGTATTTGCCAAAGTATTATTTGACTCTGGTGCGAACCAAAGTTTTATTAATACGTCATTTTGCAAAATTCTAAATCAGTCATTAACTAAACTACCACAAGAATGATTAGTAAAGACAGCTAATGGAGAAACTGTTAGGATTTCTGAAATCTTGCAGGGAGCAAGAATAGAAATTTTAAACCAAAAGTTTATAGCAAACCTTTACCCAATGAATCTGGCAGGATTTGATGTTGTGTTAGGAATGGATTGGTTAATAGCCAACAAAGCCAGTATTTTATGTGATCAAAAGTCAATACAAGTAAATTCACCAAAAGGTAAAACGATCACAATTAAAGGAAATAAGCCGTCTAGATCCACAAAATTCATCTCTGTGATGAAAACTGCAAGTTCTATAAGAAAAGGTTCCCTAGTGTATTTGATTTCCATAATCACTAATACTAAAGGAAAAGAACTAAAAGACATTCCGGTAGTATCTCAGTTTTCAGATGTCTTTCCAGAAGAAATACCAGGACTACCACCCGACAGAGAAGTTGAATTCAGGATTCATCTACTACCAGGAACAGCACCAATTGCCAAAGCACCCTACCGTTTGGCACCCGCTAAAATGCAGGAACTGAAGAAATAATTAGATGAATTATTGGAAAATGGATTCACACAGCCAAGTTCGTCGCCATGGGGAGCGCCGATACTGTTTGTTAAAAAGAAGGACGGATCAATGCGTATGTGCATTGATTACCGTGAATTAAACAAGGTCACGATTAAGAATCGGTACCCATTACCAAGAATCGATGATCTGTTTGATCAATTACAAGGAGCTCGATATTTCTCTAAAATCGATTTAAGGTCAGGATATCATCAATTAAAGGTACAGAAAGAGGACATTCCTAAGACCGCTTTCAGAACAAGGTATGGTCAATATGAATTTACTGTTATGCCATTTGGTTTAACCAATGCCCCAGCTGCATTTATGGACATGATGAACCGAATATGTAAGCCATATTTGGATAAATTCATAATTGTTTTTTATAGATGATATTCTTATTTACTCTAAGAGTAAAGAAGATCATGCAAGACATTTGCACGCACTTTTGAGTTTACTAAGAAAGGAAAAGCTTTATGCTAAGTTTTCAAAGTGCGAGTTTTGGTTAGAACAGGTACAATTTCTGGGACATTTAGTAAACCATGAAGGAATTCATGTAGATCCAACAAAGATTGAAGCAATTACCAAATGGAAAACCCCTGAGTCACCAACCGAGGTTAGAAGTTTCTTAGGATTAGCTGGTTATTATAGAAGATTTATTCAAGATTTTTCTAGAATAGCCATTCCTTTAACTAAGTTAACCTGTAAATCCATTAAGTTTGAATGGGGACCAAAACAGGAAGAAGCTTTTAGAATCCTTAAGCAAAGATTAACCCATGCACCCATATTAGCGTTACCAGAAGGAACTGAAGATTTTGTAGTTTATTGTGACGCTTCTAAGTTAGGTTATGAATGTGTGTTGATGCAACGTCAAAAGGTTATAGCTTACGCATCTAGACAACTTAAGAACCATGAAGAGAATTATTCAACCCATGATCTAGAACTAGGAGCTATAATTTTTGCACTTAAGATGTGGAGACATTACCTTTAAGGTAGTAAGTTTATCATATTCACTGATCATAAGAGTTTAAGGTATGTTTTCGGGCAAAAGGAGTTGAATATGAGACAAAGACGTTGGATGGAAATGCTTAGTGATTATGATTGTGATATCCAGTATCACGAAGGAAAAGCTAATGTAGTGGCAGATGCTTTAAGCCGAAAGTATCATGAAAAGCCAAAAAGGATACGTTCTCTTAAATTAAATCTACAAGTAGATTTAAATGATCAAATAAGAGAAGCACAAGAATCAGTAATCAAGGATGATACTGAAAAACTAAAAGGAATGAGTAAGGAACTAGAACAAGGAACAGATGGAATTTGGAGATTCCATAAAAAGAGGACGTGGATACCTAAATTAGGAAACCTGCGTCATCGTATATTAGAAGAAGCCCATGAGTCTAAGTATACGATGCATCCAGGAAGTGATAAAATGTACCAGGATTTAAGGAAAATTTTCTGGTGGATAGGAATGAAAAAGGACATAGCAGCCTATGTTTCTAAATGTTTAACTTGTTCACAAGTTAAAGCTGAACACCAGAAACCCTCAGGTTTGTTACAGCAATTAGAAATGCCAGTGTGGAAATGGGAATTGATAACAATGGATTTTGTTACTAAATTACCCAAAACAAAGAAAGGAAATGATACAATCTGGGTGATTGTAGATAGGCTAACCAAGTCAGCTCATTTCCTACCAATGAAGGAAACTTTCAGTATGGAACAGTTAGCTAAGTTGTATGTAAATGAAATTGTTTCTTTACATGGAATACCTTTATCAATTGTTTCTGATAGGGATAGTCGATTTACCTCTCATTTTTGGTCAAGTTTCCAAAAGGCAATGGGAACCAAGTTAAATCTAAGCACAGCTTATCATCCTCAAACGGACGGACAAAGTGAAAGGACAATCCAGACGATGGAGGACATGCTTAGAGCTTGTCTAATTGATTTCGGAGGTAATTGGGACGAACACTTACCTTTAATAGAATTTTCTTATAATAATAGTTATCACACAAGTATCAATGCTGCACCATTCGAAGCACTTTATGGACGAAAGTGCCGAACCCCAGTCTGTTGGGCGGAAATTGGGGAAAAGCAACTATCTGGACCTGAGATAGTACAAGAAAAAACCGACAAGATTATTCAAGTCAAGGAATGACTGAAAGCCGCACGTGATCGACAAAAGAGCTATGCTGATAACCGACGCAAACCTTTGGAATTTCAAATAGGAGATAAAGTGTTGTTGAAAGTCTCTCCTTGGAAAGGAGTAGTAAGATTCATCAAACGGGGAAAGCTAAGTCCCAGGTATATTGGATCTTTTGAGATTATTAGAAGAATAGGACCTGTAGCCTATCAACTACATCTGCCAGAGGAAATGGCAGGAATACATGATGTGTTTCATGTATCAAATCTCAAAAAGTGTTGAGCTGATGAATCACTGATAGTACCTCTTAAGGATATAGAGGTAAATGAACAACTCAAGTTTGTAGAAAGGCCTCTACAAATTGAAGACAGGAAAGTCAAGAATCTCAAACATAAGAGATTAGTTCTAGTCAAAGTGAAGTTGGACTCCAAAAGAGGACCTGAGTACACATGGGAGCTTGAATCAGAGATGCAAAGGAAATATCCGCACTTGTTCCAGTAGATCTCGAGGACGAGCTCTAAAACAAGGTGGGGAGGATGTAACAACCCTCAACAAAACCGACACTCTCGAATATTTCCGACATCCTAGTATATGTTAAAATATCATAATATGTCTTTAAATATACCCCGTATGTGAAAACCGAGCCCGAAATGTATGAAAAAGTATTTAAAATAAATTAAAATATGAAAATAGTAAGTTGAGGCGGGCCGCGTAGGACCCCACCCCAACCTTATGCGGGCGGTATCAAGGCTGAAACTTGATTTCAGTAAACTTTAAGTTAAGACGGGCCGCGTAAGAGTTCCCGTTAGTTTACGCGGGCCGTGTGAGATCATCAAACGCAGAGACACTAGAGGCCGACACGTGTCGACATCGTGGCGGACCTACATGCTGACCCAACTAAGCTATACGTTGACCATATGTTGACGCGGGCCGCGTAAGGCTTTGCCTTATCTTACGCGGGCCGCCTAAGAGTCTAGTTCAGCAAGTATAAATAGAACGCATCGGATTTCAATTCAGTTCGTTCATTTCTCAATTCTCAATCACAATTTCTGTAGTAGAGTTATTATACTCGGGTATTATATCCCCTAATTAGCGAGGTTCTGCTCCGTTGTAAGTATTATAACCCCAGTTTCATAATAGATACGCTGCCCGATTGATTTAGGATTCTGTAACAACTGTCGTGGTTCTGCCCGACGTAGTTGTTGGAATGCCGTCTCGGGGAGGGTATCATTAATATTTTCAAAGGGTTATGATACTAACCTATGTACACTTGTATAAATTATAGATTATATCCAGGAAACCCTTACGCGAAGTCTAAGATAGCAATGTGAGTTTATCCTCTTTTTGTTAATCTTTTTGTAATATTTTACAAAACCTTAAATGTTTTACAATGCGATTAAGCGGTGATTGAGTCTTTGTAGTTCTTCAATTACTGCCGGTATGTTGGGGTTTTGTATACAAAATGTACTACACTGTGAGTAGTAAGTCGAGGATGACAATATGTTACCATTAGACAATGAGTTAGCCAATGTGTAATATAACCCACAAGTCAGTGGATTGACAATACTAAATGGAGTAATTATGTAGAAATAAACAATGTGATCGCTCTCAATACTGTTTTAATTGATAAAATGTTTCTTGATTAAACTGGGATTTACTCACCAGTATTTCCCGCTGACAAATGTTTTTAAAACACGTTTCAGGTAACAAACTGTGAAAGCCAAATAGAAGCCAGCTGGACAACACTGAAGGCTTGGAAAAGTGGCAATAAAGTTACCTAAAAATAAAATAGATGTTTTTATTAAATAAAATAGGATTTATTCCTATAAAAACGTGTTTACTATGAACTTGGGTTTTATCCCATTTTTTTAATGTTATGAAAATGTGGTATTTTACTCTGATAAATATTTCTTAACTACGGTCCTGATGAAAAATTCCGCTGCCAAATTAGACAATACGCGATACCACCGAAACTGGCTCGCGGCCGCCCGTTCCCGGGACTCAGGGATGGGGGGGGGGGGTTGTGACACAACAAGTGACTGAGTCTGGTGTCTGAATCATTGCTAACCCACCAACAACTGAGGAGGTTACACTGCAGTAATTACAAGTAATTCCTGTCAGTAGTTCAAGTGGAGCAGCTACTACAAGTGTTGAACCCACTGGTTTACACTTGGACAGTAGTTTCATAAGTGAGACTCCCTTGAAGGAAATTTCTTCTTTGGGAACCAGAGTGTTTCCAGTATTCACTGGTACACTTAAAATGGTTACCCCTACTGAAGAAAGAAGTCCCCAGTACCGAGAACAAGGGGCATCAGTGGCTAATTTCTGGGAAACTTTTCCAAAGACAACCACTGATACAACCACCACTGGTGGGAAATCAGATGATCCCATTAACTTGGGTGATGGTTTAATGTACAGAGAATTGACGGAGAGGGTTGATAAACTTGACACATCTGTTGCAGAAATCAAAACTATGTTGCAACAGGTGTTACAAGCTCAAAAGGCTACACCCACTGCTGCAACACCTGCAACATCTGCTCCATCAGCTGCTCCTACTCCCATTGAGCTTTGGGATTTGTTTCAACCTCTGCTTCACAAACAAAGAGAATATGCTGATAAACAACATGAAGTTCAAATTCAAAAGATCAGAAACTTGATGGAAGCTAGGTTTAAGGATACACAAGCAGATATCAAGGCAATTAAGGCCCATTTACTACAAACCACTGGCACTACTCCTCCTTCAATTATCTTTGTTGACAATCCACCTGATGATGCCAAAAAGGGGGAGAAAAAGAAGAAGGGATATGAAGATGGCTTATAGAAAAGCAAGCCTAAGGAAGTTATGATGGAAAGGGAAGAACAGGGTACTTCTGAGCCTAAGGAAGAGGAGGTTATTCCTAAGCCAAAAAGAAGAAGGCCTACTAGAAAAGCAAGCCAACCCAAATCCACACCTTTCAAAACCATCAAACAAACTCCCCAAATCCCCAAAAATCCTTCTCATCAAACCTCCAAACCAACAGATGTTGAGACACCTGTTGTATCAACAGTTGTTGATACTTCAGTGGTTTCAATAGATGTTACCCCAACAACTGCCATCACTACCACATCAACACACACTCAATCCACTGCTTTACCAAAAATCACCTCACCATCACAAAAGCCACCTGCTAAAAAGCAGAAGACATCAGATGACACATCATCTGTTGTAATGACAACAGTGGTTGAAACACTAGTTGTTTCAACAGCTGTTAGTCAAACACCTACCATCTCAATCACCACCACTCAATCCACCAAAACACCACCAACCTCTCCTAAGCACAAAAGGAGTAGGGTAACCAACATTGTACTGGAAGATGACATTTCCCCAACTCCAACATCTACACAACCACTGACCCTTGCCACAATTCCAAACCCTGTTCCATTATCCTCAGCTCAAGTTCTCAATTCAAACACTGCTATTGTTCCAGTGGGATTGCAATAGCCATTGGATCTTCCAGCAGTAAGGGAGGAGATCAAATCTTTTTACTCTGAAGGTGACCCTGCAAAAAGGAATCTTCCTTCCATTTGTAACACCCTTACCAATATTTATCTGTTTTCTTATAAATCAAGACTAAAATATGTATTAATGATTACACATACTAATGAAAATACGGGTTTATTTAAAACTTTAATTAGTATTTAAAACAATACAACAAAATGTGATTTAATTCGTTGTTCAACACAAAAACGTATTAAAGTGTGGAAGCTTGAACTTGATCATATTCGGTTCTTCGTTGAGCTTGATCATCCTCTGATACTGTAAATATACATACAATCCATAAAACATGAATTGAATCAGTCATACGTAGTTTAAAACGTGTCAAAACGAGTCCGGAAAGCGAAACTGATTAAAATACAAAATTTTCGACGAAACAGGGTTCCGTCGCGCCACGCACCGGCGCCATGTTTCTCCCTCGCGTGTCGCGGGGGAGACGCTTTTCCAGCAGGTCTGCAGCTGGGACCTGCATTTTCAGCAATGCTAGTTTTTACGGAAACGGCCATAACTTCTTCGTTATTGATCCGTTTTACGCGATTCTTTTTCCTACGCGTTCGTAATTTAATTCTCCATCTAATGGAGTTAAAATTCAACATTCAAACTAATAAATTTCTAAATCTTTAAGCATTCGGATTATTATTCAAAATCAATATTTTGACCCGTTTGTATATAAGACCTTCAAACTTGTTTCTAGTTAATCATAAATCATAAACCAATGTATTTAACTCAAAATATCTATCTTGGATTCATAACTTTTGTGAATTACGCGGCAAACACCCAAGTTACGCGCGTAATTCATTTTGACCCGTTTAGGGGATTTTTATGCATTAAAGCATCAAATCTGCTCTTCTATTTTTTCACCTCGCGTTCCCATATTTAAATTGCTACTTTGTGGTGGATCTGACATAAGGGACCCATAATCCCAATTTAACCCTTCGGTAGTCATTTTACGGAAAATACTCGTTTCAACTCGTTGGACACTAAGGTCCCATATCATCCCTTTTTATACTTATCCTAAGGATTTAATCTATCAAAACACTTATTTCTAACAACCTTTACAGGTCGTTTGCCCGATTTACCCATCAAGGGCATTTTAGTCAACTTTAGCCCCTCATTTACGGCGAAGGGCATTTGCTACTTATTTGACCCCAAAATGTATGTTTAACCACGATCGTATTTATACGTACCTGGCTCGAGTCAACCTAGTGACCCGTTTCGACACCTTGCTTTTATTACCGATATTCTATGGTGGCGCAATTATCCAAATTACTATTTGCTCCTATAAACACATGACTTGACAACCACATTAGTTGATTTCGTCAAATGGTGTTATCACCACCATTTGACCCGTTCGGCCTATATGACCCAATATTTTCATATGTAACAAAACATGGTTTTTAATTACCATTCACACATCCGACCCACTTCGGATTTTCTCACTAAATCCCTTTTTCTCCTAAAATCATTTCTTATACTTTTTAACCCATTCGGCTTACGCTATGGGTGTCATTTGAACTTTAATTTACTTTAGTCGATACTTGACTAAATTTCCATTTTTACCCATTTTCCCATTACTAGTTACATTATAAGGCAACTTTAAGAAAGACTCATTTAATTCTTAATCAATTCATGACTAATTTACCATTTTGCCTCTTTCGCCATTAATCATGGTTTAAAACGTTTTCATTCGTTTCGACCCATTTCGTTACGTGTCGGAACCCAAAATCCGAACCTAATCCTTTGTCGTATTTATTGCCTATAAAGTAAACACGTATACTATAAGTGGGTGTAAGTTTTACTTACCTTGCATCCATGCCACGCTTTTCTTTTCGTACTTGCTCTGTTTGACCCGCTTCATCCACAAGCTTCCACCTAGCTTGTTAGGCGTCAAACTATCATCATATTTCATAAGATGGTTAGTTTAGTCATTGTCAATCATGACTATTCCATCTTATGTATTTTCTATCAAAATTAACATTCGATCTTATTAATGGTCGGTTTGACTTTTTAAAAAGTCAATTGCCTATTAGTATATAAAATGCACATTAAAGTTTATCAACTAGTTTTGGAATTTCTCTAATCACCCAGTAGGCGTTCTTTTAAGCCATCGTTTAACAAATCTTTTAACCCGGTTCCATATATTTCCAATACTTCAACTAGTTCAAGTGATTATTAAATCTAACTTATTTATTCATTTTCACAAGAACTAAGGGTTCCCCTCTATTAGTGAGACCCATTTCATTATACCACTAGCATTCATTCAAACACCTTATCTAATCAAGTTCTTCTTATGAACTAGTGTATAACATAATTACATACATATATTTACATGGATGAAATTACCGATTTCATCATAACATTTAAAAACCCCTTTCAATTCTTGTATGAGCATACACTCAATCTTACAATTTGTTCAATTACTTTGCTTCAACTATCCAATATGATGATTTTAAACATGTGTATATCATCATCTTCACTACATAATCAAAACCCACTTGTCTAAGTGTAGCAAATCATAAAATTATTCAAATAATAGCAACCTATGTAAACTTTTCCCTTAGGGTTTTGTTTCTAATCAATTATACAACACTAATTTAGCCATAGCCTCTCTAATCCATACATAATTCGCGATTATGATGATTACCCAAATTTTACAACTTCACAAATCATCAAATTTTTACATACCTTGTGATCCCCTAGCTCGGGTGATCATTAATCCGTGTTCATGCATTGATTTAGGACTGAAATCAACCTTCAATTTGATGAATTGGATTGAGTTAGGGTTTTGGCTCCTTGGAGCCCTTCTCCTGGTCATTCACGAACACACTAGGTGTGTGTGTGTGTTTTGTTTTTGTTTTTAATAATTAATCTTTTAGGTTATCCCACCTTTGGCCCCTCAAGTTTTGTTAATTAGTAAGTAGGCTACAACCTACTTATTTTCAACAATATTTTGTCTTGTTAACTAGGTTAAACTTTCCTAGTTTAACTTAGTGAGTTCGGGGTAGTCATAACCTGTTTCATTTTAAGTCCTGTTAACTCGGGCCTCTTACAAACTTTATTTCTTCCAAAAGATTTTATTCTCTTTTATTAATATTAGGCTTATTTATTTAGGTCCTAACATTTACCGGGTTGATTTTTACCACTCATGGTATTTTACCCATCTTTTAGTATTAACGGGGTTTGATTACCAAACCCGTTTTCGGGGTGTTACACCATTCAAGGTTATCCTTTCCCTAAAAACATAGAAGAGTATCTCAAGATAAAAGCTCAACAAGCAGAAGATATATCTAAAAGAGATACAAAAGGAAAGTCTGACAAAGAGATTCAGAGAAATCTGCAACACCTGTTCACTAAGGGCAGAACTTTAGAACAGTTCTCAAAAGATCTTTGCCAAAAATTGTCTGAAAGGGAAGATGAAAGTATGAGGAAAGACTACCTTGATTATATCATGGCATATAAGAAGTACAGGGCAGAAAAGCATCAATACAAAGAATGGACTATTAGTGAACTACAAGAAGAGATAGCCAGAATTCAAAAGATGCTCAAAGAAAAGGTCAAACAAACTCCTCCAGTCTGGGCCAAGTACAAGAAAAATGTACCTGAAAGAACCCTGAAGCTTAAAAGAATGAAAGAAGAACTGATAGCAGCTAATTATGGATCAAGGAACCAGGTTACAAGATGGTCAGAGGATAAAGTGTTAGCCACATACAAAAGTTTGGAAGAGTTGAGGAAAAGAGATCCCACTGCTCCTCAAAAGCCTGATTATCCTGAAGCAGTGGTCCCAGTTAAACCATAAAAGTTACAAATCAGGAGATCCACTGCTCCACCTGCTGCCATCCTTTATCAAAGAAGGAAACAAAAGCAGATGGATGATGAAACAGAAGCAGATAAAGCACAAGGGGATTACATTATAAAAATGGTCCTTCGGCAAATGATAGCAGAAAATCCTGAATTGGCAAAAGCTGCAAACACTGCCCAAAGTGTTATAACCAGGCCTCATCTCCAAACTCATCAACAATAAAAACTCTCCCAAGAAACCCATTGGATTCAAAAATACTAAAGTGGAAATCTGATAAACAGACCCATGTATTGACTCTGCTCAAATCCAATGGTGAGGTGAAGCATATATCAAGGGAACAAGCACTTGGCATGGGTGTTGAAGATCTACAGGATCTCCTTGAGCTTCCACTGTGCAGGGATGAGGATGATACAAGTTCCATGGACTTTGAATTACAATTCAAAGGAAAAGTTAGGGAATATTTGATGAGGCAATAAAATCCAAGAATAATGAAGAGTTTTGGCATCATCTGTTCCAGGGGGAGATTGTTGGGATTGAACCATACCAAAGGAACAGTTGATAAAGCCAAAACTGGATCAGATCAGTGGGTTCACAATAAGCAGTTGATTGCAACGGTTCTTTCCCCTTGAAAGTGGCCTAACAACTGATGACCTCTATCTACTGTCCGTCTTCAACAACTGCTGATCTTCAACAACTGATCAAGTCTAAAGACTGTTGAAGTGCAAGCACTGATGCTCAATCTACTGTCATGGTTCAAGTACTGCTGAAGACACAAAGCACTGCTAGGAGTATAACAGTGGAATGAGAAGCAGTAGTTTAGCTTGTCTTTGTATTTATTGTAAATGAGTAGTTTGTAATAGCAGTAGTTATATAGGTCAGTGGTTACAGGTTGTTAGGAGGTTAGATGTCACTTTCATGGTGACGTCAGCAAAGATGCCACAGTGGTTTGTTCTGTACTATAAATAGAACAGTACCATGTACTGTTCTATTAGCTCTCTTCATCACAAGTCATTCTGTACGAACATTCTCTGTGAGCTCGGGCTGAGGGGGAGATTGTATGCATTCATGCAAGTGTAATTGAAGATTGTAATAAATATAATCTTTCGATTCTCTGTTAAACATGTTTGTTGAAAGCAATTCTCTCATTTGATTGTGTGTTGAAAGTTTGTTTCATTTAATTCCGCTGCACTTACTTCTAATTCATCTTCATTATTATCAAACAAGCACAATCATAAGAAACTCAGATTCTAACATTAACATAGATTATTAACATATATTATTAAGATATATTAATAAAAGAAGTGAATGAATAGTGTCACATAGTTGGTGGCATCTGCTTATTGGGCCGCAGGTAAACAACTAGCCACGTATCTTTATCATCTCACGCGTCTCACATATTTGTGAACCTCAGCACCAAATCACTATTCCACGTCTTGATTCTTGAAACCTGCTCACACTTTTCAGAATAAAAAAAAATGGAGAGGGAGACGAAGGAAAGAGAGAGATGGGAGAAGAGAAGGAAAGAAGACAAACGACAGCCACGTAAATCAACTTGAATATATACTAACTCGTACATAAATATAAATACGTAAAACTCGATTACAAAGTCTTTAGAAGGTTTATTGATTGTGAGTGTTAGTACTAAAAGTTGAAGGGAAATGTATGATTCTTAAAGCCAAATCTAATTCTAATAAAAAACTTCAAATAACACATGGCATTCTCTCCTTCAATTCATTAAAGATATTATTAATTAATTAATATCTAATTCTAATTTATAATTAAAATATATAAATTATCTATAATTTTAAAACCTATGATTTTATTACTTTTTAAAATGGATATATGGTTTGATTTACTTTATCTATTTTTCTTAAATCAAGTATAAATAAATATAATTAAATGATATGTTTACCTTTGAAAAAAAATAATTCTCTCCTTCAATTCACTAATGATATTATTAATTAATTAATGTCCAATTCTAATTTATGATTAAAAATATATAAATTATCTATAATATAAACCTGTGATTTTATTAGTTCTTCAAATGGATATGCATATGGTTTGATTTACTTTATCTGTTTTCTTAAATAAATATAATTAAATGATATGTTTACCTTTGAAAAATATTAATTGTTTTATCTAAGAAACATGGTGTTACGTTATTAAAAATGTTAATTTTCATAATTATATGCATTAATATTTCATATCAACATCACAAAAAGTTGTAAAATAACACTCAGATTTGAGTTTATGTATTAGAAATAGCAAAGTGAAGCCATTTCAACTAAACAGTTTTGTGGTGAATTTATCTATTAAATCTATTAATTCAAATAAAATTTAATTAGTTAATAATATTATTAATGAATTGAAAGAAAGAATATTATATGACATTAACTGAAATCTTTTATTAGAATTAGATATACCCACCACAATCCATCTTCATCGCCACCATTTTCAGCCACAAACTGCATCTCAATTTAGATTTAAGAGTATTCTAATTATAATCCTAAAATTTTAAAGAAACCTTTATGTGTTCCTCAGTTTTTTACTTCGTCTCATTCCCCAAGAAAATGATGAGATTTAAGAATTTATTTCACATTCTTTACGTATCATAACAGGCTATATAAATTTAATTATTATATACAATATTTTATGTATATCAAATTATTAAAACTATAGTAACTAATAAATATAAATTATTACTAAATATAGTTACTGATTGTTGGAGAATAACAAATATATACTATTAAAATAAAATTAATGTTTATATAATTTTTGAATTATGCTTTAATTTTATAGTTATAATTTAAGATCAATAATAATTAAGTCATTTCTCATTATTATAGAAGATATTTACTTTGCCTCTTATGTTTACATTTGAGTGTTGCTAAAATCATTTGTATGATGCGGCGGGAACTCGATTTTGATTGTTATTAGTTTTGTTTGTTACAGTACAGATACGATACAGACATTCAGTATAACAAGTGAAAAAAAATAAAGAAATAAAGTTTGTTAAACTTTACAGTATACAAATTTTATGATCATTTAAAAAAAGTTTAAAACATTACTATAAACAAAACATGATATTAAAGTGAAAAACTATCGATAAAATATGTGGGCAAGATAATGTTTAAAATTTAGTATTAGAAGATTTTTCTATTTCAAATTTATTTATTATAGTTAACTAGTGTTTTTCAATGACGCGCGTTGCGCAAAAGGAATTGGTGTTTTCGACCGACATCATCCTACAACTCTTCTTTTAACTGTTTCACTTCTTGTAAAAACTGAACGTAGACCCTAACTCTTGTTTCACCACTTAATCACTGTAAAAATTACAGGATTCATGTTTGGGGCATGGGTTGACACGTGGATTTCGAGCCTCCCCGCTGGTGAGTGACGTGTTGGGTCGGTTAAGAAAAAAAAGCCTAAAGCGTTAGGTAGATTTTGAAACAGGGCGAGCTTGTCAAACAGCTTCCGCTCCTTGCCCCGGAACTCGATGTTGGCCACCGCCACCCGATTTTCGTGACTTATATCACCACCCGGGACGCTATCGTAGTAGGCTTTAAAACGGTCGAGCTTCAATCGTAGCTCGCGCCACTTGTGTTGGCACGCGTTTAAATTGTGCCGGCCGTTCCCCACGTTGTGTCGGTAGCTAGCGAAAGCTTCCGGCCAGTAACGGGTCTCACCGGGTTGGCGGCCCTTCATCGCGTTGTGCCGGTATCAAGTGTGGGTAGCGGGTTCGGGTAGGTGGAGTGAAGGGTTGGGGTAGCGATGTGGACAGGCGGTGGGGTTAGGGGGTTTTATAGTGACTTGGGTGAACCGTTTGGCTTGGCCAAACGGTTATTTTTTAAAATTTAATCCTAGCCGCTATGGCCTAGCCAACCCAGCCAATGAGAGCCGGCCACGGAGGACCGCTAGGCATGCCCAACGCCCGGGCTGAAACTCCCGCCCAAGGGGCCACGCCGAAACCCAAACCTACCCGGGGTGGTGACTTGGGCATTTGTACCCAAACCACGGCCCAACCCTCGCCCATACCTCATAGTATAATAAATGAATATAAGGTATTGCTCAATATAAAAAAAATCACATAATAAATAAAGAATTAATAATCACATAGAATTAAAAAATGAGGGTTGGGGTAGCGATGTGGACAGGCGGTGGGGTTGGGGGGTTTTATAGTGACTTGGGTGAACCGTTTGGCTTGGCCAAACGGTTATTTTTTAAAATTTAAACCTAGCCGCTGTGGCCTAGCCAACCCAGCCAATGAGAGCCGGCCACGGAGGACCGCTAGACATGCCCAACGCCCGGGCTGAAACTCCCGCCCAAGGGGCCACGCCGAAACCCAAACCTACCCGGGGTGGTGACTTGGGCATTTGTACCCAAACCACGGCCCAACCCTCGCTCCATACCTAATCAAGCCAAACGGTTATTTTTAAAATTTAAACCTAGCCGCTATGGCCTAGCCAACCCAGCCAATGAGAGCCGGCCACGGAGGACCGCTAGACATACCCAACGCCCGGGCTGAAACTTCCGCCCAAGGGGCCACGCTAAAACCCAAACCTATCCGGGGTGGTGACTTGGGCATTTGTACCCAAACCACGGCCCAACCCTCGCTCCATACCTAATAGTATAATAAATGAATATAATTAATAATCACATGGAATTAAAAAATGAAAACTGAATGACACTGTTCATTCAGTTTTCATTTTATCATATAGTAGTAGTTTTCATTTTATCATATAGTAGTAATGTTTTGTAAATTTTAACTTATTTATTCAATTAAAATTAGCAATAATTATCATATATTGGCCCTTATATTGTGTAAATTTATTTTCAGAATTCTTCTGTTTTTCTTTAAATTTCAAAAAAAAAAAAAAAAGAATTTAACATTTTAGTTATATGTGTGGCTTTAGAAAATTTTATATGGCGTTCACCATCTTTTACTCACGTGAGATATTTTCTTTATTTAATCTATGTAATATACGGATTTATAACCTAGTAAATTAACGAGTTAAATCAAGTTTAAGGTAAAATTCAAACGAAAATTCTAATAGTACAAAATGGATAAACTTCATATATATAATATCGACACATTAACAAAACAACCGCCGGTTCATAATTTTTGGATAGTGTTTTCGATAAAACATATCTGTAAAATTAAAACTGTTAATACTGTTTTAAACTGATCCGAAAATTTAAAATTAAAACTGTTAATACTGTTAATACTGTTTTAAAGTGATCCGAAAAATTAAATTATTAAAAACTCTTATAAAAACTATAAATTTAAATTATTAAAAACTCTTTTTAAAAACTATATATAAAATGTTATGCTTTGTTTAAGTTTATCCATGCCTAGTTGATACTCAATCCCTACCATAATTAAAAGCTATAAAGCAAATAAGGAAAAGATATGAGAATAAATATGTCGCTACCCATTTCAATATTCAAATAAATTAATAAGATAAAGCATAAATAAAGAGTCAAATTTACGTTTCAATAATCATTCCGAAAATCCATCAACAAACATGATTTCTCCATCTCACCCACATATATTCCCATTAACGCTCTAGTTTCTCTCACATCTTGTATATATATAATTATATTTACATTCACCATCTTCATATAATTATTCTTCCCGGTGAAACCATTCTCATTGTGAAAAAATGGCAGCTTCTTCAACCATTGTGTGTTTTGGGGAGATGTTGATCGATTTCGTCCCCGACACCGCCGGGGTCTCCTTAGCCGAGTCTCAGGGATTCCTCAAAGCCCCCGGTGGTGCACCCGCTAACGTTGCGTGTTCCATCTCTAAGCTCGGTGGATCCGCTGCCTTCATTGGCAAGGTAACATTTTTTTAACGGCAAATTTGGATCGCTAACGAACCACTAACATATTATTTTTGATAATTCGTTATAGATCGTGCATTCTTTTTATTGAATTATAATTTCCATAATAATTAGTTATAGATCTTGCATGCATTTTCTTTTTTATGATTTTAATTTATGGCATGTTATTAAATGTACGTGCTTTGTGGCCATTCATATGGATCAAGATGTTTTGTATAGTTATTTATTTATTTTTGTATTAGATCCCCCTAAAACTTTGGTGTATAGAATTATGAAATAGAGAATTTTATTTCTAAATCTGATATCTTAAATAACTTATTCTTTTTTTTTCACAAAAGTTTTGGTTTTGCTAATGCGTTAATGTATGTATGTTGTAATGTGTAACATAATATTTAATAATACACCGGTATTGTAATTGATCATTGTGATTGATGTGAGTAGGTTGGGAAAGATGAATTTGGGTACATGTTGGCTGACATTCTAAAGAAGAATGGAGTGAATGCCGAAGGGGTGTTGTTTGATGAGCATGCTAGGACGGCTTTAGCGTTCGTGACGCTAAAGAAAGATGGCGAAAGGGAATTTATGTTTTATAGGAACCCGAGCGCAGACATGCTCCTAAAAGAGTCAGAGCTCAAGATGGACTTGATCAAGAAAGCCAAGATCTTTCATTATGGCTCGATCAGTCTCATCACTGAGCCATGTAGATCTGCCCACATGGCGGCCATGAAGGCCGCCAAACAGGCTGGGGTCTTGCTCTCATACGACCCCAATGTCCGCCTTCCTCTTTGGCCTTCAGCTGAGGCCGCTAGGCAAGGCATCAAGAGCATTTGGAACGAGGCCGATTTCATCAAGGTATATTGTATGCTAGCTCTTAAATATTACAAATTTGATGTGTCGTGTTTTTAGGATGTGAAAAGACAAAAATGCCCTTTTACATAGGTGAGCGATGATGAGGTGGAATTCTTGACACAAAAGAGTCCGGATAATGAGGAAGCCATCAAGTCTTTGTGGCATGATGGGTTGAAACTTTTGGTTGTTACTGATGGCGAGAAGGGTTGTCGTTATTATACCAAGGCAAGCCTTGTTACCTTTCGATATATAATATTTCGCTTGTTAGATGACATTGTGTCGAATGTATGATGAAAACTTATCTTGATGAGTGTAGAGCTTTAAGGGAAAAGTGCCTGGTTACTCGGTCAAGGCTATTGACACAACTGGAGCCGGAGACTCTTTTGTTGGCTCATTATTGGTTTCGATGGCAAAAGACACTTCTATTTTTACGGTAATAAGTCGTATCAAAACATGCCCAATTATTTTTGTTTTTAATAGTTTTTGTTTCCACATATAGGATGAAGCGAAGCTGAAGCAGGCACTAGCCTTTTCAAATGCGTGTGGAGCAATATGCACGACAAAGAAAGGAGCCATCCCAGCGCTACCAACCGTATCTGATGCACAAGCTCTCATGTCGGGTTCCAAATAGATCGTGAATACATCCATGGGTCATGTTTTGTTTTTGCGAGACTTTTGAAGCTAATTGTTTTGAAAACATGTTTGAAACTTAATTGTTTTTGTTTGGATGATTCAAACCGTAAAATAAGTATATCTTGATTTGGATTAAAGATGTATTTTGTGAGTTTGGATGTAATTGCTGGTAGTATATTAAGATGAGATTTGATAACAAAAAGTTTTATACAGATTATTGTTAAGAGCTAATGAGGTGTATTAAACCCAACCCAAAATAATATATATTATATGAACCAATAGCCTCATCAGAAACATCTCTCGAAACGTATGTGTGTTTTGTGTGTTTGAATCAAAAAAATATGCACAAAATCTGGGTTTTATTGGTTTGTGTCGGGCCCGTGTGTAGGGCATTAGTTTCACATCGCAACGGAAAGAGAGAGAGAGTTTTCGTTATAAGTATGAATATCGAAAACTCCCAAACTATACATTAGATACAATATAACCCAAAAGGCACATGAAAGTCAATATAATATTAAAAGGCGGATCAAACAAAATTAAAAAAAAAAAAAAAGACTTGGTGACATAATCGGTTCTTGACAATGGAGTCCCAACTTCCAATGTCTGCGTGAAGAGAGGGTTGGAAGAGGTGGGAAGACATTTGACCATGTCTGCGTGAGGAAGAGGACGCGCAGAGTTTTGAAGACATTTTTTTAATGAAATGTCTTCTAAAAAACAAACGGTCTGCAGAGCTAAACGTCTGCGCGTGGTCTGTTCAACGCAGACATAAGAGGTCAGAAGAGGTTTTTCTGAAAAAAACAAACACCCCCTAAGTGTTTACATGACCAAAAACTCCTTAAGATGGTGAGAATTACAATACAATCAAATAGAAAGAAAGTTGAAATTAATTGACCGAACTTCATTAAATGCCATAATAACAAATTACAAACAAATGGTAGGTAAACGAGCAACAAGTTGCGCCGCAACCCCCCTTTGGATTGCAAAACCGATCCTACTAAAAACAAAGCAACCCTTTAGAGTCGAGAATTACTATTCACGACCTGCTAGACCCTGTTTAGAAATTTCACAGTCTTCAGGGCTAGGGAACCAAATGTATTAAAGACAAATCGTATAAACACGTGTTAATTCTCTAAACAAGAAACTAGAGACTAAGTATACTACTAATCCCATTCTCGGGTGGTTCACCACCAAAAGCCTTTAATTTCTCCCAAAATGATTCCTTAAGTTTGTTCCCATGAATATCATCCTCATTGGGCCTACCAATTTCAACAAACCGGCCCAATAGAGGATTCACCCTGTAAGACCGGAAATAGAAAGCAGTTTTACAGTTACAACATAAGTTAACCGCTTGGTAAGTGTTTTCCCGATCAACATCGGAAACAGGAGACCGCGGTGGTTCTGGTTCATCGCGGGCAAGAGAAGACGGAGGAATGAGGCGATGGTTATTGGAAAAAAAACTAGACTCGTAAACTTAGAACAACGAGGACAATTAACTTCAGCTCTAAACGTACCCTCAGCAACTCTACCACCGGCATGATCCCAATTATACCTCGCTTGCGCTGCAGTCAACTACCGCTGGCGCATGTTTGGACTGCCAGCGTGTAGCGGGCAGTTCACGAAACCATGTTTCGATGTGTACGGAACATGAATTCTTGCTCATGCGGTTGCTGCAGCTACAATATCTTGAATCTTTCTCCATCTCCTCAAGCCAGACATAATAATAATAATAATAATAATAATAATAATAATAATAATAATAATAATAATAATCTATACTATATAATAAAAGAAACCTGATTTTGGACACGTGTCATGTCACACCCCGACTTTCCACGTGTCACCGGTGGGCCCGGTGGGGAGTATCGTGACGTGGTTGGCAAGATAATAGTCAAACAACACAATTATATAAATGCACAGCGGAAGCAAAAGATAAATATATTACAATCCGAATATAAAGTAATATCCAAGTATTACAACGGAAAGTAAAGGATCCACAGGCGGATCTTAAAACATAAACATTGTTCAACAGACTTTAGACGCCTAGAACTTGCAAGATTCCTTATTAACGTCCTGATCCGCTTCCAGCCTATTACGTACTTGTACCTGTCACTTACACTTTTGAAAATACGTCAGTTTTCACTGGTAAATACACTCAACCGACCCATTTGAAAATGTTTATGAAAATTGGTTTGAATGCACAAGGCACGTAAATATTTCGACACTTAGATTAAAATGCACAAGGCAATATTAATCTTTTATACTTGATTTAGATGCACAGAGGCAAAATAAATCTTTTATACTTGGGGCAAACTATATCTCATGTTATCAGTTTTACATAACTTGCTCTACATACGGGGCCCGGTTCTATGCCGGTTCATGATTAACCGACACACCACTATTCCCTTATTGGGAATCCCTTATTGGGTATAATTAATTTACTAGCATATAGCATCTGTCAGGTGTATGCCTACACCCCGTGCTTAAGTCGTGGCCATTGCATTTAATGAGTCAAGGATATCCAGGACACGGTCGCATTAATCCCCAATGTTTCAGTCAAGCAATACGAATTAAAACAGGTTATTTGGATTTCCTGACTTATTGGTCTTTGAATCCCATACCTGACCATGCGGTATTTATATTACCGTATCCCAAGCCCGTAATAGGGAAAATAAGTTAAGAGTATTTACCTGAGCTAGCTCCTGTCTTAAATAGCAAGAATTATAATAACTCAGCCGTATTCACTTAAGTAAGCGTAGGTACAATTTACCGGAAGGCTCTAGTCTGGAATGATGGTATAAATAACCAATTAGAATGCTAACGGGTCTTTAATTAAGCCTAAGCTTAGACCGGTTAGTCTTAAGGAAATATACGGTTCAAACGCAGGATTAAGCGAAGACCGGAATAGAATGTGTTTTAGACCCGACAAGTTTGAAGACTTGTATAATATGGGTAATCTAAATACCTTCTGGATTTTGAGATAAAACCGATAAGGTTTGACCCGTTTAGGCTAATTTATGTAAACTAGTTACATAAACCGAACCGAACGCGTAATAAGCGTAACGGGTATACATATGAGCCATTTACAGGTTTCCTAAGTTAATATGCTTCATATATGTTGTGACATCAGTAAGATGTCTTTTATTATGCCCGAAACGAATTTAAACACAAACTATGCCCCGTAGGGGTAGTTTGGTCATTTAAAAGGTTATAAAAGAGTTTAAGTATTTACCTGAGTTACAGGTCTGATGTAATCAGCAAAAATACTTATTTTACTAAGTTATAACAGTAGGGTAAAGTAGATATGTGAAATTTATCAAATATAACCAAACTATGCACCGTAGGGGCATTTTGGTAATTTCACATAAGCCGAAAAGCTCAAAACTGAAGTCTGAGTTTAACAACATTTGCTTACTGTTAAAATATTATAATTTGCCTCAAATATCAGTAGGTATCAACCCTTGTATGTTTAAAATAGTTTTAGTACATACTATGCGTTAAAAACGCTTAAAAAGGCGATTAGAAGCCATTTCCGGGTTCGATACATAAAGCTGATATTTTTATTATTCCAGAAGGCTTAAAATACTTTATTTATCATATGTGATCAGTAGCAAAAGGTTTGGAGTCAATTAGATATGTAAAACTCATTTTATAGCCCGTAAGGGCAAAACCGACAATTACCGGATTAAGCTTACGACTATTAGTTATGCTCAGCCTAAAATTAATTAAAAATCTTTAAAAATCCCAAAATAATATATTACATCCGTGGGTAAAGAGTTTGATATCAAAAAGTATGTTTAAGTAGGCTATACGCTAAATACGCCGTTTAATTAACATAAAGCTTTAATTTTACGCTAACGAGCATAACTCTTAACCTACACCTCAAACTGATGTCAAATTTTGTATGCAAGTTTATATATCAGTAAATAAGGTTTCTACTCTTTTATATTTCCAAAAATCACGTTTTAAGGTGAAAAGGGCATAATGGTCAACATGTGAGCAATTAACGGAAGCATGCATATTAATTGGATAACTAATGATCCGAGGTGTATAATCACAAAGGGTTATACTAGCATGTAACCTGGTCCAAATGAAGCTCTTAGGTATTTCTAAATCATACCAAAACGGGTCAGAACTGAAAGTCAAAGTATAAGTCAAACTATGCGACTTTCGGTTCCGAACCGGGTCTAAACAGGAAATTGTCGGGATGAACATGTTTAGACATGTTCTTACACTAATTACCAAGTTATATTAATGATCAAACAGGTTGTATGTGTTCTACATTGCTAATTATGCATAAATTGTAATTTACACATTCTGTTGACTTTTTAAATACAAGTTTGACCCGACATTTGACCTAGTTAGATTGGGAATCAGGGGGAACCCTTTTAAGGGTTTATTACCCACATAATTACCTACTTAAAGGTACTTTTAATTCGAGATTTAACTGAGCCATTATTAATTAATCTCGAAGTCAAACCGTAATTACGATGGTTTGACTTTTAGCTAAATAACTAAGCTAAACTCAACTAGAGCAGGTTAAGCAAACTTACAAGTGTCTAATGACTGATAAGGAAGGCATGGAATGTGCTCTGGTGCTCCACAATTGATCAGAAGTGCTTGAGGAATGAATGATCAAAGTGTTTGCACATAGGAGCTTTATATAGTGCCCAAGACACCACAAAGTGTTGACAAATAAGTCTACTACTGCCCACAAGTTATTTACAAGTGTCCCTAGATGTTTAGGGATTGTCTAGGGGCCAAGGGAGATGAGGAAAATCGATTGTAGGTCGAAAAATGCGTTTAAACTGGCAACAGCCGGTTTTTCTGTCGCTGGGCATTGCTTACGGACCTCAAGGTCCCCAATGTTGAGGCCCGTAAGCCTGACATTAGGCTTAAAAATTTGTTGTTCTTTGGTGTTTTGAAAGGGCAACCACTTGTTTCGAATTTGGGACATTATCTATCAGATTGGGGCCTCTAAATTGTGCCTTAAACAGTTACATTACCTACCACTTGGGTATGTTTCATTGAATCCTTATCGAAAGTGCCGAACAAGAAGGTTTACCGTAGAAATTTCCGTAGGATCCTATCTTGCACTTTGAATTCAATTATTGCCCACAAATTTCTGGATTTAAAATATATTAGATGTTTAAGATATATACACTTGGGTCTTGGGATTTATAAATGAGGTCGTTCAGAGGTGAAAATTAACATGACGCCACTTTTAAATCCTGCTAAAATATCTTTATTAAATCCGGGTTTACAACCCTTTTTGTCCTACATGAAACGTGTCGTTATATCTCTTGAACACGAATTTTCGAGGTGTTACATCCTCACCCCCTTAAAAGAAATCTCGACCTCGAGATGTGCTTAAAGTAAAGGAAGTAATTTCTGCCTTACATTGGGCTTAATCTTCCCCAGTACCTTTGAGCCTCTATGGCATTCCAATTAACCTTTATGATAGGTACATGTATCCTTTGGAGCTTCTAATCCTGTCGATCCTTTATCGACACAGGTTGCTCATCATATCATAAATATGTATGTCATTATGTGATAGTGTTTCTTGACTTATTGGCGAAACACGTCCTTAAATCATTAGGGTGGGTCACATTGCGCGTTCCACCAAGTCCCTTAATTAGGTCTTAGCTTGTAAGCTATTTGATCTTGATACATTCGATTTCCTTCGAATGATTCTTTATACTCGGAGCTTAACTAGTCTGATAATTTAACAAATTTGGCACACCCTTCCTGGGTGATATCTGTTGTTGAGCCTTATTTCTTAACAAGAATTTAGGAAGGTTACTACTTTCCATTAATCCTTGATTTTCTGCCGAATAATGGCAACTTATAGATAATTAGGGGTTTGTATGATCTTATTCGTTGTTTCTAATGCAACTTTCAGATCCTAATAAGTGGACTTACCAATCCATTGTCCTAACAATAGATGTTTAACATTCCATCTTTACAAGGTCTCCAAGGGAGCAGCCTTGTTGCTTATACATCACTATTATAGAAAAGCTTATCTTAAGGTGAGATGGTTATTCTAATCACTGCTTAACTAATCTTACGAAATAGTTAATTCTTACAGTTAGTCGAATGAATCGACGATCCTGGCAGGTAATAGCGATTCTTAATTGTTGCCTAAGCAGGGTTGCGGTACAATGCATAAGCAAAATGAACCGTCTTTTATATTTAACTATACCGAATTCTCCGGATATTGAGTTAGGCTATATGAATCTATATCTTAAAATTTACTTAATCAGGGTTTCAGTTATTCCATAATCAACATGGAGTTCTTACAACACTCTAACCCAAAGCGGGATGTTTGTCCTAACATCCACTTGCCTCTCAGAAGGTAAACATGGTAATTCTTATAAAGAAGATAATTATGACACACAGAGATGGTAGAGATGTCTGTATTTTCGGGCTTTGGTTTATCTATCGATGTCGGTGTCAGATAAATGACACATTCTCTTTACAAATGCAAGGATGCCCTAAGTAGAGATACTTATAAGGACATTTTATATTGGATATATTCTTTGAATACTACTAGTCGACTTTAGCACAATATGACCATTGGGATATCTCAGGGGTTCCATGCATTAAACTTCCATACTGATCAGGCATGGAAGCAATCTATGGGACACACCAGGATACGCCAATCCTCATATGGCACTCTTATCAAACATAGTTTGGCATTCGCAGGCGATATAAAATAATGAGAAAATAATAAAATAATATATATTGTCGTACTCTTTCTGGGGAAGAGTACTCCAGGTTCTTATGAAAGGATTATCTCCGAGGATGGGAGAGAGGGTCATTAAAGATTCCATTGGTAAATTATACCTCATTTTTAATATCTGAAGTTCTTATGAATGCAATCAAAAGTTTGCTAAGCTTATGGTTTACTAAAGGTTTATTAACCCTTGCATTAACGTAAAATACTTAGCAGATACAATCGATGCTAAAAGGTAAGGACGTACCTGATGCTAATATTGATATGTACTGTCTCTGTCATTCAATCGGTAGTTCAGGCGTTTCCTTCCTTATCCTTCCCAGACTTAGCTGCTCCTTTCTTGGCAGCCTCAGGGCAATTAGTACTGATGTGGCCCTTTTCGCCACAGCTGAAACAGTTTGCATTCTTTATGTCCCTACATTCGTGGGACTGGTGGCCAGTTCTTTTGCAGATGCCACATTGCTTTATCTTTTGGTTTGATCGACACTGTCCCCAGTGTCTTCTTTTGCAGGTTTTGCATGTAGGCTTCTTGTTGGAATCCGGTTGGTTATTGTTGAACTCGGATTTGCTCTTCTTAGGATTCGGGGAGTTATCTTCCTCCCTTTTACGCTTCCCATCTTCAGAGGCCTTGGCAGCCTTGTTTCTCACCACATCGAGTGTGAGAGATAGCGACAGATCTGCCACTGACCTGAACGTAGTAGGTCTCGAAGCCTTAACACTGGCTTTGATTTCTGGGGCTAAACCCCCAATGAAGCGAGCAATTCTTTTGGGTTCTGGTGTTACTAGGTAAGGAACCAGTCTGGACAGGGTATTGAAACTGGTGAGGTAAGCTTGACAATTTAAGTTTGTCATAACCAATGATAAGAAATCTGACTCAATCCTCTCAACCTCGTGTTGAGGGCAGTAGTTCTCCATAATGAGAGCAACAAACTGTTCCCATGACATGTTGTAAAGTGGGATCTTCCCAGCAGCTTGAATGAGAGCCTTCCACCATGCTAGTGCCTCTCCCTTGAACGATTGGGATACGTATTTCACTACATCCCTCTCAGCACAACCGCTGATATCGACAAATGTGTCCATTTCATCCAACCAGATCATACAATCTACTGCTCCTTTCTCCCCAGTGAAATCTCGGGGTTTATAGGAAACAAAGTACTTATAGGTACAAGACTTGGTATGCGGTTCATTATCGAACACTATCTTCTTGGATGGAAAACTGTGTTCATTTGATGAATGTCGATCATCATCCTTCTTTGGCTCCTCTTTCTTAGGGGGCGGCTTGTTATGAGGCTCTGAATGAGTTTTAGGGACAGACTTAGAGTGGGGTACAGATGAGGCTCGACTATGCGTCCCACTATACTCCTTAAATTGTTCTTCTACAGCTTTAGATACAGCTGTGTCAATCAGTGAACGAAGCTCTCCTTTGGTTATATTAATCCTATCATTATCATCGCGGTTTTCCAAAGGATGACTGTTTATTTCGTCAGAGTCAGCCATGTAGTCTTAGTTGCTACAAAAAGAAAAATAAGGGCAAGGTTTATTTAGAAGCCCTTACAGTATTATCGTTCTTAAACGATTTATTAACCATGCTTTTAATACACATTTTAGTTAATTTGTTAAATATATAAAAAAAATTGTTCAGGATCTTTATCATAATCCTAAATTATAAGTTAATAATAGCACAAAAGGCCTAGTCACGTAGACAAGTTTAATTTATAAGCCATGATTTCAGAGAATCGAGGCATTAATGTTTTAATAATAGCACAAATGGCCTAGTCGCGTAGACAAGTTTAATTTATAAGCCATGATTTCAGAGAATCAAATCCTTTAGGTTTGAACATAGTTCATTACCTTTCTCGGGCAGGGAGTCATCGCTACCACTGTCTTTTGGCTCATGTAGAAATGAGCAACGCCCGTAGGCACTATATTACCAATGTATTGTTAAAATATGATCATCCTAATTGATGATTTAAACCCCTGATTCAGAGATCATTAAATTGGGTTAGGAATCTTTTGAAGAATCCTATATAAAAATGACGTGGGTGATTTTTAATGAATCACGTCCGCCAGGAGCGTTAACACGTTTTCAGATGTTAACAGGGATTCAAATCTTTTAAACAGGTCTTACCATCTTGGCCAGGTCTTTATAATGACACTCAGGCTAGGTTTCACTCTTAAGATTCTTTTAATATTTAACGTAGAGCAATCCTAGATTGAAATGTTAATAAGGATCTGAACCTAAACTGAGGAACTGCCATCTTGGCCGCGTCTTAATAATGACACCAGGCTAGGTCTTGTCCCTTTTTAGATTTTGCCATTTTATTATAATGGTAGATCTTATAATATAGGAATGATCTTTTAAACATAATCGTTCCTTTAAAACTTAAGCAAGTATATAGTTGCCCTAAACGGGACTTCTAATAAAAATGACTTGCCCATGCAAAGGCTAATCAGAAAATAATCAAGGAAGTAATTAAAAGACAATGAAACGAATTGGAATTTGTCTTATGTTCTTGTCTAGACTCAAGAATGTGCAACTGTGTAACTGAGATTAAACGCAAAAGGCTAGCGTTTAATTCACTCAGTGTTGGCTCTGATACCAACCTGTCACACCCCGACTTTCCACGTGTCTCCGGTGGGCCCGGTGGGGAGTATCGTGACGTGGTTGGCAACATAATAGTCAAACAACACAATTATATAAATGCACAGCGGAAGCAAAAGATAAATATATTACAATCTGAATATAAAGTAATATCCAAGTATTACAACGGAAAGTAAAGGATCCACAGGCAGATCTTAAAACATAAACATTGTTCAACAGACTTTAGACGCCTAGAACTTGCAAGATTCCTTATTAACGTCCTGAGCCGCTTCCAGCCTATTACGTACTTGTACCTGTCACTTAGACTTTTGAAAATACGTCAGTTTTCACTGGTAAATACACTCAACCGACCCATTTGAAAATGTTTATGAAAATTGGTTTGAATGCACAAGGCACGTAAATATTTCGACACTTGGATTAAAATGCACAAGGCAATATTAATCTTTTATACTTGATTTAGATGCACAGAGGCAAAATAAATCTTTTATACTTGGGGCAAACTATATCTCATGTTATCAGTTTTACATAACTTGCTCTACATACGGGGCCCGGTTCTATGCCGGTTCATGATTAACCGACACACCACTATTCCCTTATTGGGAATCCCTTATTGGGTATAATTAATTTATTAGCATATAGCATCTGTCAGGTGTATGCCTACACCCCGTGCTTAAGTCGTGGCCATTGCATTTAATGAGTCAAGGATATCCAGGACACGGCCGCATTAATCCCCAATGTTTCAGTCAAGCAATACGAATTAAAACAGGTTATTTGGATTTCCCGACTTATTGGTCTTTGAATCCCATACCTAACCATGCGGTATTTATATTACCGTATCCCAAGCCCGTAATAGGGAAAATAAGTTAAGAGTATTTACCTGAGCTAGCTCCTGTCTTAAATAGCTAGAATTATAATAACTCAGCCGTATTCACTTAAGTAAGCGTAGGTACAATTTACCGGAAGGCTCTAGTCTGGAATGATGGTATAAATAACCAATTAGAATGCTAACGGGTCTTTAATTAAGCCTAAGCTTAGACCGGTTAGTCTTAAGGAAATATACGGTTCAAACGCAGGATTAAGCGAATGTCACGACCCCTGACCCGGTTTGACCCGTTTCAGGAGCTGCGGGACAGAAATCCCGTGGTATTTATTTAATTGAATTTAACAGCGGAAGTTTATCATCAGGATCGTTGTAAAGCTTAAAATTTTCCCGATTATTTTATTTCACAACTCGGAATAAAACCCCGTTAATTTACAATATTATGATTTCACGAAGAAATCTTTATTTAACAAAACATATTCCTTTCTTTTACAATGAGCCACTTTCTTAAGCTTGCAGTGCTCCGTAGCACCTTTCCTGAATCACAACAGATCACCTGAAACATGTTTGAAAAAGGTTTTGTCAGCGGGAAATACTGAGTGAATCATTCTATTTAATAAAACAGATTTGTTTGTTATAATTTACAGTATTAAGGGTGATTGCATTGTTTCTATATCAAACCAATTACCCACGGTATTTGTCACTCGACCGGATCTGTGACTATGGTCATATCCCCCATTGGCTGCCCCAATGGTGACGATTATCAAGTAATGTATACAAAACCCCACATACCGGCTGTAACTTGGTGATTACAAAGACTTAATCCCCATAATTATAACTTTGAAAATAAACATGCTTTTATAAACAATTTTGATAAAAAGAGAGAATGACTCACATTGTAGATTTAATACGGATAGAGTTTACTCTACGGATTAGCCTTGTTAACCTAATTTAAATAACAATGCACACAAAACTGGGTTAGTAATCAATACAACATTTACGATAACTCACGAGATCAACCCTCACAACGAATGACAAAGTGCTATGCTTAAACATCCATCGAATTAACGACTAATGACAAAGCATCACCCTAATGTGGGCAGCACTTAAACATCCATTGAGTACATTAATCGATCGGAAAATGAAACGTAATAGCGATCGAGTTATTACCCTGTTTTGCGGCAGCACTTCGTGAATTGTGTGTGTTTTTGTAGTAAACAGCGTCTAAGTGATTGTACGTAACGAATTTTATCGTCGCAACATGCAAACACTTCAAGTCCCAAGCCCTTGTATTTATACCCACAATCTGCACCCCCCGCGTGTCGCGAATGGATCCCCTTCCTCTGTCGCGTGTCGCGGGGCATACCCCCTAGCCTAGGGTTGCTTCGTCACCTATCTAGCTCTGATGATTCGACGTTATATGATTTTTCAATTTAGACAACGCATTTTAGAGATAATCGTCAATTAGGCTTACCCCCCCCCCCCCCCCCCTTGGGTTTTAGGGGACCTGATTCTAATTTCAACTATTCTGAAATTTTTAAGGTTTGTTCAGAATCACTTGGGTTTCTCAATTAGGGTTTCCTATTGGACAATTTAATTAAATAAATATAACTTTTGATGAGAGTTGTTACAGCGAAGACCGGAATAGAATGTGTTTTAGACCCGACAAGTTTGAAGACTTTTATAATATGGGTAATCTAAACACCTTCTGGATTTTGAGATAAAACCGATAAGGTTTGACCCGTTTAGGCTAATTTATGTAAACTAGTTACATAAACCGAACCGAACGTGTAATAAGCGTAACGGGTATACATATGAGCCATTTACAGGTTTCCTAAGTTAATATGCTTCATATATGTTGTGACATCAGTAATATGTCTTTTATTATGCCCGAAACGAATTTAAACACAAACTATGCCCCGTAGGGGTAGTTTGGTCATTTAAAAGGTTATAAAAGAGTTTAAGTATTTACCTGAGTTACAGGTCTGATGTAATCAGCAAAAATACTTATTTTACTAAGTTATAACAGTAGGGTAAAGTAGATATGTGAAATTTATCAAATATAACCAAACTATGCACCGTAGGGGCATTTTGGTAATTTCACATAAACCGAAAAGCTCAAAACTGAAGTCTGAGTTTAACAACTTTTGCTTACTGTTAAAATATTATAATTTGCCTCAAATATCAGTAGGTATCAACCCTTGTATGTTTAAAATAGTTTTAGTACATACTATGCGTTAAAAACGCTTAAAAAGGCGATTAGAAGCCATTTCCGGGTTCGATACATAAAGCTGATATTTTTATTATTCCAGAAGGATTAAAATACTTTATTTATCATATGTGATCAGTAGCAAAAGGTTTGGAGTCAATTAGATATGTAAAACTCATTTTATAGCCCGTAAGGGCAAAACCGACAATTACCGGATTAAGCTTACGACTATTAGTTATGCTCAGCCTAAAATTAATTAAAAATCTTTAAAAATCCCAAAATAATATATTACATCAGTGGGTAAAGAGTTTGATATCAAAAAGTATGTTTAAGTAGGCTATACGCTAAATACGCCGTTTAATTAACATAAAGCTTTAATTTTACGCTAACGAGCATAACTCTTAACCTACACCTCAAACTGATGTCAAATTTTGTTTGCAAGTTTATATATCAGTAAATAAGGTTTCTACTCTTTTATATTTCCAAAAATCACGTTTTAAGGTGAAAAGGGCATAATGGTCAACATATGAGCAATTAACGGAAGCATGCATATTAATTGGATAACTAATGATCCGAGGTGTATAATCACAGAGGGTTATACTAGCATGTAACCTGGTCCAAATGAAGCTCTTAGGTATTTCTAAATCATACCAAAACGGGTCAAAACTGAAAGTCAAAGTATAAGTCAAACTATGCGACTTTCGGTTCCGAACCGGGTCTAAACAGGAAATTGTCGGGATTGAACATGTTTAGACATGTTCTTACACTAATTACCAAGTTATATTAATGATCAAACAGGTTGTATGTGTTCTACATTGCTAATTATGCATAAATTGTAATTTACACATTCTGTTGACTTTTTAAATACAAGTTTGACCCGACATTTGACCTAGTTAGATTGGGAATCAGGGGGAACCCTTTTAAGGGTTTATTACCCACATAATTACCTACTTAAAGGTACTTTTAATTCGAGATTTAACTGAGCCATTATTAATTAATCTCGAAGTCAAACCGTAATTACGATGGTTTGACTTTTAGCTAAATAACTAAGCTAAACTCAACTAGAGCAGGTTAAGCAAACTTACAAGTGTCTAATGACTGATAAGGAAGGCCTGGAATGTGCTCTGGTGCTCCACAATTGATCAGAAGTGCTTGAGGAATGAATGATCAAAGTGTTTGCACATAGGAGCTTTATATAGTGCCCAAGACACCACAAAGTGTTGACAAATAAGTCTACTACTGCCCACAAGTTATTTACATGTGTCCCTAGATGTTTAGGGATTGTTTAGGGGCCAAGGGAGATGAGGAAAATCGATTGTAGGTCGAAAAATGCGTTTAAACTGGCAACAGCCGGTTTTTCTGTCGCTGGGCATTGCTTACGGACCTCAAGGTCCCCAATGTTGAGGTCCGTAAGCCTGACATCAGACTTAAAAATTTGTTGTATATTTTGGTGTTTTGAAAGGGCAACCACTTGTTTCGAATTTGGGACATTATCTATCAGATTGGGGCCTCTAAATTGTGCCTTAAACAGTTACATTCCCTACCACTTGGGTATGTTTCATTGAATCCTTATCGAAAGTGCCGAACAAGAAGGTTTACCGTAGAAATTTCCGTAGGATCCTATCTTGCACTTTGAATTCAATTATTGCCCACAAATTTCTGGATTTAAAATATATTAGATGTTTAAGATATATACACTTGGGTCTTGGGATTTATAAATGAGGTCGTTCAGAGGTGAAAATTAACATGACGCCACTTTTAAATCCTGCCAAAACATCTTTATTAAATCCGGGTTTACAACCCTTTTTGTCCTACATGACACGTGTCGTTATATCACTTGAACACGAATTTTCGAGGTGTTACATGTCACTCATTGAAGACGTCTACATTTGTAATTTCCTACATTTTTATACTTAATATTATTATTTACCAATTTGACACTTTTTTATTTAGTTTACCCTTATCTCTTATTTTATGAAAAAAAAAATATCGATTATTCTATCTCTTATTTTCATATGCATTTTTTTAAAATTTAGTTTGTACTTATCTTTTCCGTTCAAATGGGACATAAGTAAAATTATTGGGTTTCACATTTGTAATTAGTTATTTTTTTATTAAGATGCTATCGTTCTATTTGCTCATGTTCAAAATGATCAGAAAAAAACACAGTTATTTTTGTTTCTAGGAAATCATAATCCTTTTATTTGATTTGATTCAATCATTCTAGAAGTTTTAAAACTAAAATATAATCTATCATAATCAAATTCACATTTCAAAACCCTCAAAATTCAACCATTCAATAACCACAATTACTCACATGTATAAGCCCATATATAATCTAACCTACTTTTAATAAAGGATTCCAATTAATTCTACATGAAATTCATAAAGACTTTTTGTCATACACTTAATTTCATATATAATCTAATCTAACTTTTAATAATGTATATATGTGTGGACGCTCGGAGGGCAAAAGTGAAATTGCACTAATGTTAACGTTATTTCACTAAGTTTGTGAAAATAACGTTAAAAGCGGCGGACGGTTAATCATGCATCATCATCATGTGGTGGCGTTGATAGCAGAAAGACAAAAGGGAACATGCACTAATCGGTCTTTGTCCCGATTGTTGAGTGTTATGTGCCTTATGTACAAAGCTTGATGCAAAACTACTATCGAGTCGGGGGTCTTACTGAAAGCAGCCTCTACGTCTTACTCTTCCCAGACCCTACCTTAGCTTTGCTATTTGTGGGATTTACTGAGTATGATGATGATGATGATTTAGTATATATAATTATATTTATTCAACCCGTATAATACACGGGGTTTATAAAGATATAATTTTTTTATTATTTAGTTTATAAAATTACATTTATACAACCCGTGTAATATACAAGGTTACAAAATTACATTTATTTAACCCGTGTAATACACGGTGTTTTTAAAAATATAATTTTTTTTATTATTTAGTATATATAAATAGATTATTCAACCTGTACAATACACGAGTTTTTATTATTTGGTATATAAAATTACATTTATTCAGTACAATACATGAGGTTCTTAGAGATATAATTTTTTTATTATTTAATATATAAAATTACATTTGTTCAACCAGTGTAATAAACGAGATTTTTAAAGAATAATTGTTTTAATTTAGTATATAAAATTACATTTATTCAACTCGTGTAATACACGAGGTTCTAACCTAGTAATAATAATAATAATAATAATAATCCAGAAACTACACACACAAAAAAAAAAGCAAGTGGAATTTATTCAAATTGGCTTGCAATTTTACAATTCAATGGATCAAATCTGCTTGCTTCCCTATATCTCCTTTGCCATTCTTATACGGCTCACTCTTTTTAAGATTTGGTAGCATCGATCCTTTATTTTATTTTTATTCAGATAATAGAGAGAGGCATATTAATTCAAGTTTGGTGTTTGGTATGATATGAAAAGACTAAATTATTTGGTATACGTAACAGGCTAACAGCCACACAGCCGGAAAAATAAATAACAAATTACAACTTGTGTAAACTTCATTTTAATAATGATACATGATTCATATATACCGTCATACATATTATAAGAAAAATAATACATTCTCCATCTCCTTGTACCGTGTCCAGGATCAATGGCGAAGCTTGACCCGAATGACAGGGGGTCAAAAACGTATATACCAACAAATTTCTATAGAACCGGGGGTCGAAAACGTATATACCCAAAAATTTCTATACAAAAACTACATATATAACACTACTGCGCGAAAAGTTCGGAGGGTCGGCCGCCCCTACCCGCCCCTTCTATCAATGGCGTGGGCGGCCGACCCCCCGAACTTTTCGCTCGTTAGTGGAGAGTATGTAGTTTTCGTATAGAAATTTTTGGGTATATACATTTTTGACCCTCCGGTTTTATAGAAATTTTTTGTATATACGTTTTCGACCCCCCGGCCCGGTCGGAAATCTCAAGTTTTGCCACTGCCTTCTATACTTCGCCACTGTGCAGGATGAGATGAGATATTTATAGAATTAAAATTAAAAACTAATAAATGATGTGTAAACTTTATGATATTAAAAACAAATAAAAGATGTACATGTTACACGTTTCAATGTCTATATTTCAATCTAAGAAAAATACTCCAAATCAAAGTTTATTAACTATCTTAATTTTTTTTAACAAAAATCGCTAGATGTGGTATGAAAAAAATACATCACAACTTGCATTGACTCCTAACATGTTGGTTGTAAACTACACCACTTAACCACCAAAATTTCCTATTAAAACAAATATCTTAGTGTTTCATTTTTGTCTAATCATTTCTGGGACACACCTCTTCACCTTGAGTAATGCAAAATTTTGTCATTACAAGTATGCATGTATGTTTTTTTTAAAACGGCTCCTAAACTCAATCTACCTGATCCGGTAACCACCTATAGTTACACGTTGTAGGATTTCATCTATGCACCTCTAGAATAGCAAGGAGGCACCGTACCACTAGGATATCCATTAGAGAGACACATTACCACTAGAAGTATGCGTGCATCTATAATGCAAGATAGGTGGTATACACGTTGGTATTAGTTGAAGTTGTTATATATTTGAAATCTATAGTGGCCAAGATAAGTAAAAACTTATATGATCAGGAGATTAGATAGTCAATAAATATGTTACGCTCAAACCAAAAGATAAGTTAGAACCAATTCGATATCACTATTGGTTGTTTGCCGGTTAGTACGATGACTCAGTAAATAATCTATTGATGATTTGTCGATCAGTTTAGGGGTGGATGAAAGTTTGGCTGGGGGCATAGGCATAGGCCCCCATTTAAAGTCATATAATTAGTATTAATTTTTTCTATGTACAATAAATGTTGGGTAAATATGTAATAAACGCTTTCTTAGTAAGAGGATATATGTAAAAATCCTATAATATATTGTTTTTATGATAGTTTAAGAGTTATTTTTTTTCCTAATAATTTGTCCAATTATTACATACTAGGTGGACACCCGTCCGATTGACGTGTTGTTGTTAGTATTATAAGTATAATGATAAAAGTTTTTGTCTACGTTTATATGTAAAATATGATGTGAAATTATTTAATGAATTCACATTCGCATTATACTTAAGAAAACGTTAAACTTGTCGACTGATTAAGTTTAGACACAAGAGAAGCATAAAGAACCCACAAAACATGTTTAATTTCACTAACACACAAAACGCAGAAATTAAAAATATATTATCTAATACATCATTTAATTCCAAACCAATATATTCTAAACCAGTCGACAAGTTTAATGTATTCTTAGTTCCAAATCTCCATTGCGTATTTTAACATGAAATAAATCAATAGTTGAACCTGAAAGACCCATAGAGTCAAAGTCAACCACTAAAAAATGAACTTATGAATATCAACTTAATGTAAACATCAACCTTCACGGAAGGTGTGAGTAATTGGTATGCTGCTCCAATAGAATTAACGGGTGCACGTGAATCTTCTGAAGTTTCTTCACTACCATCGTATTCCGCGTCATCGTCTTCATCTTGGTGTGGTTCTGAGCTTATTAGCAACGGTACACCTTTTTCAAGAACATCACTATTGGCTTGACCTGTATTCAAAATAAAAAAAGTCAACCTTTAGATGTAAAACCCGTGTATAGACACGGGTAGTTTTTAGAAATTTTACATAACACATTTTATTAAACAAGGAATCACTATACATTTTTTAAGGTTTAATTGAAAAGGTATTATAAAGAAATAGTTGTTGAATTATTATAATAAAGACGGATAAAAGATGAGGTACCTTAAAACTACCGTTAAAATTTGCTTATTATTCTTAGTACATCCCAATTTATTGATTTCCACTTGTACCATGGACTTCATTCCATTATACTAATACTGATTTCCACTTGTACCTTGAACCATCTATGTAAAGCCTCTATAGGCTTGAATAGTATCCACTCCACACTTTCATGTTTATGAGCCCGTTTAACAACTAAACACTTGAACCTGGTAAGTAACATGGCCCAAATAGCACAATTAAAAATTCCTTGCATGATTTTCGGCCCAATCCAACATTCCAGTTGTAACACAAATAAAAACCCGATGACATTCATATAATTCTTTAATTGACATAGTAACAACCTATACGATTTTGTTTTTTGAGATCTAATCTTCAACATCCCTAGCTATAAGTTGAGACAGAGAATTTCTGCTCTTAAACTTGATCTTTTGACAATAGTTGTGATGGTTATTCCAATGATACCAAGCAAAATACATCAGTGTCACGCCTCACGCCAGATAGAATGGCTGAATCAAACCTGTAGTTTTAACATATGCTTAAGAATAATTCATGCATTTCATAATAAATAACTTTTTAATGTACTAAAAATTTGAGGCTGGAACAATTAAAGAAAAAGAGTTAATAAAAATCTAATTTAAGTAATTACAATAATACACCTCTTGATACTTGGGTAGAATTTCCAAAAAGAGGTCACAAATTGGGTAAGAAAGGCTCATCTCTCTCATTTCTCATTAAAAAGTTAAAAAATGATTACAGGTGGTCAACAATAATTACAAAAACCATATAATTCCAATAGTAATATGACCTTTTGAATAAAATGAGTTACAAGGTTTTATGCATAAAAAAATCACTTGGGTGACAACACAAGAAATAGTTTACCTTGTCAATAAGATTGATAATTCCAACATTCACAACACAAGAAATTTCTAAAACTCTCATTAGCACCAAAGCCAGTGCATATAGTATCAAATAATTGCCAATAGTTGCACCCTTAGGCTGCACAGGACAAAAAAATCCATTTTAACTTAATTAAAATGGTAATTAAACTAAATTTTCAAATAGAATGCATATAAAAAATAATTTACCCTGCATTGCATAAGGCAATACACTAAATACTGCAAAGAAGAAAGTTGTTCCAATAGTTCCTCAAATCTCCTTTGAGTTTTGTTTCTCCATGAACCTCGATCCCATCCAGTTTGAGCAGCTCCCTTTAGGAGTAGCTCGAGCCCACCTTGGCTCGGCTCATGGCTCGGCTCGTTGGCTCGTTTTTGAGGCTCGTTTATCTCCGAGCTAAAGCTCGAGCCGAGCCGAGCCACATCAAATAATTTCGAGCTTGAGCTCGAGCCCACCCTGGCTCGCTCATCAAGCAATTTTACAAATATACAAATAAGAACAAAACTATAAGAAAAAATGAAACTTAAAATCGGACAAAAATGTCTTACAAGAAGCTGATGGTATTCCCACATAAGCTCTTAACACTCTAAATCACTCAAGTTGGGAACCACACCGTCTTTCAACCAGTTTAAGATGTGCCGAAAGTGTTTTCCATCCCTGTCTACAAATACATTTCCCTGCAAAAACAACAAATTGGCTAAACTCAAAGCATGTTCAAGAACTTTCGAGGACCTAAGAAAACTCAATACAATCTATATATCAATCATCGAACTTAACAAACAACAACAAACAATTATTTAATAAAAACTATTAGACAGTTATTTTCCATAGTTAGTTATCAGTTACAACTGAACAGTTTGTTAGTTAGTTACTTTCATCATATATCTATACTTGTGAGTATTTTCCTTTAGTCTTCTATATACGTAAAGGATTCAATAGTGCAAAACCAAAGTTCAAGAACTTATAACCACTTATAGGGGTTTTTTAGTAGTACACCATGATATGGAATAGTCCGCCATGATGAAGTTTACCTTGGCATCAGATATATACAAACTGTGACAACCCGCACTTTCAGGTAAACACCATTTCCTTACTCTGTCTAATCCCAGCTAAACTCAAAGCACCCGTCCGCGTTATTTTCTTTCACGATTGGCGATCATGTTTGTTATATATATATATATATATAGGATAAGGATCATGTGAGAAGTAGTAGGCTATTTGAGAAACTTGAGAAATATTCTGGACCACACATTTTCCCTAAGCAAAAAAATGCAAAAAAAATGTAAAAAAAATGCAAAAATATTATTATTATTATTTTTTTTTTTTTTTTGAAAAAATCACAGCTTTTTCTTTAAGGATTTAATTTTTTTTTTTTAATTTTTTTTTTTTTTTTGGGAATTATACACATGTGTATATTGTTAATCTTCTAACTATACATATATGTATATACATGTTTAAAATTGAAAAATAAGTGTTATTTAGGGTTTAGCATTAGGGATTAGGGTTTAGCTTTATGGTTTAGGGTTTAGCATTAAGGTTTAGCATTAGGGTTTAGCATTAGGGTTTAGCTTTAACTTTTGGGTTTAGTTTTATCTTTAGGGTTTAGCATTAAGGGTTTAGCTTTAGGGTTTAGTTTTAGCTTTAGGGTTTAGCATTAGGGTTTAGCTTTAGGGTTTAGAATTAGGGTTTAGCTTTAGGGTTTAGCATTAGGGTTTAGAATTAGGGTTTAGCTTTAGGGTTTAGGGTTTAGCATTAAGGTTTAGCTTTAGGGTTTATGGTATAAGGTTTAGGACTTATAACACATATTTTTTCAATTTTAAACATGTATATACATATTTGTATAATTGACAATATACATATATGTATAGTTAAAAATTAACAATATACACATGTGCATAAATCCCAAAAAAAAAAAAAAAAAAAAAAATTAAAAAAAAATAATAATAATAAAAAATTTAATCCTTAAAGAAAAAGCTGCGATTTTTCCAAAAAAAAAAAAAAAAAACATTTTGCATTTTTTTCACTTTTTTTTGCATTTTTTGTTTAAGGAAAATGTGTGGTCCAGATTGCTTCTCAAGTTTCTCAAATAGGGTGGACTTCTCTTAGGATCCCTACCCTATATATATATATATATATATATATATATATATAGGGAGGAGTTCATGCGAGAACCACCCTTATTGCGAGAACCGCGAGAACCAATGTGAACACAACCTAAAATAGCTAAAAAAACCTAACCCCCCCCCCCCCCCCCCAAAAAAAAAAAAAACCTAAACCCCCCCAAGCTAAATGCTAAAAACTAAAACCCCAAAAAAACCTAAAAAAAAACCTAACCCCCCCCCCCCCCAAGCTAAAATGCTAAAAACTAAACCCCCCAAAAACCTAAAAAAATAAAAAAAAAAATCTAATTTTTTTTTTTTTATATTTTTTATGCTCAAATCGCTACTTTTAGTGGCAAAAAAAAATTTAATTTTTTTTTGCTTCGAAAAGTAGCGATTTTTATATAAAAAATATTAAAAAAAAAATTGTGTGACTTTTAGCTATTTTTAGGCATTTTTGGTTGTGTTCACATTGGTTCTCACGGTTCTTGCAATAAGAGGTGGTTCTCGCATGATCTTCTCCCTATATATATATATATAGTGCGAGGTTAATTGGGGAACACTAAAAAAGTGGGGAACCGACTCAAACGAACTCCGATTGGACTCATTCCAGCGGTGTTGGAACTGGCTCGTCGAACCCTAACTAGTATCAATTAACCCTAAACCCTAAATCATAACCCCTAAACCCTAAATATATTAGGGTTTTGCTTTTAGGGTTTAGCTTTAGGGTTTAGCTTTAGAGTTTAGCTTTAGGGTTTAAGGTTTAGCTTTAGGGTTTAGTGTTTAGCTTTAGGGTTTAGCTTTAGGTTTAGCCTTTAGGGTTTAGCTTTTAGGGTTTATAGTTTAGATTTTACGGTTTAGCTTAGGTTTTAGCCTTATTTTTTAGCTTTAGGGTTTAGAGTTTAGGGGTTAGGATTTAGGGTTTAGGGTTAAGAGATCTTAGTTAGGGTTTGACGAGCCGGTTCCAACGCCGCTGGAATGAGGTCCAATCGGAGTTCATCTGAGTCGGTTCCCCGCTGTTCCCCACTTTTTTAGTGTTCCCCAATGAACCTTCCCCTATATATATATATATATATATATATATATATAGTAGGAGTTGGGTAGAAAGTCTATTTTTCATAGAAAGTCTAGGAAGCAATGAGAATTGGACATGTGGCATTGAGTTATTTTAACTAAAAGGGCAACTATGTAATTTCACATTTTAATTTTATTTTTGGAATTTATTTTTCATTAACTAACATTCCATGATTTTCGGAATTTTTGTTTTTTTCGTATTCAAATCTGGAGGTCAATGTGTTTATCTGGAAAACTATCAGCAGGTCTTGGTGATGTGTTTTACCAGACAGAGAGGTTGAAGTCAGTGTGTTTTAACACTCTTAAGTCAATATATAATCAGGTTGTGTTTTAACAGTTCTTTTTGCATTTTAACACTCTGAATGTGTTTTATGTTGTTGTCTATGTCACATTACATCACATTGTGTTTTTTGATGATTACATTACATCATAATGTGTTTTACAACAGGTTGTTTTTATACCGGAGTTTAACAAATCTGATTGTGTTTTAAGTCAGCAGATTTGCTGGAGGATTCTTGATATTGTGTTTTAACAGCAAGCAGATTTCTTGACATTGTGTTTTAACAGCAAGCAGATTTCTTGACGCTGTGTTTTAACAGCAAGCAGATTGCTAGCCATTGTGTTTTAACAGCAACCATATTTCTTGACGCTGTGTTTTAACAGCAAGCAGATTGCTGGAGGATTCTTGACATTGTGTTTTAACAGCAAGCAGATTCCTTGACATTGTGTTTTAACAGCAAGCATATTTCCTTGACGCTGTGTTTTAACAACAAACAGATTGTTGGACATTGTGTTTTAACAGCAAGCAGATTTATTGACGCTGTGTTTTAACAGCAAGTAGTTTGCTGGAGTATTCTTGACATTGTGTTTTAACAGCAAGCAGTTTTCTTGACGCTATGTTTTACCATCCATGCTGGTAATCCTTCCATTTATCAAGAACGACTCAGAAACCACGGTACAAGCCTCTCTACAATCATCAATTAAAACAACAAAAACGCAGCCAAGTTACAAGCCTCTCTACAAGAACTTTAATCACAACACAAGATATGAATACCTAGTGAAGAAAAGGGGTATGAACAAGCCTTGGAATAGAAATCTGAATGCTCTTGGGGTCCTGTTTTGCGTCGCCAGCAGCAAGGGGAAAGAGATCACAGGTTTTATTAGGTTTAGGGTTGGATTGGAGAGAGAGAGAGAGAAAATCAAATCAATAATGGAGAGAGGGAGGGAAAATCCCGTGAAAGTAGGGATTGCGGTTATCTAATTGATTTAAAACACGGTACATTGACAAAATTGCCCCTAGTCTTTTAAAACAATGAATTAAATAAACTAAAAAATTACAAGATTGCCATTGACTTCATCTCAACCATTAAACACACTCATTGGATGGCCCAGATCGCTTCCTAGACTTTCTAGGAAAAACACACTTTCCGCAGGATCCCTACTATATATATATATTAATAATAACAATTATAATGAAAATAACAACACTTGGGATAATTTTAGAGCAATTTGAATATTCTTAATAATTGAGGGGTGCTAATGAAAATTAGGAATTTAAACAATTATATTTAATGATTAGTTACCCAACCCATCGTCCCCCCCACACAAACCCTAAAACACAAACGTAAACGGCAGCCGAACGATCTTACACCGCCATCTTCTCTGACGCCTGTCGACGACGGAACAACCACCCAAGACCACCGCAAGCGCCAAGCGTACTTCGTATCCTCTTATGAAAGTTCCGTTGTCTCGGTTTCGTTTCCACCCCGACGTAATGCGTTGGAAGAGTTAGTTTTGTTACATGAAAGTGTTGTGAGTGTTGTGTGCACTAAAAATAAACATGGTTATGAAACATTCTGTACATAATATGGTGCATGGATTGGTTATGATATTTGATTGATTGCTTGTGTTGTGTTGATAGTTATTGTACAAGACTGGTATGCTTATCATGTGTATTAGATTTCTATTTGTTGATCATGATTGTATTTCTGTTGGTTTTGGATTGTATGATTTATAATGAAAGTTGTTCACATATGACAAGTGTTAGGAATTGATGGATTGTTGAATTAGAATTGATTGGGAATTACTGATTTACACGATAAAAATTATAGTGTCATTGAACCTGTTTTGGTAATCGAATTAAAGAAAAGGGCTCTTGTTAACCGATGGAGTACAAATGTTTTCAAGGGTTATGTGTTAACACGTATGGTGATTGTTCTTGTGCGAATAACCACTCAACTGGATGATTGTGATGGTTATTGAAATTAATATTGATATTATGTGGTCACTCGATGAACTATCTGTTTGTTTTGAAAAACCCTCATGTTGATCAATCTGAGCCAAACATTGTTTTGATGTTCATTGCTTGATGCAATTCAAAGAAAATAGTGAGAGTTTTGATGGTATAAAGGATTGGGCCGAGTATAACAGTGGGTCGTACCCAACCATAAGTCTCGGCTGGACTTGATTTTATTTGGGCCGAACATCATTTTTGGATCATACACCTTTTGAGTTGGGCTCCGATGGACATACACACACTTATTATATAACTTGTCACATTGGGCCGCACTCTACTTTGTTGGGCCTGAACCCAACCGGGCCGCACCATACTTCGAATGCCGGAGTGGGTTGCCAAGTTATTGTTGGTCTTATATAATTTCGATACAAAATTCTTGTAACCAAAATGACTATTGCGTGTTATGAATTCTTGTTATTACATGCGTGTTTATTTGAATGTGAACCGAACCACTTGACATGTACTATGGCCCGATATGAACTTGTATGTGGAATGCAACATTGACCCGGATACTTGCTATGACTTACGTGATGATATGTGCTTGGTTTGTTTGTTACTTGAGTAATGCGTGCGATGAATACGTGAATAATGAATATATGAGACTGACTGTTATTGGTAACCACACTAGGATTTGGTTAATCAATTTGGAACATGTAGTGTAACGTAACATACCGAGCAATCTAAGGTGAGTTCATTTCTCTTGAGCATGCGTCCCGGTGGTTGGGACAGTCATTGGGTATCCCTGAGAGGGATAGGTTTTTTGGTAAATCAATTGGGTATTCCTGAGAGGAATACGTCCTATGGGTAAAAACTGGAATGTTAGATAATACACTCATTCCTATCATTTTAAGTCCCATCTTATACCGAATAGTTACCTGAGAGGTAACGGGGTGTTAGTTGATAGCGCTATTAGGCTTGGCAACCTCACACCGTACCTGAGAGGACAGGCATGAACTAATGACCTTAAATCATGACCAATGCTTAGATAGGGGGCATTGGGGACGGGCAAAACAATCTGGTAGCCATCTTGTACGGTACTCGAGTTATTATCAACATTGTGATCAATGAACGGAACTAAACACTTGGTAACTAACGTTTTGTAAAACTATGAACTCACCAACGTTGTCTGATACACTTGTGTGCATGCTCGCAGGTTATAGATTATGTGGATCATGGAACTTGTTGTCTGGGATGCTGGAGTGGTCATGGGTCGTAAAGCGTGGGATCGCGAGACAGGTCTAATGGTTTTTGTTCATACGGTTTATGTAACACTTAACAAATGATTTATGCTTCCGTTGAATACGATGAGTTATGCTTTATGTAATGTAATACTTTACCTTAATAAATGAAAATTTTTATTTAAATCTTGTATGAGTTCAATGTGATTGATGGCTAGATCCTGGTACGTCACACGCCTCACGGAGGTTCCCGCATGTGGTATTTTGGGGGTGTGACAGTTTGGTATCAGAGCCACTGGTTATAGTGAACTTGGTTTTAAAACGTTTTGTAAAACCAGACTATAACCGAACAGCTCTGAATACGTGAATACGACCATGACACTCAGCTCCAGATTGCAAGGTTCGTCTTTCTCACTTGTTGCATACATTACATGACTAGTACACATTTGTTTATGACGTAACATATGAACACACACTTGTCACTATAGCATGATGGCATGGATTGCTTCCTTACATTATGACGCGTTGATAGTATGTCATAGACTTTGGATTTCTGTGACCTCATTACTTTGACGACCTCCGTTTGATATTTGAGTTTGAAGAACCATTTGACACGAGTTAGGAGGAACTGAGATGAGCATGCAAATCACAATATTATTGTGGGTGCACACATAATAATAATGTGGGGTGCATGTGAGTCCCAGTGAGGCTTAACGAGTGAAAAAAGGGGTTCTGTTATGTTATTTAATTAGTGAGAAACGTAACAAATCTATAGGAGTCCTAGCAATGGTTGCCTCCTACTTGAACGTGATCTTTTCACTCCTCTCTGAATCCTTACGAATCTCGAAGCTATCGTGTATTACTTGAACACCCATCTGAATGCCTAGCGAACTGTGTAGAATGTTAGGTGCTAGTACGAATGTCCCTGAGTTGGATGTCGTAGCGTCGAATGATTGGTCGATACCTTTCTCACTTCTCTTCGTTTGCTGGAACTCAATGTATTGACGTCTTAGATCCCGAAGTGCGATCACTTCTGCAACACTCTCGTAACATACCATGTATTACTCAATTAACTTGCTAGATCGATGGACAAGAGGATGAGCGTAGTATCCCACCGACCTCAGTATTCGAACGGCCTTGGTACCAGCAACGAACACCAGAAAATTGACTTCAATCGAATCCTTAACCCTAGCCAACGACTTATGGGAATCAACTCCTACGAATCAATCGAGACATAAACGATGACAATTGACTATAGAGTGGAATGTGTAACTTTCCACGCAGTGAGTAGTGCCTTAGTACGTGACACGAAACGTGAAAGATGTACCCTGTTGGTGAAAGGTCGCAGGATCCCGTTACAAGCAGCGACATTAGGGGCAACAGTCACGGCGACATCGAGGCGCTCGTAATCGTAGCCTACAGTATGAAAACGAAGGTGACTCCGACAAGGATTGACTGTTGTTAAGTCAAAATGTCAACAACCAAGGGAACAATGACAGTAATTGAAAATCCATGTGATTGTAATAGCAACACTAGAAATGATGCTCGTGGAAGAGCATTTAGGATCGGTGTGGACGACGCCAGGAATATAGCAACATGGTGGCCTGCGCGTTCTTGGTAACTGATCGCTTCGTCTCTGTTTTGTTTAACGTTGATGCTTCTGGAAACCAAACCTGTTGTGGAACCGACAGATGGCAAGTCAATGGAAACCTCCTATGTTCGTTGGGATGCAAACTCGACCTTGTGGGACAAGTGTTCGACATCTACCCTTGATAGTTTTGTTGTAGTAGTTAGTGTGGATTGGTTATCCAGATAACGCGTGGATATACCTTGTGAGGAATCGTCGTCTATCCTAAAGCATCAGTGTGGTGTAAAGGTTAGTATCATTTCAGCAATGAAAGCCAGGAGCGTCTAAGGAGGGACTACCCCGCTATGTTGGCAACCGTTACTAATGTTTGGGCTAAAGAGGATCGAGGATCCACCAGTTGTTCGTGTTTCCACTCAGCGTGCTACTTGAGGAACTTTCAGGTTTACCTCCACAACTGATTAGGTAGAGTCTCAGATTGATCTCACGACCAGAGGCAGCCTTGATTGCTCGTACTCCTTATCGTCTGGCGCCTAGAAAGTTGCAAGAACTGTCCAATCAACTTCAGGAAACTACAAGATGGACGTTTTATAGATCCAACTCCTCATTTTGGAGGAAACGCGCTCTATTGCGGAAACGAAGGACGAGTCCTTTCGTACGTGTACAGACTACCACAAGGTGGCTATCATAGACCGTCACCCCCTGCCTCACATCGACAACCTGCTTGACCCGTTGCAATAATCAAGAATCTATCCGGAAACTGACTTAAGACCGGACTGTCATCTGATGGAAGACCATGGGGAGGATGATTCCTAACACGGCGTTACAGATCCAGTATGGCCACTATGATTTTCTATTCAGGTTGTTTAAGTTATCTAACACACCAGCAGCCTCAGGGATCACATGAGTAGTATGCGTCAACCCCGTTTCGCCAGATTCATCGACCACATTTATCTGTGATGTTTAGAATCGCTACCAGGGGAAAGGAACACCATGAACGGCATCTGTATTTTGTCCTAGAGCTCCTAGGGGAGGAGCAACTCTACGCGAAGTCTACCTAAGGGTGACTTCAGGATTTGGGAGGTATACTTTCTTGGTCACGTAGTCAACGAAGTGGGGATACATGCAGATCTCGCTAAAGATCCATTCCATTAGATAGTGATCGGCACCAAATAGTCCATCGGGGATACAGTAACTTCTTGGTCCAGCTAGATACTATCGTAGATTCATCCTAGGATTTTCGGGGATTTCGCAGCTTTAATCTCTTTAGCACAGCAGGGTGCTGTGTATTCATGGGAGACAAACAGGAGAACGTCTTTTCAGCTTTTGAACCCCAACACTACAATGCACTGAGCATCGCCTTTACCCGAGGGTACGGGTGATCTAGTGGTATATTATGACGATTTGAAGCAGAGACCCAATTACACACCAATGCGGCACGAGAAGGTGACGGTTTACGTAGTGGAGTTACAGGAAGAATTGCACGAGTCATAACCTGCGGTGGAAGCCATGGTCCTTGGAATTAAGATGGAGGCATTACTTGGACGGTACCAATTGCACCATTTAGACCGATCACAAGGGCCTCCCGTGTACCTTTGTTTTGAGAGAGCTAATTATGTGATGGCATCGCTGGATGAAACTCTCGAGCGAATACGACTATGGAACCTAAACGCGTATGAGCTTACAACTCACCATCGACTCTAGCCTACCCGATCAGATTCGCCCTGTTTACATCGAAGCACTGAAGGAAGAGAATTTTCAAGTTGAGTCCATGTGGGGCATGGAGGAGCAACTTTTGGCAAGTTAGACGATATTCTCTACTTCATGGAACGAATATGGATCCCACCATACGGCAACCGTAGGGAACTTGTGATGAGCAAAGCACACCAGCCTCGTTATTCTAGTCGTCTGGATTTTGATAGGAGATACTAGGATCTATAAACCTGGTACTGGCAACCGGGCGTGAAGGTCCAAATAGCAACGTATGTGAACGATGTTTGACTGGTGCGAAAGTCAATGTGGAATATCAAGAACCTTCTGGTTTGTGTCAGCAACCAGAAACACCCATTTGGTAATGAGAACAGGCTGTCACGGATTTTTTCACTGGACTACCTAAAACCCAGAACGGAAACAATATCACCTGGGTGATCGTTGATTGTCTCATGTAACCAGTACACTCTCTTGTAATCAAGGAAACTGACAAGTCTCCACAAGTTTGTGAATATTCCTCTGGGAGAGGCGGCTTTTTAGGCACGAGGTGCCAACTCCTGTTATCTCTGATTTTGGATCTATACCTGATTTATGACAGGCATTACACAACACCCTTGGCTCACGTCTAGACACGAGCATTACATATCACCGTAGGACAAACGGTTAGAGTAAATGAACCACCGTGACGCTTGAGGACATGCTGCGAGCATGTGTGTGATGGACATAGTAAAAATTGGAAGGACACCTGCCTTTGGTTGAGTTTTACTGCAGCAGTTACCATTCTAGTATTCAGTCAACTCTGTTTGAGGCATTGTATGGACAATAACACTAATCTCCTTGTTGGATTAAGGTGGGTGACAACCTAATCACAGGTCCAGGACTTGTACTCGAAACTCTAGGGAAGATTTCTTGGATCGGAAATCATTTGCGGCAATGCGTGACCGTCAGTAAAGTTGATAAGCTTAGGAAACACTGGGAGTTCGCTGTAGGCGATCGTATCATGTTGAAAGTCTCACCCTAGGAGGTTGTGGTACGCTGGGAAGCGTGGCAATCTTAATTTATGTTACGTTGAGTCATTCAGAATTCTGGAAAGAATCGGTCACGTGACCTACAAACTCGAGTTACCCGACGAATTGGGTAACGTACACAATGCCATTTATGTCTCGAATCTAAGGCAGTGTTTGACTGACGAAACGCTTGTGATACCCTTATTAGAGTCTGAGGTTAATGACAAGTTGCAGTTGTTGAGGAATCTACTGGAATCATGGACAAGGACGTTAAGGTTCGTTAACACAGTTGAATTCCAATCGTGAGTGTTCGTTGGAACTCAAGACGTGGACCGGGGTCCACGTGGGAACACAAAGATCAGATGAAGCTCAAGTATCCGCAACTGTTTGAAACGGCGAAACCAAATTCTGATGAGACTGGTGAATTTCGGGACGAAATTCCCTTTCAAGTTGGGGATGATGTGGCACCTGAGGAAAATCCGCAGTCATCTTGATTTATCACTTCACTCCTCTGGGATTGCTTATTAAATTTCGGGACGAAATTTCTTTCAAGTTGGGGATGATGTGACAACCCGCACTTTCAGGTAAACACCATTTCCTTACTCTGTCTAATCCCAGCTAAACTCAAAGCACCAGTCCGCGTTATTTTCTTTCACGATTGGCGATCATGTTTGTTATATATATATATATATATATATATTAATAATAATAATAACAATTATAATGAAAATAACAACACTTGGGATAATTTTAGAGCAATTTGAATATTCTTAATAGTTGAGGGGTGCTAATGAAAATTAGGAATTTAAACAATTATATTTAATGATTAGTTACCCAACCCATCGTCCCCCCCCCACAAACCCTAAAACACAAACGTAAACGGCAGCCGAACGATCTTACACCGCCATCTTCTCTGACGCCTGTCGACGACGGAACAACCACCCAAGACCACCGCAAGCGCCAAGCGTACTTCGTATCCTCTTATTAAAGTTCCGTTGTCTCGGTTTCGTTTCCACCCCGACGTAATGCGTTGCAAGAGTTAGTTTTGTTACATGAAAGTGTTGTGAGTGTTGTGTGCATTAAAAATAAACATCGTTATGAAACATTTTGTACATAATATGGTGCATGGATTGGTTATGATCTTTGATTGATTGCTTGTGTTGTGTTGATAGTTATTGTACAAGACTGGTATGCTTATCATGTGTATTAGATTTCTATTTGTTGATTATGATTGTATTTCTGTTGGTTTTGGATTGTATGATTTATAATGAAAGTTGTTCACATATGACAAGTGTTAGGAATTGATGGATTGTTGAATTAGAATTGATTGGGAATTACTGATTTACACGATAAAAATTATAGTGTCATTGAACCTGTTTTGGTAATCGAATTAAAGAAAATGGCTCTTGTTAACTGATGGAGTACAAATGTTTTAAAGGGTTGTGTGTTAACACGTATGGTGATTGTTCTTGTGTGAATAACCACTCAACTGTATGATTGTGATGGTTATTGAAATTAGTATTGATATTATGTGGTCACTCGATGAACTATCTGTTTGTTTTGAAAAACCCTCATGTTGATCAATCTGAGCCAAACATTGTTTTGATGTTCATTGTTTGATGCAATTAAAAGAAAATAGTGAGAGTTTTGATGGTATAAAGGATTGGGCCGAGTATAACAGTGGGCCGTACCCAACCATAAGTCTCGGCTGGACTTGATTTTATTTGGGCCGAACATCATTTTTGGATCATACACCTTTTGAGTTGGGCTCCGATGGACATACACACACTTATTATATAACTTGTCACATTGGACGCACTCTACTTTGTTGGGCCTGAACCCAACCGGGCCGCACCATACTTCGAATACCGGAGTGGGTTGCCAAGTTATTGCTGGTCTTATATAATTTCGATACAAAATTCTTGTAACCAAAATGACTATTGCGTGTTATGAATTCTTGTTATTACATGCGTGTTTATTTGAATGTGAACCGAACCACTTGACATGTACTATGGCCCGATATGAACTTGTATGTGGAATGCAACATTGACCCGGATACTTGCTATGACTTACGTGATGATATGTGCTTGGTTTGTTTGTTACTTGAGTAATGCGTGCGATGAATACGTGAATAATGAATATATGAAACTGACTGTTATTGGTAACCACACTAGGATTTGGTTGATCAATTTGGAAGGGGTAGTGTAACGTAACATACCGAGCAATCTAAGGTGAGTTCATTTCTCTTGAGCATGCGTCCCGATGGTTGGGATAGTCATTGGGTATCCCTGAGAGGGATAGGTTTTTTGGTAAATCAATTGGGTATTCCTGAGAGGAATACGTCCCGTGGGTAAAAACTGGAATGTTAGATAATACACTCATTCCTATCATTTTAAGTCTCATCTTATACCGAATAGTTACCTGAGAGGTAACGGGGTGTTAGTTGATAGCGCTATTAGGCTTGACAACTTCACACCGTACCTGAGAGGACGGGCGTGAACTAATGACCTTAAATCATGACCAATGCTTAGATAGGGGGCATTGGGGACGGGCAAAACAATCTGGTAGCCATCTTGTACGGTACTCGAGTTATTATCAACATTGTGATCAATGAACGAAACTAAACACTTGGTAACTAACGTTTTGTAAAACTATGAACTCACCAGCGTTGTCTGATACACTTGTGTGCATGCTCGTAGGTTATAGATTATGTGGATCGTGGAACTTGCTGTCTGGGATGCTGGAGTGGTCATGGGTCGTAAAGCGTGGGATCGCGAGACAAGTCTAATGGTTTTTGTTCATATAATTTATGTAACACTTAACAAATGATTTATGCTTCCGCTGAATACGATGAGTTATGCTTTATGTAATGTAATACTTTACCTTAATAAATGAAAGTTTTTATTTAAATCTTGTATGAGTTCAATGTGATTGGTGGCTAGATCCTGGTACGTCACACGCCTCGCGGAGGTTCCCGCATGTGGTATTTTGGGGGTGTGACACAAACTCCTACTTCTCTATCATTCGCCATATCATAAAATCAGGTTTTTCGAATCATGGTAACATATCCAGGCAAGGTTTCATATGCTGAAAAAGAGATTGTAGAATATTGTCTTCGGTTGACCATTTCTACCTGCAATTGTAGTAACAATTATATGTCTAGTTTAAGTTGATCTCCATCCACCATTGTTTCCTACATTTCCTAAAACGCAAGGGAAATCATGTGAGAAACAGAGCACAATTCCATTTAAAAAAAATATAACATACTTTCAAATAAAATTTTGGCTAACTCAACAGAGGACAACCTTTTACAACTTGTCATCTCTAATTTGATCTCACTGATTCCCTTCGGCAGTTTGAAAATAACTTCTCTGGCTGCTGCAAGAATGGATCTTTTTTAGATAATAATCACAATTAACTTTCACAAAATCCCCAAATATTCACTTAAGAATTGACAAAAAAAAAAACTCAGAATCAAATAAAAATTAACCTAAAATCTCAATCAGGTATACAAAATTAGTAACATAATCTTCAAACATTCACCACTAACATCATAATATTAAAATAAATCCCCAAATATCAAACACATTAACACTCACCAGACTTGAAGGGGTAAGGTCCCAAAAACCTCATAATAAGTACTTGGGACCATACCACAACCTTGCCTTTTAACCTTTTTAACCTTGCGCGGCCGCGCACTGGTCTTGCAAAAGGAAGAAACAGTCAGCAGTCTATAGTCGCGCGCCCAAAGGAAATCATAAATCCTTGCGTCTTCTCCCATTAGCAAAGGATGAAAATCCTGAAATAAACACTCCCGCTTAAAATATCCAGACTTGGATATTAGTTACTTAGACTTGGGGTTTATTTATTCAGTGGTCTCCACACGATAAGGTGCCACACCAGATTACAACAGTAATCTTCTAGAAGAAATACAATCGTGCACCACCAAGACGGTTATAACCGTCTGGACACGTGTCACCATCTCAGGCATCCCTGAAATCACAACAAAAGCATGTGATTGGAGAGTAATCTCCACCTGATCACTTTACACGTGGCAAATCCCTAGCCTTCGATCTAAACCACGATCCGTGTGCTCTCACGTCGGATCAAGGAGCTTGACGGAAGGAAATGTAACCGCTTACGGGGTTAGCATCTTCCGTCAACTTTTCACTAACGGGTTTTCCCGCCTAAACGACTCCCGGCTATAAATATGAGAAGCAACCCATGTATGAATTCAAGTTACACACACTTCTCAAATACATCTTCTTCTTCATTACCCATACTTATTCTCACACCGGAGTCGGGTCAAGGAGAGAACCCTCTTCTCCCCTTGGCGAGGCTAACGGTGCTTCTTTTTTGCAGAATTACCGGAGAAGAAGATCAGCTATACCTGAATCAATCGAGAGGAAACTAACCTTTTTATGCGGATTCAAACCCCCTAGATATCTCGGTTCCGACCATTTATCTAGTGTTTCTTCAAGACTTGTATCCCAACCACCATCCAAACCCTCATCAAAATCACCAGCCTTCCAAAAATTCATAAAGCTTGGAGAAACAACTTCATTCGCAAAAAAGAGCATACATGAAATTGAGATGCGAAACTGGAACTGATTTATTGTAATGATGGGAATATTAGATGAAGCTATTAAGGGTAAGCATTTTAGGGTTTTGTATCAAATCCAAAAAGGGATTTGAAGGATGGTTAGAAGTAAATTAGGGTTCATGGGCATAAAAGATTTAGAGATTTGAAACCATACCTGGGAAATCTGGGGGAGAACCGCAGGAGATGGAGCGTCGATGGAGGAGCAGAGAATATATGGTTTGATCTGGGATCGTAGCAAAGAAGAAGAAGTAATCACATATGGAGAAACCCTAGATTATGAAGATGTTCTGTGAGAGGTGGAGCAGAAAGAGGTAGAGTAGAATATGAGAGCTCTAATGAAGGAGGAGTAAAAGAAATAAGTTTTATAAAAGTACAAGACCCAGACTAAAGCAATAATTCAACCCCCCTTGTATATTTTTCAATTTGAAATTTGAAACTCAAATTAAGATAGATAAATAGTTTATGTATACTATGGATTTGAGAGAGGTAGGGATTCAAATTATGATTTGAATTTTGAAAATTTTATTTATGTATTATTAATATTAAATAAAGTTGTTATTTAAGACATCAGCAAAACCTACGTGTCATATCTAGTTAGCTGACACGTATGCAAAGTTACATCAGCTCTACTTCTCCTTTTATAGTAAAGATAGATTTACCGCTTTATGCACTCATTGTTTTTTTTTCAAATTTCATATTGTTTATAAAAAACCATCATTGTTCTTTTAGCCCTAGTGTCACATATATCTTTTTCTTTGCTTTATTGTTTATAATTGATAAATTTATCTAGAAATGGTAAATCGAATGACAAGACATGATGTAGGGGTGTGCATGGGTCGGTTTGGGTCGGTTTTGACCAAAAACCATAACCATAACCGCGATATCGGTTATTGGATAATCATAACCATAACCAATCTGTTATGGTGGTTATGGTTATTCAGTTTTGATGATTATAGCGGGTCGGTTATGGGTGGTTAACCGTGTATTTAGCTATGCTAAAAATAGCTTAATTTTTTTAACATGTAATAAATTGTTATTGCATATTTGTATATATTAGTATATTAGATAGTATTAAAATACATATAATCTATAATATTAATACCAATTATTATCGAATATTCAAATAAAGTGATATGATACATTTCATAAATTCAAATAAACATTCAACGAAAACCACAAAATGATATGAAAAACCCATAAGTACTAAAAATCTTCAGTCAAAAATATCAAAGATTAAAAATATGGTGAAAAGTCCTAAATCCTACAAAGATTTATTATGTGTCGGTTCGGTTCGGTTATGGTTGGTATGGAAAAAATGATAACCATCACCGACCCGCTACTTTCGGTTTTCAAAAAAACCATTAACCGACCTACTGGTTTTTTATTTGGTTCGGTTTTTTCGGTTCGGATTTGTCAGTTAATTCGGTTATGGTTCGGTTGTTCTTAAGCTATATCTGACATCATTATCATGTTTCTGTTTCTTGTAAAAAGCGTAAATTTAAGTATTTTGACCTGACCCATTTTGATAGGGTCTAAACCAACAAATTAATGTAGTTCCTTTTTCTCGGGTGCAGGGTTGGGTTCAATTGACAAATATATTGAAATTGAAGTTACGGTGTTGCTCCTTTTGAGGTTAGAGGTTTGAGTCTAACTGAAGACGGATTTAATGTAATTTAAACTGTTAAAAAATGTAATTTTTTTTACGTGAACAATTTTGGCTTGACCCTAGCTCTCTTACCCTTCCTTGTTTCGCCTTTTTACCAATTCTTATACGGCTCAAACTTTTCCAGATTTGGTGGCATCCTTTATTTTATATAGAGATGAGTAAGCTTGCTGACACCTTTTATCCCCCAACTAGATGTAAAACCCGTGTGCAAACATAGGTGGTTTTTAGAAAACCATGCATATCACATTTTAGTAAACGACGAATGACTATACATTTTTTAAGGTTTAATTAAAAATAGATTATAAAAAAACAAAACATCTTTTAAATAACAAATAAAAGGGAATATCTTTTAAATAACAATCGAGCACACATTATTCTATATTCCATGATCGTAAATTTTGAAACATCTCTAGATGTAAAACTCGTGTGAAAACACGGGTGGTTTTTAGAAAATTTACATACCACATTTTATTGAACGACGAATGACTATACATTTTTAAGGGGGGACGAAGTCATAGCGGTGAACCCTTCGGGGACTATTATTCATCGATCGGTGAATGATAGCCGGCTCCAAATCGTTGAGCGGTGAGGGTGTTGTGCGGTGAGTAGTCACCGAGTTTGAGTGGGATTGATTGAGGAATATAGTTGTTACCTAAAAAATCAACTTTTCTTTATAAAAACAACACCATTCAATACCATTTTTCACCATTCTCTTCTCCATCCAACTATTTTCAAAAAAAAAAATCACTTCTTTTATTTTTCACTTCTATTTTCTAAAAATGGATGATATACCACCGCTATTCATTCCAATTGATATTAGTGAAAACAATGATTCTTCCTCAAGCGATAGTAGTTTAATTTTTTTTCCAAAATCTTACTAACGAAGCCGCCAAACTGGAAGGCACGGGTACTTCTAGAAAAAGGAAATATGTCCGTCGAGATCGAGAGAAATGTCACGAAAACCTTATGAGATATTATTTTGTCGAGGAGCCCATATTCAACGAAGAGGTTTTTCGTCATAGGTTTTGTATGTCAAAAAGGTTGTTTTTAAAAATTGTGAGTGACGTGCAAGTGAATAACTCGTGGTTTCAAGAGACCCTGGATACGACTTTGAAGAAGAGTTTTACACCGATGCAAAAAGTTACGTCGGCGATTAAGCAACTTGCAGCCAGTAACCCTCCAGACGAGTACGACGAGTATTTAAATATGGCCGAAAGGACTTCCCGTGAATGTCTATAAAGTTTTTGCGAAACGGTATGTAATTTATACGCTTCCGAGTTTTTACTAGACCTACTAGCCACGACGTTGCGCTCTTGTACCAAGCTCATGAGGAGAAATATCACCTTCCTTCCTGGGATGTTGGGTAGTCTTGATTGTACACATTTAGTTTGGAGAATGTGTCCAACAGAGTTGCGGGGTCAATATATGAGGGGGATCACAGTTACCCGACAGTTATGCTCAAAGCGGTGGCCTCTCAAGATTTGTGGATTTGGCATGCTTTTTGTGGTCCACCAAGTTCACAAAACGACATCAACGTGTTCCAACAATCTCCGTTATTTCTTACTCAACGAAATGGAACTGCACCAAAATGGCCATTTTACGTGAACAACCACTTGTACAAGCGTGGATACTATCTTACCGATGGAATCTACCCTACTTGATCCGTGTTTGTGAAATCATTTCCGTATCCTCACATTGTGAAAGAAAAGAAGTTCAAGAGGCAACACGAGGCGGCAAGAAAAGATGTGGAACGGGCTTTTAATGTTTTAAAGGCAAAATGGGGTACACTTAATCGACCGATGCGTGCTATGAGTGTTAAAAAAATTAGGAGTGTCGTATATGTGTGCATTATATGCATAATATGATTCTAAAGACGACGGAAACACGATTGCACCGGTACATATTCGGGATCTTCCGGTCGAGCCCGTTTTCGAAGACACTGTTTATAACGAGCTCATTGATGAAGATACACATTATAGACTAAAATATGATATTGTGGAGCATCTTGGAGAACAAGATTTACCCCACCTTTTGGCGGATTCTGACGACAAATAGTTAAATTTGTTTTTTTTTAATTTGTTTTTATATTTTAATGTCATGTTATTTATTTTAATTTTATGTAATGTGTTTTTTTAATTAAAAGTACTTGTATTTAGTTTAAAATATGTTTTATTTATTTATGCATAATTTCTAGAAATAAAAAAATATATGACTCAAACACCCTAATAGTGATTGACCATTGCCAGTGATTAAGTGCAAAATGGGGAGTGGAATGGGGACTTGACATGGCATGATATTATTGGCTAGAGAATAACTCAAACACTCTAAAGTGATTGAATGACTCCCTCTACTCTAAGGTTTAATTACATAAACTGCTATGAGGAGTTTGAAAATGTGAACCTAGGCTGAATCTTTATTGCAGCATCACTTTGATCCGGGTTATCTTTCTCGGGCTCATCAGGGATTGCTTGCTCTTTTAAAGGCGTGGCTTCTCCAACGGTACCCTCCTTAAGGGCCTGATTCATAGCCTTCTCTAAACCATCTAATTCAACTCCTTCATGTTCCACATCTGGAGATGAGTCCCCTGGTGAATTGGGATCATCACCACTTGGGGGTATTTTTGTAATCAAGAAACGGGTTCACCCATGACCCTGAAACTGACCCGGGCTCAGCCCCTGCTACTGATGGGTTGTAATAAGTCTAGGGACTGATTTGTTAGATGTTAATAGGATAGGGGTCTTATATGTTAGTAAAAGGGTCTTGTTAGCTGGTTAAGATAGTAGAGGGGGTCTTTGTGTAAAATGATAGTTGGAGTCTATTACATATAGTTGAACAGCTGTAATGAAAGTCAGTTGATTGGTTGTTGCATTTCTTCTTTCTGTTGTTCTTATCATTGGTATCAGAGCAGTCGATTCTCGGCATAGCTCTTGATTAATCTCAAATTAGCGAGCAATTGTGCAATTTCTTCGATTCGTTTCATAGAATTTGATCTTTGTTCGATCAAGTTCATCCGCAATTCAATTCCATCGGTAATTGATCATCGATTCGGTCAATTACACCTTCGTTTTCATCAAAAACTTTGTAATTGAGCTGAAACCCTAAAATTCGGTGTGAACAATGACAACTCGCAACCGTATCAATTCGGAAAAGTCCAATTTGGAAAAGACAGTGGAAGATCACGGTGTTACTATATTGAAAATAGCTTTTGTTAAAATATTATACCAGTTGCATTTTCAGTTTTCTTTTAGTTATTTTTTATTTTTCAAAGAATAATCATTTTTGTTTCTTACAATTCGATTGTATTGATTATATATAGTCCTCAATGATAGTTATGAAAATATTAGATACCTTAGTTTGTAATAAAAGAGAGAAATGTGATTAGTTTAAAGGGAGATGATTTTTAATTGGTTAACAAAAGTTTATGGATGGCTTATAAAGTGCTTATATATACAATTACTATTAAATAAAATTAATTAAATATCATTAAATTAATAACCCTAATTTTAACCATTCATATATCATTTTGAGGGTGTAAACATCGATATAACAGCATCCCTAACACGGGAAATTATAGTCGTCTATGGCTTTCGTAATGGCTTAGTGTTCATATCCAAATAGAGAAGAAATATCCTCACACTTGTGGCCTAATGTTAGGAGGTTTGGGTTTTTCAATGGATACTTAAGTTCAATTCCTACTTGTGTCATATGAGGTGGATATAGACAGTGAAGGATTTGAACTAGGCCTTGTGTGAGTTGTCAGTTTGATTCCCGAGCCCAACCGGGTTTTTGTCCCACCGTGTGTTACGCCAGAGAGTTTTGCTCTTGTGGTGGCACAACGACTGTCAAGTAGCAGCCCGTCGGGTTTTCATCCCACCGTGTTACGCTAGAGAGTTATGTTCTTGTGGTGGCACAACGACTGTAAAGTGGCAGCCAGCGTTATGGTTTCCCGGTGGAACACCCAAAAAATGCCAAACTCTTAATCTAGCGTGGGCACGGTTAAAACAACATAGTCTTGCCAGAGTAAGGCAAAATGAGACTCTCCGATTTAGGAAGTATGATAACTTTATACATGAAGTTCACAGTTTAAAAAAGAAATATTGGATTTTAATAATTCCAACTATTCGTTGTTGGCCGCCAACAGTCTCAACTTCAAAAATAACCATTGGCAGTCCCAACTATTGACATATTGGCCACCAATGGACCCTAACTAACAGAACACTAACGCCATTAGTCTCTGGTCGCCGGAAAACCGTTTTTGGCCGGAAAACTCAAAATTTTCGTCTCAAACCTCTTTGTAACCTTATTACGGACCTTTAGGAACTTTTTTCTAGTAAAAGCCCCAATTATTTAAGTCACCAGAAAACTTTTTTTCACCGGAAAACTTCTTTGTGGCCGAAAACTAAACTTTTTAGCCGGAAAACTCAACATTTTCGTCCCAAAACTCTTTGTATCCTTAGATCCAACCTTTAGAAACCTTTTTTCTGGCCAAAAATGGTTTTCCGGCAACCGAAGACTAACGGCGTTAGGGTTCTGAACTTCTGATAGTCAGGGTCCAATGGTGGCCAATATGTTAATAGTTGGGACTGTCAGTGGTTATTTTTTAAGTTAAGATTGTTAGGGCAACGACAAATAGTTAAGATTATTAAAATTCAATATTTCTTAAAAAAAAAATAGAACAAAGAAAGGTTTTGTTTCTCTTGTTTCTGGAGGCCGTGTGTCCACGGACGAGAAATATGAGAGGGAAGCCAACTAAAAAGAGAAGGTATGTTTTCGCTTAATTCCTTATCCCTAGGGGTGTAAAATGAAACATCCGGTAGTTACCAAACAAAATATCCGAGAAATTGTAAAAAGAAACAGAAAAATAAAATGGCAGGAGGAGGAGGGGCTGAAAAGGTAACTGCTATCCTCCAACGACCACCACTCATACTCGCCCACCGTCCTACGGTGAACCACCTTAATGTTCGCCGGAGATTCACCGGAGGAAATTCCATCAATCTGACCAACAGTTATTTCAGTTCACTTGCTTGTAGAAGTACAACCACAAATGCTGCCAGTGGTGAGGTAATAGAAGACGACCAAGTGTTGACAATTGCACCATTGGAGGTGAATACGATCAAGGAAACATGTAGCAAGTGGGAGTGGAGAGGGTACACTATTAACTACTTGAAGTATGAAGGGCAAAATGGTCAGAAATCTAACCCTCCGTTGCTTCTTGTTCATGGTTTTGGTGCCTCTGTTGCTCACTGGCGCAGGTATTATTTAGTTACGCCTTTTCATTCAGTTTATATGTATGTATGTGTTGTTCAGTTAGTTAATTTCACGTTGTTAGATTGTGTTAGTTGTGTTTTTTCAATATTGTGGAAATGAATTTTATGTATATGTTTATAACTAGTTTTCGATTTTCGAATACCACATCAGCATTATACGGCCATTAAAAAAATATGTAATGGTTAATGCGTCGTAGTGCCCATTTCATTCGATGCTTTCCGTTTTTTCTCCTCTTGGGCATTATTATAGAAATGCCCCTCTCTCTTCATGCCCAGAGGGATAGTGCTGGGGCATTATCATTCCCCTTCCATGCCCCTATAATGCCCATTAGTCTAGGGCTGTAAACGAACCAAACATTTGGCGAACAGTTCGTGAACCGTTCGGCGGGAAGTTCGTTTGTGTTCGTTTGTTTATTAGACAAACAAACACGAACAAGAAATTTCGTTCGTTTAGTTAAATGACCAAACATGAACAGAGGTCGTGTTCGTTCGTTTATGTTCGTGAACGTCCGATAACGTGTTCGTTTGTGTTAGATAATTCATTAGTTTTTTAGTTTTTATATTTATTTAAGTACTTCAAAATTCCGACAAATTAAATATCTAATAAGTGTCAGTGTATTATATATTCTCTTCATGAACGATTGTTTGTGTTCGTTTGTTTCCATTTGTGTTTAAGAATATTAGTTTGTGCTCATTTGTGTTCGTTAACGTTCGTTTTTGTTCGTTGGCTAAAATTAACAAACAAACACAAACGAATTCGATAAGTGTTCATGAACGGTTCGCAAACACGTATATTTCTTAACAAACGAACACGAACATAAAATCTTGTTCGATAAGTGTTCGTGAACGGTTCGCGAACAGATATATTTCTTAACAAACGAACACGAACAAGGTCTTGTTCGTGTTCGTTCGGTTCGTTTGCAGCCCTACCCATTACGCACGGCCTAACAGTTGTGTACTCTTCCCATACCGATTGCTTTAGCAAATGCTTCAACTCGTCCTAAAGTTTAAAGCATCTACCAGGAATATCCCGACGTTAGCTCAGACCAGTACAGTTTACGCCATTGATCTTCTTGGTTTTGGGGCTTCAGATAAACCAATCGGTTTCGCATACACCATGGAAACATGGGCACAGGTATATACATTTCTTTGTCGGTGAAAACATCTATGCATGTTCAACTTTACAAAATCCAGTTTTATGACCATGACAGTTGATATTGGATTTCTTGGAAGAAATTGTCCAAAAGCCCACAGTGCTTGTTGGGAACTCTGTTGGAAGTCTCGCGTGTGTTATTGCTGCTGCAGGTGTGTTTTGCGTTAATTTTGCACTATCGTGTTATCTTTCTTTCAATGTTTTTTTTTTTTTACTGTAACCAGATGCTCAGAATTCACTGGTTAAAGGGCTTGTTCTGTTAAACTGTGCGGGTGGCATGAACAATAAGGCGATAGTTGATGATTGGCGAATTAAGCTTTTATTTCCTTTGTTATGGTTTATTGATTTCTTGTTGAAGCAAAAAGGAATTGCATCTTTCATCTTTGAACGGGTCAGACAAAGGTTCTACATTTTATTTTGTTATGTTATTTGTTATATTTGTACTTCACACTTATATTAGAGAGTTGAGTTCTATTAATCATCCACCGTATAACCTGTTGTACAACTTATGCAGAGAGAGTCTTAGAAACATCCTGTTATCAGTTTATGGAAACAAGGACTCTGTTGATGATGATCTCATAGAGGTACTGATCATTTATTATCTTTTTTTTTTTTTTTTCTATTTTTTGTGTTTATGATAAAAATGTTCATATTGCAACAGATAATCAGGGAACCAGCACTTGATGAAGGGGCACTAGACGCCTTTGTCTCCATCGTGACCGGGCCACCAGGCCCAAACCCTGTTCAGTTGATGCCAAAAATTAAAGTTCCCGTCTTAATCCTGTGGGGTGATGATGACCCGTTTACGCCTCTTGACGGGCCAGTTGGTAAATACTTCTCATCCCTACCGTCTAAAGTCCAAAATGTTAACCTCTCTGTTTTACAAGGTGTTGGACACTGCCCTCATGATGACAGGCCGAATTTGGTTCATGAAAAGTTGGTCCCATGGGTGGCCGCTCTTTCTTCTTCATAAACATATTATGTATTGATGATTGTATAGGTCCATCAGTTCATATATTTCAATGTTATTGGCATTACACGATGTAAAAGTACAATGGAAAACCGAAATCTACGGTACATTTTGACAACGTTACACGATGTAAGAATCAAAGAATCAATGGTAAACTAACCCGACCCACATGGAAGAACATGACGTGTTGTAAGCATTGACTCACATGTAGCATCAATCGTTAACCATCTCTTTTTTTGTCGTCCTCATGTTCCTATGGGCTGTGTCTATGCTCTTTTCATTCCATTGACACAGCCATACGATAAATACGCTCTTCAAAATTTTTCACACAGACACTATGACACATCTTTTTTAAATATTTACAACTTAATTATCCACTGCCTCCAGCAACCTCGGCTGCACGCTGCCTCATCATCTCCATTACAGCCGCCCTCCGCCTGCCTTCCGCCTGTTGTTGCAACCTTCTCAAATGTTCCTTCAGATCTCTGTAGGCATTACCCCAAACAAACACATTAAAAGACATAAACCCAATAACTTTTCTTTACATTTCTCATGAATGAAACAAACCTGCAACGTGGTACGTGACATTGGGATTCTTTACATGCTCGAGCATGAAGTTGAAGCAAATACCACATTTTCTTGCAAAGCACACATCCGCCAGAAGCGCGTGTTTTGCAATTAATCCCGTGCCTGAAAAGTCCCTTTACTTTTCTACAATTTGGATACTGACAAAGTGGGGACCGACACTGCGATGCATGTACCAGCAAATCAAGCATTTTCCTAAGCTGCAATACCAACACAAATATAAAGTTATAATCTTGAATCTTTATAAACAAAACAGAAAATGAAATTAACATATATATTACCTGTACAACACGTTGTTGGCGAGCTTCTTTATTCTGTGCGTCGCGTTCAGCAATGGAGACATGAGGTGTCAACTTATGAGGATGATCAATTCCACCATCTTTGTGATAACAGGAATTGCAGACATCGAAGTCAGGGCAAACATCACAACGCCAACCTTGTCCTGTTTCTATGTCATTATGACATCTGTTGCATGTTGTCACAAATGCAGGTGCAGTTGGATTATGAAGATGATATAGTACCATCATTGATGAATGTTTTGCACGGCGAAGTGTATCATATTGATAATGATTTCCTTGACAAAGACTAAGAAAAGCTTGTCGTGTATCGAAAAATTCACTCTCGAGAATTTCGTCTTTATCTATCGTATCTACTGGCACATCATTGATTTCAATCTGCAAATTTTATCATTATTTTCAATCATAAACTCATAATCATGATCAAAATATAATAATCACTGGAATGGAAACCTGAATTCTGAGGAACTTACAGGATAAAGAGGATGTTTTTCTCTATGATTGATAGGATGTCTCTCCCTATCATCAAGTTTTTGTTCAACTTCATAACACCTGTAATTCATAATCACAACATAACACATTAATTAATTAATATATATTAATTTGCAACCCTCTCCATCTCACTATTCACTCCAGCCAACCATGTGCTGCCATGTGGTGACCAACTTTTTTCTTCTTTTGTCTTTTACTTGATATTTTCATTTAACTTTAATAAAGTTCTCATGCAGCCCCTAAACAAAGTTATTTTTTCCCCTTCTTTGAGTCTTTGACAACTACACTGAGTGCCATTAATGTACTGATACCGCGGCAACAAGCGGGGTAAAATACTAAAGTTATCATATAGTCTCTAAACTTCGCATGTTAGTGTTTTTTTCACTAACGTGACGAGCCAAACCAACTCCCGCCGCAACGCGCCGGGTAAAATTACTAGTTACATTTATTTTAACAGGAAAAGAAAACAGGTATAAATTTAGAAACCAAATATTTGATTATGTGTCAAGATATTATGCTGCTTACTTGTCACAGATCTGAAACTTCTTGCACTGGTTGCAAACCCAGCGATTTCCAGACACCATAAGAATACAGCAATGAGTGCACGCATGCTGCAAGTGAACCATAATGAAATCTTCCTTCATTGGGGATATTGAGTCACCAAGCTGCACCAAACAGTGTAAGAAAAAGAATATAAAGACATTTATGAAGGCTTGATGCTAATAATTATGAGGGTAAATTATAAAAACTAAATAAAAAATATAATAAATTATTACCCTGCGCATCAATAGCAGGTCTTTGGATGCATTCCCGGAAAGATCAGTTTGACCAGAAGCTTTCAGAGCTCTTTTTGTCATTGACTTTTTTACGAAACCTTTCTTGTTTTGCTTTCTTCCTTCCTCTTCTTGACGAATCTGAAAGATCATATCTTCAGCAGCACCGGGCCAATAATCACCATCAAAGTAAGGTAATCGAGCCGCAGTTACTTTAGCTTTGCATTCACCAGAAGATACAAAAAAGTGATCGTACAGATTAGTCAGGCCAACTACAATATTTTCCTTCGAAGCTTTTCTCAACATTGACAAATACCTGTTACACATGCTCATGTCACGTAAATGCATCAATAATAACAAATTTAATAATGCCTACTATTACAAAAATGACGTAATGCACACCCTCACCATTCTCTTAGTTTATCAGATTTTGGTGTCTTCTGAATTTCGGGATGGCAATACAAGATATAATCTTCACCCTTCAATGGAGGGCAAGCCCATATGTAGCAGCTTGTGAATCCGCGTAATTTGCAATATTCTAGGTAACCTATCTGTACACATAGAAAGATAATGGGTTCACATAAAGGAAGATTTAATTAAAAAAAAAAAGAAACAAAAAGAACTTGCCAGAATTTCATGATATACAAATGTACGGAGAGCTTCCCCTGTAACAGCCCTAATCTCAGGCCTAAAGTACTTGACTGAATCCAAATAAGAAAGATAAACCCGACGATGATTTGGCTGTTCGCACTCTGCTCCGAATTCTTGAACATACATCCCAAAAAGACATACTTCAACACCTTCAATTTTCTGAAACAACAGAACTACCTAAAACAAGCAAACACAAGTTGTTTACGGATGATGTCATAGAAAGAAATGATGTCATCATAAATACTACTATTTTTAAATACCTTAGACTTATACCCAAATTCAACAGGGTAATTTTCATCTTGAAAGATCTCAAGAAATCGTGGTTTCACTTCCAATTTTTTGTCGACAGACGACACAACTCTAACAACAAGTGATTCTGCTCCAGGAACCTGATATAACCAAAATTTAACAAGCAATAAGAATTCTGATCTTCTATAGGTAAACTTAAAAACCCGAGTAAAATGTCATTTTCGTCCCTGAGGTTTGGCCACTTTTGCTACTTTCGTCCAAAGGTTTGTTTTTTCGCATCTGGATCCAAAAGGTTTGAAATCTTGCCATTTTCATCCAACTCGTTAATTTCATCCAATGTTTTAACATCAAGTCGGGTATTTTCTTCATTTTAGGCAGTTTTAATTAAATAAAACCTTCTTCATTCGGAAATACCTCTGACTTAACTTAAAAAAAAATGGATGAAGTTAATGAGTTGGATGAAAATGACAAGATTTCAAACCTTTTGGATCCAGATGCGGAAAAACAAACCTTTGGATGAAAGTCGCAAAAGTGGTCAAACCTCAGGGACGAAACTAACATTTTACTCTAAAAAACCAGAAGAATTATGACAATTAACATCACCTCATCATAACTTTTACCATGGACCCTCGCCCGCTCGAGTCTCTCCTGCTTCAATTTTCCAAACAGCCTGCTTTCTATGTGATCACTTAGTATAGTTCTAGGTAAATCTTTTGCTCCAAGTACAGCACTCTGGGCTAACGGTATTCTCTCTCCTCTTTCAACTTCCTCTACGTAACAATTTGGACAGGTGTACTCCGCCTGCCCACCGTCATTTCTTCTACCGTTAAATAACGCACATATTTGATGCTGCCATGCTTCACATCTGTCACATTGAACCCACTGCACAAAACCCACAAAATAAAACAATTGTTCAAACAATCAAGCAAATAAATAAACACCACACACACATGCACATATACGGTATATCACATATCATACCCATTCTTCTGTTTCCTCGTCATTTTTCTTTTTCTCCAATCTAGCTTTCAAAATATTAGTTCCATCAACATTAATAGTATCCCCACGGGCATCATTGTAGCAGGGTATACAGAAATAGTGTCGAGTGTCGCCAGTCCCAACAGTGTAAAACATTGCATTTCTTTTGATTCGAGCACCACAAGGCGTGCAATATGTAGGCGGTGGTTCAAAAGTGAGTTTTTCAACGGCACATAATTGACACGAATTCTCACTCATCGAGTGTTCTAGCGCTTGATTCTTTTCTACTTTCGCTTTGCTCTGTACAACAACATGGTCAATACCATAAGATGAGAAAAAATAAATATAAAACAGTGGCTCAAGGGTATTTTAGTAATCTCACCTGGCCAACCCACTGCCTGAGACCAGAGATATGCTCCCGAACCTGCTCTGGTGTAAATAACTCTATCATTGATACTCCCTTTATATTTGCCTTTCCAGATTTCGTTCCAGAAATAGTTTCAGTAGAAACCATTAGGTTTTCCGGATTAGGTGGGCCTTGGCCCGAACCCGCATCGATCTCAGTCTTAACAAGCTCCTGTTTAGGTAAAACAGTGGCTTTATCAGGCACAACTGGAGCACCTTTGGACTTTTGGTTTTCAGAATCTTCCGCGTAATCTTGTTTCGGACTTGCAAGCAAGGAGCTTGTAGGAATTTCCAATTTTACCCCCGTAACCTCAGATTTTGTAGTTGTTGTATTGGTATCACCAGTTTGATCCTGAAATTGAGATGCACTAGGGACAGGTACCGGTATGGCAGTATTTTGACTTTGACTTTGAGTTTGGTTTTGGCTTTCAGCAGCTAGTGATTGTGATGATGGTTCTATTTTCATTCGTTTCGAAGTTGGATTCACATCTTGTGAAGTTTCAACAACAGATAGACTCATCTTCGTGGTATGATCATTAGCATCTGCACGTGGGGCCCCTTTCAGTTGCATAAATCGTTTTACGGGGACACAAACAGGACAACTAGTATCCCTACAGCGCCTATGATGAACGAGTAAACGTTTTGTTCTTTGACAACGAGGATTATGGCATTCAACTGGATCCTGACATGATGTCATATGATTCAACAACTCTTGGGCAACGATGCAATGGACTTCTGGACATTTTCCAGGTGGATGAATGCATTTGCGAGCATGCCTCAAGAATAATAACCATCTTTGTTGATACTTGAACTGCAATTCACGGTTTGGATCAACAGATTTAGAAATAGCCCCAGAGTTTGGTGGTTCTACGGATTTATTGGCAGCACTTTGATAAGTAATAGATCCTTCTGAAGGAAGATTGTTCCTTTGAGCTTGATCTTGATCTTGACCCGTTATTCTTTGACTAAACTCTTGTTTGACATTTTGCTCTGATACGTTGTTACCTGGTACATGTGGCACTTCTTGAGACCTTGAATGCCATTGACCCTGCGTTACAGATCCGGGTTGAACCCCTATCAAGCTAGTAATACCGTTTTTAACGTCAACAAATTGGTCTTCCATAGAGTTCTCTTGAAAGTGATCAATTGTATGAGAAGACTGGAACTGGTCAGAGACCTGTGATTGACCGCCAGGATCAGGTGTCAGCTGAGATTGACCATATGAATAATGCTGATTCTGGTGAAATTGCTGTTTCTGTGGACTTTGAATTTGACTTTGATTTTGAAGATATTGTTGCTGAAAATTAAGAGGCTGTTGTAGTGAATGCTGAGTTGATTGACTAATTAAAGGTTTCATATTTGACGCCTGTTGAGTGTTGACCAAATTTGACTGATTCACCATCAACGGAGCGCTTGTTTTATGTAATGCATGCAAGCTTATTGAGTTCATGTTCTGATTATTCATCACTGAAGTGGCAGAATTTGTGGGAACATAAAAGTTTCCAGATCGAGAAGAATCAGCAGCGTTACTTCCATAGTTAGAAGCTGTCACATAGCTTTCCGAGGTTCCCAAACCATTCATAATAGGTAGATTATTATTACCCATTATTCCTACCCCACTGTTTAACGACCCGTTTGAAAACCCGTTAGCTTTCTGATGGATACTAGACCTGATTCCCCCACCCATATGGCTCCCAAGGTTATGTAATATCCGGCTGTTTTGACCACCAACTTGCGGCTTTTGTTGCAGCGGTTGCGATACGGATGTAGAGTCAATCGTTGATAGCCCAACACCACTATTAGAAGAATCCATATTCATGTAAGATTGATTACTCGTGCTTTGATTGTTACTAAATCCAGGAGTCGGTATCATATGGCTAGCGCTGGCGATTCTTTGTGCACCCATTGACGAAATCAAAGTGTTTCCACCTGCATTGTTAGAGAAATTTGTCGTTGACTGTTGATAACCATTAGGCATAAAGTTCCCTGTGTTGCCAGCTGGCAGCACCATGTTATCCATAGATGATGATGCACTTTGAGGCATGCCCGGATTTGGAATCATAGTTCCCATGTGAACGGAAGTATTTCCTTGTTGCTGATATTGTTGATTGTGATTGTTAAGAGGGAGGCGTTTAATCAAAATATGTAAACGGTTTTCCAATGTATCTATATTCATGTATTCCTCCTACATAACAAAAGAAAATGAAGGGTTCCGAATGTAAATGTAGAAACATGCCTAATAGATTTAAAAACAAAAAAGAATGAATCAATGAAAAAAAACCTTGGTGGTTGCGGTTTTAAACAGGCCTTCTTCTAAGCGTCTAACAATGTCCATCACCTTCTTTTGAGGTATCTCTTGAGTTTGTTGTCGACGCATTAGAAACTCATAGCTACAGTACAGAAAGACATAATAGATGTTATCAAGGTTAAAACGTCAAAGATCACATTACACCTGCATGCATGCACATGTATACAAGCACACAAGCGCACAGCCGCACACACACAAAAGAAACATGCTTACATTCTGTCTTGTATATAATGCCGAGCTTTAATAACACCAGGCTCCATGTTGATTGTACCACGTTGGCCTCCAGAGCTTTGCATTATGGTTTGCTGATGTGGCACAGCAGACATTGAAGTCCCAGGTTGATTAGGTACCTGTCCGGAGAACTGTCCGGACATATTTGAATGTAAATTCATCTTATCCTGTCAACTGATAGATATCATATGCTTCATACCACAGAAACGACACTCGAAATGTTCTATAAACACAAAATAGCGGACTGTGATGCTTATCCTTTAGTTAAGCTGCTTCGGTTTTCCTGAGTAAAATCATAATACGAAATAAAAACTTCAGTAAAGGCAGAATATGACTGTACATCAAGAATGAAATGTCTTTCCATTAACATAATATATGTTTAAAACTGTCATGTTTAAAATGATGATTACAGCGTGATGTCAGCCCTTATGATCTGTCTTTGGTCTCTTTGTATAAATAATACATTTTACACATGAATGATGAAAAGCCACCTATACATACAGAGATATATCTACGTTGTTTATACATATACAAACACACACATCTCTATATACGTACATACATAGTATATATAGACAGATGTGCATGCATCCACATACACATCCATATGTATACATCCACCTGTACAAATGTGTGTGTGTGTGTATGTTATATAAGCATATCTAGATGTAGATATATGTTGTAGTTCCGGCTCCACAAAAAACTGCTAAAAACATGATAAAAGAATAGTCGGAAGATGGGGTCAATTGTGAACAATTTGGGGCCTTGGGCTACAATCTATGTCGCAGCAACGGGTCAAGAGTTTCGCCCAGATGTTAGCTCCAAAAAAGAAGCCCGTAGATAGACAGTTCAGCGGGTTGGATCATCCATCGCCCCGCAACCTGCCATGACCCGTTTCAGCCGGCAACCATCCCCACGTTGTCGTCAATTCAGTTTTGTTATTTTTTGAAGCTTTCGGTCCATGTTTTCTAGTCAGTTGGTTGTAAGATTATGTTTAAGTTATAATGAACCCATAAATAGAGGTCATAGGTTAGTTGGCAGGTTAATTTCCAGTATTTCCTACAAGTATTATTTTTAAGCATGTTTTTAATAAAAAAGGAGGTGGTGAATTTGTTTGTGAATACTTCTGTTAGTCTCTTGAGTTAACCGATAGCATTAGCAACCTCGAACTTGGCAAATCGAGTAGGTGAACTAAGGTACCGAGTTTTAGCATTGGTGGTGAATCTGTAACCACTAACCAGTGACTACAGCTGTAGCTCTATTGTTAGTTAGGTGATAAACCAGTAAACCAGCTACCGTAGTACTATCCGTTAAACCGATCATCTTATTTAAATTCCAAATTGTCAAGGCCAGATATACATCAATATGGTAACATGCCATGTTACCTATACACAAAAAGGGTGTATACTGTATAGATGATAAATAGAGAGCAAGAGAGATTTCATATGACAGATGATCAATCAATCGTACCCAGTAAATCCCACACATAGCAAAACTATTAGTAGGGTCTGGCTGGGGAGGGTGGGATGTAGGCAAACCTTACCTCTATTCCTAGGAATAGAGAAGCTGCTTCTAGAGAGACCTCCGGCTTGATGACAAGCAGACAATACTAAAAGAACATATGTAGGAATGTACCCTCCTCAGACCCTACCTTAGCTTTCCTCAGACAATACTAAAAGACCTCCCATCTACAGTGAGGATTTCCACTGCTCTAACTGGTGACGTACTGACGTGACCTGCCTCCTCTTCATATGACAGATGAGTCCTACATTAATCCGTCGTGATAAAGAGAAAACCACCAAATTTATGATGAAGTTTTCAGCTTTGTGTACTAGCAATGGCGATCTTTATAAAGCTACACATGATATAGGTCTACTAAAAACAGAGATGCATCACATTTTAATTAGTTCTCAGTGCTCAGTGAAATCCATAAACACTCATCAGTTCATAAATACACAACAAGTTCCTAACTAACTCCAGCTAGCTACATCACATCTATAACACCAATGAATGATATCTCAAAATCTTATTGCTAGAAACAAATGTGAAGTAGCGGATTAAAGTATTAAACCCTAATCTAAACCATTAATCATGAAAAATCAAGTAAAGCTCTGTGCTAAAACTCCACATGTAACAACACTGTATCATCGTAATCTCATATAAGCTAAAACAATATTTGAAAATCATTCTACTCTGTAACAGATGAACTGAATCATACTTCGTTGTATCAATGGATTGCAGTTACGTGAAACCCTAATTAACGCAATTGGTCTCAAATTGAAATAGTGAAACAGAAATAGATACGAAGTAAGGATGAAATTGAGGAAGATAGAGGATAGATCGCAGTGTGAATACCTTAATTTGATCTTAGATTTGAGTATTACGATTGATGAACAGTGTAAGAAAGAAACCCTCACGACTGACTTGCATAAACGAGAGACAAAAGGGGGTGAAATTTGTCGGGCTTTGTATAGTTATAACCCGATAAGTTACCGGCTATCCGGGTTTGGGTATGGAAAACATTTCGGTTTCGGGTCGGGCCTTATTACGACCCGTGTCAGTTTATATTTGTTATTTTTGGATTGTATTTTCTGTTGGTTTATGTAAAAAGTAATAAAAATCTCTTGTAGTTGGTCTAAAGGATTTGTTTGTTTTGGTGCATTTTATTAGCTTGGAGGTGTATCTTACTTGCATATTATAAAATTAAATTAAATTTTAAATAAAAAATAAATGATTGTGTGTGTGTATATATGCATAATATATTCTTTAGTTTATGCATATATACTAGGTTAGAACCCCGTGTATTACACGGGTTAATTAAATGTAATTTTATATATTAAATAACAAAAAGTTATATTTTTATGAACCCCGTATATTGTACGGGTTAAGTAAATATAATTTTATATATTAAATAATAAAAAAAGTTATATCTTTAAAAACCATGTGTATTACACATATTAAATAAATGTAATTTTGTATACTGAATACTAAAAACATCGTATCTTTAAAAAAACCTGTGTATAATCGGGTTGAATAAATCTACCAAATAATAAAAAATTACATCATTAAAAACCCCGTATATTACACGTGTTGAATAGATCTAAAAAAGAGTTATATCTTTAAAAACTATGTGTATTACACAGATTAAATAAATGTAATTTTGTATATTAAATACTAAAAATGTCATATCTTTAAAAAAAACCCATGTGTAATCGGGTTGAAAAATCTACCAAATAATAAAAAAATTATATCCTAAATAAATATATTAAAATATAACGATTAGTAATAATAATTTTAAGAATATATTAAAATATTTACATCAATATTAAATAAAAATTAATTTTTATTGTCGTATAAATATAGTTTTAAGATATGTTAAATTAAATTAAGAGTATTATAATTGGTTTTTGAAAGAACAATAACATATTAAACAGTTGCATTACCGTGTATATAAAATTTTCGTTATATTTAGTTATATGAATATGATTATATATTCAATTCATATGTTTGGATAAACTATTTGAAATCTGATGATGATTTCAAAATACTGTATTATTTTTTGTATAAATTGTTTAAATTTATATTAAATTCAATTATATAATTATTTTTTTAATTAAAAAAATACAGAGGACTCCAATGAATGACATGTGTCCCAAATCAGGTTTCTTTTATTATATAGTATAGATTCTTTAGTTTATGTCAAAAGTTATAAAGATCATCCTAAACTTTTAATAGTTACTCTAGAAGAATTTGGTTGTTTTGGACTTTGGTTCATTTTATTAGCTTGAAGGCTTTAAAACTATCTCCATAACCAAAAGCTTTTCTAATGGTTTGGCTTAAGATGTTTTTGAAAGAGAGAGAAGGTGAAGGGAAGGAAAGAGTGTGTGGATAAGTTTTTGTGCCGGAACCTAAAACCGAATGTTGCGAGGGGAAGAAGGATAGAGGGAGGAAATAGAGTCACTTTTATGGTTGTCTATCGATGAACAACGGATTGACGGAGCTCTTGGCATCATGGCATTCACATCTCGGTCAAGGGGAACTGTGCGCGATTCTCTCGTGAATCGCCTACCAACAAGGCAAACTCAGAAAATTGTCTCATGTCCCAGTCACTGAAAGGGAGATACTCGCAGCCGAGCTCTCGGGTGTGAGAGGGGCAGGAGAGAGAATAAGTGAGACAATGTCATAATGTCATCTCACTCATTCTTAGAAATATAAAAACGTCAACTATTGTGGAAGGATAAAGAGCTAAAAACACCTCTCACAAACGTGTCTAGTCCGCCGACACATTAGATTTCCGCTTATACTTCAAAAACACTCATATTTCAAAAGTTAAATCATTATACATTTTTGTTATTTTACCCAATTACTAAATTTGTAATGATAATAATTAAAACAAATGTGATGTACAGATCGTTAAAAGTACATGATGTAAAATTAATTAATGCAATCCCAAATAAAATCAAAAAAGAAAAAAAAACAAATGATGCGGAAGTTGGCATAGGTGAGAGGAGCACAAGAGTGTTAGTGCCATCATATGATGATGAATGATGATCCAAATTTGAGGGCTGTCATCCCCTTCATCAACTTGTTCATGGTAACCCTCATGGTGGCAAGTGAGGTTTTGGTTTTGGCTACAAAAGCTTGCGATTTGGCGAGGGATTGTTCGTGGCGTTGTAGAGTTTTCTCAATCTCTTGATTCCGTGTCATGATGAACACTTGGGAGCCAAGGATAGATGTCTCTGATACCATTGTTATGGTATAAACCGAGATGCAATAAAGAAGAACAAACAAAGCCAGGAAAGGAGTAATACTTTATATTCATTGCATGAAAGAAATAACACTAAGCTTGTAACTCCTAAACTCACCCCCAAGAACACATGCATAACAAGAAAATAGTGGACGTAAAATAACAAAAGGAAGGTACGAAATAACATAATTTAGAATTTAAACCTTTGATTAATATTATCGTGACGATAGGTTCTAGATGAATATCATCGTCGCCTTTAACCACGTCTCTGCTTGGCTCTCTCTGGACGCTCATGCCTCTTCATTCCAATTCAGGTGTCCTATTGGAATCGAATTCTTGATTTTGGCTGAAGGTGTCGGTTTCATCAAAAGCAGTGGAATTAACATTCTTGATTTTGGAATTGAATTCAGGCAATGACCATGGAATTGAAAGTCATATTTTCGAAAAAGTTCGCATAAAGTCATCTTTAGACCATATGCTGGGAGTGGTTTTTGTATTTGAGGTTCAACATAATCTAATAAACATGAAAATTGCAGTTTGTCTGATTACATGAGCAAAAACATTGTTACTTCTTTGTCTTTTTTTTTTTTTTTTAAGTTTTCCTCTATATTATTCTTTTCTATTTTCTGATTTTCTATATGCCTTTATTCAGTTTTGATATTTTACTTTAATTCAACTAAATATTTACATTAGGAAATCTAAAACCAGATGAGTTCATCAGTTCATGAGCAGGCCTTGAGAAGAACTAGCATAGCCCACCCGTGTCCATTCCTCGTAGGAACGGGGACCAGTGGACCCATGAAGGGTACATTGCATCTCTAAATTGTCATGATTTCTTTAAATTTGCACCAATAGCATTGTACTATTATACAATTTCAACAAAACCACACTGTCACATGACACAATATCCATTAGCAAATACATGCAATTTGCTTTCAACAATTCAAATTTCAATATATAAGTTTAAATATATAATGTTATGCATTTTCATTATTAAGAAACACTTGAGCCAATAGCATGCAAATCTATCATCAATTACCTTGTTGGAGTCTCAAGGTAAAGTCTTTCAGAGACAGAACAACAGCTTTTAGCCTTTCTTTAGCTTCAGCGTCGATTAAATTGCCATCACTATCAAACTTTGCAGGAGGTTGGAATGCATTTATGACAAACTCGGGCTTGTTTATGAAGTGAAGATCAAGAAAAACTCCAATTTGGCGAAGATGGTACTGTGACCGTCCTCCACCAAAGCCCCCTCCAGCACTTACGATAGCAGCAGGCTTAGTCGCCCACACATTTGGTGGCCTTGATGCCCAATCTATTGCGTTCTTTAAAGGTGCTAGAGCAATGAAAAATAAACTTCTGTAAGTACCAGATTCAGAAGATGACCAAAGCACGATATGAATGATCAATCATGATATACACTAATACATATTTTCAAACGAAACCTTACGTAAATAATTACATATACAAGTGCAAAAGAATGAGTAAACAGTGATAGATGAAACTAGGAGCGTAAACGAGGCAGGGCGCTCGCGAGCTGCTCGAGGTTGGCTTGCTAAAAGCTCAAATCGAGCCGAGCTTAAATGAGCTCGAGCTTAAAAATAAATTTGTTTAACTAAAACAAGCCCGAACCCGAACTTCACTTATCGAGCTAGACCCCAACTTGAGCCAAAAAATAAGCTTGTTCTAACTGAAAATGAGCCCAGGCCCGAATTTCACTTATTGAGCCAACCTAAAAGAGCCTAATGTCTATATAAATTTTAATTAGTATATTAAATATATATATATATATATATATATAATAAATAATATGCATAAAATTATTATAAAATAACAAAATAAAATATATTATTCTTTATTATGCTCCCTAGCACTAGAAGGTATCCATTTCTTGACTAGGGTCCAACGGGTCATCCACATCAATTGTCTTTGGAAGGTTAGGGTTCGCAATTCAGAAAGGGGTGATGGCGCAGCTTGTTGCCCGTCTACCTTTTGTTTTGATGTAACTTGGCAAGCTTTTTGGTTTATGATATTCAACTTTATATATATATATATATATATATATATAGGGAAAGTGTAAAATACAATATCCCTTAACGTACATTACGTACGATATAGGGAAATCGCATGTTATAAAATAGCATCGATGAAATCGCATGTGATAATTTTGATGAAATCGCATGTTGGTTTTTTGTAACAATTTCGCATGTGATAATTTAGATGAAATCGCATGTTTGTTTTTTGTAACAATTTCGCATGTGTTAATTTTGATGAAATCGTATGTTAAAAAAACAACATGCGAAATTGTTAAAAAAAACCAACATGCGATTTTAACATGGGATGAAGATCTGACGGCTGAGATTGGCGCGTACATATTGTACGATAAGGGCATTTGTACGTTAACCTAACCCTATATATATATATAAAGTTAAAATGAAAATTAATATAAAAGATAATAATAAATGTATATAAATTAATAATAAAAAAAAGAGGATGCTTGATCCGTTTCATAAGTTAAATGAATCGGCCCGTCATGGCTCGTTTACACCCCTAGATGAAACATTGCCTATAACCTTTACAGCAAGCAAAATCATAACACCAAATTACCCAAATGTTCATCAACAGATACAACTGAATGAAATTAATGAATTTGCCACATCATCATGAAATTTGTTCACTCTTTTAAGCAAAAGAAAAACAAACAGTGAGACATGAAGGAAGACTCAGACAAGTGCCTTCCTATCTTATCAGTTATCAAAATCCTATAATCTAGAGTTTGAATTAGCAGTTGCAGCACAAAAATCCTCAACTTAAACTTGCAAAATAACAACAAACTGAAAGTAAAGTTACCAGTGATGGAGTAATTATATTCAGGAGAAGCAAAGAGAAAGCAATCAGACTGAAGAATCTTCTGACGAAACGCCTCAACCACCGGCGGATACTTTCCGTCCACTTCCAGATCTGTATTCAGCATCGGCAGAGGCGAAATGTCGATGTACTCGATCTCGATTCCATCTATCGATCCGCTCAACTCAATCGCTGCAATTAAGATAAAGGAGACATATTTTCAACTGCAATTACAAACAAGTTTGTGTTGAGAAAAGTACCAGATCGAAGAAGGCCAGCGTTGTAAGAAGCTTTGCGAAGAGATCCACATATTGCCGCAATTTTGATGATCGGTTTAGTTGCCATGGTGGATAGATGCTGCAAACTCGTTGGTCGTCTGTCTGGTGGCTGTTATATTCTTATTTTTTTCTTTAGTATTAAGTCAAGTATTATATTATATATTATAATTATAATAATATATTATATAAGTTGCTATCCGTTCTATTCCTATGTAATTAAAAACAAGATTTTCATGATTTCGGAGAGATTCGTAATTCATCCCGTTTTGCCTTTCATTTTCATGTACCAAACATGACCTATAACATTATTCATGATGGCATATCATTTGGATACACCTGAATAATGGCATTACCTATGATAGCGATTGAGTTCTATACCAATAGAATAAACATTAATGCATATTTTCTTTTTCTTATTTTGTGTCTATTCCCTTAAATTAAGAGAGAGAGAGAGAGGGGTTCTTTGGGGTGGACATGGTGTGTCCCTGAGCTCACCGAATTATGCACGGGAGGGGCGGTGTTCCCCGACGGAAAAAGGCTCTACGTCGGCACCCGACCACCTCCCCGAGATTACACCCACCCGTCTTAAGTTAACCAAATGAACACAAGTTGTTGGTGTTCGTTTTTTAAAAATGTTTGTTTAAATTCATTCATTTTAATAAATAAAGGAACATGTATGAAAATATATATTATTTTATAAAGCAAATTATCATAAAAGATATTTAAGTTAAAATAATACACCAACTTTGTATGTTTACGTATAAATGTATTATCATAAAAGATAATAAAGTTAAAATAATGCACACATGTATTATTTGTAGGTATTGGCAGAGCTTGAACGAAAAATCAGTGGGAGCCAGACTCTTAAAAATCAAATTCATATTACACTACATAAAAAATCGGAAATTTTCGGTAAATTAACACTACGAGCGAAAAATCAATGAAGGCCGGGGCACCCATGAACCACCAAGAACCTCCGCCATTGTTTGTAGGGAGACACATACATGAATGAACAAACTACATGTACCTAAATAAATGATTTGGAAGTTAGTTGTTTTTGTTCATTTTACTAAACTAACATAATTGATGTTCATTTGTTTAGTAAGGACAGTGACATAAACAAACTCGACCAAATATATTATGAGAATGGATCTAATAATGAGATTTAAATCGGGTGAAACTTGAAAGTAAAGGTTTGGAGACTTAAGATGTGCACCTATAGGGTTTTTATTTGGGAAAGTGACAGAAGATAAATACTGATCAAATAAATTTTACCAAAATAAACATCTAAAGCGTCTAAATTTAAGGAACACATGAAAAGGCATCCACTTCAAAGAGTGACATTTGTCCCAATCGTCTTAAAAATAGACTCTAAATTATGATGGACCTACCCTGAGATCCAATAGAAAAAAGTCACGAGTCTAAAGAGTCTACATAGACTCTATATCTGGCATGCGTCTGAATTAGATTCTACAAATTGTATCAGATGAAGAGTCTGGATTTTAAGTGAAGTCTCTATGTTTAACCTTTTCTTCTTTTATTTACGATCAATTTTCCCTTATGATTTTTAAATGAAGATAACTTTTTTCTACAATAATATTTTTTTAAATTACACCAAATTTAAGACCAATTTATTTTATTTTAGATGTTACGGTATGAAAAAAATTATGCCATTTAAAATCGTAGGGAAAATAAAAGAGGGAAAGGCTATACGGTCTCTTCCTCCATATGAAGTTTCTATGTGTAGACGTTATGAATGTTTGTTTTGGTGATTTGGATAAGTCAAAGTCTATTTTGGTGAATTTCCAGCTTTTTACTTTTGCCGAATCGGTTTGTTTCGGGTTTGAACCGGCTTTTTGAGGGGCAAAAAGGATACGCTTTGCTTCGCTTTGGCATTGACCAGTTTCAAGGTATAGGTTTACAAACAAGTGTCGGTTGCAAACCGGTTTCTTTAGTTCGGGTTAAACACGTTCCAGTTCCTGAACCGGTTTTTTTATCACCTCTAGATGGAGTCAATGTTTTAAAAACTGGTAAATACCGGCCGGTTATACCGGTATTATCGGTGGCGGATGCAAATCCGGTACAAAACACCCCGGTAAATAAGTGAAAGTCTGGAGTTAATGCGGGCCCAGCCCAACTCTAGTCAGTGATCAATTTTCAATTTAACTAATTTTAGTGTTGACTTTAGAATTTGTCTATGCAGAAAGAAAGAAAGAAAGAAAGTCTGCTTAACTTATATAATAATAACGTTTTACAATATGCAGAAAGAAAGAAAGTCTGTTTGACTTATATAATAATAACGTTTTACAACATCTGAACCAACTCAGATAATAACAATATCCCATCTTGACTCACTTGTTCTCTTGTTCGATCAGTACTTATTGCTGTACCAGTAAACACCTTTGTTCTTCTCATCACTCTCATCGGGCTCGATAAACAGACAGTTCTTGGATTCTCTCCATAACGCGACGAAAAACGGAGTGTCATCACTCTGATAAAACTCGCCCAAAATCGGCCTGATCGCTTTGGTGGCTTCCATAGCATGATAATGAGGAATGTAAGAGAACAAATGGTGTAGCACATGAGTATCAGTAATGTTATGAAACACCTTGTTTAAAATCCCATAATCCCTATCAACAGTTGCAAATGCACCTTTCATCCAGTTCCATTCAGAGTCAGCAAAGTGAGGCAAAGAAGGATGAGTATGATGAAGGTAAGTAATGGTCACAAGAAACGCATTCATAACCATCAACGGGCCACCATAGACGAAGAAAAGCCACGCGAATCCTTGAATCATCGCGACGTTATACAAAACATAAGAAAAGGCCAGAAGCCCGATATCAGACATGAGAATAAGCACGCGCTCACCATCACTGAAAATCGGGCTTCTAGGATCATAATGGCTAGCGAATTTATCATAAGGTCTTCCAGCAGCATTAATAGACAAGTAAATGTACCAACCAAGAGTGAGTTTGACAATAAGAGTTAGCGTTCGACCAATCGGGTTGTCTAGGTAAAAAGCCGCCGCATTAAGTGTGGATCTCGTCTTAGGAACATAAACCTCGTCACGATCAAGTGAGCCGGTGTTAGCATGGTGTCGACGGTGGCTTATTTTCCAAGAAAAGTAAGGGGTTAAAAGGCATGAGTGTAACACAAACCCTATAGTATCCTCAAGCCATGCATAGTCACTAAAAGCATGGTGACCACATTCATGAGCAATGAGCCAAATGCCCATGAACACACAACCTTGAAGGAACCAGTAGAGCGGCCAGACAACATACGAAAGAGGATAAGGGAGGCGCGGGATAAAAACGGTGGCTAGGAGGTATAAGATGGAGGCTGCAGTAAGGTCAGCCAGAAGATATGAAAATGATTTGATCATGGATCTTTCGAAACAATGAGGTGGGATGGCTCTCTTGATGTCTGCTAATGTAAATGGTGGTTTTGTGGTTGGTGCTCTTTTGATGGCAACATTGGACTCGTCGTCATGAGGATTCGAACGGCCACCGGCACCCATGTTGTTTTGTTGAGAATGAGAGTTGTGTATATAATGGATGAAAAGATATATAGTCTTTCACTACATATATATACACATACATCAGGTGTTGGTTATTATCTATTAGGTGGCCGCCTTTGTTTACTGAGTTCTTGTAAGTTGTAACTACCCACTTTTTGATCAGATGTATAATAAATACAAAAGATCGGTTGTTGTTAGATATCCTATAAACTCTAAATTTCGGGTTGATCACATGAGCTGAGTAGAACTGTAGAAGTGACGCAACTAAAAACTTTCAACCATAGTGTCATAATATGTGATATATACCCACACCCAACAAGTATAATAATTATTGTGTTGACATAAAAGTATTATTCCATATATAAATTAGTAAGTTTCTTGTGCATGACTTGTACCCTATGTTTGGGGATTTTTTCAAAAAAAAAACTTGATTTTTCACTTTCACCCTTAAAGTTTTTTTCTTTTACATTTTAACCCATTTTTTAACTCAAACTTTTTCATCTTTTGTAATTTAACACAACACTTTATTATTTACAACTTTGACCCCTCCGTACTTTTTATCTTTCGCAAATTTTTCGTTTTACGTTTCGTTCTAAGTTTTGCGAGTTAACATGTCGTAGCGTGCATGTGAGGTTCAACGTTTTTGCTCTATTTTTTTATATTTGACAGACCCGTCGCAACGCGTCCATTTTTTTCCCTTTTGAAAACTTCCCCGCAACGGGCGGGTCCTAAATCGACTAAGTTATTATTTTGTACGTTTTACATTTCTGGTTAATTTCTTCGCATTAAGACACTGTAACGGGTGTGCGTGGTTCAACGATTTTAGTCTCCTTTTCGTTCAGTGTAATTTTTACCATTTTATCTATTTTATTTTTACGATGTTGAGAGTCGATGTCGTTGTGGCATTGGGGCTACTTGGCAACGTTTTACGCAGGGCCGTCTCCGAGAACGATAAAACAAATTTGGGCCTTGGGCGAAACAAAAAAATTTGGGTCCGCTTATTATAATATAAACTCATCAGTTATATATCAAGAAACTACAATGTGACGATAATTGTTACAAAATAAACAAAACAAACCAAAAATGGTGTAGTTTGATAAAAATATGTTTATACACCCATGTATATATAAATAGAGATTCAAATTAGTGATGTTTTTAGGCATAACATGTCACAGCCCCCGACCCCACCCTGGGAGCGGGAGCCGTGAACCAGTCAGATGGTACCGGTGTTTATTAATTACGAAGTGGAAAAATTTTTCATCAGGATCATAGTTAGGAAATAATTTAAGAGTTTATAAAAACACCAACTTTTAATATTAAATAAATGAGCTCAAACCCATATTCAATTCAATTGTTTTTATAGGGATAAACCCAAATAAATAAAACATAATTTCTTCTTTTATTCAGGTATTTATAGCCACTTTATTTAAGTCTTCAGTGCTCCATAGCTGGCTACTATTATCTTTACAACAAATTACCTGAAACACGTTTTGAAAATATTTTATCAGTAATAAATACTGGCGAGTTCATTCCATTTTTTATAAAAATGTATTGTTATACTTTACAGCATTAAGGGTTTTTATATTTGTTTATATTTACCCAAAACTCAATCAGTATTTGTCACATGGTGGCAGTTCCGATGTGACAGTGGTCATATCACTCATTGGCTCACTTTCGTCCAATAGTGAAGTTTATCAAGTAATTATATCTTACTATTATTCAACATATCTGTCACTAGGCGATTCCCGTGACGTGGTTAAATCACTGTTGATCATTCTTTCAACTAGTGACTGGGGTCATAACACTGTTGAACATTCTCTCAACTAGTGCATGTGGTCGTATCACTGTTGATCGTTCTCTCAACTAGTGATTGTGGTTATATTTCTGGCCATATCACTGTTGATCATTCTCTCAACTAGTGACTCTAAACTTAGTAGTGTCCCATGACATTACTTTGTCAAATATATTTTCTATGGCACAAAACCAACTAGGTCAGAAAATGAAATATATCATTTTCGGTCAAGTTAATAGCTATAACTTTATCAAATATAATATATTAATTAAATAATTGTGATATTATAATTTAATATATTAACGTGACTAAGATTTAAAATATAATCTTAGTATATTAAAAGTAGAATATATTATTTTTGACATATTTTATTATGATATACATTTATGTCAAATATAACATGTAATAGTTTAGTATATTAGGGTAAGGATTTAGAGAGAACGGTGAAAAGTGTGAGAACGGTGAGAACGATTTTGGTGGTGACATGTGGCATTGATGCTAAATTACACTAAGGGGTAATATTGTCAAAAACCAACTCACATGAACTGGGTATTCAAATAAAACGCCATAAAAACACCAAATTCAGAAAAACGCCATGAAAATACCCAGTTAAAAACGCCATAAAACACCTAGTTCAGAAAAACGCCATGAAAAACTCAGTTGAAAACGCCATAAAACACTAAGTTCAGAAAAACGCCATGAAAATATCTAGTTAAAACGCCATAAAAACAGCTAGTTTAGAAAAACGCCATGAAAATACATAGTCTAAAACGCCATAAAACATTGAGTTAAGAAAAACTCCATAAAACTCAGTTAATTTTTTTTTCGAAAAGTATATGAATAGTATACTCGTTGGAAAGATAAAAAAACGCTGAGTTTTATGGTGTAATTTTTTTCGAAAAATAATCACGTATAAAAAAGTAATTGTCGTTTAAATATGATGGGGGAAAATGACATGTGATTAGCATGTGCACCTTTGTTTGGATCTTCCTATTTTACCCCTCCTGGTAGTTCCAAGGCCCCTATTATTTACAAAAAATGTCACTGCATCAATCTTAGCCATATTATATTTGAGGGGTTCTCTCCTGATCCTGTTCCTAGTATATTACATATTATATTTGTAGAAAATATATGACGTCTAATAATTTAGTAAAATATATTTAAGTCTTTTTCTTTTTCATTATTTATATATAATTTTATTCATCATGCCAAGTTTGTTTGACAAACTTGGCCTAGCTAGGTGTCCTAAACCAACCGCATAACATTGCCCATTCAATATATCTTATATAAATTTATAAGATATATTCAATATTTTAATATAATAATGTAAAAATAATATTAGTTATAGGCTATGGCTACTAGGGCATAATTCCCCGTGCTAGTGGTCATGCTACTATTGGCTAACTTTTTTGCCAATAGTAACGAGTGTCAATTAATGTATACAGAAACTTAATCACTGTAAGTATAACTGGTAAACATTTAGGATTTTGGAAAACAATTTTAAATATAACTGTATCACAAAAAGGTGATAAAAATGAGAATGACTCACAAACTGTGAGAAAAGAGAATGAACTCACTTTGTAACTTTAGGGTTCAACTAAAAGCCTCCTGGTATAATCTTGGGTATAACTCCTGAGCTATTTAATAAATATATAATGCACTCGCGTTAAGTATAATAACCCAATTCAACTTTATCCCCACGTCACGAGACAGAACCCCAACGAACTTAGTCGAGCAGAGCCTTGACATGCGTTACGGGGCCCTAGATCAATCGGACAGGGTATCAGTGATCAGTGGTTAAAACACTTAAAACGGGACAGGGCTTTATTATTATTATTATTATTATTATTATTATTATTGATGAAAATAAAAAAAATAGAAATAGAAGAATACAGAGGGAAAGTTCGCTAGACTATAGGACAAAAAGAAAATAAAAGAAGTTGAACAGATGAAACATGAAACAGAATCATCCTATGCATATATTTATACTAAAAGTTTACTTGGAGGCTAAGGTGGTGTTTGTTTTTCCTGAAAAGGTCTTCAGAACCTCTTATGTCTGCGCCACGCAGACCGCGCGCAGACGTTTGGGTCTGAAGACTGTTTGTTTTCTCGAAGACCTTTCATTAAAAAAGGTCTGCGAGACCTCTTCTCCAAGCAGATGTGGACCCATGTCTTCAAACCTCTTCTATCCTCTTCTCTCCCTTTCAAAACACAAACCACCACATCTCTTCTCTGCATCACCTCCGCCACCACCTCCGCCACCACATCTCCGCCACCACCTCCGCCACCACATCTCTTCTCTAATTCCAGTACTAAACTGTTAAAATCGATAATATTCAGTACTAAACTACTAATCACAGCTATAAACTAACAAATCAAACAATTACAACAAAATACAACCTACATTTCAATAGAAAAAAAGCACAAAACAAGCCCTAAATCAACAACCGCTAACCTGATAACAAGTAACAGGTATCTCCACAATCGCCGATCGATTATACTGAACAGTACTAGCGCTATCAGTAACACGAACGTCGGCAATTTCACGGCCACTAAAAGACAACGAAACCGCTCGGGGCCGCTTTCTCGAAAACGAGTCGAACGAAACCCTAGATGGATAAGATAAACAGGTGAGTTGAGTCGACGGCGGCGCTGTGACGGCAACTCGACGATGAAGACCGACGGCAAGGCCGTTTCTTTCTGGAGGTGGTGTTTTTACTCCGACCGTGATGTGGAAGATGATGATGTTCTTGTTCGGGTGGTGGTTTTGTTGTCGGCTCAGGCTCGGTGGAGTGCCGGCCGGTGAAGATGAGGATGTGGAAGTGAGATGGTGGTGGTGAGTGTTAGGTGGTGGTGGTGTTCTCTGAGAATGAAAAGAGAAGAGGAGAGAATAGGAGAGATGCAGAGAAGTGAGAAGTGAGAGAGATAAGTGGTATTTGTTATGGTGTTAAACAAACACTCTTCTCCTTGCAGACTGCAGACCTTTGGTCCACCTCTTCTCCTGCAGATGCCTGCAGATGTGGTCTGCAGACTGCAGACATTTTAGCTCTTCGAAAACAAACACCACAAGCCTCTGTCACATACATTTATTTCAAATATGTTGATTTGTTTTTTTTATTTCATACGTAACTTTTTGATTATTTTATATTATTTTATTAATTTATATATTCATATATTCATATATATGTATTAATTTACAACATAACCGATGAATAGTGTCAACAGTGAATTAACGGTAACTGACGTTAGTATATTGATCTAGAAAGTCAGTCAAGAAAGATACGTAAGAGAGAGGGGGAAATCTCTAGCCAGAGAGAGAGACGCAAGAGATTGAGAGAGAGCGGTGATGGAGGAACCGGTCGTGGTCTCCGGCCGGCTACCCTCGGGTTAAACCGATGGTGATGGTCTGGTGGTTTTGACGCAGCAAGCACTCACCCGCGACTCCTTCAGATGCAACCTTCTAAACCCCCTGTATCTCCCAGTCATCATCATCACCACTAGCCGAACACCTTGTCACCTCTTTCCAAAAGAGGAGAAAGAGGGTCGTCGCATCAGACGAAGGATGAGTGATACAAAGGAAGAGGGAGAGAGCGGAAGAGAAAGAGTGAGAACGAAGAGAAGAAAGAGCGAGAAAGAGGGATTCGGAAGGAAGAAACAGACAGATCCGGAGCCGGCGAGCCTTCGGCGACCGACACTCGGCGCATGCTCGCTTCCCACCCATAGAAGGGAAGATGTAGAAACCCTCGGTTGTTACAAACTCCGGCTGATCCCTGAGCAGCGACGGAAGGTTACAACAACAATTAGGGGCGGCGAACTTACGGTGGTTAATTGTTAGGACTTCGTCTCATTCCATCATTGAAGGCGACGGAGACAAAGCGATCTTCACCTCCTAATTTTCGGTAATTTTGAGCCCTAAATCGCGAATAAGAAATTAACCAAGTCAAAGTTCATAAATTTGTTTTTGTTGTGCTGAACAGATTTAGGGTTTATCAATGATTGAAGAATTCCTTTTGTCCTCTGTAACCAAAACCCTCAATCGACCGCTAATGCTCTCATCCCTCAACGTCAAGGTACGTGTAAATTTCAAAATGTAACTTTTAATTTCAGTTTTCATGCTAACTTTCACGTTTAGGGCTTTCTGTATGCTTGATTACATTGAATTGATGTGTTTCGTTTAGGGGTTTCTGTAAGGTGCCTTGAAACTGTTTTTTTATTTTTATTTTTTATACGAACTCTTTTAGTCTTATTTAAGTTAAAAAGTAGCCTATTTTTATTTGTATCACCTCAACAACCTTCTACCAAGCACATCCTAAATCAAATATTTTATACAATATGATATTTCATATGCTTTACAACTTGAAGTTTAGCTAACATCCAAAGTCAAACCCTTCTTTTGTAAGACGACATCTTATAAATGAAGCTTTGTTAATCCAATATTAGGATACAAGATTTAGAGCTACATTTTACATAGAACTTTTTGTAAGTTAAGATGATTATTATATCAGTGGGACATATAGAAATTGCCATTAGTGGTTCAAGAATTGAAGACCATTTTAATGTATTTGAGTAGTTTTTCTACAAATTAATTAACATCGTTACTACAAGTTTCAACATTCACTTTTTGTTAGTGTTGAAGAGGTACTTTCTAAACCGTTATTATGTTCTTACAATAGGTTAATTTCATAATGATTCGGTTATTTTTATAGAACGATATGTCCTGTCTTATGTGGTATGAAATCACTTCGGGTGAATGGCGACCCATTTTCCATTTAATATGCGAGTCCACGTATGTTTTGTGGCTAAGGAATCGAGACGAAAGGGTCTCAAGTCACTACATGTATTATTCAAGTGTTTGTTTGCTCTCTTATGAAAAGTTTTAAATTCTCATTGGAAATGAATCAACGAAAGAAAATAAGGTGGTTAACAGATTTGGATTATTGTTGTGTTATTTTTATTTGTGATAATAAGTAATTATTTGTTTGTTAAGGACTTGACCAGGTTATCCAAAAAAAATGTTTGATTGCATTGGCTGCAAGAAGCCCAGCCACGATGTCATGTGGGACGTTGGCACTGGCAGCACTCAGACCGTCACCTCGGTAAGTTAATGTTCCCCTTACTGGTATCAATTTACGTGTAACCGAGATTATTTTACTTGATTTATGAATATTAAAATTATTATTATGGTCTATTTAGTTTTGTAATGGGATCGTATTTGTTCTTCGCAGCTTCGGAGCATATACAGAAGTGTAATTTGCAAAAATATCCAATATGCTCCAAAGCTAACTGGATGCTGTAGAAACAGTGACTCATTTTTTTATGCGTAATTTGTAAAGTTTTAGCTTTGGCCTTTTGTTTTCTTCAGGATACGTGTGCTTCATCACTGAATCGTGTGTGTTTGTGTGTATGTATATGTAATATTCGTTGTTAAACTTTGAAGGGTTCATTTTCGGTTAAATTTTTTGTGTTGTTTGACAGGCGCCGCAACGCGGCGCAGGCTAGAGCCTAGTTATAATTAATTCAGCTGTTTCACTTATTTGGCGCGTATAACTTTTAAAATATGTCGTTTTATAAAACAACGAATGTGTCATTAGAACGAGAATAATCTTATCTACATTTTGAACTAAGTTTCATTAAAAACGGAGTAGGTTCAAATATTTTGTATTTTTATAGTTTAATTATTAAACGGTTCCTAGGCCCGTCTAGGTACTTCATATTTATAACAGTCAACTTACCCGTAGCCTACCCGTTTAATAATATAAGTTTTTATATTTTATTTTAATATAGAAAATAGAAATGTCACGCCTATACAAGCCAATTAATTAGTATAACATTCCAACCAATTATATATAATAGTTTTTAAAACTATATGGGTCAAATAATTATACTAAAAATAAAACTTGTTACTAATGGTTAATAAATTTAAAAACCTATAATTCTTATATGATAAAAAAATGAAAATGTTACATCCTCCCCACCTTGTTTTAAATCTCGTCCTCGAGATTTGGGCTACGATGTCTCCTCTAGAGTTATGTCACGTCTTAGTCAATAAGAACAGTTATGAATGTAAATGACACAGAATTAAGATATGTTCAAATTTTGTGGATACGAGTTTTACCATAAATGGGACTTAATGGTTCAACTGAATTAGTTCCAGAAATCGATGTCAAATGAATGAGATGAAATAATATAATTTTCAAGGTGACTAGGTTCAAGCCAAAAGAGATATATGATCAATAGACGTCTAAATTGAATGTTTACAAGTTGTGAATGACTTTTAGAAACAAGAGAATTTATTGTCAAAATAAAACTTACTTTGATTGTCAACTGAGGAAGATTCAGAATCAACAAGCTCAAAATGAAATAGAAGCACGAAAATGATTTGTCAACTATCAAACCATGATATGAGAAAAATCAATGTGTTGACATTTATTGAATTGCAATGATACACCGAAATACAACAGAGTTTAGTGTATCATTGTCTTAATACATAATTGCATTAAGACTATTTTGAATGATGAGTCAAACGAAAGACATACGTAGTTTTGCATGATTTGTATGATTATGATTAGCCCAAGCTACAAGTTTATATCGACGCCGCAAGGTGTCGTAATGATTGAAATAGCTCAATAATTATGGTGACCGAATAATTTCACCGTGTTTGTAATCAACTGAAAGTTTTAATGAAGTAAATTGGGATATTTATTTCAAATAAATATTATAGGATTTTCAATTGATGATGAAAGACCAATTAAATATCATAGAATTTTCAATCAATGATGAAAGAATCTTTAGAGATACACCGGAATATGATACGAATATGTGTACTCTTATCTTAACACATAATTGTATTAAGACTAAATGAGCCAACAGAAAATAAATCCGTACATCAGGTGTGAAAATGAGATTAGCTCAAGCTTCGAATTAAAGAAAACACCATCATAAGGTGTCATAACCAAATAAATGATTCAATGAAAGTGAAGACCAAACAAGTCTGTTATGGTTTTGAATAGATGAAGTACTTGACATGATGCATTTATTTAAAAACTTTTATTTATACTAGGGTTAAATAATAACTTAACTTAGATATTACATATCAACGATTACGTCTGGAATCATTTCTGCTTCTTGCGTAGTAAGTACGAATGCTCGCGCGTTCTTCTTAGCTCCGTCTACTGTTTTTGCCTTGTTGTCGGGTGCTTTAGTCAGTTTTGGGCAATATGGTTTGATGTGTCCTGTTTCTCCGCAATTGTAACAGATATTAGTTTTTCTTCTACATTCTTCCTCTATATGCCCGGTCATCTTGCAGAAGTTACAGTAGGGTGTTCTCCTATAACGGCATTTTCCTGAATGCTTTTTGTTACAGTTTCTGCAGGTAGGTTGCTCCAATTACGATTCAGTTCCTTTCTTCTTGAATTCTTGGGAAATTTTCTGGGCTAACTCTTTCTTCTTGTTTTCTTTTCTTGTGCGGATTAGTCCATCTGTCAGGATGTTAGCTAGTTCGACTATTTCTTCAATAGTCTGCGGTCTAGCGGCCTTGACCATGTCTCATATTTCGCTCACTAATCCCCAAATATAACGAGAAATTAGTACGGGTTCTGGCGAAGCCAGAGTTGGTACCATTCTTGCGTATTCGAAGAACGTTGTCGTATATTCACGACAATTCACATCTATCATTTTATGATTTAGGAACTCGTTAGCCATTCGTTCTTTTTCATAAGGGGGACAAAATTTCCTTTCTGTCATTTTCTTGAATTTTTCCCAGTTCATGTCATAAGCCATGTCACTTCCTTTTGCCTGAAGAATTGTATTCCACCATTCTAAGGCTTCTTCTTTAAAGAGGTTGGAAGCATACATCACCTTATCTTCTTCGGCACATTTGCTGATTTTAATAATAGCTTCCGTCTTTTCCAACCATCGCAGAGCAGCCGTGGCGCCTTCACTGCCTGCGAACTCAGTTGGTTTACAAGCTAAAAATTCTTTGTAGGTACACCCGAGAGTTATCTCCTTCATTTTCTTGGGAAATGGGGTTTTGATAATATCACCATTGCCTTGATAATATCACCATTGCCTCCATTGACACTATGGCTAAAACTGTCGTTACGAGTATGCTTGCTACTTACAGCTTTGGTGTGTTCTACGGAGTTTTTAATAACTTTAATTATTAAAGGTATAGCATTAGCTATTCCTTGGGCTATTATATTTTCTATAGCATTTTTATTCAAAGGATTTTCACTATTAGTATGAACTTCTGGATTATTGGATACTTCATTCGACATCTGAATTGTAAACATTTTCAATTATTAATATCACAGAATAACTAAAACAAAACAATACTTTCAAGAATCATATGTGCATATATATATATATATATATATATATATGTTTTGTAGAACATGAGTTGGAACAATTCACTTGATTACATATTTTTAAGCATAACTGCATATATGCACTGACTTTGACTTTCAATTCCTTTCCTAGAATTTTATGCTTTTCTTACATATGTGTAAAGTGTTAGTTTATAGAAATGGATTTGATGTTATATTTCGTAAAGTATATGCATAACAATTAAGGATTTATGTTTCTTAAAACAATTTAAGTTGGTATTTGACGACAAGTGTTATCCGGTAATTAACTATGCAAGCATATGTAAATATGTAAATACAATGTAAATAAGTCACTTATAGATATGCAAGTAACAAAATTACATGTATGTAAATAATTAAATATGTCGGTGCATATATATAAAAAGCATTTTTTCATATATGTAAATAACTAAATACGTCAATTACATATATGTAAATATAATATTTACATACATGTAAATATGAATATCACATGGATATGTTCTCTGCTAAAGATATGTAGTGTGTTGGCTCCAAGATTCTTTTCTAACACTATTTAACCATCTACTCTACTACCCTTCCTCAGAATTTTTAAGTGTGAGTTCAAACCATCAAATACGAATATGAAAAATAATTTTCTTTGAAAACAATATTATTTGAAAATCAATGTTTTCGATATTCACCATCTACAAATTTGTTTTCAATTTTTACAACGTTTTTTTTTTCAAGAATTTGATTTATATGGTTAATCAAATTTCCACATATTCAGTTTTCCGCCTCACTTTACTGCCAATTTGATCCAAATGAATTGCATGATTAAAGGGTGTTGGCTTATGATAATTAATTTATACATATGTAAACCAATTATGTAGCTCAATCGAAAAGATTGATTTATACCGAAAATTAGGGGCTACAAATCAGGAAAGTAAAATCAAATATTTGTTAATGTACCATCTTACCCTTTATTATAATCTAAATGCAAAATAATAATTATGTAGATCAATGGCTAATATTAGTTCTGCAAATTCTGTAAATATTTATGGTTCTGAAATAATCTTCACCCTATATACATATATTTAAATCTACAAAATAACACACAGGTTACGTTGTATTTATTTCCTAACTTTATTGTTTAAGTTTTAGGTATTAAAAGAACACCTAAATAGCTTAAACAAGTGGCTCTGATACCATCTTCTGTCACAGCCCCGACCCCACCCTGGGAGTGGGAGCCGTGAACCAGTCAGATGGTACCGGTGTTTATTAATTACGCAGCGGAAATTTTTTTCATCAGGATCGTAGCTAGGAAATAATTTCAGAGTTTATAAAAACACCAACTTTTAATATTAAATAAATGGGCTCAAACCCATATTCAATTCAATTGTTTTTATAGGGATAAACCCAAATAAATAAAACATAATTTCTTCTTTTATTCAGGTATTTATAGCCACTTTATTTAAGTCTTCAGTGCTCCATAGCTGGCTACTATTATCTTTACAGCAAATTACCTGAAACACGTTTTGAAAATATTTTATCAGTAATAAATACTGGCGAGTACATTCCATTTTTATAAAAATATATTGTTATACTTTACAACATTAAGGGTTTTTATATTTGTTTATATTTACCCAAAACTCAATCAGTATTTGTCACATAGTGGCAGTTCCGATGTGACAGTGGTCATATCACTCATTAACTCACTTTCGTCCAATAGTGAAGTTTATCAAGTAATATATCTTACTATTATTCAACGTATCTGTCACTAGGCGATTCCCGTGACGTGGTCAAATCAATGTTAATCATTCTTTCAACTAGTGACTAGGGTCATAACACTGTTGATCATTCTCTCAACTAGTGACTGTGGTTATATTTCTGGTCATATCACTGTTGATCATTCTCTCAACTAGTGACTCTAAACTTAGTAGTGTCCCATGACATTACTTTGTCAAATATATTTTCTATGTCACAAAACCAATTAGGTCAGAAAATGAAATATATCATTTTCGGTCAAATTGATAGCTATAACTTTTTTTTTGTAAAGAATTAATAGCTATAACTTTATCAAATATAATATATTAATTAAATAATTGTGATATTATAGTTTAATATATTAACGCGACTAAGATTTAAAATATAATCTTAGTATATTAAAAGTAGAATATATTAATTTTGACATATTTTATTATGATATACATTTATGTCAAATGTAACATGTAATAGTTTAGTATATTACATATTATATTTGTGGAAAATATATGATGTTTAATCTATAATCTATACTGTTATAAAAAGGAGAAGTGATGGATATGAATGTAATTTCACATCACATACAACTTTAAAAACAATATGTACAAATAAAAACAACACATTTGAGAGGGATATAATAGTAATTAATATTAATTTTTAAGACACTAGAGAGATATAATAGTAAATTAATCATGCTCCTATAGTTAAAAACTAGATTTCATTTCCACCTTTACCCTTTTGACCCTTTCTCTACCCCAAAACTGTTACTGCTCTTTATTTCTTTAATCCTGGCCTTTATTTCTTTCAGTAATGGTAATACTGCCCTTATCGACTACCTTGTCAACATTGGAATCCACCTTATTTCAAACTATTGGGAAAGCCGATTCAAGGTACGATTTGCTTACAATCGAAGTCGATTGTTCTGTTTGTTTGAACGTAAGTCCGATTTGTTTCCATTCGACTGTCAAAGGCCGATTTAGGGTTCCCATCTAATTCTTCCACTGGTAATCAACAGCGGCGGTAAGGAGAAAAGGAGTCACCGGCGACTCTTCCGGTCACTGGTGCGTAGGTTGTTTCGGTCGAGAGCGTAGGTTGAGGCGATTCCATTGGTGATCAACAGCGGCGGGTTTAGGGTTCTGCCGCAAGTCAGTTGGGCAGCGGTTAGGATTCCGACATTTGAATCCTCCTATCGACGATGGTGAAGGTATGGAATTTATGTTTTGTAATAAACATGTTTTGAATTATAATAGATTATATACATTTACAAGCAAGATCACGTTGAATAGATTAAGCTTTGCAGAGATTACTTCATCTTCCCCTTTATAATCGAACTCCAGTTGTCTCAATTTACCTCCGTCTAAAACCCTTCCTCCACCATTAAACCCTACCGGAGCTCAAATTCGTCGAATCTACGCCTCTGGCAATCATTCATTCCAATAATCACCTCTGGATCGATCAATCATTCGATGTCGTTGAACGCTAATATGAAACTCAGCATCTCAAATCCAAAAATACGGATCGTGATCAGCGTAACCGTCGCCGGTGTATTGATTCTCACGGCAGAGACGCGGAGGCGTCGGTTGAAAGGTCGGTGTATAGTGAGAGAAGATTACGGTGCGTTTATCGAGCGGTTTCAGTTGCTTCCGTTTCCTCAACCCCCTCCTCCTTCAGCGAAACAGCCTCTTTCTGGTCTCACTTTTGCCATTAATGATGTGTGAGTTTCTTGCTTTTGTTGATTGTGACATTGTGTTTGGTTATAGTTATGGTGTTTGTTTTGAAAATTTGGTTGTTGCTTTGTGTATACAGGTTTAAAGAAAGAAAACGGGATACGAGAAGGATGCTTACATCAGGTGGCATGCCATCGTCACATTCTGCGACAGTTACATCTCTTGCTGCTTGCATTGGGTTACAAGAGGGTGTTGGTTCATCGTCGTTTGCCATTGCAGTGGTTTTGGCATGTGTCGTAAGTAGTTACAAATTACAACACTCAGATTCCGTTCTTCATGTTTCTGTTTCATTAAAGATTTTGACAAATGCTTCAGATGAACACATATCTTGATTCTGATTGAGATTTATTTCTGTTTTACGGGAAATTCTGTAGGATCATATTTATTTGTTTTACCCAATTTAGTGTGATGCTCAGTATGTTCTGCTAGAAACACAACGTGTTTTGTCACTGACAAAGTAAAGAATGGAAGAGGAAATTAATCCATGAGATTTGGATACTTGTATTAGATTGTAGCAAAATAAAAATTAGCTTGGGCTAACATTTGTACAGTAACTGAAAACATAACTTATGTTAATAATTAATTGATTTGATTACTTTGTTATTTAATAGGTAATGTATGATGCAACTGGTGTTAGACTTCATGCTGGTCGGCAAGCTGAGGTATATATCCCTCTACATCTTTCAATATCTGACTTCTTTCAGTGGTTTAAAAAAGCGCCCCTTAGGCGCGCTTAAGCGCAAAGGAACCCTAGGCGTAAAAAGTGGTGCCTTGTGTGACATAAGGCGAGCTTCGTACAAAAAGCGCACGTACAATGAGCTTTTTTTGAAAAAAAATTCCACTGAGGCGCACGCTTCTTGTACATAAGGTGTTTTTGTGCTTTAAAGTATTATAAGTGATTTATACATTAAATCATATATAAACCTTATTTATAACTACATTTTGGGTAAGGGATGCTAAAAACCTATAAGATATATAAAAAATATATATATATAAGCACCTTGCACCTCGCGTACAAAAAGCCCTCCGCTTTTGCGATTTGCGCTTTGCGGTTTGATTTTAGACCGTGTCGCTTTTGTGCCCTTCGCGCTTTTTAAACCAAGAGGATCTTTTGGTTTTGTTTTGTTCATGATGTCGAATAGATACGCAAGCATGTTATGGGTCCCACTTGAAGTCGAATAGATACTCAAGCATGCTTGGGGCCATTTGTTTTGTTCATGATGTCACTTATAATTGAGGACCAGTTAATGATATGTTTGGTTTACATAGACATATTGGAGTTATGTTTTCCCCCACTTAAATCTATGTGTGCTTACAAAAAGTTGATAATTGATTTTTTTTTCGTATATTGTTGTCTGATGAATAATGCACAGCCAATTTAAAGGAGATAAGAAACCCAAAGCGGGTCCAGTTGGGTCATCCAATAAACATGGAAATGCTTTTACGGGTCAGCTGGGTTTGATGCAAAAAAGAAACGGGTTGAACGGGTTACAAGAAAAAAGAGGCGGGTTGAAGGCATTCTAAGGTTTTCTTCAAACAATACTACGACAGAGATAGAGGGGGCAATTCAATCTTGAAGAAACGGGTGCAACGGGTTATAAGATCTCGCTAATCTTCAATCGTGTTCGTGATTCGTTACTCGTGAATTTTCAACCAACAATTCAGCATTCATAATTCGTGTTCTTGATTCGTTAGTCGTGTTCGTGATTCGTTAATCGTGTTTGTGATTCGTTACTCGTGTTCGTGGCTCGTGATTCGTTTTGTAAACCACATGGTTTTTGAAGTTCGTTGGTTCTGTGGATTTGTTTGGAGTTTCGGTTTGGGAGATTCGGTAAGTTCGTTGGTTAATTTTGATTCTGTTTTAGTTTTATTGTAAAATTGATTCTTTTAGTACAAATAAATACTTGGGATTTGATTTCAATAAAAAATGGTCTTTTTATTTTTGAAATTTACCTCCAGAAACATGAATTGAAAATTAAGGTTCATTGATGAAAATGGTCTTTGGTTTTAGTCTAATGGGAAGTGTTTGTAGGAAAGTCCGCTTGTGGAATTGAAAATTGAGGTTCATTGATATATCGTATACAAAGTCATCTTGATACAAGTCTTGTTTTCTATTTTTTTTAATGTATACATTGTGAGGGATTTCTTGATATTGAAGGTAGTATTTTCTTAATCAAATTTTGGATCTTACAAATTAACACTAATTTTTTGATATATTTAACATCTAAATTTTACCTCTTCAGGGTGTTTGTCTAAACTGCGGAACAGAGAATACTTTCTTCTTTAGAAGAATATTGTCAATTCTCAGTGGGGGTACTACTAACAAACTTAAATGCGCAAAGTAAGTTATGATACTTTTAACAAAGGTGTCATTTTTTATTCCCTATATTTGGTGACCATGTTATTTTATTCATTTCCATAGACATGTTTGTAGAATACGGTGTTACTACTTAAGGTCATTTTTTATTCCCTATATTTGTTGACCATGTTATTTTATTCATTTCCATAGACATGTTTGTAGAATAAGGTGTTACTACTTAGAGGATGATGTGCAAACCTATTTTTGAGACAAGCAAGTCTTTTAACTTTTTTTACTTTTGATGTTAATGTCCATCTTATTGTAGTTGATGATGGTCCATTTGAGGATTTTTGTCCATTACTCATACCTGTTTCGTCAAAACCAGTTATAGACCCGAACCAAAATGGCTATTTTTTAAAACAACTCGTTTCGACCCCGCACCCATCCTGACCTGAACCTATTGTGACTCAGTAGCATGCCCGACCCGCACACTTTACCAAACTTGCATATATTTGAGTCAATTGAAAATTTGAGATGACGCTTCTAATTTAATGACCAATAATCGTATCAGTTTCATACGGATGTGGTTTGAGTTTTGATGTTACTTGGATTCGAGGTATCTACCTCAACCCATTTATATCTAACTGGGAAAATTGTATTGACGATGGGCCAAATGTGTAAAAGTATAAAACAGGTCAAAGAGGTGGAAAGGGTCAAACTTGTCAAAAGCCGTCAAATGTGTACTCAAATGTTTACAATGGCCTAAATCGTTTTATTATAAAGAAACTTTACTAATATTCTAAAGAGGTAGTTTTCTTAATCATATTAAAACATTAAATAATCTTCAAAATATAATATCTGCACAAAGAAGACGTAGAGGGACTTGATTCTCTTACTAATGTACACTTTTTGTATCTTGTAGGTGTATAGGGAAGAGATTGTACAAATTTTATAGAGACAATGAGGTTCAAGATGAATTACTACAGCAGCCTTTTCCGGCTTTGAATTAGACTTCTGCGAGTTTCATATATACAACTTATATATGATTTTTTAATCGTTTTAAGGTTTGCATTATATTTCCGCCTCACATCGTCGACTCCGCAGCAACGCGCGAGTTCCCCACTAGTACTATAAAAAGGAGAAGTGATGTACACAATTGTAATTTTACCACAAATATAAATTTTGAAGCATGATGTACAATAGTATACAAGCCATTTTAGATGGGGTTTCATCAAAATTTTAAGACACTTCAGGGTTAGCCTAGGGATTTCACCAATGCAAATTCATTACAACGCCCTGTAAATGATTCGTCCGGCTATTAAGCAAAGGGTGTCGTTCAGTTTTACCAGATTTGACACTTATTCCAATCGTTGGTTTACATAGACGACTAATGGATTCTGGGCGACGACGATGAACACTACTCGGGGTCGATTTAATTTACGCCAAACCTCGGTCGTGCCTTTTTGTTGGTTCCATAGACGGTCTTAAGGTAATGTGATTTTGTATATTAGATACGCAATCGTTATTGTTTGTTATGGGCTCAATTTTTCCTCTGTGTTTCTAATTTAGGGTTTCTAAATATGCTTTACCACCAAACGTTGAGATAACTGGTGTTCACAATGCAATCAAGGAGTGTTAGTTCCTTCATTCTCCTTTTTTTTTATTTTAATCGAATTATTGTAATTATTATTTAGTTATTCTGAATTTTTAGTGTTTATCTTTTCGATTACTGATTAGAAATTTGTGATTTGTAAACGAATCTTGTGATTTAAATTGTAAATCGACTTGTTTAACTGTTATATGAATGTTGAATTAAACGAGTCTCAGTTAAAATTTTGTAAGGGTCAAATGGGTGCCTTTAACAATAGCTTGTTTCATGTGGAGATTAATTCAAGATCGCATCCCAGTTGCTAAATATTTGAGCCATGGGGGTTTTTGGTAAACTCTGTGATCTGAAATCTTTGCTTAAAGGATCAAGTGTTTGTGATCTGCAATCCATGTTATCAAAATTTTTTTCTCATGATATTCTCTGTTATCTGCTTCTTCACCCTCACGTAAGTATCCTCACTATTACTAATACCATTAGCATCCTGAACTGGGAATTCATTCTGCACTATATTGGATTGAAATACCACACTATTTTCGATATTAGGATTCAACGTCATCACGAACTTGTGATCCTTTATGTTCAGTGGATGAAACAAGCTCACTAGAATATGAAGCTACTTACCAGCCAAAAACCGATTTATTAAAAGCTCTCGCAATATTTGGAGTTGCGGCCACAGGGGCAGTTGCAATTAATCATGAAGGTGAGCGTTTTTTTTAGACAATAGTTGATAGACAACATGTTTTTGACACAAACATCCAACTATTGGTTGCTAACGTTTTCTAATTTAATGTCAAATAGCGAAGAATTTGGAACTGAATCGGCGAAAAAACTTGAGGCGTTTCATGTTTTCTACTATTTTTGTAAAAAAGGTATTCTGTATACTCATAATCGTGACTTGTTTCTGGGGGTTTACCTATACTTTGCCGTTTTATCGAATTACAGAGTAATATTTTAATGAGGTTTGATGATCTTTATTTTCTATCAATCTTTCCTTAACAGTTCATGTAATAAAGGTGAAGTATAAATGTTTTAATATGGGATAAGTTTATTGACAGTGCTGTTAAGTGCTAGCAAACACTATTGTTTGAAACATCATATTAAGCACTTTTCAGCTTGGTCATCAAATGTCTTTCGTTTTCATTTTCTTATCTTGTGTTCTACAAAACAGTTCACATAACCTTATATGCTAATGCAATTTCCAGACATAATTAACGTTTTAAAGCTGCAAGCCGTTGGTTGTGTTGCTCGAGGGAATCAACTTACAATGTGAATGGGACCTTGTGAAAGCGATATCAGAGGACTGTTTGCCTGTGATTGCGTCAATGAGGTTCTGCTTCTAAACCTTTTAGTATTATTTATGTCTAAAACATGCTATTATATTTTTGAACTTGAATTGAACATCTTTATATGTGCTTTTGTGTGTTGGTGGGGACACATTTTTATTATCCGCCTAATCATATTTAGGCTATCAATGTGCGTTTGTGAACTTTTAACAAAGTATATGAAAATCAAAACCTTCCTCTATTTTAAATGTCAACAAGAAAATACCCTTGTATGTATTGCAACAAGAATAGTCCAGGTGGTATCGGGCTGCCCACCTACACTTTCGTCTGTTCATCTTCTATGACCTTTATAAATAGTTTGGGTGCTAAATATGATTCAAAAAACTATATTTTAACCACAATAATCTTTCTTTTATTAAACTGATTTATGAGAATGTTATTTGGCCCGTTTCCTTCTAATTAGATCTTTTAGCCTAAACCATTTTGACCCGTTTGACGCCTCTAACCATAGTTGTCAATAGCGGTCGCTATGGTTGCTATAGCGAATAGCGTATAGGTTGAAGGTCGCTACAAGGTATGCAGCCATAGCCCATAAATAGCGGGATTTCACTTTTTTTATAAATATAAATAGCGATTAAATATAGCCATAAAATAGCTGGATTTTAGCTTTTTGTTAAATATACATGTAAAATAATGTATGCCAGGGTATTCATAAAATAGGGCGCACTATTTATCGCTATTCGCCATTAACAACTATGCCTTTAACTGATATCAAGTTTATTTTCCTTTTTTAATTTCCTTCATTATTAATAAATACGTATATTATTCCGTGATTCAGGCGTTGCAACTGGTAGACAACAAAGCTCATTCTAGATTCGGGATATGTACACGATCTGATACTTTATATCAAGTCATAACTCTTCTTTCTGACCCAGGTATGAATTTCCATCTAAGTATATAGTTCCAATAGTGAAGTTTTAAGTGAATTTCAAGTCATAACTATACTTTATATCAAGTCATAACTCTTCTTTCTGACCCAGGTATGAATTTCCATCTAAGTATATAGTTCCAATAGTGAAGTTTTAAGTGTTTACCCAAGATAACCAGAATTGACCCATATCCATAAACGGGTATAACCCATATTTTCTCTAAATGTTGCTGAATGTTTCCAATTTTGTGACAGGGGTGCGGCGTGTAGTAGTAGTTGAAGCTGGCTCCCAACGCGTGTTAGGATTAATCACATTGAGGGACGTATTTTCGCTCATTTTTAGAGATTATCATCTCCAGCAAATGGTGCAACTGTTTCAGGTGACTATAAATTATCAAAAAAAAAAAAAATCTGACCCGACCCGACCCGACCCAAAGTAACATGAGAATAACACAACCCCATTAGTATATGAATAATTAACGCATATTAGTCATCATCATCATCATAAAAAAAGACCCGACTCGAAACCCGATCTGACCCGGACCTGTTCCGACCCGAACCAAAACAAGCCTTTTTTACAATTGACCCGTTTTGACCGAACCCATTTTGACCCATGACCCGACCCGTTTGCCAGGTCTACACCAAACAAATGACTGCACATATACAGATTCTCTTCGAAACACACAACCCAACCCGCTTTGCGCCACAAAGAAACTTTCTACTTGAACCCATTCTGATGACTTCAACCAGAATCCTAAACCTCTTTTGACCCGGTTTGACTAAAGAGTCCATTTTAATCAGAACCCAAACCCCATTTTGACCAGAGTCTTCGTTTTAATTAAAATCCTAAACCCAATTTGACCCATTTCAACTAAAACCTGTATTGACATATTGTGACCAAAGAGTACATTTTAACCGGAACCATAAACCCGTTTTGACCCTTCACCCAAGTTGTTTTGCCATAAAGAGATGCCACCTTGCACTTGAAACGAATTCTTGATAATCGAATTTAAACGAATTTCAAATTTTTCGAATTCGAAACGAATTCTGAACACCCCTATGCACAATTTGCCCAAAAATGGTACTTTGCGAAGAAGAACCCAACCCGAAATGATACATTTGACTTCTGGTGACTGCTCATTGGACTTTTGGACTCCTATAGATATTCTGAACTTTTGCTGTTTAATCAATGGCATATTACATTATTTATTCTCTTTTATAAAATATTTTATAAGTTTTAATAGTGTTGCAATTTTCATTGACTTTCACTTATAGTTGAACTTTTCTGATGTTCAAGAATTTAAAGTGTAGCAACTATAATGTGCAGTTATAGTTCCATCTATCAAGGTACTTTAAACCATACCAAAACATTTGTAATTCGAGGAATCTGGTGTTATTATGGATCCGTTAAAAGTTTGTAATTCAGTCCAGGGGATGGGGACACGATGATGAAGCTATTGAGAAGATGCTGAATTACATGTCTTTGATTAAGAAGTTTGAGTAATTTCTATGTCTTGTTTCTGTCTATATTTCCAAAAATTACAACGATTTTGGAGTGGAAATTAACAAACCCAGAACACGTGATGATATAATGATTTGTACCAAGCGCATTGAGATAGTGTACCTGTATCATATACTTGTTCTCTTGTCACTATATCAGTTGCATAATTAGTTTGAGATGGAAAAAGTCGATTTTATTAAAAAAATCTGGTGCACTTGGAATCAAACTTTTAAGTTGAAACTACTCACTTGGAACCTCAAGTTTGTAGCTCCGTGTGATCGGTAAAATATGTGGAACCCGTTGCGAAACGTGCGGCCAAAAACATAAATACCCGCGGCAACGCGCGGGCATTCCCACTAGTAATTTAATAAAATATATTTAAGTCTTTTTCTTTTTCATTATTTATATATAATTTTATTCATCATGTCAAGTTTGTTTGACAAACTGGCCTAGCTAGGTGTCCCAAACCAACCGCATAACATTGCCCATTCAATATATCTTATATAAATTTATAAGATATATTCAATATTTTAATATAATAATGTAAAAATAATATTAGTTATAGGCTATGGCTACTGGGGCATAATTCCCCCGTGCTAGTGGTCATGCTACTATTGGCCAACTTTTTGGCCAATAGTAACGAGTGTCAAGTAATGTATACAGAAACTTAATCACTGTAAGTATAACTGGTAAACATTTAGGATTTTTGAAAACATTTTTAAATATAACTGTATCACAAAAAGGTGATAAAAAGGAAAATGACTCACAAACTGTGAGAAAAGAGAATGAACTCACTTTGTAACTTTAGGGTTCAACTAAAAGCCTCCTGGTATAATCTTGGGTATAACTCCTGAGCTATTTAATAAATATATAATGCACTCGCGTTAAATATAATAACCCAATTCAACTTTATCCCTACGTCACGAGACAGAACCCCAACGAACGTAGTCGGGCAGAGTCTTAACATGCGTTACGGGGCCCTAGATCAATCGGACAGAGTATCAGTGATCAGAGGTTAAAACACTTAAAACAGGGCAGAGCTTTATTATTATTATTGATGAAAATAAAAAAATAGAAATAAAAGAATACAGAGGGAAAGTTCGCGAGACCAGAGGACAGAAAGAAAAAGAAAAGAAGTTGAACAGATGAAACATAATCATCGTATGCATATATTTATACTAAAAGTTTACTTGGAGGGTAACGCTTTGCCACATACATTCATTTCAAATATGTTGATTTGTTTTTTTTATTTGATACGTAACTTTTTTATTACTATTATATTATTTTATTAATTTATATATTATAATTAATTCAGCTGTTTCACTTATTTGGCGCGTATAACTTCTAAAATATGCCGTTTTATAAAACAATGAATGTGTCATTAGAACGAAAATAATCTTATTTACATTTTGAACAAGTTTCATTAAAAACGAAGTAGGTTCAAATATTTTGTATTTTTATAATTTAATTATTAAACGGTTCCTAGGCCCGTGTAGGTACTTCGTATTTATAACAGTCAACTTACCCGTAGCCTACCCGTTTAATAATATAAGTTTTTATATTTTATTTTAATATAGAAAATAGAAATGTTACGCCTATACAAGCCAATTAATTAGTATAACATTCCAACCAATTATATATAATAGTTTTTAAAACTATATGGGTCGAATAATTATACTAAAAATAAAACTAGTTACTAATGGTTAATAAATTTAAACAACCTATAATTCTTGTATGATAAAAAAATGGAAATGTTACATAACATGTCGCGTAATCTCACTTTATAAAACGTTAATATTGTTTTTAGAAAATAAATCGTTACAAAATCATTAACTAAAAATAAAAGTTAATCATGAGGTTTGAACTCATGACCTCAAGACTATAACCTAAAACATTAACCAATGAATCATATAATAGTTGAAAATTGTTTAAATAAAAATGCTCATGACTATAACCCTAAACATCTATCTATTATACTAAATGAATTCTCTTAGGCCACAAGGGCTATTCTTAGCCAATCATTTTGATGATGTGGACATGCTCTAAAGGCTGATAATTCACTATGGGCGGCAATTTCTTTTCCTCTATACTCCATCAATCCTTCTCACGTACGTTTCTTCAAACCGCCATCTCTCTCTCTTCTTTTTCCATTTTTATTTCATCTTCCATACACGCACATTATTCACATTCATCTTCCACCGCTTTCTCTCTCATCTTGATTTTCAGAAAATACTGATTCCAATTGTAGGGTTCTTCCATTCCAGTATTGTTGATTGCATCTATGGCGATTTTTCAAATCCTAGGTTTTTCATCTAAGTCTGATTGACGACGGGGATGTTCGTGTTCAACTACAGACCTTCAATTCAAAAACCCTAATCATCGGTCACCTGGTTGATTCCGAAGGTTAGTAATTTCTATCTGTAGATGCATTTTTTATTATATTTCTGCTATGATTCGTGTTGTCTGTTTTTGTGGTTATAGTGTGTATGATGTATATGGTTATGTGATCTATTAATTTCTCTATTTCCAGTGTTTTTTTTTTCATTTGTTCATTTTTTCCATCGTTTAGGGTTTATAAACAATATTTTTGTTTCGGATTTATTCATTGTTTAGGGTTTTAGAAACTTAATTTGTGTTTCACATTTGAATAATTCGCCGGTTCGATTTGTTCATCGTTTAGGCTGAGTGATGGAGCTGGTCACAAATCAGACTTTCAATCATCGTTATTTAGTGGGTTGCAGCTGCGATGGGGTCGATTTAAAGGTGGCACAGTGGTAGATTTGAGGCAAATCTAGGTCACGACAGAAATTGAGAGCACTGATCAACAGAGAAGCCATGCCCGGACAGGTTTTTCCTACTCATTCTCCTTATTTATTAATAAATTTAAACATAAATATCATATCAGCAATTATTTTCAGTGGGAAAAGTTTGTCCAATTGTGGAAATTGAAGCTAGAGACCATATCTGGTGTGCTAACTACCTCCTTGAGGTGAACCATCTAAATTATCATAGTTCTTAACTATGAAGTATTCAGACATTTTATTTCAATCAAAATATACAAGATTCTTGGACGCCTTGCTGAGTCTTTGCGTTACAAGCTTTTTCTCCCAACCAATAAAATGCTAATCCATCATGATCTAAGTTGTCATTAACGGTTTATGAGTTTAATAGGTCTAATAAAGCAGGTAAAGCTTGATAAGAATCTATTAGTTGATGCTATGTTGACCTGTTTTCGCCAGCTTGCTATGGTGTTCTGAGGTTTGTTATGGACAATGGAGCTAAAGGGTTCGAGGTTTGTAAATATATGGTTATTTTTTATTTTCTGTGTTGTTTTTATGGCAAACTGTTACATGTGTTAACACTATTTGTTCACTACTCTCTGGTGATTGTTAGAAGAAAGCTTAGGGCCTAGCGTGCACTATGATGATTGATGGTCTAAGAAATAGTTTAACTCATGCATGGTAAAATTATAGGGGGGTTATTTCGGTTTTATTGGGTTATCATGAGCCTGACTCATGGTGTTAAAAATGTCCGTTGGAATATTAATATTTGGGGCCCAGCTTTGCGTTTACATCTGCCTTCTTAAAAATGATATCACGGTCTACAGGTCATTTCTATTCTCATCTTTGTATTAGCAGTTTATCAAACCTAGAGGAATTAGGTAACGGTTGATTGGGATATTAATCATACGCCTGTTCTTTTCGTTAAGAACTCTAAATGCAAAAGTTGAGTCTTGAAATTTTACCTCATTGACCTGGTAAAACTTTTTATTTTGTTATTTGTACTGCCATTTACTTTGTTATTTGTACTGCCATTTACTTTGTTATTTGATCGATTATGCACTTCTTTATCTCAAATCAATACTGATTAAAGTTTGCATTCGCCTGCAAAATTGGTGAAGCTGAGATAATTCTGTGTAAACTGGGAAATTGAAATTTTGGTCTCCACAGATAGTGTAAAACAGTATTTAAACTATCTGAATAGGCCTATGTCTCATCCTATGATGTACACACTTGAACTCTGGTTGTTTTTAAAAATAACACATAATATAAAGTATTAGTTTATTATGGATAAGGCATGGTTTAATGTTGTTTCTAATTTGTTTTTTTTCCTTGCAGTAGTACTTATGGAAGCATACCTTCCCTATTGGGACATAGGTATGTAGTACAATCATCTATACATTATATTAAAACAAAACATCTTTGGCCACTTGGCATTCACTTATACCACTCATTGCCTGTAATCAAGGTCAATTTATCTGCTATTCTTATTTTATTTTTTCCCTCTATTTCATAGTTTAATTGTTGAACACGTGAAAACTAATGGTAAGTCGGACTTAAGACCCTCCAATTGTGTGGTAGGTTCTGATAACTTTAAAATAATCAATTATAAATACCACCCTGATGTTAATGCTTATGTTTGTTTAAATCTTATGATCCTGAAGATATGATTATGTTTTTTTCTATGTGGAAGCATGTTCTAGAGTAAATTAGGGTTCATAGTTAATATATTATAGTTGGGTGCTTTCAGTTTCATATATTTAGCCATACACAAGCGTACATATCGAGTTGATTGATGGAATTGTTGGAAAACTAATACTTTAGTGATTTAGCTTCTTCATGTGCTTATGTTTATCTGCAGTTCTAGGGGGTTGCAAGATAATAAACAAAGGTTTATTTGATACAACTAAGCTGTTTATATGCCTCTGTTTTAATTTATTTACAATTGAACTTTTTCTTAATTTAAAAGATGTTTGCGATCCCTTACGGTTAATTAGTCAATTGTCACTTAATGCTCTTTTGATCTTTATATGTATTGAACACAAGTTTTTTGCATAGGGTTGTCTTTGGCTATATCTGTGGTTTGATGATAGCAACTTGGTGCAATTCGTTAGAAATATATTTGTTGCGGGTTCAAAATATAAAACCTTTTTCGTTTTTATAACGTTAAGTTTCATTCAGAGTGTTCATTTAAACCTCTAGGGATCAAGTATTTACAAAACATTACTTCAAATATCATGATTAGTGTTAGACATATTCGGTTTAACGATTTCCAAGCCGGGTTATTCTGTATACATTGCTAAAAGTGTTGTTCAATGATGTAATTGTTTTGCACACATTCTTCTTCCATATGCCATCATAATATATTTATATTTGGTTTTGTCTCTAAATAAATTAAAGTCCTTTGAGAAATGAGATGGAGACTAAATTGTGATATGGTTCTACTCGATTGACACCTTTGATTAATTTGAGATTGTGTGGCCGGAAAGTTGGATAGAGAGAGGAGTAGAGAGTTAAAAGAGATTTTTTTTGTTTGATAGTGAAAGAAAATATTTTAGTTGAATCAAGGGTAAGATGGTAATTTAATAAAATTTTTTTGTGAAGTGGGTATATATGATATTTTAACCATCTTATAAGGGTATATATATGATGTTTTTAGTTTTGCACGGGTATATATGATATTTTCAATATTTGTAAGGGTATATATGAAATTGCCCCTAAATTTAAAATCTAAGATATAGATTAGTAACATAAAATAAATAAATTACAGATATAGTTGTTGAAACACTTTGGTAGTTACATCTATACTTTGCGATTCTCATCAAAGTGATTATCGAAACTCTAAATTGGAACCAGTCGAGGCAAATCTAGGTAAGTTTACTCTTATTTACATCGATATTACTTGTGATTTTAATCGTTTACTCTTATTTGTTGTTTTGGAGATTATGTTTTGTTTTGTGTAAAATAAGATGTTTTCAATGATTTATGGGGTGTGTAAATTTCAAAACTTTTGGGGTTTTTATTCTCAGGTGGTGTTTGCAATTGAAAATCTTGCTAAATTTCAAAACAATATGATACAATAATTTTCCACCAAGCACTCTTTAACTAATTATCTAATTATTTTCATCAAAAGTCTATTTTCTGAAGTTAATTATTTGACTTTACTTACTGCCAATTACATGATCACTTTCAAAATGCATTTGTTTTTGTTAATATTCATTTGTTTTTTTTAAATTGGACTCAGAATTTACCTTTCATTTATGGTGTGTAGGCGAATAGTCATGTGATTGTTCAACAAGATCTGAAGGATGTCAAACCGAAGATTTGGCTGAAGAGTAGACGATATTTGATGTTATTATTGCGTTAGAGGCATGAAAGTTAGTAATTTTTTTTCACTAAAATGCTCAATTATTTGCACAATTCTCTGGTAATTGAACATGTCAATGATTATGTGGCAGTTCCTGCAGCAGGTGCACTTGGTATGGGTGACCAATGATCTGCTCAAATTCCAAATGCTCAGTGGGCTGGTGACATGGCACCACCGTTGCTCAAGGTGCAAGTGGTTGAAGGTTAGATTCAACGATATGAGAAGACATAGATGTGGCAGAATATAGGTTGGTCTTTGTGTTGTCCATGATCCTTATATTTGAAGTTAGTTGATTATTAATATATATCGTTCTTAGTTCAGCCATACTTAAAAAAATCACCAGACTTGAAGCTTGAAAGAAAAATCAAAATTCGAAACTGGTTTGGCTCTACGCGGATGTTGTAGTTTCAAGTGTAAGTTCGATGTCTATGGATTACTGAATTCGATTGATTCTGATTAGTTTAGCCTAAATATCATATTAACGTCTTCTAAATAAAATGATTTAAGATAAGATAAGCATTTACATGAACATAGGCGACTTTGACCCAATGAAACCTGCTCGGCCCGTTTGAATCATTTATCTTTGACTACATTAAAACATTGACCATTTTATTAATTTCTTTTATGTTAACGGAGGATGTCACGTTTACACATTCTTTAAACCGATCTCTCAAAATTTATATAAAAATTTGCAGATGAGAAACGGTTTTGGGAACCGGTGGGCCAGGCCACACTATACTATGGAGGGCATATTTATGATGGCTATGAGTACGCGATGACGCCACTCAATGACCCAAGTATGTATGCTGCAGCTTATAGAGCTTATCCAATGTATGTCATTCATCAACAAGTCAACTAAATGAGATGTAGGTATGCCCTTAAAAATTGTTTAATCGCCAAGTATTAGCTGGATAGAATCAACTTTAAAGCTACATCATTTACCAGCATGGCCAAGCAGAGGATTCTCTTCAGGCTTCAGTACCAGGCTTCTTAATACCTCACCACCTAATTGACTCGGTTCAATGGAGATGGTAAGCCATTGAGGACGTGTATGTGATACATAACTTCTGAAAACTCTTTAAATTATCTCACAAATTTAACTACGCTACAGGGCATGAAAATTACCAGTAGTTAGTGGGTTGAGCTGGAAAACGGGTGCCGGTGGAAATGGGTTATATTTTGGTACGGCTAACAACCGGCCGGGTTGGGTTAGCTCACTAACCTTTTTTTTCTAATTTTTTTATATAAATAACTAATGCATTATTATGATTACTAAAACAATACTATTACAATTATAATTATAATCTAACTCTTTTAATAAAAAGATTAAGGCGTGTGTGTCCATTGAATATAGAGTTTGAGCAATCTTCAACCCATTTAAGTGGTAGCTTTTAGTCGAAAAAACATGCAGTTTTGGGCAGTTTTTAGTCGAAAGCAGAAAAAACTTGCTGGGCAGTTTTGTCGAAAAAAACTGGTTTGCAGAAAAAAACCGGTCTGCAGAATTTATTTAAAACGTTGCATATTTCGTCGAAAAAAACTACATTTTGTTGGGCATTTTTCAAGCAAAAAAACATGCAGTTTTTGGGTGTTTTTAGTCGCAAAAATCTGCAGAGTTTTGGGCAGTTTTTACACGAAAAATTGCAGAGTTTTGGGCAGTTTTTAGTCGAAAAGACATGCAGTTTTTGGGGGTTTTTAGTTGTAAAAATCTGCAGATTTTTTGGTAGTTTTTACACGAAAAAACATGCAGAGTTTTGGGCATTTTTTAGTCGAAAAACTGCAGTATTTTGGGCAGTTTTTTTCCGGCAAAAAACGGCATTTTTTTGTCGAAAAAAGCAGCGGTTTTGGTGTTTTTTGTTGAAAAAATTGCATAATTTTTAAAACAAGAACAATAAACATAAACTTTGATTCATTTATAAAACGCTAATATATGATGCTGGTGTCTTTTTAAATAGATAACTCAATCATGAGTCATAGGGTGAGTTTGATGGAACTTTAATATTTAACATGCAAACTTTAATGTTCGTTTTTTAAACAATATAACTATCTTTTGCTACATTTGTAGAGGGTTCAAAAGTTGCATCTGATAATGATGATGATGTCAGCGTTAACGGATCAGTTTCATTAGATAAGGTGTCGGTTCCAAGTGCATCACCACTTTTTAATATATCTTTGAAGTATTGGATCAAATGGTTGCAAATAGTAGTTTTAAACCAAAAATTATTTAAACTAAGTTAATTTAGACACTAATATAGAGTAAGAGAAAGCTATGTATATTGTGATTGTGCTTATAATTAAAAAAACAAGCCATGCAACATTAAAGCAACTAGCTTACATTTTTCTTATGTTACAGACTTCGTATTGATGGTAACGGATCTCAAGATGCTAAAGTTGAGTGTATTAGAGTCAAAGTAAGTTGTTTTTTTTTATTTGAAAGAATTGTTGGTTCTCAAGTGATTTAAATTATAATTAGTGGGCGGGTTGGGTAACGGGTCAAAATAGGTTCCGGTAGAATATGGTATGGATAAATTTTAGCCGGGTTGGGTTGACTTGCTAACCTTTTTTTCATCTTTCTTTATATTATTATTTTTTTCTTTTTTCATACCGAGTATATTTGGTGTTATTTTTATAAACAACTAATGCACTAATTATGGTTATAAAAACAATCCTTTTACAATAATAATATGGATCTTTATATAGAAAGATTCAGGATTTTGTATGCACTAGAAATAGACATTAGGAAACCTTCAACCTGTTTGACCTGTCCTCTTATTAGTTAAATTTTTAGATTTGGCTCATTTGACTCGTGTGAGATTATGAGAATAAAAGGAACTAAAATTGACCCGTGATCCAGTAAAGTGTTCTACCACAGATCCTTAAGTATTCAAGTGTCAATTCTTTCTTTCATGTAAAAGGGTGTTAAGGATTCAAATGTCAAGTGAGTTTAGTTTGCTAAATCCTTCCTATGTATACTTTGAATCAATGGCCTTCCTACAAGAAATAGATTTATTAGGATTTAAGTGTCAAGTTCAATCTTTCTGCACCTCTAAAGTCCACATTAGTGTTCATACTCTCTGCCACTTCAGGTATATTGCCTTTTCTCTTATGTAAAAACTTATTTTCTTGGTGATTTGTACCTTATCTAACTTAACTGGAATTTTATTTTCAGGGTCATATCCTTATCATATATGGTAACAAATTTATTTAGTATGAGTTATGCACGAAGATGACCACATAATTCTCTAGCAGTACCTAGACTGAGAACCGGCTCAACAATCTGAAGATCTCGACGAGTCATTGTTTCTTTTATATGTACTGTTTTAAATTATGAATATGGTTTCCATTAGCTCTTTTACTGGGTGACCTTATATTATTCAAAATTCAAAAAAAAAGTTTACATGTTTTATAGTTCTATAAAGAATCTCATTTGATACTTATTAGGATGACCCGGTGTTTGCCCATAATGTAGTACCTACAGTCATTACATATTTGATGAGTATTTTTTCTATACGGGTCAAACTGGGTTAGTTTGACCTGTCAACAATTTTTGTTTTCTATTCAACGGGTTTGGAAGACCTTGAGCAGTAGCGTAAAGATTACCTATTTGATATATTTCATGTTTAGGTATGGCTTTAAAGTTTACCTAATAGTGAATTTAGAGGGCATAATAACTTAAATGTTTTATTTTATTTTTGCAAAGTATGTGTTTAGCTTATCCAGGGCCAATCACTGTCTAGAGGGCACAATAACTTAAATGTTTTATTTTATTTCGCATTTCAGTTTAAGCTTTTGAATTTTAGATAAAAAGATTCCATTTGAGTTTCAAATGTGACAATTTCAGTTGGTTGTATGTTTCGCAATGACAATCAACAAGAGCCAGGGCCAATCACTGTCTAGAGTTGCCAATCACTGTCTAGAGTTGGTCTGTACTTGAAACAGCCAGTTTTCACCCATGGTCAGCTGTATGTTGCTTTATCCAGAGTAAAAACCAGACAAGGAGTTAAACTTTTGATTTTGGACAATGACGGCAAACCAACTAATAAAACGACAAATGTAGTTTATAAAGCTTTTCAAATTATGACAAAATAAACTGGACCACCTTTAAAGTTGTTTTGTACTTGAAACAACCTGTCTTCTCTCATGTTCAATTGTATGTTGCTTTATCAAGGGTAAAAACACGAGATGGAGTCAAAATACCAATACTTGACAACGACAAACCTTCAGATAAAACAACTAATGTGGTTTATAAAGAGATTTTCAACGAATTGTGATCGTTGCATATTCATGTATTTCAATTTGTCGTTGTAGTCTAATATATTCGTTTGTGTTTTAACGTGTATAAAAGTATAATATTTAATGTCAGCGGTATTAATGAAGAAAAATTTCTTTTACCAACCCGTGTAACACACGGGATCTTAAGCTAGTTAACCAATAAATCATATAATAGTTGTTTAAATAAAAATGCACAGGAGGGGATTAGAACTCATGACCTTGGTTTTCAAATTTGAGTGTCTTAACCATTGAACTAGCTTCATTTTTTTTTGTTATTAACTCATTTATTAAACATTTAACATAACAGTGCTCACTTAAAAATCTAGCCCTTGAAATTTTGTCAGGCCTTATAAACCCTTTGGGCCTTGGCGTCTGCCCGGGCTGCCCAGCCCTAAAACCGGGCCTGGTTTTACGAACGTTTTTAACCTATTAATTTTTTTACTAATATTTTGTTTCGGTTTACCTCTATACTTCTTTTACTTAAAAACTATCTTTTACGTGCATATTTTATGTACAGGTATGTATAAATATGATTTGTTCTACAATCCGACGTAAACTTTTTTTATAGACGAGTCAGGTAAAATAAAATACGTTTTCGTTTAAAGAGACCGTTTTTACGTACATATTTTTATGTACGTTTTGGTAAATTCAAGTTGTTCTACGTTTCGACGTATACTTTTTTAGGAAATGATTCAGGTCAAATATAATATGTTTTCGTGTTTATTTTATGTATGTTTCGTAAAGTTTTTTTCGAAGCGAGTGGAGTCAAATTATGGTTTCTTTTTCTCCCATTTTCCCGAAAGCTCTAATTAATCCCTTTCGATTACATGTGCATATTTTCCTTCATACCTGTTACGTTTTCTTTGTATGAGTTGGGTCACATATAATACGTTATGGTTGTTCGATATGAATTCCATTTACTTTACATTTGATCCAATCACAATGCTTATACAGCTTACACTGAGTTCAACTGGATACGTCAAAATGTGTGTTTTCATATGGTTAATGCATCATATAACGTTTGGACTAATCCATTCAATGTTTACGATGTACCCGCACCGCAACGCGGGCAGGTCTTAACCCTAGTTTATAAAAGAATGAAAAATTATAAATGTTGGCATTTTTCAAACTAAATAAAACAAACGTATAAATTTTTTTTTAATAATAATAATTATTGTGTTGACATAAAAGTATTTATAGAAGAATGAAAAATTAATAAATGTTGGCATTTTTTAAACTAAATCAAACAAACGTATAAAAAGAAAATTTAATAAAGGGTGAAATTCCGAATAAAGTGAAAGACTTGCGTTTAATTATATATTACTAGCTTATTTTCTAATGTAATACACGGGTGTAACAAATCAAACTTGTATAAACTTAAAAACTATAAGTAAATGTGATTACACAAAAAAAAATTAAATAACTGAGATACATAAAATTTATTAGAATTATGACAAAGACCCAATGAAACTAAAAATGCATTAAGAAAATATATAAAAAAATCATAAATTTGTGAATATTGTTTTATTGGTAAATGGTGTTTCTCTACGTAACATTTTTTTTTAAATCTGATGATAATATCTTGTTAGAATTTGTTGTTTTAGGTATCATATTGGATCTATGATAATCCAACAATCACTTTTAAAATTTAAGCCTCTCGACAACATTGGTATAAGCATTGTTGGGGATACAAATTGCAAGAAATAACTCCTTTTTTTGAAAAATTAAAGTTAAAAACAAACATTAATAATGTATACATGTATAAGGTAATATATATAATACTATCTTAAATGTTAGATAAAAGTTATTTCCTCATCACCTATAAAAGAGTTAGTCATATGTTGTATTTTTGTTATTTTACACGTGTTACATTATCTTTTAAAAATAAAACTCGTGGATAATAAAAGCTTACAATTTAATGTATTTTTTTAACAGTAAATTTCTTTTAATCTGTGTTGTCTGTGATACTTGAACTCAAGACCTCCCTCCTCCAAACCTAAGGCTGTGTTCCAGAGATCTACTTAACAGGGGGAGGGGATGGGAGGGAAAATGGGGTTTTTTTTGCCTGAAAATAGTCTTTCCAATTTGGAAAGACATGGAGGGGAGGGGAGGGGAGGGAAGGGGAGGGATTTTTAACTCGGGAACACACCGTAAGTGATTAAAAGCTTTACATTTCCCAATGGACCAACACCCCATTGGTTACAATTTAATATATTAGTGAGAGAAAAGTGCTCGGATAGTTCATGTGGTTTGCCCAGATTTCACCCATAGTCCCTACATTGTTAAATTACAGCTATAGTCTCAAAGTTTTGCAAATTCGTTCTCGGATAGTCCCTAGCGTAGATGGGGTTAGTTTTCTTAGTTAAGTGGGGGTTGAAATGACTAAACTGCCCTCAATAATCTATTGTTATATATAATAAAATGTTAAATAAGGGATGAGGTGTCATTTGATAAGAGCATGTAAGATGACGTGTCATTTGCTAAGACCACCTAAATTTTGGTTTTGGCTCCAAAAATTCGGGTCTTTTTTTCTTGATATGGGCAGACAAGGGATCTGGGTTTTGAACCCAGATATAAATACCTTTCAAGAACACGCTTCTTTTGTAATCCCTGTTCTAAACCCTAGCCTCCCCTTCCTTCCACTTCTACATCAGTCTTCGCAGCCATCACTGAATAAGGATTAAGATATCGATCAACCATTACAGGTATGTTCTTGATCTTCAAATTAACTCCATGTGTAAGAGTATGGTGACGGTGGTGGTGGCCTTAAGAGTAACGAACCTATATGTTCTTTGACTCTATCCTTTTTTTAGTATGAAAACCCTAACTCGCATCTTTGAACAATCGATGCCATCCATCTTCTTGAAACCTAAATCAGTTACCCTAGGTTTAGATCATTCTTTTTGTTGATTTTTCTTGAAACCCTTCTTCCAGATCATCCATTATGGGTCAGATCTGTTTCTTTTTGCTGCTATTGATAACCCTAAACCTCATTTCCCCCCAAATTACAGCTTCATCATTTGATCATCGGTATAGTGTAGGAGATAATGCACTTTTATTCGCCAATATTTGTTGGTCCCTTGAACAATCACAGGTTAGTAATATGTGTGTTTCTCATTTCTTTCACTTTAATATGTGAAAATGCCATGTGAGAAATCATTTATTTTTGTCTATTAATCAGATGAATTATGTGCAAAAATGATATGGGTTTTTGACCTTTAGGTCAACAGGTCTAGAAAATAGGAATACCCATATGAAAATCTGGTTGATTTTGATAAAGGGGTTCCATGTTTTACTTTTGAAGTTCAAATCAGGTGCTTTAAAATAATAAATAAATGGGATGGATTTTGATATTACAAGACACTAGCTTTGAACTTTTACAATAAACAGTGCACTATTTGGCATGTTGGGGATTAAAGAGTATTTTATTGAAGGTGATCAATTTTAACAAATTGAACAAATATGGACATCGAATTGAAGTTTATATTTCTGTTCTCAAATATCTTACTCTTCTTTTGGAGGTGATCAATTTGTTTATGTGCATTAAAGTATACTACATTAGCATATTGAATTTATAAATATCATTGATATATATTATTTAGTGAACCACCCTCTAAACTTTTCACAAAACGTGTAACATTTATCATTTTTATGATTTTAACGTCTCAAATATTTTACATACCATACTTAGTCTCATTTTCAAATAAATACGGAAACTATCAATTTAGTTACAAATGTCTTTTCTAAATTTAAGGTTTCACACAATATAAAGTCAAATTACTTAGCAACACTTCTATATTCTTTCCATGAAAGTTGAATGATTTATTATCACATCTAATTCACTCCACGGATTTTGCTAATTTGTATTTAAATTGCAAGTCTTCATCTTTATATGTATGTAAACTTACAACTGTAACCTACCAGCGGATTTCATATCCCAAATTGTTTCCTATTTTAACTAGCTAATACTCTTATTTTCCACTAAAAAATTATTAACCTATTACAATCCTTACCATATTTACACTTTTTTTTTTCATTATAAAAACGTCAGACCTTTCACTCATTTCTTACAATCAACTATCACCCTTCACCAATATCCAAGGCAATGTATTTAAGAAAATATGTTTTCGTTTTATTAGTATTCTACCACCGATAACCATATCTAGCCATTTACTAACATGTCTCTTCTTCTTCTTCTTCAAAAGGTACATTGAACCATGGAACCCAGGAATCTTCTTTATTTGAATGATCTAGATTGCAACAAGAGAGACTTTATGGTAAAAGTGTTGGAAATTTAGTGAAAATGAGTTTTTCACTAAATATTTTGGACATCAATAATATTTATATATGTGTTGTATAAATAATTATTTATGGGTTTGTGTTCAAACTATGTCCAAATAGAGCAAATATGAATGAGATATCGAAGCTTGGAGTTGTATGTTTGGAACAAACAAAGATGAGAAAAATGGATTGAGATTTGTCACCTTGTCCCACATAGGTGGAATGACAAAACTCAAAGTGGTATATAAGGAGAAGCATTCCTTATAAATTGTTTTCCTTAAAGGCAAACACTAGTGGGGACCAAAGGGTGCGCCGCACCCGCACATATGCACGCGTGACGTGGGCTATAAGCCCAATGTGGTGCGCTTTGAACTTCGCACACCGCCTTTGTATTTTTGCCCATGAGCGCGTGATCAGATACATGGCGGGTCCGCGTATGGCGCACATTTGGGTGGCGTAGGTGGACGCCATGGCATGGCACATGACGATGCGGCACAAGCTTCTTAGGCGCATGCGCACGTCATTGGCTATGGCGAAGACTGCAAATGGCGCACGAATTTGGATGGCGCATGATCAGGTGGCGTCCCGGTATGCGTAGTGGCATCCGTGTGGCGTGCGACTCAGTTAAGTCAGTCAACCCGGTCTTCACTAGTTACTAGAATGTCATGAATTGATATGACGGTTTCATTTGACCACATCAATTCCATTTTATTGCACATCAATATTGTTTATTACTAGATTGATGATCTTGTTAATTACAATATTAATGGTACATTTTATTACAAATTAATATTGTTTATTACTAGATTGATGATCTTGTTAATTACAATATTAATGGTTAATATGTTTCATCTTTTGTAAGTATATACATATATGAACGTTGGGTTCATATTGTATGAGAAATACTAGAGAATCTCAATAACTCAAAAGTGTTAGAAACGAGTTTCTGTCACATTGAGATGAGAACTCTCAAACTAAACAACTTCACATTTTTCTACTAAATTAGAACACCATTATACCCGGTGGAATCTTGGGCGTGAGAGCCATCTCCGGCAGTACACATACTGTTCCGGTTGTTGTACCCTGGGAGACAGAACCGTCTGAGAGGAGGCGCGAAATCTGTTTTAAGAGAAGCGTGTTGAACACGTGCCTCAGCCAAAACCGTCAACAATTTTGCTTGTCTTGCAGCGGAGTTTCGATCTGGAAGGTGCGGTTGAAGTTACCAAAGACGCTTGCTTGAATCAAGATTGGTACAATTATATTGTATTTTATATTTGTTTATTTAATTTTTGTAACCGGTATTGTACTAGTCGAATTTCCCACAAATAACGAGAGTCTCGTTATTATATATTTTGTAATATATTTTATTAAAAAGTGAATCTAGTTCCTAAAAAAGTCAAGGTGCTAAGACTATGGAGGAAGAGAAATCTGAAGTAGCCCGATGAGATATGGACCACTGAGATGGTTGTTGTTATGGACCAGAAGGTAGATTTTTTACCACTTTAATTACTTTGGGTGTCTTTAAACATGGTGTTTTTACGTTTATTTATAACGTATGTTTCTTTTTCCTATAATTGAAGGGAACAAAAATGCAAGCAAATGTTTTGAAAACCTATTTTGACAAATATGAAAAGCTTCTCCAAGAAAATGAATACTATATTATATTTAAGCCGCAATATGCTCTCAATCCAGATACTTACAAGCATTTTAACAGGGCCGGCCCTGGGAATTCATGTACCCTGTTCGAGCTCGAAAAAACGTGCCCTTAGGTCTTAACTAAATAAAAAAATTTAAACTAGTTTTTCATACACCTTTGAACCATTGACAAAAATATAGCATTCGATAAACAATGCAATTAACAAAATACAACACCTAAAAAATTGCAGAATGATGATGAATGATGATCGAATCGAAGGCCTGCAGTGCGACGTTTCTGTTCCTGTATTCCTGTTCCTGTGCGACGTTTCTGTTCCTGTATTCCTCTTCCTGTTGCCGCCCAGAATTCTTTTTTTTTTATTAGTTTTTAGAAAATATTTGGGTATTGGGCTCACTAACCTAATGGGCTAAATAGTTTAAACAATATGATTTTTTAAGTGGGCCTATGTTAATATTTTTTTTGGTTATACCCTATTAAATTTTTTTTTACATATATAATATCGGATTTTTTTTTAAATTACGTGCCCTACGAAATCACGGGCCCTGTTCGGTTGTCCTCCCCGCCCTCCTTCAGGGCCGGCTCTGCATTTTAACAATGACAATATATTGAGCTTCAATTGGGTGGCAACAGTTCGAAAGTGTAAAAACTTTGCAGGCCCCACTTACGGTTTTGAGATTTGTACAGGCTGGTTTATTTTCAAGGAGTTTGTGTTGACAGTTTCATGTTTGTTTTTTTAATGTTTATTCATGATATGTCATTTCGAATGGTATTTTCATTCCCGTTTTAATGACGTGGCTTTACTTGGTTAAATATATTATACATGCATCTTGGAAAATGTGGTTTACGTCTATTTTGTCAAGAGGATAACAGACGCTCACCTAGGTGCTTAGTCGCAGCGAAGCGTGGCTAAGCCGATTTTTGGTAGCTCAACTGAGAATTGGGATATTTTTTATATTGTAAGAATAGAAAGCTTAAACGGGAAGGTATAGAGTTGATACTAACATTAACATTATATTCGTCTATTTTAAAGCTTATATCCATTTCACATTCTAAGGCATGGTTTTTATTGTAGAGGAGAGACATTTTCTTGAACTGATGGGTTCAAATGATACCAAAAGGGGCGGCAGAAAAGGAAGTGAAATGGTAGTGTTTAGCTTTGCTACCCTACGAACAACCACAAATGAATTGTCAGACGAAAATAAGCTTTGACACGGTGGTTTTGGACCTGTTTATAAGGTATTTATATGTTTTCGTACGGTGGGTGTTTGTATAACTGTAAATTTAGTTTCTAATATTTTTTTACAAATGCATGATATAATGTGCTTATGATGATAGGGGAAATTTAGCGATGAGCAAGAAATTGCAATTAAAAGGCTTTCAAGAACATCAACATAAGGACTTGAGGAATTTAAGAATGAACTCATACTTATCGCCAAAACTCAACATTCGAATCTTGTCCGAGTTCTAGGTTGTTGTATTCATAAAGAAGAAAAGATGTTAATTTATGAGTACATGCCCAACAAGAGTTTAGATTTCTTTCTCTTGCCAATGATCTCTAGATCAAGTGGTGGAGGGCTTGTATTTCTCTTGAGAGATGCAGGTTCGACTCCCACTTGGTGCAGAGTGATGCACTGGTGGGCAATGATAGGAGACCCAGGGAAACCTGGGTTGGATCCTTGAGCCAAATGGGTTTTACCGGTAATTTCACTGTCGTGCCTACGTGCGGGTGGGTTACCGGGTTTTCCCCGGAATTGGTGGTAGACTCGGGTTACTCTCGGAGTACTTCGTTTGTCCAGTGGGTGCCCCGAGAGTGCTTGGGATTGAGTTTGTTGGCCGTTCAAAAAAAAAAGATTTCTTTCTCTTTGGTAAGACTATGATGGTTTGAGTTATGTTACCAATTTTTCTTTATCTAATTTATTAATTATTTAGCGGTTATTTTATTCCGAAGTTATTTAGAGAAATATTTATCCCGCCTCCTAGCCCAATTGGGTATTCCCACTTGGGTTAAGTTGGGCCGGTTTCCTCCTTGGAGGTCTCCGGTTCGACTCCCGGCTGTGGCATACGGGGGGTGGGGGTCCCAATGATGGATCGTATCCTACCGAGGCATGGTGCGGTCTTGAGGGCAACCAGGTTTTACCCAGCTGTTACCCCAACGAGTCTCTCGTGTGGGGGCAGTATGGTTTCCGGGCGGAAGTCAGCTTGCGCACCGGCCGGGGCCCGATCCAACATCGCGTCCGGAAGAGCGGGGTTGACGGGGAAATGTCTTTGACATGACCCCGGAGACCAATCGGTCTTGTACAGTGAAAGTCTCCTTCCAAAAAAAATTTGGAGAAATATTTCTTATAATTTTGGACACAATTAATGGATTTGTGTTTTCTTTTGATGAGATTGAGCTAAGTAGTTTATAATAGTGGAGCTAAGATTGGTGAAACATCAATTCTCACAAGAGCATTTTCAATAATTAGTATTTTAATGTCATATTAACTTTTTAGAACGATTCATCACATATTCAATCGATTTATTAAGTAGGTTAAAATTTATATATGTTAAATCCTTTAGAAGGTCTATATCTCGATATGATAAGATCATAAAATAAATTTATAATAAAAATAGCTAGGTAGTTGTGATTGCTTGGCTTTGAGGTGTTTGAAACTCACATTCAGGTCTTAAATGAGTTGTGATTTGCAGCCGAAAGCGGTTCCGTTAGAAGCAAGCAGATCAGTGTCTGGCTGAGAACAGGCCGCGAGTTTATGACGGGTTAAATATTTTATTGATTAATAATAATAATAATAATAAGTGGTTTGATGAATAAATGTATTTTGTCGAGGTGGCAATTTGGGAGGGCCGGACTACGGTTTAACTGTATAAACTTTTTATTTGTATATTTTCTGAATCTGCAGCAACAGTTTTTGAAGTTTTTAGTTCAAATTGGTGCAGGGGATCACTAGATTTATTTGTGGTACACATGGTTTTGATAGTTCGGTTTAAGTTTACTTATTGCTGTAAGTTTTTAATTACTCTTTTGCTTTCTATCTGATTGACCTGTTTGGTCGAATATTTCATGTCCTTTTGGTAATATTATTTATCAGCTGTAGTTATACTTAAAAAAGATAAAAACGATTTATAAAGATGTCAAAAACGTATATCACATTATATTGAACTAGTGGGAATGCCCGCACGTTGCGGCGGGTGTCCCGAATGATGTCCATTACAAACCACAATGCACTGTGTGTTTATACATTTTATTCAATTCAACAAAAAATAGACGTAGAGCCTACAAGGTCACACACATGCAAAGAAAGTCTAGAATTTCTATATGAAGAACGATGTTTATTAAACCATAAGAAATCTTCATCAAAAACATCAAAAGTATGTTTATCTACAACCTTACTAACAATAATATATTATTTGCTAAATGTATCGGTTTATACGCAAAATGTATCGGTTTATACGCAAACGGAATTTTGTACATGTCCATATACCTTTATCCAATCCCTTTCTCGAACAATATACTTTAGTGATATTAGAAAATACACGATCCAAATTGACCCGTTCTATATTAACTTAATTTTCGAACAGATAAATTCGATATGAACTCGAGTTTGTATTTTTAAACCGGCTGAACCAATATAATATATTGATTACTTTTTATCTGCATAACAAATACATATATATTATTATTTACGTTATATATAATATTTTTTTTGTTTCTCAAGATTCGATCATTATTATTTACGTTATATATAATATTTTTGTTGTTTCTCAAGATTCGATCATTTTAAATTAATCAACTTTTTGAATTTTGTTTGGTTTAGTCATATTCACTTTTATGAAATAAATTTTTAAATAACCCAAAAGTTGATTTGATGAACACAATAATATGTTATAAAACTCACATGAATGCATACATTATACCTACTTCGTGAAAAAGAGATACTAATTATTGATACTATTTCATGTGTTATATTAGCATATCAAATGCTACAAAAGACCATCAACATCTTACCCATAGATTCCAAGTTTTATAGTCAATAATGGATCATATTCTAGTAAAGTATTACGAAATCCGTACACAACAAACACAATGAAATTAATATTATTTAAAAAAGAGATCATAAAATCTGCACCTTAAATGACGACCGTAATCAACAGAAAAATCTTATCTTGTTCCCGTAAAAAAAATAAACCCTACAATGAAATCGGTTCAACCTATTTCAATTTCAGATTTGGTCCAACCATTTAACTTGTTTGTTAACTAGGGCTGAGCAATTTACGGTTCTGAACCGTCAGAACCGGGGAACCAAACCGGAACCGTCAGATCTGAACCGTATTGTTGTATTTAGGGTCCGGTTCCGGTTCTTAAGTTTGGGAGAAAATAGTTCCCGGTTCGGTTCCGGTTATAACCGACGGTTCCGGTTAAAGAACCGCTAGATTCGGTTTGGGTTTAAATTTAAATAATATATTTAAAAACCCTATTAATTCATTTAAACTTTAAATATTATATTTAAAAAATGTATCTAGTATTAACGAATATAAAAATAGTTTTGACAAAATGTTTGAATAAAGTTTTTGTGATGGTTAACTAAAAGTTTTTTAGTTAACTTTTGTTTTTTCACATTGTATAGTTTCGGTTTAAAACATTTTATTGTTGCTACTTTTACTCTGATTGGTTTGAATTTTGAATGTTGCAACTCTTAGTTATATGTTTTAAACGGTTTATTGTTTTAATTGTTTTTTATTTTGCTGTTAGTTTTAGGATTTAATTGACAACCGGTTCTAGCAAGAACCATTTAGGGGAGAACCGTTTAACCCGGTTCCGATCCGAACCGGAACCGCTAGAATACGGTTCGGTTCCGGTTCTTATATTTAGAATTAAACGGTTCCAGTTCGGTCCGGTTCTGAACCGTTGCACAACCCTATAACATACAATTATTTTGTTTTTTAACAAGTTAATAATTGTTTTTTTAACAAGTTTTAGTTTATTTACACATTTTATTTCTACTGTGTACAATAGAAACCTTTGTTTTTTAACATGTTACCCTCATTTTAATTAGAGTTATAATTGTTAAATACCACTACAGTTTTTGTTAACTTTAAGCACTTTTGATCCAACATATAGAAATCACCTTTAATCAAAAACTTTATATTACACACATAAATTATCTAATAGATTGTTCAGATAAGCAATACCATAGGAAAATGGTAACATATTGTAACTTGTTTTCAAGGAAAATAAGAAAATCAACAGTCAATTTTGTATTTAATGAATTTATATTACTCAGACGGTGTTTATACAGGAAAGTTAGTTAATGGCAGCTTATCATAGTTAATTTTTTTGAACGGTTCTTGTAGTTAATGGGGATAACAACTATCATCCGTTATTATCGTTTACGACGTGAATTTCGATGAGACAATATCCCCGTTGCCAATCAAAACAAAATTGTAGAAAGAAAAAAACAAATTTATGGTAAATAATTTTTTTTCACTGAAAATTTTGATTTTTTATTTATATATAAAATACTGGCCGAGTTACATCAATATCGCAGGTAAGCGAGCAACAAGTTGCGCCGCTACCCCTTTCTGAATAGCAAACCCTAGCCTATTAAAGACAAACCTCTGCCCCCTGTTGATGAGCAACTGCTATGGACAACCTTTTGGACCCTAGTCAACAAACGGATAGCTTCTGGAGCTAGGGAGCCAAAGGTGTCGAAGGCGAAGGGGACAAATGCATGTTGGTTATCAGCACATGCTTTAGCGCGTTTATCCACCTTTTTAGATTCCGCTTTCCTTATAGTCTGTCCTGCTACAAACCCGCTTTCCCTTAAACCAGCTAAGGGGGAGACTCCTGTAAGATCCACACAAGCATGTTTCCCTCCCGCCCAACCAAAGACGAGCAGATCCGCTGGTCTCAATGTAGATCTCCCTTCCATGGGATCTGTAAGGAAATTCACAGGGGCCTCCTTCTTAGCAGAAATCCCCGCTCTCCTCAAGATGTCCCCCAAAACATCTCTCACCTAGTCGTGCCGATATTTGAAACCAGGGAGCTCCTTACAATGAATAGCATGCTCCCCGTATTTATCCATGCAGGCTTTACGGCAAATTGGGCAGGTTTCGTCTTCTGAAGAAAAAGAGGAAAACCGAGCTATACAAGGATCGAACCAATGACCTCTTATTGGTAAAGAGAGGGATTTACCACTACACCAGGTTTCCTTTTCTCGTAATGAAAGTGGATAACAGCTCATAATTCGTTACTATTGTATTCATGAATTTTTATGAGGCAATTGTAAAGAAAAACACATTTAGGTATATAATTTGCCATATTAATATATGGATTTCCAGAAACACAAACCCTCTCTCTCTCCCTATCTCTCCACTTGACCACGTAGCCACCTCCCTTCTGCTACCCTCGTGACTCCCAACCGCGATCTTCGTGTTCATCTTCCTCAACCCCACCCTGCAAGTGAACCCTTAGTTTCCTGACGAGATCTAGCTTCTTCAGACTTCCCCATCACCAACCACTTGAGCCGAAGCACCATTAAACAACGGTAGTGAGGAGGGTAGAGCCAACCTCAGGCCTAGCAGCCCTAACTCCGCCACAAGAACACCATTGTTGTGATTGTGATCCGTGTCTCTGTCTTCATATATGCCCTATAAGTCACCTGTCGGTAGATCCGATGGCAATTTGCGTTTTTCAGGAACTTGTTTAAAATGGTAACTTGGACAATTATTAGCGGTGGCGTTATGGCGGCACGATAATATTTACAGCCTATGTCGAAAAGGGACCGTCAATCGTCTTCATGCAGTGTCAGAGGTGTCTTTTATGGTAGTGGATCACTGATTAACAGTGGTTGCGTCCGGTAGTTTTCACGAATTTGGGTGGCCAGCAAAGTAGAATGTAGTTAGACGATACAGGTTAATCAACAGATTTCATGTATATTTATGGAGATGATGGTCACATATATATGTTGCACAATGCCAATGAACATTAATCAACAGGAAGATGAGAGATTGGAAGTTTCATTGGTGAAGGAAAAAGAAATGGAAGAGTTTTCTTGGCATTTAAGACATTCAGTTTCTACATTCAAATTGAAGGGTTCCACAACTTATTGCGGTGATAATGAGGAAATAAAGAACTTAAATGAGAATATTTGGTATAAAATATTGATGTAGAAAGACCATTTCGCCCCCTTACTAACATCATTAAGTTGTTGTACCATAAGTATAAAATATTGTAATTACTTAAATTTGGTTGGTATCCTTATGAAATGCTTTATAATATAGTATAGATATAGATATCACACTTGCTTTTTAGTTTGGACAAAATAAGGTGGCTTTTGTAGATATTATTAAAAATCATCATATTCAAAAGTAGTTGTTCGTAATGTATTCCGATTTAACTAAAGTGGTGCTTCCTTTTCTTTTATTTCATTTTTATTGCATCTTTTCAATATGTATTATATCATATAAGGTTGTTCATGTATTATATATAACTAGGAATCGAAAAAACCCGTCTTGTGCACCTCTAATGAAACTAGGTTCAAAGAAGTTCGCCGCGTTGCGGTGAATTTTTTTTGTTACTTAGTCTGTGTTTACATGTGTTTTGAAATCACTACGAGCGTGTTGCGAACAGAACAGCTGACAAGAATAAAAAGAAAATCTAGAAAAAAACACTAAAAGATAACCGAAAGAAAATCAACCAAAAAAGTTGTATGGTAACGATGTTGTTCGTATGAAACCCGTGGTCAGAGATGAGCAAATTGTTCTGGGTACGGGTACCAAATTTGCCGAACAGAAAGATCTTAAGTACCAATTCGGTACCGACTTTTGGCGTTCCTGGTACCGGTTCTCTACCGTTTTTTACCTTCATATACCAGTATTTTCGGTATCAGTACCGATTCTGTATCGGTTGGCACCGAGCTCATCCCTACCCCTGAAACTAAAAAAGAAAAAAATTAAAAGTTGAAGAAAATCAACAAAAAAAGTTGTACGATACCGTTGTTCATACGGTAACCGTGATCAGAGATGAGCAAATGGTACCGGGTAGCCGCACTGAATTTCCCGAACCAAAAGATTTTCAATATCAATTCGGCACCAACTTTTGGCGTTTTTTGTATTAGTGCCGGTTTTTACCTCCATGTACTGATACTGAACAGGACCGTACCGGTATTTTTGATACCAGTACTGGTTCGATACCGGTTGACACCAAGCTTATCCTAACCCCTAATATTAAAAAAAAAGATTAAAGTTAAAAAGTAAAGAAAATAACTATTATTATAATATTAAAATAATAAAAATATTAAAAAAAGTTAAAAAGTAAAGAAAATAACTATTATTATATTATAATATTAAAATAATAAAAATATTAAAAAACTATATATTATTATAATATTAAAATCACTATTTATTTCAATTCAATTATTAATATATATTAAATAATATAATATTAAAATCACTATTTATTTCAATTCGTTTAGTAATATGTAGTAATAATAGTATGGTGCACATGATAATATATTTATATCTTACCATTGTTTGAAGCATATGTTGTTTAATGCTTAGCATCTTTTGATATATTATGGGGCGTGGCAACCTCTATTGCAGCTATGGCGGACATTCGTTTGACTCTATGACTCCGAGATCTTATTTTGTACCCCCACCCTACATCTGGTGGTGTGGCAAGTTAAGACCTGGAACAAGTAAAAATTTCAACTAAAGGATATTGTACCTAGGCTTTTTTAGGTATATTCATAACATTTAGTACAAGCTGCAACTTTAATTTTTTATATGTGGAGTTTGGGGAACTAAAGTGTTTTATGAATTTGATTTCGTTCGATTTAACTTTGGATTTAAGTCATATATTTTTTTCTTCAGATTATGGTAGAGTTCATTGTTAGTGAGATACATTAAAAGGCTTTTGTTTATATGATTATTATATTATTAACGTCATTTTTAAATTTTATTACAGCTTCAAATACGGCCATTGCGAAGATCGATAGTAAAGAGTGGACCGATCTAATGTTACTTTTAGTAAATTATAAATTTAACATTATTTGTCTTTTTCTTGATGTTTTTGTACACTGCTTATAAAGAAAACTTCATACCTAATAATACAATCCACTTTGTTACTAATTTATGTAATGTTACCTTATTTGCATTACTTTTATTGATACACTTATAATGTAATTTAAATTTTCCTGTCCGGGTTGCCACCTGGGTGATAACCTAGTAAATAAATAAATAACCTAAGCCTTTTACCCACCTGCCCACCCTCTCCCTTTCTCTCGTTCTGGTCTAAACAACCAAACCACCTTCACACCTCCACACCACCACCCCTAAATCCCAACCGCCACCACCTCCACACCTCCACATCACCAAAACACCCAACCCCTTTTCTTTCTCTCTTTCATTCTCCTTCTTCTCTGCCGGAAAAACGAACCATTGGCAAAGGACGGGGAAGGGGGGGAAGGGTTTTGGTGGTGTCTAATGACATTGATGGTGATGAAGGAGCTCGGAACAAAATACACATTCATCGTCGGAATTTAGCTCCGATTCCCAATAGATCTGATTCGTACATGCTTGGTCTACATTTTCCGGCGAAACTTTAGGTTCCGATGACTTTAACGTTGGTCGTTCATGATTCAATGAAGAGAAACTTATCGTTCATGCAACGAATCGCAACGGTTATGGTCACGTGTTCGATGCTGCTAGTAGAGGTTATATTCATTACAGGTGTAGTAATCCACTAATTCACCATTAAAATTGTTATTATTGTGTTCATAGATCATAATTTTGTCTTCATAATTGCTAGAACAGCTTGGATACTGTCACTTTGCTAAATTGATTCATACTACATTTATTGATATGAACTGATTTATTAATTTTATCATAGGTTCCTTGCAATTTGGACATATTTTAGTGGATCATATTAGTACAATTGTCGCAACCCCCGTCCCCTAACAAACCCGGGAACGGGCGGCCGCGGCCGGTTTTGGTGGTATCCGTGTTTTATCCATTTTGGCAGCGGAAATTTACATCAGGACCGTAGTTAGGAAATTATTTATCAGAGTAAAATACCACGCTTTTAATATATTAAACACATGGGAAAAACCCAAGTTTCAAGTACACACATTTCCATAAGGATAGACCCTATTTTATTTAATAAAACATCTCCTTATTTTTAGGTAACTTTATTGCCACTTTTTCAAGCCTTCAGTGTTGTCCAGGTGGCTTCTATTTGGCTTTCACATTTTGTTACCTGAAACGCGTTTAAAAACATTTTGTCAGTGGGAAATACTGGTGAGTGAATCCCAGTTTAATCAAGTTTAATAAAGACCATTGTACAGTATTGAGAGCGGTCGCGCAATTACATTTGTTTCCATCTATTCAATTACCACCCACGGTACTGTCAACCCGACTTGTGGTCATGTTACTCCTCGCAAGGCAGTAACAAATTTTGTATACAAAACCCCAACATACCGACGATAATTGTAGAATACAAATACTCAATGAGGTTTTGTAAAAACAATTTGCAAAAAGGAGATTACTCACATTGCTGTCTTAGGTTTTCTTTAAGGGTTTCCTGGTGATTATCTATAATTTACACAAATGCACACACGTTAGTATAATAACCCAACATTTATATTAACGATACCCTCCCCGAGACGACATTCCAACGACTACGTCGGGCAGAACCACGACAGCCGTTACGGAACCCTGGATCAATCGGGTAGCGTATCTAATACGTAACCGGGGTTATGATACTTACAACGGGGCAGACCTTCGTTAATTAGGGGGTATTATACCCGAGAATTATATTAATTCTTTAGAAATTTAAGAGAGAAAGAGTGTGTGAGAGTCGGAAAACGAAAGCCGAAGCCCTCTACTTATAGGGCCTGATTTCGAGTTTTACGCGGCCCGCGTAAGACGTAGCTAAGGGCTACGCGGCCCGCAAGGCTCCCTAGGGTAGGCCCTAGGGTTGCTGATTCGGAACATAGACTCCACACGTGTGGTACCCGGGAAAATCCACAGTTATCCTAATCTACTCATCACTTCATTTTCCCCCTCTGACCGCTTATCAAATTTCGGGATGAAATTTCTTTCAAGTTGGGGATGATGTGACAACCCGAACTTTCATGGTTAGCATCGCTTGATTTCTTAACTCTAGCTCGTATAAGTACATTTCACATCACGTAATAAACCCGAGCATACACTGGTGAAACGTCGCAAATAAGGATTATATCTAATGACGGAATGTGGATTATAACTACATTCCATATCACATAATAAAACCCGATCGCGCACTACTTCTGATTGCACCTTGTTTCTTTAGCTGAGTGGAACACTTCCTCGGCCCAGTCCTTTGTGGAGCCCAATCGGAGCAGAGCCCAAGTGGGGTTCGGCCCACTTGGTTCGAAAATATATTAAGTGATGCATGGTCCATTTGTACCTTGGATAAATCAGTAGAAACCATAACAAACCCTACGTACTCTTGGAAATCAACGGCAGGAACACCCCTCGGATTCGAAGCTTATCCCTTGCCTAGTCAATCCATCATTCGGTCAGTGCAATCTTCCTTGTTTCCATCACGAATCGATTATCTCTTCTTATGTGTTGATTTATGTGATTTACGGCAATGATTAAGCAGGTTGATGTCGATGATCATGTGTTAAATAGTAGATTAAATCTCATGTTGTTATGACACGAAAATATGTATGATCTATGATCTGTGATCCTGTTTGTATGCTGATAATAAATGAATGAATTGGTGGTTATAAGATTAGATTAGGATTCATATAATAGTATTGCAATTTCAATATGTGGTTCATGATCAATGTTGATATAACAGTAGTGGTATTGGTCCAATAGAATTGAGGGCACATGGCTTCATAAAGCTGATGATTTTGAATAAACATAGGGGCGGCTCATGTGGTGATCTAATCAAACTATAACGTCTGATGTGCATGTGGAACAATAGTCAAGGATTGTCGGCCATCAAATATAAGGTCCAATCACAATTAGAGGGGTCATTAAGATATCTAAATAATGTTGTCAACATGTGTGACGATGATGATTTGATGAATATATGAATTAGAGATCATGATATTTAGATAGACTATTAATCCACTAAATGAATGTTGGGATAGTGGGCCGAGACCCATTAAAGGAATTAGATGTTATGATGTTGAGAGTCCAATAGAGGATGGGTTATAATCTGATGTTTTGGGTTAATCTTTGGGCTACGCTTCGTCGGCTAGGGCTGGGTAAGACAATGGGCCGCACACACACTTATACACTAAATTAATTAAGATGGGCCGGTCATAACTGGGCCTGTTTTGCTGGGCCAATCGATGTAGCTGTGACATGAAGTGTTGTGGGCCGAAGGGAGTATTGGACCGGTCTATAGGGTGCACATCAAAAGGTTTTGCTTGTGTATTCATGAAACATGTTGATTAAATGTGTATCATTGAGTTGTATGTTGTATAATTTGGGCATCAAAGGACTTACTGTGTTTGTTTTATACATATGCATGAATGAGGTGTATTGGCTCATGAACTAATTACATGCTAAGAAACTGAGTGGTGATGTTGTCATGAACTATATGGGTGCTATTTACACAATAAATCATGTAATATGTGAAATGTATGCGACTCGAATGTTCATTAGGTGACTACTTGATAATTGATGCAAATTGTTACTTGCGTGGTTTGATACGTGAGCTTGTAGAATGAGATTCTAACTATTATTGATAACCACAATAGGGATTAATTAACCAACTGGAAAATACGTACTTTAATCTTACCGAGCAAACCTAAGGTGAGTTCACTGCTCTTTTTCCAAGCATGCATCCCGGGGAGGGATATCGGGTAACGTTCCGGTGAGGAACGCTTGTTTATTGGGATGTTTGTTATTATACTCAGTTTCTATCACATAAGACCCCTTACATCTACCGACAGTTGCCGGGGAGGCAACGAGGTTATTAGTTGATAGCGCTATTAGGTTTGGCACCCTCACACCGTACCGGGGAGGACGGGCGTGAACTAATTACCTTAAAGCATGACCAATGTTTTGATAGAGACATTGGGGTTGGGCAAATACATCTTGTAGCCATTACGGTAATCGAGTTAATAACAACATCAAATCAAATTGTTAAACTGTTTTATACATATAACCGGTAACTAAACTCGTTAACAAAACTTTGAACTCATCAGCGTTGTCTGACACACTTGTTTGCATGCTTGTAGGTCGTTAGATTCGTGGTTGGAACTTGCTGTCTGGAAGACTTGAGTGGTCATGGGTCGAGATGCATGGTATCACAATACGAGACTAATGGTTTTGTACTTGTGGTTTATAAAACACTTAACAAATGAGTTATGCTTCCGCTGTATACAATGAATTTTATGTAACGTTTTGTAACACTTTATGCTAATGAATGAAAGTTGTATTTAAATATATATTTATGAGTTCAATGTGATTGGTGGCTAGAACCTGGTACGTCACACACCCTGTGGTGTTTCCGCAAGTGGTATTTTGGGGGTGTGACAGTTTGTTATCAGAGCCACTGGTTATAGTGAACTTGGTTTTAAAACGTTTTTATAAAACCAGACTATAACCAAACAGTTCCGAAAACAAGAATACGACGATGACACTCAGCTTTAGATAGCAAGGTTCGTCTCTCGTTTACTCATTGCACAACATAACTAGTTAACACCTACATATGATATTGCATGTGATTGCACGTTTAGCACAACAATATGAATTCATGTATTACTTGCATGTGTTTTGTGATATTCTTTGTTTGACATCTGAGTTTGAGGAACCATTTGACATGAGTTAGGAGGAACTGAGATGAGCATGCAAATCACAGTATTATTGTGGGTGCACACATAATAATAATGTGGGGTGCATGTGAGTCCCAGTGAGGCTTAACAAGTGAAAAAGGGGTTCTGCTCTGTTATTTGATCAATGTGAAACTTAACAAGTCAATAGGAGTCATAGCAGTGATTGTCTCCTACTAGAACGTGACCTTTTCACTCCTCTCTGAATCCTTTCGAATCTCGATGCTATCAAGTAGTACCTGAACACCCATCTGAAGGCCTAGCGAAACGTGTAGAATGTTAGGTGCTTGCACGAACGTCCTTGAGCTATTCTATACCTTTCTCGCTTCTCTTCGTTTGCTGGAACTCTATGTATTGACGTCTTAGACTCCGAAGTGTGATCACTTCTGCAACACTGTCGCAGCATACCGCATATTACTCAATCGACTTGCTAGATCGATGGACAAAAGGGTGAGCGTAGTATTTTACCGACCTCAGTATTTGGACAACCCTGATTACCGGCAAAAAACACCAGCAAATTGACTTCAATCGAATTCTTAACTCTTGTCAGCGACTCGTGGGAGTCAACTCTTACGAATCAATCGGGACATAAGCGATGACAACAGATTATAGTGTGAAATATGTGGCTACCAGCATAGTGAGTAGCGCGTGGCACAAAATGTGAAAAGATGGACTTTGATGGTGAAAGATTGTAGGGCTTCGTTTCAAGCAACGGCATTGGAGGCAACGGTCGCGGCAACATCAAGGTACTCGTAATCGTAGTCTACAACATGGAAACGAAGATGACATTGACAGGGATTGACTGTTGCTAAGTCAAGACATCAACAACCAAGGGAATAATGATAGTAATGGGAACCCTCGCAACCGTAACAACAACACTGGAAATGATGCTCGTGGAAGGACATTTAGGATTGGCGTAGACGACGCCAGGCATAGCAGCAACATGGTAGCTTGTATGGGTAGCAGTTCGCTTTGTCTCTATTTTGCTTGACCCTGATACTTCTTGAAAACCAAACCTGATGTGGAATCGGCTGATCGCAAGTCAAATGAAATCTCATATGTTCGTTGGGGTGTAAACACGACCTTGTGGGACAAGTGTTCGACGTCGACCTTCCTTCTACTATCCTCAATGGTTACAACGCAGTAGTTAGTGTGAGTTGGTTATCCAGGAATCACACAGATATACTCAGTGAGGAGAAAACTTTGTGTGGAGAATCGTTATTTGTTCTAAAGCATCAGAGTAGTGCAAAAGTTAGCGCCATTTCAGCTATGAAGGCCAGAAGTGTCTACGGAGGGATTACTCCACTGTGTTAGCAACCGTTATTGATGTTAGGGCTGAGGGAAAAGGGGATCGAGGATCCACCAATTGTTTGTGATCCCTCTCGGTTTGCTACCCGAGGAACTTTCAGGCTTACTTCCACAACTGTTAGGCTGAATCTCAGTTTAATCTCACGCCAGAAGCAGCCTTGATCACGCGTACTCCATACCGACTTGCACCAGGAGGGTTGCAAGAACTGTCTAATCAACTTCAGGAACTACCGGGTGGGAGTTTTAGCAATCTAGCTCCTTGTCCTGGGGAGCCCGAGCTCTATTGTGGAAATGAAGGACGAGTCCTTTCGTACGTGTATAGACTACCCCAAGGTGGCAATCATAGACCGTCACCCTCTATCTCGCATCAACAACCTGCTTGACCCGCTGCAATAATCAAGCTTCTATTCGAAGACCGACTTAAGATCAGACTGTCACTTGATGGAAGACCCAGGGGAGGATGACTTCTAACACGGCGTTACAGGCACAGTACGGCCACTACGATTTTCTGTTCTCGTTGTTTAAAGTTACCCAACACACCAGCAGCCTTAGGGATCACATGAGTAGTATGTGCCAACCCCATCTTGCCAGATTCGCCAACCGTGTTTATATATGACGTTTTGAATCACTTCCAGGAGAAAGGAGCACCATGAACGACACTTGTATTTCATCGTAGAGCCTCTAGGGGAGGAGCATCTACGTGTGAAGTTTACCTAAGTGTGACTTCAGGATTCGGGAAGTACACATTTTTGGTCATATAAACAACGAAGTGGGAATACACGTGGATCTCGCTAAGACCCATTTTGGTTAAAAACTGATCGACACCAAAGATTCCTTCGGGGATGCAGCAATTCCTTGGTTATGCTAGACACTATCGCAGATTCATCGTGAGATTTTCGAAGATTGCGCCGATATAACCTCTTTAGCACAGCGGGGTGCGGTGAATTCAGGGGAGACAAAACAGGAGGACGTCTTTTCAGCTTTTGAAACTCGACTCTACAATGCACTGAGTATTGTCCTTACCCGAGGGTATAGGTGATCTAGTGGTATACCATGATGATTCGAATCAGAGTCCCAGTTACACGCCGATATAACACGAGAAAGTGATGGCTTACGTAGTGGAATTACAAGAAGAGTTACACGAATCGCAACCTGCGATGGAAACCATGGTCTTTGGATTTAAGTTGGAGGCATTACTTGGATGGTACCAGATGCGTTACTTAGACCGATCACAAGGGCCTCCTGTGTACCGTTGTTTCAGAGGAGCTAAATCATGTAATGACATCGCTGGATGGAACCTTTGAATGATTTCGACTGTGGAACCTGAACGTGCACGAGCTTTACAGCTCACTATCGACTTTAACTTACATGATCAGACTCACTCTATTCAAACTGGAGAACTGAAGGAAGAGATTTCTCAAAATTAAACCATGTGGGACATGGGAAAGCAACCTTCGGCAGGTCGGACGATATTCGCTGTTTCATGAAACGAATGTGAGCCTTATTATACGGCAACCGCATGGAACTTGTGTTGAGCAAAGTACACCGGCTTTGATAGTCTAGTCATCTGGGTTTTAATGAGAGATATTAAGACCTATAAATCTTGTACTGGTAATCGGGCATGAAGGCCCCCTGGCAATGTGTGAGAATGATGGTTGACTTGTGGGAAAGTGAAGGTGAAGTATCAGCAACCAGCAACACTTATATGGAAATGAGAACAGACTGCCATGGATTCTGTCTACTTACAGCTCGAAACGGAAACAATACCACCTGGGTGATCGTTGATTGTCTCACGTTACCAGCATACCTTCTTGCAATCAAAGAAACTGACAAGTCTTCACAGCTTGTGGATACTCCTCTGAGAGAGGCGGTTATCTAGGCACGAGGTGCCCACTCCTGTATCTCTGATTTTGAGCTATACCTGATTTATGGCAGGCATGTGTGTGATTGACTTAGTAACATTGGAAAGACACCTACCCCTGGTTGAATTTACTGCAACAACTACCATTCTAGTATTCAGACTAAGGTGGGTGACAACCTAATCACGGACCCAGGACTTGTACTCGAAACTCTTGAAGATTGCTTAGATCAGAAATTGTTTAACATGGCTCACAAACTCGAGTTAACTGACAAATTGGATAACGTTCGCGATGATATTTGTGCCTCGAATCTAAGGCAGTGATTATCCGATGAAACATATGTGATACCTTTACTAGAGTCTTAAGGTTAACTGACCAGTTGTATTTATCAGGGAATCTATCGAAAACATGGACCAGGAAGTCAAGGTTCGATAGCATAAGTCGTATGGCAATCGTGAGAGTTCGTTGAAACTCAATACATGGACCGGAGTACACGTGGGAACGTAAAGATCAGATGAAGCTTCATTATACTCAATTGTTCAAACAGTTGATCTAACTCCAGATGTCATTGACGAATTTTGGGACGAAATTTCTTTCAAGTTGGGGATGATGTGGTACTTGGGAAAATCCACAGTTATCCTAATCTACTCATCACTTCATTTTCCCCCTCTGACCGCTTATCAAATTTCGGGACGAAATTTCTTTCAAGTTAGGGATAATGTGACAACCCGAACTTTCATGGTTAGCATCGTTTGATTTCTTAACTCTAGCTCGTATAAGTACATTTCACATCACGTAATAAACCCGAGCATACGCTGGTGAAATGTCGCAAATAAGGATTATATCTAATGACGGAATGTGGATTATAACTACATTCCATATCATATAACAAAAACCCGATCGCGTACTACTTCTGATCGCACCTTGTTTCTTTAGCCGAGTGGAACACTTCCTCGGCCCAGTCCTTTGTGGAGCCCAAGCGGAGCCGAGCCCAAGTGGGGTTCGGCCCACTTGGTTTGAAAATATATTAAGTGATGCATGGTCCATTTGTACCTTGGATAAATCAGTAGAAACCATAACAAACCCTACGTACTCTTGGCAATCAACGGCAGGAACACCCCTCGGATTCGAAGCTTATCCTTTGCCTAGTCAATCCATCATTCGGTCAGTGCAATCTTCCTTGTTTCCATCACGAATCGATTATCTCTTCTTATGTGTTGATTTATGTGATTTACGGCAATGATTAAGGATGTTGATGTCGATGATCATGTGTTAAATAGTAGATTAAATCTCATGTTGTTATGACATGAAAATATGTATGATCTATGATCTGTGATCCTGTTTGTATGCTGATAATAAATGAATGAATTGGTGGTTATAAGATTAGATTAGGATTCATATAATAGTATTGCAATTTCAATATGTGGTTCATGATCAATGTTGATATAACAGTAGTGGTATTGGTCCAATAGAATTGAGGGCACATGGCTTAATAAAGCTGATGATTTTGAATAAACATAGGGGCGGCTCATGTGGTGATCTAATCAAACTATAACGTCTGATGTGCATGTGGAACAATAGTCAAGGATTGTCGGCCATCAAATATAAGGTCCAATCACAATTAGAGGGGTCATTAAGATATCTAAATAATGTTGTCAACATGTGCGACGATGATGATTTGATGAATATATGAATTAGAGATCATGCTATTTGGATAGACTATTAATCCACTAAATGAATGTTGGGATAGTGGGCCGAGACCCATTAAAGGAATTAGATGTTATGATGTTGAGAGTCCAATAGAGGATGGGTTATAATATGATGTTTTGGGTTAATCTTTGGGCTACGCTTCGTCGGCTAGGGCTGGGTAAGACAATGGGCCGCACACACACTTATACACTAAATTAATTAAGATGGGCCGATCATAACTGGGCCTGTGTTGCTGGGCCAATCGATGTAGCTGTGACATGAAGTGTTGTGGGCCGAAGGGAGTATTGGACCGGTCTATAGGGTGCACATCAAAAGGTTTTGCTTGTGTATTCATGAAACGTGTTGATTAAATGTGTATCATTGAGTTGTATGTTGTACAATTTGGGCATCAAAGGACTTACTGTGTTTGATTTATACATATGCATGAATGAGGTGTATTGGCTCATGAACTAATTACATGCTAAGAAACTGAGTGGTGATGTTGTCATGAACTGTATGGGTGCTATTTACACAATAAATCATGTAATATGTGAAATGTATGCGACTCAAATGTTCATTAGGTGACTACGTGATAATGGATGCAAATTGTTACTTGCGTGGTTTGATACGTGAGCTTGTAGAATGAGATTCTAACTGTTATTGATAACCACAATAGGGATTAATTAACCAACTGGAAAATACGTACTTTAATCTTACCGAGCAAACCTAAGGTGAGTTCACTGCTCTTTTTCCAAGCATGCATCCCGGGGAGGGATATCGAGTAACGTTCCGGGGAGGAACGCTTGTTTATTGGGATGTTTGTTATTATACTCAGTTTCTATCACATAAGACCCCTTACATCTACCGACAGTTGTCGGGGAGGCAACGAGGTTATTAGTTGATAGCGCTATTAGGTTTGGCACCCTCACACCGTACCGGAGAGGACGGGCGTGAACTAATTACCTTAAAGCATGACCAATGTTTTGATAGAGACATTGGGGTTGGGTAAATACATCTTGTAGCCATTACGGTAATCGAGTTAATAACAACATCAAATCAAATTGTTAAACTGTTTTATACATATAACCGGTAACTAAACTTGTTAACAAAACTTTGAACTCACCAGCGTTGTCTGACACACTTGTTTGCATGCTTGTAGGTCGTTAGATTCGTGGTTGGAACTTGCTGTCTGGAAGACTTGAGTGGTCATGGGTCGAGATGCATGGTATCACAATACGAGACTAATGGTTTTGTACTTGTGGTTTATAAAACACTTAACAAATGAGTTATGCTTCCGCTGTATACAATGAATTTTATGTAACGTTTTGTAACACTTTATGCTAATGAATGAAAGCTGTATTTAAATATATATTTATGAGTTCAATGTGATTGGTGGCTAGAACCTGGTACGTCACACGCCCTGTGGTGTTTCCGCAAGTGGTATTTTGGGGGTGTGACAACACGCGTCTCGACACGTGGCGCCCTAGGGTTTCGACCTGATCTCTTGCTATCGCGGCCCGCGTAGGCAGTAGCCAAAGGCTACGCCCCCCGCGAGAGACCATATAAATTGGTTTTTAATTATTTTTAATAAAAATAAAGGTTTTCGGGCCCTGTTTTCGCGTATGGGGTGTATTTTAGGACATATTGGGATATTTTAATATATATATTAGGGTGTCGGAATATTTTGGAGGGTTGTTATATCCTCCCCACCTTATTTTAGAACTCGTCCTCGAGATCTACTGGAATAAATGCGGGTATTTCCTTTGCATTTCTGATTCAAGTTCCCATGTATATTCTGGTCCTCTTTTGGAGTCCCACTTCACTTTGACCAGAACTAATCTCTTGTGCTTAAGGTTCTTAATTTTCCTGTCTTCAATTTGTAGGGGTCTTTCTACAAATTTTAACTGCTCATTTACTTCTATATCTTTAAGAGGTACCATCAGTGATTCATCAGCTAAGCATTTCTTGAGATTAGATACATGAAATACATCATGTATCCCTGCCATTTCCTCTGGCAGTTGTAGCTGATAGGCTATAGGTCCTATTCTTTTAATAATCTCAAAAGGTCCAACATACCTGGGACTTAGCTTTCCCCTCTTGATGAATCTTACTACTCCTTTCCAAGGAGGGACTTTTAATAACACTTTGTCTCCTACCTGAAATTCCAATGGCTTGCGCCTGTTATCAGCATAACTCTTATGTCGGTCACGTGCTGCTTTCAGTCGTTCCTTGACTTGAATGATTTTGTCAGTTGTCTCTTGCACTATTTCTGGTCCGGATAGTTGCTTTTCCCCAATTTCTGCCCAACAAACTGGGGTTCGGCACTTTCGTCCATACAGTGCTTCGAAGGGTGCAACATTGATACTTGTGTGATAACTGTTATTATAAGAAAATTCTATTAATGGTAAGTGATCGTCCCAATTACCTCCGAAATCAATTACACAAGCTCTAAGCATGTCCTCCATTGTCTGGATCGTTCTTTCACTTTGTCCGTCTGTTTGAGGATGATAAGTTGTGCTTAGATTCAACTTGGTTCCCATTGCTTTTTGGAAACTTGTCCAAAAATGAGAGGTAAAACGACTATCTCTGTCAGAAACAATTGATAACAGAACTCCATGCAATGAAACTATTTCATTTACATATAATTTAGCTAATTGTTCTATACTGAAAGTTTCCTTCATTGGTAGAAAATGAGCTGACTTAGTTAGCCGGTCTACAATCACCCAGATTGTATCATTACCTTTTCTTGTTTTGGGTAATTTGGTAACAAAATCCATTGTTATCAATTCCCATTTCCACACTGGCATTTCTAACTGCTGCAACAAACCTGAGGGTTTCTGGTGTTCAGCTTTGACTTGTGAACAGGTTAAACATTTAGAAACATAAGCTGCTATATCCTTTTTCATTCCTATCCACCAAAAATTCTTTCTTAAATCCTGATACATCTTATCACTTCCAGGATGCATCGTATACTTAGATTTATGGGCTTCTTCTAATATACGGTGACGTAGGTTTCCTAATTTAGGTATCCACATTCTTTTCTTATGGAATCTCCAAATTCCATCTGTTCCTTGTTCTAATTCCTTAGTCATTCCTTTTAATTTTTCAGTATCATCCTTGATTACTGATTCTTGTGCTTTTCTAACCTGATCATTTAAATCTACTTGTAGATTTAATTTAAGAGAACGTACCCTTTTTGGCTTTTCATGATACTTTTGGCTTTTCATGATACTTTTGACTTAAAGCATCAGCCACTACATTGGCCTTTCCTGCATGATACTGGATATTACAATCATAATCACTAAGTATCTCCATCCAGCGTCTTTGCCTCATATTCAATTCCTTTTGCCCGAAAACATACCTTAAACTCTTATGATCAGTGAAAATAGTAAACTTACTACCGTAAAGGTAATGTCTCCAAATTTTCAGGGCAAAAATTATGGCTCCTAATTCTAAATCATGGGTTGAATAATTCTCTTTATGATTCTTAAGTTGTCTAGATGCATACGCTATAACCTTTTAACGTTGCATCAACACACATCCATAACCTAACTTAGAAGCGTCACAATAGACTACAAAGTCTTCAGTTCCTTCTGGTAACGCTCGTATGGGTGCGTGGGTTAATCTTTGCTTAAGGATTCTAAATGCTTATTCTTGTTTTAGTCCCCATTCAAACTTAATGGATTTACAGGTTAGCTTAGTCAAAGGAATGGCTATTCTAGAAAAGTCTCGAATAAATCTTCTATAATAACCGGCCGATCCTAAGAAACTTCTAACCTCAGTTGACGATTCAGGGGCTTTCCATTTCGTAATCGCTTTGATCTTGGTGGGATCCACATGAATTCCTTCATGATTGACTAGATGTCCAAGAAACTGTACCTGTTCTAACCAAAACTCACACTTTGAAAATTTTGCATAAAGCTTTTCTTTCCTTAATAAACTTAGAAGTGCGTGCAAATACTTTGCATGTTCCTCTTTACTTTTAGAGTAAATGAGAATATCATCTATAAAAACAATTATGAATTTATCCAAATATGGCTTACATATTTGGTTCATCATGTCCATAAATGCAGCTGGGGCATTGGTTAAACCAAATGGCATGACAGTAAATTCATAATGGCCGTACCTTGTTCTAAATGCGGTCTTAGGAATGTCCTCTTCCTGTACCTTTAATTGATGATATCCTGACCTTAAATCGATTTTAGAGAAAAATCGAGCTCCTTGCAGTTGATCGAACAGATCATCGATCCTTGGTAATGGGTACCGGTTCTTAATCGTGACCTTGTTCAACTCACGGTAGTCAATGCACATACACATTGATCCGTCCTTCTTTTTGACGAATAAAATTGGTGCTCCCCACGGCGATAAACTTGGCTGTATGAATCCTTTCTCTAATAATTCGTCTAACTGTTTCTTCAGTTCTTGCATTTCTGCTGGTGCCAATCGGTAAGGTGCTTTGGCGATTGGTGCTATTCCTGGTAGTAGATGAATTCTGAATTCAACTTCCCTGTCCGGTGGTAACCCTGGTAATTCTTCTGGAAATACATCTGAAAACTGAGACACTACTGGGATATCTTTCAGTTCTTTTCCTTTAGTGTTAGTGATTATAGAAATCAAATACACTATAGATCCTTTTCTTATACAACTTGCTGTTTTCATCACAGAGATGAATTTTGTGGATCTAGACGGCTTATCTCCTTTAATTGTGATCTTTTCACCCCTTGGTGAATTTACTTGATTTGACTTTTGATCACATAAAATACTGACTTTATTGGCTATTAACCAATCCATTCCTAATACAACATCAAATCCTGCCAGATTCATTGGGTAAAGGTTTGCAATAAACTTTTTGATTTAAAAATTCTATTCTTGCTCCCTGCAAGATTTTAGAAATCTTAATGGTTTCTCCATTTGCTGTCTCTACTAGACATTCTTGTGAGAGTTTAGTTAATGGTTGATTAAGAAGTTTGCAAATTGAAGTATTAATAAAACTTTGGTTTGCACCAGAGTCAAATAATACTTTAGCAAAAATATCATTAACTAAAAATGTACCGGCTATCACGTCCGGAATCATCTTGGCTTCATCTGCCATCAGAACAAATGCTCTAGCATTTTTGGTGTTCTTGTTGCCCATGGCTGGAACTAGTTTCGGACAATTGGGCTTGATGTGGCCTTTTTCTCCACAGTTGAAGCACATTCCATTATTTGGTTTTCTCCTGCAATCTTCTTCCTTGTGTCCCGGTATCTTACATAAATTGCAGTAAGTGGAGCATTTTCCCGAATGCTTCTTCTTGCAAGGTTTGCAGTAGGGTGTAGAGGAAGAACCTACATTTCTCCCACGATTGGAATTTCCATAACGAAATTCTTGGGTAAGCCTTTGAGCTAGGTTTCTCCTCTGGTCTTCTTCTCGTGTACGCACTAATTCATCTGTCAAGGTATTTGCTAGTTCTACAACTTCTTCTTTGGTTTGAGGTCTAGCTGCCTTGACTACATGCCTGATCTCTCCGATTAATCCCCAGATGTAACGGGAGATTAATACTGGTTCTGGTGATGCAAGGGTTGGCACTATTCTAGCATATTCGAAGAATAATGTAGTGTACCCTTTACTATCTACTCCAGTTATCCAAAGGTTTAAAATTTTATTTGCTATCTGTTCTTTTTCATTAGGAGGGCAGAATTTCCTTTCCACCATGTTTTTAAATTCCTCCAATTCCATATTGTAAACCCTATCACTTCCCCTAGACTGGAGGATAGTGTTCCACCACTCTAAGGCTGAATTCTTAAACAGATTGGAAGCAAACATTATCTTCTCTTCTTCCGCACACTTGCTTATTTTTAAGACTGCCTCAGTCTTTTCTATCCAGCGTAGAGTTGCAATGGGTCCTTCATTGCCCGAGAATTTGATTGGTTTGCAGGACCAGAATTCCTTGTAAGAACAACCATAAGGCATGGTTCTTCTTCTTTTGGGAATGGGCGCTTGAAGTATGGGTCCATTGTTTACGCTGTGTTCCGGTTCAGTTGGTCGTTTACTGCTATGTTTACTTTTATTATCAGCTTCCTTAATTGTTTGAATAATAAATGGCATTGCATCTATAATTCCTTGTGCTACTATGTGTTGGATAGCACTGTTATCCACTTGGTTTCCATTGTTATTGTTGTTTAGATTCTCATTATTCGGGTTATTGTCGTTCTGGTTATTCTGGTTTTCCTTGTTCACTTCGTTGTCCATCTGAATTTTAAACATTTACCACGTATTATATCACAAAATAGTATTTAATACAACTAATCACACAACACGCATGTTGATCAAAACGTCGAGCATTGCGACTTACTCTTTTCTTATATATATAATATCCATCTAATACAAACCAGTACTGAAATTAAAATTACAATACGACTGAAATTGAAATTACACTGCTAGTAGGCATCCATGGTTATGTTGTAGATTTTTTTTCAAACACACATATTATATATTATTATTATTATTATTATTATTATTACTACTACCTCCACCATCATCTTCACGGATATGGATTCATCCAGAAATCCATATTGCGTTCGTCGTACTTCCAGACGAGACGCTCTCCTACCTATCTCATTATCTCGCTACTCTCTAAAATTTCTTCTCCGAAAGTTCGGAGCTCTTGCACATTTTCTGCACTCAATGGGGGTGCAGGTGCGGGTACCGGGTTTGGAAATTGGGGTGCGGGTTCCTGGTACGTGTAAGGATTCTCTAAAATTTCCCTAATGAATACATCGTTATCATAGTAGGGATCTAAAGGGTCCAAACCTGGGTAAGCTCCTAGATTCGGCATGGGTTCATCTTCTGCTATCGGGTATCGTTGCACATAATCCCTATTGTCATCCCACCACGGGTCATAATCTGGGTCTAAGGGATTGGGTGCTGGTACCCCAGGTATCTCCTCTGGGTTGAAATCATGCATTTCTACTTGATTTTCTGGGTTGTTTTCTATTTCCATTGGCTGGTTGGGAAATAGTGGTAATGGTTGGGGTGCTATCAGTTGCTCCAGGTTAGGGTTGGCTGTTGTGGTTGCTAAGATATGGATGTTCGCTATACCCCTATTGAGCATGTCTTGGGTATGGGCATCAGTTTCTCTTTTAGCGGCTGCTAGGGCTCGCTGTTGTTGCAACTTTTTTATTCGTTTCCTACGCTCATGTGCTCCCCTACTGAACCATCCTCTCTTTTTAGGAGGGAATGGCTCTTCAGACTGAGCCTTAAACACGAATATTCCTTCTTCATCATCAGCAGAATACCCTGAGAGGGAAGGCTGTGAAGAGGTGCCTTCGCTTCTAGGCGAACCGGACAACCGAAGATACGCGTCGGAAGGTCCTTGGTCGCTCATACTGTAAACTAACAAATAGTCAAATAACACACAACAATAAAATACAAATATGCACGTAGTTTCATAATTTATTTCCTAACACTTTGAATAATATCTTGATATCAGCAGAACACTTCTGTGGCTGAATCAGTAGCTTAGCTTTGATACCATTTTCTGTCGCAACCCCCGTCCCCTAACAAACCCGGGAACGGGCGGCCGTGGCCGGTTTTGGTGGTATCCGTGTTTTATCCATTTTGGCAGCGGAGGCAAACGACAGCACCGGTTAGAGTAGTGGAAACTCTTACTGTGGAGGGGAGGAGAGGAAGAGGCCGACCCAAACTGACATGGGAAGAGCAGATTAGGCATGATTTACTAGAGTTGCATCTTTCTGAGGACATGGTCCAAGATAGGACTTCGTGGAGGCGTAGGATTAGGGTTAAGGACTTCTAGAGGATATTGCAGGAAGGTCTTAGGTGTATTTTAGGGACGTAAGTTTTTCTTATTCTTTAAGTGACTTAACCGGTGATTGACTTCTTGTGTACATGCCCGAATGATGTTCTATGCTATTATACATGATTTACATTATACTGTGTCAATCTGATCAATAGCTTGGTGTAGGTGACTTCTTTTTTCTATGTTCTTTGACTTGATGTGTTGGTTTGCTGTTCGTTTTGGAGCCGGGGGTCTCTTCTGGAAGTAGCCTCTCTATCCCCAGGGATAGAGGCAAGGTCTGTCTACATCCCACCCTCCCCAGACCCTATGAGTAGCATTGCTATTTGTGGGATTTACTGGGTACGGTTGTTGTTGTTGTTGGCAGCTGAAATTTACATCAGGACCGTAGTTAGGAAATTATTTATCAGAGTAAAATACCACGCTTTTAATATATTAAACACATGGGAAAAACCCAAGTTTCAAGTACACACATTTCCATAGGGATAGACCCTATTTTATTTAATAAAACATCTCTTTATTTTTAGGTAACTTTATTGCCATTTTTCCAAGCCTTCAGTGCTGTCCAACTGGCTTCTATTTGGCTTTCACATTTTGTTACCTGAAACGCGTTTAAAACATTTTGTCAGTGGGAAATACTGGTGAGTGAATCCCAGTTTAATCAAGTTTAATAAAGACAATTGTACAGTATTGAGGGCGGTCGCGCAATTACATTTGTTTCCATCTATTCAATTACCACCCACGGTACTGTCAACCCGACTTGTGGTCATGTTACTCCACGCAAGGCAGTAACAAATTTTGTATACAAAACCCCAACATACCGACGATAATTGTAGAATACAAATACTCAATAACTGTTTAATATATTATTAATTAAATGAGGTTTTGTAAAAACAATTTGCAAAAAGGAGATTACTCACATTGCTGTCTTAGGTTTTCTTTAAGGGTTTCCTGGTGATTATCTATAATTTACACAAATGCACACGCGTTAGTATAATAACCCAACATTTATATTAACGATACCCTCCCCGAGACGGCATTCCAATGACTACGTCGGGCAGAACCACGACAGCCGTTACGGAACCCTGGATCAATCGGGCAGCGTATCTAATACGTAACTGGGGTTATGATACTTACAACGGGGCAGAACTTCGTTAATTAGGGGGTATTATACCCGAGAATTATATTAATTCTTCAGAAATTTAAGAGAGAAAGAGTGTGTGAGCGTCGGAAAACGAAAGCCGAAGCCCTCTACTTATAGGGCCTGATTTCGAGTTTTACGCAGCCCGTGTAAGACGTAGCTAAGGGCTACGTGGCCCGTGAGGCTCCCTAGGGTTGCTGATTCGGAACATAGACTCCACACGCGTCTCGACACGTGGCGCCCTAGGGTTTCGACCTGATCTCTTGCTGTCGCGGCCCGCGTAGGCAGTAGCCAAAGGCGCCCCGCGAGAGACCATAAAAATTGGTTTTTAATTATTTTAATAGAAATAAAGGTATTCGGGCCCTGTTTTCGCGTATGGGGTGTATTTTAGGACATATTAGGATATTTTAATATATATATTAGGGTGTCAGAATATTTTGGAGGGTTGTTATAACAATTTTGGTTGCACAAAGTACAACTTACAAAAGCACGATTGTAGTGGGTGGTTTGATGATGGTGAAAGGCGTTGGTGGTTGGTCATTGTTCAGAGAGATAGAGGGAAAAGGGTGGTGGTGAGGTGGTCGCCAGAATAATGTGGTGGCGGCAGTTTGGCTGGAGAAGAAAAGAGTATGGGTTGGGTTGTTATTTTTTAAGAAGTGGGTTCCACCAATAAATATATCTATTTAATAGTTAAAGTTATTTTTTTTTGTTTTGTTTTGTTTTGTTTTGTAGTAAGGATATTTTTGTCATTTCACACCCACTTAACTGAGAAAACTAACTGATGTTAGGCCTAGGGACTATCCGAAAACGAATGTGCAAAAGTTGGGGACTATAGCTGTAATTTTAAAAATGTAGGGACTATAGGTGAAATCTGGACAAACCACAAGGACTATCCGGGCACTTTTCTCTATCGGTGATGATAGTTTTTTTAGAAGAAAAACAAATCAACCAAAGAACATAAATCCAATAACTATTTCTTTGACAAGCAACTAAAGTCCCAAACGCTACAAATCAACCAAAGAACACAAATTATTACTATTTTGAAGAATATAAAACCCGTTGTTTCGTCTTGAAGTTAAAGTAGCCCGACTACAAAGTTGGGTTCGGTCTTGGCCCATTTCATTCCAGTGAAACCAAAATGCATAAAATCTATCTAAAAAGAGTCAACATTTATATTAACACATTATCTAAAGCTAAATATTTATAAATGAAGTTCTAAATTAAAGAAACATACCCACTGTCATCTTCTTCCTTAAAAAACCTTCAGCTCCATCCTTCTGAATCTCATTCTCATTGGAATTCTCACAAATAGCCTCATCAAAACCCAATTATCTATATATAAATATAACTAGTAGTAAGACCCGTGTGAACACATGGGTAGGTTTAATAACGATCAAAATCAAATACTAAAAAACAGATTATAATATATCATTTAAATTGTTTACGTTTAGTTACATATCTTTATAAAACAATGTTAAAGACAGTATGTGTTAGGACATAAAAATTTCATTACTATGTTATGAAAAAATTATTAGTTCAGGTTTGATATAGAAATAAGCTAAGTAATTGATAATATGTTGTCTAAAATGAAAGCATGACCTAATTTTATGTTGTCTAATAATTAAAACATGACCTTAATTTTTTTTGACACATTGTTAGTGTACAATTCAGTAAAGGCCCAATGTTATTGTACAATTCAGCATGACCTAGTTAAATGGACTATTCAATTTGGGGTTTAAATAACCAAATGTTATTGAACAATTCAATAAAGGCCCATATATTTGATCCAATTAACCTTAAGAATGGGTCACAGTTTCAAGGCCCATTAGAACCCTTACATTTTGCCAATCGTTTTCTTTAAAACAATCTCGTACCATTCTAAATGACTTCACAAGTGGATTGTAAGAATCCAAGATTTTTTTAAGACTGGATATGATGGCAACATCAGTGTTTACTATAACGCGATCCACCCGATTTATATTTGGAGTTGAAGTTTAATGATACATTTTTACCGAGTCACATTGTCCCATAATTTATGTGCATGAAGAAACTTATATGGATTTAAATACTACATATTTTTTAACCGTCCTTGTCTTGGTTTTATCAATCTATTGGTTCCTACATTAGTTTATAAAAGGGTAGTTTAATATGTATGAATTATATCTTATCATAACGAAAACTGACATGAACTCAAATAATATAACTTCTTTGACATAATTTGTGGACATTAACAATTTCTTTGTAATGCGGTTATAAAGTAAACACATATTCAAACATTATATTAAAAAAGTAGAATTTAGACTACGGCATACTAATATACACATCTCATATACTATATTGCACAAATCAAAACACACATTATAAGCAAATATTATAGTGCCCAACAGAAAACATAGTTTATAATACAAAAAAGTAAACAACATAACGGTTTACCACATCTTCCATGTTCATAAATTACCAACATTTGACACATACATAACAAATGTTTCAGTAGGTTAACACTTACCAATGACAACCCAACTTCAAAATATAAAGACGTGAAAGGAGCTAAGTGTTAAGCCTAGATGACTTCTTCCGATTCTTTTTGTTGTTAGAAGATAGTTCCCCAACATTTTGACCTTCCACCTCCTGCACCGAACGTTTACTATTGGGACTGGTGCCCGAATCCTTCTCGGCTTCGACAACGTAAGAGTCGGCCGTAACAGATACAACATCCTTGAATTAAATCACAAAACAACTACTAAGGTATCAAATAAGGTAATATCATCTACAGACAGGCGAAAAGGAAACTATAGAATCCATATTCACCTTTGAAAAAGCACCACCGGCCATCTATGAGGATTCAGATAATTGAACGGCTTTGAATTCTAAACCTTCTTGACTAACCTAATATCAAAATATTAGCAAAAGGGAATTCAGCTAAGATATTTAAACTACAAAAATTGGAAACCAAAAATAAATCAGTATAAGATATCCAAAAAGTCTTACCTCATCAGCAACCTCAAGAGCATTACCATTACCAGCAACCAATTCAACAATTATGTCCGGATCATCACATACTTTTTGGATAGTGTAAACGTGGTAGTCACGGTTAAGGTTGTAATCAGAAACTTCAATTTTAAAAGCCAACTTCTTTTCGACCAACCGAGATATTTCATGTGGAAAACTTTCAGTATCATTGACCTTCACTTGGCGTTCCCTTATATCACTCGCAGTTGAACCAATGATCTTCGTTGCATCTTTATCAAACATCACAAAAGACACACTACCAGTTTCATCTTGCACCCTCAAATGTAACTTGAACCTGTAAAAAATAGTAATTAAATTATAGTCCGAATATAAGAAGTAATAAACCTAAAAAGTAACATTAGCTTACTTAATGGTTATCGATGTGCATTCGCATTTCGAACAAACCAATGAAGTAGGTGACAGATTCATGACCTCATCAGAAATGGTTTTAGCGTATTGTAAGTATTCAGTTTTAGTCAACACCTTCTGATGGAGAGTGTGAAACATGGGTGTTTAAGTGCTTATGTTACGCGTGTTATTGTGTTTTAGGCGATTATGTACGTTGAATATAGTAACTACGTGTGCTTGTTATTTTTCAGGTTAACCGTCTAAATCAGTAAAGTTAGAGAACTTATAGATGAAGCCAACATAGCACATGGGCCGGCCACATAATATGATCCATCATCATGTCACGCAGACCAAGACCAAGAGGTAATTGGGCCGCATGGTGGACTCCACTTTTGGGCTGCATAGTGGACGAATTCAAGGAGGGGTGCACGTGAGGGACACAAAAGTCAAGAAGTTAATAAACATCATCATTATCTTGGACTTTGGAGGTTCTCATCAAATTCAACAACACATCCTCGTCACTTTTTGACCACCAAAGAAAAGTCATGTGGACTTCTTTTGGCAGCCGCCATCTTAAATTGAAAAGAACCAAACATCATCATTGTTTTTCTTTTATTTCTTGGATTAGAGTGGGCTGCACATGTGAAGGTTGGAAGACACTTTGGTGGCTTTGGTTTTCACAAAGTCATTCACATCACAGGAATCATCATTCACGTGACTTTAGAGTTTTTTCTGGTCAACAACATAATCATCATCATTATTACTTTCATGTTGAACAACTTCATTGGGAGCAGTAATTTTAACATCATGTCAACATATCAAGGACAGCAGATCAAGATCAGAGTGCACGTGAGTTGTTCATTGGACGAAGTTAAGGGTTTTCATAAAATAGCACCGTCTCCGACGCACACATCAGCCGTCGCCGACGGTTTGTGTAAAAATCCGTCGCCACATTTGTCCGTAGACAGTGAATTTGGCCGTCGGCCATATCAAGAGAAGCATGAGGCGTCGCCGACGGGTCATCAGGCCGTCGGCGACGGCCTCCCAATCTTTCGACGCGTAATGTTGTTTCTTTGGGTTTTGGAATGATCTAAAAATAGGGGAGCCATCATTAATTCGGGAGTTACAACAAAATTGGAGTTCAAACTTTGATCTTGGAGCCACAATTACCATCCATCACTCACCTACCATTCCATTCCATTCCATCAATCATCACCAATCTCTAATTCATCATCAAGGATCATCACCATCTCACAATCATCCACCAAACCCTAGTTCATCCAATCATCAACCCTTTCACCATCATCATCCACCAAAACCCTAATCTTCATCATTCTACCCTTCCACAAGATCCAAGATGCCTTCATTCACGTTCCAAACATCCGGTGATCAAGCTTCTTCAACCATGAGCGGCTAATCATCTCGGTTTCACCCCGGCGTAGGTAGTTGTTAATTTTAGGGTTTCAATTTGTTCTTGTTTCAACTTAGTGACAATTTGTGTTTGGTTTTTGAAACTTTTGACAATAGTATTTACATTTGTTACGAATTCATAAATTGTCGAACGATGTTAAAAGTTATGACTTTGCGAAACGGTGATATGTAATTGTGCATTGTCGTTGTTAGGATTTACTTGTGTTGATTACAAAGTGTCTTTTTGTCCGTTCTTCGGGACGTTGATAGCTAGTAGCACCTAAGTCACGGTACACTAAATCCGTTAATCGAATGCATTTGAGTTGAATCTAAAACTTGTAGAAACCCTAGGTTAGTAACTACCGAAACCGGGTGTGATTCCTTTTTATTATTATTGTTTTCGTATCCACATTTCTTTCAATCGTTAATTAGTAGTTGTTAATTAATTATTCCAATTCCGATAGTTCAAATTCGCATCTTTCTACTAAACAAAAAAAATACAAAAATATCTGGCAAGCTTCATAATTGTGACAATTCTTTATAATTCAGTCAAATCCATACACAAACCGCATACTCTTCGTGGTTCGACCCCTTGCTACCACTAGCTATTTGTTAAGGGTAATTAGGGCTTATAAATATTATCTTTGACCGGAGCGCGACATTCCGATCAAATTTTGGCGTCGTTGCCGGGGAGTGCGTGCGCTTTGTGTTTGGATATTGTCTGAATTTGTGTGATTATCTGTTTAATTTGTTTAGCTTTCTTTTTTCTTGTTACGCGGGGTGTGTTACTTGTGCAGATTACAGGTAGTGCATGCATACGCGGAACTCCGGGAGGACTTCACCTTTAGTCTACGAACCGGAAATCGAACGAGTTGCAAGAAGAAACCTAGCAAGCCGGTTAGAAGCAACACTTGCTTCTAATCAAACCAACCAAACACCACAACATACACCATCCATTGAAATTGGTTCAATGGCAAACCAAAACTCCAATCACCCAAACCTCAACCAAAACCAATTTCAATCCCGAGGAACCTTTTATCCCGCTCAAAATGTTCAACCCATGCCTCAAGAGCAACCGGGTGGTAACAACAACAATGGACCACCTACACCACCTTTCCAAAACCAAAATCCCAACAACAATCAAAGAACACCTCAACAACAAAATCTTCATAGACACAATTCCCTACCCATTAACCTAGATGACCGGAATGTCAATTCCGACCGTCGGGGAAATCGTGATCGCGGCAATCCCGCAAATGAAGACCCATTCTTCAACATCGACGACTTGAGGAATGCAATCCCCGATGATGAACCTTATAGTGTTCCCGGTTATCAATCGCCGGAACATGTGAGTGTTCATACGGAAAATTCGGATGACGGGGGATATTATGATGATAGGGCTAACGATGACGAAGATTGGGGCTACGTGAACAGGGGAAACGTCTACAACGCAAGAAGATATGATGATGAGGAAGTTGGCTACCAATATGCCAATTACGTTGGGGACGACGAATACGGTTACGGAGGTGGAAGAAATGATGGTTATGGGAATAATCGTCAACCACGAAACAATGACCAACGGAATCGGAATGATGGGTTTTATAACAACAACAACAATGCAAACCCTAACCGGATTCCTCGTTTCGTGGGAGGTGGTAACCCAAGGGATAATCGAAGAGATGATAGAAGAGGCGAAAGACGGGATAATAGAAGACCGGTTGATCAAGAAGTTAATGGTCCACATCGTCGTCAACGACCTCCACGGGGAGTGAATGATCGTTTTAGGCCGGTTGTCACCGAGAACGACTCACCAATCGTTTGTGAGAGGAGGATGTTTGATTGTAAACCACATTACATCAACATACTTCCTCATTTTAATGGAAGATCTAACGACGAACCGTATACACATTTGACGGAATTTTCTTCGGTTTGCAGCACTATCGGGGGTCACAACTTTGCTTTAGAGGAGGTCAAACTTCGACTATTCCAATTTTCACTGAAGGATAAGGCAAAGCAATGGTTCCTCACACTTCCCGCAAATAGTATTCGCACTTGGGGAGAAATGCAACAAGCGTTCCTTGATGAATATTACTCAATGGCGAAGACCGATGACGCTCGTGATGAAATTAGGTCTTTTCGCCAATTATCGGGCGAACCGTTACATGAGGCCTTTACAAGATTTAGAGAAATGATGCGAAGATGCCCTCATCATCAAATTGAGAAGTGGGAGTTGGTTAAATGCTTTGTACGGGGCTTGGATGACACAACTTGGAATCGTCTTGAGTCAACAAGCAATGGAACACTCTTGAGCAATCACGAAGACGACGATTGGGAATTCTTGGAAAGAATGAGCAAGCGGTCTAAAGAAAAAGAGTCGGCCGACCGAGCAAAAAAGCACCCTACCTCAAGGTCTTGGCCCGATCGTGATGCAAGTTCTAAGGATCGGATTGATACGTTGGAGCGGGAATTGGCCCGCATGAAGAAGAAAGAAGTGGGTGCGGTACAATATAGCGTATGTGAAGAATGTGGTGACATTGGTCACCGAACCGAGAATTGCCAAGCCACCGCGGATGTGAATCAAGTGTATGGAGACCGGAGCCAATACGATATGAACTCCAACACTTACCACCCCGGGTTGAGGAACCATCCTAACTTTAGGTATGGTAATGCCTCCAATCAAATAAACCCGAATTTCCAATCGGGAAATCAAGGTGGGTATTCGCACCAAACTCGCCAAGGAGGTAACCAAGGGGGTTACCAAAGGAATTACCATAATCAAGGTGGTAATGGAAGCGGGTCGAACAATCAAACCGGTGGCGATGATTTGGGTGCCAAAATGGATGCTTTGTTGAATATGCAAAAGGAATCTCAAAAGACAAACGAGATTCGGGACAAAGCACATGACGCATTGGCAAAGCAAGTGGGCCAACTCGCGGAAGAGATGGCTCAAATGAGGGGAAGCATGGGAAAACTTCCAAGTGACACTACAGTTAACCCGAAGCATCAAGGTTTTAGCACAAGCAATGTGAGGAATGCACGCGTTAGCGCGGTAAGTATTCTTTTAAATGATGAAGTTTGTAGTGTTGAAAGCATTCCACCACCACAATTTGTTGATGGTGTAGTGGAAAATATAGGTGAAGGGCCGGAAAGTGAAAATGAACACGAAACGATTTCACAAAGTAAAAATGAAAACATAACTAAAAATTCTTTTTGTGAAAATTGTTTAAATCAATTTAACCTGCTTAATGCATCGAAAAGTGAAGAACGGTGCCCACCAAAGGACGAGGGGTGGGAAAATTTTAAGCAAGCTAAAATTAATTTACCGTTACTAGATGACATTAAAAAGGTTCCGGCTCATGTGGAATGCTTAAAGGAATTAAGCATCGAAAAACGGCACAACAAATTACCCGAACCGGTTGATTTGATATCTCATGTGAGTGCCGTTTTGTCGAGTGCCCTTCCCCAAAAAGCTCAAGACCCGGGAGATCCTCTTATTCCAATTCAAATTGGAACATTTAAAATTGAGAGGGCGCTCCTAGATCTTGGAGCTTGTGTGAGCATCTTGCCCGGGAGTCTATACGACCAATATGATTTTGGTCCATTGAAAAAGTTTAACACTCCCGTGGTGTTGGCTGATCAGACTCCCACGCATCCAAGGGGGATGGTGGAAGATGTGATTGTGAAGGTAGATGATTGCTACTACCCAGTTGACTTTTTGGTAGTAGACTATGTTGGATGTGTTGGATGTGTTGAGGACACCCAACCGGTAGTTATACTGGGTAGACCGTTCCTGGCAACTGCTAATGCCATAATAAATTGTGCAACGGGAATGGTAAGCATGAAGTTTGGGGACCGGGAGTTAAATTTAAATGTTTTCCCAAAATTTACTAACCCGCTCGGTGAGGATAAGTGTCCTAAAAAGGACATGAATCCAAACAAAAAGGTGTGTGCTTTGGTTGGTAGGTTTGGAGAAACAAAGAAGAAGACGGTCAAGAAGAAGAAGAAAGAAAAAAAGTCACCTCTAGAAAAGAAAACGGAAGAGGAGGTGAGGAAGTTTGGACCGTTTGGCAACAAATGGTATGAATCACCGGTGGGTGATTTCGAGGAGTTTGTGGGCGGTAAGCACTCCATTCGACCACCATGAGGTGGTAAGTTAATTGTTGTTGTATACTTTTTTTTATAGTTAGTTTTAGTTAGTTTTAGTTTTTCTCCGTAGTTTTGTTGTTGTTGTTGTATAATTTTGTTATTTCGTTGTTATTTATTTTCGCCTAGTTAAATGAACGTTGTGGGTGTGTTCCCTATATAACCCTCACGAGACCTACTCGTCCTCCCGAGCTATCGGGTGGTTTAAAAGGGCTTGTTGCATAAGCTAAATGCAACCGTGATTCCTACGAAAGTGAGTTAGGCTTGTTATTGTTGTAACTTATTTTTCCACAAAAATCAAAGTAAAATAACGCATGGCTTGGTAATATTTTCATAAAAGTGGTAAAACTAGGTAACTAACAAATTTTGATGGTTGTGAGAAGCATGCTTCTACACAAGGGTGAGAATTTATAGGTACATGATGTTTGAGAGACAACCGCTTTTCTGAAGAGAAGAGGAAGATGTGAGCTTCAAGCGACAAAAATCAGGTGCATGCGTTTCCTTTTTACTTTGATTCTTAGTTAGTAATAAGTGGAATGTATTTTGTATATTATTTTCCGGGGTGAAATGTTGGGAAGGTTAGTCGTGTCACATCCCTTGTGCGTTTTAAAACTCTAGTTCTTGCACATTGAGGACAATGTTTACCTCAAGTGTGGGGATGGGGGAGTAGTAAAAGTTTTCGATTTTGACCCGTTCATTTAAATTCTACACATTGAGGACAATGTTTACCTCAAGTGTGGGGATGGGGGAAAATTTCAAAAATTTTAAAAAATTTCTTGTTTCAAAAGCGATCTTAAAAGCACAAGTAACCAAGTCAACGAGGGATGTCACAACCCATTTGGTCTTTTGTCATGGTCAAGTTCAAATTAATAAGCATAACGGGTATTTAGCGGGTGGTTATTTGGGAATAATTCGCCTAAGGAACTAGCAATTTATGCGTATCACATATCATACCCTTATACGTGAGGTTTGAGCCACTTTTATATCATAGATTTACATTTACATGTTTCTTTGTTTGAGTGGACCATTAGTCGCGTATTGTAGAACTTGCAACTTTTGATACGTTTGAGACTATAGACCGAATACAAGCACGAGAATGATTAAGGCATTAGGTAAACCTTTTCTCTTAAAACCATTTATCTATCCTTACCCGAACAAATTCCCTAGTTGCCCATTTTGAGCCTAAACCTTTCGTTTGACCACCCTATAGCCTATAACCCTTAAACCTTTTCTTTTTAAACCCGTGTGATGAAAATTCGATTATAGGAGCTTAAGTTTGTATAGTTGTTATGATTCATTGAAGAAAAAAAAAACAGAAAATGTTGCGAAAAAGATTGAAAAAGCATTGAGAAAAACACAAAAAGATGAGCTAGCAGTTTGTTGAATAAAAGGCGAAAGTCGTTGCCTCGTAGTTATGTTTATATTTAGTGTTGTTTAGTTTAGTCTTTTGTAATAAAAATCGAATTTTTCATCACCTTAGCCACTTTAAAAATATCCTATTTCCTACCCTTAACCTAGCCCCGTTACAACCCTTATAAAGACCTTATGACTTGTGCTTAGAATTCGTGATCGGTGGTGGAGAATGATTGAGTTGCAAGCCTATGCGGGTACGTGTTCTAATCGGTTTTGAGCGACTAATTGATTGAAGTGCTAATACATTATATACATTAGCCAAATCATAAGCCGAGTGGAGAGAACATTGTGAGGGATATGCATGATTTGTTGGTTTCACGGGCGGGTTAATCTTGGATAACCATTTTATATGTGATTATTCACTTTTTCGTTAAATATTTCATAAATTGTAAAAAAGTTTGAACCGGGTATGACATTAGACCTTAATCTTTGTCTCGGGAATGGGAAGTGTGTTTCTCGTTCGACCCACGTGAAAGTGAAAGACAGATTTGCTTGAGGGCAAGCAAACGACAAGTGTGGGGATGTGATGGAGAGTGTGAAACATGGGTGTTTAAGTGCTTATGTTACGCGTGTTATTGTGTTTTAGGCGATTATGTACGTTGAATATAGTAACTACGTGTGCTTGTTATTTTTCAGGTTAACCGTCTAAATCAGTAAAGTTAGAGAACTTATAGATGAAGCCAACATAGCACATGGGCCGGCCACATAATATGATCCATCATCATGTCACGCAGACCAAGACCAAGAGGTAATTGGGCCGCATGGTGGACTTCCACTTTTGGGCTGCATAGTGGACGAATTCAAGGAGGGGTGCACGTGAGGGACACAAAAGTCAAGAAGTTAATAAACATCATCATTATCTTGGACTTTGGAGGTTCTCATCAAATTCAACAACACATCCTCGTCACTTTTTGACCACCAAAGAAAAGTCATGTGGACTTCTTTTGGCAGCCGCCATCTTAAATTGAAAAGAACCAAACATCATCATTGTTTTTCTTTTATTTCTTGGATTAGAGTGGGCTGCACATGTGAAGGTTGGAAGACACTTTGGTGGCTTTGGTTTTCACAAAGTCATTCACATCACAGGAATCATCATTCACGTGACTTTAGAGTTTTTTCTGGTCAACAACATAATCATCATCATTATTACTTTCATGTTGAACAACTTCATTGGGAGCAGTAATTTTAACATCATGTCAACATATCAAGGACAGCAGATCAAGATCAGAGTGCACGTGAGTTGTTCATTGGACGAAGTTAAGGGTTTTCATAAAATAGCACCGTCTCCGACGCACACATCAGCCGTCGCCGACGGTTTGTGTAAAAATCCGTCGCCACATTTGTCCGTAGACAGTGAATTTGGCCGTCGGCCATATCAAGAGAAGCATGAGGCGTCGCCGACGGGTCATCAGGCCGTCGGCGACGGCCTCCCAATCTTTCGACGCGTAATGTTGTTTCTTTGGGTTTTGGAATGATCTAAAAATAGGGGAGCCTTCATTAATTCGGGAGTTACAACAAAATTGGAGTTCAAACTTTGATCTTGGAGCCACAATTACCATCCATCACTCACCTACCATTCCATTCCATTCCATCAATCATCACCAATCTCTAATTCATCATCAAGGATCATCACCATCTCACAATCATCCACCAAACCCTAGTTCATCCAATCATCAACCCTTTCACCATCATCATCCACCAAAACCCTAATCTTCATCATTCTACCCTTCCACAAGATCCAAGATGCCTTCATTCACGTTCCAAACATCCGGTGATCAAGCTTCTTCAACCATGAGCGGCTAATCATCTCGGTTTCACCCCGGCGTAGGTAGTTGTTAATTTTAGGGTTTCAATTTGTTCTTGTTTCAACTTAGTGACAATTTGTGTTTGGTTTTTGAAACTTTTGACAATAGTATTTACATTTGTTACGAATTCGTAAATTGTCGAACGATGTTAAAAGTTATAACTTTGCGAAACGGTGATATGTAATTGTGCATTGTCGTTGTTAGGATTTACTTGTGTTGATTACAAAGTGTCTTTTTGTCCGTTCTTCGGGACGTTGATAGCTAGTAGCACCTAAGTCACGGTACACTAAATCCGTTAATCGAATGCATTTGAGTTGAATCTAAAACTTGTAGAAACCCTAGGTTAGTAACTACCGAAACCGGGTGTGATTCCTTTTTATTATTATTGTTTTCGTATCCACATTTCTTTCAATCGTTAATTAGTAGTTGTTAATTAATTATTCCAATTCCGATAGTTCAAATTCACATCTTTCTACTAAACAAAAAAAATACAAAAATATCTGGCAAGCTTCATAATTGTGACAATTCTTTATAATTCAGTCAAATCCATACACAAACCACATACTCTTCGTGGTTCGACCCCTTGCTACCACTAGCTATTTGTTAAGGGTAATTAGGGCTTATAAATATTATCTTTGACCGGAGCGCGACATTCCGATCACCTTCTTGTTACAGTTTCGACATGCAGGATAAAACCACCCATAGTTTTCTTGAACAATTTTGATCGTTGCAACTACCACACATGACATTACCTACAATATCAAAGATAAAGCTTTATTAACATGCTCAACTGATAAAACATAGAAAACATTAAGAAAATTAAATGCCTATGTATGTATATAGAATTATTCATACGCTTTCAATCTCAATAATCTCATCAACATGTCTCTTAGTAGTCTCAATTAGAAATTCTTGACGGACTGGAAATACGCTCTGAGATGAAAGTATGGTTTGAGAAGAAGAACCACCAGCTTCAAATTGTTTCACTAAAAGACTATAAAAATAAAAACACCATTAGTGTTAATACTCACACTTGTGTTAATAAAAATATGAAAAATATGAAATACAAATCAGTGATAGTACCTCCTACGAAGTTCATTAACCTCATCAATTTCTTGGTTGAGAAACATACGAGTTCCAAACTTATCATTCTGAACAGTATATTGTCCTGCACGTAACAATATACATATCCAACAATTCATTACAAGTGTCTACAGAAACAACAAAATGTTCTTAAAAATGTAACAAATAACACATTGGAAACACTAAAGTAAATGAATCAGTCAAATGTAAATTTCCCTGCCACTTCTTAATCTTCGCATGCTGAATGACAGCCATCACATTCTCATTCTTAGTGTTTTGAGACAGAAAATCATTAAATTGTTGTGCATATCCATTCCACAAAGTACAACGGATTATTTCTCCCCTACAAGAAACAGATAAAAAAAACAGCATTAAAAGTTCCACCAAAATCTATACTGTCTATTAAAACAACACTAATCATTTACAGTAAATAATGGCAATGATTTACTGTTTGTTTGTATTAAATGCAATGAAGAATCTTATATATAAAATAACCTAATCATTGGTCTTGTATTAAATAAGAACAATCATTTAATGAATCTTCACTGGATTAAATACGATCATAACACACAAACAAATTTATATAAATGACAAAGTAAGATTTACTGCACATCTTGAAGATCCAAATTCATCCTTTTTCTTTCTTTAGGAGGTTTTCCAAAGATGTCCATATCTCCACACCAGACAACAGTTCCAGCAACATCTAAAATAAAAGATAGCAACAGTAAGCAGATTCGAAAGGGAGCCAAAATATATATCAGACTATCAGAAACAATCATACCAACAGTGAGCAGATTCTTTCCTTCTCCTTTAACAATGTCTGAATGTGCCATGAAGTTAAATCCGTAATCAACACCTTTCCAACCATTCGCACGTGTAACAACCGTACAACGGTAAAAGTTAATCTTGTAATCATGGTTAACAACTTTGTAGGGATCCATGTTTTCTCTAACACCAAATCTGGAGAGAATAACAATTTCATCCTCATGAAGTTGTGAGTCAAACACAGGTATCAATGGAGCCTTAATACCTGCCTGAATCTTAGTACCCTGACCAAATAAGTGAAATCAGATACTTTAGAAACAAACAAACAACCAGTACCTCACAAAAATATAAAAAATACTCAGCTATGGTAACATATGAAGGATCAAAAACCAAACAATATTCGTGTTTGTTTCATTATGCCTAACTGATGTGTGCAAAATGAAACATATAAATTTCATCAATTGTGGCATAAAACTAACATTTTTTTAGTACTAATGTTGGAAAAAGTGTGTTTTTGTCTTCCTTTTGTATTTTCAGGATTAAATGAGCTCAAATTAACAAAAGAAGCAAAAAAGCAGCTAAATCTAACATAAATACAAGAAAAGGAACAAACGTGGCATGCCCGACCTCACGACAGCATCTTCCCAAGCAAAACAAGAGAACAGGAGGCTAAACACGCCCCGTGTTCACTGAACACGGGGGCGTGCCTGTAACACCCCGAAAACGGGTTTGGTAATTAAACTCTGTTAATACTAAAAGGCGGGTAAAGTACCGTTAGTAGTAAAAATAACCCGGTAAATATTTGGATTTAAATAAGAAATCCTAATATTAAATACAAGCGAATCAAAGTTTTAAGGAATTGAGTCTATAAGGGCCCGAGTTAACGGGACTTAAAATAAAACGGGTTATAACTCCCGGGATCCACCAAGTAACTAGGAATATTAACCTAGTAGTTGGTGTCTTGACATAATAGAACAAATATGGTTAAAATAACCTTTAAATAACTTGTGTAAAGTTGAGGGACCTATGTTGTTAAAATTGAAACTTATATTATTAAGTTTAGTAAAATAAAAACCAAACACCCCATTTTTGAGATGTCTGGTTCGATCAACGCAGGAGAAGGGCGACCAGGTTCTCCAAAACCCTAACATCCACAAAAATCATCAATTGAAGGTTCAAATCTGATCCAAAACGAAATCCGAGCTAAGATTAGTGATCCTCATTGCAAGAGGGTTACAAGGTATGTAAAATTTGATGAAAATTCTCTGATTGAAATTCTCATGAATTTGGGAAATCTGAAATTAGATGTTGCATGTTTGCTATGTGGATAGAATAGGGATGATATAGTGTCTAGGAGTAAAACCTAGACAACAACATGTGAAATAAGGTCTAAATTCAGGAAATCTCATGAACACATTGAAGGTGGTTTATGGGTTTTGTGAGAAAATGATGAACACTAGGGTTTAGAAGACTATTCTAATGCAAATTGATTCATAGAAACTGAATTCTGAAAAATATGATGTTTAATTCTGTATGTGATAGCTCAAGGTTTGTAAATCTAGGCTAAGTGACAAGCCATGAATTAGAATATAAAAGATATAAAATTCTGCATGTTAAGTGTTTGTAAAAATGCCCCAAAGAAGGCTTGAAAGTTGAAAATCGGATAAAAACGCATGTTTGATGGATATGGAAAATTGTGCGTTAAGACTTATAAAAAAGGTTCTAAACGGATTGTGAATTGAACTCTTTAGGCGAGGAATCCAGATCGTCAAGTGGACAAGCCGGTGGAAATACGCGTTTGAAAAAGGATGCTTAAAAGGTACGTAACTACGGTTTCGTTACGTTATGCTTGATTTCGTATTTTCGCTAGTAGACTTTAAATTAGCATTATAGATGAAATTGGTATTTAGTTGAAGTGACGAAGATCACTAAATAGATAAACGGGTCAAAAGGTGAAATTATCACCCTTTGACAATATTGACTAATGGTTTGTTGAGTTATATGATTATAGGAATGAATATCAAATGGATATATACCTCACTATTTCTTAGCGGCTATTAAGGCAAGGTATCGAAACGGGTCAAAATATTGATCCGAGTCAGGTATGTAAAATGGTTTAACTCATCACTTAGAATTTGAGGCTCTCTAAGAGTTAAACAAAGTCAAAATTGGATATTCGGTTATCTTAAAGGCAAACCGAATGATTTAAGTTATAATTGTGGTGTTTTAGAAAAATAATGGTTTCTAATCGGAATTATAGTTAAAAGATCGGATTTTGGGTCAAACAAGTATCTAAAAGTCATTCGTCGTAAAAGAGGGACTAAAATTGACCAAAATGCCCTTGTAGGCTAAATTGAACAAACAACCCTTAAAGGTTGTTTGGAAACGAGTCTTTATGATTTGATAAATACTTAGGACGAGTATAGAAGTTGAAAGATGTAATACATTAGTTAAATGGCTCTATTTGAGTCTTTGCCGTAAAACGATGAGTTGAGAGGTAAACTCGGTTTATATAAATTACCATAGTAAACCCACCATAAATACAGTTGTGGTGGAAAATTATATGATAAGAAATGTGGTAAAGTAATGTTAGGAACAATCGAAAGCGATTTTTAGCTAGAAGGTGCTTAAATATCCTTAACGGGTCAAAATAAGAATTTGAGCGTAAACGGGTTTCTATTATGTAAAAAACCAGTGATTTGAGATTAATATGATAGGAGATGTGGAATCTAGGAATTTCATTAATTTAAAGAGCAAATAAACATGTTTGTTTGATAAAAGTTGAATGGGTCAAAACTTGGTAAAAGGGGCAATAAGCCGAAGACTTAAAAGTCTGAAATTTTTGTTAAACCGGATGTTGGATTTTAACTTCATAAGGTGGGGAATCAAATTACAATCACGTAGGAAGAAACGGTAGGTCAAACGGACAAGCGGATTGAAAGATACGAAAGTTTTCGTGTCAAAAACGGCAAAGTGGAAACTGGGCTGTTACAGGGGCCACCGTAACTTACGGTGTCCACCGTAAGTTATGGTGGAGCTGAAAGTGCTACGGTGTTTACCCCCTGAGTTACGATGGGGGAATTTAACATTTAGGGGCCACCGTAACTTACGGTGACCACCGTAAGTTACGGTGGAGGCCAGATTCAAGTGAGTGTTTTTTGATCAAGATATCAATGTTGGATTTTCCTAATTTCCTTGTTGTATCGGTTATTTAATTATCAAAACTGACCTTTAAGTTGGTTTTGATCACAGGTGAATGTCGAGAGTCCCGGATGAAGATCAAGCATCGAGCAAGAACCGAACACACGTTAAACAAAGCTTCCGCAATGTTGTTTCGTCGTTATTCTATAACGGCGAATTAAAATCACATTATGTTGTATCACTTTAAATTGTAAAAGTTTTTATAACAAGCCCGTATTTTCAGTATAATTGTGACTATAATTACATGATTATGAGTTAAATTATACGATAAACGTTAAATAATAACAAGGGTGTTACAAGTTGGTATCAGAGCCTTGGGTTAAGAGATTCAAGTATGGTGGGAAAACTATGCTTGGACTTAAACCTTATGCTCTTAATAAAGATTGGTGTTCGATTCGAGGCTTGATCGCCAATCCGGTAAGTGCATGTATATTAATCGTTTAGCGTATTAGAGTGTTGTAAACAACACATAGGGTTATCGTGTAATACACGTTACCCCAATTAATGATAGATATAGCTAACAAAAATTTCGTGCGTTGACACATATTGTAGAAAAGCCTAGTATTATGATACGGGCATTTAGTAAAGTTGACATTACTAACTTCTGTGAAATGTCTTACTTGAAGGACACTTGCATTTAAAGATAACAAGAGTTGAACAAATTACGGATATGATGGAGGAACAGTCCGAAGTATGACAAGATGAGCATGCTCACCAAGGACTAAATCGCGCAACGACCGCGAACAAGGTTAACGGCAAAAGAAGCCCGTTATGGCAAGCATTACCAGGTGCACATTTTAAACTTAATCGTAGAAATAGCAATATGCAACAAACATGTAGAGAATGATTGTTGCATATGTAAATTAAAAGCTTCGAAAACCTGAATAGAATACCTATCCAGAATTTTATTTCCAAGAAAATTAAATAGAGGCGTACTTACATGGGGTGTAATGTGAAAATTTTAAAAGGTCATGTATATCAGGTGTTGATCGCTTACTCTGGCCAAGTAAGTAGTGAACACGTGGTACCATGAGCTTTTATGATGGACATATTTACATCCGATGTAGTAAGGACGGGGTGAATGGGACAGATTAAAAAGTACCCAAATGAAACAAATGAACAAAATAGTTGACAATAATGTAAACGCACAACCGGGTGACGGAAGCGTATTACATTAGGATAATAAGCCCGAGAGAAGGGACAAGGATTAATGTAAATGATGATATAAATGAATGATCAAAATAAAATTCACAAAAATAAGTCATCTTGGACGAAAGAGCCATGGTGAGCAAAATGAGCGAGTAAAACCAAAGTATAGGTGATCCGCCGGATCATGAAAACAAAGGTGTCGCCCACACGAAAAAGATGATCGAGGTTGTTAACTTTAGTCGTAGTAAAGCAAGGATAACGATGATAATCGTCACTCACAATTAGTAAGGCCGCCAATGGTGGTCACGTAAAAAAATATATATAAATATATAATATAATAAAAGACATGGTCGAATAAAAGCGACGGATCTCGCTAAGATGACCAAGTAGATTGAAACGAAGTCTTAATGCATACCGGGAGGGGTGCAATGATAACGATTTCGGTAAAACACCCGGTTGATGGGTGAGGAATTAAACGCATGCGTAGACTAAGAAACAGGAACGCGTATAGAAAGTCAAAGGACTCGGATTAGGAGTCGTGACTAAAAGACGATGAGAGTTTGCAAACAGAAATTTTGATAACTATGTTCAACTATTCTAAAGTTGAACGGGTCGAATAAAGAATGAAGTTTGACATTCATGAGTAATGAAATCTCACACGAATAAATCAAACGAGATAAATAGAATATAAAAAAAAGCTTAGTAGTGCAAGTAAGCGCAAACCGAATAATGGAAGCGCGAGGTAATAAAGAACCCGGGTAACGGGTCGTAGAGAAGTATAATTATGAACCAGGGAAACGGTGAGCATAGAACAAACTGACGTGTAAATGACGTAAAGAATCAGAAAGTCGGAAGATTAGTCCAAGAGTAAACGAACGAAGCTTTAAACTACGGTCAAGGCCAACTAAAGTTCAAAAACGAAAATAAACAATTTCAAACATAATAAAAGATGCTTTGAAGCTACATATGCATATATACATTTGAATATAGACATGGATAAAAGACGATCTACGGGATCATCATAACCTATGGGATCATAAATAGTGTTAAGGTCTATGGGACCAAAAAGACCTTCGGGTCACAAATAGAAAGAAACGAATTGTAAAGGTCTCACCTTAAAAAGGATAAAAAGGTGAAAATCTAAATAAATAGCCTACGAGGCTAAGTGAAAGAACCTACGGGTCATAGGGGTTAAGCTTGGGGATTTGTTAAAATTCCTCGCATTAAATAATATCAGAAAGGACTAGATTCTCGGAAGTAACATTCCTGGAAACGGGAGAAAGATGTACGACAAAGAGGAAACGTAAACTAAGAATTTAGTTTTTAGTTAAAAGTAACGTTTTGACAAAACACAAGAGGTACGGGGTGTCTTAGAGAATTTTAAACACACATAAGGCCGGAGATGGCAAATAGCATACCCGGGTAACGGGGTATGAAGTAGCCGGTGACTAACAAGTCTAACCGCTAAAATGAATAAATGATAAAGATAATGGATACAAGCCGAAAAGTAACAGCCTGCGAGGCCTTACACACGAAAGACTTACACGTCAATATAAATGGAAATGTTAGATCAAAAGGAACGAATGAATGCCTTGAAAAAAAAAAACGAAACTAAGTTCGTTTAATCCAAATTAAAGGAACTATGTAAGCAAGGTTTCAAGGACGAAACCTCTTTAAGGGGGGTAGACTTGTAACACCCCGAAAATGGGTTTGGTAATCAAACTCTGTTAATACTAAAAGGCGGGTAAAGTACCGTTAGTAGTAAAAATAACCCGGTAAATATTTGGATTTAAATAAGAAATCCTAATATTAAATACAAGCGAATCAAAGTTTTAAGGAATTGAGTCTATAAGGGCTCGAGTTAACGGGACTTAAAATAAAACGGGTTATAACTCCCGGGATCCACCAAGTAACTAGGAATATTAACCTAGTAGTTGGTGTCTTGACATAATAGAACAAATATGGTTAAAATAACCTTTAAATAACTTGTGTAAAGTTGAGGGACCTATGTTGTTAACATTAAAACTTATATTATTAAGTTTAGTAAAATAAAAACCAAACACCCCATTTTTGAGATGTCTGGTTCGATCAAGGCAGGAGAAGGGCGACCAGGTTCTCCAAAACCCTAACATCCACAAAAATCATCAATTGAAGGTTCAAATCTGATCCAAAATGAAATCCGAGCTAAGATTAGTGATCCTCATTGCAAGAGGGTTACAAGGTATGTAAAATTTGATGAAAATTCTCTGATTGAAATTCTCATGAATTTGGGAAATCTGAAATTAGATGTTGCATGTTTGCTATGTGGATAGAATTGGGATGATATAGTGTCTAGGAGTAAAACCTAGACAACAACATGTGAAATAATGTCTAAATTCAGGAAATCTCATGAACACATTGAAGGTGGTTCATGGGTTTTGTGAGAAAATGATGAACACTAGGGTTTAGAAGACTATTCTAATGCAAATTGATTCATAGAAACTGAATTCTGAAAAATATGATGTTTAATTCTATATGTGATAGCTCAAGGTTTGTTAATCTAGGCTAAGTGATAAGCCATGAATTAGAATATAAAAGATATAAAATTCTGCATGTTAAGTGTTTGTAAAAATGGCCCAAAGAAGGCTTGAAAGTTGAAAATCGGACAAAAACGCATGTTTGATGGATATGGAAAATTGTGCGTTAAGACTTATAAAAAGGGTTCTAAACGGATTGTGAATTGAACTCTTTAGGCGAGGAATCCAGATCGTCAAGTGGACAAGCCGGTGGAAATACGCGTTTGAAAAAGGATGCTTAAAAGGTACGTAACTACGGTTTCGTTACGTTATGCTTGATTTCGTATTTTTGCTAGTAGACTTTAAATTAGCATTATAGATGAAATTGGTATTTAGTTGAAGTGACGAAGATCACTAAATAGATAAACGGGTCAAAAGGTGAAATTATCACCCTTTGACAATATTGACTAATGGTTTGTTAAGTTATACGATTATACGAATGGATATCAAATGGATATATACCTCGCTATTTCTTAGCGGCTATTAAGGCAAGGTATCGAAACGGGTCAAAATATTGATCCGAGTCAGGTATGTAAAATGGTTTAACTCATCACTTAGAATTTGAGGCTCTCTAAGAGTTAAACAAAGTCAAAATTGGATATTCGGTTATCTTAAAGGCAAACCGAATGATTTAAGTTATAATTGTGGTGTTTTAGAAAAATAATGGTTTCTAATCGGAATTATAGTTAAAAGATCGGATTTTGGGTCAAACAAGTATCTAAAAGTCATTCGTCGTAAAAGAGGGACTAAAATTGACCAAAATGCCCTTGTAGGCTAAATTGAACAAACAACCCTTAAAGGTTGTTTGGAAACGAGTCTTTATGATTTGATAAATACTTAGGACGAGTATAGAAGTTGAAAGATGTAATACATTAGTTAAATGGCTCTATTTGAGTCTTTGCCGTAAAACGATGAGTTGAGAGGTAAACTCGGTTTATATAAATTACCATAGTAAACCCACCATAAATACAGTTGTGGTGGAAAATTATATGATAAGAAATGTGGTAAAGTAATGTTAGGAACAATCGAAAGCGATTTTTAGCTAGAAGGTGCTTAAATATCCTTAACGGGTCAAAATAAGAATTTGAGCGTAAACGGGTTTCTATTATGTAAGAAACCCGTGATTTGAGATTAATATGATAGGAGATGTGGAATCTAGGAATTTCATTAGTTTAAAGAGCAAATAAACATGTTTGTTTGATAAAAGTTGAATGGGTTAAAACTTGGTAAAAATGGGCAATAAGCCGAAGACTTAAAAGTCTGAAATTTTTGTTAAACCGGATGTTGGATTTTAACTTCATAAGGTGGGGAATCAAATTACAATCACGTAGGAAGAAACGGTAGGTCAAACGGACAAGCGGATTGAAAGATACGAAAGTTTTCGTGTCAAAAACGGCAAAGTGGAAACTGGGCTGTTACAGGGGCCACCGTAACTTACGGTGTCCACCGTAAGTTACGGTGGAGCTGAAAGTGCTACGGTGTTTACCCCCTGAGTTACGGTAGGGGAATTTAACATTTAGGGGCCACCGTAACTTACGGTGACCACCGTAAGTTACGGTGGAGGCCAGATTCAAGTGAGTGTTTTTGGATCAAGATATCAATTTTGGATTTTCCTAATTTCCTTGTTGTATCGGTTATTTAATTATCAAAACTGACCTTTAAGTTGGTTTTGATCACAGGTGAATGTCGAGAGTCCCGGATGAAGATCAAGCATCGAGCAAGAACCGAACACACGTTAAACAAAGCTTCCGCAATGTCGTTTCGTCGTTATTCTATAACGGCGAATTAAAATCACATTATGTTGTATCACTTTAAATTGTAAAAGTTTTTTTTAACAAGCCCGTATTTTCAGTATAATTGTGACTATAATTACATGATTATGAGTTAAATTATACGATAAACGTTAAATAATAACAAGGGTGTTACAGTGCCCAAGTGCCAGCAGACACGACAAAGTTGTAGAAGCTTCTATTGCCCACCATGGGGCCGTGCTCAGCGGACACGGGGCCGTGGTCAACTATAAGATTCGCAGAATCCAGACAAATCTTGATAGTACAGATATGCTTCTGCACACGGGGTCGTGCTCAGCGGACACGGGGGCGTGGTCAACTAATACAGCCAAACTGCAATTAATGAAGAAAGAGAGAAGGATGGACACGGGGCCGTGCCCAGCGGACACGGGGCCATGCCCGGGCTCCTGTTCAGCCTATAAATATTAGTGCTTGGATCTCTTGCAACTCATCCCTTGGCACACCACCTCTCTCACACTTCACCCACCACCCACCACCACCATAACACCCTCATCCACCATCATCATCCATTGTCCATCATAGAGTGTGTGAGTCGTCTCGGGATCCAAGATTGATCGTAAAAGTTCTTGACAATCAAGGCCATATTTGCCTAAGTCTCTTACATCACTTGGTGAAGACAAGTGTCTAGTGTAATACTTTTTATTTCTAATCTTTTTGCACTTTTTAATTGGTTATGTATTAATGACTTTAATAACTAGTTTCTTATGTTGAAGGTGATTCTTCCTTATCGTTTGTCCGTGGTGTCTTGGCATTATTTTACTGTCTATATAAAATAAAAGATTTTCACCATTCATATCTCTACGGTCTATATGGAGGTATGTTGGCTACCTGGTCGGGGGTTAGGGGAACGGTTTGGTAAGAGTCTTGCCATTGTTCAGTGTATAGATCCTGCAAAGGACCTGGGTCAAATTTAGTAGGACCTCCTTCAATACTTAACGGTATTGGATGGCGGGGGTCCAAACTCTTTGATCCCCTCATAAGTTAAACTACTATTAATACTATAACCCGGCTACTTAGGACTGTATCCCTGCTGACTCAGACTACTTAGCCGAGGATAACGTCACCTTCAAAAGAGGGGCCTACCATAATATGCATTAATAACTTAATTAATTATCTTTCAATAATCCGACCCTTTAGGATTGTATCCTTGCTGACTCAAACTACTGGGTTGAGGGTAACGTCACCTTCAAAAGAGGGGCCTACTACAATAACTAAGATAATCTCTTAAATAAGTGCAAAAGTGCGGAAATAATCAAAGGTTACACTATACACGAGTCGGAACCAAGTGATTCATCTTGTCTATATGTTTTTATTTTTATTTTCAGCATTTTAGTTAGTTTTATTTTTCTTAGTTTAAAACCTTTTTCAAACTTTTTAATTTGATTAGACGTTGAGGATAAACCGGTACTAAAAGCTCTTGTGTCCTTGGACGACATCGGTATCTTACCAACACTATACTACGCTCACGATGGGTGCACTTGCCCATATGTGTGTTTAGTGTTAGTAAATATCGTGTTTTATAAATTTAAAACTTGGTTAATAAAAGTGTAAAAGGGCTTAAAATATACTTAAACTTATATTACACCTAACGCACATCACTAACCCTAAAACAAACAAACAAAGAGTAACTCACAAAAATATGAAAAATACTCAGCTATTGTAACATATCAAGAATCAAAAACCAACCAAACAATATTCATCTTTGTTTCATTATACCTAACCCTAAATTACACAAAACACAAAATATATAACCGTATAAGAAATCTAAAATAAGAGAAACAAAACACAAACCCAAAATCATAAAAAGAGTTAAAAAGGACAAATGAATATTGGAAAGTATAAACCCTAGAATAGTCAAATAACAAAATCAACGCTTTACAAATACTAATACCTTCTCATCGAGCAAGATCAGGACCATCCGAAAGGACTGAGACCATTTTCGGATGATTCGACACTTGATATTCCACATATCTTTGGCCGGATTCAAATCGTCTATGAAACTGAGTGACAAAGATGGTGATTCACCTCCGAATTGCTTTGCCTTCGACATGGTTCGTGTGGAAGCTTTGTACAGAAACCCTAGAATTTCGCCTGTATGAAAGAGTTAAGAATGTGAAGAAGAAGAAAGAGATGGAGGATATAATGTAGATGTGAAGCAATGGATTTGTAGAGATAATGATGATATCTCAGATGCATTAAATGCACAAAACAACTCCCCATGCAAGTTTGAAATTCCCTCCTAATCTATCACTAAAGTTAATTGGTTCTAACCATTTGTTAATAAAAATCAGATTATTATATATTATATATTTAGATTTATAGATTTATATATATATATATATATATATATATATCTTATATTATCCGAATTATGACATCAGCATGGACAACGTGGCATATCTCAGAGGTTGACACGTAAGCAAATCGAGGTCAGCGACTAATCTCCTTTTATAGATAGTAACAGATTTTTACCATCTTTATGTCTTATTTCCATCTTTACGTCTCATCAAAAGATAATTGCTCTTCGTTCATCCATCTTTATGCCTTTTACCGGATCAATTCGGCTTTGTTTGTTGATTTGATCTCCATTTTCAGTTGTTTCTCAAGCTCAATCCACTGCATTTTTCAAGAATCATAAAACTCAAATCGAGATTTAGCATAGCTTAACAATATAAAAAATGTAATAAAAAATAAGCTGAAGATTGAAGCCCATATTTATGGCCCTTCAATTGATAGTGTTCAACTTCATTTAATTTCCATCTTTTGACAGTGGGTCTTTTATAAATCATATAAGAGACCTGATTTTAGAATCCTCTTTAGTTATGTGTTAGAATCTAAGCGGAAAAAATATTATTTTTACAAAAAGACCCTAGTTTTAGAATTCGCTATACAATCCAAAAATATTGACCTGAGTACAAGATCAAACCAAGAAGGATAAGAGAATCAAAGGCTAAAGATTGGATCTTGAATTGATTACTAAACATGAAAATTAAGTGCTGGTTTCAAAATAGCCAATAATATATGACAGGGCATGTGAATTGCATGCTTTAGTTATAAAACCCAACATAATTCAACTACATCTTATGCTATGTTCACTGAGACATATACACAAACACCTGGTGGGCATCAATGTTATAGTAGCAGGTAATAGCATCCATGGACATATGTTTCTACCCTAATTAACTTAAACACCTGGTGGACATCAATGTTCAAAGATATTGGGAACTTACAACTGCTTGTTAGCTCTAGCACTCCAACCACTTATGGTGAAGAACTCAGAGCTTTCAACGGCGTTCATACTCTGTAATAAGAGAATGACCAGAACGATCGGGGATATCTTCTTCTTGTTCATTTTCAAGCTGATCCACTGAGGCAGGAAAAAGAGTGGACTTTCCGATGATGGTGGCCAGCCGGAAACTACGGTGGGTATTGGGCAAGGGTGTTGAGGACATGTATATGTGTTGGACATGGTAGAAAGAAACATACAACTTCCAAAGCTAAGGTTTCAAGTAATAAAAGCACAAAACTCACTTTAAGCAACATGTACAACCTTCATTGCATAGAACTGTTATAAATTAGAGTATTATATAATAGAAAAATCTCTTTTCTTTTGAAATAAACAAATAATTCGCATATGGTAAATTAACTAATATTAACTTACAAGTGAGTAAACTAAAATAGTTTCACAAATTATATTATCATGGTCAGTTATTAAAGAGGTTACATAACCGGCTCATGAGAACTCTGAAATATTGTCACGTAAGCTTTACAAATTATTTCATATATGATTAACTATCGAAGTATATGAGGATTATAATTTTAAATTACCGATCATATTTATTTAATTTGATAAATTAAATAGGGATAAATGGAATTGAAATATAAACTTATCATATATATTTTACTTTGATAAATTAAATCGGGGTAAATGATAGGTATGAAGATAAGAATGATAGTTGGTTGATAAATTTCCAAATATTTGATATTTTTTCGTAAAGATAAAATTCTTATTTATCATTTTTGTTTAAATTTCGAAATAATATTTAGATTCAAATTTGTAGTTATGAGTAAAAAAAAATTATTATTCGATATGAGGAATATGATTTTGAATTACTTAATAATGAATTAGCAACAGAATCAAATTTCATAAATGAACCAAATATTTTTAGTAAACCAAAATAATAAAGACACAATCTATTATCTATACTTTCTATAAAAGGAGAAATAGGCATTACATCACAATGTTGTATGGCAATCAGATAGGCATTAGATAGACTCTCCAACAATGCATATCTGATGTCATTATTGCATCATAAATTTTAATTTAAAATATTTTAAAATACATTTAATCTATACAAAATTCAAACCTCTGCCCACCATTCAAATATCAAAACCTCTAGCCACATTCAAAATTCAAAATTCTGGCTTCAGATTCAAAATTCAAACCATACTTTCTGATACATATATAACATACATGATTATGGCTCCACGTTCAAAATTCAAACCATACTTTCAATCTATCTCTCTCTCAAATCCAGAGCTCCCAACTCATTGTTCTCCTCCTACCCTAAATCATCACCAAATAAAAAAAATAGATACAAGAGGACAGATGCTTGAATCCTCCTCCGTCATCTTCCGGTGATGGTGACGGTGGTTAGAGGAGAGAGAAAGAAGCAGGCAAGTGAGCACGTAACTTGTACTGAATGAGGCCAATATCTCCGAGATAAGAAGCAGTCAAGTGAGCAGACTCGATAGGAATGATGATTTGTACTAAGTGCATCTGTTCTTAATGGAACAGATCCTTCGGCGGACAACATCCTCCTCCGCCGCCGTAATAGTAGCTTGAAGCTGACCAAAATCGTTGTTTCCGAACCCTCCGTTCATATCTATTCATCAAAAAAACACAATCGCAAACAATCAAATAGAGCAGAGGCACCGACTCCAATCAATCAGAAAGTTAACCTCATCGACGTTATCACTGAGATCGGCATATCCAAACAGAGCAGAGGCACTGGTGCGTACACACATCTTCACCATTCTTTTTTGTTGTTTCATTTCAGTTCGTAGTGAGATTCTTTCACCAAGATCAATAGATTTGAGCTTCCCCATTTGTGGTCTTGTGAAAAAGGTTATACCTTTCTTGCTTTGTATCTAGTTTTGGTAGCATTATGTTGTGGGTTACCTCTGTTTTTAAGTTTAGGTTGTGAATTTGAAATTTTGAATTACAATTGTCAGTACACAAACCCTAATTTTGCTATGTTTTCTATCTGCATATGTGAAAAAGTTCATATTTTTCTTGCTTGGAATTTGATATTGGAGGTTCTGATTTGTAGGTTTTGATTGTACTTTAGTATTGTGCAATGGGTTTTAATCATTAAGTGAGAAATTTTGGTTTTGAATGAATGATACAGATTGGTGATGAAGTGTGGGGGTGTTAATGTTTCATTTTGAATCTGCTACCAGAAATAATGGACCACCAGAGTTGGATATGGGGGAATAAGTTGTCGGAGAAAAGCCGTGTGAAACCGAAAGCTCTCGGAGGATCCATGTCTTCCCATTCTGAGAGATTTTCTGATGATCAGGTATTTCCAACTGGCTATAAAGCAAGAATGTTAGATGATTATAATTTCATATTTCAAAAGTCAAGTGTCTTTATTTATGGAAAACTACAGATAATTCTTGATTTTCCTTATCGGTTAAGATTTTATACTTATATTCCTTGGATTCAAACCAGAGTTGTGAGTCACACGAAGTCGCATCAATGGCCAAAGAAGAAGAAGTTGTTGAGGATGTTGTCAAGACCCTGTCCCAAAAATTATCAGAGGCTCTTACGAAGATTAGCATCAAAGAAGACTCGGTGAAGGAGCACTCTAAAGTAGCAAAGGAAGCAGTCGAAGGTATACGCTTTTATTAGCTTTTTTAAATTAGAAATCAATATGTACGTTCCACAGGCTGGGCAGGTATGCTGTTGAATCATATCTGGAACATATACCGTCTCACGGTTTCTTTCAAGCTGACCCTGTAAGTTTCCTGTATATTCTTCTGGATTTTGGTGCCAGCTGGCATATACATGTTTTTTTAGTTACCATAGGTGAAGTATCTGTGCATATATGCAACTTCATAACACCTGTTGAGAGTCTAGGATTCGGTAGGTTTGACAGAGTTTTGGTCCCGAGATAACCGGTTCGGTGTAGTATTATTGACAAGAAAGGGGTAGAAGTAGAATCGACACCGAACAAGTCAATTTAATCTGGTTTCTATTCAATGTTTGAAAGTTACATACCCGTGAAACCAGTTGGACAGCATCTCCCCTCAGGGAACCAAAAACTTGTCCAATACAAGACCCCAACACCCATATATATAGGCATCATGCCTTCGTACAAACCCACCATGTGCCTTCGTACGAACCTAGGTTTGGTCTTGTGGCTTCGTACGGAAATTGACTAATGTGTCCGTTCGTACAAAGGAGCTGTTACATCACAAAACCTTTCAGTTCGTACTGGATTTCACACTATTCTATACAATATTCAACACACGCTATATCTAGCCTATTCGCACAGTGGAGGATATACACAATATGCACCAACAGATTCTCCCTTGGCCGTCACTGTCGAATCGTATCTTTGAAAACCTAGAGCCGTGTTTTGAATATTCTGCAACTTCAATTAGGCATCTTGAAATCTTCAATAGATTCCCCCTATATTGATGATTCAGGTTTGCTTTGATAATGTTATGCACAAATTCCCCTTGAAATGAATCTTCAGGTCTTTGTTTGCACAGTTCACAACTCCTCCTCTGATTTGCTAAACTGCAATCTTCACGAATAAACACCAACTTGAAACTAATAAATGCAGCTTCTCTGTTTCGGCTTTAACCACATCCGCATTCAGTTTTTGATATATCATTTCAGCACCATCGATCGCGCATTCCGCCTGCTTGATCTTTTAATGTACAAAAACCCAACCGGCAATTGATAGAAACTTCGAACACTCCACTGGTTAACTTCAAATCTGTGATTACCCACGAAAATCTGAAATCCAGTTTTCCGTGATCCCTTTAAGCACATTCTGAATGATTGATCCGTGTAAACGGTATTCTCCACAATCAGCAAATCTTCATCAGATCAAATCTTTTGGTAACGTATACTGATCTCTGAAGCTTTCGTCCACAATCAGATTCATCTTCCCAGACAATCTAGATCTCAGAAGCTTTCATCCACAATCAGTCACATTCCCAGACAATCTGAAGTCGAAACCACGCGAATGTTGTTGCATCGTCACGAATTTCAAAAATGCTGGAATTTCATCTGAAAATTTTTATTCCCCCTCATTTTTGCAAATTCTGACGTCTTATTACTGAATTCCCCCACAAATTAGGCAATCCAGTTCTCTTTTATCTCTGAAAAACTTGACTATACCGAAAATATGACAAATTTTCCCGAAACGTCTGTTTTTCATCATTGCGGATTTTACGTTACGGCCCATTAATAGTCAGATAACCCAGATGATAAACATTCTGCACCAGTATCATGACTACCCCACTAATTTCCACAATCTGTGATCGCATCATCAAATTTGTTCGCTAAAGCCCCGAACGGTGTCTCCGAACAACCCAGCTTGGTCGTTGAAAACTCGAAAAAAATTTCAATCACCAAATTTTTTTGGAGACTCACCTCGTCATTGCAATAAAAAATGCCTTTTTTAGGCATTTGCTCATTCGGACGAATGGAGTAGGTCCATTCGTACGAATGGGCTGATTCTGGATCAAATTGACATTTTTGCACCATGGTCGGTTCGTACGAAGCTGGTCCCTTCGTACGAACCCGGATCCTTCGTACGAAGCTGTGCATTCGTACCAGAGAGGCTGATTCCTCAAGAACACTCCCAATCACATTTTTCAATCCAAAATCTTTATTTCTGCGAATTTCATGATGAAACTTCACAGGATTGTGCGAAAATCAATCACAAACACAATGATGTCTTCAATTTTAAATTCCATCCGTGAATTGACCTTCAATTTGATGTTTATTCGATGTTTAACGTCAAAACCTCCAGGAAATCCAAAATTCTTGAGCGTAGGTGATTCAATCAACTGTTAGATCGGTTGAATCGGTACCGTAGCTCTGATACCAATTGAGAGTTGAGGATCCGACAGGTTTGACGGAGTTTTGGTCCCGATATAACCGGTTCGGTGTAGTATTATTGACAAGAAAGGGGTAGAAGTAGAATCGACACCGAACAAGTCAATTTAATCTGGTTTCTATTCAATGTTTGAAAGTTACATACCCGTGAAACCAGTTGGACAGCATCTCCCCTCAGGGAACCAAAAGCTTGTCCAACACAAGACCCCTACACCCATATATATAGGCATCATGCCTTCGTACGAACCCACCATGTGCCTTCGTATGAACCTGGGTTTGGTCTTATGGCTTCGTACGAAAATTAACTAATGTGTCCATTCGTACGAAGGGACTGTTACATCACAAAACCTTTCATTTCGTACTGGATTTCACACTATTCTATACAATATTCAACACACGCTCTATCTAGCCTATTCGCACAATGGCGAACATACAAAATATGCACCAACACTTGTAATTCATAATCCCAACATAACACATTAATTATTATTATTATTATTATTAATTATATATACTAATTTGCAACCCTCTCCATCTCACTATTCACTCCAGCCGACCATGTGCTGCCATGGGCGACCAACTTTTTTCTTCTTTTTTGTCTTTTACTTGATATTTTCATTTACAGCCCCTAAACAAAGTTACTTTATCCCCTTCTTTGAGTTTTTGACGACTACACCGAGTGCCAGTAATGTACTGATACCGCGGCAACACGCGGGGTAAAATAATAAAGTTATCATACAGTCTCTAAACTTCGCATGTAAGTGTTTTTTTCTTACTAACGTGACGAGCCAAACCGACTCCCGCCACAACGCGTCGGGCAAAATTACTAGTTACATTTATTTTAACAGGAAAAGAAAACAGGTATAAATTTAGAAACCAAATATTTGATTATGTTTTAAGATATTATGCTGCTTACTTGTCACAGATCTGAAACTTCTTGCACTGGTTGCAAACCCAGCGATTTCCAGACACCATAAGAATACATCAATAAGTGCACGCATGCTGCAAGTGAACCATAATGAAATCTTCCTTCATTGGGGATATTGAGTCACCAAGCTGCATCAAACAATGTAAGAAAAAGAATATAAAGACTTTTATGAAGGCTTGATGCTAATAATTATGAGGGTAAATTATAAAAACTAAATAAAAAATATAATAAATTATTACCCTGCGCATCAATAGCAGGTCTTTGGATGCATTCCCGGAAAGATCAGTTTTGACCAGAAGCTTTCAGAGCTCTTTTTGTCATTGACTTTTTTACGAAACCTTTCTTGTTTTGCTTTCTCCCTTCCTCTTCTTGACGAATCTGAAAGATCATATCTTCAGCAGCACCGGGCCAATAATCACCATCAAAGTAAGGTAATCGAGCCGCAGTTAGTTTAGCTTTGCATTCACTAGAAGATTCAAAAAAGTGATCGTATAGATTAGTCAGACCAACTACAATATTTTCCTTTGAAGCTTTTCTCAACATCGACAAATACCTGTTACACATGCTCATGTCACGTAAATGCATCAATAATAACAAATTTAATAATGCCTAATATTACAAAAATGACGTAATGCACACCCTCACCATTCTCTTAGTTTATCAGATTTTGGTGTCTTCTGAATTTTGGGATGGCAATACAAATTATAATCTTCACCCTTCACTAGAGGGCAAGCCCATATGTAGCAGCTTGTGAATTCGCGTAATTTGCAATATTCTAGGTAACCTATCTGTACACATAGAAAGCTAATGGGTTCACATAAAGGAAGATTTAATTTAAAAAAAAAGAAAGAAACAAAAGAACTTCACAGAATTTCATGATATACAAATGTTAGGAGAGCTTCCCTTGTAACAGCCCTAATCTCTGGCTTAAAGTACTTGACTGAATCCAAATAAAAAAGATAAACCCGGCGATGATTTGGCTGTTCGCACTCTGCTCCGAATTCTTGAACATACATCCCAAAAAGACATACTTCAACACCTTCAATTTTCTGAAACAACAGCACTACCTAAAACAAGCAAACACAAGTTGTTTACAGATGATGTCATAAAAACAAATGATATCAGCATAAATACTACTATTTTTAAATACCTTAGATTTATTCCCAAATTCAACAGGGTAATTTTCATCTTGAAAGACCTCAAGAAATCGTGGTTTCACTTCCAATTTTTTGTCGACAGACGACACAACTCTAACAACAAGTGATTCTGCTCCAGGAACCTGATATAACCAAAATTTAACAAGCAATAAGAATTCTGATCTTCTATAGGTAAACTTAAAAAACCAAATAAAATGTCATTTTCGTCCCTGAGGTTTGACCACTTTTGCGACTTTCGTCCAAAGGTTTGTTTTTTCGCATCTGGATCCAAAAGGTTTGAAATCTTGCCATTTTCATCCAACTCATTACTTTCATCCAATGTTTTAACATCAAGTTAGGGGTATTTTCATCATTTTAGCATTTTTAATTAAATAAACCTTCTTCATAAGGAAATAGCTCTGGCTTAACTTCAAAAAAATGGATGAAGTTAATGAGTTGGATGAAACTGACAAGATTTCAAACCTTTTGGATCTAGATGAGGAAAAACAAACCTTTGGACGAAAGTCGCAAAAGTGGTCAAACCTCAGGGACGAAACTGGCATTTTAGTATAAAAACCACAAGAATTATGACAATTGACATCACCTCATCATAACTTTTACCATGGACCCTCGCCCGCTCGAGTCTCTCCTGCTTCAATTTTCCAAACAGCCTGCTTTCTATGTGATCACTTAGTATAGTTCCAGGTAAATCTTTTGCTCCAAGTACAACACTCTGGGCTAACGGTATTCTCTCTCCTCTTTCAACTTCCTCTACGTAACAATTTGGACAAGTGTACTCCGCCTGTTCACCGTCATTTCTTCTGCCGTTAAATAACGCAAATATTTGATGCTGCCATGTGTAACAACACGACTTTCCGAGTCAAAGTCAAAGTCAAGTCAAACTCAAAGTCAAGTCAAGATCAAGTCAAGATCTTATTCAGATCTGTTATCTCTTGCTTAATTGACTTATATTCTCGAGATTCTATAATAGTTTAACCCTTTGCAGTAATCGATATATTGGTTTTCGCTACATTTTAACTATGTTTCACAACGCTTATTCAAAACGCAGTCATCGCATTTAACAACGTATACTATTTAAACGTATTTTATCGCATATTACATCGCATGTTATACTAAACGTTATCACATCGCAATCGCAACACAATCTCAACGCAGACTCGAAACGCAGATTTACTTTTATGCATTATGTGATTATGTGTTATTTGTGTGATTATATGTTTAAATGTTATGTGTGGATTATCTCATCGCAACGCTCACTCGCAACTTGCTTAAACGCAACGCAACGCTCAACGCACGAAACGAAAGTCGGAAAACCAACTCGCACAAGCCGTCTGATCGAATGACCACTCGATCGAATGGCCATCCGATCGGATGGCCACCCGATCGACTGGCCATCCGACCCACTTTCTCCACCGCCTTACTTTCTCCTATCACACTATAAATACCCACCTGTCACATCACTGTTCACTGATGTGACAGCACTATCCGACCCAACTCGCTCCCAGCTCGTTCTCAAACACTATTTCACTCGATTCAAGGCCATTTCGTAAGTATTTCTCACTAAATCTTGTACTTCCATGATCACTACACACTTTCTCATAATCTTTTCCATCAAAATCACTGATTTTCACCTAGAAATCACCTAATTTGGACTCCTTAAAGGTGACGTCACCTCGGTTTCTTATGAAAACTGTTGTGTGACCTCATCTCATTAAGTATGGTTCAGATCTAAAGGATTTCAACACTATTCAACACAAATTAACACAAATCTCAACGGGATTCAACATTTTCAACTGATTTCATGCTTTTCTTCAACTTTCCTTACTTTTTACTCAAAACTGATGGAATCTAGACTCATTCAGGCTCTCTACACATTCTCTAGATGAGGACCGGTTTAAAAACGGATTTCCACCGGAGAGACGACCGATTCACGGGTTGAACATGAAACTCCATCAAGAACAGTTAAGTCTGATCGAATGGGGTGGTTTCCATCCGATCGACTGAGTTGGACTTAGTGTGGTTTCCGTTGTTTGACACGTCGTCACATTGTCTCCGTTAAAACTCGAACTTTGTAACTTAGAAGATTTTACAAAAATTTTCAAACCAAGGATCACCCAATCGAATAGCCATCCGATCGGATGACCATCCGATCGAATGACTATTCGACCAGGTGACTTGTTCTTTATAGTATTCAACACTTAAACGATTTGATCAAAACTTCAAAGAATATCACACTTTCAATCGAATAGCCATCCGATCGAATGGCCATCCGTCCGGATGACCATCCGATTGAATGACTTGATTTATACTACAACGAAAACTTCAAAAGTTCAAACATTTTACAAACACACTCAGACATTCGAATGATCAACCGTTCGAATGGTCATCCGTCCGGATGACCATCTGATCGACTCACCATTCGACGCTCATCTCATCCAACGCACCGTTTACACGCTGTTCAACTCTCACACTATCGTTCTATGATTAGGCTAATCTCCACATGCTCCCTTCAATCCAAGTACTGTGTTTACTAGCTAAACACGCACTGTGAGTATACTCGAACCCATTTTCTTTAACGCACTTTGGGTGTTACATCCGTTCTATATCAAATCACATCGAACACACAACTCAAACACTTTTAACGCTAACCGCTCTCGCATGTTATACGTGACTCGATGAATGCTTGTATGTTATGTTTACACAGTGATTGTTTTCCTGACACCTTAGCAACGATAGTACTATAATTTGGACTCAGCACCTGTCATGGACAGGGGTTGTTAAGGGTTTTACTTCACGTGGTCACAGTGGTGCTAATGTGTTGCGCATTCTACAGCTCGCAGTCATGTCGGTTGCATACTTCATTGTCGATAGCTTACTTGCTTCACATTTCTACGTGTTACATGCTGGTTATGCGTAAACGCTTTCGCTATACTATATGCTATTAAACTTGTGTACTCACCTTTACACTCTGTGTATTGACTTTATTTTAACGTATGTGACAGGTTGATAGGATGCTTGCTTTGATGAAACGAGTAGGTGGTCTAGAAACGTCATTCAATAAATCTGAGTTGTCGAAACAGTTAATTTGTTTTTGAGACTAAATCTGTAATGACTGTTTTTACTTTATCTGTTAGTAGTATGGGATATTAACGTTAAGGATTTGGTAATTTAATAGTTGTTGTGGATTCTCTTGAACAATCTGTTTCGCTCAGTGCCGCGCCCCGATGTTTCCGCCATCGGTTGGGGTGTGACAGATTGGTATCAGAGCCATAACTATAGGGAATTAGGAAAGACTCGTCCTAGTCCGGGATTCCGTGTCTTAGAATAGACATAGTCTATAGTCTAAGTACCAACAGACCGCCTCGTACGAACCCAGTAGGGGTTTTGCACGAGCTTGCTATTGTTACTCTCACTCGAGAACTACAACTTCGTGCGAACACCGTATACTACAGCTTCACGCGAAGAAGGCCTTTCCTAAGGCTGAAAACTACTCCTACCTTTCCTAAGGCAGACAAGACACACACGTTTTCGAAAACACTCGCATAACACAATCAAGTGATTTGATCGAGATTAGGTGTGAAAACCGAGAACTCTCGATAAGATTACTCGCCCTACCCGCATTTTTACTATTAACACGAGAATTTTCGTTGAGTCAGGAGTGAAATCCACATCTCGACCAAATTCTCCATCTCTATTCCACGGTTATGCCGCACTTTTAGGAACAGGGTTGTTAACTTAGGGGTGAAACCCATATCTTAAGGACTAGTTCCACTCTCTACTTTGATTTTACAAAACTCTCACCAAAGTCTCGATGGATTCCAATGACTCAATTCACGTGGTAGCCGAAGGATGAGTGCCGTTCGCTATAGTTTGGCGAGAGCACAGTCTACGAGGCCAAAGCGTGTACTCGAAGTCACTGAGGATAGTCGAATCACTTTGGGTAATCGCTGCCTAACATGCAAGACATTCTGTTTCGATTCTGAGCTCGCAGCCACTGATTCTTTGATTTTATGTGATTATGTTTATACGTTTTGATTTTGGAGATTTCACGCTTTATCGCTTTTCACTTTCCGCTGTCATATAAAGATCAGGAACACGTCATGCACACAATCTCAAACGATAACTAGTCGCAACTATGAACTCTCGCACGCTATGATACTCGCTATCACTACTCGCTACTCGCACTCGCAACTCTCGAACGCAAACCGCTACCTTGAAGGATAGGTATGTAGGAGAATAAGTGCAAAATATAGGTGAATACGTGCAAAATTTGTGCTCACGTGGATTATGTGCTCCTACGTGTTTATGTGCTTATGTGCCTATGTGGTTTATGTGCCTACGTGACTATGTGCCTATGTGGTTGATGTATTCCTGAGCTTTACGTAAAAGAGGATGGTTAAACGATATGTTTTTCAAAACTAAGACCCGATATAATCAATCTCGTCTAAATCAAACGACGATGTCTGCTGCAGACAATGTCTTCCCTTGGCTCTCACACTCGCCGAAACGCTCAGATAAGCAGAGATGACAATCGCATCGCTTCTCTCGTCGCCAAGGAAATGGCTAAAGTCATACCTCAGATCGTCAGCGAGATCAATGAGGTCAGCAGCAAGTCGTCCGTCGAATCTAAGAGCGACTCTCTGAAAGCTCCTTTCAGCTTTAAGCAATTCAAGGCCTATGGTCCTAAAGACTTCACTGGTGAAGATGGACCCAGTGCTATGTTCCAGTGGTTTGACTCCATCGAAGTCACTCTTCGTCAAAGTGGATGCCCATACAACCTCCGCACTGTTAATGCTACTAGAGTTTTTCAGTCCAGGGCTCTGGATTGGTGGATTGCGGAGCGAAACAGGCGTGGAAACGATGCAGCCTATGGACTCTTCTGGGAGGAACTGAAGGAAGTCATGATGAAAGAATTCTGTCCCCCACATGAACTCCAGAAGCTGGAAAACGAGTTTTGGGGTATCAAGCAAAAAGGAGGTGATAACGCTGGTCTCACCGCTCGCTTCAAGTAGCTCAGTATTATCTGTCCTGGTCAAGTGTCAACACACGACATCACAATCAAGAAGTACATTCGCGATCTACCCGATTGTGTTGCCGATTTTGTTCAAGCAGCGAAGCCTGCTACCATTGAGGAAACCTTCCAACTCGCCGCTGAGATCAATGATAAGCGAGTTTTGGATGGTTATTTCAAAACCTCAACCAAGAATCTCCATCAAGCAACCGCTACTCCCGCTACTGAAGCCACAACACCTCAAGTCTCGAAGTCTTCACGCTAGAATCGCAAGCGCAAGGGTAACAACAACAAGAACTATGCTGTCACTGTCGCACCTCTCAACGCTGTTCCTGTCCATCCCAACCAGAATCAGAATCGCCAAGTTGCCACACCTGTGACCAACGCACCGTCCGCTAAGCATGCGTACACTGGTCCTCATCCTCTGTGCCCTACTTGCACCTATCATCACCCAGCTAGGATAGCTTACCGTTTCTGTGTCCACTGCAATCTCTACGGACACTTCACAGCAAACTGTCACACTAGTCCTCGTCAACAAGCTCAAGTTCAAGCTCCTCCAACACTGCCAGCTCCACTCCCCGCTCCTCAGGGTAACCAAGCAGCTCCTACTCCCGCTGCTCATGCACGAGCCTGCTTCTCTTGTGGTACCCTAACCACTTTGCAATCGTCTTCCCAAATAGTGTGGTGAAACAAGAGCCGCAGCAACCACCGCAGCAGCAGCAACAGCAGCAACAACAGCAGCAGCAACAGCAACAGCCATAACAACAAGCAGACCGCGGAAGAACCTTCAACATCAATGTCCATCAGGCTCAAACTAACAACAATGTTGTCAATGGTACGTTCCTTGTTAACGGTATTTATGCTTTGTGTTTATTTGATACTGGAGCCGATAACTGTTTTGCGTCGTTCGAATTCGAAAAGCTCCTAAACCGTAAACTCGCTAACCTCCCAACGACGTTCGATGTATAAATTGCTACCAGAAGAACCGTCACCGTTAGTTCTGGTCTCCGTGATTGCACTCTTGAACTCAACAATCATGTTTTCCTGATCGATCTCATCCCGATGCAACTTGGTAGTTTCGATATCATAGTAGGCATGGATTTTATTCGTGAAAATCGTGCTGAAATCGTTTGTTTTGAAAAGATGATCCGTTTCTCTCTTTCAAACGGTGATCAACTCTGTGTCTATGGCGAAGTATCTTCGAAGGAACTGAAACTCATGTCGTGCGTACAAGCAAGCAAGTATCTCCAAAAGGAATACATGGCTTTCTTAGCACACATCGTAGTAGCGGAGAAGGAAAAGAAGGCAATGGAAAAAGGTACTTGTGATTCGTGATTTTTCTAATGTCTTTCCTGACGATTTACCTGGTCTACCCCCTAGTCGTGATATTGATTTTCGTATCAACCTCATTCTTGGAGCTAACCCTGTCGCTAAAGCCCCTTATCATCTCACTCCGTCCGAAATGCGTGAACTTTCGAGTCAACTCCAGGAACTACTTGATAAAGGCTGCATACGCCCTAGCACATCTCCATCGGGAGCACCTGTCCTCTTCGTGAAAAAAAGGATGGATCGTTCCGAATGTGCATCGATTATAGGGAACTCAATAAGCTTACTATCAAGAATCGCTATCCTTTACCCCGAATAGACGATTTGTTTGATCAATTGCAAGGCGCTACATGTTTTTCTAAAATCGATTTACGATCTGGTTATCATCAATTACGAATTTAGGAGGAAGATATCCCTAAAACTGCTTTTCGAACCCGCTACGGCCATTATGAATTCGTCGTTATGCATTTTGGACTTACCAACGCACCCACGGTTTTCATGGATCTGATGAACCGTGTGTGTAAACCCTTTCTCGACCGTTTCGTCATCGGGTTTATCGATGATATCCTTATCTATTCGAAGTCGAAAGCCGAACATGCGCAGCATCTCCGTTTGGTACTCGAGCTTTTCCAAGGGAATCGCCTCTACGCCAAGTTCTCCAAGTGTGAATTTTGGCTTGAGGAGGTTCAATTCCTCGGTCACATGGTCAACAATCAAGGTATTCACGTCGATCCCGTGAAGATTGAAGCAGTTAAGAGTTGCATTACACCGAAAACCCCGTCCGAAGTTCGTTCTTTTCTCGGATTGGCGGGTTATTACCGTCGATTTATCGTTGATTTCTCTAAAATCGTCGTTCCTCTTACCTCTCTTACACATAAAGACAAGACTTTTGTTTGGGGAACCGAACAAGAGGAAGCCTTTCAAACCCTCAAGCGTATGCTTTGCAACGCTCCCGTACTCGCGCTACCCGATGGAAAGGACGACTTCGTAGTCTATTGCGATTCCTCTAACCTAGGTCTTGGTTGTGTCCTTATGCAACAGGACAAGGTTATCGCGTACGCCTCTCGATAGCTCAAAGCCCATGAGAAGAACTACACAACCCATGATCTCGAACTCGGTGCAGTTGTTTTTGCGTTAAAGATTTGGCGAGACTACCTTTATGGTACCAAGTGTACGGTCTTCACCGACCATAAGAGCTTACAACATATCCTGAACCAGAAAGAGCTGAATATGCGCCAACGCAGATGGGTTGAACTTCTCAACGACTACGACTGTGAGGTCGTGTTGGGCTTACAACATATCCTGAATCAAATGTCGTTGCTGATGCTCTTAGTCGACGAAGCTATTTGCATAGTGTTCATAACATTCAAGCCCAACACGACCTCGAAGCTCTCATTCGCGATGCTCAACACGCCTGTTTTACCGAACGCACCTTGAAGGAAGAACGAATTCTTGGAACCGAAAACCAACTCGTGAATAAACCGAATGGCATTTTTCACTATCTTGACCGCATATGGACACATAGTCGCAACAATCTCTGAGAGATTTTGTTGACTGAAGCCCACAAATCTCGATATTCCATTCATCCCGGTGCCGACAAGATGTACCAGGACCTGCGTGCCCGGTATTGGTGGCCTGGAATGAAGAAGGATATCGCTCTCTATGTTTCGAAATGCCTGACTTGCTTAAAAGTCAAGGCCGAACATCAAAGACCCTCTGGCTTACTCGAACAACCCGAGATCCCGATGTGGAAATGGGAGAGTATAGCTATGGATTTCATTACGAAACTCACGCGCACGCCATCAGGTCACGATAGCATTTAGGTTATCGTTGATCGTCTTACAAAATCCGCCGACTTTCCACCGATACGAGAAGACTATAAGGTAGAACGATTAGCACGAATCTATACCGACGAAGTCATTTGTCGACATGGGACACCTCGTGACATCATCTCTGACCGTGATGGTTGATTTACCTCACGCCTTTGGGAAACTTTTCAATCCGCTCTCGGAACTACTCTTAATCTCAGTACCGCTTTCCACCCCCAGACCGACGGTCAGACTGAAGGCACGATTCACACCCTTGAAGACATGCTTCGATCGTGCGTTATAGATTTTGGTGGTAATTGGGATTCGCATTTACCTTTAGTCGAGTTCTCGTACAACAACAGTTATCACTCTAGCATTCAAATGGCACCCTTTGAGGCATTATATGGAAGAAAATGTCAATCGCCTATTGTATGGCACGAGATCGGAGACACGCAAATTACTGGTCCTGAGTTGCTACAAGAAACGACTGACAAGATCCTCCAGATACGAGACAATCTCTTGAAAGCGCGGAGTCGTCAAAAGAGTTACGCCGATAAATGCCACAAGCTCCTTGAGTTCGAAGTTGGTGATCACGTACTCCTAAAGGTTTCACCTTGGAAGGGGGTGATCCGATTTGGCAAGAAAGGTAAGCTAGCGCCTCGATACGTTGGACCCTTTAAGATTCTAGAAAGAATTGGTAAAGTGGCCTACCGACTCGAATTAACAGAGGAACTCAGCAACGTACATCCAACTTTCCATGTTTCGAACCTCAAAAAGTGTCTAGCCGAAGAGAATTTGCATGTCACTCTCAAGGATTTGCAAGTGGACGAAACATTACACTTCGTGGAAAAGCCAGTAGAAATCATGGACCGTGAGACCAAGAAACTTCGACGCTCTCGCATTCCTATAGTGAAGGTTCGATGGAAAGGCAAACGCGGCGCCGAGTTCACTTGGGAACTCGAAAGTGATATGAAAGCAAAATATCCACATCTCTTTGTTACGCATGCGCCTTAATTTCGGGACGAAATTCCCTAAAGTAGGGGAGGCTGTAACAACCCGACTTTCCGAGTCAAAGTCAAAGTCAAGTCAAGATCAAGTCAAGATCTTATTCAGATCTGTTATCTCTTGCTTAATTGACTTATATTCTCGAGATTCGATAATAGTTTAACCCTTTGCAGTAATCGATATATTGGTTTTCGCTACATTTTAACTATGTTTCACAACGCTTATTCAAAACGCATTCATCGCATTTAACAACGTATACTATTTAAACGTATTTTATCGCATATTACATCGCATGTTATACTAAACGTTATCACATCGCAATCGCAACGCAGACTCGAAACGCAGATTTACTTTTACTTTTATGCATTATGTGATTATGTGTTATTTGTGTGATTATTTGTTTAAATGTTATGTGTGGATTATCTCATCGCAACGCTCACTCGCAACTCGCTTAAACGCAACGCAACGCTCAACGCACGTCACAAAAGTCGGAAAACCAACTCGCACAAGCTGTCTGATCGAATGGCCATCCGTCCGGATGACCATCCGATCGGATGGCCATCCGATCGACTGGCCATCCGACCCACTTTCTCCACCGCCTTACTTTCTCCTCTCACACTATAAATACCCACCTGTCACATCACTGTTCACTAATGTGACAGCTCTATCCGACCCAACTCGCTCCCAGCTCGTTCTCAAGCACTATTTCACTCGATTCAAGGTCATTTCGTAAGTATTTCTCACTAAATCTTGTACTTCCATCATCACTACACACTTTCTCATCATCTTCTCCATCAAAATCACTGATTTCCACCTAGAAATCACCTGATTTGTACTCCTTGAAGGTGACGTCACTTTGGTTTCTTATGAAAACTGTTGTGCGACCTCATCTCATCAAGTATGGTTCAGATCTAAAGGATTTCAACACTATTTAACACAAATCTCAACGGGATTCAACATTTTCAACCGATTTCATGCTTTTCTTCAACTTTCCTTACTTTTTACTCAAAACCGATGGAATCTAGACTCATTCAGGCTCTCTACTCATTCTCTAGATGAGGACCGGTTTGAAAACGGATTTCCACTGGAGAGACGACCGATTCACGGGTTGAACATGAAACTCCATCAAGAACAGTTAAGTCTGATCGAATGGGGTGGTTTCCATCCGATCGACTGAGCTGGTCTTAGTGTGGTTTCCGTTGTTTGACACGTCGTCACATCGTCTCCGTTAAAACTCGAACTTTGTAACTTAGAAGATTTTACAAAAAATTTCAAACCAAGGATCACCCAATCGAATAGCCATCCGATTGGATGACCACCCGATCGAATGACTATTCGACCAGGTGACTTGTTCTTTATAGTATTCAACACTTAAATGATTTGATCAAAACTTCAAAGAATATCACACTTTCAATCGAATAGCCATCCGATCGAATGGCCATCCGTCTGGATGACCATCCGATCGAATGACTTGATTTATACTAAACCGAAAACTTCAAAAGTTCAAACATTTTACAAACACACCCAGACATTCGAATGATCAACCGTTCGAATGGTCATCCGTCCGGATGACCATCCGATCGACTCACCATTCGACGCTCATCATCCAACGCACCGTTTACACGCTGTTCAACGCTCACACTATCGTTCTATGATCAGGCTAATCTCCACGTGCTCCCACCTGTCACATCACTGTTCACTGATGTGACAGCACTATCCGACCCAACTCGCTCCCAGCTCGTTCTCAAACACTATTTCACTCGATTCAAGGCCATTTCGTAAGTATTTCTCACTAAATCTTGTACTTCCATGATCACTACACACTTTCTCATAATCTTTTCCATCAAAATCACTGATTTTCACCTAGAAATCACCTAATTTGGACTCCTTAAAGGTGACGTCACCTCGGTTTCTTATGAAAACTGTTGTGTGACCTCATCTCATTAAGTATGGTTCAGATCTAAAGGATTTCAACACTATTCAACACAAATTAACACAAATCTCAACGGGATTCAACATTTTCAACTGATTTCATGCTTTTCTTCAACTTTCCTTACTTTTTACTCAAAACTGATGGAATCTAGACTCATTCAGGCTCTCTACACATTCTCTAGATGAGGACCGGTTTAAAAACGGATTTCCACCGGAGAGACGACCGATTCACGGGTTGAACATGAAACTCCATCAAGAACAGTTAAGTCTGATCGAATGGGGTGGTTTCCATCCGATCGACTGAGTTGGACTTAGTGTGGTTTCCGTTGTTTGACACGTCGTCACATTGTCTCCGTTAAAACTCGAACTTTGTAACTTAGAAGATTTTACAAAAATTTTCAAACCAAGGATCACCCAATCGAATAGCCATCCGATCGGATGACCATCCGATCGAATGACTATTCGACCAGGTGACTTGTTCTTTATAGTATTCAACACTTAAACGATTTGATCAAAACTTCAAAGAATATCACACTTTCAATCGAATAGCCATCCGATCGAATGGCCATCCGTCCGGATGACCATCCGATTGAATGACTTGATTTATACTACAACGAAAACTTCAAAAGTTCAAACATTTTACAAACACACTCAGACATTCGAATGATCAACCGTTCGAATGGTCATCCGTCCGGATGACCATCTGATCGACTCACCATTCGACGCTCATCTCATCCAACGCACCGTTTACACGCTGTTCAACTCTCACACTATCGTTCTATGATTAGGCTAATCTCCACATGCTCCCTTCAATCCAAGTACTGTGTTTACTAGCTAAACACGCACTGTGAGTATACTCGAACCCATTTTCTTTAACACACTTTGGGTGTTACATACGTTCTATATCAAATCACATCGAACACACAACGCAAACACTTTTAACGCTAACCGCTCTCGTATGTTATACGTGACTCGATGAATGCTTGTATGTTATGTTTACACAGTGATTGTTTGGCTGACACCTTAGCAACGATAGTACTATAGTTTGGACTCAGCACCTGTCGTGGATAGGGGTTGTTAAGGGTTTTACTTCACGTGGTCACAGTGGTGATAATGTGTTGCGCATTCTACAACTCACAGTCATGTCGGTTGCATACTTCATTGTCGATAGCTCACTTCCTTCACATTTCTACGTGTTACATGCTGGTTATGCGTAAACTCTTTCACTATACTATATGCTTTTAAACTTGTGTACTCACCTTTACACTCTGTGTATTGACTTTATTTTAACGTATGTGACAGGCTGATAGGATGCTTGCTTTGATAAAACGAGTAGGTGGTCTAGAAACGTCATTCAATAAATCTGAGTTGTCGGAACAGTTAATTTGTTTTTGAGACTATATCTGTAATGACTATTTTTACTTTATCTGTTAGTAGTATAGGATATTAACGTCAAGGATTAGTACTATTTTTACTTTATCTCTTGAACAATTTGTTTCGCTCAGTGTCGCGCCCCGATGTTTCCGCCATCGGTTGGGGTGTGACAGATTGTTATCAAAACCATAACTATAGGGAATTAGGAAAGACTCGTCCTAGTCTGGGATTCCAAATCTTAGAATTGACCTAGTCTATAGTCTAAGTACCAACAGACCGCCTCGTACGAACCCAGTAGGGGTTTTGCACGAGCTTGATATTGTTACTCTCACTCGAGAACTACAACTTCGTGCAAACACCATATACTACAGCTTCGCGCGAAGAAGGCCTTTCCTAAGGCCGAAAACTACTCCTACCTTTCCTAAGGCAGACACGACACACACGTTTTCGAAAACACTCGCATAACACAATCAAGTGATTTGATCGAGATTAGGTGTGAAAACCGAGAACTCTCGATAAGATTACTCGCCCTACGTGCATTTTTACTATTAACACGAGAATTTTCGTTGAGTCAGGAGTGAAATCCACATCTCGACAAAATTCTCCATCTCTATTCCGCGGTTATACCGCACTTTTAGGAACAGGGTTGTTAAGTTAGGGGTGAAACCCGTATCTTAAGGACTAGTTCCACTCTCTACTTTGATTTTACAAAACTCTCACCAAAGTCTTGATGGATTCCAATGACTCGATTCACGTGGTAGCCGAAGGATGAGTGTCGTTCGCTATAGTTTGGCGAGAGCACAGTCTACGAGGCCAAAGCGTGTACTCGAAGTCACTAAGGATAGTCGAATCACTTTGGGTAATCGCTGCCTAACACGCAAGACATTCTGTTTCGATTCTGAGCACGCAGCCATTGATTCTTCGATTTTATGTGATTATGTTTATATGTTTCGATTTTGGAGATTTCCCCGGCAACGACGCCAAAAACTTGATGTGCAAATTATGGTCTATAAAAAACTAACCTAATCTAGACACCCTAGTTTTAAATTTATAAACTACGACTCTCTAAATGCTAGACCACTGACAGGCAAGTGTACTTATCGTACGTAGTAAAGCCTAATGAAGTCCGAGTATCGAACCCACGAGACACTAGCGACGCTAAACTAGACTCTGACTCAACTAATTATTTAATTGGTTTTAATTGCGTTTTGGGATTTTTTTCTAATTCTACTAAAGCGAGTAAATAAGAGAACAAAGCAAGCAAACAAGATGGTGAAGTGACGGGAAGCAGACAATGATGAGAAAGAACTACCCAGGCTTCAAATCCCTATGACCAACCCATGACCTCTAGTCCTGACCAATGACTAAAGCTCCGAATCTACCCAGAAAACCTCCCGCTAAGGATGATCAACCAAAATAGAAGATGGAACAAAGTGATGAAGTGCTAAATTGGAAACGACTCGAGCTATCGATATCGAATCCCACGACTATCAGATTAAAAACAACTATGGTGCTAAAATCCTCCGGTCATGAAGCTAAACCTGCTAAATAATTGAAAACCTAGGAAACCCTAAACGCGAATAAGTAGCCGGATCCGAGCTATCGGTCACCCAAACTACCAAACAACGCCTAGTTAATAACCTAGCAATCCTGACTCGTCCCTAGAGTTGCCAGAAAAGGATGCACACTATACTCAGATTATTTTAATTAATTTAGTTAAACTTGAATTATCTCTAATCTCAAGCTCTAGACCGAAAACCTAATAGATTAACGAACATATAATGATCTAAATAGTTTCAGACCAGACTAACAAGATCACCTAACCAAACAACCAATCACAACCAAGACAAGCACACAAATTTATAAACAATCACAAAACAAGAATATGTAAATCATCTCAATTTAATCATTAGTCAAAACTGAATAGTCAAACCATTAAATCATAGTTCATCTTGGCCTAGGTAGCACAAAAAGTTTAGCCAAAAATCATATTTAAGAAAAAGAAACAAGTCTCATATGATAAACAAAACATAGTATCAAGTTTGAAAACACACAGTCTTAACAAAATTGAATACTAATAGATTGCAAACGCGAACTTGAATCTTGTTCGTGGCTTTGAAGCTCGAACCAATCCTTTGAAATTCTTGCGTCTCCTCGTCCCTCAAAATATAATAATAGCTGCTCCTCTTTTCTTTTTTTTTTCTTTGATCGAACACAGCCACCAACCAAAACAATAATTGCCTGTCTCGATCCCCTCAATAAAGAGTAAATTACGTTTTTGGCCCCTGTGGTTATATCACTTTTACTATATTAGCCCAAAATAAGAATTTTTAACATATCTGCCCCCATAGTCTCTATAACTAACCATTTTGGCCCCTAAGTCTAGAGATCATGGGGGCCAAAATGGTTAGTTATAGAGACCATATGGGCCAAAATGGTTAGACTTAAGGGCCAAAATTGTTAGTTATAGAGACCATGGGGGCAGATATGTTAAAAATTCTTATTTTGGGCTAATATAGTAAATGTGAGATAACCACAGAGGCCAAAAACGTAATTTACTCAATAAATTATATTACTTTCTTTTCAAGTTTGTCTCTTTTTTTGTATATGGGGGCTCCCCTCAATATATGTATAATAACAGAGGTGCACAAACCGGTTAATTTTAATAACCGGTTCGGTTAACCAGTTATATCGGTTAATTTGACTTTTTGACTTTAACCGGTTATTATAACCGGTTATTTTTTTATGTTTGGCGGCCCCAATAATGCATGAATTCGATGGACTTTTTATGTTTGGCGGCCCCAATAAGGATTCTGCAAAGCCCAATATCGAAATTGTCCATGCGTGACTTTTCATCCAAGTATATCATTTATATAGCTTTAACTAGTAGATGCCCCGTCCGCGTTGCGTGGCAATGGTTGAATAATTCTCAATCAATTAAAAAAAGACTACTATAATTTTGCTATGGAAAAAAACGATGATAAGACCGTAGTTTTTGGCTCAGGGCAAAACTGTAATTTTTCAGGACTAATGAGCCAGTGTTAGGCAGCTAGAGTTATGCGCCGCCCGCGTTGCGGGGCGCTAAACCGAGTATTTCTTAGGTTAATAACATGTACGCCTTTATATCGGTTAGTTGTACATGCTACCTATAACACGATATAAAAAAGACACATCAAGTTAACCAATTAAAGAAAACAGTACCATAGTTATGATAAAAAAAATTTAACTAAAACGATGACAAGCGTGTAACTTAGAGTTGGGGGCAAAACAATTATTTGTCAGGACCAATTAGCGAGTGCTAGGCAGTTGTTTGGCATGAATAAAAACAAAATTAAGTCAACAAAGAAAAATAAAACACTACCATGGTTTTGCCAAAGGAAAAAAACCGATGGCAAGATTGCATTTTTTAGCGGAGGTAAAATCGTAATTTTAAAATGGAGGTAAAATAATATTTTTAACTGAGGGCAAAACATTTTTTTTTATTTTGAAATGAGGGCAAAATCATAATATTTTAGCTGAGGGCGAAATCGTAATTTTTAGCTGGGGGCAAAATCGTAATTTTAAACTGGGAGCCAAATCGTAACTTGGCAGGACTCTAGCTGAGGGCAAAAACATATTTTTATTTTGAACTGGGGGCAAAATTGTATTTTTTAAATGAGGACAAAATCGTAAATTTAAGCAAGGGGCAAAGGCAAAATTTTATTTTGAATCGAGGGCGAAATCGTAATTTTACACTTGGGATAAAATTGTAATTTGGCGTCACCTATAAATAACTATTATATGAAAAAAGAAAAAAAAAACAAAAGTCAAAGTGGCCGCCAAAAGTGGCCAACCACTTAACAATACTATTACTTGATGACGTAAGCAACTTGTTTTTGTATATGTTGAGAATTCTTGCACGGCCCACTAAACATCCATTAATAATAATAATAATAATAATAACATCAAATGGCAGCAGCTTTCGTCTGATGAGTATCTTAGCAGCCCAAACTTCATGCGGCCCAAAACCAATAAATTAGATGAACTCAAATTATAAAACTATATATTGATGTTGGCTTAACCCTTTCTCTCGAACCAATTATGTATACATTTTGTGACAGCCCTCTAACTTATAAAATAACGATAGTGGTCTCAACCCACTCACAAAAAATGACTGCAATTTTTATTCGGCCACTGGCGGCCCACTCTGCTCAACTAGCTGGTTATTTAATTATTACTCTTTTTCGCTCCATTTGCACCAGAACCTGGCCCAACACAAAATAATATAAAACAACACTAAAAACTAAATAAAAACAAATAAAAACTATACAATAATTATACATTTTAAATGGGGCAAATATGTATATTTTACCACACATCAAATATCCGCACACTTAAACCTTTTTCGTCCCTGAAAAAGACTTATGCTAACGGAATCAGAATCAGAAATATTCAGGTTCAAAAATATAGATTACTTATTAAAATTTAAACTCGTGTTAACCGCGATTGCAAGTATATGTGTCCACTTAAACCCAAACTCGGTTCCAAGCCCTTATCATGCAATTTAAGTTCAAATATAATTAATCTACCTAGGGTCTCACACTAAAAACCGCAGTCCACCTAATCCCGCCTCAAGCTTACAGAACAAAAGGAACAGTCACTGGACTATTTCTAACCGTTTTATACCAAAATTAAAAGAATTTAACATCAAACTTTTTTTTGAGCACCAGTATGCATACCTATCCCAGAGGCATTCTAAGTCAGAATCACCATCCCCAACGAAGATTACATAGGCATCAGTATTTTTGCATTTTTTTAACAATCTCAGAGGCATTCTAAGTCAGAGTCACAATCCCCAACAAAGATTACATAGGCCTTGTCATTTTTTCGGTCTAGCTCATTTGTTATTTATTTATCTTTGATAAAAAAAATTCTAATAATTTTAGTTTATAACGGCATTCCTTATACTATTTTTTGGCGGTTTCGGCTTCCCTACTTTTCCTAAATGAAAACCCACTAGCAAACTAACAATTAGGTATATTAAGATCAAAGGAACCTAAAACCGAATCGGGCCTACTCACATATCCCAAATTAGACACAAATTTGAAACCCGAACAAACCCGATTTTTCTATCATTTTCTGTTTTTTTATTTTGCAAACATCTAAAACAAGAGACATAATGTGCAAGGGTTTGCAAACATCGAGTACGTTTTTTTGTACTTATTAAAGACAAAGGACACAGTTTGCAATAAATAGCATACATAAAGGGACGATTTTTGTAATTTACTCTAATTTTAATTATCATCCTAATATTAGTTATCTCTACACATATTCTTACTATTAACATGAACACACATATATAAAGATTTTGGGTGTTATAATCTTACTTGTAGCATACTATATAAATATAAAGATGTGCATAACTATAATTTGGGGCGTTACATTTGTGCACCCATTGACTAAATCAAAGTGTTTCCACCTGCATTGTTGGAGAAATTTGTCGTTACTGTTGATAACCATTAGGCATAAAGTTCCCTGTGTTGCCAGCTGGCAGCACCATGTTATCCATAGATGATGATGCACTTTGAGGCATGCCCGGATTTGGAATCATAGTTCCCATGTGAACGGAAGTATTTCCTTGTTGCTGATGTTGTTGATTGTGATTGTTAAGAGGGAGGCGTTTAATCAAAATATGTAAACGGTTTTCCAATGTATCTGTATTCATGTATTCCTCCTACATAACAAAAGAAAATGAAGGGTTCCGAATGTAAATGTAGAAACATGCCTAATAGATTTAAAAACAAAAAAGAATGAATCAATGAAAAAAAACCTTGGTGGTTGCGGTTTTAAACAGGCCTTCTTCTAAGCGTCTAACAATGTCCATCACCTTCTTTTGAGGTATCTCTTGAGTTTGTTGTCGACGCATTAGAAACTCATAGCTACAGAAAGACATAATAGATATTATCAAGGTTAAAACGCCAAAGATCACATTACACCTGCATGCATGCACATGTATACAAGCACACACGCGCACAGCCGCACACACACAAAAGAAACATGCTTACATTCTGTCTTGTATATAACGCCGGGCTTTAATAACACCAGGCTCCATGTTGATTGTACCACGTTGGCCTCCAGAGCTTTGCATTATGGTTTGCTGATGTGGCACAGCAGAAATTGAAGTCCCAGGTTGATTAGGTACCTGTCTGGAGAACTGTCCGGACATATTTGAATGTAAATTCATCTTATCCTGTCAACTGATAGATATCATATGCTTCATACCACAGAAACGACACTCGAAATGTTCTATAAACACAAAATATCGGACTGTGATGCTTATCCTTTAGTTAAGCTGCTTCGGTTTTCCTGAGTAAAATCATAATACGAAATAAAAACTTCAGTAAAGGCAGAATATGACTGTACATCAAGAATGAAATGTCTTTCCATTAACATAATATATGTTTAAAACTGTCATGTTTAAAATGATGATTACAGCGTGATGTCAGCCCTTATGATCTGTCTTTGGTCTCTTTGTATAAATAATACATTTTATACATGAATGATGAAAAGCCACCTATACATACAGACATATATCTACGTTGTTTATACATATACAAACACACACATGTCTATATACATACATAGTATATATAGACAGATGTGCATGCATCCACATACACATCCATATGTATACATCCACCTGTACAAATGTGTGTGTGTGTATATGTTATATAAGCATATCTAGATGTAGATATATGTTGTAGTTCCGGCTCCACAAAAAAACTGCTAAAAACATGATAAAAGAATAGTCGGAAGATGGGGTCAATTGTGAACAATTTGGGGCCTTGGGCTACAATCTATGTCGCAGCAACGGGTCAAGAGTTTCGCCCAGATGTTAGCTCCAAAAACGAAGCCCGTAGATAGACAGTTCAGCGGGTTGGATCATCCATCGCCCCGCAACCTGCCATGACCCGTTTCAGCCGGCAACCATCCCCATGTTGTCGTCAATTCAGTTTTGTTATTTTTTGAAGCTTTCGGTCCATGTTTTCTAGTCAGTTGGTTGTTAGATTATGTTTAAGTTATAATGAACCCATAAATAGAGGCCATGGGTTAGTTGGCAGTTTTTAATAAAAAAGGAGGTGGTGAATTTGTTTGTGAATACTTCTGTTAGTCTCTTGAGTTAACCGATAGCATTAGCAACCTCGAACTTGGCAAATCGAGTAGGTGAACTAAGGTACCGAGTTTTAGCATTGGTGGTGAATCTGTAACCGCTAACCAGTGACTACAGCTGTAGCTCTATTGTTAGTTAGGTGATAAACCAGTAAACCAGCTACCGTAGTACTATCCGTTAAACCGATCATCTTATTTAAATTCCAAATTGTCAAGGCCAGATATACATCAATATGGTAACATGCCATGTTACCTATACACAAAAAGGGTGTATACTGTATAGATGATCTATGCAGTTAATCTCGGCGATATCTCGGTTATCGGCCCCTCACCAAAATATCGGTTTCCGATATCGGTCATATATCGGTCAACGATAATATCGGTGGTCAACGCCGAAATATCGCCGATATCTATCTTGCAAAAATCGTATCGGTTGTATCGCCGATATATCGCGTTGGCCATTTTTTTACAAAAACAAAACAAAAAAAAAACTGCACTCCACAGCAAAAAACGACCTCACGCGGACCCCTGGGGTTTCGGAGCTGCATTTGTGTCCGCAGGATGCGCGGGCACGCACGAGTTCAACCAAATTCCAGCTCAGAAACCCATTTTTGCCCCCCCCCCCCCCCTGCGCGCGGGTAGGACTTGTGGTAAAACATGTCATAAAGCTACAATGGAGTAGTAAATGCTTTACCTTATAAACACCCACTCACTTTGTTCCCACACCAATGTGGGACAAAGTATTTACCACCTTTTGAGACTTTCATTCCCACACCTAGACTTTCTACCACCTCTTGTATATATATAAATATATATATTTATGCATGATATTAGACTTCTAGTATATATATATAGGCTCTATATATGAATATAAATATAAATATATATATTTATGCATGATATTAGAAATTACCGATATCTCACCGCGATAAACGATATCTCATATATCGGTCCTTGACCGATAACCGATATTTTTCCGCATTAACTGCATAGTAGATGATAAATAGAGAGGAAGAGAGATTTCATATGACAGATGATCAATCAATCGTACCCAGTAAATCCCACACATAGCAAAACTATTAGTAGGGTCTGGCTGGGGAGGGTGGGATGTAGGCAAACCTTACCTCTATTCCTAGGAATAGAGAAGCTGCTTCTAGAGAGACCTCCGGCTTGATGACAAGCAGACAATACTAAAAGAACATATGTAGGAATGTACCAAATAACACAAGCAGTGATCAAAGGGCACCATTATGCAACATAGACATATGTAGAATAAAGAAAACACATATACGCAGGCAGTTGCATGCATAGTTTCCCTAAAGTGTAAGATAATCTAAACCCCTAAGACCCAACTAGAGCACTACTATACTCTCCCCTAAAAGTCCTTAACCTTAATCCTACGCCTCCACGAGCTCCTATCCTGGACCATGTCCTCAGAGAGGTGCAACTCTAGTAAATCATGTCTAATTCGCTCATCCCAAGTCAATTTGGGTCTATCTCTACTCCTCCTCCCATCTACAATGAGGATTTCCACTACTCTAACTTGTGACGTGACCTGCCTCCTCTTCATATAACAGATGAGTCCTACATTAATCCGCCGTGAAAAAGAGAAAACCACCAAATTTATGATGAAGTTTTCAGTTTTGTGTACTAGCAATAGCGATCTTTATAAAGCTACACATGATATAGGTCTACTAAAAACAGAGATACATCACATTTTAATTAGTTCTCCGCGCTCAGTGAAATCCATAAACACTCATCAGTTCATAAATATAGAAACTAAAATCCTAGTTCCTTCCATCTCCAGCCAAACATCCCCTAACCCGTTAACAACCCAAGAATACTTACATCCTCCTTACTTTGCAGAAAGAGTACACTTTCAAACTTTAGTATCAAACAGGCTATTACAGTAAGGATTCTCAAAAGCTCACTAATAACTACATTCACCTTCAAGAAGCTACAAAAACGATTCCCGGTCTATAATCATAAGACATAACAAAAAAAAAAAAAAAAAATCAAATCCTACACAACAAGTTCCTAACTAACTCCAGCTAGATACATCACATCTATAACACCAATGAATGATATCTCAAAATCTTATTGCTAGAAACAAATGTGAACTAGCGGATTAAAGTATTAAACCCTAATCTAAACTATTAATCATGAAAATCAAGTAAAGCTCTGTGCTAAAACTCCACATGTAACAACACTGTATCATCGTAATCTCATATAAGCTAAAAAAATATTTGAAAATCATTCTACTCTGTAACAGATGAACTGAATCATACTTCTTTGCAACAATGGATTTCAGTTACGTGAAACCCTAATTAACGCAATTGGTCTCAAATTGAAATAGTGAAACAGAAATAGATACGAAGTAAGGATGAATTTGAGGAAGATAGAGGATAGATCGCAGTGTGATACCTTAATTTGATCTTAGATTTGAGTATTACGATTGATGAACAGTGTAAGAAAGAAACCCTCACGACTGACTTGCATAAACGAGAGACAAAAAGGGGTGAAATTTGTCGGGCTTAGTTATAACCCGATAAGTTACCGGCTATCCGGGTTTGGGTATGGAAAACAGTTCGGTTTCGGGTCGGGCCTTATTACGACCCGTCTCAGTGTATATTTGTTATTTTTGGATTATATTTTCTGTTGGTTTATGTAAAAAGTAACAAAAATCTTAAACTTCTTGTAGTTGGTCTAAAGGATTTGTTTGTTTTGGTGCATTTTTTTAGCTTGGAGGTGTAGGTTACTTGCATATTTTAAAACTAGTAGGGTGCCTGGGCGATGCGGTGGGGTCGACACTTTGGATTGCGGCACTCGTTTCTGGTAGTTTTCTTATTCGTATAATATTTATGATAACACTATTGTGGTTGATATATGTCATTAGTGTTACACATATGTAAAGTTTTGTTTTTTTTATAAAAAACTAATAATCAAAAGAAAAAAAATTTGTTTTTTTATAAAAAATAAAAATCAAAAGATAAAAAATAAAAGATAAGTTGTTATAATTATAAAGTAGGTTTATTTTATTGGTTAAATTATAAAGTATAATTTTATTCTTTAAAGTTCATAACTTTTTTTTAAATATCCAAATAGTACTCGTCCAATAAACTTTAAGTTTAAAATTTTCGTTTTTATAAAAATAGAAAATAGTATTTGACTCTTAAGTACGTTTTAGAGCTTTAACTTAAATTGTTAAATTTCTTTTTTTACAGATATAAAAATATATTTTTTTTATAAAATTTCAAGAACTGTTTTTATAAAAAAAAAATAAGATGTTAAGAGTTTATATCTTTATTAACTTTATATTATACTAACTTCAGAGTTTTAGTTCCTAACTAATCTTATCTATATGAGTCTACTTTTAACTTATAATCTCTGAAAATATGCAACACAATCAACTATGTATCTAGTCAAGTTGATAAAGAATTCTTTTGAAACTGACTATTATTATCTAGAACAATATAGTTGAACTTATAATTACTAAAAATTTGCAACACATTTTAGTATTTATCTAGTAAAGATTGTAAATTTCTGGAGTATTTTATTTATATTACTTGTTACAAAAAATGTTTCTAAAATAATTATTTTTTTATAAAAACAAAATGTTTTGTTTTTAAAGAAAGTAAAAAATTTGTTTTACACATGTAACGTTTCGTTTTTTTTAAAAGATGATAATAATGATTATAAAAAATAAAAGATAAGTTGTTATAGTTGTAAAGTAAGTTTATTTTGTTGGTTAAATGATAAAGTTTATAATTTTATTCTTGAAAGTTCATAACTTTTTTTAAATACCACATGGTACTCATCCAATAAACTTTAAGTTTAAAATTTTTGTTTTTATAAAAATAAAAAATATTAGTTGACTCGTAAGTACGTTTTACACCTTTAACTTTAATTGTTAAATTTCGTTTTTACATATAAAAAATTATATTTTTATAAAATTTTAAAAACAGTTTTTGTAAAACATAGGATGTTAAGAGTTTATATCTTTATTAACTTTATATCATAGTAAGTTCAGTTTTTTGTTTAGCTTTAAAGTTTATTACTTTATTATTTTTTAATTAAGAAATACAAATGGTTAGATTAATATTTTATAATTTCAGCTTGACTATATCTAACTGCAATATCTATTTATTGCAATTTAAGGATATTAACTTATATAAGTTTAGTTGACTTGTAAATTTAGGATATTAACTTTATTTTGAACTTTATTAATATGGTCAATAACTGCATTATATTAACACCAAAAATAAAGTTCAGATATAAAATAAACTTTATTCATACGTCTAGATCAAATAAAACAGCTGAAAATGAAAAAAAAACATAAAAACACTTGATAGATTTCATATTAGACTGCATGAAATCTGTTCCGCTTCTGAATTGACACTCGAGGTATTTTTAATCGGGTTTTCTGGTTTGTGCTTGAATCGGAAGTATATTCTAATTTCTCTTCTTTGTCATTGTTCTCAGAATCGTCTAAATTACTAACCCTACTCCATTTACATTCAGATAGTCTCTTGGATCACTTCCTTTGAGTCTCAAACTTTCGATCCTTAAAAAAGACAAAAATTGAATACAAAAGTTAAAAAAAAAGATTAAATAAACCTTAAAATTACCTCTTCACTAAATTCACGTTAATGATTAGACTTGTATGGACTAAACATTGCACCACAAAAAATAATATTAACACTTTTATCACCATCATCCTGCAATAAAACACACATATAATAACATAGCGAACATGTTAATATGAAAGATATACGCAAAAATAATACTTAAAAACCAGCAAAATCAATACCTTAGAAGCTTGTTCGATAAATGAGTTGTTTAAATTGGCATGTTCATCATGCAACTGAATCTAAAAAATCAAATAAGTTAACATTCACATAAAAGTAAATAAAAGAAAACAATTATTCACTGCTGCGATATAATAGAACTGACCTTAGAATTTTGAATCTCGCATGCTTGGTTTTTCGCAACAACTGAATTTAGAACTGGATCCATTTTTTTAACTTTGTTTAGCAATAAATATAGGGGTGTCCTGCTATGTATTTATAGTAGTAACTATAGAACTGCATTAGGGTTTAATTTTAGATTTGACACCCTTTTATTTAGGAAGTTTGTTGTAGTTAGTTTTAAGTTTTTATAAGATATATCTAAGTACAGATATTAGTCAGTTTTAAAAAATAAAACTTGACACATAATATTTTCATTTTATGTTACGGTACTTTTAATTATTTTTGTTTTTGTTTACATAGATGGAGCCCATCTTTGTAGATTAGGCGCATTAGATCACAAGTATTAATTACTTGTACATTAAAGCATTATCGACTTGTACCTTTTAATATGTGCATCCATATTGAGCAAGACAACTACCGAAACATTGACAAAAATGTGTAGGTCATCATGCTATCTTTGAATTTTTTTAAACAGTATAATTTATAAGATATGTCAAGAATACGTAAAAAAAATATAAGTTTGTTGTGGATGGGTGAATTATAACTAATTATCTATAATTTTGTTAAGACCTTAGGGATTTAAGTGTAATAAGTTTAGGGGCTAAAAAATAAATAGTGTTTAAAAGACTAAACTACCCTCATTTTAGAGGTCTTTCTATAAATAAAGCGGGGGAAAAGTTCTTATTTTTTGGGTATCTTAAAATACTCATCCCTCATGCATTATAATATAGTATAGATTAAATTTTAAATAAAAAAAAAGTTTGTGTGTGTATATATGCATATATATTCTTTAGTTTATGCATCAAACTTTTCGTACTTTATGTTTGTAGCGGGTTACATCGGATAGCCTTTAACTTTAATAATTACAGTCATAATCCTTTATTTGGAAAACCCTTTACACTCTACGTCTTTTGGTCCTAACCTGGTTAAAATTTTGAGTTAAGTATGACATGTGCATAGCACATGAGGGTATATTAGTAATTTACTCATTTATTTATCTTTAATAAATTTGAACAATAAAACTTTTAATATATAACTCAATCTCTCTCTAAAACTACCTTCTTCAGGGAACACCACCATAAAAGCACCAGCTACCACCACCTTTACCACCATAATCACCAGCTACCCCCCACCTCCACCACCATAACCACCAAATTACCTTTTACATCAGTTTCTTACAGAAACCCAATGAAAAAGTTCTTTGCGTTACACACCTCCATCGGTTCCCTCAATGATGCCGCAGACATGATAATTAACTTCATCGGATTTAATTTTCGAATCTCCTTATTTGATGCCCCATGTGACAACAATGTTTTCTTGAAGCCGAGGTGGCACTGCTCGTGAATGGTAAACAGAAGAAGAAAAGAGAATAAGGTAACATAATTTTAATGGTATTCTACCCCCCTTAAAGAAGGTTTCGTCCCCGAAACCTCTTTCTCATTCCCATTTGACACTAATTATCTTTCCTTCGAAATGTATACATGCCCTTCTAAGTTTAACTTTAACAGTCGCATCATAATTATAAGTATAGATCTCAATTCATATATCATTCATACAATTGACTTCTCTCTAACAAGTCTATACTTTCCATACCATGCTTCCACATAACATTCTCATTTCCTTGACCCGTTAGTAACAGGTCAATATACATACTTATTCAAACTTGTAATAATATTTACATTCATATAATCCGTTCACAACATATCTAATACATTCGCCCCATCCTTTTAGATTACATTCTTTACATTTATTACATAACATTTAATTATTGTCTTGATATCGTAATGTATTGAAGTACATGCTCTTACTTCTTTCCTTTCATGCCTACTTGCAAGGGCTTTATTACATCGTTTTAATATTTCTCACCAAACCTACCTTTCACGTCCATACTTCAGTTATTGTCCGGGTCATAGCCCGTCATTCATCCTGACTCTCAAGAGTCGATTACTAACACATTTAGCACATAGCTTATACAAAACTTCTTTTATTATACGGTCACCTTCTAACTTTTACTTGCTTATATGACCTGTTCAACTTAATCATGGTCAAACCATCGACTTTATTCTTATGTAGACTAGTTTCATCTTTTATATCTTAAATCCGTTTCGCGGATTCGAACACATTATTTATACCTTTCGTACCTTATATGTTTTGAATCCGTCTCGCAGATTCAAACATTTCATTCATGCCTTTCATCCCTTGAATCCGTCTCGCGGATTCAAACATTGCATTCACATCTTTCATTCTTTGAATCCGTCTCGCGGATTCAAACATTTCATTTATACCTTTCATTCCTTGAATCCGTCTCGCGGATTCAAACATTGCATTCACATCTTTCATTCTTTGAATCCATCTCGCAGATTCAAACATTTCATTCATACATTGTTGATTCGTACTTTCTTACGGATTCAACATTCTTCATTCTTATCACTCACACTTCTCACTCTTACGTAGTACTCTCAATTTCCCGAGAGTCTTACTACTCATTTCTCCCACACGCCCACCTGCTACCTAATTCTAACGAACATACCTGTAACAATTATCGCGGTCCCACGAACGTCATATGTTTCTTGTGTACTGGCCAGGTACACAATCCACATACTAGTTTCGTGTCTTCGTGTAATCACCACCTTATGTACGAAGAATTAAGCTTTGGCACGTGTATCATTTTCAAAACTTCATTGCCATATTACTATTATATTTCCTTTTAAATTTTCTTTCACTCGCTTAATTATACCACTTCATACGCACACACGTTAAATTTACGCACCTGGGGTCTATTTGTCTTATCACTTGCCTTGATGTCGGTTCTAGACCGCATTCCCGGATCATCCTTTCCAAGCAGTTAAGTTCACCTTTACTTCTACCTTCAGATCTTGATCGAGTCTCGGATTGTACGGGTTCCTTGTCACAAGAGCACACAGGTTTGAGTTCAAGTATTTATCCTCTTGTACTTTATTCTCTCAAACCAGGGCTCTGATACCAACTTGTAACGCCCTGACACACTTTAACTGAAAAGACGCAGCGGAATTACGTACCATAAAATTTCTTTCATTATAAACCTTATGTCTTACTTGAAAGTTCATTTTTCAAACAACTTTTTATTTAATTTAATACATCAAACTAACTCTATTATAGAATAGAACATAACTTATGTATAACAAGTTACATTCTCAGACAACCCCGTACAATCCTTCATGTGACTCGGTCCTTGATCTCTATCCCTTGATGATCCTCGTGTTTCGTACTACCTGCGCTCACCACATAAAGTCATAACATTAGCACGCATCATAAACATACAAGATTTATTCATGTTTACTTTTCGTTCCATTAACTCTTTACATTCCGGCTTTCCATTTGATAATACAATCCACGGTGAGACTTCTTTGCTATTCCTGCGTTACACTTCATTCACCAGGCATGCTATTAATATCGTTAGTGCTAATTTCATTGGGTACATGCGTAGCTATTTTCTTACATACTTGTACATAATTATACGTTCACACATAACCAATTACATACGTATGTTCATACCCATATATAAACACATCTACGTCATTTCATGCGTATCTACATACACTCATACCTCCATCATTACGTTCACTCATGACGTTATACATCTATACAAACATACATCCCTACTTGCAACATACCTAACTCATACATGCCTACTCACATACGTACCTTCATATTTATACGTTCACACATAACCAATTACATACGTACGTTCATACCCATATATAAACACATCTACGTCATTTCATGCGTATCTACATACACTCGTACCTACATCATTACGTTCACTCATGACGTTATACATCTATACAAACATACATCTCTACTTGCAACATACCTAACTCATACATGCCTATTCACATACGTACCTTCATATTTATACGCTTACATGTGCCTCTATACTTATCTCGCTCCATTTTATGCTTGCGCACACGCTCAACGCAACTCATAATCACTTTACAATGAGTTTAGAATACATTTTGGGACTCCTTATGGGCTACGGGACTGATTTCGATGAATTCTGCACATTTCATTGAACTTGCAGCTGACGCATGGCCGTGCGTCCCAACCGCACGACCGTGCGGTACCTACGACGTCGGGGGCACTGGCAGTGCACAGGCCAGTGCATTGATTTACCGGGAACGCACGACCGTGCGGCCCAAGTGCACGACCGTGCACTACCAAATCCATACGGTGACAACCTACTGCCTTACGGTGGACAAATGGCTTCAGAGCCTACCGTAACTTACGGTAGCTACCGTAAGCTACGATAGCGCCCAGATCAGCTTTCATTTTTAAATGCTAAAACTCGCATAACTTGCTCGTTTTGCATCCGTTTCACTCGATTCTTTTTCCTACGCGATCGTAATTTAATCCTCCATCACATGGAGTTAACATTCGACATCCGGATTAACAAAATTATGAAACTTTTAAGCTATCGACTTATTACCCTTTTTACAAGGTTTTGACCCGGTCATGCATTTATCAAAATAATCTGATTTTATGACCTCGATTCCTCATGAACCTTATAATTTCTATGTTGTTTATCATAAAGGATTAAATTCTTGGATGTCTTGCATCCTCTTAACACATTTTCGCTCAAAAGCTTATTTTGACCCGTTATGGGTATTTACGCATTTTAAGGTCCTTGGCTTACGAAAATCGTACTTCTCGCTTTCCTACTTCTCTAAAACATTCACTTAATCAAATAGCTTGTTTCTAATCAACTTTTAAGACTGTTTGCCCGATTTACCCATCAAGGGCGATTTTGTCAACTTTGTTCCATCCTTTACTACAAAGGACTTTCTTAAATATTGACTAATCCCACGACTTAACTACAACTCTAATCGCACATACCTGACTCGGATCAAAGCTATGACCCGTTTTAATACCTCACGCACTAAATGGCTAGTTAATAGCAACATAATTCCTTTCGCTATTCATCCTGTGAATGCATAATACTTGACAAAACAATTCATTAGTCAATATCGCCAAATGGTAATGTCCTCACCATTTGACCCGTTAAGTCTAGATGCCCATTTTATCCTTGTGGGATTTTAGTTATTCATTATCCCATCCATATAACTTATTCCTTCATTATCTCGTAACCAAAATTACCATAGTACCCTTTTTACCCTTTTTAACCATCAAACTTAGTTTCTTAACATAATTACATGTTCCGACCAATACCAAAACTTGTCGGAACATCATAATTTACATACTTAGTTACCATGTTCATGATCTATACATTGATTAGATATTCTACTGTAATAAAAAGGGGTGTAAGCTTTACTTACCTAGCATCCGAACATGCTTCCCGTGCGCATTAGTCCCGTTTAACCCGCTTCTTTCCCAAGCTTCCATATCGCTTATCAAGCATCAACTATCATATATCATTCTCAAGACAGTTAGCTTATTCATCATTCATCACAACTTTTTCATCACATGGATCTTATATTTAGTTTATCATTTAACCTTATAACATGCTAATCCATCATTTCTTATTCGATTTCTTTAAACATACATACACATATATGATTTTGAAACATCATTAACATAAGCATATCATTACTTCTATCATATTATCAAAACCCACTTCATAACTACTTTGTTAATCACTTACAAGTGATCTAAACTCATTTATCTCTAATTTCATCATACCCTTGGGGTGTGTACAACCTTCTAAACATAAGGTACAACTAATTCATGCACAATCTCCTAATTTCATACATAATTCATCAAATTCTCCTACTAATTAACATATATCATTCACACATAAACATTCAAACGTATTATCATCATATTTCTTTCAATTCTTCTAACAAGACTTCATATTACTCACATAATACATCAATATTCAACAAGAATTAGACATGCATGATGATTCAACTCATCATTCTCACCATAGCTAATGGGTTTCACCTCTATGCATCAAATTAACCTTAATAATGCATAACCCATGTTCTATATGATGATTCTAACATATCCTCATACTCAATTTCATACCAATTCACGATTTACAACATAACCCACTTCGTGGATAATCACCAATCTAACTTTTAAGACATACCTTATGATCCCCTTGTGATGGTGATCATTAATTCGTGTTCGGTTGTGAATTTGAGCTTCGTTTAGCCATCCAATTTGAAGATTTTTAAAGGAACTAGGGTTTGAACCCTTTTCTTCTTCCTGGACATCGATACACACACACACACACTGTGTGTGTGTGTGGTGTTTTAACTTTGATTAATAAACTCATGTTTCCTACTTAACAGTTTTGGTCCCTCAAGTTTCATTTTGATTATGTAAGAGACTAAAACTCATTTCTTTATTTAACTTAGATGCACACATATATTTAAATTTACTATCATTTCCTTACGGTACCTTTTACAGTTACCGTCTTCCGTCATTTAGCATTACCAATTAATATTGTTTTAAAACATACGAAATTTGGGGTGTTACAATTCGGCCTGTTTAAAATAAAACCTGAGCCCTGTGGTTTGAGCCCGACATCTTATATTTTTATTCCTTTCCCTGAAAGAACTGTTAAAACTCATAAAATAGAACCAATTTTTATAAATATTTGTTCAAATTGTTTGTAGGTTTTGTTAAATTGGGTGAAATATTTTGTGGGTTTTGTTGAATACTAAAAAAAAATCCAATTTTTGCAAACTATTGTGGAAACTTTTGTGGGTATTGTTGAATTGCAAAATATTATGATATGCAGAACAAGAACAAGATCTTCATCACCTAGAGAGATTCAGAAGACATAGATACATATCTATAAGAGAGAGAAAGAAAGAGTAACATATGAGAGCATTCACATCCCGTCATCGGCTCTACAACATCTGAAAGCAGATGATGTTGTGGCAAGAGAGATGACAACCGTCTCTCTCGCCGGAGCCTCTTTCAATTTTTCCGAGCATATCGCCCCCATTTGAGTGTAGTCGATGGTGATGATTTTGTTGGTCTGCTCCAACATTTTAACTGTGATGATTTTGGATAAACCTTAACGTGGATTTGGGGGAGAAAAGGTGGTATTTATATGGGGGGTAGTTGGCAGGTGAATGGTCTTAAATGCCCTCACGTGCGAAGCACATGATCAGAACTAACTTAATTTTCTAACTGGGTTTGAGATAAAGGATGAAACGTGCAACATGTTTTTAAAATAAAGGATTGTGACTGTAATTATTGAAGTTAAAGGCTATCCACTGCAACCCGCTACAAACATAAAGGACAAAAATTGTAATTTACCCTATATTCTTTAGTTTATGTCAAAAGTTATAAAGATCATCCTAAACTTTTAATAGTTACTCCAGAAGAATTTGGTTGTTTTGGACTTTGGTTCGTTTTATTAGCTTGAAGACTTTAAAACTATCTCCGTAACCAAGAGTTTTTCCAATGGTTTGGCTTAAGATGTTTTTGAAAGAGAGAGAAGGTGAAGTGGAGGAAGGAGTATGTGGATTGAAAGATTCAATTGGATCGAAAGAAGAAAACAAACACAATATTTGTGATGAACTATCACGACTCTTTTTAAATTTTTATTTCCAATGATTCAAAAAAACTTGCAGACACTTGTTTAAATACTTGAAACAAACTTGAACAAAAAGAAAACTAACCTATTTGACTTAGGAAAGGAAATCTACTGGATAAACATAAAAATAGTGAAAACAAACAATTTTAACTTTTGAATTTGATCCCTTCCGATACGTAAGCCGACTTCAATCCTATTTTAATTCCAATATACTTGCAGCCACTTTTCTTAAATTGGCTATGATACCGGGCCAAATAATTATAATGGGCCAACAATCACCCCCCTAATTTTTGACCCGGTTTCGACAAATCTTCGACGCCCAAAAGATTTCTCATCTCTTCAAACTTCAGCCTCGGTAATGCCTTGGTAAGGATGTCGGCTCTTTGCTCTTCTCCCCTGACATGCTCAATTTCAATCAACTCCTTCTCAACACACTCTCTTATAAAATGATAACGAGTGTTTATATGTTTACTCCTGCCATGGAATACGAGATTTTTCATAAGCTCAATCGCAGATTTATTATCGACCTTCAGTTTCAGTTTGTTTACTTCCCAACCAGCTAACTCGTTCAATAGATTTTGCAACGATATCGCTTGACACGCGGTTTCCGTAGCAGCCATAAATTCTGCCTCACAAGACGATAACGCAACCGTCTATTGTTTTTTACTAGCCCAAGCAACTGGTCCGATTCAAGAAAGAAAACCATACCGGTTGTACTTTTTCCATCGTTGCGATTGGTAGCGTGACTACTGTCACTATAACCAACTAATTCTTTTTCTCCTTTCTTGCAATAACGAATCCTATAATCTACGGTTCCCTTCACATACCGTAAGATATATTTAATTGCTTGTAGGTGATCTTCTTTCGGTGACGCCATGAACCGACTCACTAATCCAACCGAATAGTTGTAGCGAAGACAACCGATTAGTCTCCAATAATATGATTCGTTCACATCTGCACCAGTCCCTCCCTTCCTTGGTTAAAACCAATTTAGGTTCCATTGGATACTTACTGGCATTGCAATCTTTCATACCACCTATTTCTAGTACCTTTTTTTAGCATATGCAGATTGTTTCATAGTTGTACCATGTTCACCTTGATTGACTTCAATGCCTAAATAATATGACAGTAGCCCAAGATTTGACATTTCAAACCAATTTAGTCTTCTATCAATTTAAGATTTGTACCTGTGACTAATAAATCGTCAATATAAATCGCCACTATTAATAACCCGTTTTTGTTTATTTGCTTGTAAACGGCAGCCTCATATGGACATTTTACGAAGAATTTCTTTCAAGGTTTGATCCAACTTATGGTTCCAAGCTCGGGGTGCTTGTTTCAAACCGTACAACGCCTTATCTAGCCGATACACTAAATTATCCTTACCCTTTTTTATGAAACCTTCAGGTTGTACTACATAGACTTCTTCGTTTAACACTCCGTGAAGAAAAGCCGATTTGACATCTAAATGGTGGACTTTCCACCCTTCTCGAGCCGCCAATGCAAGGATCAAACGAACTGTTTCCATCCTTGCTACGGGTGCGAAGACTTCGTCGAAGTCTACACCATGTTGTTGTATGTAACCTTTCGCAACTAACCTTGCCTTATGTTTTATAATATCGCCTTTCACATCTTGTTTTAATTTAAAGACCCACTTCAGCCCGATAGCTTTGTGACCGGGCGGTAGCTTCATCAAATGCTAAGTCTTATTCCGCTCGATCAAGTCAACTTCTTGTTTCATAGCAAACAACCATTTTGAGTCTTTCGTGGCTTCTTCGTACCTTATTGGTTCTCTTTCCAACTGAAGGTTCTCAATCTCCTACAGCATGACAAAATCATCATAATATTTTGGTGCGTTAACTTGTCGAGTAGACCTCCTCATGGATTTTGGAGGGCGTTCTGAGTATCGTTGGGTTCTTCATTTGCATGGGATTGATCATATGTGAGGTCACCATTATTATTATCTTGCATGGTAGCCTCATTATTGTCTACTGGTACATGCTCACCCCCCATTGGTTCGAAGTGTGGCATTAATTGTGTAGAAGTCTCGGATGTGGCTTGATCAATATTATGATTAGGAATTGTGATACTTTGATTGGGTACCTCAATTTGAGAATAAATATCATCCAAACCTTCTATATTAAATTCATCCAAATCATGCTCACTATTACTATGTTTTTCAACATGCTTAGACCAATCACAAGCTTTTGTTTCATCAAATTCTACCTCCCTTGATTCCACCACTCGACCTCTTTCAATATCATAGCAGCGATGCCCTTTTGTTCCATCTGGACATCCCAAATGCACCATAGGAATGCTATGATCATCTAGCTTTGGGATATGCGGAGTTGTCACCATTACATAAGCTTGACAACCGAAGACCCTTAACCGATCCAAACCCGGTTTTATACCGGTAAAAGCTTCAAATGGAGTTTTGTCTTTCAAAGCTTTTGTTCCAACTCTGTTCATCACATATACGGCATGCCGAATGGTCTCTCCCCACATATTCTGCGGGACTTTCATCGCCTTCATCATACTGCGAGTCGAACCAAGAATGGTTCGGTTTTTTTCGTTCAACTACGCCATTTTGTTGTGGCGTGTACGGAGTGGTCAAGTTCCTCCTAATTCCTTCTGAATCACAATAATCATTAAATTGTTTCGAGGTAAAATCGCCTCCTCGATCAGTCCAGAGTGTTTTAATTTTTAAACAAGTTTTATTTTCGATCAACGCCTTAAACTTTTTAAATATAGGGAATGCTTCATCTTTAGACTTAGTCAAATAAACCCAAGTAAACCGGCTAAAATCATCGACAAAGAGAATAAAATAACGATTACCTCCGGGTGTTATTGGTGTAACGGGTCCGCAAATGTCCGAATATACTAGCTCAAGAGGTTGGCTCGCTCTATACGAAGCTTGTCTTGGAAACGGTAACTGGTGCTGCTTGCTGGCCAAGCAAGCTTCACAAATCTGGGAACTTTTCTTGATGAGCGGTACACCAATCACAAAGTTCTTTGACGTTATCTCATGTAAGGCATGAAAGTTAGCATGTCCAAGTTGGGCATGCCACGACCAATTTGATTCATTAATGTGTGTCGCTAGACACACTAATTTGACAACATCAAGAGAAACCTTATACAACCTATTTGAAGACCTTTCAACCTTGACCAACAGCCTTCTATCCCTTCCATAAAGCCACAAAAATTCATCTTCCATAATGACTTTGCACCCTCTTTCGGTAAGTTGCCCAAGACTTAGTATATTACTACGTAAGCTGGGTATAAAATAGACATCTGTAACCACATGTTGTTCACCGCTTTTACATTGCAAAGTCATTGTTCCCTTACCCTTGATTTCTATACTCGACCCATCGCCAAACGATACTCTTCCCTTAATTCGATCATCAATTTCTGTAAAGTGATTTCTAACCCCAGTCATGTGATTAGAAGCACCGTTGTCCAAATACCACAAACCCGTCTCTTTTTTATAGTTTCCAGGAACTATATTTTGTTCATTGAGAAATACATAATCGTCTTCCTCATGTATCGCAACAGCCATATATAGTTGTTCGTTTACTTCTTGAGTTTCTGCTAGGTTTACCTCATCCTTTTTCTCGGCGTTATCTGGGCACTTGTTTGAATAATGACCCAGTTTTTGGCATTTATAACAAGTTACCTTTGACTTATCATGACCCGTTGATCCTTCGTGACGACCTTTAGAACCTGATCGACCTCCGCGACCTCTCCAATTTCCTTGCCTCGTCCTCTACCCCGACCCCTGTCGGTATTACTTTTGCCACATCCTTTGCCATTATCAAAATTCTGTTTTGAAGACCCTTCAGTGCGCGAAAACAAGAGTTTACTCTGATTCTCACCCACAACCTTCCTCATCTTCGTTCTCTCCTTGAAAGCTTTAAGCCGCCCAATGGCCTCTTCGAATGTAAGGGTTTCGAGGTTAGTGGTTTGTTCAATAACATCGGCTATGAGTAGGTATTTATCGGGTACAGAATTAAGTAATTTTTTTCACAAGGACTTCATCTTCAAGAGTTGAGCCAAGACTCTTGAATTTGGTTTGCACACTCGAAAGCTTTCCGACAAACTCCTCTATGGAGTCAGACTCCTTCATCTGCAATCCTTCTAGTTCACTATGCAATGTCATTATTCGAGCCTTTTGTACTCGGTCTGCTCTGAGATAGCGAACTTGTAAAGCCTCCCAAACATCTGCTGGGTCTTTATGTTTTGCCACCTGAAGCAAAACGCCTTCGGGAATCGACTGGAAAATAAGAGCCTTAGCGGTGTTCTTCAACCTCTTATCGGCGGCACCACCGGTCACCGGATCTATGACTTCCTCCAAGCCATGTGCCGCCAACACCGTTTCCATCATGATGGACCAGGCAGTGTAGTTTGTAGCCGTTAACTTCGGGCATCGTAGAGACGCACTACCCGAATCTTTAACCACGTTAGCGAGTTGTCCTTGAACTCCTTCACCGTCGGCCATCTTCTTGTAACACCTTACTACTGATGCGAAATCTCCTTGTGTAATCGAGGGTTAGCTGATCACACGTCTTCAACCTTGAAGCTCTGATACCAATTGAAAGATTCAATTGGATCGAAAGAAGAAAAAGAACACGGTATTTGTGATGAACTATCACGACTCTTTTTAAATTTTTATTTCCAATGATTCAAAAAAACTTACAGACTCTTGTTTAAATACTTAAAACAAACTTGAACAAAAAGAAAACTAACATATTTGACTTAGGAAAGGAAAACTACTGGATAAACATAAAAATAGTGAAAACAGACAATTTTAACTTTTGAATTTGATCCCTTCCAATACGTAAGCCGACTTCAATCCTATTTTAATTCCAATATACTTGCAGCCCACTTTTCTTAAATTGGCTATGATACCGGGCCAAATAATTATAATGGGCCAACATGGATAAGTTTTTCTGCCGGAACCTAAAACCGAATGTTGCGAGGGGAGGAAGGATATAGGAAAGAGAGTCACTTTTATGGTTTGTGAGAGGGATAGGAGAGAGAATAAGTGAGACAATGTCAGAATGTCACTTCACTCATTCTTAGAAATATAAAAACGTCAACTATTGTGGATGGATAAAAAGCTAAAAACACCTCTCACAAACGTGTCTAGTCTGCCGACAGATTAGATTTCTGCTAATACTTCAAAAACACTCATATTTCAAAAGTTAAATCATTATACATTTTTGTTATTTTACCCAATTACTAAATTTGTAATGATAATAATTAAAACAAATGTGATGTACAAATCGTTAAAAGTACATGATGTAAAATTAATTAATGCAATCCCAAATAAAATCAAAAAAGAAAAAAAAACAAATGATGCGGAAGATGGCATAGGTGAGAGGAGCACAAGTGTGTTAGTGCCATCATATGATGATGAATGATGATCCAAATTTGAGGGCTGTCATCCCCTTCATCAACTTGTCCATGGTAACCCTCATAGTGGCAAGTGAGGTTTTGGTTTTGGCTACAAAAGCTTGCGATTTGGCGAGGGATTGTTCGTGGCATTGTAGAGTTTTCTCAATCTCTTGATTCCGCGTCATGATTAGGGGCGGACCCACATGATTCGGGTTGGGGTCCACGGACCCCAATATATTTTTAAAAAAATAGTAGAACCGGTATGTTAAATTTTTCATGGACCCCATAAAATAAATTAGTTGGACCCCATAGTATTGGGCTGGACGGTATGGAGTTTCGTCCTCCACCGTCCAGGCCCGGCGCCGTTCGTCCCTCCATCTCGCCCCCCTCCGTCTCGTCCTCTCAATCTTCTTCTTGCCGTTCAGGACGGTCCAAATGAGGACAAATGTTCCTCACAGACATATATATACATACAATATATAATATATTTTAGGATCATCCCCCATTTCCATACCTCCATCCTCTTTGCCCCCATCCTCATACCCATCCTACCTGACGGACCATCCTCCAAGGGAGGACCATCACCATACCCTGTAGCCTTAAAAGGAAAGATGGAATGGTGGTAAATCTTATTGTGTTCCAACAAGTAGGCCTCAAGTTCAAGTCTTACATCTCTTGTTTTTTAGTTTATTTTTTCCATCAAAATTAAACTAGTGTTTTAAAACACCACAACCACCCATTGATACTCTAATTTGCTTTTTTAAAATGATAAATTTAATGTTTCCGAATGATTTTATTTCACATTTGATTACCAAATAAGACTTTCAACATATGGTGGCGTTCAAAAAAAAAAAGCTTAAACAAAATTTTGAAGTTATGTGAAGTAGTTGTGTTGTTTAGGTAGCTATTGGTTTCAAGCAACTTATTAATCACTACAATTTGATAACTTAATTCTTAAAATTGGTTCTTAATAATGTAGTGGTTTCATGTCCACTAAGTGCTTCTTCATTATTTCCTAGCCCCGACTGGACCCGACTACGATGACTGACCCGAAAATTTTAATGTTTGGTTGTGAAAAATTCTAACACAAAAAATGGACCCCAATGAAAAAAAATCCTGGGTCCGCCACTGGTCATGATGAACACTTGGGAGCCAAGGATAGATGTCTCGGATACCATTGTTATGGTATAAACCGAGATGCAATAAAGAAGAACAAACAAAGCCAGGAAAGGAGTAATACTTTATATTCATTGCATGAAAGAAATAACACTAAGCTTGTAACTCCTAAACTCACACCCAAGAACACATGCATAACAAGAAAATAGTGGATGTAAAATAACAAAAGGAAGGTACGAAATAACATAATTTAGAATTTAAACCTTTGATTAATATTATCGTGACGATAGGTTCTAGATGAATATCATTGTCGCCTCTCTGCTTGGCTCTCTCTGCCCTCTGGACACTCATGCCTCTTCATTCCAATTCAGGTGTCCTATTGGAATTAAATTCTTGATTTTGGCTGAAGAAGGTGTCGGTTTCATCAAAAGCAGTGGAATTAACATTCTTGATTTTGAAATTGGATTCAGGCAATGAACCATGGAATTGAAAGTCATATTTTCGAGAAAGTTCACAGAAAGTCATCTTTAGACCATATGCTGGGAGTGGTTTTTGTATTTGAGGTTCAACATAATCTAATAAATATGAAAACTGCCGTTTGTCTTATTACATGAGCAAAAACATTGTTACTTCTTTGTCTTTTTTTTAGTTTTCCTCTATATTATTCTTTTCTATTTTCTGATTTTCTATCTGCCTTTATTCAGTTTTGATATTTTACTTTAATTCAACTAAATATTTACATTTAGGAAATCTAAAACCGGATGAGTTCATCAGTTCATGAGCAGACGTTGAGAAGAATTACCATGGCCCACCCGTGTTCATTCCTCATAGGAACGGACCAATGTTGGTCCAGACCAGTGGACCTATGAAGGGTACATTGCATCTCTAAATTGTCATGATTTCCTTAAATTTGCACCAAGAGCATTATAGTATTATACAATTTCAACAAAACCACACTGTCACATGACACAACATCCCTTCGCGCCACCCCCGAGCCTCCCTTCAACCACTCTGTCCCAACCTGCGTTATCCGTGGATAAAGACTGCGTCCACAGGTGTGTGAAATCATTTCCGAAAGGGACATCTTGTGGGCGAGACGGCCTACGAGCCCAACACCTGTTGGACGCTCTTAGCGGCGAAGGGTCGGCGACTGCCTCGGGACTGCTTACTGCCATCACTGAAGTGGTAAACCTTTGGCTAGGGGGGTTATGTCCTAAGGTGCTCGCGGATTTTGTTGCTTCGGCGCCCATAACCCCTTTGTTGAAGCCTGATAATGGTATTCGCCCCATTGCTGTGGGGGCAATTTGGAGAAGATTAGTCTCCAAAGTAGCCATGAAGAAGTTGGGAAAGAAGCTGTTAAATACTTGGGGGACTACCAATTTGGGGTGGGGGTCCCCAATGGGGCGGAGGCGGTGCTGCACAGCGCTAACAGGTTTCTTAATTCTTTTCATTCAAATGGCTCGCTGGCCATGCTTACGGTTGATTTTTCCAACGCTTTCAACTTAGTTGACCGTTCGGTTTTGCTTCGTGAGGTCCATAGCCACTGCCCCTCCATATTCCTGTGGGTTCAGTTTCTGTATACTTAGCCTGCTAGGCTATACGTGGGGAATGACCGCATCGGGGCATTCACGGGGGTGCAGCAAGGGGATCCTTTGGGACCTTTGCTTTTTGCCCTAGCCTTACACCCCTTAGTGCTTCAGGTGCAGGAAAACTGTAAACTCCCCTTCCATGCTTGGTACTTGGATGACGGGACGATTATCGGGGACGCTATTCAGGTTGCTAAAGCTCTCGACATCATCGGTTCGGAGGGTCCAGCCTTGGGGCTACGGCTTAATATTAGAAAAACTGAATTATTTTGGCCGACATGTAACGAGGTGAAGGTCCGGCCAGGGCTTTTCCCCAGTGAGATTGGGAGGCCGGAGAAAGGTGTCAAACTGCTAGGAGGAGCAGTCAGCCGTGATTCTAGTTTTATTAGTGGTCTAGCGACTAAGAGGGCAACGCGCGCTGTTGGCATTATGGGGCACCTTCCCTTGTTGCGGGATCCTCAAAGCGAACTTCTTTTGCTTAGATCTTGTATGGGGGTTGCAAAGTTGCTTTTCGGTTTGCGAACTTGCCAGCCCCCCTTTGTGGATGATGTTGTTTCATGTTTTGATAAAGGTATTCGGGAGGCAATAGAAGACATTGTCGTATGTGGGGGTCCCTTTTTTGGTGAACTCCAGAGGCGGATCGCGACCTTGCCAATGCGGCTTGGTGGGTTGGGCCTTCTCTCGGCCCGGTATGTGGCAGCCTATGCCTTTGTGGCTTCCAGGTCTCAATCTTGGGAGTTGCAGGACCACATATTATGTAACAGCGGGGTTGCTAACATTGATCCGGATTATGCCAGCGCCTTGGAACGCTTGCATGAATCTCTACCTGACTTTGATCTCGGCGGTTTCTCTAACAAGGACACCGCCCCCAAAAAGCCACAGAAAACTTTGGCGAATGCCCTTTGTTGTCGAATCGCACAAAGTTTGGGAGAAGATTTTCATTTGTCCCCCCGCCAGAAAGACGTCATTGATTGCCTACAGAGGCCTCACGCTCAAGATTTCTTAACTGTTATTCCTATTGAAGGTTTGGGTCAACGCATGTCAGCGGTGGAGTACCGGTCAATCCTTAAGTACCGTTTGATGATCCCCATGTTCCCGAATGATGAAACTTGCCCAGTCTGCCGTAAAGCATGTCTGGATAAATACGGGGAGCATGCGTTACACTGTATAGAGTTGCCGGGGTTTAAGTATCGCCATGACTTTGTTCGAGACGCGTTAATGGATATTCTCAGACGAGCAGGGATCTCGGCAAAGAAAGAGGCACCGGTGAATTTTCTTACAGACCCGTCGGAGGGGAGATCCACTCTACGCCCGGCTGACGTGCTAGTTTTTGGTTGGGAGGGCGGGAAACATGCTTGTGTCGATCTCACAGGTGTATCCCCCCTAGCCGGGTTTCGGGAAAATAGGTTTGTGGCGGGGCAAGCGGTACTGAAAGCAGAGTCGAAGAAGGTGGAAAAGCACGCGAAAGCTTGTGAGGATAATCAGCATGCCTTTATCCCCCTAGCGTTTGACACGTTTGGCTCTTTGGCGCCAGAGGCAGTTCGTTTCTTGTCCAGAGTTCAGCGTGTAGTCCACAGCAACTTTTCGACCCCTCAGGGGCGAGGCTTTGTTTTTAGTAGATTAGGGTTTTCTATTCAGAAAGGGATGGCGGCGCAGTTTGTTGCTCGTCTACCTGCTATTCTTATGTAATTTGCCCTGATGATTGGAATGAAAAAATTTGCTTTCAACAATTCAAATTTCAATAAATAAGTTTAAATATATAATGTTATGCATTTCATTATTAAGAAACACTTGAGCCAATAGCATGCAAATCCATCATCAATTACCTTGTTGGAGTCTCAAGGTAAAGTCTTTCAGAGACAGAACAACAGCTTTTAGCCTTTCTTTAGCTTCAGCATCGATTAAATTGCCATCACTATTAAACTTTGCAGGAGATTGGAATGCATTTATGACAAACTCGGGCTTGTTTATGAAATGAAGATCAAGAAAAACTCCAATTTGGCGAAGATGGTACTGTGACCGTCCTCCACCAAAGCCCCCTCCAGCACTTATGATAGCAGCAGGCTTAGTCACCCACACATTTGGTGGCCTTGATGCCCAATCTATTGCGTTCTTTAAAGGTGCTAGAGCAATGAAAAATAAACATCTGTAAGTACCAGATTCAGAAGATGACCAAAGCACGATATGAATGATCAATCATGATATACACAAATACATATTTTCAAACAAAACCTTAAGTAAATAATTACATACACAAGTGCAAAAGATGAGTAAACAGTGATAGATGAAACTAGGGGCGTAAACGAGGCAGGGCGCTCGCAAGCTGCTCGAAGATCGGCTTGCTAAAAGCTCAAATCGAGCCGAGCTTAAATGAGCTCGAGCTTAAAAATAAACTTGTTTAACTAAAACAAGCCCGGACCCGAACTTCACTTATCGAGCTAGACCCCAACTTGAGCCTAAAAAATCAAGCCGAGCTTAAAAATAAATTTGTTTAACTAAAACAAGCCCGAACCCGAACTTCACTTATCGAGCTCGACCCCAACTTGAGCCTAAAAATAAGCTTGTTCTAACTGAAAATGAGCCCAGGCTAAATCATCACACCAAATTACCCAAATGTTCATCAACAGATACAACTGAATGAAATTAATGAATTTGCCACATCATCATGAAATTTGTTCACTCTTTTAAGCAAAAGAAAAACAAACAGTGAGACATGAAGACTCAGACAAGTACCTTCCTACACAAAATTAACCCAATCTTATCAGTTATAAAAATCCGAAAATCTAGAGTTTGAATTAGCAGTTGCAGCACAAAAATCCGCAACTTAAACTTGCAAAATAACAACAAACTGAAAGTAAAGTTATCAGTGATGGAGTAATTATATTCAGGCGAAGCAAAGAGAAAGCAATCATACTGAAGAATCTTTTGACGAAACGCCTCAACCACCGGCGGACACTTTCCATCCACTTCCAGATATGTATTCAGCATCAACAGAGACGAAATGTCGATGTACTCGATCGCGATTCCATCTATCGATCCGCTCAACTCAATCGCTGCAATTAAGATAAAGGAGACATATTTTCAACTGCAATTACAAAGAAGTTTGTGTTGAGAAAAGTACCAGATCGAAGAAGGCCAGCGTTGTAAGAAGCTTTGCGAAGAGATCCACATATTGCCGCAATTTTGATGATTGGTTTAGTTGCCATGGTGGATGGATGCTGCAAACTCGTTGGTCGTCTGTCTGTCTGTCTGGTGGCTGTTATATTCTTATTTTTTTCTTTAGTGTTAAGTCAAGTATTATATTATAATAATCTATTATCTATTATATATAATAAATGAAAGTTATTTGGGTCACGTGTCACTTAATTAGGGCATCCTCAGTTCTGTTTTCCCGCCCAACAGTGCCATCCCCTTTTCCTTTTATAATCTCTCTTCTCATCTTTGTTTACAAACGCCTAGGGTTCCTTCTCTCTCTATATTCAGGCGATTCAAACTTCACAAACCCTGCAAATTAGATTTTGGCCTACATCCTTCAATTATTGAGATCATTCTTTCCATCCAAACCCTAATCTTCTTCTAGACGCCACCATAAAATCTTCTTTTGTTCATCGATTATCTTCATCAAAAGGTTTGTTCTTTTTTTTATTGAAATACTTTCATGATTTCCTCTTATTTATACTAATCCTTTGTGTTTTGGGTCTTTTCATGTAACCATTGCTAGGGCTTCGTTCGAGAGTTAGATCAAGAGATGGGGCGCCGGCTAATGGTTCTGCGGTGTTTCTCTTACAAGATTCTTTCATCTTGAGGTTTGATTTGTATGTTTATAGATCTGTGTCGATTTTTCTTAACGGTTATGATATGAGTACAACATCTGTTGATTATTGATCTGTGAATATGTTCACCGATTATTCTTTTTGAAATTAGGGTTTCATTTGCTTGAGATTTGAATCTTCCGATTGTTTGGTTAATTTTTGTTGATATGTGGTTTGCCATAATCATGGTATGTGTTTTTGTTTTTGATTTTTACTAAAGTTTTGTTATCTGAGTTGTGACTAAATGATGATTGTGAATGATCTGTTGCAGATGATAATGATGATGATTGTTCTACGGTTGTTTCCAGTATCATTGTTCCAACATCGTTTAAAGTATGTGTTTTTTGCTACTCCGATTTTCAAATTTTGAGTTTTTAATTTTGAAGTGATATACTATAATTCTCGCTTTATATTTCAGTCTAATCACAATTGTTTGAAATTCATACAATCTGCTGCGGGTTATTATAGGTTTGTATTCAAAGAAGCATAAAGTTTAATTAAACACAAAGAAAGATTATTAAATTTACAGTTAAAATAATTTTTGCTTATGACTAAATGATGATTATAATTGACTTGGGCAGAAGATGATGATGTAGAACCCACAGTAGTTCCTACTAAACGCAAGAAAGGATCTACTATTGTTGTAAGATAAGATTTTATCTTACTAGAGCAATGGTCTTTCCTGCCTTTTTTTGTATTAAAAGAAGCATAAAGTTTGGTTTAAAGCAGCTCTTTATGAACAAAGTTAAGGATTAAGTATATGAGGACAGGGCTACTCTTCAACAGCTGAAGAAGTGTTTTCATGTACTGCATCTTGGTCTGTTCACTAGAGATCAACTTTCTATAAATCCTGATGTTAATGCATTGAGTCCTTCCATGTAGTTCATGGAGATTGTCGGAGATATACATTGATGGAGTTTAAAGCTAAAAGCACTAAATTTTAAGCTAAAAGCACTAAATTTTTGTTGTTAGGTTCGTAAATTTCTTGGTGTTTTTCTTAGATTTTAAATTTCGTTGTAATTTTAAGCTGAATAAGTATTATTATGTATATTTAATATCATCTGATCATCTGATTATTGCAGATGATGATGTTGTGTTTCATGTTGTAAGAATAAGGGAATTCTCAGATAATAGATTGCTTTGCCCGATTAGATTATGTGTTAAATTATAGTTCTTTAAGTCATTGTTTCGTTTTCTTGAATTCTATGTATTTTTTTAAAGAAGTACAATAACAAACAGTGGTTTTAACATCTGTTTGCATTTTGGTCAATAGTTAATGGAAACACATGTTAGGTTGAACAGTGTTTTAAGAGGAAAACAGTGTTAGAAGACAGTAGATCTTATTAACTTAAACATTTGTTCAGGGTTAAACAGATGTTTGGCCTTTAACAGATGTTTGGCCTTTTATATCAGAGGTTTTGACTTAAACAGTTGTTTGACCTTAAACAGATGTTTGCCCACAAACAGATGTTTGACCGTAAAACATTTGTTTTGCCTTAAACAGATGTTTCGCCTTCTATATCAGATATTTTTACTTAAACATATGTTTGACCTTAAACAGATGTTTGGCCATAAACAGATGTTTGGCTCTAAACCAAACATCTGTTTAAGGTCAACATCTATTTGACTATTGGTCTTGTTGTGCTTTTGTTTGACCTATAATATGGGTTCATGATCTAATCCGGTGATTTGAAGACATTGTTGTTTCATCTTTATACTAATAAATAAAAATCAAGTCCAGATAAACATCTCTTTATGACCAAACATCTGTTTATGGCCAAACTTCTGTTTATGGGCAAACATATGTTTAAGGTCAAACTTCTGTTTAAGTCCAGACAACTGATATATAAGGCGAAACATATGTTTCTTCAAACATCTGTTGACCATTGACTGACCAAACATCAGTGTTTAAAAAACTGTTGGGTATCCACTGATAGGAAAAAATAGCCTCTGCTCACTTTTTTATTGTTGACATCTATTGATATTGACCATCAGCGGTTTTCCTAAAAAACAGCCACTGCTTACTTTTTCATTATTGATGGTGTTAATTAGTGATAGATTGAAATTATAAAATAAAAACTAGAATTACAATGAAATTACCATTTTACCTAATCGTTACATTCCAACGAGGTAAGATTTCCTCCAACATTGTTTTCATCATAAAATTTAAAGTTAAATTAAAAAATAACAAAAAATTCTTGATGACAATTTGTTGCAAATCAAATCAGCAATTAATGCCAATTTCTTGAGCTTTGGACATTTAAAATATGCAAAATGTGAATTTCAAACTGACGGTTATTATCTCTTAAAAATTAGAAAAGTCATCATGACAATTGCTTTCAAATCAGATCAGTAATTACTGATAATATCAGTAATTTTATGCAAAATGGTAATTTCAAACTAACATTCTCTCTCTTTTTTTTCCTACTTTGCATAACAATTCAAATATTTAATATTTAATATTTTAATAAAGCAGGATATAAGGATGTATACTACTGTCGATTACCAATAAACATCAGTTCCCAATAAACATCAGTTCCCAATAAATAAGATATAATTATCAGTTCCCACATTCAAAATTTAAAATTCAAACCGTATATTCTAATCCTATAAATAAGATATAATTATCTGCTATCACATTCAAATCTCGCTCGCTCATATATGTGTGCGTATCTCTCTCTCTCTCTCAAATGCATCTTTCTCGTGATTCAGCCGCTAATCTCCGATTACACTTCTTTGTTCGAATGTTTGTTGATTATGTTTACATGTTATCGTTCCAGTATCATTGTTCCAACATCGTCGTTTCAATGAAGCTTCCCATCACACATCAACCTTTCAATATCGATGTTGCAATATCATTGTTGCAACATCGTGAAAAGTTGCGTTGTTCGATTTTCGTTAAATCGAAAGTCATGTTTTCTTGCGTCAGGTTTGTCATTGGGATTTCTTCTTTTATAGAAAGTATGGATAGATTCATGCAATATCGTGAAAACTCAGATGTGCTACAACAGTTGAGAAGAGACCTTTGCATTTTAGGTTTGTTTCTTATTTGTGTTGTCAGTAATATAGAGTGCGGTGATAGAGACGTGCAGTTCATGGCGATGCTGAAGGACATACATCGAGAGGTTCAGCAATCGATGGAGTTGAAACTAAAGTTTCTTAATTCTTGCTGTTATTCTTAGATTTGAACTTTAATACTGTTCAGTATGTCATGTAATTATTGGACTTTTAGTTTTAAGGTCATGAATAAATGAATAAATTTAATTTTATGAATCTATGTTGTATTTTATTTTTATTTATTATTTAGTGTTTGAGTAAGATTTAGATTATGTTGATGTTGAATTGTGTTTGAACATCTGTTTGGTAAGACAACAGAGGTTTAATAGTGTCAATGAGTCCTCTCAAATGAATAGACCGACACTTGCTTCCTCTCAAAGGGTTATGTTGTGGTTATAACAGCTGATCATGCTAAGGACTGTTATAATTAACCACTGCTCCTTATAAAGACTGATGTTCTTAAAGACTGATGAGGTCTATCCACTGTTGAAGACAAAGCCATGTTAAAGACAAGCACTTATGTACCTAAAGCCTGATCAACGAAAGGAAAACCACTGCTCAGTAGCAGCAGTGCTTCAGCATCTATAGCGGATTCAACTTTAGTATTTATGTATCAGTGTTTCTTTTGTAACAGTGTTTAGTGTAGCAGTGGTTAGCTATATTTTATCTCTCGAGACAAACCCTATACAAACTCAAAGACGAACCACTGCCCAACAACAATAGTGGTTCAAATTAAAAGCAGATATTCTACCTTTGTTTATGTTAACAGTATTTATATGTAACAGTATTTATCACATTAGCGTTTTATACTATGTTAGATTGTTAGATTTCATATCACTGAGATGTTTATATATAACGGTATTTATCACATCACCCCACTGCTCCTTATAAAGACTGATGTACTTAAAGACTGATGAGGGCGATCCACTGTTGAGGACAAAGCCCTGTTAAAGACAACCACTTATGTACCTAAAGGCTGATCAACGAAAGGAAAGCCACTGCTCAGTAGCAGCTGTGCTTCAGCAACTACAGCGGATTCAACTTTAGTATTTATGTATCAGTGTTTCTTATGTAACAGTGTTTAGTGTAGCAGTGGTTCATAAAGTTTATCTCTCGAGACAAACCCTATACAAACTCAAATACGAACCACTGCCCAACAACAAAAGTGGTTCAGCATCTACAGTAGATATTCTACCTTTGTTTATGTTAACAGTATTTATATGTAACAGTATTTATCACATCAGTGTTTTATACTCTGTTAGATTGTTAGATTTCATATCACGGAGTTGTTTATATGTAACGGTATTTATCACATCACCCCAGCATGCTAACTGATTATATGTAATACTTTATTTTAATAATCTCAACATGCATCTTAAAAATAGTTAAAATGAAAAATTTTCATGAATTATAAGCATTAAAATGTTTTCAAGCTATCCACTGATAACTTAAAGTCTCCCACTGTTTTCATTGTAATCATTGCAACCACTGTTATTATTCCATCAGTGGCTTCATAAAACAACTGTGTTCCATTACTCATCAGGGGTTGGCTCATGGACAGTTCATAGCCGTCAGATCTTTTATAACCGCTACCACGTCAACATTCATTTTTCCCCCTATAAAACCCTGATCAAAACCCCCAAACAGGGTTTTAACTGTCGAATCGAATTCATTTTTCCTTTTTTAAAGCAGTTATCCTCCATTTCTCTCAAAATTCCTCATCGTCCTTCTTCCTCAAATGGCAAAATCAGGGTCTTCATCAGTTAAAAGGAAATCCAGTCAAAAGGCCATAGAAAATCGATACAAAGCTCCCCATAACTACTTGGGTCTGTTGACAAAACCAAGTAACACTGAAACGTTCAATTCCGTCATAGATGCCCTTTCGTCTTCAAAGTACAAAACTTTGTTGACTTCTGATGCTCCGATTTACTTGGCAACCTAGAGGGAATTTTGGAAAAATGCAAAACTTGAATCTCAAGATAAAACACCCATAGCCATCAATTCCTCGATAAAGGGTGTTGAGGTTAAAATCACACCACAAACCATCACTGAAGTGTTTGAACTCAATGATCTTCAAGGTAAGACTTCTTTCCCTAAAATAGAGTATCAAACAGATTTTTTAGAAAGAGGGTATGCAAAGCAAATGAAAAAAGACACTTTGCAAAAAGGCAGTTTTCCCCCTGCCCCAAGGTTTTTGTTTCATACCCTCATAATGTGTGTTTCTAATAAGACCACTGCTTTCAATGAAATTCCATTAAAGATCCAATACTTGGCATATGCTATCTTGCATGGGGAAAACTTTAACTATTCACAGGAGATCTTTGATGACTTGGTAAAAAATGTTGATAGCAAATCATTTTTACTATTTCCAAGGTTCCTAAGCTTTTATTTTCAAAATAAATTTGGAAAGGATGATGCTCATGTACTCATCCAGGGTGAACCTTTTCAAATAAATGGCCTTACACCGTTAACATTTACAAGGCTATCAAAAGTGTCCAAAACACAAGCAGAGGCTCCTGAGCAGACTTTAGCAGCTACCACTGCTCCTCAGGCACCTGCTGCTGAGCCCACTGCTCAAGGTGATCACAGCAGCAAAACAACTGCTGTGAAACCCACACCTAAATCCACCAAACGACCAAGACAAAAGAAAACACAAAAGCCCTCAAACCTAAAACAAAGGCAACTTTGGAAGATGAGATCCCAGAGCAACTGCCGGTGAAAACACAAAAGTCACCAGAAACCACTGCTGCTACTTCCTCACAGCAGATGGTAGAAATATCTCAACCCGAGCCTCAAACTCCTCCTGCTTCTTTTCAAAAAGAACAGGTTGTAAGAATAGGGACATCAAATTATGTTGCTATGGACTCACTTGAATCCATCATCCCCAGCCCACTGCCCGGGGTAAATCCTCTTTCCACTCCCATAATCACTGCCACAATTCCACCACAAACAAAACTTTTGTTGGATGCACTTGATATAACTCAGATAGCAATCAGTTCCTCTCAACCACCTATCACTGAGAGCATGCCACAGAAAGTGACTGAGTCTGAGCTCCCTATCATTGCTATGTCACACCCCGATTTCCACGTGTCACCGGTGGGCCCGGTGGGGAGTATCGTGACGTGGTTGGCAACGTAATAGTCAAACAACACAATATATAATATGCACAGCGGAAGCAAATTATAAGATATAATACAACTGAATTTAATATTGTAATATCAAATGTAACAATATTCGGAAGTTTATCCACAGACGGATCGAAATAAAATATGAAACAATAGTTCAACAGACTTCAGGCATCTTAAGCTTGCGAGACTTCTATTGATGCTAAGGAGAAATCCCAGCCAATTATGCTTAGTACCTGCATTTAATCTTTTTGGGAAAATACGTCAGTTTACACTGGTAAATACAATCAACTGACTCATTTTAGAAAATGATTGAAAATTGATTTGGATGCACGTGGCATAAACATTTTTATTTAACTTGGGAGAATTATTTAATATTATAATCTTGTGAACGAATTACATGTTCCTTGTGCGTTCAGTAGCCCGGATCATGTACGGGTTAAAGATCAATAGACACACCACAATATTCTTTTGTGCACTGACGGGTGTACGCCTACACCCCGTGCTCAAGTCGTGGCCATTTCGTAAAATGATGCCAGGGATATCCGGGACATGGTCATTAACCCCCCAAAGGCTTTAAGTAACAAGACTGTTTAAACGAGCCGATCAAATTATTCAATTAACCACCCAACGATGGAAGATTTGATGCCCGATCAAGCGGTATTCTATATACCGTAACCCAAGCCCGTATAGGGAAAATAAGTTAAAAGTATTTACCTGAGCAATGTATAAATCACAATAAGCAAATTGCAAGTAGCTTTTACTGGTCCTCCTAATCTGGAACGAAGGTTTATAATAACCTATTAGAATCCTAACGGGTCTTTAGTTAAGCTTAAGCTTAAACCGGCTAGTTTCAAAGATACGGTTCGTACGCACGATTAAGCGAAGACCGGATAGAATGTGATTTAGACCCGACAAGTTCAGAGACTTGCTTAATATGGGTAATTCATACACATTCTGGATTTTGAGATAAAACCGATAAGGTTTGACCCGTTTAGGCTAATTTATGTAAACTAGTTACATAAACCGAACCGAACACGTAATAAGCGTAACGGGTATTCATATGAGCCATATACAGGTTTCCTAAGTTAATATGCTTCAAATATGTTGTGACATCAGTAAGTTGTCTTTCATTATGCCCGAAACGAGTTTAAACACAAACTATGCCCCGTAGGGGTAGTTTGGTCATTTACAAGGTTATAAAAGAGTTTAAGTGCTTAACTGAGTTACAGGTCTGATTTAATCAGAAAACATACTCAATTTAGTGAGTTATAACAGTAGGGTAAAGTATATATGTGAAATTTATCAATTATAACCAAGCTATGCCCCGTAGGGGTATTTTGGTAATTTCACATAAGCCGTAAAGCTCAAAACTGAAGTCTGAGTTTATCAACTTTTGCTTACTGTTAAAATATTATAATTTGCCTCTAATATCAGTAGGTATGAACCCTTGTATGTTTAAAATAATTTTTATTACATACTATGCGTTAAAAACGCTTAAAAAGGGGATTAGAAGCCGTTTCCGGGTTCTATATGTAAAACTGATATTTTTATTATTCCAGAAGGCTTAAAATAATTTATTTATCATTTAAGATCAGTAGCAAAAGGTTTGGAGTCGTTTAGATATGTAAAACTCATTTTAAGGCCCGTAAGGGCAAAACCGACAATTACCGGGTTAAGCCTACGACTATTAGTTATGCTCAGCCTAAAATTAATTAAAAATCTTTAAAAATCCCAAAATAATATATTACATCAGTGGGTAAAATATTTGATATCAAAAAGTAGGCTTAACTAGGCTATACGCTAATTACGCCGTTTTATTAACATAAAGCTTCTTAATTATGCTAATGAGCATAACTCTCAATCTACACCTCAAACTGATGTCAAACTTTGCATACAAGTTTATATATCAGTAATTAAGGTTTCTACACTTTTACATTTCCAAAAATCACGTTTTAAGGTAATAAGGGCATAATGGTCAACATATGAGCAATTAACGGAATCATGCGTATTAATTGGTTAACTAATGAACCATGGTGTATAATCACAGAGGATTATACTAGCATGTAACCTGGTCCAAATGAAGCTCTTAGGTATTTCTAAAACATACCATAACGGGTCAGAACTGAAAGTCAAAGTCAAAGTGAAAGTCAAACTATGCGACTTTCAGTTCCAAACCGGGTCTAAACATGAAATTGTCGGGTTGAACATGTTTAGACATGTTCTTACACTAATTACCAAGTTATATTAATGATCAAACAGGTTGTATATGTTCTACATTGCTAATTATGCATAAATTAGATTTTAAGTATCCTGTTGACTTTTTCTTAGCAAGTTTGACCCGACATTTGACCTAGTTAGAGTGGGAATCAGGGGGAACCCTTTTAAGGTTTTATTACCCACATAATTACCAACTTATAACTACTTTTGATTCGAGATTTGACTGAGCCATTATTAATTAATCTCGAAGTCAAACCGTAATTACGATGGTTTGACTTTTAGCTAAATAACTAAGCTAAACTTAATTTAGAAAGGTCAAGCAAACTTACAAGTGTCTAATGGTTGATTAGGAAGGTCTGGAAGATGCTCTTGTGCTCCACAATTGATCAGAAGGTGTTTGAGGAAGGAATGATCAAAGTGTTTGCACATTGGAGCTTTATATAGTGATCAAGGCACCACAAAGTGTTGACATCTAAGTCTAGCACTAACCATAACATTCCCACAGGTGTCCTAGATGTTTAGGGGTTGTTTAGGGGCCAAGGGATACGAGGAAAATCGTTTAAGATCTGTTCCAAGCGTTTAAACAGTAAACAACAACAATTCTGTCGCTGGCAACATGCTTGCGCACCGTAAGGGTCATGCTTGCGGTGCGCAAGCCTCCCTCAGCAGCCAAAAACTTGTTGTTCTTTGGTGTTTCGAAAGGGCAACCACTTATCTCGACTTTGGGACATTATTTTGTCAGTTTGGGGCCTCTATTATGGGTCTTTAACAGTTACATACCCTACCATTATGTTATGTTTGCTTGTATCCTTTTCAAAAGTGCCGAACAAGAAGGTTTACCGTAGAAATTTCCATACGAACCTATCATGCACTTCGAATTAAATTATTGTCAACAGATTTCTGGATTTAAGATATATTAGATGTTTAAGATATATATACTTGGGTCTTGGGATTTATAAATGAGGTCGTTCAGAGGTGAAAATTAACATGACGCCACTTTTAAATCCTGCCAAAACATCTTTATTAAATCCGAGTTTACAACGCTTTTTGTCTTACATGACACGTGTCGTTATATCATTGAACACGAATTTTCGAGGTGTTACATCCTCACCCCCTTAAAATAAATCTCGACCCGAGATTTACTGAAATAAATAAGGGTACTTTTCTTTCATGGTGGATTCAACCTCCCACGTATATTCGGGACCTCTACGGGCATCCCATTTGACCTTTACAATAGGTACATGCTTCCTTCAAAGCTTCTTTACCTGTCGATCTTCAATCGACAAAGGTTTTTCCACAAATTTTAAGCTCTCATCTATATGCACATCTGTATGCGGTATTACCAGTGATTCATCAGCGAAGCACTTCTTCAGATTGCAGATGTGAAACACATTGTGAATTCCACTGAGCTCTTCCGGTAAGTTTAATTTATAGGCAACTGACCCGACACGTTCGATAACCTCGAAAGGTCCTATGTATCTCGGGCTTAGTTTGCCTTTCTTACCAAATCGCATCACTCCCTTCCAGGGTGATACTTTAAGCAGTACTTTGTCACCTACTTCGAAGTGAAAAGCTTTACGCTTTGGATCTGCGTAACTCTTCTGCCTATCCCGGGCAGCTTTGAGACGGTCACGAATCTGGACAATCTTGTCCGTTGTTTGGAACACTATCTCTGGTCCTGATAATTGGACATCTCCAACTTCCGCCCAACAAACGGGCGTTCTACACTTTCTACCATATAAGGCCTCAAAAGGCGCAACCTTTATGCTGGTGTGGTAGCTATTGTTGTAGGAGAATTCGATTAACGGTAGGTGCTTATCCCAACTACCACCCAAATCGATCACACATGCACGTAGCATGTCTTCCAAAGTTTGAATAGTACGCTCACTCTGACCGTCTGTCTGAGGATGGTAAGCCGTACTAAAATTCAAACGCGTGCCCAAAGATTGTTGGAAACTTTTCCAAAAATGTGACGTGTATCTAGTATCTCGATCAGAGATAATAGACACAGGTATGCCATGTAAGGCTACAATCTTATCAACGTATAACTGGGCTAACATGTCGGAGCTATAAGTCTCCTTGATGGGTAAGAAATGTGCTGACTTAGTCAGTCTATCAACTATAACCCATATTGTATCATTTCCTTTCCTTGTCTTAGGTAACTTGGTGATAAAATCCATAGTTACCATTTCCCACTTCCACGTAGGAAGTTCAGGCTGTTGTAGCAAGCCTGACGGCTTTTGATGTTCTGCTTTGACTTGCGCACAAGTCAAGCATTTGGCTACATAGGCAGCTACAGACTTTTTCAAGCCTATCCACCAATAATTTGCCCTTAGATCTTGGTACATCTTATCAGCTCCAGGATGAACGGAATATTTGGAACTATGGGCTTCCTGGAGGATAACATCTCGAAGTCCTCCATAAATTGGAACCCATATTCGTCCATTCAATCTCAGAATTTCGTCTTTGCCAAGAGATAACTGCTCCTCAGTTACTCCTAGCTTTTCATTAGGATAGTTAGCTTCCAACACAGCTTCCTTCTGTGCAGCTAACAACCTTTCAATCAAACTGTTCTTTATTTCCATGCGCTTGGCATTGATTCGGATGGGTTTCACCCTTTCCTTTCGGCTCAAGGCATCAGCGACTACATTCGCCTTGCCGGGATGGTATCTGATTTCACAATCATAATCATTTAAGGTCTCCATCCAACGGCGTTGCCTCATGTTTAAATCCTTCTGATTGAACAGGTGCTGGAGACTCTTGTGATCAGAATAGATCACACACTTGATTCCATATAAATAATGCCTCCACAGTTTTAATGCGAATACAACGGCACCCAACTCTAAGTCGTGGGTGGTGTAATTCTTTTCATGCACCTTTAACTGTCGTGATGCATAGGCAATAACTTTGCCTTTCTGCATAAGCACACACCCCATGCCAGTGTGCGATGCATCGCAGTAAACCACAAAATCTTCTATTCCATCTGGCAATGTCAGTACTGGGGCGTTGCTCAACCTTTGCTTAAGGATATCAAAGGATTCTTGCTGTTTAGGGCCCCAAACGAACTTTACTTTCTTCTTAGTCAAGGAAGTTAGGGGTGCAGCAATCCTTGAAAATTTTTCAATGAAACGCCTGTAATATCCTGCCAATCCCAGGAAGCTATGAATCTCTGTAGGCGTCTTTGGCTCTTGCCAGTTCATTACAGCTTCAACCTTAGCGGGATCCACTAGGATACCACGCTCACTCACCACATGTCCAAGGAATTGGACCTCTCGAAGCCAAAACTCACACTTGGAAAATTTGGCATAGAGCTTCTCCTGATGCAGGAGTTTGAGAATACATCGAAGGTGTTTCTCGTGGTCAGCTTGGTTCTTCGAGTAGATAAGAATGTCTTCGATGAAAACGATGACGAATTTATCTAAGTACGGTTTACAAACGCGATTCATGAGATCCATGAACGCGGCTGGTGCATTAGTGAGCCCAAAAGGCATCACCAGGAACTCGTAATGACCATAACGAGTCCTAAATGCAGTTTTGTGTACGTCTTCATCTCTAACCTTCAGTTGATGGTAGCCTGACCTCAAATCAATCTTCGAAAAATAACTTGCTCCTTGCAATTGATCGAACAAATCGTCGATCCTAGGCAAAGGATACCTATTCTTTATCGTGACCTTATTAAGTTCACGATAATCGATGCACAGACGCATCGATCCATCCTTCTTCTTGACAAACATGACAGGTGCTCCCCAAGGAGACGAACTAGGTTTTATGAAACCTTTAGCTAGTAATTCATCCAGTTGTGTTCTTAATTCTTTCATCTCCGTTGGTGCCAACCTGTAGGGTGCTCTAGCAACTGGTGCTGCTCCAGGGATGATATCAATCCTGAATTCCACTTGCCTATCTGGTGGTAACCCAGGTAGTTCTTCCGGAAAAACTTCTGGGTATTCAGAAATGATGGGGATGTCTTCTATCTTCGGTTTAGGCTTATCAATAATCACTTGTGCCATGTAGATGACACAACCCTTCTTTAAACACCTGGAAGCCTTGAGCATAGTTACTTGCTCAGGCAGTCCATATTGGGTATCTCCCCGAATGGTAAGTGATTCACCAGACGGAGTCTTAATCACCACTTGCTTTCTGTTACAGACAATTTGGGCCTGGTTATGAGATAACCAGTCCATACCCAAAACTATGTCAAAACCGGCCAACTTAAAGGGAAGTAGAGACAGAGGAAAAGAATGGTTCTTAATGGATATAACACATCCATCTAACACAGTTGAGACGGTTTCTATGGTGCCATCTGCTAACTCTACCTCATAGTTTACGCTTAAGGTTTTGACAGGTAAATTCAGCAATTTGCAAAACTTATGATCTACAAACGACTTATCAGCGCCTGAATCAAATAGTACTCTTGCATAGACGTCATTTACAAGGAAAGTACCTGTAATAACGTTGTCGTCTAGAACCGCTTCCTTGGCGTCCATTCTGAAGACCCTAGCATTGGTCTTCTTGGCCTCTTCAGGCTTCTTGGCGTATTTAGGGCAGTTGGTTTTAATGTGCCCCTTTTCATTACAACGGTAGCACGTTGCGTCTTTCAGATTTTTGCAATCCAAGGTCTTGTGGTCCTTGGACTTGCATATCCCGCAAGCAAAAGTTCTTTGCGAGTTCGATTTGAGTCTGCACTTGGGCTTCTCACCAGAATGATGCCCATCTTTCCTTGGCTCAGATCCTTTCTTGTTGTCACCGTTCCCACGGTGCTTCTTGTTCGATCTCCATGAACTATCATCTTCACGCTTTCTCTTCTCAGCCTCCTTATTCCTCAGCGATCTTTGCCTGACCGCATCCAAAGTGAGGGACAATGATATGTCAGCTACAGATCTAAAAGTAGCTGGGCGAGAAGCCTTCACGCTTGCCTTGATTTCCGGGGCTAAACCACCGATAAAACGAGCTATTCTTTTTGGTTCCGGGGTTACCAGATACGGAACCAACCGGGACATTGTGTTGAAGCTCGTGAGGTAAGCTTGACAGTCAAGGTTTGTCATCACCAACGATAGAAAATCAGACTCTATCTTCTCCACCTCATGCTGAGGGCAGTAATTTTCCCTGATAAGGGCAACAAATTGTTCCTAAGACATGTTGTACAATGGGATTTTCCCGGTGGCTTGAATCAGTGATCTCCACCAGGCTAAAGCTTCACCCTTAAAAGATTGCAACACAAACTTGACTACATCCCTTTCAGCGCATCCGCTGATATCCACAACCGTGTCCATCTCATCCAGCCACGTCATACAGTCAATGGCTCCTTTCTCCCCAGTGAAATCCCGGGGTTTACATGACACAAAGTACTTGTAGGAGCAACCCTTATCATGGGGTCCTTTATTCAGTATGATCTGTTGGGACGGATAACTGTGATGATTTGAGGAGTGTCGGTCATCATCTTTCTTCGGTTCTTCCTTCTTGGAAGGTGGCTTTGTATGCGGCGTAGATAGGGTCCTACTACGAGTCCCACTATACTCTTCGTACTGCCGTTCCAATGCCTTTGTAACTGCGTCGTCCACCAACGCTTTTAATTCAGCACCCGTTAGATTAATCCGGGCGTTATCAATGTTCTCCACTGGATGGCTATTAATTTCGTCTGAGTTAGCCATTTTAATTGAACTGTTACATAAAATAAGGACAATAGTTTATTTGGGAGTTTATTATGGAATTGTCCCTTAGGGCAATTCATTAACCATGGTAACAGAGACCATATTCGGTTACTTTATTAATCATATTTATTTAGGATTTCTATTATAATTTATCCTAGTTATAAAACAATAACAGTTTTATTTTTGTGGCTCAAAAAGGCCTAGTCACATGGACACTTTTAAATTATAAGCTATGATTTCAGAGAATCAGAGCATGCAGGTATACTGGCACAACGGGCCTAGTCACAAGGACATTTATAAATTATATGCTAGGATTTCAGAGAATCAAAGCATTTGAGGTATACTGGCACAATAGGCCTAGTCACAAGGACAATTATAAATTATATGCTAGGATTTCAGAGAATCAAAGCATTTGAGGTATACTGGCACAATAGGCCTAGTCACAAGGACAATTATAAATTATATGCTAGGATTTCAGAGAATCAAAGCATTTGAGGTTTGAACCTAGTTCATTACCTTTTTCGGACAGGGAGTCATCGCTACCACTGTCTTTTGGCTCATGTAGAAATGAGTAAGGCCCGTAGGCACTATATTACCACGTATGGTAAAAATATGATCATCTTAATTGATGATTTAAACCCATGATTCAGAGATCATTATTGGGTTAGGAATCTTCTAAAGAATTCCTTTATAAAAATGACGTATGTGATTTTTAATGAATCACGTCTGCCAGGAGTGTTAACATATTTTCAGATGTTAACAGGGATACGAATCTTTTAAACAGGTCTTACCATCTTGGCCGGTCTTTATAATGACACTCAGGCTAGGTTTCACTCATAAGATTCCTATTAATATTTAATATAGGCAGATTAACGTTTAAAAGGAATGATTTGATTTATTTATTTCATATATAATATTTATGCATATAATAGCAAAGATGAAATTTATAAACATAACATTCCATTAATTATTTAAAGATTACATATTGCCCTAAACGGGTCTTTCAACATAACCATTTGCCCACGCAGGAGCTTAATTATCCTAACATGCCCACGCAGGGGTCTTACAGAAAGACATAAGTCCACGCAGGGACTAACACACCGATAAATGTCCACGCAGGGACTAAAACATAAGTCCACGTAGGGACTAAATACACAAATAATTGTCCACGCAGGGACTTATACAAACATCATACCCTCGTAGGGGTTAACGGAAAGATAGACCCACGCAGGGGTCAAACAAACATACATACCCACACAGGGGCTAATACAGCAAGAAATGCCCACGCAGGGGCTCAACTGATACAAGGAGATTACAACAACAATGGAAGGATTCAGTGGTCCTTCTTGCTCTTCCCTTTAATTAGGCTCGTCAGTCCTTGGAAGAACGTTTGTCGTTCCCTTCGTTCCCTGTGAAGTTCTCCCTCTACCTGGTCCAACCTTTGCAGAATTTCTTCACGCTCTGGTGGGGAGAACCTTGGCGGCTGCGATTGTGCCCGTATTATCGGTCTTGCAGGTATTTGGTACCCATGTGTTGGGTACCCAATTCCCCATGGGTCTCCATACGGTCCTTGGGTGTTATAGTTAGCCGCTACCATATATGGGTCGGCTTCGGCGTAGTTGTAGTTGGTGTGCACTGGCTGCTCAAACGGGTTATACGCCATGGAACCCGTGTATGCCGGAATTGGGTTATCAAAACCCATAGGCGGTGGCTGCGGTGCAGCTGGGTTAGAAGGTCCACCCATTTGTGGGTCCTCCTGAAGTGGCGGGTAATGGCTGCCACTTGATTGGCGTGGGGAGCTAAAATGGAAATCCCCCGCTCGCGCAGACATACGTGCGCCTGTCCTCCTACGCCTCGGCGGTTGTGGAGGTGCCGGTTGAACTGGTGGCGGTGGAGGTGGTGGCGTGACTGCCACAAACCGTGAATCCACAGAGGGATCCTGCTGCTGCTGCTGAGGCGGTGAATGGCGAGGAGGTGTATAGTACCATTCGTGCCTGGTAAACATAGCTTGAAAGCTATCTGGACCAACATAGGGTGATCCGTGGAAAGAAGATCCGTCGGAGATCTCTATTGGGTGGTTTGGTGTACCACTGGCAGGTTCGACGGGGTCCGTATCCTCGTCCATGTCATCCGCGTGATCTCCCGAGAAATGATCCTCCGGCCCCAATGGGTTAAAACCCGCTGGTTCCGGTATGTAATTGGCCGGGTTAAACCGGCCCCTGAAGACAGGTGTAGGGTCTCCAAAAGAGTTGTGCGATAAGGATCGCTGTAATGGTATGTATGAAGGTTGAGGGTTGTTGAGCTCATACTCCGGCTGTGGCCCGTAAGGGTTATGGACAGGAGGTGTTGAACTGTGTGAGACCGACCGTCTAGCCGGCTCGAAGAGGTTCCTCCGGTTCTGCCGGGGATCGTCACTTTCCGTGGTCGAAGGAGCTCGCACATTCGAAGGTCCTGCCTCGTTGTCATTGGGGGCGGTGATTGGCCCCTTTCCATGTCCTCTTCTTCTAAAGAATCTTGGCGGCATTTTGTTAATCCTGTCAATATAGCATGAGATAACAAAACAAAATATATGCAAAATAAAGGACAACACAAACAAAGTGGAATTTGTCCTATGTTATATGTCTAGACTCGAAAGTTTAGATATGTGCAATTGTGTTATTGAGATTAAACACAAAAGGCTAGTGTTTAATTCACTCAATGTTGGCTCTGATACCAACCTGTCACACCCCGATTTCCACGTGTCACCGGTGGGCCCGATGGGGAGTATCGTGACGTGGTTGGCAACGTAATAGTCAAACAACACAATATATAATATGCACAGCGGAAGCAAATTGTAAGATATAATACAACCGAATTTAATATTGTAATATCAAATGTCACAATATTCGGAAGTTTATCCACAGACGGATCGAAATAAAATATGAAACAATAGTTCAACAGACTTCAGGCATCTTAAGCTTGCGAGACTTCTATTGATGCTAAGGAGAAATCCCAGCCAATTACGCTTAGTACCTGCATTTAATCTTTTTGGGAAAATACGTCAGTTTACACTGGTAAATACAATCAACTGACTCATTTTGGAAAATGATTGAAAATTGATTTGGATGCACGTGGCATAAACATTTTTATTTAACTTGGGAGAATTATTTAATATTATAATCTTGTGAACGAATTACATGTTCCTTGTGCGTTCAGTAGCCCGGATCATATCCGGGTTAAAGATCAATAGACACACCACAATATTCTTTTGTGCACTGACGGGTGTACGCCTACACCCCGCGCTTAAGTCGTGGCCATTTCGTAAAATGATGCCAGGGATATCCGGGACATGGTCATTAACCCCCCAAAGGCTTTAAGTAACAAGACTGTTTAAACGAGCCGATCAAATTATTCAATTAACCACCCAACGATGGAAGATTTGATGCCCGATCAAGCGGTATTCTATATACCGTAACCCAAGCCCGTATAGGGAAAATAAGTTAAAAGTATTTACCTGAGCAATGTATAAATCACAATAAGCAAATTCCAAGTAGCTTTTACTGGTCCTCCTAATCTGGAACGAAGGTTTATAATAACCTATTAGAATCCTAACGGGTCTTTAGTTAAGCTTAAGCTTAAACCGGCTAGTTTCAAAGATACGGTTCGTACGCACGATTAAGCGAAGACCGGATAGAATGTGATTTAGACCCGACAAGTTCAGAGACTTGCTTAATATGGGTAATTCATACACATTCTGGATTTTGAGATAAAACCGATAAGGTTTGACCCGTTTAGGCTAATTTATGTAAACTAGTTACATAAACCGAACCGAACACGTAATAAGCGTAACGGGTATTCATATGAGCCATATACAGGTTTCCTAAGTTAATATGCTTCAAATATGTTGTGACATCAGTAAGTTGTCTTTCATTATGCCCGAAACGAGTTTAAACACAAACTATGCCCCGTAGGGGTAGTTTGGTCATTTACAAGGTTATAAAAGAGTTTAAGTGCTTAACTGAGTTACAGGTCTGATGTAATCAGCAAACATACTCAATTTAGTGAGCTATAACAGTAGGGTAAAGTATATATGTGAAATTTATCAATTATAACCAAGCTATGCCCCGTAGGGGTATTTTGGTAATTTCACATAAGCCGTAAAGCTCAAAACTGAAGTCTGAGTTTATCAACTTTTGCTTACTGTTAAAATATTATAATTTGCCTCTAATATCAGTAGGTATGAACCCTTGTATGTTTAAAATAATTTTTATTACATACTATGCGTTAAAAACGCTTAAAAAGGGGATTAGAAGCCGTTTCCGGGTTCTATATGTAAAACTGATATTTTTATTATTCCAGAAGGCTTAAAATAATTTATTTATCATTTAAGATCAGTAGCAAAAGGTTTGGAGTCGTTTAGATATGTAAAACTCATTTTAAGGCCCGTAAGGGCAAAACCGACAATTACCGGGTTAAGCCTACGACTATTAGTTATGCTCAGCCTAAAATTAATTAAAAATCTTTAACAATCCCAAAATAATATATTACATCAGTGGGTAAAAGATTTGATATCAAAAAGTAGGCTTAACTAGGCTATACGCTAATTACGCCGTTTTATTAACATAAAGCTTCTTAATTATGCTAATGAGCATAACTCTCAATCTACACCTCAAACTGATGTCAAACTCTGCATACAAGTTTATATATCAGTAATTAAGGTTTCTACACTTTTACATTTCCAAAAATCACGTTTTAAGGTAATAAGGGCATAATGGTCAACATATGAGCAATTAACGGAATCATGCGTATTAATTGGTTAACTAATGAACCGTGGTGTATAATCACAGAGGGTTATACTAGCATGTAACCTGGTCCAAATGAAGCTCTTAGGTATTTCTAAAACATACCATAACGGGTCAGAACTGAAAGTCAAACTATGCGACTTTCGGTTCCAAACCGGGTCTAAACATGAAATTGTCGGGTTGAACATGTTTAGACATGTTCTTACACTAATTACCAAGTTATATTAATGATCAAACAGGTTGTATATGTTCTACATTGCTAATTATGCATAAATTAGATTTTAAGTATCCTGTTGACTTTTTCTTAGCAAGTTTGACCCGACATTTGACCTAGTTAGAGTGGGAATCAGGGGGAACCCTTTTAAGGTTTTATTACCCACATAATAACCAACTTATAACTACTTTTGATTCGAGATTTGACTGAGCCATTATTAATTAATCTCGAAGTCAAACCGTAATTACGATGGTTTGACTTTTAGCTAAATAACTAAGCTAAACTTAATTTAGAAAGGTCAAGCAAACTTACAAGTGTCTAATGGTTGATTAGGAAGGTCTGGAAGATGCTCTTGTGCTCCACAATTGATCAGAAGGTGTTTGAGGAAGGAATGATCAAAGTGTTTGCACATTGGAGCTTTATATAGTGATCAAGGCACCACAAAGACATTCCCACAGGTGTCCTAGATGTTTAGGGGTTGTTTAGGGGCCAAGGGATATGAGGAAAATCGTTTAAGATCAGTTCCAAGCGTTTAAACAGCAAACAACAACAATTCTGTCGCTGGCAACATGCTTGCGCACCGTAAGGGTCATGCTTGCGGTGCGCAAGCTTCCCTCAGCAGCCAAAAACTTGTTGTTCTTTGGTGTTTCGAAAGGGCAACCACTTATCTCGACTTTGGGACATTATTTTGTCAGTTTGGGGCCTCTATTATGGGTCTTTAACAGTTACATACCCTACCATTATGTTATGTTTGCTTGTATCCTTTTCAAAAGTGCCGAACAAGAAGGTTTGCCGTAGAAATTTCCATACGAACCTATCATGCACTTCGAATTAAATTATTGTCAACACATTTCTGGATTTAAGATATATTAGATGTTTAAGATATATATACTTGGGTCTTGGGATTTATAAATGAGGTCGTTCAGAGGTGAAAATTAACATGACGCCACTTTTAAATCCTGCCAAAACATCTTTATTAAATCCGAGTTTACAACGCTTTTTGTCTTACATGACACGTGTCGTTATATCATTGAACACGAATTTTCGAGGTGTTACATCCTCATCCCCTTAAAATAAATCTCGACCTGAGATTTACTGAAATAAATAAGGGTACTTTTCTTTCATGGTGGATTCAACTTCCCACGTATATTCGGGACCTCTACGGGCATCCCATTTGACCTTTACAATAGGTACATGCTTCCTTCGAAGCTTCTTTACCTGTCGATCTTCAATCGACAAAGGTTTTTCCACAAATTTTAAGCTCTCATCTATATGCACATCTGTATGCGGTATTACCAGTGATTCATCAGCGAAGCACTTCTTCAGATTGCAGATGTGAAACACATTGTGAATTCCACTGAGCTCTTCCGGTAAGTTTAATTTATAGGCAACTGACCCGACACGTTCGATAACCTCGAAAGGTCCTATGTATCTCGGGCTTAGTTTGCCTTTCTTACCAAATCGCATCACTCCCTTCCAGGGTGATACTTTAAGCAGTACTTTGTCACCTACTTCGAAGTGAAAAGCTTTACGCTTTGGATCTGCGTAACTCTTCTGCCTATCCCGGGCAGCTTTGAGACGGTCACGAATCTGGACAATCTTGTCCGTTGTTTCAAACACTATCTCTGGTCCTGATAATTGGACATCTCCAACTTCCGCCCAACAAACGGGCGTTCTACACTTTCTACCATATAAGGCCTCAAAAGGCGCAACCTTTATGCTGGTGTGGTAGCTATTGTTGTAGGAGAATTCGATTAACGGTAGGTGCTTATCCCAACTACCACCCAAATCGATCACACATGCACGTAGCATGTCTTCCAAAGTTTGAATAGTACGCTCACTCTGACCGTCTGTCTGAGGATGGTAAGCCATACTAAAATTCAAACGCGTGCCCAAAGATTGTAGGAAACTTTTCCAAAAATGTGACGTGTATCTAGTATCTCGATCAGAGATAATAGACACAGGTATGCCATGTAAGGCTACAATCTTATCAACGTATAACTGGGCTAACATGTCGGAGCTATAAGTCTCCTTGATGGGTAAGAAATGTGCTGACTTAGTCAGTCTATCAACTTTAACCCATATTGTATCATTTCCTTTCCTTGTCTTAGGTAACTTGGTGATAAAATCCATAGTTACCATTTCCCACTTCCACGTAGTTCTGCTGAGGAAAGAAGTCCCCAGTTCCAAGAAAAAGGGGCAACAGGGGATGACTTTTGGGAAAGTCTCCCTCATTCAACCACTGTTACAACCACCTCTGGTGGGAAATCAGATGATCCCATTTAATTGGGTGATGGTTTAATGTACCGAGAATTGACGGAGAGGGTTAACAAACTGGATACATCTGTTGCAGAAATCAAAACCATAGTGCAATAGTTGTTACAAACACAGCAAGCACCACCTGCTCTCACTGACCTTTAGGCATTATTTCAACCTCTGCTTCCCCAACAAAGAGCAAATGCTGACCAGCAACATGAAATTCAGCTTCAAAAGATCAGAAATATCATGGAAGCCAGGTTCAAAGACACCCAGGAAGATATAAAAGCCATGAAGGCTCACTTGCTAAACACCACTGGCACTGCTCATCCCTCTATCATCTTTGTGGACAAGCCACCACCAAATGATGTCAAAAAGGCGGAGAAAATGAGGCAATTGAAGAAAAAGGGATATGAAGATGGTCTGTACATTGCACCAGATAATTCAAGTATGCTTGCACACATCCCTTTGCCAGATGGTTCCAAAAAGGTTGATGTAACCTTAAATGCCATTGCTGATGCAAAAGCAAGGGTGAAAAAGGATATGGAGGCAAAGGATAAAGGAAGGTTTGAACAGGAGAAGAGAGTTTTTATGGAGATGAATGAGCAGGGTATTTCTGAGCCAAAGGATCAAGAAAATCCTCAGCCCATAAGAAAGTCTACTAGAAAAGTCATACAACCCAAAACCACACCTCCCAAATCCACAAAACAAACTCCCAAACCTTCCAAAAGCTCCACACATCAATCTTCCAAACCAACAGATGTTAAAACACCTGTTGTATCAACAGTTGTTGCTACTTCAGTGGTTTCAACATCTGTTATCCAAACAACTTCCACCACTACCACTTCAACACACACTACATCCACTGCCTTATCCCCATTACCAAAAATCCCTTCACCACCACCAATACCACCTGCCAAAAGGCAAAAGACAACAGTTGACACATCATCTGTGGTAATGGCAACAGTGGTTGAAACACCAGTTGTTTCAACAGCTGTTAGTCAGACACACACCATCACTACTCAAACACCACAAACAAAACCATCATCACAAAACTCACCACCTGCCTTAAAGCAAAAGACGACTGTTGATACATCAACAGTTGTAGTGACAACAGTGGTTGAGACACCAGTTGTTTCGACAACTGTTAGTCAATTACCTACCACTTCTAACAATCCTTCCCAAGCCATAATTCTTTTTGCTCCAAAACCTCAAACAGAAACACCTCCTCCTGAAAATGTGTATACTAGAAGAAAAAAGCTTCAAGTGAATGATGATGACATACCAGCACCTAATCCTGTTTCATCTGTACCTTACAAAATCACCAAACCTGAATCTTTCATTCCTCCAAAATTGGCCAATCCAATCAAAGATCCAATAGCTCTTCAAGGATATGACTTTGCAGATACTACCCAGCAGCTGCCAGTTATCCACTGGAACTCCATGCAGTAAAGAATGAAATGAGGCAGTTCTACACAGTGGAATATCCTTCAAAAAGGAAATTCCCTTCTCTGCTTGGTTTTAGAAATCCAAAAGACATGGATGGATATCTAAAACTAAAAGCTAGACAAGCTGAAATAAGAGCTAGGGTTGAATGCCAAGGAGAAAATGACAATGTGGTTTTAAGTCATTATCAGTTTTTACTCACCAAAGTCAAGCTCATGGAAGACTATGCTAGAGATTTGAGTAAAGAAATGCCAAATTTACCACCAGAACCTAGCCTGCAAAAAGATGTGAGAAAAGACATTCTGGCACTAATCATGAGTGAGAAGTTCTACCCTGCCAAGGAAGAACAATTCCAAGATTGGCCACTTGTTGGTCTCAAGACAGAACTTAATAGAATTGAAAGAGTAAAAAGAGATCCAAGCATGAAAAGGTCAGCACCAAACTGGCGTAAATACAAAAAGGCTATTGATGATCTTACCTTGGAGTATAAAAGAAAGAAACAAGAGTTGGTTGATGCAAAGGTTGGAACTGCCAAGGCCATAGCAAAATGGACAAAGCAGTACACTGATGAAGCTTATGAAAGGTTGAGAAAAAGGAGAGAAACAGATCCTAGCCTTCCAAAGAAGCCTGATTACAAAACTATTAACATGTCAAAGAAGCAGGTCTATAATTCTGAACCACTGTTCACATCATCAGATACCTCTGTCATTATGTTAAACCAAAGAAAGAGGCAAAAGCTGACTGCTGCAGAAGAGAAAGAGAAAGAAGCTGTATATTTTAAAGAGGCTATCAAGAGAATGGCGCTTGAAGATGACAACTCAGCAAAGCTTCAATATACATTGGAATCCAAGCACTGATGAAGCATAAAAATTGAAGCTCAAACTACTGATGGGATCCAAGCATTGTTGAAGATCAAAGCATTGTCATTCAAGGTCTGATCACCCTTTGAAGATAGCACTGATGCTCAACATCAGTGCTTAGATTACAACAGTGGAATGAAGAATCAGTGTTTATGTATCAGTAGTTTGAATATAATCAGTGTCTGTAGTGTCTGTTGTTATAGGTTCAGTGTTTATGTTCAACATCTGATTTACTTTTGGTCAACATCTGTTTGAATTTTGGTCAACATCTTATTTTGTAAAGAAGTACAAAAACAAACATTTTTTACAAAATCCCAAATCACCCTATCATGTAAATGCATTGAAGTAAAAGTGGAAATGATATTATTCATGTGGTCCTGTTGTGCTTTTGTTTGACCTCTAATTTGCGTTCATGATCTAATCCGGTGATTTGAAGACAATTTTTGTTAAATCGAATGAGATGGTTGATGTAATGTGGCCGTATTAGTAACAAATAGTAATTAATATAACTAAGTTTCCCGAGCCCGGGAAGCAATCCCCGGTAAAAACCTAGTAAAATATTATAAGTTGCTATCCGTTCTATTCCTATGTAATTAAAAACAAGATTTTCATGATTTCGGAGAGATTCATAATTCATCCCGTTTCGCCTTTCATTTTCATGTACCAAACATGACCTATAACATTATTCATGATGGCATATCATTTGGATACACCTGAATAACGGCATTACCTATTATAGAGATTGAGTTCTATACCAATAGAATAAACATGAATGCAAATTTTTGTTTTTTTTTTCTTATTTTGCGTCTATTCCCTTAAACTATGGCATATCCCTTTCCCCCACCTGCACGGGAGGGGTGGTGTTCCCCGACGGAGAAAGGCTCTACGTCGGCTCCCGACCACCTCCACGAGATTACACCCACCCGTCTTAAGTTAACCAAATGAACACAGGTTGTTGGTGTTCGTTTTTTAAAATGTTTGTTTAAATTCATTCATTCTCCTGTATATTAATAAACGACTTGAATGAACAGTAAACTCCAGGGTATTTAAGGGTTTCTTTGACACATAAAAAAACCCACCGCCTCCCATTCTGGCGCTACAAGAGATACAGAGAGACTGCCCGACGGAGGGGGAGGGAGAGAGCGTACGACGGAGGCAGAGTAAGATAGAGAGCGGCGCGGCGGTGATAGAGGAGCCGACTATGGTCTCCGACCGACAGTAATGTTGTCGAGCGTCAGAATGGGAACTTGATGGCCGGGGGTTCTAGGGTTCTGTCGGCGGTACCGGTGAGTCTAATCGGTCGATTCTGGAGATGGAATTCATTGTCTGATTTTGGCGGTGATAGATTCATCACCAAGCATGCGCTCTTATTTGGCACTCCCACAACACCCACTAAAACCCATGTTTAACTTCATCCTTCACGCCTCTTCTTCATGTTCTGATTGCAATTATACTATAAAGAGAGATAGATCTGAGATAAGGGAGACGGCGATGATGTTGATGATGATGGAGATGGTTGACCCACGCCCCCGACAGTAGTGTTTCCGGGGGCCATGATCCTGCTTTTTTCGGCGGCGTGTTCTTAATCAGAACCGCTAGCGAGTGAATTTTTGGTGAAGTCTCAGACATTACTGCAAATTGGTTACTCCCAAGATACCTTCAGTAAGGTAAGTACCTCAGGTTCCTCCGCTTAGTTTTGGCTATGTTTTTTCTGTGATATTGGACTCACCTAAACGAGTTTTGTTGCTGGTTTAGGTTATTTGTTCCCTGTCTTATTTATTTTATGATTTAGGGGGTGTTTGGATGTTCTGTAATAATAAAACTATAATATAATATTAACAGGTTTGTGTGAAATTTAAATTCATCAAATATGATGTTTTTTTCTATATAAGTTAACGAATGATTACATTACACAATATGTCAGTTACAATACAACAACCTAGGTCTTGGCTCAGTGGCCACCGACACCCCCGCTTTAAGGCCGGACTGAGGACATCTCTGAGGTCTCGGGTTCGAAACATGTTTCAACCCCTCTTTGATGGCTAGGGTATTTACTGTCAGGGATCTTTGTCGGGTAGTGAACTGGGAAGGGGAATCCCGTGCAATTACCCTTTTTTTTTAATTTGCAATATCTGATATAAGTACAATGTGTATGTACATAAAAGTATTTCGTGTATTCTTAAGGATTTCTTTTTATTTGTGGGCCATTCTTGGTTGTAGTGACAATGTACTACTATATCACACTGGAAGCGAATGATGGAGGTGAGAAGAAGAAGACGTGTGAAGCAAATGGTTGGGTCAAGCCATGGATGAACTTTGACGAATTGCAGGGTTTTGAAGTTGTTCACGCTTAGCTTTCTTCTGATAATTTTCTGTTTAAAGTGTTCTTCTGCTTGGTTTTTGTTCGTTTATTTCAAGTTTCTTATAAGTTACTAATATAACAAGAGTATCGCTTTGTTTATTTTTTCATTCTCCACTATGTCTTTTGCAACTTTTTTGTGAAGTAGGTGTGTTGTAAGATAGTCATAGTATAAGAGGGTAATCTGGACTACAATAAGTAAAATAGAAAAAAAAAATTGGTGTACAAAAAAACTGACCCGTATTGTCTTCTATTCTAATAAAGCAGCCTAACTTTATCATTCTGGATGCTCCCCTTTCACCACCAGGAAGGCAGGAACTCACACATAGTTTAGTCAACTTTTTGTAGATTGTTAAATTAATTTTTTTTGACCTTTTACATGTAAAACATTGCACATATAAAAAAAATCCGATATATATATGTTATATTTTTTTAGATAGTATACCTATACAAAGTCCAAGTTATTGATAGGCCTATTACAAAACAATTTCTTAAGTTTTAGAAGTTAGCCCATTAGCTTTATATAGCCCAATACCCATTTGATTTATAAAAAAAAATTATAATTAAAAAATATGATGTTTCTTTGGGTGGCAATTGGGGCACATTTTTCGAGCTAAAATGACGTCAATTGTTTTACCCATGTAAACTTTTGTTGGCTTTATGAGTACACTTGGCAAGATAAAATGAAAGAGTGAAAGAGTGGCTATTCAAGGATAGTAACACCACTAGGATTTTGGATTCTTTTAGGTGATGACCACCACCACCCTACCAGATAAATACGACGACTTCTACAAGGAGCGTTTCCATTAATCCGATTGACGAACCATAAACACACACCTTTAATAGTCTTTTGTTATAACTTGGTATGATTATTAAAAGTTTTCTGGAATTCAAAAGGTTACTAGCAACTTGAAAGTTAAATATCGGTCGGTTTGACTCCATAGGTCAAACAAACAATCTCCAAGAGTTTAACATACCTTAAATTTAAATTGATAGCTGGACATAGACTCTCCTGGGCGGGCATAGGGGTTTGCGGCTGCTATCGGGATTTCAAAAGGGATTCAGCCCAAACAACCTTAAAATCACTGATGTTTTGTTGGATCAAAGTTTTAGGGTGAAGATCAGTAGCTACATTCTTGCTTTGCAAGCAGACTCTAAGGTATGTAGTTTCTTCTTAATTCAAGTAACACTTCTCTAAATGCAAGTTGCAATATTATAAGGTTTTTTACTACAGGTGGCTGGACATTCTATCACCAAATCAAGTGAAACTCTTAGCAAAAGATAAATAGAATAGTTTGACTTTTCCGCGGTCAACGCTCATAATACGTCTCCCTAATGTTAATATACATTTTCTCAGGTATGACATTCAGGATAATGATCATGACCATGTATATGACTTGGAGCTATCATGCTAGAATCGCTCTTGACAACATTTCGAAAGCCCCATTGCCTTTCGCGCAACGCGCGCATATTGAAAAACACTAGTTTTAATAAATAAAGGAACATGTATGAAAATATATTATTTTATAAAGCAAATTATCATAAAAGATATTAAAGTAAAAATAATACACCAACTTTGTATTTTTACTTATAAATGTATTATCATAAAAGATATTAAAGTTAAAATAATGCACACATGTATTATTTGTAGGTATTGGCAGAGCTTGAACGAAAAATCAGTGGGAGCCAGACTCTTAAAAATCCAATTCATATTACACCACATAAAAAATCGGGAATTTTCGGTAAAATTAACACTACGAGCAAAAAATCAATGGAAGCCGGAGCGTCGATGGACCACCAAGAACCTCCGCCATTGTTTGTAGAGAGACACATACATGAATGAACAAACTACAAAAACTCTTCATGTGCTTAAATAAATGATTTGGAAGTTGTTTTTTTCATTTTACTAAACGAACATAATTGTATCGGATGAAGAGTCCGGGATTTTAACCGAAGTCTCTATGAGTAACGTTTTCTTCTTTTATTTATGATCGATTTTCTCTTATGATTTTTAAATGAAGATAACTTTTTCTACAATAATATTTTTTTTTAAATTACACCAAACTAAGATCATTTTATTTTATTTTCTTTAATTTGGTGTATTTTTTTAGATGTTACGGTATGAAAAAATTATGCCATTTAAAAATTGTAGGGAAAATAAAAGAGGAAAAGGTTATACAGTCTCTTCCTCTATATGAAGTTTCTATGTGTAGACGTTATGAATGTTTATTTTGGTGATTTGGGTAAGTCAAAGTCTATTTTGGTGAATTTCCAGCTTTTTGCTTTTGCCGAATCGGTTTGTTTCGGGTTTGAACCGGCTTTTTGAGGGGCAAAAAGGATCCGCTTTGCTTCGCTTTGGCATTGACCAGTTTCAAGGTATAGGTTTACAAACGAGTGTCGGTTCCAAACCGGTTTCTTTAGTTCGGGTTAAACACATTCCAGTTCCTGAACCGGATTTTTTATCACCTCTCGATGGAGTTAATGCGGGCCCAGCCCAACTCCAGTCATTGATCAATTTTCAATTTAATTAATTTTAGTGTTGACTTTAGAATTTGTCTATGCAGAAAGAAAGAAAGTCTGCTTAACTTATATAATAACTAGGTTAGAACCCCGTGTATTACACTTGATGAATAAATTTAATTTTATATATTAAATAATAAAAAGTTATATCTTTATGAACCCCGTATATTGTACGGGTTAAATAAATGTAATTTTTTATATCAAATAATAAAAAAAATATTTCTTTAAAAACCATGTGTATTACACAGATTAAATAAATGTAATTTTGTATGCTAAATACTAAAAACGTCGTATCCTTAAAAAAACCCGTGTATAATCTGGTTGAATAAATCTACCAAATATTAAAAAGTTACATCCTTAAAAACTCCGTATATTACACGTGTTGAATAAATCTAAAAAAGAGTTATATCTTAATAAACCATGTGTATTACACATATTAAATAAATGTAATTTTGTATATTAAATACTAAAAACGTCGTATCTTTAAAAACCCATGTATAGGCGGGTTGAAAAATCTACCAAATAATAAAGAAAAAATTATATTCTTAAAAAACCCCGTGTATTACACGTGTTAAATAAATCTAATTTTACATAGCAAATGATAAAAAATGTTATATCTTTAAAAACTTTGTGTATTACACGAGTTATATAAATATAACTTTGAATAGTAAGAGTTGATAAAAATATTTGTAAATCCAAACCTCGCGTTTTACACGAGTTGAATAAATAGGATAATTTTGTATACCAAAAATAAATAAGTTATATTTTTAATAAATTAGGAGAACATTTATATGGTTTTTGTTTTATATATTTATTAAGATTAGAAGTTAGAGGTTTTTGGTTTAATATTTATTAAAGTATGAGAAGATTTAATATTAATTTATTATTTATTTAGTTAATATTAGATAAACAATAAAATTTTATTATATGTATAGATTTGAATTTCCATCTTAATACAATAAAATTTTAATTAATTTAACGAAGGGTAGTAAAAGGTAGTTTAGAAAAATGCCACTGTTGAACCTTTGGTATAATACTCGAAATAAGTTGAATAAAAGAATAATGAATATTACTAAAGATGAAATGTATGTGAGTTTTTATTTTTTATCAATTAAAACTACCAATTAAATAAAATCTTTATCTTTATAAATATTTAAAACGCTAATATATTTTTTCAGATTTTAATAATTAATATATGATTATAATAATTAATATATTATTATCAGTTATATTTGTCTTTATCATTAAAATCTCTTTTACAAATTTTAAATTTAATAGTATCAATATTTGACTTTTCATAATAAATATTTAGAAAAATAATTAAGATTGTGTCATAGAACGCCATGTGTCATAACATGGTTTCTTTTATTATATGTATAGATAACGTTTTACAATATGCAGAAAGAAAGAAAGTCTGTTTGACTTATATAATAATAACGTTTTACAACATCTGAACCAACTTAGATAATAACAATATCCCATCTTGACTCACTTGTTCGATCAGTACTTATTGCTGTACCAGTAAACACCTTTGTTCTTCTCATCACTCTCATCGGGCTCGATAAACAGGCAGTTCTTGGATTCTCTCCATAACGCGACGAAAAACGGAGTGTCATCACTCTGATAAAACTCGCCCAAAATCGGCCTGATCGCTTTGGTGGCTTCCATAGCATGATAATGAGGAATGTAAGAGAACAAATGGTGTAGCACATGAGTATCAGTAATGTTATGAAACACCTTGTTTAAAATTCCATAATCCCTATCAACAGTTGCAAATGCACCTTTCATCCAGTACCATTCAGAGTCATCAAAGTGAGGCAAAGAAGGATGAGTATGATGAAGGTAAGTAATGGTCACAAGAAACGCGTTCATGACCATCAACGGGCCACCATAGACGAAGAAAAGCCACGTGAATCCTTGAACCATCGCGACGTTATACAAAACATAAGAAAAGGCCAGAAGCCCGATATCAGACATGATAATAAGCACGCGCTCACCATCACTGAAAATCGGGCTTCTAGGATCATAATGGCTAGCGAATTTATCATAAGGTTTTCCAGCAGCATTAATAGACAAGTAAATGTACCAACCAAGAGTGAGTTTGACAATAAGAGTTAGCGTTCGACCAATCGGGTTGTCTAGGTAAAAAGCCGCCGCATTAAGTGTGGATCTCGTCTTAGGAACATAAACCTCGTCACGATCAAGTGAGCCGGTGTTAGCATGGTGTCGACGGTGGCTTATTTTCCAAGAAAAGTAAGGGGTTAAAAGGCATGAGTGTAACACAAACCCTATAGTATCCTCAAGCCATGCATAGTCACTAAAAGCATGGTGACCACATTCATGAGCAATGAGCCAAATTCCCATGAACACACAACCTTGAAGGAACCAGTAGAGCGGCCAGACAACATACGAAAAAGGATAAGGGAGGCGGGGGATAAAAACGGTGGCTAGGAGGTATAAGATGGAGGCTGCAGTAAGGTCAGCCAGAAGATATGAAAATGATTTGATCATGGATCTTTGGAAACAATGAGGTGGAATGGCTTTCTTGATGTCTGCTAATGTAAATGGTGGTTTTGTGGTTGGTGCTCTTCTGATGACAACGTTGGACTCGTCGTCATGAGGATTCGAACGGCCACCGGCGCCCATGTTGAGAATGAGAGTTGTGTATATAATGGATGAAAAGATATCTAGTCTTTCACTACATATATATACACATACATCGTCAGGTGGTAGTTATTATTTATTAGACCACCCGTAGTGGTTTAGAAAAATAATGCCCCCACCATGGGGCATTATTCGACACGTGTTATCCTAGTCAGCATGGGGCATTATAGCAAAAGTGGTGTAGTGGGACATTATTCCAATAACGCCCATGCAATCATTTCTCAATTTTTTTTTTAATTTAAAACATAAAAATCTTCATTAATTTAAAATAAAAATTACACTACTTGAAATAAAAAAAAAAACCTAAAAAAAACCGAAAATAAAAAAAAAGATAATAAAAAATACCGAAAAAAAAATAAACTTAAAAAAAAAGATGATCTAGAGTCCATATTTTTCTCGAATTTTTTGGCGACGCATTTGCGCAAGGATCAACGCGTCGCCTTGGAGGTGGTCGATCGGTTTGGACAAAAACTCAATGTCCTTTTCCATTTGCCTCGCCTCTTGCATCTCGTTTAACTTTTTGGTTTCGGCCACTCGTTCTTTCATAATCTCATAACGTTGGTGGCCGAGGTCGCGGATATCTTGGAGACGACGGTTCATCTCCTCGAAATCTTCCTTTAACTCGAGATCGGAAGACGACTCGACCGTTTTTTTCCCGGTTCGCTTATCCTTTCTTCTACCGGGCGGTTGGGTCAACTCTTCTTGAAGTTCCTCGTCAAGGTCCACCACCTCATTTAGATCGACATTGCGGGCATCCGATGTCGGTGTTTCAGGGTCAACGGAGGATGATGTTTTTGACCTTTTAGCACGACGTCTACTACTAGACGTCATTGGATTAACGAGCGCCCACTTTGGACTTTTTCGTAGTAGCTCCCAACACTTATAGTACGGGAAAGGGCATTTCGTTTTCTCGAACTCGTCCAAAGTCTTCGTTAAAACCCCGACGTCACTTTCACCGCTCGGGCGAGTATCGTAGTTACGTTGGTACACTTCTTGGAATGCATGACACTTGTTGTTGATGTCGGTCCATTTGCTAGAAATGGAATCTTTGTCCCGATGTTCGCCTTGACCCCACGTGCTAAAAAAGAGTGCACGAACCCTATCCCAAAAAACCGGGCCGGTTTGAAAGTTTGCTACATATTTAAAAAATAAAAGTAAAAATATTAGTTGTATGTTAAAAATATAAGTAAAATTATAAGTAAAAAATAAGTAAAAAAAAAAAATATTAAAGTTACCAGTTTCGTGGTCCTCCGAAATGTCGAGCCATGCCCGAGTCAACGTGAATTCCTCGTCCTTCGTCCATTTAATGGTAGTTTTTGTACGTCGAGGTTCGTCCCTTCTTCTTATGCGACCTTCTGCCGCGTTTTGATTTCTCTTGCACCGGTTCGGGTTGCGTCTCTGGCACGACATCGACATCGGTTTCGGGTTCGGCTTGTTGTTGTGACGGTTGCGACCCGCCGGCTTGACCATAGCCGAAGGTGGGAGGCACGAACGGAGTGGCGCCACTCAAGTAAGCCGCGTACGTTAACATGCTCGGGTCCATTTCTTGAAGGTTAAACGTGTGTTGCGGTTGGGTTGTGTTCGGGTTCATGGGTCTTGCGGGGACACCAAAGGGGGGTCGGTATGGATGCATGTTTGTATAAAATATAAAAGAAGTAGGAGAGAAAGTGAGGGTTTTTTATAAAAAAATAGGAGAAAGTTGGTGTCGGTGATATATATATAGTGGGTAAATTTTAGAATTAAAAATAAATAAATAAATAAACAAGTGACCGTTGGCAACGGTCATCTCTTGGCCCAAGTGAGTTTTCAGCGTTTTAATTAAAACGCCAACGCCAATTTTTTTCGAAAATAACGCCGGGCAACGCCGGGTGTAGTGGGGTTGTCGGCGTTTTGGGCCATTTTTTTTCAAATTTTTTTTAAAAACCACGCCCCACTACGGGTGGTCTTAGGTGGCCGCCTTTGTTTACTGAGTTCTCGTAACGGTAACAACCCACTTTTTGATCAGATGTATAAATACAAAAGATCGGTTGTTGAGATTTTTGCTGAAGTAATGTTGTTTTCAAATTCATAATCACAACTAATGCCGTGTTGAAAAATATTTCACAAATAATGCCAAAGTCATTACTAATGGCGAATTTTTTCACACCCTAGGCTAGTGTCAGACATGCGCAGGAGCCAATCATCGAAAAGGACGAAAGGCTGCACTCAAGCCATTAGTAATGGCGAAAATCTGCAAAAAGCCATTTTGAATGGCGAAAATTTTTAAAAGCTGCATGTTTAGCCATTCAAGATGGTGAATTTTGTAAATTTACAGATTCATCCAATTGTACACAAAAGTCGACCTGTTCAGGCATTGAAGATGTTGGCCAAGATGCTCAAGAAGCTTCCAGGACTTCCATAGTTGTTAGTTCATGCAAGCGTTTCCTAGATTTTGACCTGCATCCGGTTGGTAAAGAGTCAAAATCACATGAAGAACCTCCGATACTTGGTTTTGTTTTTGAAAAATTGGGGTTAGAAGAACCTCCGCCATTTCGAATGGCTACATGTCAGAAATTTCACTTTTCGCCATTATAAATGGCTATATGTACACAATTTTTAAGTTTTCGCCATTTATAATGGCTATGTGTACAGAATTGTTAAGTTTTCGCCATTTATAATGGCTATGTGTCCGATTTTTATGTTTTCGCCATTTGTAATGGCTACAAGTATAGAAATTGCAGATTTCGCCATTACTAATGGCTAAAAGTACCTTTTCAATGATTGGGTCTTACACATTCTGATTATTCCCTTACACAAGTCTAGGAGCCTTACAATTTCGCCATTAGTAATGGCTTTGGCATTATTTTTGAAATATTTTTCAACATGGCATTAGTTGTGATTATGAATGGGGGAGACTATTTGCACACTTGGTGTGTAGATAGTCAGCCCAAAAAGGGTTTTTTTGTCCTATATGCACACCCTGCAGTGTCGAGCTGTGGTCAAAGTGCGGCGTTTTGGTCCGGTTAACCAGACAAAGACTGACGGGTGTCTGACGGGTCTGTTGACCGGACCAAAACGCCGAGCTTTGGCCGCGTTTTGGTCCTGTCAACCAGACACCCGGTCAGTCTTTTGTCTGGTTGACAGGACCAAAACGCGACCAAAGCTCGGCGTTTTGATCCGGTCAACAGACCCGTCAGACACCCGTCAGTCTTTTGTCTGGTTGACCGGACCAAAACGCCGCACTTTAGCCACAGCTCGACACTGCAGGGTGTGCATATAGGACAAAAAGACCCCTTTTGATGTGCATATATGCATTTGGGTGTGCCAATAGGTACACCCTTACCACACCCTTATGAATTTGAAAACAACACTACTTCAAAAAAAAAAAACTCGGTTGTTGTATTGTATATAGTTAGAAGATATCCTATAAACTCTAAATTTCTGGCTGATCACATGAACTAAGTAGAACTGTAGAAGTGACACAACAAAAAACTTTTAACCATAGTGTCATAATATGTGATATATATACCCACACCCAACAAGTATAATAGTTATTGTGTTGACATATATAAAAGTATTTATAAAAGAATGAAAAATTAATAAATGTTGGCATTTTTCAAAATAAATCAAGCAAACGTATAAAAAGAAAATTTAATAAAGGGTGAAATTACGAATAAAGTGAAAGACTTGCGTTTAATTATATGTTACTAGGTTATTTGCTATGTAATACACGGGTGTAACAAATTAAACTTGTATAAACATAAAAGCTATAAGTAACTGTGATTACATAAAAAATTAAATAACTGAGATACATAAAATTTAGAGTTAATTACTGTTTTCGTCCCTATGTTTTGTAAAAAATCACTATTTCAGTCCATTACTTTAAAAATTACGATTTCAGTCCCTGTGGTTTCACTTTTGTACCCATTTCAATCCATGTGGTTTCACTTTCGTAACCATTTCAATCCATTATTCTGTTAAGTACAGGGACTGAAATGGTTACGAGGTGGACTGAAATGGTTACGAAAGTGAAACCACAGGGACTGAAATCGTAATTTTTAAACTAATGGACTGAAATAGTGAATTTTGACAAACCATAGGGATGAAAACAATAATTAACTCTAAAATTTATTAGAATTAGGACAAAGACCCAATGAAAATAAAAATGCATTAAGAAAATATACAAATAATTCATAAATTTGTGAATATTGTTTTATTGGTAAATGGTGTTTCTCATGTTCTATTTTGTAGATCACTAGGTTATCACCCGTGAACTTCGCGGGTTGGACCATTTAAATTTTATCAAACATAACTGTATATACATTTTTAAAAGAGATATTGGATTTAAATAACCTAAACTTTCATCAATTGGTCGATAACACTCTCAACTTTCGATTTGTACCACACCACTCTCAACTTTTAACTTATTAGCCGATAGCACTCCCAAACTAACCTAGTTTGCTAACATCACGGATTCAGATATTTAAAATTTGTTAAACACAACTGTATACATAATTTAAAAGGCGAATGATGTTTGAAAAAAATCAAAAAATGTGTATGAATTTTATTTACATAAAAAAAGATGAATCGTCAATCAACGTTGATCGCCTTCCAAACGCAATCCATTATGTCAAGACCGTTATCCGTCATCTCAGCAATGACCGCCAATCAACATTAACAGCCTTCCAAACCACCATCCATTATGTCGTGGTGTTGAAAAATGATATGTTTCTTACTTTTAGAAAAAAATACGTTACTGATCATAAAGAAACCGTACGCGTGAACTTATTATGGAAATCTGTAGTTGAAGATTAAAATAAAACGAAGCATCATACTATAGATGTAACAAAACCGAAAAGATAAGTAAATGAAAGAAATACGTTTTTTCTGGTTTGAAATATAAATTGGAAGCCTATTACTGTAATACTTGTACTTGCTGGAGTTTCGTAACCAATAACCTCGAATTCGTTTTAGACCAATTGAAAAAACAATCATTATGTTCAGCTTTAATTATATCATGCCATCCAAAACACCATACCTATGGTAAACAAAATATATGAAAAAAATAGTAACATATATAAATATGTTGAAAACAAAAGCAATCAATAACATCAGAAATCGATCTTGTTTGACCATCAATATTCTCTGTAAGAAGATTCTTAACCCAAGTATTTCCTTTAAGAACTTTGATCTTTATTTCAAAGAGTATCATTTCAAAAGATAAATCTTCAATGCCACGAACTACATATCAATAACATGCATTGATGAAAATACAAACAAGTTAAACATTAGGCATAGATATCAATAACATGTTTGATTCGAACATATGTTGAGAAATGATATGTTTTTTATTGTTTGAAAAAAAATTATAACGAACTGGAGTTCACGATGAAAAGATAACAAACCAACGTACTATAGATCTAAAATAACCAAAAAGATAAGTAAACGAAAGAAATACGTTTTTGTGGTTTGAAATATAAATAGAAACGTATTGCTCTAGTACTTTTGGTTTTTGGAGCATCGTAACTAATAACCTCGCATTCGTTATTGACCAACTAAAAAAACAATCATCACATGATGAAATATGTTCGACTGGAATCATATCATATCATCCAAAAACCTTAAAATACTAATTAGTATACAAAACAGAAAGTTTATTTATAAACTTGTTAATCACTATCTAAGATATGATGTTATTTAGATATCGTGCGTCACATGTTTGGTTTGTGGATTTATGTTTACATAGTTTGATACTAAACAACAAAAGGTCCAAGCATGTTAAATCTTCGCGCAAAATTTTAGTGATTTAATTGGTGGTGTCGTAACACCTTCTTCCTTTGGTGACTCAGGGTGGAAACGAACGTTGATTTTTTATGTGTCTATCATCTCTGCAAACCAAAAAACCTACATTTCAACCGGGCTCGCATAGTGCCTTTTACATCCAAAAGGAATACTGTCATCAACCATGACAGATTGTCTAAACCCATACATAACCATCTTAATTATTGTCTTCATACAAACAAACTTAAACCATCATTAAACAATTGAACATCATCAAACACCTGATCGTTCTTGTACTTGTATTAGAATTTCGAAATATATGTTAACTATTTAAAAACAAAATACAAAAGCTTAAACCATCCAACTTATAAATTCGTTCTCAAATAAAATCATGGAAACATGTGAAAACAATAACATAACTTTCATAAAGGTAAACCTGGGCCATTAAGTACCAAAATTCCCTTTGTATTCACCAGAAACCCTTTTGAGTAAATTAGATTATGAAATAACTTACTAAAAAATCACTAAATCTACTACCCATCTACAAATAAGTCAACAATATCAAAGAAAATCTATTTTCTCCAGCGATAACCCAAGCCACATACTAAACAACAAACAAACCTCCATTTACACCACAAATCTTCTATCCATACAACAAAAAAAACAATATCGTGAAATTAAGGTTCGCTTTGAAAGCCCTCCATTACACAAATTAGCAGTGTTGTCATAAAACCTTAAAACCTGAACTAAAAAATGGAGTTAAAAGATTAGAACTTGAAATTGCAAAGAATTAAAGCATCAACAGGTAGCAACTTCAAACGGCAAAGAGAGAAGAACTCACCAGTCACCAGATGTTAACCTACCAGAGGAAGTACCGCTGTCATCGTCGTTTGACACCATAGTCTTCGACCCGATGAATCTAATTCCCTTTGTACACCCCAACAACGCTATCAACACATTCGACTTGTTTCTTACATAATAAAATTACTTCTAAACATAATGCACAATTTGAGTTGCAGAATCATAACTTGGGTAATGTAATAAGTTTTCTAAATAATCAGAATCTAACAAATAAACAAATCCATTTCATAATTCAAATATTCTAATCTAAAAGGAACCATTTTTCTTGTTTAAAACATAATTAACATCAAAATCACTATACACGATTCAAAAACATAAGAATTTCGATTATAAATTGTAGCAAGATATCACAGTTAGCAAATTACCAAGGTAGTTTTCATTGACTTGGTTAAAAATGCCTGGATAGTTTTTTTACATGTGGAGGTACCCCTGTGTTTATTAGTTTATTGGTTCATTTCATGTTAAGAATCTTGCTATAGATGAAAGATTGAAAAAAGAGGCTGTAAATTTATGTTGCTTATACGGTTAAAATTTATATATATATATATATATACTTTTTCTTATGAAAGCAGCCAGGCAGGGGTCAGAACTCAGAAATCAACTTCATTATCCCTGTTTTTTAACATGTTGGGAATAGAAATAAGTATGTAAAGCCACTTTTGGGATGGAATGTATGCTTGTTTGTTCTAAGGGTATAACATACAACAAATTAAATAGTATTGTTTTTTTCATTTCTTTCAACTCATTAATCCATATGTATTAAGAAACCAACAAAAGAGGGACCAAAAGCAACTTTTGATAAAACTATGAGACCAATGTACAGATGAAAGAATTCATCTCTCTACTCACTTTTAAATAAAAACCAAGCCCATGTCCACATGCTCATAGACCCCAATTCACACACAATCACCATTTTCAGACATGCAAATGACCAAAGAAGCTTGCCCCTTATAATCATTATAGAAAAACAAAGCATGCACACCTTTTGCTTGTTTAAAATCCCCACTTAATATTTTAAAAAGAATTTCATAGGCTTGATGCCCACCTCCACTAACCATAGGAAGATGTAAATAATGCTTGGGGGGAGGCTTACGTATTTGTCAATTAGTAGATATCAATGACCTTCCCGATATTGATTGGGTTCTATTCGATGGATCCTCAAGTTGTCCACCATTGACTCCCTGCATTGCATGTTCGGTTATAGCACATGTTAGTGGTTGTATGATAGACTTTAGAGATCCAAAATAAAGAGACACGTTTTGATAGCTTCATTAAAATTTAGAGGTTACATTGAGGAGAGAAACAATTTTAAGTTATACCATCATGTAATATATTAATACTAATATAGACCAGTGGCTCAGACTAATGATAATTCTAGCTTTCGAACACAACATATTACTGGTAGCTAAAGAAATGTTCAAACCTGAGCAACAACTTTAAATTCTAGCAACCGATTAGTAGTTTGGGATAACTTAAACTTTAGATTTAACACTCCCTTTCACACTTTGAATGTTAACACCTGCACATATGTGATAAATAGAATTAATTAACAATTAAAAAATAAAGAAAAGATTCATATGTAAGCTTTGAGATCTAAAATTGGTGACCAGTAAGGATAACCATTTGGTACCGGGCACCAGTACTGAATTTCCTGTACCGAATTATTTTCGGTACCGAATCAGTACCCACTTTTTGGCTTTTTGGTAACTGGCCGTTCAGTACGGTACCGGTATTTCACCGAATTTTGCCTTTAAATACCGGTACCGTACCAAACATTTTCGGTACCGGTACCCATATTTGGCGAATTTCGATAGAACCGACACCGAGCTTATCCCTAGTGACTGGTATCTGATCTTTAATTCATGGCATGAATCCAAGACAATGGTGAAGTTACCCTTAGCCTAGTGTATAAGAGATAACAATTTCATTTAAATCGATTGCATAAGCCACTGAGCGCTAACCGCAGATCCCAATTGAATCAAATAATATTAGAACTCGAACTTCTTAGCCCGGAAAATAGCGCCGCTGTCCATGGTGAAAAGGGTTGTGCGTGTGATATATTTGAAAAGGTTGGGTTTTTGGCTAAACCACTTTAATGCATACACATTGACATCCAGATTATAGGTTGAAATAGTGAACATGAAGAGAATAATGGGAAGAAAGTGTTAGTGCATATGTCTGTTGACTTCGTCTTGTATCGAGTCATGTAATAGAATAGATAAAACAAGACACGTAGTTCGAAAGAAACGGGAAACAGGTCGGAACTGACCAGTTCGTGTGACCTGGAACCCGGTCGTGCGACCTGGTCTGTGCTAGTTCGTGCGAAGTGACCTTCCCTGTAAATAGAGAGTCTTGGGTTGTCATTTGTAACTTCTGATTCCGGTAGCGAAGCTCTTCCGAAGTGTCGCCAGCTCGTGTAACGTTGTGAAATCAATACAAACGACATTTAATCTACTTCTAAGTGTATATCAAGCTGCAATGAAGATCAAATCACTGAATTCCGCCTCTGATTTGGTCTAGAACTCTTCTGATCGACTCATTTGATCGATTCAACGATCCTACAGAAAGAAAGCTATGGATTGAAGTATTGTGTGCTTAAATGGAAGCACAATAGATTAAGGGAGAAATAATGAGAGGCATGTATAAAGAAAACATTAGAGAGGATATAAATAGAGAGGTTAATTTTGGATTAAACCACTTTACTGCATACACATTGACATCCAGATTATAGGTGGAAACTGCGTGACACGAAGAGACATCGTTCACATTCATAAACGTTATAACACAAGAACTCTCGGTCATTCCATACCCCTCAGATACAGGACAACCAAAGCACCTGAAAACATGTTAGTTTTCTGTTAAAATAATTAATAATATGAATATATGACATTTGTGATTATAAAATATTGAAAACTAACTTACACTTTAAGAAATCAATGACATTAGAAGACAATGGAGACGCCCCTGAAACCATAAAACGAACCCGCCCGCCAAGTTTGGCTTTTATTTTGTCAAATACTAATCGGTCCCACATTGGAGATGCGTTCTTGCCTATAAAAAATAAAAAATAACAATCCGAAATCTTAAAATATAAACTCAACTGATAAATACATACGTTACCTTTAAGTAATGCTTGCCTCTTTGCATTATATGCAGCATTAAACAACTTTTCCCTCAAACCACCAGATGATTTCACTGCATTCATAACGCTGCAAAAACCACATGGCTGAGTCAGCATTAAATAAACTGTATTGATTGCAGAATAAATCATTATGTTCATCTGATCATACCCATCATATACTCTGTTATATAACCGAGGAACACTGCAGAAAATCATCGGTTTTAATAAAGCCATGTCATCCAATAATTTCAAGTTGTCCTGCACAAATGAAAATACAACATAAATCTAACAAATTTGTCATTGTGTAATTAACTGAAATGAATAAATTAGTTTCGTACTCCTTGAAAAAATCCAACGGAGCCACCATAGTACGCCAATATAATCTGGTTGGTTTTTTCATAAATGTGTGCCAGGGGAAGATAAGATATATAACTTTTGAATAAGAATAAGTTAGAAGGAAATAACTCAAAGAATGATGAAAAATTGGCGTCTTTTATGTCAATTTCTCTTTTTATGGCAAAAAAAATATACACCTCATTTAATTTATGACATAAAAATATTGTAAAAAATAAAATAAAATTTAACTTGGTTAAACAGGTCAGCCCGCCAACCCGACCGTGTTGACACAAACCTGGCCCATTTAACTAAACAGGCTTGCATACTCAACCTGAAACTGACCCGAACCCATTTAAACTAAACCCAAACCCATGAATTTCATGTTATGATGCAAAGAATAACTGTTAACAACCATGTAAATAAAGAAAAAGCTTATATTCCTGATATTGACTAAAAAATACCTTGGCATTAACACCGTCAGAAACGATGCGGTTTTCAGATTTCCATTGGATATAGTCGGTACGGCTAAACTTGATGAATCCCCTGAAATATCCACAACAAAATTAAATTCAACTCCGTCAAAAAACAATATGTATAACGCCTTATTATATAAAACAAAAGGGTATGAAAAAACTATACCACTTCCTGGACACGATAATCTTTTGACGCCCAGGGAACTTGAACTTGAACTTAGCACGACGCAAGGCCTCTTGAGCATGTGGGCAGTTGGTATCCTTGCAACGAACCAAAAGAAGAACCTGACCAATGCTTACATGAGCACAGACACCTTGTGGTTTGCCAAAGGCGCCCCTCATACCAGTTTGGAGCCTATCAGCTGTAACACCTCGCAAAAATCATGTCCAATATAATAAAGACACGTGTCATAAATTTTAAACGTGTTATAAACCCGGATTATGTTAAAATATATATGGTAGGATTAAAAGAGTCAACATGTTAATTATTACCTCTGAGTGACCTTTTAACATTTTTCAACTTTTGAAAAACATAAATATATTCTCATGAAAATCTAATAAGGATTTCATAAGTATCCGGTTAAACTTTTGTGATGATAAATTCCACATTCAAATAAATGGGATCCTATGTGCATTTACGACAATTCTCCTTCACATGATCTTTTCACAAGACTCCAAGACAACTAATGCATGGCAATGCATTCTTAAGCAATGCAGACCTGATCATGTGGGCCCTTCCTGCTGATAATGACCAGAGATTCGAGATATGATAGGTTGCATGGTCAAATGTTAAAAGTTCTCAAAATTTTGTCTCTGATGGAAGGCTTACGAGCCGCAAAGCTTTAGTCTTACGGTCCGTAAGAAGGCTTAACTGGGCGGTACATTTTGAATTACGGATACGGACCGTAAGGGCTTTGGCTTACGGTCCGTAAGACCTGTAACTGGGCAGTAAAATGGACAGCTGTAGGTTACAGCCATTCCACCGCCTTTGTAACCTAGTTTTTCGATACTAGGGACTTTGCAACTGGTTTTAACAGTATAGGGACACCTAGAAACATCTGAAAGCAACATAGGGACATATGGTTTGATCTTGGGGCATGCATTTTCCTATATAAGGGCCTTATAGTTCATTTGTTCATTTGCACAATTGAAAATCACTTCACAACTCTTTCTCTGGAGCTTCCTGGAGTTCAAGAGAGCTTTTTTATGTTCTAATCTCGTGCTAAGAGTTCTTGTAAGCATTCTTAGCCTCTCTAGTTCAAGTTTTATTAGTTTAATGACCAAAAGTCAAAGCCATCGTAATTAAGCTTTGACTTAGTGATTAATCACTAATGGTCCAGCCATTATTCGAATTAAAACTGGCTATGAGTTGGTAATTATGTAGGTAATATACCCTTAAAAGGGCACCTACTGATTCTCACTCTAACTTGGTCAATTGTCGGGTCAAACTTAATATTAAAAGTCAACAGAAGCTATTTTTGCAAATAAATTCATAACTAATAATGTAGAAGTTAAGGAACATGTTTTAACACTAAAATAACTTGGTAAATAATGTAAGAACATGTCTAAGCATGTTCAACCCGACAATTCTGAGTTTAGGCTCGGTTCGGAAACGAAAGTCGCAAAAGTAGACTTTTGCTTTGACTTTCAGTTCTGATCCAATTTAGCTTAGTTTAGATATGCCTTAGGGTTCCATTAGGACCATATTACATGTTAGTATAACCCTCTGAGATTATACAATATGGTTCCTTTGTAATCCGAATCATTTGCATGTTTCCGTTAAATGCTTAATTGTTGACCATTATGCCCTTTTAATATAAAAACGAGATTTTTGAAAATGTGAGAGGACAAAAACCTTTATTACTGATTTATAAGCATGTCCTAAAAATTTGACATCAGTTTGTGGCCTAAATTAGGAGTTATGCTCAATATCGTAAATTGAAGCCTTTTTATTAATTAAACGGCATTTTCGGCATAAAACCTATTTAAACCCAAATTTTGACACCAAACCTTTTACCCACTGATGTAATATAATATTTAGGGATTTTTGGAAATTTTTATTGAATTTTAAACTGATTATATTATAGAGTTTTAAAGTAAATTCGGTATTGACGAAATTGCCCTTTTCTTGGATAAAATGAGTTTACATAACATTTTGATGCCAAATCTTTTGCTACTGATTTCATATGTTAAATAAAATATTTTGAGCTTTATAAACTGATCAAAAACTCAGATTTCTTTAAATAACCCGAAAATCGTTAAATACCGACTTTTACGCTTTTTAAACGCATAGTTTGGGTTAAAATTATATTTGACACCTAAAAATCATTACCTACTGATATTATAAGTAAATTTTTATACTTTAACAGTAAGTAAAAGTTTTGAAATCAGATTTCCAAATTTAACCCTTAAAGCTTATGTGAAATGACCAAAATGCCCATACGGTGCATAGTTTGGCCATAGATGATAAATTTCACATATGTTTAATATCTTACTGATATAACCTGAAAAAATAAATATTTTTACTGATCATTTTAGACCAGAACCTCAGATTGTCATTTAACCTCTTTTATAAACTTTAAAATGACCAAAATACCGCTACGGGGCTTAAATTGATTTTAAATTCGTTTTGGGCATAATGGAAGGTATCCTACTGATATCATAACACATTTTAAGCATATTAACTTAGGGAACCTGTTCATGACTCATTTGGTTACCCGTTATGCATTTTTCGCGTTCGGTGCGGTTTATGTGACTAGTTTGCATAAATTGACCGAAACGGGCCAAACCTTATCATTTTTACCTTAAAATCCAGAATGTGTTTAGTTTACCGATATTATACAAGTCTTCATACTTGTTGGGTCTAAATCACATTCTAATCCGGTCTTCGCTTAATCTTGCGTTTTGAACCGTATACCTTTCTTTAAAAATAACCGGTCTAAGTTTAAACTTAAGTAAGACCCGTTAGGAATCTAATAGGTTATTAAAACCTTCGTTCCAGATTTAGGAGCCCAGTAAAAGATATTTTCACTTGCTGATTGTTATACGGCTGAGATAGATTTGTATTTTTGCTCAGCTAAAATACTTTTAACTTATTTTCCCTTATACGGAATTGGGGTACGGTATTTAATAATACCTCTTGGTCGGGTATTGAATCTTTAATCGTATGAAGGTTAAATCATTGAGATAACCCGTTTAATCTGTTTTGTTTGCTTTAAGCCTTTGGGGGGTTAATGACCATGTCCTGGATATCCTCGCCGTGAGTTAAATTATGTGGTGTTTTTATTAATCTTTAACCCGGTAATTCTAACCCGGGCTACTGAACGTATAACAAACATATAATTCTTTTACAAGATTACTTTTAAATAATTATCCCAAGTTATAATAGAATATTTGTAACACCCCAAAAACGGGTTTGGTAATTAAACCCCGTTAATACTAAAGAGCGGGTAGAATACCGTTACCAGAAAAGATTAAACCGGAAATTATTAGGATTCAAATAAATAAGCCTAATAATAAATAAAAAGAGAGCAAACGACTTGAGAAGACAAAGTTTATAAGGCCCGAGTTAACGGGACTTAAAATAAAACGGGTTATAATTTCCCGAACCCATTAAAATAACTAGGAATAAAAATAACCTAGTTAGAAAGAAGCCTTGTAGTAATATGTTAGAAGGTTAAAAAAAAACACCTAAAATAAGAACCTAATAATAGTTTGGGGACCAAAGGTGTTAAGTTTGAAACTAATATTATTAAAAAAAAAACACCAAACACACATGTCTGGTTCGATCAAAAACACAGGGGCAACCAAACATCCTCCACCAAACCCTAGTTCATGCAAATTGTCCAAATTGAAGGTCCAAATCAATCCCAAATCAAAATCCGAGCGTGAATTAGTGATCTCCACTGAAAAAGGATTCACAAGGTATGTAAATTTCATGAGAAATCTCTAGTTGAATTTCTGAGTAAACCTAGAGAATTCAAAAATTGTTGATGCATGCTTGTTATATGGATGAAATAGGAACATTGTAGTGTTTAGGAGTAAACCCTAGACAAGTATATATTGAAATCATGCCTAGCTCAAGTAAATTCAGATTTTGTTGATGCTAAATTCATGTATGAGATGCTTTTAGGGTTTTGATTGCTACAAAATAGTGTTATGATGTCAAGAACATGCTTAAATTGAAAGCTGAATTCAAACGGCTCTTGATCAGAATTTACAGCCGACTTGTATTGGCTGTAACCTGGACAAAACGTGACAAAAACATGTGTTTCTTGAGTCTAAAATGTAATTCCAGGAAATATCTTTAAAACCCCACTGGAATCACATTTTTTCGACAAAAATTGAGCGTTTTATGAATTTTTCCGTATCAAAGGTTCAAGCTGCGTTTTCTGGCAGAATTTGCAGCCCATTACGAATGTCATAACTCAATTTAGGAATTGAGTTATGATCTCAAATTCTTACTGTAGAAAGTTTTAAGTGATTAAAAGAATCGCCAATTGGAATTTCGTCAATCGGATAAACGAGGAATTTTTAATGAATTTTTCCGTAAGCTGCAGTCAGAAGTGACGAATCTGATTGCAGCTTAGTAGATGAATTTTTACAAATTTTTGGTAAAGAGTTAGATCTTGAAATTTTAACACAAGGTCTAACCCTCCGAGAGGTACGCCACATAAAAAAATCATAATTTTTGAAGACTTGTAAACAGGTTAAACAGGTCACCAAAAACAGCCTATTTTCAGTGATACGAAACTTGATTGTTGATGTTATAAATTATGCCCACAATGTTCATATGTTGAAATTATGAATCAAACGCGTAATTTCCTAGTTCGACTAATTACGTGCAATGTGGGGTAATACAAATTTTAATTATGAAGTCGATTTAGCTTATATGCACATATCATATAATTAAGGGTAGTTAACTTTTGAAAAGTTAAACTAACCATGGACGGAGTCGAATAGTAGTTTTGACATAGAATATACGTAAGGTGGAATAGTCGTGGTTATAATGACTAATCTAACCACCTTGTGAATTATGATGATAGTTTGACTCTTGACAAGTTAGATGGAGGCTTGGGAATGAAGCGGGTCAAACGGAGCAAGTACGAAAAGGAAAGCGTAATTTGGATGCGAGGTAAGTAAAAGCTTACACCCTTTTTAGTATACATCAGTTGTGTGTATTGAAAATGAATCAGGAAAAGTTAGTAATAGAGTTATAATGTTCCGACGCAAATAATATGAGTCGGAACTAGTGCAACGGTGAGAAATCATAAACAATGGCAAAAAAGGGTAAATTGGTAAATTAGTCATGTGACGATGAACTAATAAGAAATTTTGAAACATTACGTTATGGTGTAAACCGGAATGGGTAAAAGGGCGAGATGGTAACTAGATATCATCTCATAATGAAAAATGGTCGTTCGGACTAAACGGGTCAAATGACATTGGCAAGATCATTTGACAATATTAATCGATGATCGCTTGTTGAGTTTTGTGATTACAGGAAATATCATACGGTTCGCGTTGGTATTAATTAGAAATTAATAGTGAGAGATATTTAAACGGGTCAATCCTATGACTCAAGCCAGGTACGCATATTTAGAAATTATTGTTAAAGACGATATTTTTGGTCAAATATTAGCGAAAGTCCTTCGTCGTAAAATGAAGGACTAAAATTGACCAAAAAGCCCTTGAGGGGAAAACCGGGCAAACGACCCTTAGAGGTTGTTTAGGAATTTGCATTAAGATTACGAAATATAGGTAGATACCTTAATGTAGTAAAATGAGGGGTGAAATGAGTGTGAAATTTAAAGTAAGATGGTAAATCCCTCTAACGGGTCAAAATGAAGTTTTACGCATAACTCAACCTTTAGTGGTATAATGTATGAAAGTTTTAGACTTACGAGTTGATGGTTTTGAGATAATAAATATTTCAAAAATTTGCAATGATTTAAACAAAAGTGGTTTAATGAATCATGAAACGGGTCAAAAGTGTTAAAAAGGAATTTCAAGCCGAGAGCTTGAAATCTGAATTTTTGAAGTAGTTGAATACCAGGTTTTAACTCCATAAGATGGAGAATTAAATTTCGAACGCGTAGGAAAAAGAATCACGTAAAACGGACTTCTAGATCAAAAGTTATGGCCCTTGAAAGTTTGATTTTTGATAAATAAACATAGCTGGAAGAAATGCAGGTCCCAGATGCGGCCCTGCTGGGAAACAATCTCCCCCGCGGCACGCGAAGGAGATCCGGGCACCGGGCGCGACACGCGGGTGCTGTCGCGGCACGCAAAGGAAAAGAAGGAGCCTCTCGCGTGGCGCGAGAGACAAAATTCCGAAATTTTATTTTTATTTTATTTGTTTGTTTATGAAACTTGTTTATACATGTTTATAAGCTATCAAAACTATCTTTTAAGTTGGTTTTGATCATAGGTGATATCAAGTGTACCCGGATGGAGATCAAGCGATGGCAAAGGACCGAACACACGAAAAAAATGAAGCTTCCGCAAGTTGTTTCGTCGTTATTCTAAAACGATGAATTAAATCACATGATGTTGTATTACTTTAAATTGTAAAAGTTTTTAATAAACCCGTATTTTTCATTGTAATTGTAATCGTAATTACATGATTATGGACTTAAATTATACAAAAATCGTTAAATAATAGCAAGGGTGTTACAAGTTGGTATCAGAGCTCATGGTTAAAGAATAAAGTGTGTTCGGTTCGAGGCTTGATCGCAAATCCGGTAAGTACATGTATGTTAATAGTTTAGTAGGATTAAAGTGTTGTGAACAACACATAGAAGAAATTTCCCACGCACGATCTCGAGTTGGTTGCGGTGGTATTTGCATTAAAAATATGGAGGCACTACTTATATGGGGTAAAGTGCACCATATTCACCGATCACAAGAGCCTGAAATACTTCTTCGATCAGAAGGAGTTAAATATGCGACAAAGGCGATGGCTAGAAACGGTCAAAGATTATGATTGTGAAATACATTACCACCCCGGGAAAGCCAATGTGGTGGCCGATGCGTTAAGCCGAAAGGCAGATTATGCCCCGATACGAGTACGATCATTGCAACTCATTGTAACCTCGGGCTTACTTGAACGAATCCGAGAGGCACAAGATGAAGCAGTAAAGACGGAAAACTGGAGAAAGGAAAGGATTGTTGGCCAAGTTAAAGATCTCGAAGAGGGCAACCACGGTTTGAAAACACGTTTCAACAGAATTTGGGTTCCTAACACATGTGGAGTTAAAAAGCTTCTACTCGATGAAGCTCATAAGTCCCGTTATTCCATCCACCCGGGAGCGACCAAAATGTATAACGACTTAAAGCAAAACTATTGGTGGCCTGGAATGAAAAGAGATGTGGTGAAGTACGTGGAAAAATGTTTGACATGTTTACAAGTCAAGGCGGAGCACCAAAAACCATACGGTAACCTTCAACCGTTGGAAATTCCGGTTTGGAAATGGGAACATATTACGATGGACCTATTAACCAAACTACCAAAGACAAACCGCGGTTTCGATGCCATATGGGTAGTGGTGGATAGATTGACGAAAAGTGCTCACTTCATTCCGATTCGTGAGACTTATATGTCAGAAAAGATGTCAGAAGTTTACACTAATGAGATAATAGCACGTCATGGAGTACCGGTATCCATCGTGTCTGATAGGGATACCCGGTTCACTTCAAATTTCTGGCGAGATTTCCAAGAGCAAATGGGAACCAAATTGTTCATTAGCACTGCGTACCATCCTTAAACAGATGGACAGAGTGAAAGAACAATACAAACATTGGAGGACATGCTACGGGCGTGTATAATCAACTTTGGAGGAAGTTGGGATGTTTACTTACCAGTGGTCGAGTTTTCGTATAATAACAGCTACCATGCTAGTATTAAAATGGCGCCGTACGAAATGCTCTATGGTAGGAAATGCCGAACCCCGGTATGTTGGGGTGAAGTGGGTCCACGTGAACTCGCCCACCAAGATATAGTACGAGCCACTAATGAAAAGATTGATATGGTTCGGGCACACTTGAAAGCGGCTCAAGATAGACAAAAGGCGTATGCTGACAAAAGAAAGAGGCCAATCAAATTTCAGGTTGGCGACAAGGTAATGCTGAAAGTATCGCCGTGGAAAGGAGTGATACGGTTCAGAAAAAGAGGAAAGTTGAGCCCAAGATTTATTGGGCCATTCAGAATCACCGAACGGGTTGGTAAGGTGGCATATCGTCTCGAATTACCCGATGAGTTGAGCGGGATTCATAGCACATTCCACGTGTCACATCTCCGAAAATGTTTAGCAGATGAAACTGCTCGTATCCACTACGATGATATCGAGGTGGATAACAGCCTCAACTATGCAGTAAAACCAATTGCGATTTTAGATCGTAAAGAGAAGAGTTTGAGGAATAAGGTGATTAACCAGGTGAAGGTTAAATGGGAACACAGGAAGGGTGCGGATACCACATGGGAGTCCGAAGAGGAGATGCGACGTCTCTACCCTACTTTATTTGGTACGTACTTTGGTTTCGGGGACGAAACCCTTTTAAGGGGGATGGACTTGTAACATCCCGAAAATACGAGTTCATAAATTTGAAATTTAATTGTAAATAAATTAGTAAAATAAACTAACTAGAAATGACACTAACCTAGTTAGTTAAAGACTTAAGAGTAGTTAAGGGTGAAAGTAAATAAAGAATGAAATATGAGGGCTAAAGGTGTTAAAATGAAAACTAATATTTATGAAATAAAATAAATAAAACACAAACCCCTTGTCTGTGTTGGTGGAGATCGACCAGAAGACAGGGGCGACACAAGCTCCCCCTCAAAACCCTAGTTCAGCATAAAAATTGATCAATTGAAGGCTAATTCCTGTCCCAAATCAAAATCCAAACATAGATTAGTGATCCTCATCACAAGGGGGTTACAAGGTATGTAAAATTTAGTGTTAATTCTCTGTTCGAATTTCTCATGAAATTGGGAAAATCTGAAATTTAAGGTTGCATGTTAGTTTTATGATGGATTAAGAACAATATAGAGTCTAGGGACAAACCCTAGACTGATACAAGTAGAAATCATGTGAAATTTTAGTAAAACCCATGAACACCATTGTAGGTGATTAGTGGGTTATGTAGATTTTAATGAACACTAGGAAATTTGTGTTGTTCTAGTGTAAATTGACAATTGTGAAGTGATTTCAGAATCATAGAAGCTAATAATCTTGTAAAATGGTTGATTGATGTGAAATTAGGGCTAAGTGATAAGCTAGAGACTTGCTATTTAATCATGTAAAAGTCTACCTTTAAGGTGTTTGTGAAAATGCCTCAAAGAAGGCTTAAAACTGAAATTCAAAGTTTAAAAGCACAATTATGATGTTTCAGCATATTATGCGAAGTATGATTTAAAGAGAGTTCTAAACGTGTCATAAATGAACTCTATAGGAAAGGACGCAGGAGCGTCAAGCGGACAAGCGGGTGGCGAATCACGTTTGAAGGGCCTACTTTGAAGGTATGTAACTTGATTCGTTACATTTGAGTAAATTTTGATATTTAGTATATATGTAATTGATTTGTGAATAAAAGTAGAGTTGGAATTAAGCGATAATGTTCGCTAGTTCGAACAATAGGCCAGGAAATTGGTTAGACCTCATTGGTAGTCATAAAAAATGGAGGATTCCTTAGATGAGCTAAACGGGTCAAATAACCAAATAAGGCATGGTAATACATTGTAGTATGGTTAATCGGCTTTTGTTAACATTTACAAAAGACCTATTAGAATATGAAAAATCAGTGTGTTGGTTGGTTAGAATGAAAAATCCGAGAAATGGGTTTTGGGCAAAACAAATAAAAGTCAAAACATAAAGTTACAGGGACTACCGTAAGTTACGGTGTCACCGTAACTTACGGTAGAGATCAGGATGCTTACGGTGGTTATCTACTGGTTTACGGTAGATCAGAAGTTTCAAGTGTCTACCGTAACTTACGGTAGGTACCGTAAGTTACGGTAGAGCCTTAAAATTTATGTTGAACTTTGCATATTTTGTTAAATCGAATCCGTTTTTAAACGTAGTTTCGAATATGTATTATTTCTAAGTATTCTAATACTAAGTTTAATGTAAACATTTCATTTTTTAGGTATCCAAGGTTTACGGATGACGGTCAAGCTAGCTTTTGAAGAACCGAACACGAACTTTTGAAGCTTCCGCGTAAACTAATTCTGTTTAAAAAATGTTATGATGTAAACCGTTTGTTAAACAACTTATGGATCTTTTAATTAGTCAGTAGATAACTAATGTTTGTTACCTTTCAACTTGGTTCTTGAAACTAAGGTTTTAATTTAGACATCTTTTGTATAAAATCGTATGAATTATTACTAAATTCATAAGCCGATTTATCCTGTAAGCATAAAACTCGACAAGTGCTTATTAGTCGATATTTGTCAAATGGTATCCACATTACCATTTGACCCGTTTTACTCTTTTTATTCATTAGGCTTACTTATAGTAACCGTTCAAAAAACCCATTTTTATAATTAGCTTTTCATGGCTAATTTACCGTTCTATCTCTTTTACCATTAAACATGGTTTTTATCATTTATATTAGTTCCGACCCGTATTATTTCGCGTGGGGAACCATATCTTAAATATTATCCTTATTGTATTTGAAACTTATAGGATGAACATTTATTTTACTAAAAGGTGTAAGTTTCACTTACCTTGCATCCGGTTATGTCCTTTTTCCGCGTACTCGATCCGTTTGACCCGCTTCTTTCCCAAGTCTTCATCTAGCTTGCCTAGAGTTAAACTATCATCATCACAATTCGTAATACGGTTAGATTAGTCATAATCGTTTATGACTATTCCATCCTACGGGTTTTATGTCGAATTTATCATTCGACCATATCAAAATTATCATTCGATCTAATCATTTGGTCGGTTTGACTTTTTAAAAGTCAATTGACTTATCAACATATTCAAATGCACATTTGGTTCATTGAACTCACTTAGGCATATTTCATCCGAACTCTTAATGAAATCAAATTTTACACACAACCAAGTAGACCGCGATTTCATTCAGGCATTTCATATTACTGAAAAATGGGCTGTTTTTGGTGACTTGTTTAACCTGTTTACAAGTCTTCAAAAATTATGATTTTTTTATGTGGCGTACCTCTCGGAGGGTTAGACCTTGTGTTAAAATTTCAAGATCTAACTCTTTACCAAAAATTCGTAAAACTTCATTTACTAAGTTGCAATCAGATTCATCACTTCTGACTGCAGCTTACGGAAAAATTCATTTAAAATTCCTCGTTTATCCGATTAATGAAATTCCAATTGGCGATTATTTTAATCACTTAAAACTTTCTACAGTAAGAATTTGAGATCATAACTCAATTCCTAAATTGAGTTATGACATTCATAATGGGCTGCAAATTTTGCCAGAAAACGCAGCTTGAACCTTCGATACGGAAAAATTCATAAAACGCTCAATTTTCGTCAAAAAAATGCGATTCCAGTGGGGTTTTAAAGATATTTCCTGGAATTACATTTTAGACTCAAGAACCACATGTTTTTGTCATGTTTTGTCCAGGTTACAGCCAATACAAGTCGGCTGTAAATTCTGATCAGAAGCTGTTTGAATTCAACTTTCAATTTAAACATGTTTATGACATCATAACACTTATTCTTAGCAATCAAAACCCCTAAAAGCATCACATACACAATTTAGTCAAAACAAAATCTGAATTTACTTGAACTAAGCATGATTTCAATCTATATTTGTCTAGGGTTTACTCCTAGGCATTTAAATGTTCCTATTTCATCTGCATATCACACATGCATCCACAGATTTCGAATTCCCTAAATTCATTAGAATTTCAAGTAGAGAATTTTTATCAAATTTTACATACCTTATGATCTCCTTGCAATGGGGATCACTAATCTATGCTCGATTTTCGTTTTGGACTTGATTTGATCCTTCAAATTGGAGGTTTTGACAAGAACTAGGGTTTTGGGGAGCTTGGGATCGCCCCCTGCTTCTGATCGATCTCCAGAACAAAACACAAGTGTGTGTTTTGTTTTTAATAAATTGATTTTATTATAATTAGTTTCCAATTAGACACTTTTAGCCCCTCCAATTTCTTTTAGTTCATATTTAGGTGCTTTTAACTCACTTTTGAGTTAACACAAGTCTTATAACTAACTGGGTTATTTTGTCCTAGTTAGTTTGTCCTTGTTTATTTAAAACTTTATAATTTTAATATAAAGTTTTATATTTTCCTAGTTATAATGTTTTAACCCACTAGTATGTCACTACAAGACTTCTCTTCTAACTAGGTTATTATTATTCCTAGTTAACTTATTGGATTCCGGGAGTTATAACCCGTCTTATTTAAGTTCCGTTAACTCAGGCCTTTTATCCCTTGAAAGTTCTTATCTGCCTTTTAATTAATATTAGGATTATTTATTTAAATTCTAATATTTATCAGGTTTCTTTTGCCGCTAACGATACTTTACCCGTCTTTTAGTATTAACGGGGTTTGATTACCAAACCCGTTTTCGGGGTGTTACAGTCATCGACATATACTTCCAAGTTCCGCCCCCGTTGTTCTCTGAAAAGGGTGTTCATGAACCTTTGGTAGGTGGCCCCCGCATTTTTAGCCCGAAGGGCATCTTGGTGTAACAGAACGTTCCCTCGTCTGTGATGAAGGCGGTCTTCTCTTCGTCCTCTATTGACATCTGAATTTGATGGTATCCTTTGTAAGCGTCCAGGAAGCACTTCAGGGGGTACTGAGATAAGGAATCCACTTGGACGTCTATCTCCGGGAGGGGATAACAGTCCATGGGGCATGCTTTGTTCAGGTCTTGAAAGTCGATGCACATCCTCCATCCCCCGTCTTTCTTTTTTACCATGACTGGGTTAGCAACCCAGGACGGGTACTTCACTTCTCTTACTATTCTGGCCCTGAGCAGCTTCCTGGTTTCTTCATAGGCGGCCCTCCTCTTGCTGGGGCCCATGCTCCATTTCTTTTGCTTGACTGGTTTTGCCCAGGTGTGTGTATTGAGTCGGTGTTCGGTCAGGCTTCTTGGGATTCCTGTCATGTCTCCGTGCTGAAATGCAAACACGTCTATGTTGAGGAGAAGCAACTCTTTGAGAGCACTTTTGCATTTGTCACCCAGGTGACTTCCCACTTTAACTTTCTACTCTGGGAACCTGTCACAAAGGACCCACTCTTCGACTCCATCCTTTTGGGGTTTCTCAGATATTTCTCCCTCGGATACAGAAGAAACTACTTCATATGCAGATTTCACCCAAGCCAAGCCTTTTGGCGTTTGGAACACTAGAGCTCCGTGTGGGGTTGATGCCTGTGCTTGCAGATCTCCAATCCCAGGCCTTCCCAGTATTTCATTGTATTTTGAGGGTGCTCAGACCACTGTGAAAGTCATGTTTATGGTTCGGACTCGGTCTCCTACCCCGACTGTAAATGGGAGTCTGATCTTTCCCAATGGGTGTGACACACTGTTGTTGAAACCCACTAAGGGGATAGAGTCCTCCTCGAGCCTATCCCTTACGTCCGTGTCAAATATGAGAAAACAGTGCTCATATATCACCTCTACCCTGCTTCCCCCGTCCACATGTATTATGGCCACCTTGTGGCCGGCTATTATTGCTTAAATGTTAAGGGGGAGTCGCTGCACCTCGTTCTCCTCCAGGTGTGGCATCAAGATGGGAGCTTTCATGCAGTCTGGGGAGCCCAAAATTCTGGCCTTTATACTCCGGGTGGTCTCAAATTCATCCCTCCTCCGAATCATGTCTACGTCTGCCCTTCCAGGCTCCCTCACATCTTTTCCCTTGCGGTCCCCTCCTTCCTTTATTTCCTTAACCAAGTGGGTCAGTTTACCCGTTTTTACCGCGGCCTCTATTTCCCTCTTTAGATAAATACAATCATCAGTTTTATGGCCGAAGCCCCTATGGAAATCACAGTATTCGTTCGGTTGTGCCTTTGGCCCTGGTTTTATGGGTGGTGGTCTTGGGAAGGAATTCTTCACCCTCTCAGTGGCTAGTATTTCACTTGGAGTTTTGGTGAGAGGGGTGAAGTTGTCGGAGTAGGGGAATGAGCCTCTCCCCCGAGGCCTATATGGGGAATACGAGGACCTTGTCCTATCATGCAACATTCTATCAAGAGCTGGTTTTCTTGAGTAAGGGGTACCTTTTTCGGGAGGTTTTGTAGCGGGGTTGACTCTCCGGGACGGGGTGTCCATTTCTTTAGCCTTGCTAACCGTGTCTTTGCCTCTGACGAAAGCCCTAACCCTGTCCATAAGGTTGTCAAATGAGTGTGGGAACTCTTCCCCCAGCTTCTCACATAGCTGTGCGTGTTTTAACCCATTAATGAAGCTGCTGATCTTCATGACCTCCGGGACATCCTTGATATTCATGCTCTCCTTGACAAAACTCTCCATGTATTGATCTATCCGTTCGTTGTCCCTCTGCCTTATATGCATAATTTCGTTTGGGTTTTTGATCACTTTTCTTTGTTGTCCAAAGTTCCTCAGAAACTTCTCACTTAACTCTTCATAGCTGTCGATTCCTCCGGGGGGAAGGCTTTCAAACCAGAGCCTGGCTCCCTCCGTTAGAGTTTGCACAAACATGTGGCACCAAACTGGCATGGGCCATCGTCCCAGCTGTCCTGCACCCTTGAAGGCATGGAGATGGTCCTCAGGATCTCTTGTCCCATCGTACCTGTCGAAGTTCGGAGGTAGTTTCGTCTTAGGGGGCATGGGTGCTTCAGCAATCCTCCTAGTGAACTTTGAGATCTCGGCTAAGTCCCGAGGGAGGTAAGGCTGATCCAAATCGTCACTGCTTTGACTTTCCTTCTCCTTTTCTTTTCCCTTCTGTTTCTTCCTAGTAATGAGAACTTCTCTTTCCTCCGAGGACATCTGCCTTAGGGCTGTCATGAAGGCTTCCAGAGGGTCATTGCCACCGTTTTTGCTTTGGGGATCCACCCCTTCCTGGTTGGGTGGTGTGTCGAAGGACAGTCTAGCTCTGAGGCTGTCAAGTTTCTCTTGTCTTTCTAGATCCTCAAGATGCTTTTTCAACTTCTCTCTGTGCATGGCAACAAAATCTGGGGTAATGGCTTCCTCTCTTTCCAGAATTTCCACCTGATTTTCGTTCTCTTCCTCGTGGGTTATGTCTTCCACTGTGACCTTATCATGCTCGTTCTGCACCGTCTGGATGGTACGTGAGCTTGGTGGTGTCGTCATGTTGTTTCTCGTGAAATGGGCTAACTCAACGTCGGAGTTTTGGAATGGGAACACCAGCTAGGCTGTAATGTCCCACGGATGGCGCCAATGTCGAATACCCAAATCCCTGATGACGTTCAAAGGGTCTTCGCTGACGTCTGAGTATCCCAGCTGCTGTCGCTACAAGAAAACAAACCGTTAGCCTCGTTACGGAGGGCCCCGGAGGGGGGATCCGTAACCAAGCTCCGGCGTGAGAATAAGTAACTAGCCGGAGAGGATGAGAAGCTTATCCCGATGAGTGTGATCACCGGAATATTTCTCAGTGGTGTGAATCTAATAAATGTGTGTGTGTATTTAATGTATAAGGATTATGGTCGGAATAAATGAGAGAGCATTTAATGATACCTCGGACCTGCCTCTTGATTGCTGCCTCTTCTCCTTATATAGTTGAGAGACCTTATCTCACATGTGAAGTATTAACGAGATGATCTAATGGGCTCTGTTGGTCTTCGGGGGGCTCAGACACGTGTCTGGCCCCTAACGGTAAGATCTCCTTTTCATTTAATGTTTCCGGCAGAGAAGTACAATGCCAGCCCGATATCCTCTTCATATCATGCATTAAATGCAGCCTGCACTCTCTGATCCCTTTCTTCCCGCTCATTCTATACAAGGGAAACCTTAGTGGGCAAGTTAAACTGGTTTTGGGCCTTATCTGTTAGGCTCGCATGGTAACAACCCAAAGACGGATAAATGGAGTAATCCACTGGCCCGTCGTTAGGGAGACCAAAGTTCAATCCTTGGGAGGTGTAACTATTTAAGGGAAAAAATTAGCCCTTTAAAAAAAGGGCCACATACTATGGAAAGTTTTTCACATCGGTACCTAGAAAAAATCCTAGGTGGCAAGTGGGTATTGCAAGCTACACTATATCTTGTATCTTGGTAGCGATCACTATATCATGTGTTTTGGTAAGATCAACTTTGGAAGGGAAGGTGGGTAATTCATCGAGAATATTGTTCCATGTCAACTCTTCACATGTCACATACATATGTTTTTTTTTTTCATAAATTGGTTGCAGGATAAAAAGACAGATACCCTCCTTTTTGAGATGGAAAAAAAAATCTGAGGTGGCACTAGAGAAGGAGAGAGAATTATGAGATGAGTGTGATGAAAAAGATGGATAGCTTGTGGCCTAATTGGCTGGCCCGGTTTACCCTGTCATACCCGTTTTGTGTTGGACCAGGAAACAGCAGTTGGATCGGAAAACCGAGTAGTTAAACCAGATTTTGATTACAATTTTTCACTTTTATTCTATTATTTTATAATATTTACGGCATCACCTGGTTTAATGATCTAACCAATAGACCGGTATAAAAACTGAGTCAAGTATAAAGATCGAGTCAACTTCTGTACATGTTGCATTTGGTACATATTAGCTAATGAAAACCATGAATATTATTAAGTGGTAGAAGACTTGTATTTCTCTTGATAGATGCAAATTCAACTCTCACTTGGTGCAAAGTGAGGTTTTGGTGGGCAGTGATAGGAGAACCAGGGAATCCTGGGTTGGATCCTTGAGCCAAACGGGTTTTACTAGTAATTTCACCGTCGTGCCTATGGGCGGGTGAGTCACTGGATTTTCCCCGGAATTGGTGGTCCCTCGGGTTACTCTCGGAGTACTCCTTTTGTCCAGTGGGTACCCCGAGAGTACTCGGGATTGATTATGTTCGCCGTTAAAAAAAATAGTGCAAAAAGTCAACTGTCAATAGGACGCAACTTCTCAATAATGCAGATTGATTAACGATAACTCTTCAGTTGTTTAATGCAAATTGATTACTCTTGAGTTGTTTATCCTCCAAATCTCTGGTTGACTTTTGCTTTGCCAGTCTCTCCATTTCAATTTCAACTGAAGAACAACCGGTGAACGAAATGAGCATTGTAGATATTGCAGTTTCAGTAATCGCAAAGCTGCTTGAATACACTGCTCGTCCGATTATTCAGCCATTTGATTATATTCTCCATCACAATAGGAACATTAACGGTTTACAAACTCAGATTCCGCATCTGGAAAACACTCAATTTGAGGTCCAACAACAAGTGGATGTAGCCCAACGGAAGGGAGAAATTGTACTACCTACTGTACAAGCATGGCTTGCTAAAGCAAACAATTTAGCAACAGAATCCGATAAGTTTTTGAGTAATCAGGTTGTTACAAATCACAACTGCATCAGTGGATCATGCCCCAACTTGAAGTTGATTTACAAAAGCAGTAGAGAAGCCAAGAAGAAATCAATTGCGGTTAATAAGGTGGTAGAGGGTGGAAAGTTTGATCGTGTTTCGCACCCTGCTCGTTTACCTCCCATATGGTCTAGTAATGATGGTGCATTTATAGGAGAATTGGATGGTTTTGAGTCGAGAAAAGCGCAATTGCGGTTGATGATGGAGGCGTTGGGAGATGATAGTGTCAACATTATTGGTGTGTATGGGATGGGTGGGATAGGGAAGACTACTTTTGTGGAGGAAGTTGCCAAACAAGCGTATGCACACCAACTGTTCGATGAAATAGTTAAGGTGGTGGTTTCGCATAAACCTAACTTGAGAAAACTTCAAGGTGATCTTGCGGAGATGTTAGAACTGAATTTGAAGGAGGAGGGTGAGGTACTGAGGACTGTTCGGTTACGAGAGAGGTTGAATCAAGTTAAGAGGATATTGATTATATTGGATGATTTGTGGATGCCATTTGATCTGAGGACAATTGGTATACCGCAGGGTAATCTTCATAAAGGGTGCAAGATTATCTTGACATCAAGAAGTTTAGATGTATGTAATGCTATGAGCACTCAGAGAAATTTCCATATGGATGTGTTATCGCAAGTGGAATCTTGGAACTTGTTCAAGAAAATGGTGGGTGATACTGTTGAGTCATTGGATCTTAATCCTATAGCTACTAAGGTTGCTAAGAGATGCTCAGGATTGCCTCTTGCAATTGTAACAGTTGCTCGTGCTTTAAGACATAGGAGCAAATATGCTTGGCGTGACGCACTTCGTCAGTTGAGGAGTTCTACGTCTAAAGGAGTGTATGCCAATGTCTTTGCTTCATTAGAGTTAAGCTTTAACTTTTTAAAAGATGAAGAAACAAAAGCCTGTTTCTTGCTCTGTAGCTTGTTTAAAGAAGACTTTGATATTTCCGTCGAGTTTTTGGTGAGATATGGAATAGGTTTGAGATTATTCCACGATGTTCATACTTTAGAAGAAGCAAGAGACAGAGTGCATACAATTGTTGAGAATCTCAAAGCTTGTTGTTTGTTATTAGCTAGTGACGTGGAAGACTGTTTTCGGATGCATGATGTTACTCGAGACTTTCTACTCTCTGTAGCTTGCAGGGGTCTCTACATATTCTTGGAGAAGATGATTCCTGAATATCTAGAGTCATCTAATGAAAACAAGCTTGGTAATTATTATGCAATCTCAATGGTGTTGAATAATCTTGAAGAATTTCCCATTGGCATAGATTGTCCGAAGCTGCAGTTGTGGCGGTTAGAAGGTTCTACCGGGCTGGTGGAATTTTCAGGTAACACAAATTACTTTGATGGGATGAAAGAGCTCAAAGTTGTAATCATGCATCACGTATCTATCCCATTTATCCCGTCATCGTTTCTTACAGTAAGGAAACTTGTCACTTTATGCCTTGAGCACTGCAAGTTAGGAGATTTGTCGCATATCAAAGAGCTAAAACACCTAGAAATTCTTAGCTTAATGCATTCAGATATCGAAAAATTACCAAAGGAAATTAGAGAACTCTCACGCTTAAGGCTTTTAGATTTGTCAGATTGTAAGAATCTGACAGTAATCCCATTCGGTGTGTTCTCCAATTTGATTAACTTGGAATGCTTGTACATGATGAATAGTTTCCGCCAGTGGGGAGTTCACGATCAAAGTAGTCAAAATCAAGCAACCCTTGATGAACTGAAGAACTTATCTCACTTGACAACCTTCGAGACGCATATCCCAGATGTCAATCTTTTTCCCAAAGATTTACTATTTCAGAACTTGGTGAGATTCAAATTATTTATAGGGATGGATATTAGCCAGGTAATAAATTACTCATACCCGAAAACCTTAAGGCTCACACTGCATCAAGGTCTTAGTTTACACGGCGGAATCTATAAGTTGTTAAAATCGGCTCAACATTTAATTTTGGACTACTCAATTATTGATTACTTAGAAGATTTAAACAGCATTGTGTATGACTTGAGGAAAGGTTTCAAACACTTGAGATGTTTGGAGGTCTATGGTTATACCGGGGTTGAATCTTTGATTGACACCAAAATCTTTCCTGTTTTGGAGAACTTAAAGGTTGTTTCTGCTGCTGATCTTAGAATGATATGTTTTGACCATCTCCCAGATCAATCGTTTTGTGAGCTTCGTGAATTGATGCTGAGTATTTTACCAGAATTGACTTGTTTGTGGGTGGATCCTATGGGAAACGTATGCTTACGTAATCTAAGAACTATATATGTATCTGATTGCCACAAACTTAAAGACCTTGTTTCACAATCCACAGCCAGAGATCTTTCAGAGCTTCAAAGACTCTATGTTTCCTCATGTGAAGATCTCAAAGTAATATTATTTAAAGATGCGGGTGATTCATCTAGTCGGATTGTGCTATCAAAGCTGAAGTCTATAAAGCTTGAGTTTTTGCCTAGTCTTTCGAGTTTCTGCCCCGAAGCAGCTACTAATTTAGTACAAGAAGCCCTTTTCAATTCAAAGGTAACAGTTCCCTTTCTGCCTCATGTATACAAGTGGGTCGATTTTGGTGGAGTTTTATCTCAAATGTAGGCTGTAATCGAGCCGAGCCAGGCTAGGCTCAAGCTCGAACTTAAACGAGCCAGCTCGGTTCGGCTTGATTATTTTTTCGAGCTGAAAGGTCGAGCTCAAGCTTGGCCAACCAGCTCGAGCCCAATAGAGCTGGCTCGTTATTATTTTTTTTAGTAATTTTTTTACAAATACTGGTAACATTAAAAACAAAAATAAAAAAAAATTAACATGCATTTCTAAAAAAAACCTACATATTTATACACACACATAGAATCGAGCCACGAGTCGACCCACGAGCCGGGCACTCTGGCTCGAGCTCGGCTCGGCTCGGCTCGGCTCGAAAACAATACGAGCTTTTTTTGAGCTTTTGTCTAGCGAGTTTCGAGAGAGCCTCGAGTCGTGAGCTTTTTGAACACCACTACAGTCAAATGGGTCAAATAAATACCCATTATTTAAAAAGGGAAATGGGTCAATCAGGCTTAAAGTTGTCTAAATTTATATTTTAAAGAATACAACCTCCTAAATCATTTTTATTTAAAGATACAGACTATTACTGTAATCATATTTTTTAAGCAAATTTTCTGTAATCACAATTACACAAATTATTTAAAAAGTACAGAAATTTAGCAAAAAATGTTTCTGGTCAATCCAACCTGAAGGCTGAACTATAGTTGAAATGACCTGCATTGACCCGTTACCCAACCCTCCAGACCAACCCATCTTGTGACCTCTAACTGAACAGAGAACACAATTTTTTTTTTATGATGGTGTCGATATTTGCAGGTTGACTTTCCTTCCCTGGAAGAGCTGACTCTTCGTGAACTACGTTCTGTCAATGAAATTTGGCCCCGCCAGTTTTCTACTGCAAACTTCCGCAGCCTGAGGATCCTGATTATTTTTGGCTGTGAAAACCTAGTACTTGTATTTCCATCATATATCCAAAAAATGTTGCAAAATCTTGAAATTCTTTACATAGAATGGTGTGATTCTGTAGAAGAGGTGTGTGGACTTGACGAACACGATATCCACAACGAAAATGATGCAAGTTTAGCAACTTTACCTTGTGTTAGAGACCTCATTTTGGGGAAGTTACCGCTACTAAAACATCTTTGGTGGAACAAAGATATTAATCCTCATGCATATACAAGCTTACAGAATTTGAATTCTCTGCATCTCTATGAATGTGATGGTTTAATCCATCTTTTCTCATTTTGTGCAATGAAGAGTCTCATTCAATTACAAGAATTGAAGGTACGTTCATGTAAGATGATGAAAACAGTATTTGCTAATGAAGGAGATGATGGTATTATTGTTCTGTCAGAATTACGTTACGTTAGTCTTGAAGATCTTCCAGAACTTTCAAGTTTTTGCCAAGGGAGTAGTAGTTTACACTTTCCATCATTGGATATGATTGAAATCAAAAGTTGCCCTAAAATGAAAGCATTTGTTGCCTCTGATGTGCATCAGGAGGAGAACCTGTTCAATGAAAAGGTATGGTTCATATTATATTCCCAAAGTACAAAATAAATTGAAATTGTATCTATTTAAGGGTGTCCCAGAAAAATAAAAATTTATTTATTTGTTTTATTTACTGGGCATTTGTTGTCCACATTTAACTTTCAGCAGAGTCACACATACACAGGATATAGATATGGAAAAATGATTAAGAATCAGGGCATTTGATGCATGCTTATAAGTGAAAATGGTTTCTGCTATTTTTGAAATATTTAGAAGAGTAAAATGCCATTATTGTCCCTGAAGTTTGGTCAGTGTTGCAACTTTCGTCCAAAGGTGTTTTTTCGCATCTGGATCCAAAAGGTTTGAAATCTTGCCATTTTCATCCGGCTCGTTAACTCCATCCTTTTTTATCCGTTAAGTCAGGGGTATTTCCGTCTTTTTTGTTAACTTAAAGGGCAAATCAGTCTTTTTCAGGGGTATTTGGTCTTTTTACATAAAGTGAAAATGACCAAATTGCCCTTTAAGTTAACAAAAAAGACGGAAATACCCCTGACTTAAAGAAGAAAAATGGATGGAGTTAATGAGCCGGTGAAAATGGCAAGATTTCAAACCTTTTAGATCCAGATGTGGAAAAACGAACCTTTGGACGAAAGTCGCAACACTGGCCAAACCTCAGGGACGAAAATGGCATTTTACTTTTTACAATATGATTAAGATAGATGAATCTTACATACCAAAATAATTTCATATAGAATAAGTAACTTCAACATGAACCTTTCCAAAAGAAGACATAAGTTACTTTATATTTCAAAAAGACAAGTGTTTTAATTTTTGTGAAATAAGGGAGCATATAACAATTGTACAGGAAATGACACATAGATAAAATATTTACTATTCTTTCAGACCTTTGCCGATGGCATGTTTCAACTATCTTGCATGCTTACGATCTCAACCATATTAATTACATCCTTTTGTTATATTTTAACCCAATAATATGACCAATTGTCAATTTAAGACTAGAACGAGAGGAAAAACAATTTGATGAAAATAATTGTATTAAAATTCATTGAAAATAATGTAATAATATACTCTCTAATATCAATCGATGGACTTTTGTAGGTTGCATTGCCTAATTTGCAAGCATTATACCTAGATGGATTGAGTAGCATGATTGGCATATGGCACACCGAACTTCCAGATAAGAGTTTTAATGAACTTCAAGTCTTGAAAGTTATCAACTGTGATCAACTATTAGATCTTGGACCAATCAACATGCTTCCTCGATTGCAAATAATCGAAGAAATTCATATTATTAATTGTGCTTCACTTGAACAACTCTTTGCCATTAAACACGCACAAACTCACCAGAATTTGGCTTCTGTTTCACTAATCAAACTGGTTGATTTAGTTTTACGAAATCTACCAAATTTGAGACAAATATGGTGGGATAGAAGTAAGACTCCAACCGAAACGAGTAGGTTTCAGAGACTTGCTTCTGTTGAAGTTGCAAGTTGTGAACTTCTTGATTGCATCTTCCCAGTGTGGGTAGCTAGAGGTGTACCCCGGCTCCAGAAACTGAAAGTAGAATCATGTACGTTGGTGAAAGCGATTGTGGAATATAACGGAAGACAATCAGAACCAGATGACATAATTCTCCCTCAAGTATGTAGTATCGAGCTTGAGAATCTACCAAATTTGGTCCACTTTTGTACTAGGATGTCTGAATTAAGGTGGCTATCTCTGAAAGAACTAAGAATCATGAATTGTTCTAAAATGGGGTCCTTTGTTTCAACTTCAAGCTTGGAAAATGACTCAAACTCCATTAAAGTGTTCTTTGTTGAAAAGGTATTATAAATCTTCTGAATCAAAAGGTTTTTGTTGACTCTTGAGTTGATATTGTCATAGAATGTCAAAATCGTGTCACAATGAGCGGGTGAGGTAACAAGTCAAAACAGATCAGGTTGGGTTGATCTGAGACACTTGTCCAATTCTTTTTTTAACTTTTAACAAGTAATTGGTGCTAAAGACAAAAGTTATATTATTTCAGTAATAATCCACTTTTTTTAATAAAATGATTAGGAGGTCTTGTATATAGAAACCTAATTGGGTGGATCTTGGTCATGATCCATCTATTTAGATTAGTTGGGTCAATATGGTGATCCATTTACGCTCCTATTTTGACCCATTTGACCCGTTTCCTTTTCAGGTATTTTTGAAATTGACCCGTTAGCGCTTAAATTCATATTTGTGATGCTATTTGCTAGCCTCTGTTTTGTGTAATTTATGTTGGATTTTGTTTGCATAGTCTATGAAACTTACTTAACAAATGAAACCTGCAAAACAGGTTGTTTTTCCGAGCTTGGAGAAACTGCGAATCGACAACCTTGAGTGCGTGAATACCTTATGGCATACAGACACTATGGCTGAAGCATTTAGTCAACTCAGTCTCCTAGAGGTGAGAAACTGCAACAATTTGGTAAAACTTATCCCCTCAAGTTTACTCCCAAGGCTGCAGAATCTGGAAGAGTTACATGTAAGTCAATGTCGTTTGCTCGAGATGATTCTAGAACAACTAGAAGAAAATTTTATTGAAAAAGTCTTGTTTCCTAAAGTTCACACTGTTCGACTAATAAAACTACCAAAACTCGCATGTTTTATCTCTGGGAATCGGAGTTTTGAATGGCCAAATCTGGAAAGATTAGTGCTAGAGGACTGCCCAACCATGAAAATGTTCTCTTTGGTGGGCCAGATTGTTCCGAAGCTAAACGCGATTGAGGTAGGCTATGGTTTACAAGTGTGGAATGGCGATTTAGACAGCACTATTCAACATTTGTTCGTGAGTTGAGGCATGTGATCTTCATACATTAATAGTAGAATGTTGCCATAATCCTGCATATTGGCTGGGACTATATTCTTCTGGAAGAATCACACAGAGGTATGAATACAAAACTTTCTATTAACTTTTTTATGCATATGATTTTATGAGTTATTGCATATATCAATATATTAAGGTGTTTCTTTTGCATACAATAAAAAATGGGGCTTAGACCTTATGTATACTAGTTATATTTGTTTTTCCTTCATGTGTTTATTAATCTCCCATTCCCAAAATTAGCTGGCCTGGACCCGCAAACCTAATCTATTGTCGAAAATATATGGTAACAAAATACTACATCAGTGGTTAAGATGATATAGTTGGCGTCATTAGAAGATACGCGCTGTTTTAAGTCATGATCCTTCAACATGACTATTTTGGTTCGAATATTACAAATTGAGTATACGATGTCTACTTGTAATCACAGGAAAGCACAACATAGGCAGGGCTTAGAAAAATGGAGGGGACTCAACCAAAACCAAAATCTCATGGTGAAAGATTAAATGGTAATTTATTAAAAAATTCTCAAAGATTATTTAAGCACACATTGATTTTTGTTTTATCATGAAATGATTCGAAAATCATATATTCTTTGTTATGACTACTTGTTTAGCCATATGATCCAAAAACAAGCCTGAAAGTTAGCTCTAGTCACAGCAACTCAAAATGGTAAGAGTCAACACGATAAGGAATGAATCATAAAGTTTTAGAATAAATGCATTGATCTAAATTTTTATAAACAAAAATCTGGATTTTTAATTAGGTTTTTAATGACAGTCACGCGATGGCAAAGATAAGGGTGTGCATCACACAGAGGCAATTGCTGATGATGATCCTTGAGTTTTCCCACAAAACCAGATCCCAAGTTAGAAGGGGCCACTTCTCATACCTCCAAACAAGAAAAAAAAACCAATAAGGGGATGGGGTACTTTTACAAAACACCATTATATACGTTTGTACCCAGTTTCTAACAAAAAAACTGGGTTCTGTTTGTCGCTCCACAAATTATGTTTCACTTCAAATAGCACAAGGCTAAGATAAATGTGTTACTCACATAACCAGTGTTCTAAGAATCGCTAGGCGCTAGTCAGCTGGTGGGGTATCGACTAGCAATTAATCAGGATTATTGGGATTTAATTTGTAATTTTCAGTTTTATACGTATATACAGTATACACGCATTTTTAAGTAGACATGTTTTAACACCTTCTTCAACCTATATTTTGAAGTAGATGAGATTAATTGCCGGAATTTACAGGTTTGGCCGGAATCACTAGACTGCCACTGATTTTTGGCCAATTAGGACCGGATTTGACCATGGTTGACCGCCTATCGATTAATTGGCCGATTAGATTAAAATCACTTGGTGAACCTCTAACTAGTGATTTTTACAACAATACACATGTCATTGATCCTGACCGCCTTTAGGCCCTATCAACATGAATATAGTAAATGCACAAATTTGGAGCATTAAACAACTTAGGGGGCGTTTGGTTCGCGGAATAATTTGGAATTGGAATTTGTATAGGAGTTAGAATTTGAAGGAATTGGATTTGGAATAAACATTCCAATTGGAATTGGAAACTGTTGGAATTGGAATCTCAATTCCATTTTTGTTGTGTTTGGTTGTCAAATGAATTGGAATCTATCACCCCGGCACCCACAACCACCCGTTCGGGTCGAAACGGTTCGCGTCAAAACAGTTCGGGTCGAAGCGGTTCGATTCGATATGGTACTCTTCGAAACGGTACAGGTCGAAACGGTTCGATTCGAAACGGTACAGGTCGAAACGGTACGGGTCGAAACGGTTCGGATCGAAACCAGTATGGGTCAAAACGGTTCGGATCGAAACAGCACGGGTTGAAACGGTGCGGGTCGAAACGGTTGAAAATTCTAATGAATTTACTTTAATTCCTTCGTATATAGGAAGGATTTTGAATTCCTTTAGTTAAAGGAATTTGAACATGCCTAATTTCAATTTCATTGTCAACCAAACACATGAAGATTGGAATTAGGATTCCAATTCCATCAAATTCTGTGAACCTAACATCCTAAGAGATGGAATTCAAATTCAAATTCCCTTAAATTCCATTGAATTCCTGCGAACCAAACGCCCCCTTATATATGGAATCCAGAAACACCTTTATTTGAACGCTTGCTGGGTCCGTTTTCTCCTTATCATATGAGTAGATGTGACATAAGTTTGATAAAGATACATGGTGGATAAAAGCAGACTCTTTATTAAACGAATTACCATTAAGCTATCAGATTCTTTTATGTTTCTGGGTCCATAGTGTACAAACAAGCACCAAGATTGAACCTCTATTATATATAGGTTGAAGGAGGAACTTGGTGAAAAGTCATTTTGTGCAAGTCTTGATGCAAACCAATGAGCAACATCATATTCTCTTGAAATGATTTCCATTATTTTCTTTGATGCTTTAGGTGATTTTTTTACTTGCTTAGATTTGTGTTTGGATATTTTTAAAATGACTAAATTAAGTTTACGAAGGCGAATTAAAAAAATCTCTCATGGGTACCTCAGTCAATAGAAAAAACTTGCTTCGTTGGAGGGTTAACGGAGTTCCCGAACTCTCTTGTGGTTCCGGTCATGATTAACACAAAATGACTTGTTATAACTTAATGTTGCTTTTATAACACATATGAACCCACTAACACATGCCAATTAAGGCTTAAAAGTGTACAAGTAATCGTACACACATATCATAAAGTACAAAATGACTTGTTAGAACCTAATGTTGCTTTGTGCAACTTAAATTAACCCGCTAACAAATGACAAGAACCAATAAGGTCTGAAAGTGAACATGTAGTCATACACATGTATCATAAAGCCCAAAATGACTTGTTATAATGTATCCAAAACTAACCCATTAACACATGATAAGACCCATATGATGCCAAAATAAAAGTTGGTAATGTTGCTTTGTGTAACTTAAATTAACCCGCTAACAAATGACAAGACCTATTAAGGCTTGAAAGTGAACATGTAGTCATACACATGTATCATAAGGCCCAAAATGACTTGTTATAATGTATCCAAAACTAACCTACTAACACATAGTAAAGCCCATCGATGCCAAAATAAAAAGTTGTAGCTTCAAAACCCATCGGTGATTTTTAGGTCACTATAGAAGAACCCACTCGAATTTTACCTTCTTGGATGACTTTAAAATATTCGTATATTTATCTCCCGTCAGCCAATCCTAGAAAAAAAAAATATCAGACATAATATAGAAGTATCCTTTGATGGCAATGATTAAAAACATGATTTGGTTGTTGTCAAGATGAAGCCAATGGAGATACATGAACTAGGACAATGTGTTAATGAAATCGATAATAATTTAGATAAAGATCAATTCTATTCTATCAAATCAACAAAAACAAACCGTCTTGTAGAAGTGAATGAGAAGATCAAGCATGTTTGTCTTGTGATAAGCGAAGTCATTAAAGTCGTATTGATGACAATGAGGATGTTAGCAACAAGAGAAATAACTTGAAGGCGCATCTGATGATACGAAAAACAAAGATGAACCAATTTTGTCGAATCATACTTCTGACGACTAGCGTATTTGGGACTCAACATTGCCAATGTACTTGGTGATGTTGCATATTTGTAGCACATATTGTAATTTTGTTTTTGTAATGATTTATTGTGTCATTTTTAAAAGGTTTGGAGCAATGCGGCGTTGTAATAATTAATAAATAATCCTAAGAACTAATAATATGAAACACTTGCAAGTTGCAACTGACATATGGTGTTGGTTTTTGGTTAGATGTCTGTATGTGAAGTTCTTTGTTGAGGTGGAAGTTGTACATCAAGTTTCAACTACTACTTGATGTTTTCACTGAAGCTTTGTGAAACCGCTTTACAACTATAGTGAGTGAATACAGAAGAGTTGCAACTGTCCAGGAGTTGCACCAGATATAGAGACGAGTTACAACTCTAATTGTCAGAAGAGAACTTGCAACTGGTGCACCACAACAGGCACCTGTCTACGCGCAATCAGTACCTTACTACACAACTTGGTGTTGATGAGCACGGACCAACACCTTATGCAGCTGATGGTAACATGGTATATGGTCCTTAATACAACCGAGGTATGACGAATCACTTGGTTATCAAAATATCCCAATCCGGAAAATCCCTTATGGGATCAGAAAAGTGTGCTTAAAATGATATCAATGATATAAAGGGGGTTCAAATTTACAGTTGCTTCAACAAGTGACCTTTTAGAATTACACACAGCTGATTCTGATAAGTGATAGCCATGGATACTGTAAGTCGAAGCTTTTAAACTGTGCCAGAATAAGAAAGAGTATCCATATGCCTTATTCGATGTCTTTCATGGCATCCTGCAAGCAGAAATAATTAGTGAAAGTAAAATGATAACCTACAGAATCCAGTTGGTGAGTGTTCATAACCGAATGTCTAACCTTGGCCAACCGTGTGACATAGGTTGCAGCCAGGGCTGTTGCCAGTAATCCCACACCCAAAGTCAGTAGCTGATTAGTCCCCCCTGCTAAACCTAATCCTGATTCTTCTTGCTGCAAAAAAATAAAAATAAAAAATAAAATTAATAAGCATAAAAAGTAGGAAAAAGGAAGGGTTCAACCACTGTTTAGTTTTTCCATTTAAATTATGTAAATAAAACTCACAATGATTGCTCGACCAAATGCACCAGCGCTAACATAAGCCCATGTTCCAGGTAGCATCCCCAACCAACTGCATACAACTATAGGTAATTATATTTTTTATATCTAATTTTATAAATATAATTCCTGTATCCGCAACATAAATAAATGGAATGTTGCGCACTGCATATAACATATAGAAGCCAAAAAATACATATATATAAAATTTTCATTAATGCAAAGGCTAACCTTCCTAAGACGTATGGAACAAACTTGACTGACGTAAGTCCATATAAGTAATTTCCAAGAGAAAACGGGAGTAACGGGCTCAAACGGAGAAGTGTGACAACTCTAAAACCATTTTCTCCAATTGCTTTATCAATTGCAAGAAATTTCTTGTTCCCTTCGACCATTTTAAGTATTCGGTCACGCGCAAAATATCTAGCAATTAAAAATGCAACGCTTGCTGCTACCTGAAACAGATGCAAAATAAGTAGCAGTTATTAATTTGTCTACAGTAGTTAGTACACCATGGTTATGTGAACATCTTGTTTAGTGACTCACAGTCCCACTTATAGAAACAAGTATTGTGCCTGTAAACGATCCAAACAGAAGACCAGCTGACATTGTCAACGGGATTGCTGGTATTGCAAGTACCTACAAGAAAACAATTATTTGCATCAGTATGCTATTATGTCGACGAATGAGCCAATTAGATGTGGCAAAATGGGCAGGGTCAAATGGGTTGCCCTAAACACCTTTTGTTCAAAAACTCTTTGTTATTGAAAATATAGCGTGATAAATATAGATTTTAAAGAAACTTATTTAGGTGGTATTTATGCATTATATATAAACTTTTCCCTACATTCGACCCGTTTAGCCTGTTCAGTCCAATTAACCGGTGTCCTTTAAAGCTAACTTCATTAATTAAACATAACCCATTAAAGGGATAAAACTTACTTCCAGGCCAGCATAAACTGCAACAAAAAGCGCGTATCCAGCAGGGCCATATCCTGTGCACATAACAAAATTTTGAGGATAGAAGAAATATCAAGTTCAGTTGGCAGCTTGCTAAACAAGTCATTTTGGAGATTCCCATAAATAACTTCTTCAGTGACAATCTTTATTCTTTATGTAATAAAATCTGACAGAATACTGACTGGCCTCTTGTTTAAACTCAAAAGTTACAGGTTCATGGTGCAAATACAGCATTAACACTAACATTAACCTCAAGAAGGGCTGCATTGATGACAAGTCAAATGTGGTAAGGTTTTGCCATTTAGGGAGTGCCAAAACGGACCGGTCTGGGTCGACCAACAGACTTGTTTCAGCTCCCCCACAGAAAAAAATCATATATCAATAACATGTTATATACGATTACCAAAGCGGCTATTAAAATAACGATCCAATTATCATTTTCAAAGCACTTTAGTAGGTTTTAAAAACTTTTAAGCTCCAGTGCTGGGTTTTAAAAAGCGGGCCTGAGGCGCGCCTAGGCGCGAGGGGCACTAAGGCGAAGGTCTCAGCGCCTCAGGAACCTGAGGCGCGCTTGTTCCACAAAGCGCAAGAAAAGCGCATTTTTTGGGTTTTTTGAGGTCTGAGGCGCGCGCCTTATGTATTTTGGGTGTTTTTATGTTGTTTTTATGCATGAAAGTGTTGGACAATAGGTTTTTTGGCTTGTACATGTAGGTAAAATCATACATAAACCTTAGTTATAACTATATTTTGGATAAGGGATGTTAAAAACCTATGGGATTAATAATAAAAATTTATATAATCTTCTTGTGCCTCGGGTACGAAAAGCCCACCGCTTTTGCGCTTTGCGCTGCATTTTTAGACCTTGTCGCTTTTGTGCGCCTCTCGCTTTTTAAAACCAAGCTCCAGTGACTTTAAAACTGTATAATAATACTGTTGTGCATTTGCTATCATTGATGTCTCTTCTTCACAATAGGTCACATTTGACAAAAGAAGGTATGATCAAGTATACATATCAATGTGAGTTCTATTCTATGACCTGTAAAACATTAAGTCAGTAAATACTGATGGGACTCAGAGCTGAACCTAACTTGTAACCATAGCTCAAACCCTAACAAAACACCCTACTTGGCTAAATCAGCAATAAAAAACAAAAACAGTAATAATACCTTCAATGAAGCTAGAAAACTGAATCAAGAAAGCATTAATCTGATCTCTATAAACATACCCAACAGCACCAAACCCACCAACAACACCCACAAGCAACAAACCAGCCAAGATGGTCCCTTTAATAGCATTCTGCTTCTGCTCATCCTCATCCTCATCATCCCCACCACCACCTCCACTATCATCATCATCATTGTTATTATTATTCAAGTTCAAGAGCCTCCTGATGCTGCTCTGAGGCGGTGGGGCGTTGGTTTGTAAAGTTCGTTGTTGTTTCTTGGTTTCTTTGAGTGAAGAACGAGGAGAGTTAAAGAAATGAAACCGTTTACTCAAGGGTCTAAAAGTAAGAGAAGAAAAAGATGAAGATGAAGATGGGGATGATGAAGGTGAAGTGGAGTGTGTTGAGAGTGAGAAATTGAAAGTGGGTCTGGTTAAAGAGTGTTGGAAAGATGAAGAGAGGCAGGGTGGCCGCCTCGAAAGGATGCGCATTTTGGTGTGAATTTGATGCTTCTTCTTCAGGATAAGAAGAATGGAGAAGAAGAAGAAGATGAGAGGTGGTGTTCTTCCTCTTATTTTTATACGGTTTCTAAGTGTGACAACAATTTTTTTTTCTTTGCTTAATTATTTTAGGATTTACCAATATACACGTGGCAACTATAAAAACCTTAAAACTATTGCTTATTTTCCGATAATAATAATTCTTATCCATGTTAATAACATGATTAATGATACTTCTAACTTTTAATTTTGTTGTTAGTAACAAGCACAATTGTTTAGTGAAAAGGTAACTCTATTTGCCACTAATGAACAATTTAGCACCTTGCTTATTTTTTGTTCTAGCCGAAAGTTGTGTATTGTTTTCACACGGCATAAATGAAAGTTAGAGGCATATGAAGTTACTTCTTCGTTTGTTTAATTGGAATTGACAACAAAAGTTAAAGTTAAAAGTGTCATTAGTCACATTGTGAGTATAGATTATTATCGATTAATGGGTTATGGTTTGGATTATTAAAACCAAATTTGCCTTTAAACCTGATGTCTAAAATAAGCAATTAATGTGTTTTTATTTTTATTGCTTATTATATCGGTTTTATCAATATAATTACGATAATTCTTTTTTTTTTGTTTTGATTCTAAATAAAAGCTCCCTTTAAGTATACTATAAATAATAACTAGGGTTTTGATAAGCCTGCGCTTCGTGGCGGGCAACAAATTTTTCACATTCTTCAGCGTGATGTGACGTTATTCCAATTGGTATATAGATATCGTTTTTGTTTTTTACGTTATCGTTATAGAAAAAAGGTAATTAAATGGAAATATGATAACGTTATAAAAGTTTAGGGGTAAAAATATAAGTTGTTTAAAGAAAAAAACACTCTAAATAAAGGGTAGAACAAAAGTTTTAAACCAAAAGAACACAAAACAACAAATGTTAGAAATTGTTGAAAATAAGTTAGATGTGTGACACTATTAAACTTCTTTACTTTTATATGTAGATAATTAGAAGGCTTTGAGATTTTCGTGTTTTTTTATTAATATGGTAGCTAAATTCAGCATAACACTTTTAATTCATTTATAACTTAATTAGGTTAGAACCTTGTGTATTACACGGATTGAATAAATGTAATTTTATATACCAAATAATAAAAAAAATATATCTTTAAAAATCTCGTTTATTACACAGGTTGAATAAATGCAATTTTATATACCAAATAAGAAAACAATATATATTTAAAAATCTCGTTTATTACATTTGTTGAATAAATGTAATTTTATATATTAAATAATAAAAAAGTCATATCTTTAAGAACCCCCCGTATATTATACAAGTTGAGTAAATTTAATTTTATATGTTAAATAATGAAAAATGTTACATTTTTAAGAACCTCATGTGTTATACGGGTTGAGCACGTGTAATTTTATATACCAAACAATAAAAAGTTATATCTTTATAAATCCTATGTATTATATGGATTGAATAAATCTAATTTTATATACTACATAATAAAAAAAAAGTTATATTTTTAAAACCCCGTGCATTACACGAATTGCATAAATGTAATTTTGTATAGTAAAAAATAAAAATGTTATATCTTTAGAAAACCTCGTTTATTACATGGGTTGAATGAATCTAATAAAAATTTATATCTTTAATAAAACTAACGGATATACTCGATATACGATGGACGGGGTGATTGCGTTGATGGTTCTTATAAATGTCACGTAAACATAGTGATTACCGTATTTGAGTTGAGTTGAACATGAAAATAAAAGTATAGAACCAATAAATATTAATTAATATTTTTGTTTACCCCTTTTAAACATTTTTGAAATAGGTTATACCCTTAACTACTTTAGTTTAATAAAATAAATAAATCATTTACATTAATTTGATAAATAATTTTGATATCTGATAAGTATTTTAAAATATTATATTATCTCCTACATGAATTGTTTAAATTTATATTAAATTTAATTATATAATTATCTTTTAATTGATATTAATTATCTATAAAAATAGATGGCTTCAATGAATGACATGTGTCCTTTTATTGGTTTCTTTTATTATATAGTACTAGTTTAAGAACCCGCGAGGTTCGCGGGTGGACTAAAACACAAATGAGTAACTTTAATTTATTGAACTAATCGTTTGAATTAAATGACCGTTCAAGTAATAATAAATTAATAAAATACAATGAGACAAATAATTTAATATCTCGTGATACATGATGATGCAAATTTGTTTAATACTGTGTTTATGGAAGATAATGGATAGCGAATTATAAGTCAACGTACTGTTTCTTTATGTAGAAGTTTAGGTTAATATTTAAGTGTGTGTATGAGTATACATGTTTTGTATTACGTTAACAAAAATCATTAAAAAACAACAAAAAATAAACATTAAATGACTTCAAAAAAATGTTATGGATCATTTTAGAGAACAGTTACATGGAATGAATGATCGAACGATGAATGAGTACATGGAGATCACAAGTCACGAAATACTTCTTTGTAAACTACATTTGTCGTTTTATTAGTAGGTTTGCCGTCATTGTCCAAAATCAGAAGTTTATCTCCTTGTCTGGTTTTAACTCTCGATAAAGCAACATACAGCTGACCGTGGGTGAAAACTGGCTGTTTCAGATACAGACCAACTCTAGACAGTGATTGTCCCTGACTCTTGTTAATAGTCATTGCGAAACAAACAGCCAACGGAAATTGTCTCCTTTGAAACTCAAAAGGAATTTTTTTATCAGAAGGTATCAAACTAATCCTTGGTATATAAGTGCGAGTGCCTTAAAATGAAAGGTTAAACACGCTTGAAAACAAATTAAAAAAAAAATACTCCTATCAGCTTTAAAAAAAAGTGTGTAACTTCGTTTTATATAAATATATGGAGAGAAAAGTACAATTCATGTATATACCAACATAACTATTTTTTCCCAACATTCAATTTGACAGAAAACCAACTTTAATTTTAACATCCACTATGGTTGTTTCAGTCAAAAGTGACGCCAAACATAATCTGAGCACCAATACAGAATTCCATATCTTCCCATAAGTACTCACAGCATGCCTCCTTATTACATGCGGATTGATAAACAGGAGAAACTGAAGTGGTAAATATCTTCCCATAAGTACTCACAGCATGCCTCCTTATTCCATATCTGAGCACCAGCACGAACATCAAAAGCAATATAAAACCCAGCACCTGGTATATCCAGCTTTGCCCAAGGATGTGCAGACAGCTCAAGAGTACCTCAGCCTTGAAAGACTTGCTGTATCGACACAGAACTATGGTTTTATGCTTTTGGAGGGTATAATGGTCATGTAGAAAGACGTGCTTCCATACATGATGTATCCAGCTCTCGGCAGCCTTTGACATCGAACCGATTAGCAGTGCCTCCGGGTCAAATGAACTTTGGGTTGTGCTTTTACCTCAAACGGGTCAAATATACTTTCTATGTTAGAAATTATTACCTTTCTGTATCAAACTATCAAACAAATATAATTTGTGGATAAAATCTGCAACATAAATCTAATTTTATATACTACATAATAAAAAAAAAGTTATATTTTTAAAACCCCGTGCATTACACGAATTGCATAAATGTAATTTTGTATAGTAAAAAATAAAAATGTTATATCTTTAGAAAACCTCGTTTATTACATGGGTTGAATGAATCTAATAAAAATTTATATCTTTAATAAAACTAACGGATATACTCGATATACGATGGATGGGGTGATTGCGTTGATGGTTCTTATAAATGTCACGTAAACATAGTGATTACCGTATTTGAGTTGAGTTGAACATGAAAATAAAAGTATAGAACCAATAAATATTAATTAATATTTTTGTTTACCCCTTTTAAACATTTTTGAAATAGGTTATACCCTTAACTACTTTAGTTTAATAAAATAAATAAATCATTTACATTAATTTGATAAATAATTTTGATATCTGATAAGTATTTTAAAATATTATATTATCTCCTACATGAATTGTTTAAATTTATATTAAATTTAATTATATAATTATCTTTTAATTGATATTAATTATCTATAAAAATAGATGGCTTCAATGAATGACATGTGTCCTTTTATTGGTTTCTTTTATTATATAGTACTAGCGGTAAGACCCGTGTGCAAACACGGGTCGTTTCTTAGAAAACCATACATAGCCCATATTGACAGAGAGTAAAAAAATAATTAGTGCAGACTTATAAAATTGATATACACTAATGGTCAATAGGTTTATTCAACAGCAATTCCATTATGTTGATAGCAAAGTACTGTTGTCTATTAACTGTTAAAAACTTCTGTTGCTTTCCAACAGACTTTCCTAAAAAATGTTATCCATTATCTTCAACAGAGCTTGCCAGATGGATAGATAGTAAACAGATATGCATGTTAATCAACCTATGTTAAAAAGGTCAGTCAACAGAAATTACAAAGGTTAGTAAACAGATGTTAAGGGAATAATGTTATTAACAAAGAATTTAGTACTCTCATTAAAAATGAGAGCTGCAATTCAAGAGGTGTAGCCTCCTCAACTATTTATGGGTTAGTGTCACACCTCGACTTTTCACGTGTCACCGGTGGGCTCGGTGGGGAGTATCGTGACGTGGTTGGCAACATAATAGTCAAACAACACAATTATATAAATGCACAGCGGAAGCAAAAGATAATTATTATTACATTCCGAATATAAAGTAATATCCAGTATTACAACGGAAAGTAAAGGATCCACAGGCGGATCTTTAAACATATCATTTGTTCAACAGACTTTAGACGCCTAGAACTTGCAAGATTTCCTTATTAGCGCCCTGAGCTTCCAGCCAATTTCGTCCAGTACCTGTCACTTAACCTTTTTGGAAAATACGTCAGTTTTCACTGGTAAATACACTCAACTGACTCATTTGAAAAGAGTTTAAGAAAATTGATTTGGATGCACGTGGCACAAAATATCTTTTATAATTTGATTAAAATGCACAGAGGCAAAATTAACCTTTTTAACTTGGAACAATTATATTTATAACCTTGTATACAGATTTACATGTTCGTTATACGTTCAGGGCCCGATGTAGAAACCGAGTCAAGATTAACAGACACACCACAAGTATAAGCCCACAAGAGAGTGAGATACCGTTTCCCTTTAAGCAACTTTCAGTGTATGCCTACACCCCGTGCTTAAGGCGTGGCCATTTTATAATACAATGATGTCAAGGATATCCGGGACATGGTCATTAACCCCTAAAGGCTTTTATTTCAAACAATACAGATTAAACCGGGTTACCTCAATAATTTAATCACAATCCGATTAAATATTCAATACCCGACCAAGCGATATCATTATACCGTATCCCAAGCCCGTATAGGGAAAATAAGTTAAGAGTATTTACCTGAGCTAGCTCCTGTCTTAATTAGCAAGAATCTAATAACTCAGCCGTATTCACTTAAGTAAGCGTAGGTACCATTTACCGAAATGCTCTAGTCTGGAATGATGGTATAAATAACCAATTAGAATGCTAACGGGTCTTTTAATTTAGCCTAAGCTTAGACCGGTTAGTCTTAAGGGAATATACGGTTCAGACGCATGATTAAGCGAAGACCGGAATAGAATGTGATTTAAATCCGACATGTTCAGAGACTTGTCTTATATGGGTATTTCATACACATTCTGGGTTTTGAGATAAAACCAATAAGGTTTGACCCGTTTCGGCTAATTTATGTAAACTTGTTACATAAACCGCACCGTACGCGTAATAAGCGTGACGGGTATTCATGAGAGCCATATACAGGTTTCCTAAGTTAATTTATGCCTCAAATATGTTGTGACATCAGTAAGATGCCTTTCATTATGCCCGAAACGTATTTAGACACGAACTTTGCCCCGTAGGGGTAGTTTGGTCATTTAAAAGGTTATAAAAGAGTTTAAATATTTACCTGAGTTACAGGTCTGATATAATCAGCAAAAATACTTATTTTTATAAGTTATAACAGTAGGATAAAGTATATGTGTGAAATCTATCATTTATAACCAACTATGCCCCGTAGGGGCATTTCGGTAATTTCACATAAGCCGAAAAACTCAAAAATGAAGTCTGAGTTTATCAACCTTTGCTTACTGTTAAAATATTATATTTTGCCTAAGATATCAGTAGGCATCAACCCGGGTATGTTTAATATAGTTTTAATACATACTATATTAAAACGCTTAATAAGGCGACTAAGAGCCGTTTACGGGTTCGATACATAAAGCTGATATTTTTTATTATTCCAGAAGGCCTAAAATAATTTATTTAACATATCTAATCAGTAGCAAAAGGTTTGGAGTCGTTTAGATATGTAAAACTCATTTTATGGCCCGTAAGGGCAAAACCGACAATTACCGGATTGAGCCTACGACTACAAGTTATGCTCAGCCTAAAATTAATTAAAAATCTTCAAAAATCCCAAAATAATATATTACATCAGTGGGTAAAGATTTTGATATCAAAAAGTAGGCTTAACTAGGCTATACGCTAATTACGTCGTTTAATTAACATAAAGCTTCTATTTTGCGCTAATGAGCATAACTCTCAATCTAGACCTCGACTTGATGTCAAACTTTGCTTACAAGTTTATATATTAGTAACTAAGGTTTCTACACTTTTACATTTTCATAAATCACGTTTTAAGGTAATAAGGGCATAATGGTCAACATATGAGCAATTAACGGAAACGCGTAAACGAATGGGTCAATTAATGAACCAACCACAGAGGGTTATGCTAACATGTAGCCTAGTCCTAAGGAAGCTCTAAGGCATTTCCAAATCATACTAAAACGGGTCAGAACTGAAGTCAAAGCTTTGCGACTTTCGGTTCCGAATCGGTTCAAAACAGAAAGTTGTCGAATCAAACAAGCTTAGACAAGTTCTTATGCTTATTATCAAGTTATATGAATGATAAAATAGGTTACACACCTTTTACATCGTTAATTATGCGTTAGACAAAAGATTACATTTCTGTTGACTTTTTCTAATCATCTTTGACTCGACAAATGACCTAGTTAGGATGGAAATCAGTGGATGCCCTTTTAAGGGTTTAAAGCCCACATAATTACCAACTTATAACTACCTTTGATTCGACTAATCACTGCACCATTAGTGATTAATCGCTAAGTCAACCTTTAATTACGACGGTTGACTTTTAAGCTAAAACTTAAACTAAGGAAGGATTAGAAAACTTACTGAAGTCCTAAGCTTGATTAGGAAGATCTTGTGTCTGCTCTTAAGCTCCCAAAAGCTCCAGAATTGCACAAGTGAAGTGTGAAGAATGTGTTGCAACTTAGTGGCCTTATATAGTGTTTAGATCACCACAAATTCTTGACACACAAGTCTACAAGTGACCACAACATCTTAACAAGTGTCCCTAGATGTTTAGGGGTTGTTTACGGGCCAAGGGTTATGAGGAAAATCGGATAAAAGGTCAAATTTCGCGTTTAACAGCAAACAGGCAATTCTGTTGGAGCTGGGCATTTGTTGCGCACCGTAACAATTATTTGTTGCGGTGCGCAACAAATCATCAGTAGCCAAAAATCTTGTTCCTTCATGCATTCGAAAGGGCAACCTCATAATTCGACTTTGGGACCTTGTTTTGTCAGTTTGGGACCTCTATTATGGGTTTTTTAACAATTACATACCCTACCATTATGTTATGTTTGCTTGGATCCTTTTCGAAAGTGCCGAACAAGAAGGTTAACCATAGAAATTTTCATAGGAACCTATCATGCACTTTGAATTCGTTTATCGTCAATGAATTTCTGGATTTAGGATATATTAGATGTTTGAAAAATATAATTGGGTATTGGGATTTATAAATGAGGTCGTTCAGAGGTGAAATTTAACATGACGACACTTTTAAATCCTGCCAAAACATCTTTATTAAATCCGGGTTTACAACGCGTTTTGTCTTACATGACACGTGTCGTTATTTCATTGAACACGAATTTTCGAGGTGTTACAGTTAGGTAATTGAAAAGGTTCAGACATAGCTATTGTTGAAGTTAAACTCTCAGTAAAGTGTTCGTGAGAGGAATTGCTATCACTCTGAATGTCAATAGCTTGAAGCAGTGTTACAAACTTTGGTGGAATGGAAGATGAAGGGATTGTTGTCGAAAGAGACATTGCCGCGGGAGAAGGGCTTTTAAGTATACTCGCATATGAGGGTATGACATCATATTGTGGTGTCCATGTGAATACAACATGTTCTTTTTGTGAGGAATCATGAGGAGTTTGGTTTATGGGTTGAGATCTTTCCACATGTTGTGAGGAAGTAGCAACAGTGGTTTGTAGTGGCATCTGTGTTGTCACGGGGTTAACCTCTGGGTTCTCATCTTCCAGAGGACCCGTTTTGCTGGTTTCGGTGGGCTTTTTGGATTTTGTTTTGGTCTTTTTGAGTTTTGTTGGTGGGGGTTTCACAGCAGTGGTTGTAGTGCTGTGATCACCAAGAGCAGTGGGCTCAGCAACAGACGTTTGAGGAGCAGTTGTAGACTCATCTAAAATTTCCTCATTCCCCTTTGCTTCAGTTTTGAAAACATCTGACTCTTTAGCCATAAGGCGAATAAAAGTTTCAGATGTTAGACTATTCATTTTAATAGCTTCACATTTTTCAAAAGATTTTTGAGAAACATGTTTTTGCAGGTAGTAGCTTAATAGTCTAGGAAACATAAGAAAACCAGCAGTTTTCCCCTTTTTAATAGCAGCAGCTTTCCCCTTTTTAATAGCAGCAGTTTTGCCCTTTTTAATAGCAGCAATTTTGCCCTTTTTAATGTTATTTAAATTTGCAACCAAATCAGCAAACAGTGCTTGGGAGTAGTTAAAATCAGTATTTGTCAAAATTGCATACCCCAGTGACGAAATTTTCAAAGGTATTTCATTAAAAGAAGTAGTTTTATTTGAGAGACAGATTAAGAGAGTATGGAACAGGAATTTCATTGGCGGTGGAAAATTACCTTTAAACATAGTTTCCTGATTCAACTCTCCATCATATCCCCTCCCCATCAGGTATGTTTGAATCTCATTTTTCGGCAAAGAGGTCTTACCTGCCAAGTCGTTTACCTCAAATGTTGTTGATATGGTACTGGGGGTAATAGCAACCAATTCACCTCCGACTTTTGAAGTTATACTTACGGCCACATTGTTTTGTTCTTCAATATTCGCATTAGCCCAAAAATCGCGAAGCATCTCTTGGAAAATGGGTGCGTCGGCGGTAAGAATGACCTTATATTTTGATGATGTAAGAACATCAATCATCGAATGATAGAGAGTATTGTTCTCGGTTTTCTCAAAAATAGCAAGGTAGTTATGCGATTTTTTCATCACCAAAGTCATGATCGGAATTGAAAGTTGCGAGAGGTTGACGAAGAAGTGTTGAAGAAGAAGGTGGAAATCACTCTGCTGAATTTTAAACTCGAGACGAAAGTAAAACCTCTGTTTGGGGATGAAACAGCGGTTTATAAAGTGAAAAGGTGAATGCTGACGTGTCAGAAGTTAGAAAGATCTGATGGCTAACATCTGTCCACGTCACAACCTCTGCTCTGATAATGGATGGCAATTGTTGCGAAAACCACTGTTGGCCAACAACAGATGTTAGGCAACATTAGTAACTCAGCAGTCCTCAGATTAAACAGAACCTATGAGAACAGACAATACCCTTCAGCAATATTTGGAAACCACTGTTGGGCAACAACAGATCTTATACAACAATAGTAAGTTAGCAGTCCTTTCAACAGACTTTTAATATAAACGAATAAATTGATATTAAATATCAGCAGCCATTTAATGCAAAACATTTAAAAAATAAATTTTCATGGGAAAACTATAAAATTAAATATCAAGAAACTGAAAGGACAAATTTTAAACCTCTGCAATAAAAAAATATAAAAAAAACCTCTTCATTTAAAGACCAACAATAATCTACACGGCAAACAAAGGCTACTACCACTTCATCGGACACAAATGTTGTAAACAGTGGTAAATCAACAGTTGAGCAATAACAGATGTTCAGAACTGTTGAGCAGTGGTAAATCAACAGCGGTAAAAAACCTCTTCATTTAAAGACGTTGAGCAATAACAGATGTTCAGAACTTCTATTGTGTTAATCATTGACAATTCTTTGGAAACTGCTGTTGGGAATAACAGATGTTCGCACCAGTAGCAACTCAACAGTCGTTACAAAAAACAGGAATTATGAGAACAGACAATACCTTTAAACAGTGGATGAATCTTTTGCCAAACAGATGTTTTAAAAAACAGCTATTTTCAACAGACTTTTAAAGATTTTTGTCAATTTTTTTTCAAAATACCTATTTTTTAAGAATGTTCAGAACTTCTATTGGGTTAATGGTTGACAATCCTTTGGAAACTGCTGTTGGAAATAACAGATGTTCGCAACAGTAGCAACTCAACAGTCGTTACAAAAAACATGAATTATCAGAACAGACAATACCTTTAAACCGTGGATGAATCTTTTGCCAAACAAATGTTTTAAAAACAGCTGTTTTCAACAGACTTTTAAAGATTTTTGTCAAATTTTTTAAAAATACCTATTTTTGATCAATGTTCAGAACTTCTATTGGGTTAATGGTTGACAATCCTTTGGAAACCGCTGTTGGGAATAACAGATGTTGGCAACAGTAGCAACTCAACAGTCGTTACAAAAAACAGGAATTATGAGAACAGACAATACCTTTAAACAGTGGATAAATCTTTTGCCAAACAGATGTTTTAAAAACAGCTGTTTTCAACAGACTTTTAAAGATTTTTGTCTATTTTTTAAGAATGTTCAGAACTTCTATTGTGTTAATGGTTGAATATTCTTTCGAAACTGCTGTTGGGAATAACAGATGTTGGCAACAATGGCAACTAAAGATTTACAATAGCAGGTATCAACACTAACAACTGTTGATGCTCAAATCAGTAAAAATAAAATACTCTACAAAGATTAATAGAATTAAAATTTACATATCACATATGACGATAGATCAACAATTACATTAAGAACTGAACAACGAAATTTAATAATCTTCATCTCTTGAACAGTAGCCCTATCCTCATATACTTGATTCTCAACTTGCTTGATAAAGCGATACTTTAAATCATAAGAACCTACAGAAGGATATGATGACATTTTTAACTTGTATATTTCTTCAACTTTGATGTAAAAGAAGGATATAATGGTAGTAAAACGTGATGAAAAGCTTCTGCACTGTTTTTGAATTCCGAAGTGCAGAAAGACATCACCAAAACACCTCTTCAGCTCTTGAACAGTAGCCATATCCTCATATACTTGATCCTCAACTTGCTTGATAAACCGATACTTTAAATCATAAGAACCTACAGAAGGGTATGATGACATTTTTAACTCTTGAATGTGGAGCGAAATTCATATATGTTATTTAACTTGTATATTTCTTCAAGTCTCATGTAAAAGAAGGATATAATAATTGTAGTAAAAAGTTAAATATCAATAAACCGAAAGAACAAAAATTAAATTAAAAAAAAACGATGTTCTCATAATTACCATTAACTTCTTCATTTATCATAAAGAAGTACTCCACTTTATGCACTTCAGACTTTAAAAACAGTGCAGAAGAACTCCCCACTGCTCGCTCGAAAAAAAAAACTGAAATATATCAACACCTTAAAATAAATATTATCAACATATATCAACAGTTTAAAAGAATCCACACACCTAAAATAACCCGCAACTGATTGTTTGAATTTTAAACAACTCTGATTAGGCTGAAATATAAACAGAGAATTAGAACAGATCCGTTCAAATTTTAAGATTCAAAATCAGAGAAAAAAACATACCCTCAACGATGTTGTTGGAAAAATTTCGTGAAGTACAAAAAGCTTTAATCGCAGATGAACAAACTGAATATGCAAAGCCGAGGTCAAAGGTGAGTGTGTGAAACAGAGCTTCCATGAAACAACGATGTTCGAACAATGATATTGGAACAAAGAACTGTATATGAAGATTAACCGGCTCAATCATGAGAGATATGATCGCAAATATAAAGGAGAGATATAAATTGAAATTTGAATGTGGAGCCAAATTCATATGTAGATATGAGTGAAAGAGATTTGAATGTGGAGCCAGATAATTATATCTTATTTATAGGATTAGAATTAGAATATATATGGTTTGAATTTTGAATGTGGAGCCAAAATTTTGAATTTTGAATGTGAGAAGATGTTTTTTGAATTTTCAATAAACATCAGTACTTTAAATTATGAATGAGGGCAGACCTTTAAATATAAGACATTATACAAATGGGCAGACCTTTGAAAAGGTGGATGTGGGCCAATTTTGAATTTTAAATTCTTTTAATATTAGGCTTTATCATGTAATAATGGCATAAGAAAAGTCTTGTTGGACATGCTCTCCTGCTGACACATAGCTTTTTTTATGTCACTTGGATTTCTCCTTTTATATAGAAAGTATAGATAGATTTGTTTTTTTAGTGTTAGCTTTCATATTTGTTTGTGATTCTTTGTAACTAAAAAAGCTAGCACTAAACACATAACAAGAAGAGAAGAAAACATTTGATATTTTGATTGTAGTCAAGAATTATTATGAATATGCTTTCTAATTCCTTTAGTAAATTGGGAGGATATTCCAACTCCAATTGAAAGAATATGCTATTTAAATTTTCTCAACCACTTATTTTTTTGAAATTATAAATAAGTTGAAATTAAAATCAAAGGAATTTTAAAACTAATTAAATTTAAATATAAAATTGTAAATTATATTTCTGTTTCACAAAATTTATCCTTGAGTAAACATCAACAAATAGTTGAAAATCATATAATAAACATAACTCTCCTTTATATACATCTATAGTTTTGTGTTTATGTATACTTAGAAGTTATTTAATAAATATAACAATCATATAGAGATATTATTAATGAACTAACAAAACATTCTATCACTTTCAACATGATATGGCTCCGTAAAGGGAATGTGTATAAAACAGATATGGTTGTCTAACCAACATCAACTCATTCATTTGAGACACTTGCAAGCATTCATGCCTGTTACATGCCAGCAAAGTTTTATCGCGACTAGATAACTACAAACTTAACCACTTGTTCAAACACATAGTAAACGAGTCTTTTTGGCTGTGCATTATACGAGGCCCGAAACATGCTCAAAAGAGTATCCATACATTCCCATTTCATTCTAAAAGTACCATCCTAGATGCACATTGTAATCAACAATTTATGGCCTTTGGTATGAAACCTGATTGACCTTGAAATGACTTGACTGCATGTTCTTCATAGAAAACATCACTTGGTGAAGTTGATTGTTGAGATCGTCAACTTTTTGTAGTGGTCGAGATGAAAGCTGATCTGGTCGCTCAAGAACTTCAATGGTTCGGCGTGCTGCAAGGTTCACCTGTTTGTAAAACAGAACCGTTACTTCAAGTTTGTTTTACTTTGATTGTTAAAAATATGCAGTAGAAATGTAATTAGCATGCATATGGCTTCATGAGAATTTAGGGTATAGCTTCATGTGACTAGGGTTGAAATTTAATAAACACACACACATATATATCAACAATGCATGACAATATCTTTTGAGGTCGTAAAATTCATAAATTTTTATGGAAAATTTAAAAAAGAACACATTATACAAAGTCAAAGAAAGTAAACACATCATAAAAACTTTCAAAGTGATGGACATTCACTCATTCAGATGCATGCCTTCATCAAGGTTTTAGCCACTGGATGCATTTCAACAAAAGCAAGTAAAATACATACAGCAAACTAAATGCAAGCAAAAAAAAACAATAATAATAATAATTCAACAATACCGGATGCCTTAATGAGTTTGATTAAGTTCAAACTACACCTCAGAAGCTCAAATAGAAGTTAACCCAGGTCAATTAAGGAAGAAAACAAGAACTATACAGGAGCTAAACTGTATTAAAGGAAAGACAATCATACCGATTCAGAAACCATTGTGAACAAAGCTTTCCCAAGAGGCACAATGCAAAACCTTCAGAAAAAAGAAAAAGAAAATTCAACTTCAGCAATTATCATGACCTTGGTTTTAAAAAGCGCGCCTGAGGCGCGAGGCGCACTAAGGCGCATCTTCTGGGGCTTTTTCGCTCAGCGCCTTGTGTAATTACAAGAAGCGCCCAAAAGGTGCAGATTTTTGGGTTTTTTGGGGGGCTTTTTTGCCTGAGGCGCGCGCCTCATGTATCTGAGGCGTTTTTCTGCAGAAAAAAGTTGTACCTTGGGTTTTTTTACTTGTACATGTAAATAAAATGGTATAAAAGCCTTATTTATAGCTATATTTTGCTTAAAAGAAGCTAAAGACCTATGGGATATATAAAAAAAATATATTAACACCTTGCGCCTCGGGTACGAAAAGCCCACCGCTTTTGCGCTTTGCGCCTCAATTTTAGACCTCGTTGCTTTTGTGCGCCTATCGCTTTTTAAAACCAAGATCATGACTGTCTTTCACTTTTTTATTAACAAACCTAAGTCTGACAATCCCTAAACTTCCAAAACATAAAGAACAAAAAAAAAATTAATTTTGTTTACAAACACCAAAAGTTAGTAACATCCATATTCAAAATTCTACAAATATGTTCACTTCACCCACATTTATCAACCAAGTAGCTTGGTTTTATAAAACAGAAGGTGCACCAAGGCATTTACGTCCCTAAAGCCAAGGCGCAAAGTGAGAGATCTCTTTACATATCCACCTTCCTCATCAGGTAAGACAATTCATAATCCCTTCATCCTTTTGGTTGCTTTACTTTTTTTTTCGTAACATCATTCAAACAATTCGATATAATTTTCTTGATTTGTTTTTTTTTTTTTTTTTCAAATCGAAAGATGTAGCCAAATTCATTTTGTATAAAATTCATACAATCTAATACATCGAGATTGAAGGAAAACGGGCAACAATTCCTGGCTGTAATATTTTACCACTTGTACTCAATTTCTTCTTCAGAAATTGAACAATTCTAATCAATTTAAGATTTACAAAATGCTTTATCCCTTCTAAAAATGCAGAACAAGTGCATATTTGAATTTATAAGCAAAATTGATATGAATTACCACTTCCAAAACCAAATAATAAATGATTATAGCACACACTAATCACTATACAATCAAACCCAGTTTAAAAACCCTAAATTTCTTCGATTTCTGTAATAAAAATTAGGGCTTTTGTTCAGCATCAAGAAAATAAAACACCTACGAGAAAGGGGAAAAGAGATTACATTCCACGGCCATAGGCTAGGGCAACTTCCGAAGGTTCAATCCAGTCATCATATCTGCAATACAATTAGGGGAATTATAGCGACTGTAATAATCGAACATATGAAGAATCAAGATAGATACATACACGTAACCGTAGCGTTTGTCAAACAAAAAGCGTTTTGATGATTTTTTGGAGACTTTAGAGCTCGATTGAACTTGCATGCTTCTTCGAAAACTATTCTGGATATGATGAAATTTGAGGGATAAAGCTGGGACCTAGGGGGTGTTTGGCCTAGCTATTTTAAGTTTTTAACAAAGTTTTTTTTTTTTTACAAAATAAGCTTAACTAGAATTACGACCCGCCGCAATGCGGCGGAGATTCTTTAGTTATAACTAAGTCGATTTAGGACATGCACGTTATGTTGAACATGTCAAACGGGAAAAACATAGACGATGTAAAAACGTTCACCCACAGACACACGTTGCGTCGTGTTAACTCGCAAAATTTAAAACGAAACGTAAAAACGTTAAAACAAAGACGCACGTTGCGATGTATTAAGTCACAAAATTTAGAACGAAGCATAAAGCGAAAAATTTGCGGAAAATGAAAACTATAAAGGACCGAAGTTGAAAATAAAAAAAACTTGTGAGGATTGATTGCAAAAGATAAAAACTTTTGGGTTAAAAGTAAAAAAACAAATAGTTTTAGGTTAAAAGTAATTTATGAAATACTTTTGAGTGAAAAGTAAAAAATCAAATTTTTTTGAAAAACCCACAAAGCCAAGGTTACAACAATCATATGCATAACCATTTTTTCTTTGAAAAACCCCCAAAGCCAATATTACAACACTTCGCGAAATATAAAAAGTATAAGGGACCAAAGTTGCAAAAGATGAAACGCTTTAGGTTAAAAGTAAAAAAAATCAAACCGGTTAAATCGCAAAATATGGAAACTTTTAAATTAGAAGTGAAAAATCAAATTAATCAAATGGGTTAAATTGTATAAGATGAAAACTTTTGAATTAGAAGTGAAAAATCAAATTAATCAAAGGGGTTAAATTACCAAAGATTAAAACTTTAAACTTAAATTGTCGAAGATTAAAACTTTAGTGTTAAAAAGCAAAATTCCATTTTTTTTGAAAAACTCCCAAAGCTAAAGGTATAATAACCTTAAGCACAATTAAGTTGCTTATCTTTGAAAAACCCCCAAAGCCAAGATAAGAATAGCAGGTAGACGAGCAACAAATTGCGCCACCATCCCTTTCTGAATAGAAAACCATAATCTACTAAAAACAAAGCCTCGCCCCTAGGGGTCGAGAAGTTGCTGTGGACTACACGCTGAACTCTGGACAAGAAACGAACTGCCTCTGGCGCCAAAGAGCCAAACGTGTCAAACGCTAGGGGGACAAAGACATGCTGATTATCCTCACAAGCTTTCGCGTGCTTTTCCACCTTCTTCGACCTTGCTTTCAGTACCGCTTGCCCCGCCACAAACCCATTTTCCCGAAACCCGGCTAGGGGGGGATACACCTGTGAGATCGACACAAGCATGTTTCCCGCCCTCCCAACCAAAAACTAGCACGTCAGCCGGGCGTAGAGTGGATCTCCCCTCCGACGGGTCTGTAAGAAAATTCACCGGTGCCTTTTTCTTTACCAAGATCCCTGCTCGTCTGAGAATATCCATTAACGCGTCTCGAACAAAGTCATGGCGATACTTAAACCCCGGCAACTCTCTACAGTGTAACGCATGCTCCCCGTATTTATCCAGGCATGCTTTACGGCAGACTGGGCAAGTGAAAAATCAAATTAATCAAAGGGGTTAAATTACCAAAGATTAAAACTTTAAACTTTAATTGTCAAATATTAAAATTTTATGGTTAAAAAGGAAAATTCCAATTTTTTTTTTTTTTGAAAAACTCCATTTTTTTTGTTTAGCTTTTTAAGCTTATACTTACTAGCTTATATAACCTAATTTGAAAAAGCTTATTTGAAGATGATTTTTTAGGTTATTTGAAGAAGCTTATTTGTGTAAGAGCAAATGATAGAAAATAAGCTATAAGCTACTTTAAAATATAAGCATTAGCCAAAAAATAAAAGCTAGGCCAAACACCCCCTAAAATTCGTATTTTGCTCTTTACCAAGGTTGGAGAACTCGCTAGTCGCTAGCGGGTCGGTGAGGTAGAGACTAGCGACTACTCGGGATTACTCGAGATTAATCGGGATTAATCGGATCGGACTTTTTATGTATAATTTTAAGTTTTTATACATATATACATATATTTTTATACGTAATTTTTTTAAGTAGACAAGTTTTGACCGGAATCTGGGAGGTTTTGGCCGGAACATGTGTTTTTTCCGATTTTTTCCCGTTTTTTTTCCGATTTTTTTTTGTTTTTTCCCAATTTTTTTCGATTTTTCCCGACCGACTAGTCGCGATTAGGGCCGACTAGGCCGACTAGCGATTTTTTTACTGATTAGCTGAAAATTACTCAGTTGATGGGCGACTAGCGACTAGTCATCGATTAATCGCCGGCTAGTCGCGATTTTTGCAACGATGCTCTTTACATAGATTTTTACCGAGTGAATTACAAGTATTTTACTTTTGTCTTTATACTTTTTGTGAGACAATGTCCTTTATCTTTATAACTGATAAGTTTTGCATTTAATGTTTTCAAATGCTACACGCTAGAGGTGTGCAAAAACCCAAATTAACCGAAACCATAACCAAATTAACCGACAAAACCGAACTGAAAAAACCGAACCAAATAAAAAACCGGTGGGTCGGTTAATGGTTTTTGTGAGACAATGTCCTTTCGAAAGTAGCGTGTCAGTTATGGTTATCATTTTTTCCATACCCACCATAACCGAACCGAACCGAACCGACATGTAATAAATTTTTGTGGGATTTAGGACTTTATACCATATTTTTAATATTTGATTTTTTTATTGAAGATTTTTAGTATTTATGGGGTTTTCATATCATTTTATGATTTTGGTTGGATGTTTATTTGAATTTATGGAATGTATCATATCACTTTATTTCAGTATTCGATAATAATTGGTATTAATGTTATAGATTATATGTATGTTTTAGTACTATGTAATATACTAATATATATAAATATGCAATAACAATTTATTCCACGTTAAAAAACTTAAGCTATTTTTAGCTAAGCTAAATACACGGTTAACCACCCATAACCGACCCGCTATAACCATCAAAACCGAATAACCATAACCACCATAACCGATTGGTTATGGTTATGGTTATCCATTAACCGACATCGTGGTTATGGTTGTGGTTTTAGGTCAAAATCGACCCATGCACACCCCTACTACACGCTATGTCCTTTAGCCCTAACTTAGTTAATTTTTTCTATTAAATAAGGTAACAAAAGGGTATTTGTGTCTTTTTAACTATTTATATTTAAAAACATTTTAATAAATAAAACAAAAATAAATTAAAAATTTAATATAATATTAAATATTAAACATATATATACATTCCCTGTCTCTATCCCTTCATCACCACCACTACCACCATCACCCCACCCGTCACCACCAACCACCACCTCCACCCGCCCCCACCAACCACCATCTATAGACAATATTCCGACTACCAAAAACATTATTGAAGTCAAGATCAAAAAAGATTTTCTCCATTTTTTTATCTTGCCTGTGAATTATAAATCATGAGCTGAATATACCATAAAAATGATCCAAAACAAGCATAGAATTTAATTATCTAACTACACGGAAGAAATTCTCTATTTTCAACCATAAAATCTAAAAAATAAGACAATGATCTAATACCCAAATTTGTATAAATATGTACTTTTACAACGGAACCCATAAATCCATAAATCAAAGTTTATAAACAAATAATACTCGAATTAAAAGCAACATGCGATGGAGGAGAAGGTAAGTCAGCACAACAGCCGGAGAAATCGAGTCGGAGAAGGAGACTTGATTTTGATGGTTGAAGCTAGGTTAAAAAACTACAAGTTAAAACCCATGGATCGGGTCTGGAGATTAGAATTCGGGTTTTGGGTAAAAAAATTGTACAATTAACACCGACTTTCTCCGCTTATGTTTGATTTTGTCCGACTTTGATTGCGAGCGATTTTATTCACCGATTACCAAAAATCCAGGCGATGACCTACCGAGGGTGGGTGGTTGGGAGTGGTGCAATGGGTTGTGGTTGGGAGTGGTGCGATGGTGGTGGAGTGGTGTAACCCCCGCGAAAATTTCGAGCTTTCAAAATTTTTTCTGTTTCTTTCGAAAGTATTTTGTTAACCGATATTTAAACATACTCAATTTAATGTAACATACATTCCGAGACAATAATATAAGTTACACATACCCTAAATACCCTTCATATAGCCTAAATATTAGGTTCGAAGGGTTAAAAATGTCAAAAAGATGACAATACAAATCCGGGGGCCAAATCTACCAAAAAGTGAAACTTATTTATCAGAAGGCCTTACGGACCGTAAGACATGCCCAGAAGCAAAAATATGCTTGTTTTCCAAATTCTGCCACCTTTCACCAAACAATGCCACCTAGAACGATCTTTGCCACCTTAATTCTGGTCTTGACACTTGTTATGACACTAAGTAACCTTAGGATACCTCACATAACAGTTATCAAGCTCTCATTGATCCCAAATTAGTATAAATAGGTGATCAAGTTCACCATTTGAACTTGCACCATTCTTTTCTCCATCTCTAAACTCATTTCGAGCTTGCTTCAGCAATTGAGGCCTCCTACCTGAGTTATAATCTTCCTCTTTTAACACTTGTAAGTGTTTCTCCTAGTCTTTTTCATTATTTGGCTAAGTTATAAGCCAAAAGTCAAGCAAATTGACTTTTGCTTTGACTTTCGGTTCTGACCATTTTGGTCAAGTCAAAGTTCAAATTGAACTTTGCTACGTGATCGTAGTAATGAATGTGTTAATCCCTTGCAATTACACCATCTGATCATCACGTTTAGTAGGCAAAATCACGAGTCAAACTTTTACAAAATAAAAGTAAAAAAATGCATAAAAATGCATTTTTACGACGCAAGAGTTTTCGGGTATTAAAACTTAAAGTTTTAACAATAAATCAGTTTTATAACACAATTTGACATGTTCTAACATGTCTAGCTCGTCATTTCTAGTTTAGTGCTTATTCCTTAGTCGAAAGTCGAGCGGTTTGACTTCCGCTTTGACTTTCGAATCTTACCCGTTTGGTCAACCTTAGGATCCGACCAAGCCCATTTATATGACCACTTTAATATAGGGAATAACCCTCTAAGGTTATACCTTATGGTTATGTCATTTGGTTAGTCAAATGACGAGTCAACTTTAGATACTTTTAAAATGTCTAAAATACCCTTTTTTCGCATAAAATAGTTTTAAACATATATGATCATTGTTTTTTTACTTATAAACTATTCATACACTATTAGTAAACATGTTTTGACATATCGGACTCGTCATAGGACTCTTTCGACCATCCGGGCCCGTAGTTACGCATACGATCTCTTAAAGTGGCGTAAACCACTTTAACAAGTCGTAACGGGTCAAAACACCTATAGATACTTTCCAAATCAGAATGTAAGGTTAATAAATCATATTACACGAGATCCTTCGCTCGTTTGATTTTCAAAACCATATTCTATCTGTTCTTCTGTCACACCCTGATATTTCCACGTATTACCGGTGGATTTGGTGGGGAGTATCATGACGTAGTTGATATCATCATAGACAATTTATCACAGTTTATATACACAGCGGAAGTCGAAAGATAAAATCATTACAAACCGAATTAAAAGTAATATCAAGTGTATTACAATAACGGTTGCAAGGGATCCACAGGCGGATCAAAAGTTAAAAGATCATTGTTCAACAGATTTATAACATCTAAGCTTGCAAGACTCTTTATTGATGCTAGGAGTAGCCAGTCTATTCCGTTTAGTACCTGCACTTAGCATTTTTGGGAAAATACGTCAGTTTACACTGGTAAATACAATTAACCGACTCATTTTGAAAATGTTTATGAAAATTGATTTGAATGCACATGGCACAAAACATCTTTTATAACTTTGGATAATTATTTATATATAAATTTGTAAAAGGATTACATGTTCGTTATACGTTCAGTAGCCCGGGCTGAATACCGGGTTAAAGATTAATAGACACACCACATGATATAATCCCGCGTCGAGTTATTCTCGAACAAACGGTTATACCTTTTTATTTATATGCACCGGCAGGTGTATACCTACACCCCGTGTTTTGGTCGTGGCCATTTCAATGAATGATGCCAAGGATATCCGGGACATGGTCATTAAACCCCCAAAGGCTTTAAGCAAACACAACAGTTTAAACGGGTCATCTCAATAAATTCACCTTTATATGATTAAAAATTCAATGCCCGACCAAGCGGTATTTTATATACCGTACCCCAAGCCCGTATAAGGGAAAATAAGTTAAAAGTATTTACCTGAGCAAGTATATATCACAATCAGCGAGTGCAAGTATCTTTTACTGGTCTCCTAATCTGGAACGAAGGTTTTAATAACTTATTAGATTCCTAACGGGTCTTAATTAAGTCTAAACTTAGACCGGATAGTTTTAAAAGAAGATATACGGTTCAAACGCACGATTAAGCGAAGACCGGATTAGAATGTGGTTTAGACCCGAAAAGTTTGTATACTTGTATAATATGGGCAAACTAAACACATTCTGGATTTTGAGATAAAAATGATAAGGTTTGACCCGTTTCGGCTAATTTATGCAAACTAGTTACATAAACCGCACCGAATGCGAATAATGCGTAACGGGTAACCAAATGAATCATGAACAGGTTTCCTAAGTTAATATGCCTTAAATATGTTGTAATATCAGTAAGATACCTTCCATTATGCCCAAAATGTATTTAAACTCGAATTATACCCCGTAGGGGTATTTTGATCATTTTAAAGTTTATAAAAGAGTTTAAATATTAATATTAATATGAGTTTCAGGTTTGATATAATCAGTAAAAATATTTATTTTTATAAATCATAACAGTAGGGTATTGCATATATGTGAAATTTATCTTTTATAACCAAACTATGCACCGTAGGGGGGCATTTTGGTAATTTCACATAAGCTTTAAAGGTAAAAATTTGAATTATGAGTTTAAAACTTTAGCTTACTGTTTAATTATAAAAATGTAGGATCGTGTACTGACCCAAAACGAGTCGATCAGAGGCGTTCTACACAATATGAAAGGCGGAAACAGACATATTGTGTGTGATTCAGCAAGATATTCACTTAATCTGTCTTATATATTGATCTGGAAATGATTTACACCACGAAGACACTTCGACAGAGCTTCGCCGTCGGAAGACACCTTCCTAATCCCGTTCCAAATGACACGAACCTAGCACATATATATAGGCAAGTAATTCCGCTTGAACATGCTCAAACGGAATTACATTACAAGCGAAATTACAATTCAAACGAAATTACTTGCTAATTCCGTGCGGAATTCTATGATGACCTCTTCAAACGGAATTAACTAATTCAAGCGGAATTACTCTTTGACTTGATTTCTCGATCTTCGTGCCAAGAATAATGCAAGACTCGATACAAGACGAAATCGACAGACGTATGCACCAACAAAAAATTTACTTAAAACATCAGTAGGTATTAAGTTTCATATGCCAAAAATAGTTTTAACTCATACTATGCGCTTAAAACGCGTAAAAGTCGGTTTTAAGCGATTTTCGGGTTTAAATAGGAAATCTGAGTTTTTGATCAGTTTATAAAGTTCAAAATATTTTATTTATCATATAAAATCAGTAGCAAAAAGTTTGGTATCAAAATATTATGTAAAACTCATTTTATTCAAGAAAATGGTAAACGGAATTATAGCAAGAACCCTATGTTATGCTCAGCTTAAAAATAAATAAAAATCGTCAAAAATTCGAAAATATTATATTACATCATTGGGTAAAAATTTTAGTGTCAAAATTTGGGTTTAAATAGGCTATATGCTAATTACGCCGTTTAATTAATAAAAAACTTCTTAATTACGATATTGAGCATAAATCTTAATCTAGACCTCAAACTGATGTCAAATTTTTTGGACAAGTTTATAAATCAGTAATAAAGGGTTTTGTCCTCTCACATTTTCAAAAATCTCGTTTTAAGGTCAAAAGGGCATTATGGTCAATATTTAGGCATATAACGGAAACATGTACATGAATCGAATAACTAATGAACCAAGTTGTATAACCTCAGAGGGTTACACTAATCTATAATCTGGTCCTAATAGAGCTCTAAGGCATTTCTAAAATATGCTACATTGGGTCAGAACTGAAAGTCAAAGCAAAAGTCTACTTTTGCGACTTTCGGTTCCGAACCGAGCTTAAACTGAAAATTGTCGGGTTTAACATGCTTAGACATGTTCTTACATTAATTATTAAGTTATATAAGTGATAAAACAGGTTTCATAGCTTCTACATTGTTAATTGTGTGTTTATGCGAAAATTTGCTTTCTGTTGACTTTTTATAATTAACTTTGACCCGACAATTGACCTAGTTTGAGTGGGAATCAGAGGGTGCCCTTTTAAGGGTTTATTACCCACATAATTACCAACTCAAAGCTACTTTCAATTCGAGAATTGACTGGACCATTAGTGATTAATCACTAAGTCAAACCTTAATTACGACGGGTTTGACTTTAGGCCATTAAACTAATAAAACTGAATTAAGAAAGGTCAAGGAAGCTTACAAAGGTCCTATGCACGACTAATGACCCTTAGGGAATGCTCTTGAGCTCTAGGAGACTCCAGAAAATAAGTTGGAATGGTTTTTGAAATGCAAGTCCAAGTGTTGCAACTTAGAAGTTCTTATATAAGAGTTTTAATCACATAGGATCATACCAAACAAGTCTACAACTGATGTTAGATCAACCCCAAGTGTCCCTATGCATGTAAAACTATTGGCTCTGCCTCTGGAATTCGAATACCATGCATGAAGGTCGGTTTAATAGGCTGATACAGGCATCTGTCCAAGAAAATGGAGCTGGCAACTTTCAGGCGGCCCGCGTATGGTTTAAAGAGACCTTACGCAGCCCGCGACAAAACTCAGAACCGGAAAACAAGTTTCAGGCGTTGCACTTTTGGTCCCTGGTCCATAAAAACTTTATAAAACTCTCATTTATTGCAATATGGACCCCTATAGTTAACTTTTGAGGGCCTTGAGTCATAAACTAACTCTGTTAGGCTTCCGGTTAGTTGTACGATCACCCGAAACGTCTTGAATTCATCGGAACTTCATAAAATCCATATCTAATATTCTTGTGAACGAAATATTAAATTATTTACGATGTTTTTGGGTTTGTTAAAGGTCACTCAGTGGTAACTTTCAACATGTTGACACTTTTAACCCTTATGTTTCACAAGATCCTTATTTTAAGCACAAACGACTTCCAATGTTCGTGAATTTATTCTTTAAAGAATACGAACGTCGTGTGAGGTTAATCAGAGGCACAAGTTAGGCATGTTGACACTTTGGATCCTTTTATTCACATATTTACATTGTTTGACATCTTTCGTCCATCAAGATTAATCTATTACACGTTTAAGTCCATGACACGTGTCTTTATTATATTGGTCGTGAATCTACGAGGTGTTACATCTTCCCTTTAAGCCATGATACACACCAACCTAATAATTATCCGAATTATTAGGAAACACTTGAATCACTTGAGCTTTGCTAAACATGATTAGGCAAGATATCTACGCAAACCAGTGAGTACATAGTCCCCTCTTTTATATTTTCAAATGTTTCGGGGTGATTCATATGTGCTAATCGTTTTCTCAAATAATATGTATGGCATATGTGTTTACTAAGTGCTTTTTGTGTATATAACTTATGAGACAAAACAAGAAACAAAAGCCAAATCCTTGTAGGATCTTCCTATATTAATAGTTAGATTCTTAAAGGATACTTAAAGTACTATTTTAAATCCTTGATTGGATTTCTAAGAGTACTTTTCAACGTATGAAAACAAAACAAAGAACAAGTAATTATGTGCAAAGTTGTGTAAGTGATTTAGATAACGAAACGAGTGTAATACGATAAGAGCATGGTGGATATGGCGCTGGTACTTCCTACATATAAGTGCTCTTATTGTATTACTCTTCGTAGCGTTATCCAAATCACTTTAGGATTTTATGTTTTGATGAAACAAGAAATAAAAGCCAAATCCTTGTAGGATCTTCCTATATTAATATTAGATTCTTAGAGGATACTTAAAGTACTATTTTAAATACTTGATTGGGTTTCTAAGAGTACTTTCCCACGTATGAAACAAAACAAGAAACAAATGCCAAATCCTTGTAGGATCTTCCTATATTAATAGTAAGATTCTTAGAGGATACTTAAAGTACTATTTTAAATCTTTTATTGGGTTTCTAAGAGTACTTTTCTTCGTATGAAACAAAACGATGAACGTGTATTTATGTGTAGAGTTGTATAAGTGATTTAGATAACGAAACGAGTGTAATACGATAAGAGCATGGTGGATACACCGCTGGTATTTCCTATATATAAGTGCTGTTATTGTATTACTCATCATAGCGTTATCTAAATCACTTACGGATGTTATGATTTAATGAAACAAAGTACAATTTCCAAATCCTTGTAGGATCTTCCTATATCAATAGTTAGATCCTTAAAGGATACTCGAAGTACTATTATAAATTCTTGATTGGATTTCTAAGAGTACTTCCACAAGTCCTTGGTCAAATTCTATGTTATGTTTTTATGTGTTATGTGGTGTTATAACATAAAATCTAGAGTGATCTAGGATAACGAGACGAGTGTAATACGATAAGGGCATGGTGGATACGCCGCTGGTACTTCCTATATATAAATGCACTTATCTTATTAGCCTTCGCAACGAATCACTTGATGATTCTGTGTTATAACGAGACAAAGTACAAGAGAAAGAAAGAATAAAATACACTTTTCAATAACACAAATTACTTGGTATTAATCATATTGCCATTTACAAAACATTTTTGACACAAGTTTTACTATCAAACAATGTATTGCAATACTAAATGTTTTGCCATATATTGGATTCAAAAATCTATTTTCATTCGACAACTCATGTAGTTGTCAAAGCATTGCAATACCAAACCTTTTTGCCATTAATTTGGCCAACAAAACCTATGTCACTCACCAACTTTATTGTTGACTTTTTATTTCACATATGTTTTAGGTATTGGCATTTCAAGTATGCTACACATAGGAACGCACTCAAGTCTTAGATTGCTTCTAAATCTAAAAACAATTACTTGAACTCTTTGTGTTGTAAACAATATTAATATAATGAAACTTTTAGTACCATGTGTTGTGATCTATTTGTAACGTGACTCCCTAACGATTTCGCCGCGGGTTGTTTCTACGCGGTCGGGGTGTTACAAGTGGTGCGGTGATGGTTGGTGGTGGTAAAGGGGTGGCTGGTGGTTGTTTTGCAGGTGAGAGTGTGAGAGAGAAAAAGAGATTTGAGAGAAAGAGGTGGTTAGATCTTTGTGTCATTTAAAACATTTTTTTAAGTATTTTTTTAAATGGTTGGATCTTTATCTTATTTACACAATTAGTCCTTGTAAATGTGAATAGAGAAAAATACCCTCATGTGTAAGGTACATGACCAATTTTAACAGAAAAAAAATAACCGAGTTAGGGCTAAAGGACATAACATGTAGCATTTAAAAACATTAAGTGCAAAACTCATCAAATTTAAAGATAAAGGACACCGCCTGAAAAAATGTGTAAAGATAAAGGACAAAACTTGTATCACTCTTTTTTATTTGAGTAAACTTCCAATGAGTCTATGATGTTTGAAACTCGCTACAATTTGAGTCACTCTCGTTAGTTTAGTCCTTGGATTAATGTGAAAACCCCATTTTACTCCTGGTTAAATACCCATTTCCCTATTTTTTTCCTCCTAATTTCACCCCACAATTCCCACTCTCTCTACATCTCAGATTTCTCTTTCTCTACCTTCATCATCATCTTCAAACAATAAATATGCACATTCATATTCAATTTTCATCTTCAAACAATAAATATGTATATTCATATTCATCAAAACCCACCAAAAACTTCAACTATGAAAAGGCAATTTAGGTACTTGATGTTTAGAAGGTGATGAATACTTCGAAATTTACAAATTATCCATGCAATTTCTTTCCTTCATCTTCTCCTCCTTTCTTTGATTCACATAAGAACACAGACATACACACACAAGTGTGTGTTGTGACCTCCCTCCCCATATATTACTTGCCTTTTATTTTGTTTTCCAACATGTCATATATAGTCCCCTAACTTTCTTTCATTCTTTCCACTCAACGCACCAACTAAGTAGGTTACTTGATCAAGTTAATTTATTTCATTGGAAGCGTTAGTAAGCATCATATTTAGCAAGATGTCAGATTTGGGGCATTATAAGATGGTCCCTATGCAACTTTGGTTTTCATCTTTTCAAAATTAGACATATACTACTGGTGGTATGCATTTTATAACTATGGTGCTCCCTAACATAAATGGGTGTTAAAGTTTTATGTTAAGTTTTTGTAAAATGATTAAATTCATACTATCTTAAAATACAATGTTGATGGCCTTTGCCACCGACAAATCCACACTTAATTTTGCAAATTGTTATTTTTAGTCCTTACTTTATTTTACAAGTTGACAAATTAGTCCCTCCAATTTCTATTTTTTTTAACTTTACCTCTGTACCATATATCTAATATACGTTTTTAACATATTAAGTATTTTACTAATTTATATATTCTTCCATAATTTCTGTTCGCTAATTCTTCTTTTTAAAAATTAATTTGTCAATGTGTTTAAAAACTTTGTAAAATTTCTTTTTTTCCCTCTCGAGTTTCTCAAGTTGTGAGTTTATCCCTTTTGTACCTTTACTTTAAAAAACTATTTTTTACGTGTGTAATTTTATATATCTGACGGTATAAGTTCGAGTTGATCTATGTTTCGACTTAACTTTTTTTTCTGAAAATGCTTCAGGCCAAATATAATACCTTTTCATGTTTATTTTATGTACGTTTCGCGCTGGTCCACATTTCCGCGTAAATTTTGTTTCGAACCGAGTGGGGTCAAATATAATATGTTTTAGTTCGACGGTATAAATTAAAGTTACTCAACTTTTCGATCCGTCACGATGCGTGATGGGTAAAATTTATAATATATTGTATATTTTTACTAAAAACCAAAGTCGTTGGTCTTTACATCTATAATTAATCTCTTTTGATTACACATGTCAACTTTTCCGTTATGCACATTTATACTTTTTTTGTATGTTTACTATATATGAGTAGTTGGATCACATATAATACGTTATGGTTGTACAATGTAAATTCGATTTGCTTAACCATAATGCTTATATAGGTTACATTGAGTTAAATCGAATACGTAGAAACCTGCATTTTCATTTTCATATCGTTGTTAATACATCAAATTTCTTTTTTACCCCTTGCTTTGCTATTAACTTTTAAAAATGGCTATCCTAGGCTACTCCATTACTTTCAAAAGTGACAATTCTTGCCGTTAAGCTATTACTCGATTTTACAAATTAACCCCTACAGTTTCTAGAATACATTTTCGTGCTTATTTTATGTATGTTTTCTAAATTTGGTTCCGAACCGACTAGAGTCAAATTGTGGTTTCTTTTTATTTTTTCCTTTACTTTAAAAGCTCTAATTAATCTCTTTTGATTGCATGTATCAGTTTTTCCAACATAATTGTTATGTTTTCTATGTATGAGTCGGGTCACATATAGTATGTTATGATTGTATGGTATAAATTCGATTAACTTTACATTTTAATCACATCGAAATGCTTATATATGTTACATTGAGTTCAATTGGATACGTCGAAACGTGCGTTTTCATACGATTAACGCAACACATAACGCTTAGACCAATTCATTCGATTTTTGCGATGTACGCGCACCACAACGCGCTCGGACCTTATTAACCCCCACCCCACACCACTCTTCTCTAAAAAGGCAAAAAAAAGTGAAATGACCAAATGTGTCAAAAAGTATTAGAACAATTAAAATGTTCTTAATCGTTTTATTAAAAAGAAATCTTATATCATACTTTTGATAATATGTTTTGGCTAGTCATAAACAATACATCAAACACTACAAAATGTCTATGTATAAAAAATAGAATGCACAAAAGTTGTTGAAACATTGGCCTAACGTAACTCATATCCTTTTAATCCGTAAAAAATTACCCGTTTTGACATGAACACTTTACAACCTAAAAAGAAGGATAAATAAGATTCAAACACTTCCCATTAAAAGAAACAAAAATCTTATTACAAATATGTGATTGACCTAAGTAGTTCATATAATATTCACCTTAAATATAAATAATTGTGAAACACAAGAATAAATCGGAAACCACAACTAATATGTGGAATATGAAAATTATAGATCATATGAAAAAATTTAAGCATAATTATTCGTTTAAAAAAAATTTAAGCATGCATCCGTACAAATAATTAATCTTGATTAGTGTTTAATGATTGTGCTGAATTATGTCTGACTGCTTTCTGATTACTGCATCATACTTACATGTGCATCACATATTGCATAATGACACATCATTATTACATGCAAACTTTATTGTCATACATGATGCATAAAGCACGGTTAGCACAGTTAATGGATAAGACAGAAAAATGCTGACGGGGTTCAGTACATAGACAGACGTTGTTTTGAGACACAGTGTGAGCCAGAGACTAAGTACTACACTAGTATGGTGTGTAGGGAAGTAAGGACCACAAAACTGCTTTTCTAGGTGATAGTTAAAGTGCTGGAAAGTGCCTAAAACTCACCCAAAGTGCAGAATTCTGCATAAATCAGCAAAAATCAGCACTTTAACAAGCTTGTATCACGCAAAAATATGACTAAATGGTCCTGAATACTTTCCTAAGTGTCGGGAATTAAAAGTGTCACAAAAGGGTACATAAAGAACACTAAACGGGATAGTTTAGCACTTTAACGAACCGGTATCTAACCGAACAACCGGACACTACCCGAAATATCAAAATTACACTAGAAGTATTGTTTTAACATTTCTGAGCTAGTTATGATCCCCGAACAACATAACACATCATACAAAATTATCTAGTAACTAACAAATGTAATTAACACTTGGTTTTCAACTAAATGGTAACTTAATGGTTAAACCTATGCTAATACACCCCCCCACCTATCTTATGGCCCCAACCAAGGCCCCACCTTTGAGATTCACTTGATCTTATTAGATTTGATTAAGAGATCTTGTATGTACTTCTTGTAGCATAATACACATTGGGTAATAATATGGTGGAAGTTTATAAATTAACCCCTAGATCCTAACCTTCATTCCTTCATCACATCACCAACATCATTCTTCCTTCTTCTTTCCCCTCTACCTACGGCCAAGGCACACCCACTCAACACCATCATTTTCAAGCCTTGTTCTTCCATTCCCAAGTGATATTAAGGTGTAAGGAGCTAAGTTAGGAAGCTTGGAGCTTTCGAAAGTTGAAGGACCTTCACCGTTTGCCTTTATCCACTTCATTTCTACACTTGATCATCCCTAGCCTTGAGCTAGTAGTAAGATCTTCTACTCTTCATTTTACATCTATTTTAAGTGGTTAAAAGAAGATACATAATGATAATCTTGAAGAACACTAAGAAACTTGAAGATGAAACATGAACATAAGCTTAAAATTATATGAAATCTTAAAGAATCCATGTTGATTAGTGTTATTTTGCTTCCGGATGATTGATGATTTGTGTTAGCGATGTTAGACATCATAAGGAACCTACTAGATTGTGATTAAACACATGATCTAGTAAGTTAAGGTGATGATCTTGTGAAAGACCAAGATGATCATACTTTGTGTAGACATGACCTTGAATAATAAAAGTGTTTTCATATGATGATGATTTAAACAAAATACAAGTCTTGTAAGTGGATGATTTCAAGAATAGTTTTCCAAAGAAACTAAGTTAAATAACAAGATTTACATAAGACTTGGTTCTTACCTAGACACACACTATTTTGGTGATAAAACAAGTGTATAAACACTTATGAAACAAGAAGATGTCATAAAGAAATGTTTTTGTAAAACATGTTTACAATTTGTAAACACCTAAATCTTTCAAGAATGAAGTTTATAAAGAAGTAAATACATTTTGGAGGGTAACTAAGTCTACTAAACACATTAGCAAGTTACTACAAGTTTTTATAAAAGTTCAAGTTCATGTTCTAGTGTAAATAGCATTATTGAGGCACTTGTTAAGTGCAAGTTGTCTAGGGTTGATTGTTGATTGTTTGTGATGATTTTAAAAAGAAAATGATATGCTTTGATAGCATGGACACCTCCATTTTTAGGGGAAACTATGGCAAAATTTTCTAAAAATATAAACACTTAGAAAAATATTTTCTAACAAATATTTACAAGTGTATTTTAACTATGGTTTTCAATATAAACTTTGCCATAATTTTTGTAACAAAAATACAAGTATTGGAGGTTGGTTTTTATAAATAAAAAAATGGATAAATATGTATTAGAATATATATTTACATTAAAGACATGATGTGTGTGAATATTTGTATGCTTTGTGTAGTAGTTATATTATTTTAGGGTTAAAATAATATAACTTGACAAAATACCAAGAAATTACAGTCCAAAATATTACCAAGAATCTCATGGAATAAATATACAAGTACACACATAATATTGTGAAACCGAACAAGAAATGTAACTTACCAAATATTCCGGAAAATATGTTTACAAGTATATTCTTGGTAAATAATACTTTGGACACCGAAAGAATGAAAATGAGATTTTCACAATTATCACAAAGTTATATCATATTTTGACGAGGTGAAAATATATTATTTTGGGAAGTAAAGATATATTTTTCTTGGAATTACTAGGAAATATAATATATATTTTCTTGGAATACATTATTTTGAAACTACAAATGTTTTTGCCAAGAGAAAAATCAGGAATAATTCTTCTAAGGAATATTTCTTGGAATATATATATATATATATATATATATAGAGTAGGAGTTCTGCGGAAAGTGTGTTTTTCCTAGAAAGTCTAGGAAGCGATCTGGGCCATCCGATTGGTTTTTTTAATGGCTTAGATCAAATGGATGGCATTTTCGTAATATTTGAGTTATATAATTGAGACTTTTAATATAGTGAGGGTATTTTGGTAATTGGAAGTGTTTTAATTTAGTCAAGAAACTGCCATATCAATAACCAATCCCTAAAATCATGGGATTTCCCCTCTTTCTCTCTCTCCCCCCCCCTAAACGTAACCAAAGAAGAACCAGCCATTTTTCCTGCAAATATTCTTCTCCGATTGGTCATATATCGGTTGTTTTTCATACTTGTTTCAATTTTTTTTATCTATCATTGAATCGGGTTCTTATTTTTAGTCAATGGACCTCAATGTTTGACATGTTAGAGTGGGCTCTAGGTTTATGTGTTTTACCATTTTAATGTTGATTGATGACAGTGTGTTGAAGACGAAGACACTGGGTTGTGTTGAAGACGAAGACACTGACATTGTGTCAAGAAATCTGTTTGCTGTTGAAACACAATGTCAAGAAATCTGCTTGCTGTTAAAACACAGTGTCAAGAATCCTCCAGCAATCTGCTTGTTGTTAAAACACAGTGTCAAGAATCCTCCAGCAATCTGCTGCTGTTAAAACACAGCGTAAAGAAATATGCTTGCTGTTAAAACACAGTGTCAAGGAAATCTGCTTGCTGTTAAAACACAATGTCAAGAAATATGCTTGCTGTTAAAACACAGTGTCAAGAATCCTCCAGCAATCTGCTTGCTGTTAAAACACAGCGTCAAGAAATCTGCTTGCTGTTAAAACACAGTGTCAAGGAAATCTGCTTGCTGTTAAAACACAATGTCAAGAAATCTGCTTGCTGTTAAAACACAGTGTCAATAATCCTCAAGCAATCTGCTTGCTGTTAAAACACAGCGTCAAGAAATCTGCTTGCTGTTAAAACACATTGTCAAGAAACACAGCGTCTTGTATCATTTAAATTGAAACTGTCAATTTGATTTAAATGGAATATTTAGTTTCCATAGTTAGTTATCCTAATAAAATAATCCATAATTAAAATAATATTCAAATTACACAATTGCCCTTTTAGTTAAAATCCTTCAATGCCACATGTCTCGTTCTTATTGCTTCCTAGACTTTCTAGGAAAAACACACTTTCCGCAGGAACCCTAATATATATATATATATATATATTTTAGAAATATATATTGGATACTTATTAAAGATAATACACGTCAGAATACGACACCAGGGCAAGTTATACAAAATACAAGAATACGAATACACATGTATGAGATACCCCCATCCTTGGGAAGGAAATACAGATATAAATACTTGAGAAGTAGTGTTACAAAATATTGTTTAACAATTATTCCAAAATAAAATATGAATTAAGTAATTATAACTTGGAATAATATTGGAGACATAAAAGAAACGTCACTCAAAAACATTTATGCAGAGACAAGGCACGACCCGTCCGTCTAATAGACACCAGTACATTGTAGGTAGTCGTGTTTGCTGAAAGGATTTGGGTTACAGTGGTGAAGACGCAAAACTGTGAGTTCATGTCCCCCTTTTCTTCTAACTGTTTTCAGTTTTATACTTTGGGGGTGAAATACATGTTACAAACTGTTTACATACGATTACATTTGGTATGGTTAGCTAAGGAAAGGTACTGCTAGATCATGTGAGTGGTGGGTATGACACTTAAGTCCATTAATCCTCGTTGTAGGACCGATGGACATGAGTGATAGATCTATTCGGGTGTCCGAGCCCCACCCCTGAGTCCGCTGAGTGGACCATGAGGTGACTATGTCTTACTGACAAAATCTGCTAGGTTTGAGTTTTCCTGCATCACTTCACATATATCAATGGCCTTGCAAACCATTGGTGATCTGTTTTTCCTTGGTGCTTTCATACCGGGACTTATAAACTTACATACATACTTACAACGATTTCAAAGGATTATACATACACACAAACGAACACATGAACTCGCTCAACTTTTGTTGATGTTTTCAAACTACATGTATTTCAGGGAATTTGTAAGTGGATCTGGCGAGCGTCGGAAGTTTTTATGCTGCGTTAGGAATAAAGATGTCATCCATGGTCTTTGAGTTTGGTCAGTGTGTCTTATTCCTGGACAAAACACGTTTTCCAAACCTTGGTGTTATTCAATATCTTTTGATGAGTCCTTAATGAACTCATAAATAATTTGTACGGCTTGTAAAACTTGAATTTGAAGTCTACGTTTCAAAACAATGTTGTTCTGTTTCAAACTTATTTAATGGATGACGAATCTATGGTTTTATCATATAGTTGTTGTTATGATTGAATGCAATGATATTAAGAAAGTCACACCATAATCACGCTTCCGCAAAAGTCAGGGTGTGACAACTTCCACTTTACTATTTTTAGATCGGTTGGTTTTCTTCGACAAAGAATTATTGAAGATGAGTTTGGTAATTGTGGTCTGCTAACTAAATTTGCAATTGATTCAGACAAATCAGATGATGAGAGAAGGTTTTTCAGAGTAACGATTTTTAGAAACAGAGCAGCAGTTGTAGGATAGACTGGGTTTTGAAGAACATTTGAATGTTCAGCTCTAAATTCTTCCAGCTTTTTGTAGCTCTCAACTATCTTCAGTTTAGACCATCTGGCAATGGATCTAACTGGACCATAACCAGCAGCCACAAGCTCTGCTCTCATTCTTTTAAACTTCAATACCTAATCTGAATCCACTGTTTTGACTTTCTTCCAATTAGGTGGAATTGGCTTTACCAGAGGATCATTGTTCATTTTTGTGATTCTATCGATATGTTTTTTTCTCTTACGTGTGGAGATGATTTTTGGTGAAGGAGAATGTTTTGGTAGTGAAGATGAATGTATGGGAAATCTTTGTGACGTTGGAGATGGTTGGATTGTGGTTGGTGTAGTGAAAATGATCATGGCAGATGTTTGACAAACTTCTGCTGAAACAACTGGTGTCTCAGCAGCTGTTTGGTAAACATCTGCTGATACTTTTGTGTTCCCAGCAGCTATTGACAAAATGGGTGATGATGGTGTGGAAGGTATTTTCTCCTTCTTTTGTGGTGTTTTTTTTTTTGGAGAAGGTTGGGATTTAGATTGAGCAGGAGATACAATTTCTGTAGAATTAGCTTTTGAATCTGGTGGCAACTTTCTCAGTGAATCTTTCTCCCCCTTTTTGGCATCATTATCATCATCATCATCATCTTTCTCAAAGATTGATGTAGAGGTGGAGCCAGTAAGTTTCAATAGATATTCCTTAATGTTCATAATGTCTGCTTGTGTGTCTTTATACCTGGCATCAACCAAATTTCTGATAAATTCCAAACTGAAATTACGGTTACTTTCAGCCAAATTCCTCTGAGCTTGAAGGATGGGTTGCATAGAATTCCAAAGCTCATTGATAATTTCCTGTCTAGTAGGTTGACTTTTAAAAAGCTCTATCATCTGCTTAATCAATTCTTTCATTTCAGCAACATCTGTTTCAATGGTAGACACTCTAACCGTCAAATTCTTATAAGTTAATTCATCACCTACTTTAATAGGATCATCTGAATTCCCACCTGTAGTGGTTGTATTTGTTTTGATAATAGGAGAAGTCTTCATATCATCAGAAACAGGGCCCCTTTTTCTTCATTCTGGGGACTTTCCCCTGAAGCAGAGATTACAGTTGTAACCTCATCAGTGGTTGCCTTCAAGGGAGTCTTAATGATGTAACCACTATCCAACTGATCACCAAAGGGTTCAACAGTTGTAGTGGCTGCTCCACTTGAACTACCACCAAGAGTTTCATAATACTCAACGAGGATAACCTCCTCAACTGTTTGTAGGATAGGAGATTGAATTGGTTCAGACACAGTCATTTGTTGCGATCTACTCTTAGTAATGTGTGCATTAGAGGAACTGTTTTCTTTTTGAAATTCAATTGCTTCAAACAGAAGTAATATTGTTGATGGAACTTGAGTCGAGGGTTGTGGTGTAGAAAGCGTGATTGCCCTGGGAGAGGGACTTTTAAACATACTTTCATATGAAAGGTCTACTTCATGTTGCGGTGTCCCTGTGCTTACAACATGATCCTTTTGTGAGGATACATGAGGAGTTTGGATGGGTTGAGATCTTTCCAACAACTGTGAGGAAGTAGCAGCAGTGGTTTCAAGTGACATTTGTGTTGTCACTGCATTAACCTCTGGGATCTCATCTTCTAGAGGAACCTTTTTATTTTGTTTGGGTTTGGTGGGCTTTTTGGATGTGACAACTTTCTTTTTGCATTTTCCTGGTGTGTGAGCAACTGATGCGGACGCATCTAAAACAGGCTCATCCCCCTTTGTTTCCATTGTTGAAACTTTTGACTCTTTATCCATAAGTTTAGTAAAAGTTTTACTTGTAAGACTATTTATTTGAAAAGCTACACCTTGTTTAAAATCTGTTTGTGACACTTGTTTTCGTAGGTAGTGTAACACCCCGAAAACGGGTTTGGTAATCAAACCACGTTGATACTGAAAGACGGGTAAGGTACCGTTAGTGGTAAAAGTAACCCGGTAAATATTATGAATTAAATAAATAAACCTAATATTAAAAAAAAGAGTAATAAACGCTTTAAAAAGACAAAGTTTATAAGAGGCCCGAGTTAACGGGACCTAAAATAAACTTGGTTAATAACTCCCGAAACCCGCTAAATTAACTAGGAATAATTAACCTAGTTATTTATGTTTTGTAAAACAATGAAGGAGCTTGTAGTAACTAACCCATTTATAAAACCCTTAAACTTTGAGGGCTAAAAGTGGGCAATTGGAATGATGTTTAATTTAAGAGTTTATAAAAAAAAAATAATACAAAACACACACATGGGTGTGTGTGGTCGATCGACCAGGAGCAGGAGAAAGGGGGTGAAACCCTAGCTCACCCAAATTCATCAAATTGAAGGCCAAGACTAGTTCAAATCAAATGCATGAACACGTACAAACGATCACCAAGTCGAGGGGATCGTAAGGTATGTCAAATTTTGATATTTGGTGATGTTTTGAAATTATGATGAACACTCATGATCAAAATTCGGGGATGAATGTTGAATGTATGAGTGATATATGTGTTAAATTCATGTTTGGAAACAAACCCTAGTTGAAAACTTGGTGAATAGGTGTTAGAAACTAGAGATTTGATGATTACCCTTGAATGTGCTAAGTGGGTTTTGACTAATAATAAAGATGATGATACGTTTGTGCTAGAAATCATCACAATAGATAGTTGAAGCTAGATACTTAAACAATTTGCAAGTTTGAGTATTGATGATACATGATCCGAAATGGGTTTTGAATGTTGTAGTGAAATTAGCGATTTATATCATGAATGTGATGTTTGAAACCATGATATCAACTAGTTGAATGTAGAACTTGATTTGAATAGGTAACCGAATGAATGCCTAATGACATGATGAAATGGGTTTCACTCATAGATGGAACCCGTAGATTTTTGCGTAATGAAAGAAAGATTTTTATGTAATTAGATGATGTATGTAAACTATGTTAATGAATGTAGTTAAATTAGTGGCCTAAAAATAGCGCCTATCGAGTAGTCGAAGAAATGCCTAAGTGAGTTCATTGAACTCAATTGTGCATTTCATACATTAAAAAAGGTACAGTTGACTTTGGAAAGTCAAACTGACCATTAATAAGATCGAATGAAAATTTTGATAGAAAATATGTAAGGTGGAATAGTCGTGATTGACAATGAATAAACTAACCATCTTACGAATTATGATGATAGTTTGACACTTAACAAGCTAGGTGGAAGCTTGTGGAGGAAGCGGGTCAAACGGATCAAGTACGGAAAGAACAGAAAAGCGTGGCTTGGAATGCAAGGTAAGTTAAGCTTACACCCTTTTTAAATTACAATACACTTACTTGCGAGTATTGAATATGAAATATGTTAAGTAATTGAAATACGATGTTTCAGCACGATTTAATGCAAGCCGGAACAAGTACAAATGGTAAGAAACCATGAATTATGATAAAAAGGGTAAAAACGGTAAACTAGTCGGGTGATGACAAATAAATAAGGAATTTTGAACAATGAGTTATGGGGTGAACCGTAACGGGTAAAAGTGGTTAGATAATAATCCGGACACGAGATGACGGATATAATAAAAGATTTGAAAAGACACTATTTTAGTATAAATCATAACGGGTCAAATGGTGTGTTACCACCATTTGACAACAATAACTGATGATCGCTTTCTGAGTTTTGGTGATTACAGGAAAGTAATATAAGGTTCGCGACGCTATTAGTTGTTAGTTAATAGTGAAAGGTAGGGGTGTTCATCGAATCGAATATCGAATATTCGAATTATTCGAATCGAATTGTTCGAATAATTTCTATTTTTCCTTGAATTCGTATTCGATTCGAATTCGATTAAAACCTATCGAATTCGATTCAAATTCGTATTCGAATAAAAAACCCAATTCGTATTCGATAAAAAATTCGAATTCGAATTCGAATAAATTCGATTTAATTCAGATTCTTTAAAAACATGTAAAAACTTTCAAAATGAAACATAAATTTTAAAGCAGCCAAAAAACATGATATCACATTAAAGAGTTCCAAATAAAGTACCACAAGTCTAAAATTCAAAACGAGAAGTCGGGAATAACCACTCCACATTACAAGTTAATATTTTTACGCTTAGAAATCTATTGAAAGATTTGTTACTTAGGTTTTATTTATGGGCCATGTAGTGGGTTTAGTAATGGGTAATTTTAATACTTGGAAAAAAATTGAAAATAATTCATAGTATAGCCTAATAAAAGTTATATATGTATTATATATAAAAATAATAAATAAAAATGTATAATTTGTATTCGAATTTCGAATCGAATTTGAAATTATAAATTCGTATTTGATTCGTATTCGATTTACTTGACTCGAATTGAATCAAATTCAAATTCGAATTCTTATAATCGAAACGGAGTATTGATAATCGAATCGAATTTAAACGAATTTCGAATTTTTCGAATTCGAAACGAATTTTGCACACCCCTAGTGAAAGGTATTATAGAAAGGTCAATACTATCACCCGAGCCAGGTACGCATAAATGAAATCCTAGTTAAAAGCATGATTTTGGTCAAATGCCTTCTTGAATACCTTCGTCGTAAAAGAAGAGTTAAAGTTGACCAAAACGCCCTTGATTGGCAAATCAAGCAAACGACCCTTGCGGGTTGTTTAGAAACAGGTTTTTTGATCAAATGAATCATTAGGATAAGTATAAAAACTAAGGCATGATCCTAGCGAGTCAAATGCTTTTAAATATGTTTTTGCCGAAAAATAAAAAGACAAGCCGGGAGATAGAACTCGGAATCAAATGGTATACCATATAAAATCCACCATAACAATAGTAGTGGTGGAAGACCATTTGGTAAGTAACGTAAAAATATGATGCTAGAAACGAATGTGCGAGAATTATGCTTAAAAGTGCTTAAATACCCTTAACGGGTCAAAATACGCGTATAAGCATAGACGAGTTAATAATGCATAATAACCCGTGGTCTAAACCTTGTGTGATAGGAAACATTTAAAATATGAAATCTACAAGAATTCAGGTGTAATAAACAAGTTGGTTTGATAATTGTTCGAACGGGTCAAAAGTCTTTAAAACTCCATTTTAAGCCGAGAGCTTGAAATCCAGTATTTTATGAGTTTAGATGTCGGGTGTTAACTCCTTATGATGGAGAATTAAATTACGATCACTTAGGAAAAAGAACCGTGTAAAACAGACATCTAGATCGAAAGATATGCACGTTTTTGTGATTTTTATGTTTGAATATTTTGAGCTGGGAATCTGCAGCTCAAGGAATATAACAGTCGGTCGAAAATAGGTTGTCGCGGCACGTGACGCCAACCAGCTATCATCGTCGCATAGCACGAGGGCTGTCGCACCCCGCGGCGGACTTGTTTATATCCATCGCGCCCCGCGAGGGACGCTAAAGCTGGCATTTTGCTGATTTTTGTTCGTTTTGATATCCGAACGAGCTTAGTTTATGTTATAAACGTAATATAATTAAAATCATTTCATGTTTATGAAATGTAGGTACATCTTGGATGCCAGAAGACGATCAAGCTCAGAGAAGGACCAAACACGATCAAGTTACAAGCTTCCGCACATAGTTTCGTCGTTAATTTTAAACGGCGAATTTTATAAATCATGATGTAACGTTTTAAAATTTAGAAAAGTTTTAATTAACCTGTATTTTCATTGTATATGTAATTATAATTACATGTCTATTTCCTTAAATTATACAAAAATCTTAAGATAATAGAAATGGTGTTACAGGTAGTAGCTTAGAAGTCTTGGATACAACAGAAAAGCATTACTACGAACACCTTTTTTCAAAATTTTCACATTTTTCACATTATTCAACAAATCAGAAAACAATGCTTGTGATAAATTGTAATCAGATTTTGTTAAAATAGCATAACCTAAATACTGAATGCTCAAAGATATCTCATTAAATGCGGTGGTCTTGACTGAGAGACAAGTTAAAAGAGTATGAAACAAAAATTTCGTTGGCGGAGGGAAGTTTGGTTTGTAGATAGTAACTTCCTTTAATTGTGCATCATACCCTCTTTCAATGAACTCTGTATGAAGTTCAAGCTTTTCAAAGTTAGTCTTACCTCCCATGTCGTCCAATGCAAATGTAGTGGAAATTGTAAAGGGAGAAATTCGTACCACACTTTCCCCGACCTTAGATGTGATGACAACTGGATTATTATCTTCAGACTCTATTTCAGCATTAAACCAAAATTGTCGGAGTGTTTCTATATGAACTGGAGCATCAGCAGTAAGAATTGATTTGTATTTTGATGACGTTAAAAGGTCAATTATTGAATGATAGCTGGTATTTTTGCTGGTTTTCTCGAAGATGGGGAGGTAGTTGTGAGGGTTTTTGATGTTCAGAGACATGATCGGAGAAGAAGGTGATTTGGGGATGAAACAGGGTTTAAGTTGGAAGGTTTTTAATATGTTGGAAACTGTTTTTGAGAATTTTGAATTCGAGACAGCAGTAGTGGAACCTCGATTTAGGGATGAAACAACTTTTATATAGAGAGAAGAAGTGAATGCTGACGTGGCAGTAGTTACAAATATTTGATGGCTAAGATCTGTCCACGTCAGAACCTCTTTTGCGACAACCGATGACAGTTGTTTGGAAACCTCTGTTGGTCGTCGGGAACAGTGTGAGTCAAACAGTCGTTAGATAAACAGAAGTTATGAGAACAGATGATAACTTTCAACAGTTGTTTTATTTTTAGCTAACATCTGTCCACGTCAGAACCTCTGTTGTAATAATGGATGAAAGTCAGCAATATAGTAAATCAACAGTCATTAGGATAAACAGAAATTATGACAACAGACGGTACCCTTTAGCAGTGGATGTATTTTTAGGCAAGCAGAAGTTTCAAAAACAGTTGTTTTCAATCGGTGTAAGTCAACAGTCGTAAGTCTAACATCTGCTATTAGCCCAACCACTGTTAGTATGAAATACTTTGTTAAACATTTTAAGAATGAATATCATCTGTTGTTCGTTAACATCTGTTGACCCATAGCAGACCTTTGCATCCTCAGACATTTATTCATCAGTAGATGCTCTCTTTTGTCAGACTTTAGCTACAACACACCTTTTATAACAGCAAAATATACCGTAAATTCTTCCAAAAAACTGTTATTGATAAACAAAATTATATAATAATACTTATAGCAGACCTTATATAATAATACTTATTCATCCTTAGCCCAACAACTGTTAGTATCAAATCCTCCGTTAAGCATTTTAAGATGAATATCATCTGTTGTTCGTTAACATCTGTTGACCCATAGCAGACCTTTGCATCTTCAGACATTTATTCATCAACAGATGCTCTCTTTTGTCAGACTTTAGCTACAACACACCTTTTATAACAACAAAATATACCGTAAATTCTTCCAAAAAACTGTTATTGATAAACAAAATTATATAATAATACTTATAGCAGACCTTATATAATAATACTTGTTCATCATTAGCCCAACCACTGCTAGTATCAAATCCTCTGTTAAGCATTTTAAGATTGAATATCATCTGTTGTTTTTTAACATCTGTTGATCCATAGCAGACCTTTGCATCTTCAGACATTTATTCATCAGCAGATGCTCTCTTTTGTCAGACTTTAGCTACAACACACCTTTTATATCAGCAAAATATAACGTAAATTCTTCCAAAAAACTATTATTGATAAACAAAATTATATAATAATACTTATAGCAGACCTTATATAATAATACTTATTCATCATTAGCCCAACCACTGTTAGTATCAAATCCTCTGTTAAGCATTTTAAGATTGAATATCATCTGCTGTTCGTTAACATCTATTGACCCATAGCAGACCTTTGCATCTCCAGACATTTATTCATCAGCAGATGCTCTCTTTTGTCAGACTTTAGCTACAACACACCTTTTAAAACACCAAAATATACCGTAAATTCTTCCAAAAAACTGTTATTGATAAACAAAATTATACAATAATACTTATAGCAGACCTTATATAATAATACTTATTCATCATTAGCCCAACCACTGTTAGTATCAAATCCTCTGTTAAGCATTTTAAGATTGAATATCATCTGTTGTTTGTTAACATCTGTTGATCCATAGCAGACCTTTGCATCTTCAAACATTTATTCATCAACAGATGCTCTCTTTTGTCAGACTTTAGCTACAACACACCTTTTATAACAGCAAAATATACCGTAAATTCTTCCAAAAAACTGTTATTGATAAACAAAATTATATAATAATATTTATAGCAGATCTTATATAATAATACTTATTCATCATTAGCCCAACCACTGTTAGTATCAAATCTTCTGTTAAGCATTTTAAGATTGAATATCATCTGTTGTTTGTTAACATCTGTTGATCCATAGCAGACCTTTGCATCTTCAGACATTTATTCATCAGTAGACGCTCTCTTTTGTCAGACTTTAGCTACAACACTCCTTTTATAACACCAAAATATACGGTAAATTCTTCCAAAAAAACTGTTATTGATAAACAAAATTGTATAATAATACTTAGGAATGACTGAAATAATTAAAATGATGATGCGACAACAAAGATTAATACTATTAAAATTTATTCAGTTAGTCAATAGTGGTAAACAGTCGTTAGCATACACACTTGTTTCATCATCAGCAGATGTTCTCTTTTACCAAACTTTAACTACAACAGACCTTTTAGAAATCCAAATATTGACTCTCTATAATTTACAGGAGCACAAATTCTTCAAAAAACTACTATCAATGATCAAATTCTGAACATTTGTTTTATCTTTGCACTCATCTGTTCACCATCAAACCAACCCTTGATACTATTAAACCTCTGTTGACTTACCAAACAGATGTTCAGACACAATTCAACATCAACATAATCTGTTCACCATCAAACCAACCCTTGTTGACTTACCAAACAGATGTTCAGACACAATTCATCATCAACATTATCTGTTCACCATCAAACCAACCCTTGATACTATTAAACCTCTGTTGACTTACCAAACAAATGTTCAGACACAATTCAACATCAACATTATCTGTTCACCATCAAACCAACCCTTTATGCTATTAAACTTCTGTTTACTTACCAAACAGATGTTCAGACACAATTCAACATCAACATAATCTAAATCAAACTCAAACACTAAATAAGTAAAACTAAAACGCAACATAGATTCATAAGATTAAAATTTATTCATTTATTCATAAAGTCCAATAATTACATAACATACTGAACAACATTAAAGTTCAAATCTAACAATAACAGCAAGAATTAAGAAACTTTAGCTTCAACTCCATCGATTGCTGAACCTCTCGATGTATGTCTTTCAGCATCGCCATGAACTCCACGTCTCTATCACCGCACTCTATATTACTGACAACACAAAGCTCACGAACGGAAGTTGTAGGCACCCGCATAAGATTTCTGGAAACCTGCTCTCTCGTAAACAGGCTAACTTGCAATCCATCAAAACATCTCTTCAGCTCTTGAAAAGTAGCCCTATCTTCATACACCTGTTCCTCGATTTGCCTGACAAAACGCTGCTCTAAATCATCTGATTTTATAGAAGTGAATGACGCCATTTGAATAAACTATATTACTCGACTATCCTGAAAGTATGATATCTTCGTAGGAAAACGTGATGAAAAACAGGTGAAGTGACTATGAGTTTATATACTGAAATATCTAACAGTGAAAACGTGTAGATTTAATATAAACATATTAATGTATAAATCAAAACAGCAGTATTTTAATGCAAAAACCTTTTCAAACCCCAACTTTTATGGGAAAACTGTAAAATTAAATACCAAGAAACCCAAGGGACAAAATTTCAAAGTTCAAAGAACAAAAGCAGATTATCACAGTTACAATTAACCTCTTCATTTACCATGTAGACGCATTTTTAAACTCTATAAAAGACCGATGATTACTTTTGATTCAAAACATAAACAAATTGTCCTACAAATCACTTTCTGTAAAAAAATATTCCAAATCAGAAAAACCAACAAAAAATCTACATGGAAAACTTCAGCTTCTACCACTGGTCAGACACCAGTGATGTTGAAACACAATTCTCGATGTGGTCACTCAAAGAACAAAGAACAGACGAAGAACTAAACAGGAAAGTCGACATAATCAATGATACTAATTACCACAAAACCTGGAACAGCATAGCATTGCTCGATGAAGTCCTCCACTCTCCTCCATCGGAGTTCCAGAAGAATGCAGAAGAGTTTCTGACACAACTTCTAAAACAGGATCAGAAAATCTGCAACATGCTAACTGACCTGAAATTCAAAAGAGAGAATGAAATCACATGGAGAAAGGCCAGAGTCTATGAAGTCCTAGCAAGTGTTAACTCTTGCGTGTAATACTTTATAAATATTTCATTAAATTTCTATTTTTCTATGTAGTAGTTCATTTTAATAATATCAACATGCATCTTAACATATACTAAAATGTCAGTGTCAATAAAAACTCTCAAGGTCATCAACAGTTAATCAAAATAAGAAACAAACCTAAAATGCAAAGGTCTCCTCTCAACTGTTGTAGCACATTTGACTTTTCACTATATTCCACGAATCTATACTTTCTATAAAAGGAGAAAATCTTACTGACGCAAGAAAACCTGACTTTCGATTTAACGAAAATCGAACAATGCAACTCTCCCATCAAAGAAGATAGCACATGCAACTTTTCACGATGTTGCAACAATGATACTGCAACATCGATATTGAAAGGTTGATGTGTGATGGGAAGCTTCATTGAAACGACGATGTTGGAACAATGATACTGGAACGATAACATGTAAACAGAATCAACAAACATTCGAACAAAGAAGTGTAATCGGAGATTAGTGGCTGAATGACGAGAAAGATGCATTTGAGAGAGAGAGATACGCTCGCAGATATGAGCGAGAGAGATTTGAATGTGGAGCCAGATAATTATATCTTATTTTTAGGATTAGAATATATGGCTTGAATTTTGAATTTTGAATGTGGAGCCAGAATTTTGAATCTGGACAGATGTTTATTGGGAACAGATGTTTGATTATAAAACGTTGAGGGCAGATGTTTAGACAAAATGTTAAATGATATTTTATATTAGGCTTCATGATGTAGTAATAACATAAGAAAAGCCTTGTTGGACAGTCTCTCCTGCTGACACATCAGCTTTTCTTATGTCATTGGGATTTCTCCTTTTATAGAAAGTATAGATAGATTAAATTTTAGAGTTAAATGTCATTTTAGTCCTTGTGGTTTGAGTCATTTTGACAGTTTAGTCCAAAGGTTTCATTTTTAGCATTTGGGTCCAAAAATGTTTCACTATTGTCATTTTAGTCCACTTGGTTAACTTCATCCGTTTTTCCTGTCAATGTGAAAGGCAATATGGTCATTTTATATGGCCGAATTGCCATTCTAATTAAAGAATTACATATAAAATGACCGAATTATGTTGGAAAATAGGTGAAAATAACATTTTTCACAAATATAGGAAAATGATTTTTTCCTATTTTGGACTCGCAATAAATATAATAAAATGAGCGGGTTTTATATATTTATTTGTGGGTTTGTGTTCTATGTTGGAAGAGCTTCGCAACGAAATAAACCACGTCCACAACGGAGCTAAGATAAATGAGATATCGATGCTCAAAGTTGGGTGTTTGAAACATTGAATGCTGAAACAAAAGGGAAAGTAACACCTTGTCCCACATCGGAGGAGAGATGGAACTTAAATGGGTATTTAAGTGGGAACTCTCCATCCTTATTGTTTCATGGAAGCACACACTAAGTGTCCTCGCGAAGGGTGCGGAGCACCCTAACTCGCACTCGCCCTCGCGCGCGTGGCGTGGGCGATGAGGCGCAATGTGGCGCTTTGATGGCGCACTTTGCACTTCGCCCGCTTGAGAGCCGCCTTTGTATTTTTTACCACGTGCGCGTGGTGGATCACAGGGGCTGCAAGGACCAAGTGGTTGAAGTGGCATGCCAGTTCGAGGCGCGAGTACACATGGCACGAAGGCGCGCGGTTGCGCATGGGTCCTGATGTGACGTGCGCGGTGCACCAAAGTGAGCCAAAATGGCGCGACTATGTGGCGTGCTCGTAGAGGCTCACAGGTAACGTGGCGTACGCGAGCATGGCAGTGAGCCAAAAGGACGCCGCGCGCATGAGCGTGCAGACATGCGTGCGCACCAGAGTGTCTTGCGCGCGCGCGCGCAGAAGCTTCCAGTATTTAATGACAAAGCAGTTTCAGTTCTGCATTCGAAACAGATGAGTCAAACGGTTTTAACAGCGAATTAAATGACGTATTAAATTGCATTGAAGACGTTTAATGCAATTTAAACCTCTCCTTAATTCCTTTTGACTGTTTTGACTTAGGAGCTGTATAAATACAGCTCCATACCCAGCTGCAGAAGACACCAGCAACACAACAGCAAACATTCAACTCTCTCTACAGTATTCTAATCTTCTCCTGCTCCATTCAAGGTAGCCTTCGGGTTGTAGGCCATCTCCGGCAGTACGCTGCTTCGGCTGTTGTACCCTGGGAAACAAAACGAGTACTCCTGGGAGACTCAGAATTTGTTTTATGGGAAGCGTGTTGAACACGTGTCTCAGTCATAGGATTTTCTGCTTCTACTCCTTTCTTGTATTTTGGTTATTTTTCAGTTGTATTTGTACTAGTAATTTTGGCTTTCTTATTTCTGTTTTGTAATCAGTAATAATAAAATTTGTTTATTTTATTTATTTACGCGAACGGTTCCTACAATCTTAAAACAAATTTTTATAAATACCGTTCGTGTAATCAAAACCATTCTGTTTGTGATTCAAACCAGTTTTGTTTTCACTCAGTTTGTGTTTTAAAAACGTATTTTGTTTTTCTTTCTGTTTTCATCTTCAAAGGAGCGACTTTGGTTGAAAATAGAGTTGGTTACCTTCAGATTTGTCCTAATAAATTTGCTAAAAACTTTCTGACTTGGTCTTCAAAGTTGGACTTAGAAGCCAATCAGTAAGTTCTAATTATTAAATTTTTTCTGTTTTTTGGTCTTCAAAGTTGGACTTAGAAGCCGAAACAGTAAATTTGTGGTTAAATAAAATTAACTGGTTAGTTCTGTTTTTAGTTGCGTAAAACATAATTTTTTTAGACTTAACTTGCTAATTTTATTTTCCAGAATGTCGAACGAAAATGTCAACGTTAACAACACTACAAATGTTGTGACGGGAACCCCCTTGAACGCCACCACTATGGTAGCGTCCACAGTGGCTAATCACGCTGAACGACCCGAGAAGTTCTCGGGTCTACACTTTAAGAGGTGGCAGTAGAAGATGTTCTTCTACCTGACCACCATGAACCTTGCGAGGTTCTTAACGGAAACCGCTCCCCAACCTGTGGAAGGGGAGACCGACACACAAAGACAGTGTGCGGTAGATGTGTGGAAGCATTCGGATTTCATATGTCGTGGCTATGTGTTAAACGGCCTGTCGGATGCGTTGTATAATGTGTACTACAAAGTTAAGACTTCCAAAGACCTTTGGGATGCCTTGGACAAGAAGTACAAAACGGAGGATGCTGGCACAAAGACAGTTATGAATCTAGTCCAAGAATTGCAAATTATACTACATGACATCCTAGCGGAAGGCATGACACTTAGCAAGACATTCCAAGTGGCAGCGATGATTGAGAAGTTGCCTCCTGGTTGGGTGGATTTTAAGAATTATCTTAAACACAAACGAAAGGAGATGACTATAGAGGATCTTATTGTTCGTCTTAAGATTGAAGAGGACAATAGAATTGCCCAAAAAGGTAGCCTTGCGCAGACTAGTGCTAGCGCAAATGTGGTTGAGCATGGGCAATCCTCTAAGGGCGCGAAGGGTAAGGGGAAAAAGGACAAGGAGAAAGCAAAGGTTAGCAAACTTGGACCAAAGAAAGGGGTTGTGAAAAAGAAACCTCAAGCGTTCCAAGGGACTTGTTACAACTGTGACGAGCCGGGGCATCGGGCTAACCAACGCAAGAAACCAAAGCGTGAGCGCGCGCACATGGTGGATGAAGACGGAATGCCTTTGGTGGCAATGATTTCCGACAAAACCGCAATGTTGGATGAGGTCAATGCTGTGACTAACACTCCAAAAGGATGGTGGATTGATACGGGCGTGACCCGTCATGTGTGCCCAGATAGGAGCCTCTTTACCACCTTCAAAGAGCTTGCGGGAGATGAGAAGCTGTACATGGGAAATGCAGCCACCGCGGACATCAAGGGTGAAGGAATGGTGATTTTGAAGTGGACTTCAGGGAAGGAGCTCACTTTAAGCAACGTGTTATACGTCCCAGACTTGCGCAAGAGCCTAGTCTCGGGATGGTTGCTTAATAAGTTTGGATTTCGTTTGGTTTTTGAGAGCGATCAATTTGTACTTACTAAACGAGGAATGTATGTTGGCAAGGGCTATGCCCAAAATGGTATGTTCAAATTGAATGTAATGGCTGTAAAAAAGAACATGAATAAAATTGCTACTACTTCTACTTATATGCTTGAGTATTCTGATTCGAATAAATAGCATGGTAGATTAGGTCACGTTAATTTTAATTCAATACGCCGTTTAATCAATTTAAATTGTATACCAACATTCCATATTGATTAACATTATAAATGTGAAACATGTGTTGAATCCAAACTTACAAGATTAACATCGAAATCAGTTGAACGAATAACCGAACCCCTTGATTTAATTCACACCGATATTTTTGATTTAAAAGCGGTACCCACAAGAGGTGGAAATAAGTACTTCATCACGTTTATTGATGATAGTACTAAATATTGCTATGTATATTTACTAAAAAGTAAAGATGAAGCAATAAGTAGATTTATCTTGTATAAAAATGAAGTCAAGAATCAACTTCAAAAGAAGATAAAAGCTTTGCGAAGCGATCGAGGAGGCGAATATGTTGCACCTTTTGCTGATTTATGCGCAAAAAGTGACATTGTACATGAGTGTACACCTCCTTATTCTCCACAATCAAATGGCGTGGCAGAACGAAAGAACCGCACATTGAAAGAAATGATGAACGCCATGTTGATAAGTTCTGGGGTGAGCCAGGAAATGTGGGGGGAAGCCATTATCTCGGCTAATTATCTTTTGAACAAGATACCACTAAAAAAGAGAGACGAAACTCCATATGAGTTATGGAAAAGGAAGAAGCCTTCATACAAGTACTTGAAAGTGTGGGGGTGCCTAGCAAAGGTGATTGTACCACCTCCTAAGGCTCTTAGGATAGGACCCAAAACTGTTGATTGCATATTTATTGGGTATGCGTATCAAAGTAGTGCACATTTCTTTCTTGTACATGAGTCCAAGAATCCTGATGTACATGTAAACACTATCATGGAGGTGAATCCTAACATTGTGTCTTACTTTGAAAATGTGTTTCCTTTGAGAAGACAAACACATACAACGTCATCAACATCTAATTTTGAAGTAGGTGAAAGCTCATCTACACCAGTTGATGAGGTAGTTCATGATAAGACACATGAACGACCTGAGGTTGAAGAAGGTGATCGTAGGCGAAGCAAAAGGCCAAGGGTTGAAAAATATTTCGGTCCAAACTTCGTTAGCTATATGGTTGAGGGCGAGCCCAATACATATCGCGAAGCGGTTTCCTCTTCAGAAGGACCTCAATGGAAAGAAGCAATAAGGAATGAAATTGATTCTATATTGCAAAATCATACTTGGGAGTTAGTAGATCTTCCACCTGGTTGCAAACCACTTGGATATCGTTGGATATTCAAAAGGAAGATGAAAACTGATGGAAGTATTGATAAATACAAGGCTAGGTTGGTGATTAAAGGATTTAGACAAAAGGAAGGTCTAGATTACTTTGATACCTACTCGCCTGTGACGCGCATAACCTCAATTAGATTGGTTCTTGCTATAGCGGCTTTAAGAAATTTGGAAGTTCACCAAATGGATGTTAAAACCGCATTTCTAAATGGCGATTTAGAAGAAGAGATTTACATGGAGCAACCTGAAGGTTTCTCTGCCCCAGGTCAAGAGGGTAACGTATGTAAACTCGTCAAGTCTTTGTATGGCTTGAAGCAAGCACCAAAACAATGGCACCAAAAGTTTGATCATGTCATGATTGACAATGGGTTCAAAATAAATGAGTGCGACAAATGTATTTATTTCAAAGACACAAATGAAGGTTATGTGATCTTATGCCTTTATGTAGACGATATGCTTATCATTGGGAGTAACGATAAAATTATCAAAGCTACTAAAAGCATGCTGAAAGCGAGATTTGATATGAAAGACATGGGTTTAGCGGATGTGATTCTTGGAGTGAAGATCATAAGAACCCAAGATGGTCTTGTGTTAAGTCAATCTCACTATGTGGATAAAATTCTTGAAAAATTCAACTCGGGAGATACGAGTGTAGCTCGAACTCTAGTTGATACCTCCCAACATCTCCAGAAAAATAAAGGAGATGGAGTTGCTCAGTTAGAGTATTCAAGAATTATTGGCAGTCTAATGTATCTAATGACATGTACTAGACCCGACTTGGCTTACGCGGTGAGTAGGCTAAGTAGATACACCAGCAATCCGTGTACGGATCATTGGAAAGCTATCACAAGGGTGCCTAGATACATAAGATACACAAGAGATTATGGACTGCATTATACCCGACAACCAACAGTGATCGAAGGATACACTGATGCAAACTGGATATCAGATAATAAAGATTCCAAATCAACAAGTGGTTACGTCTTTACACTTGGAGGAGCTGCTATTGCTTGGAAGTCTTCTAAGCAAACGGTCATAGCGAGATCCACAATGGAATCTAAATTTATCGCCTTGGATAAGTCAGGAGAGGAGGCAGAATGGCTACGTCAATTCGTGGAATATATTCCAAGATGGCCAAAGCCTTTGTCGGCCATATGTGTACATTGTGATAGCCAATCAACGATTGGTAGAGCTCAAAGCTTGATGTACAATGGCAGATCAAGGCATATGCGACGTAGACATAAAACAGTACGACAACTACTCTCAACGGGTGTTATCACAATTGATTATGTGAGATCAAAGGTTAACATTGCAGACCCGTTTACAAAAGGCTTAAGCAGAGAGTTAGTAGAAACGTCGTCAAGAGGAATGAGACTAAAGCCCGTGATAAATGGGAATATGAAGGAAACCTAACTTAGTTGACTGGAGATCCCAAGATCTAAGTTCAATAGGACAACTTAATCATATTACCAAAACGGAGTCACTGTGGGGGAGTACCCCAAACTAAATAAAAAGGGAGTTATATATACTTCCTAGTCCATTCCAATCAGTGACATTGAAGTGAGGCTAAGCATATTAAGGTTAACGATTTCGGGAAATCAAATAACCATGATGCTTTTAATGATTCATGGGAATCACCTATGTTGGAGAGAAGTAGGGTCGCTTCGAATGGATTTGTGGGGTGCGCAAATCCTAGAGCTCTCGCAGAACCAGGCTAGTGTTCCAGGACCATAATAGGACACGACAATGAGGGGTTGGCCAAACCAGGGAGAGTATTATTTGAAGTGTATTGTCGTTTACACAAATTGGGGTATGTTCAAGGACATCGCGTCTACAAACCGCTAGTAAGCTAAGTATGCTTCACAAAAGAAGGTTCAAAGGTTACAACCTACCTATCTTGCAATACTCAACTGTCGAAGTTTATCGTTGAAAAGTGTAAGGAAAAGATCGATTTCCATACATGTGGGGGATTGTTGGAAATTTGATGAAAATAGCATTTTTTTATGTGGGGGATTGTTGGAAAAATAGGTGAAAATAACATTTTTTCACAAATATAGGAAAATGATTTTTTCCTATTTTGGACTAGCAATAAATATAATAAAATGAGCGGGTTTTATATATTTATTTGTGGGTTTGTGTTCTATGTTGGAAGAGCTTCGCAACGAACTAAACCACGTCCAAAACGGAACTAAGATAAATGAGATATCAATGCTCAAAGTTGGGTGTTTGAAACATTGAATGTTGAAACAAAAGGGAAAGTAGCACCTTGTCCCACATCGGAGGAGAGATGGAACTTAAATGGGTATTTAAGTGGGAACTCTCCATCCTTATTGTTTCATGGAAGCACACACTAAGTGTCCTCGCGAAGGGTGCAGAGCACCCTAACTCGCACTCGCACTCGCGTGGCGTGGGCGATGAGGCGCAATGTGGCGCTTTGATGGCGCACTTTGCACTTCGCATCGCCGAGAGCCGCCTTTGTATTTTTGACCACGTGCGTGTGGTGGATCACAGGGGCTGCAAGGACCAAGTGGTTGAAGTGGCATGCCGGTTCGAGGCGCGAGTACACGTGGCAAGAAGGCGCGTAGTTGCGCATGGTGCATGGGTCCTGATGTGACGTGCGCGGCGCACCAAAGTGAGCCAAAACGGCGCGACTATGTGGCGTGCTCGTAGAGGCTCACACATGAACCTGAGTCAGTGTGGCGCACGCGCGCATGGCAGTGAGCCAAAAGGACGCTTCGCGCATGAGCGTGCAGACATGCGTGTGCACCAGTGTGTCTTGCGCGCGCGCGCAGAAGCTTCTAGCATTTAATGACAAAGCAGTTTCAGTTCTGCATTCGAAACTGACGAGTCAAACGCTTTTAACAGCGAATTAAATGACGTATTAAATTGCATTGAAGACGTTTAATGCAATTTAAGCCTCTCCTTAATTACTTTTGACTGTTTCGACTTAGGAGCTGTATAAATACAGCTCCATACCCAGCTACAGAAGACACCAGCAACACAACAACAAACATTCAACTCTCTCTACAATATTATGATCTTCTCCTGCTCCATTCAAGGTAGCCTTCGGGTTGTAGGCCATCTCCGGCAGTACGCTGCTTCGGCTGTTGTACCCTGGTAAACAAAACGCGTACTCCGGGGAGACTCGGAATTTGTTTTAAGGGAAGCGTGTTGAACACGTGCCTCAGTCATAGGATTTTCTGCTTCTACTCCTTTCTTGTATTTTGGTTAATTTTCAGTTGTATTTGTACTAGTAATTTTGGCTTTCTTATTTCTGTTTTGTAATCAGTAATAATAAAATTTGTTTATTTTATTTATTTACGCGAACGGTTCTTACAAATTGACTTTCTCGTTAACAGAAAAACTGGATGAAGTTAACACAGTGGACTAAAATGGCAACGATGAAACCTTTTTGGACTCACAGGGGAAAAAGGAAACCTTTAGACTAAACTGCCAAATGACCTAAACCACGAGGACTAAAATGACATTTAACTCTAAATTTTATGTATAGACTGTCCTCGAGTCTTCTCTTATCTGGTGCCCGGGATAAAGGTTGGAGCCATGCATGCTGTAGGTTTCTCGTGAAATACATACTCTTTCATGTAGCTGCACCCGACAATATTAATTGGATCATAAACCCCAACTCAAAAGTGGCTTCAGTCTATCTTAAATCCTAACTAGAAACCGGTACACCTCCATCTCACGGGTTAATGGGCTATTCCTTTATTATAACAAAATTATAAAACGAAATAAATGTCATTTTACGCATTTACCCCTCAAGTGGCCATATTTATTGGCAACCCCTGATCAATGCATGATCAAATGAATATGGGGAGTTTGATGAAACAGTTTGGGTTGTGGGTGTTAGCCGCCTCCTTGTTATGGTTAGCAGCAAAGGGTTATTCACAATTTACATCACAAGTTCCAGGATTCTTCATCTTTGGAGACTCTTTGGTTGATAATGGCAACAACAATGGGCTTGTCACTCTTGCTAGAGCCAACTACAGGCCTTATGGAATCGACTTCCCTCAAGGTGCTAGTGGCCGGTTTACTAATGGCCGAACTTTCGTTGATGCATTGGGTTAGTTTCTCACTCCTTACCTTACTTTTCCCTTGAATAGGGGTGTAAATTAACGACCCAAGCCGAGTCCAAGCTCGCCTAGGCTCGAGCTCGGCTCTTTCAACTTACAGGAGTTCTTTCGAGCTTGAGTTTGGCTCGTTTTGATTTCCATTTCAAAAGCTCAAATTCGACTCGTGAGTAATTTTTAAAAATCAAGCTTTACTCGTTTACCGTTTATTCATAAACTATATACGCATATATGTGCATATATAATTACTAGTCGTTTACCCGCGCGATGCGGCGGGAAACATATCACTTAGGTTGGTGAATTTAGGGCTATGTACGGGGCGGTTCGATTTTAAGCCATAACCAAAACCAAATTCGCAATGCAACTGAAAACACAACACTTGTTTTTTTTTTTTTGAACGGCAAACGCTTTATATATATATATATATATATATATAAAGAGCCAGCAAGAAGCTGAGAAACAACACGACAAAACGAAGAAACGAAACAAACAAAACGAAAACACAACACTTGTTAGTAATTCTAAGACCGTGGAGTATGGTGGGGCTTGGGTTAGGCTTAGGTTGGGGCATTTGTTGACACGTGGAATGGGACCCCCCCCCCCCCCCCCCCACCGCCTAGTTACGTGTCCTTGGGGTATGGCGGGGCGTGGGTTTGGGTGCACCGCGTGGCAGAACATTTATAAAAAAAATTACAAAAAATTTATAAAAATCACACAACATTTATAAAAAAAAACCTACAACTTCATTAAAATTTTAAAAATTACATAATCCTAAAAATTACATAATTTCCTAAAAATTACATAATTTCTAAAAATTACAAAATAACAAACCTAGAGCGTTAAATAAATTTTAAAAATGTCGATCTTGTCGAACGCCTTTCGTAGTAAGCCTTGAAACGGTCGAGCTTGGGCCGTAGCTCGCGCCATTTATGTTGGCATGCGTTGAGGTTGTGGCGGTCGTTACCGACATTATGTCGGTAGGTTGCGATGAAGTGGGTAGTCGGTGGATGAAGTGGGTAGCCGGTGGGGTAGCGGGGGTTAGCGATGGTTTGGGATGGACCACACGGTGGGGTTTGGGATGGACCACACGGTGGGGTTTGGGGTTATTTATAGGGGATGTTGGGGTTGGGGTGACCGCTTGGGGTGACCGTTTGGCCAAGCCAAACGGTTTGAATTTAAAATTCAAACTTTTCATATGGCCCGCTATGACATGGTGGGGTCAACAAATGGAAGCAAGCCAGCTAGGATGTCAAGACCGCCCCACGCCCGGCTTGAAACCCAAGCCCCAAGGGCCACGCCCCAACCCAAGCCCACCCGGGGTGGTGGCTTGGGCGTTTTCCCCCAACCCACGCCCAAACCCCCGCCCCATAACCCATAGTCTAAGGGTGAAACTTTGCAATACGATGCTCGTTTTTTGTTAGTTTATTGATCATCTCTTGATACTCGTTTCAACCCGCCAACCTATCAACCCGACACGATTAAAGTTTAATCATTTTTACAATGTATTTTCAGTGCTTTCACTTTTACCATGTGATGTAATCAACTTGCATTTAATACCCAAAACACCATTGATGATTACGCAAACAGTTGGTTCAAAACAACATGCTCAATTATTATGGTTCAAAATAGCCTGCACATGTTTTTTGGCAGCCATTATCCAAACAATTTCTTTTTCAAACGACGACTTTCATTAGAAACCAACCTAATGCAAAGGCAAAACAACTACAGCTAACAAACAAAATTACACATCAAAACACTTCCAGTTGGTCCAATCTAGAGCCAACTTCTTTGACTGATTGCAAATCCACAAGTATCATTCCGTTCACACCACGATCACCGAATCCACCAGGAACCAAAACACATGCTGAATTCTGTACATATTAATATTTAGCTTCACAATAATATTAACTCATACTGAGATCATATTATGCATACCAACACAAATAAACTAAGATATAAACCAAGTTGTGTACAGAGAGAAAGAGTAAAATGCCATTTTCGTCCCTGAGGTTTGGCCAGTTTTGCAACTTTCGTCTAAAGGTTTCTTTTTCCACATCTAGATCCAAAAGATTTGAAATCTTGCCATTTTCATCCGGCTCATTAACTCCATCCAAATTTCTCAGTTAAGTCAAGGGTATTTCCATCTTTTTTGTTAACTTAAAGGGCAATTAGGTCTTTTTCACATTTTGTAAAAAGACCGAATACCGAATTGCCCTTTAAGTTGTCAAAAAGACGGAAATACCCTTGACTTAACATAGAAATATGGATGGAGTTAACGAACCGGATGAAAAAGGCAAGATTTCAAACCTTTTGGATTCAGATGGGGAAAAGCAAACCTTCGGACAAAGTCGCAAAACTGGCCAAACCTCAGGGACGAAAATGGCATTTTACTCAGAGAGAAATGATAACCAATATGCAACATGCATGACGAATATTTATAAGAGTCATGCAGAGTTAGTTGATGTTTGAAACTTTACCCTTAGTGCCTCCCAGGCCTTTGAATGAGCTTCTGGTGTCTGCAAAAGAAAAATCTAAGATGTACATACTTGAACTAAATGGATAAAATATCAGGGGTGTCGTACCGATTTAGCACTTTCGTCTTCGAGATCCGAAGCAGCAATCCATTCAATGAAAGTTGTTGCCACTTTGCAATTAGAGGCGGCATCAAAATTTCAAGGTATTTAGGCTGCAAATCACAATGAAGTTCATAATGTAATTTTATCCTCTAAATTACTAAATTCAATAAAGAGAAAACTACAAGAAACACGAAAACCGTAAAAGATAAAAAAATGACCTGGATGATTATCTGTTACCTGATTCAATTCGTCACCAACTGCATCTGCTAAAGTACCAATAGCATCATAAACGATTCTGAGATTCCTCCTCTACATACCATTAAGCAAACAAAAGCGTATCAAAATAATTTAGTTTTTTTACACTCATCTAAAACACTAATTTATTAATTCAGAAAATAAATTTAAGAATCAACCTGGTATTTGCCAAATGCGCACATCAGGTGCTGTAAAATGATCTCCAAACGTGGTGCCAAAAGATCAGCAGCTTCCTGATATTAAAAACTAATAGTAATAACTACATGCTTTCATTTTCAGAGAAATTAACTTATTAGCTATTACTATTAATACGAACCTCTTCAAGAGTTGCAAAAGCCGAACAAGCAGCCTCCTGCACACGCTTGTTATCATCCAAAATTCTTCTTAGAAGACCTGTGAGAACCTTTTCAAACTGTTCATGTCCCTCTAGGTGACCAGCGCCCTGCTACAAAAAAATCAAATAAATTTTATATAACCTGTCATGAATAACTTTAATAATCCACATTCAGAAAACTATGAGAATAGTTTAACAAATTAACATACCCTTAATCTGAACCGACAACCACTATTTATATTATTTTCATTTCTAAACCCTCAACCCAAACACACAATATTGTAAATCAAAATAATACACCAAAATTCCCCTATATCTTGTTCTAAACCCTAATTTTGACTATAAGTCGGTATCCAGAACAACAAATCAACACAGAATGTGTTATTTATAGATTGAACATAAAAAATTAAACTAAACCCTAATGTTATTATACCAGCGTTGTGAGACATCGTAGATCTGGCCTACGATGGCCATAAGAGAAGGCTTTTGAGAATCGTCGACGACATAAACCTTCAAAACACACTTTGTTGATTTGCTGAGGCCTGAGCACTGATCCGGCTGGCTTGTAGCTGCTCTATTTCAGATGGAACCTGCACGAAACATACTAATCACCTCCTGGTTCTATACTTCGCATTTCATTTTATAAACACACACACAGAGAATAAATAAAGGTTGTACATCGAGGACGAATATATCCTTCCAACTCTACAAGCATAATTTTTCTCTTCAGTCAGATTAGAAATAAGGGTCACCACCTGAATACAAAATGATTTAGTTATAACGAAGCACTGATATTTTTATATGAAAGCAAAACGACAGTGTCTAATTCAGAAAATAACCTCATTCAGCAAATGATCTTGGAGAGACCCAATATTGTATGGGATTCACCGGTGATCTGATTGTAAGATATACCTCTGCAGATCAAACAAATTTAGTCATCAGTGTTATCCATATATTACACGTTTTTAGCTTAAAAATCAGTAAAAATGAGACTTACAATATCTTAAAGCTTACAAAGCTACTGCAAGAAACATATATTATCAATAAGTGGACACCAATACCCCAGATCCCATTCCATGTCTTTCAAGAAATCCAGATTATCGCAAGGCTCCATACAAAAAAGAAGAGCCACACTCTCTGTCTTCACCAACTGAAATAATCAACAACAATATCAATAAAAAGCCTGCAATAATTTATGTTCCGTAAATAAACAAATACTAAAACACATAATAGAAGATTCAGCAAAGCCCTAAAAAGACTCAGATCCAGATCCAGATAAACCCTAAATTAAATCGATTCAGATCCAGATCCAGATCCAGATCCAGATCCAGATAAACCTGCTACCACAAAGCAGACTGTAAAAGCAGTCAGATGAAACGTGAAACTGTAGAAGCAGTCAGATCTGAACGCAAACCCATAAGATTTGAATGTAAAAGACTCAGATCTGCAAAGTAATGTCATCTTCATCTTTCTCACTCCATCTTCATCTACACCAAACAAACCGAAAATGTCAAAAAATGATCTTGAGCTGACGAAAGCAAGAACTGGAAGATAAACAGGGAAGAAAAGGAGAACCAACAAAAGAAAAGTACCTGGTTTTCTGAGATTTGTGTATACGGTTTGAGTCCTCTTTCCTGTTTGCGAGACAGAGTGAGAAGGTGAACGAAGGAAGATGAGTGTTTGAATTTTGGTCTTGCGGGGTTTGGTTTTCACCAGGTTTGTGCTTTTGGGGGGTTGAAGATGAAGAAGATTAGGGTTTGAAGAATGCAAGAGCGGCCGAATGAAATGAATAGGGTTTGGAGAGAGATACGAACATTATATTGGATCCGGAATATAAAATACGGGTCAAGAATATCCGGTTCAAGCTCCGCGTGTGTTGAATGGGTTTTTCAACACTTTGTGCTTAATAGGTTTGTACAATGGGCTTCAAAGACTTGTAAAGTGGCAAATGACCATTCTATCCTTCCTATATGCTTTATAAAGTAGTATAGATATATACATATACTTATAATTGTAACTTTTATATATGAAACATATAATACAAATTATGTAGTTATTTTCACTGTAATTTTATAATTAATTATTATTATTATTATTATTAGTATTATTATTATTGTTATTATTATTATTATAATAAGAACAACCGTATCCGCTAAATCCCACAAAAAAAAAAAAAAAAACAAATGGGGTTGGTGGCCCATTGCCAAAGACAATCTTTAGGAACACCTAGGTTTTGAGGTCTTGGGTTCAAGTTTCACGTAAGACGATAGGATTAAAGAAATTCGCCTTTCAAAAAAAAAAAAAAAAACCCTATTGGTAGGACTGATAGAGTGAGATGTAAACAAATTTTACCTCTATCCCTATAGATAGAGAGACTGATTCCAAAGAAGAGAAATAATAATTATTCTTAGGTCATCCGTAGTTATAAAGCCCCTTGTGGGGCTTTATGCGACACGTGTCATGCCACGTCACACGGGGGCTTTATGGGATGTTATATCACTAGAGCCTGTAGTCATAAAGCCCCTACCCATCATTACCTAATTATTAATTTTCAATTTTATTAATTAATTATAAAAACCTTGCTTTTTTGTGATTGGCCAAAATTTTGAAAAGAACCTCCATAACGCTGCAAAATGCATGGCGCCTCCCCTTTTTTTGCCCCATAACGCCGCCTGTCACGGTGTGCGGGGCGCTATGGGGCGTTATGGCCCAAAAAAACCCACTCTTCGCGCCCCACTACAGGTAGACTTATGTAGATATACATTTAACATTTAATTGAAAGCTTCAATCGTGACTATTAAGCACTAACCGGATTTAACAAAAAGTAAATATTTCACAAAAGCCCATAATTGGCAGTGAACCGATGATAAGTGGTTTAGATTAGACAACTCTTTCAAATATTTAAATATATTAAAAATATAAAAATAATAGGCTATTGCTAGCCCACTTAAGCTCGATAAGTGAAATACACATTTATTAAAGAAGCTTATGTTTAGGATTAGACTCGAGTTCGTTTAAGCTCAGCTTGATTTAAGCTTTTAGTTAGCTGATAAGTGGCTTACAAGTTGCTTGGCTTGTTTACACACCACCTTGAATATAAAAGCTTAAATGGTTTTTGAACATGGGTGATCACGACTTTGTTTATTGCTTTACAAAGAAGTGATACGTGAAAATAATCTCATCACATATGAATAAGCTTAGAAGATATGGTTCCATTGCAGCTCAACTTCTAGGATTTCGAAACAACATCCCGCCCTACGCAAGAACTCGTGGCCGAGCAATACTCAGCGGACTGAATTTCGCATCAGGAGCTGCAGGCATCCGTGATGAAACCGGCAACAATCTTGTGATGCTCTCTCTTTTGTGTTCATCACTTCCTACCTTTTCCAAAAGTAGTGTATTAACTTGAGTTCCTGACCAAATTTTAAAATATAGGGTGACCACATTTCAATGAACCAGCAAGTAAATAACTTTGGGAATGCAGTGCAGCAGATGAGGCGTTACTTCAGAGGAGATGATAATTATTTGGCAACTTACCTTAGCAAATGTATCATCTACTCTGGACTGGGAAGCAATGACTATCTCAATAACTATTTCATGCGCGATTTCTACAATACCGGATCCCAGTTCACCCCACAAGCCTATGCAAATTCACTCATTCATGATTATAATAATCAGCTTACCGTGAGTATTTTTTGCCTATTCTTACAAACGCCTCATTGCTATTGTCCTGATTGAATTGTCATTGATAGTGAAGCTTCAAAAGATCCTAAGTGGGTCGAAGCAATGAACTTAGAAATGGAAGCTTTGCTACGTAATAAAACCTGGGAACTTGTTGATTTACCTGCTGATAGAAAACCCATAGGGTGTAAATGGATATATAGGATTAAATACAAAGAGAGATTGGTCGCTAAAGGGTATGGATTGAAAATTTTACTAGTTTTAACTAAGCTTTCTAGCGATTATTTACTGCAAAACAAATGAGTATCAGTGTATCACCACTGGCCAAATGCCCAAATCCATCGGAAATCTGGTGGTAAGGGCCTGTAACGATGATACCCGTCAGATGTGGTTAATACTTAATCTGATTTATCGATGCACGTTTTGTAGACATACTTTAAAAAATATTTTTTAACCGATGGAATTAAAGACGAGTTTTAAATAATAGAAAAAATATGTTTCTACTGATAAATTTATCCGACAAAATTAAAATTAAATATTTTATCTTTTTATGTGGGATTACACTGGTAATCCGTCGGTAATTTATCTTAAAAAAATCTTAAATAAACGTTTCTATTTTTTGGATTTCATGAGACCCGTCGGTACATTCAGTCAAGTCATTTGTTTAGTAGGGGTTGGGGCATATTATCTGTGAGTTTTAGTTAAAGTTTATAGCTCACTGTTCAAATATTTATCAGGCATTGTACAATTTGGGTGCACGAAAAGTGATAGTAACTGCAGTGGGCCAAGTTGGGTGCATACCATATCAACTAGCTCGGTATAATGGTACAAAGAACAGGTGCAATGAAGACATAAACAGTGCTATCATGTTATTTAACTCAGGCCTAAGGAAACTTGTAGATCGCTTTAATAATGGTGGGCTTCAAGGTTCACAGTTTGTTTACTTGGATTCATATCAAGCAACCAAGGATCTTATCCTCAATGCTCAATCTTATGGTACCTCAAATTTGCTGTTAATTTATTACCACCATTGATGACTATTTATAATATGATTACAAAAAGGATGTCTTACCTGTTTTAAACTGTATATATGTTACCTAGGATTTGAAGTAATTGATAAAGGATGTTGTGGAGTTGGAAGGAACAATGGTCAAGTGACATGTCTTCCTCTTCAACAAGCTTGCAGGGACCGCTCGACGTACGTGTTCTGGGATGCCTTTCATCCCACTGAAGCTGCAAATATTGTGACTGCAAGATTAGCTTACTCAGAAAGAGCACCAACATATACTTATCCAATTAATATTCAACAATTAGCATCACTGTGATGCCCTTTGGTATGGTTTGTTTAAAAATTTGAATTTGTATTTCAAGGTTGTTTGCATTTGATTTATTAATAACTATGTTGGATCGGTTCAAACATGTTTTTCCCATTTGATGTTTAACAATTTAATTGACTATCAAACAGTTGATTTAAAGGCTTAAGATTGCTACTCTAATTGCTTCTCCATCTAAATTTATTAGTGACTCAAATAATTCAGATTAATTAGCTAGGTGCTTACGGAACGCTCAAATTAACATGCTATAATTATTTTCTTTTATTTTCATTGAGCGATGCAATATCTGTACCACAAACTTAACTCATGGATTTAAACCTTTTTTCTAAACATAAAGGGAAATTTCATTGAACACTAGCCCGAAGCTAGAAAGGGTACATACAAAACAACAAAAACAACACAACAGATCTCGCCTATCCTTGTATTACATCGATTCAATTGTTACACCAATTTTCTAATGTGAAACCTCCCATCTTTGCTTGTACGTTGTTAATCAGTTCTGTTAAAACATAATGGAAAACATGTACAACAGCCAGACCAATAAATAGTCCAGATACAGATGCAGCCATGGAGTTCGACATGCGTCAGCGTGATCTGATTCCCGTTTAGAGTGTATGTTCTTGATGGTAATATCGAATTCACAAGGGTTACAAATTAGTGAATGAAGAGGGAGGAGGTGTCAAATTTGATGTTAATGTTATGAGAGTCAAACCCCAAACCCTCTCTATTAATCTCCTTAATACAGGAAACCTAATTAGTTAATAAGGGTAAATCGGTCCATTAACCATTACCAACTAATATATTATAAGGTTTTAATATATTTTGATCTATATTATATAAATGATAATGATGGCTACTAGATTAAATACATAAAATTAAATATTTAATCTTACATTTTTCCACTTAGCCGAATAATCATTTATAATGGGCATTAGATAATCCTGATCAGGTGTTAGTACTTATTTTAGTTTTAAACAAGAAATGTAGCAGAGAAATACAGCCGTTGAGTCATCATTCAACTCAGGACTCCATTAATCATACTACAACCTCAATTTAAAACCTAACAGTTATGATCAAAATATTCAAGTAAGCCCTTTAATGTTTGATTTGTATTTATATTTGTCTATATGTCATTATACCGATAGAACATATGTTAGAGACACAAAAAATCAAAACTGAGGAAATTTCATTAATTAAAATATAATTAAGTACAATATGTAATTAAATAAGGTCTTTAGTAAATATCATATTCGAAACATGTTCTTCGAAAACTTTAGGTGGAAGACATTTAGTCACCGGATCCGCAAGCATATTTTTAGTATTCATCGTCCATTTGTCATTCTGAGTGTTGCAATTGATCTTGAATGCTTCTTAGGACGAAGGAAGCGAGGTCATAATGAAATGTTCGAGAAAACCATCACTGATCTCCATGTCTAATCCCTTCAGTTTATGGGCCATGCCGTTCATTATCATATTGTGCTCACGAATACCGCTCCTCCCATCATCTTTAGTAGTCACTAGCTTTAGAATTAAAGTACTAGTGTGCGCCTTAGACGTCCATTTGAATTGCTCCTCCATACAAACCAAGTAGGTTTTAGCATCATCAGAATCTGGAATGGCTCCTCGAATTGCAGTGCTGATGGATTGCTTCATGAACATGAGAGACATGCGATTGCACATAATCCATTTTTCGAAAGTGATCTGCGTAGCAGGGGTACTTTCAGGAGTAAGATCTGCAGGCTTAGGCTCTCTTAAAACATAAGCAAAATCCAGCGAAGCAAGAGTTAGCACGAGAGAGTTTTTCCAGGCAACAAATTTATCACCAGTTAATGGTGGAATCCCGCAATTGGGAGCAGAGAGTGGAAATTAGATGAGAAAGTTAAGATACTAATCAAGAAGTCTTAATGTGATCTAAGGACATGTTGTACTAAGGCAGTCATATGTCGTGACCATTTTTAATTATGAAGCTATGATATGTCTATTACTAACATCAAAATAATATACTAAGTAATTTTGAAAATTTTACTTAAATGAAGACAAATCACCTTTGGGCAGAAGTGTAATCATTTAAGCATGTGTACAAAGTAATTGTGATAGATCACCTTAGGGCAGAAGTGTGACAATCACCTTAGTTATGCACAGTTAGATATTCAAGACATGAATGAAACAAATCACATCTGGGCAGAATTCATACATTTGTGTTTGTAAGACATAAATAACATAGCTTATCATTATACTTGAACAATAAGATAGATGTATCAAATCACCTTTGGGCAAAAGTGAAACATTAAAAGCTCATTCAAGTTAAGCTATTTGGTTTTGTAAAAGTTATTTGATTTTGATTAACTATTTACAAAACCATTTAGTTAATAGCAAACCACCTTTTATTTCACAATAACAATTGGTGAAATAATGAGTTTTCGAGAATCAGTAAGTTTTCGAGTTCCTTATGAAAATCTCGAATCCTAATGGTTTCTCGAAATCTTATGAGATTTCGAGTTTTAATGAGACTTTGAGTTTTTCTAATGATGTCAAATTAACTGATGACGTCTCGAAAACTAATGAGACTTCGAGTTAACTTGAGATTTCGAGTTGTTAGTTGTTCACGAATTTTGATGAGATTTCGAGTACCTTGATGATTTCGAACTCTGATAAGATTTTGAGTTCTAAGTGGGTTTCCGAGATCTCCAATGATTTCGAGTAGGTTGATATTATTTCGAAAATAGTAATATTTCGAGTTAGTTTGAGAGTTCGAGTTCTATGTAATCTCGAAATCTCTTATGGATATCGAAAACTTGTTGTCCAAGACTCGAAATCTACTGAATAAATAATTGTTAATTGTGATAAGGATAAAATTCGAAAATTAAGGGATCATGGTAGATCATGTTTCCTGTTTAAGTGGTGTTTTATATTTATTTAAATGATTTCGAAATATTATATCTATTAATATTAATAGATTTTCGAAATCTTAATAGATAAAAACTTATAAAAAAACACCAATGTTGGAGGCTATAGAATGGAAGAGTCTTGTGAGGCGGTTCATGGCTGTGGACACCACTCCGAGCCTCGTTGGTCACGGCTGGCTCTCTCTAGGCCACCCCTCCGAGTTATGGCTCGGATACCAATGTTACATACCAAACAAAAGAACTTAACCTAAAAGACTAGTTTGGTAGGTGAGAGAATCCATTTGGTATATAAACCCCACATCAGTTGCCCATACAATCGATGTGAGACAAGTCCCATACCTTGTTATGGTATTAGTCCATATCATTTTACTACATCATATTGTTGAAATTGACAGTTTTGGATTGATCCACTCATGATGCGACAATTATCGTAGAAGGAAACCGTTGATAAGGTGTTTCATTTCATTAACGACATCGCGGTTTCACACAAGAAGGGAACGGATAATGTCTTTTGTCCCCTTGATTTTTCATTCATCAGCAAAGGATTAAATTCATTTTGGATTATTTACAATATATATTTATTTAGTTTAACTACTAAATTTATTTATGAAAATCAAGATTCACGTATCTGTAAAATTTCAACTTCCATTGTATATTTCAAACTTTAATTCACTAGGAAAAAATAGAATTCTAATGCCTCACTGCTGCTACCTCCAAACTACTATTATTTTTTTCTGAAAATTCAAGGTATTATGATAGCGGTTGGTTTAAATCCAAATCGGTTCCTCCAAGGGACACATCGGTTGCTAATACCAATTCGATATGCGTGTGTATGCATGCTGTCATATGATCGATCAATAAAACTATTTCCGTTAATTATCAAGTGGAGGGTTCAAATGAGAAGAAATTTTTTGTAAGAATAAAAAAGAACAAACTTCAACCAATAAGAATGCTTCATTTTATTTCATTTAATTTTTGTATTTAATATGAGTGTAAGGGTATATTGGTAAAATTAGATAGATCATTAAATGTTAGTCTTCCTTTTTAATAGCTAACTAAATTAAATTTGTAACTTAATTTAAAAAAAAAAAAAAAAAATCTTTTCAAAGAAGAAGAAAAATCAATTTAAAGTGTAGAATAGATTATGAGGTGTGTAGGATAAATTTCAAAAACGTGTAGGATAAATTTTGATGTGTCTAGGAAAAATTTTTAGTGTGAAGGATGATAGTCTTTATGACTATTTAATTAGTCAAACATAATAATAAATGAGATGAGAGAAAAACTATTTAATATTTTACAATTGTACCCTTTATTCTTTTTCTTCTCAATTTAATTTTCTTCTCAAATGAAACTCCCCTAATTATCAATTGCTTTATATAATTCATAACTCTACACAACATACCTTCGAAGCTTTTCTTACAACATACCTTTTAAATAAAGTTTTCATATTAATTAACATTATTCGATTTTGAAGTAATGGAGGTGTTTTTCTTTTTGTTTTTGCAAAAAAACAAATTTTCATTAATTTCATTAAAATTGCTTGATCTCTGGGTTATTCTACTTTACAAAAGAACTCAGAAGTTGCGTAGTAGGAAACGTATCAAAGCCTAGGTCTATAAAGGGCTTTAAACATGGCTTTTTTTATTTTATTTTTTTCATCAAAGTAATTGACATGTGATTTTTTATGCTAGCTAGATTGAGGTCGTATGTTACATGTTCTAAGTTATACTTGGTAGTAAAATTTAAATGAAAAATAAAAAGTAGGTCGTGGTGACTTTAGTACATGCTCAAGTACGTCATTACATGTTCACTAGTTGTTCAATGTTGATCGGATAAACAAAATCAGGAGTGCCACTGAAAGCCTTTCTTCCCATCAAAACATTCACTGCTTCTGTTGGGTGAAACGCATCCCAAAACACATACTCTTTCCTGTTTGGACATGGAGTTTGTAAAGGTAAACATGTTATTTCCCCTCTGTTTCTCCCTATCCCGCAACATCCCCTATCCACAACACGAAATCCTGCATCACCAAACACAAATACAATTACAGTTCTGAGAGATTACATATATCCGATTGAAGCGCGCTATAATATACTCAAGGTGGTAAGTGCTACCGTAGGATCCAGCGTTGGAAAGTAAATCTTCAAACATGTTATCAATATTCATATAGATAAATTTAGAACCGGGGAGATTGGTGCTTAATTTGTCAATCATGGTCTTCATGTTCTCATTGAAAGGTAGGACTAGCTGGTTCACATCCTCGGAGCATCTCCCATTCGTTTCACGCGCTATCATGTTTGGAATACAACCCATCCGTCCTATCCCAGCCAAAACAAATTTCCGGGCTCCAAGATTGTAGAGTTTCTAAATTGAAAGGTGAAATCAGTCCCTCTACATAGAGAAATTAATGCAATCTAGTGGGAATACATATACTGATCAGCTTACACTGAGTTGAGTGGTGTATTCCTTAGACAAAAGGTCTGCAAACTGTTGGCCATCGTACTGGTTGCGGGTGGGGAAGTTTGGCATGAGGTAGTTGTTTAGGTAGTCATTGCTACCCATTCCCACAAAGAAAATGCTCCGAGAAAGCATCTGAGCCACATCGCCTGCACCCAAATTGCCCGTGATTTGATCCAAAGAGTCTTCGAAGTTCTTAATCTGTTGGTTGAATGGGAGGCGACCCACCTATATAGTGAGTATAAAAATACATTGTTTTCAGAACCAAAACTGACATCGAACTAACGTGTTAACAGTAGGCTGGTCAAACCGAATCTAAGTACCAGATGATGTAAGGGAAAATTACAAAAATAGTCAGAGTTGACTTGAAATTTTCAAAAATAGGCGTGCAATTTAGGTTTTAGCAAAGTTATTACCATAAATGCAGGCTTAGCTGGCAAAAACATTGGATGAACCGACGCTCTTCACCAAAAGAGTCGGCTTAGCCAGCTCTTTTCACCAAAAGGGTTTCCCGTCCCGGTTTCCGGGTTCGGTGGTGTGAATGAAGTTCTCCTTTCAAAAAAAAAAAAAAAAAAAAAAAAAAAAAAAAAACCAAAAGGGTGGGCTTAGGTGACTTAGCCAGCACTTTTCACCAAAGGTGTAGGCTTAGCCGTGAAGGCTAAAATATGATATCAATTTTTGTAAATTTTCCTTAATATGGAGTATTAAAATATGTATGTACAAAGACCTTAAATTTTAAACATATATTCATTTTAATAGTTTAAGCAATAATAAACTAAATACAATTAAATAGCATAAGATTAAAAATTAATTATCTAAAATAAATAAGGATATACTTATATTTTTCAAAAACAGCAATCACGGTACATGAACCACTGTTTACGTAGATCTGAAAACTCACAAAATTCCGGCCGGTAATATCAAGGATCCCAGCAGCTGCCGATGCAAAATTGACACCATGAGCCATCTGATCTTTAGAATTTGATACTTGGGAATAGGGTGGTATCAGTGGCAATCCTAGCAATTCCGCTGCATTCACATACATGCATGTATTATATATCATCATAAAAAACAGTGAAAATTAATTTTAAACCAATGCTCTTGTAACTGTTAACACATAATTAGTGTAAGTCCGTTATGAATCGAACAAAGCTATTTGAACTATGTTTCATTTGCATGCATGTCTTTGAAAGAACGTGATCTTATATTATGCAAAACAAACACATGTAGAGAGATAAGGCCAGGGATCGACCTATTTCATCAACCATAGTATAACCATTGGAGAATCGACCCGTAGGACCTCCATTGAAGTCAATTCCGTAAGGAAAATAATTAGCCTTAGCGAAAGAAGTTAGGTCGTTGTTGTTCCCGTTGTCTATTAGCGAGTCACCAAATATGTACATAGCCGGAACCATCGCACCACTCGCCGGAAAGGCGTCTGCTGCACCAGTATCATCGTAGCTGTAGTCATCATCTTGTGCAATGACTAATAGACAACCACTCAACAACATGCCAACAACCAACAGATACAAGAAGCAAAGGTTCAAGGTGATCATCTTTTCGCCGCCCATGCTAACTAATTATTTTGTGTTTCAGTTTGTTCTCGTGTGTGACTATTATGAGGTAGACGATGATAAATAAGAGAGAATGGGGTTTTGCAAAACACATGCAGGGGGCTAATAGAAAGGAGAATATATAGAGATCAGAGTCTTATAATGTTATATTAAAGTTAGTTGGAGAGTAGTAAATGTTTTCACCTGTACCATTTGAAACGCAATTAATACTTCGATACTTTGTTTTTTTTTCTTTATTTTTTTTACCAGCTAACGAATCCTTCAAATGAGCTATTGGCGAAATTCATCCCATTGGGTTACATTCGCCTTTCGAACCAGGGAAAACCCTCAACTAGGGCCAAGCCCGTGAACACTCCCTGAAGACATGACAGTGCGGTGAGGTAAAACCCGCTCAGTTCAAGGATCAGAGTAACGATCGCCGCCTAATCGCCTTGTCTTCCATCATCATCAGGTGCCACAGAAACTAAATGCTGGAGACAGGAACATCGCATCATCCGCGAAATTGGTTTCCATATTTCAGGGGTGGTCCAATCGTTTTTATTACTTTTACCTACAATTAATTAGCATCCATTTTCAATCTTCACCACCATTTAGTTAGCATAACTAAATTCAATTACTTAATACCTCCTACCCCTCCCAAGTTTTTTTGAAGATACAACCTTTTCCTATTTTACCCACCTTATTTTTTGTTTGACCCGCACCAACCCCATAAAAACTTTCTTAATATTCCCTCTAGAGTTTTTATAAATGTTACCGGAGCTTTATATAATGACAAATAGTAGTTCGGTAGACTAAACCACTTTAACCAAATTTAGTCTCCCGACAAGCGACAAAAGTTTTGCTTTCCATGACGATAACATCTTTCCAATTCTCTATTCTATTCATGTTAGCTCTCACCTTTAAAACCAAATACCCAAATGGAAAACTTCCAGCTTCGCATTTTAAAATATTTGCCATATTTTTTTACCTCTTCCCCATTTTTTCCAATCGCATAAAAATGAATCTTTTTATTTATTTATTTATTTATTTTCAATCCATAAATCTCATAAAATGCCCTTAAAATTCTCCTAAGGTTTTTTATATTTTCCTCATCCCACTTAGCCAAAAACATCGCATCATCCGCGAAAAACATGTGGGAAATATAAGGACCGTCGTTGGGTAATTTTACCCCCGAAAACACTTCACCCTCCTTGGCGTTCAACATTAAAACATGGAGTGCCTTAATCGCAATTACAAAATAGGAAGGGAGACAAAGGGTCACATTGTCTAAGACCCATTTCGTATTGAAATTCCCTTGATGGAGACCCGTCTACCAAGATCGATTCCCTCCTCGAGAATAAAATTCCCATGATCCAATTTCTCCACTTTGCCGAGAAGCCCATGTGATTTAAGGTTGACATTAAAATTTTCCAATTTAACGTATCGTACACTTTTTCTATGTCCACTTTAAATAGAAATATTGATTTTTTACCCTTTTTTGCCTAATTCACCACCTCAATTAAAATAAGCGGACCGTCCACTATTTATCTTCCCGACACAAAAGCGGATTGGTCCTCTGACACTACGCTTTTAATAACTTTTTTCACTAGGTTGGCTTCTAATAACTTTTTTCACCGGGTTGGCCAATATCTTTGATATAATTTTATTCACAACCCCAATCAAAGATATCGACCGAAAATCCGATACAGATACCGGATCCGTTATTTTAGGCAATGATGAAATAAATGAACGAACTTAGCGATTGTTGGATTAAACCGTGTGTGTTAAACTGCTGCATAACATCTACAACATACGGTCTTAGTTCATTCCAAAACTTCTAAATCACCGAAAAACGTCATCCCATCCTGACCCAGAGCCTTTTCGCTTCCACACTCCCACACCGCATCTTTAATCTCTTCTGCCTTGAACTGCTTAATTAATCCTAATGCTTGCTGATCGTTAAGTTTTTTTGAAACCCTGAGATGACATACTAGGCCTAAGAATTACAACTTATTTAATAAACTAAGAATAGTAAAGGTTCTTCTTAAAAAACCACATCAATTATTTGTGTAATTAACTGTAAGGCGTATTGGGTTGCGCTCAAGTGTATGACATGGTCTGTGTATTCACTAATCAGATATATTTGACATGCATGCCTATTCTGATGTTGATTGGGCTAGATGCCCCGATGATCAACGCTCTGTGTTTTTGTTGGGCCCAACCTTATCAGTTGGAGTTTCAAAAAACAACACATTGGTGCTCCTTCTAGCATTGAGGCGTAGTATCGTTCTCCAACCAATATTGTTGCCGAGGTTCGATTGAGTTCATATGTTTTGTAGGAGTTGTATGTTTTTTATCTTGCTCGTCATCTCTTTTTTGTAGGACAACATTGTTGCCACTCATCTTGCCGTCGACCTGGTGTTTCACCAGCACAAAACAACTTGAGATTGACTTACATTTTATTTGAGATATAATGTTGACTCAGACCTTATGTGTTTAGGTCTACCACACTTCAGCTTGCAGATCTCTTCACCAAAGAGTGGTCTTTAGTTCGTTTTAACACTCTGTGGTCCAAGTTTCACATGATGCGCCCTGTTCAGCTTGAGGGGGGCATATTTGTGTATATAGCTTGTATGTATTATTGTTATGAGTTAGTTAAGCTGTTAATCATGGTTGTTATTACACCCATCTCACCTCCTCTTCTATATAAATAGAGGAGATTGTATTGTAGACTTACTTGATTTGATATGAGATTTAAAGATCCTTAAGCCTGATACATGTTATTAAAATTCCCTTAAGAAAATAAACTTAGTACCTTCGCTTGAAATTTATTTTCTTATAGAGAACATACATTCTAAGCTTCGCTGATCTTTGTATTCTACAATCTTTATTCCCTATATTATGCAATAATCGGTTTCGGAGCCGAGGGTCTCTTTGGAAGCAGCATCTTTATCCTCAGGGATAGATGTAAGGTTTGTCTACATCTTACCCTCCACAGACCTTTCCACTAGCTTTTCTATCCAAGGGATTTCCTGGGTATGGTTGTTGTTTTTATGCAATAATCGTATTGGGTATTATTAGGACTAATGCTCACCAAGGACGTTGATCTGCAAATACTGCTAGAGTTTGCTATTGATGTTGAAGATTATATAAGTACTAAAGCTTCATGTGCATTGCTGAATAACGCATATGCTGAGATCTCAGCATTGCCAATGATCTATATCATTGTAACAGTTTTAGTTAGTACGTCGCCCATGCTTAACTACAAAAAACTGTCTTCTATAGTGCCACTATATTTGTACCTGCAAAATGTCGTTTTGTCTATTCTATGTTAGCCAATCATGTAATAGAATTATGTTAGTTATTTGTTTTGTAATGATCAATTGTTTGTTTTGATCTAGCTAAAATTAACCATGAAATTAGTTCTACTACACAACCAACATTCTTTGTTGGTGAGTTCTATAAGTATAGCTCATTCTCATGTGTAACAATGTGTGTGCTAGTTTTACTTGAAAGTAATATTCTTTAGAGCTTGAGAATTTGGTTTGTTCGATCTTACAGTTTATTTGAATCACTAAGTTTGATTCTGCCATTCTTAGTTATTTAAGAAAACACTTGTTCTTTTTGTTTAATCAACCAATCTAGACTAATAATGCAGAAGGCTTTAGATATAACATAATTTATGGTATTGGGTAAGAAGCGACATCATTATGATTCACTTTCCTTATCTTAAACACACACACACATATATGCCTCAGACGGAAACAAAGCACGTTATGTATCAATGAGAAAATGTCAAAGACGTGTAAAGAAAAAAAAAGCATGTCTACGCAACTCATATGCTAAGGAACATGCATATGCAAGTTCCTCCCATCTAGTTTTATATCCGTAACTTTTTATACGTCATTTAAAAATTTATACAACTTAATCAGACGTTTTAATATTTAATACGAGCATACAATTAAAATGTTTTTGAACGCTCAAGTGTAAAATACTATGTGCAAATTGACAACATATAAAAAACCTTGTGGAAATTAGCGGCCATGGTAAAACACCATGTGTAAACTGACGTATATGTGTAAGACACCATGTTCATGATAAAATGTCATGCTGAAAATAGACGCCAAATGATGAAATACCATGACCAAAAATAAAAACACCATATTTTAACACCTAGGTAGATAAAACATCATGTACAAAACCTAAAATATCACATGAAAAACCTTGAAACAACATGTACATAACCTATAAACATCATGTATAAAACTTAAAGCGCCATGCCCATGCTAGATTCACCCAATTATGAATGTAATTTTTAAATTATTATATATTTATGCTGATATACTTGTACTGACAAGTCAATGATTGATATTCCAAACTAGGAAAAAGAGACATTCATCGATGGATTCCAAAAGACCATGGACGCGGTAAGTCCAACTATAATTGGTCTTATTGTCTCTAGGGACGTACCATTTGATGACCAGGAAGGCTCTTGGTAATCAGTTAAGCAATAATATAGACATATAGTTTGAAAAAAATAAAATACAATCCCGCACAGGCTTATGATGGATCCTTCGTTGGTAGTCCTTGTTGTAACAGATGATAAGATTTTTTTTTGAAACGTTAACTTCATTAAAACAGGCCGTCCCCAAAGAAGGGACACCCTACCAGAATGAGACTACATAAAATCAAACTTACACCATTTTTCCCAGGACATCGACTTCAATCTGGACCTATTTTTAAACCAAAGATACCCTACCGACTTAACCTCGCTAACAATCTCTACAATCTTAACCGGTCGGTTGCTAAATTTGAAATTGTTCCTCGCGCGCCAAATACTCCAACATCCGATTCTAATTATACCGAGCATGGCCTCTTTCTTCCAGTCATTCACTACTAGAAAGTTGTGAATTTCGAGCAAATCGCGAACCGAGAAGGCCACGATGTTAGGGACCTTGCACCACTTACTGATGTTCGACCACAAGCCTGAAGCGACCAAACAAGAGGTGAGATCCAACTTTTTAGTTGTTGTCGGTGTGATTATCATCAGAAATATCCATTATAAATATGCTTCAAACCTTCTCGTTTTCACATATTTTATGGGTTTACGAATGTACAATCCTGCTGATATTTGTGCTTTGTTGAATGCCAATGCATACTCCAGATACCACCATATGGTTCGTTTAGGCTTGTAAATGAACCGAACATTCAGTAATTTTTCGTGAATCATTTGACGGGAAATTCATTTATATATGTTCGTTAATAAACTAACAAACATGAACAAATTTTTTGTTTGTTTAGTTAAAGAAATGAGCATGAACAACCGTTGTGTTCGTTCATGTTTGTTTATGAACATTCACGCACGTTCACTTATGCTCGTGTATATTCATCTGTTTACGTTCATTTATGTTCGTTATGTTCATTGGTTTAGGCTATTTAAGTTACTTCGTTTATATATTATATATTCATTTAAAATATTAAGGCGCATTACAATTTAGTTTAGTTTTATGAAATTAAAATATCACTTCTTACAATTTAGTCTAGTTTTAATAACTTTTTAGCCCAACGTATTGATGCTCACGTCTACTTTTAATTGGAGTTGACTCGGTTATATTGGTTCATCTATCTATGTTTGATTATGTTTGTTTGTTTACGTTCGTGAATCATTCTTTTATGTTATTCACAAACAAACACGTTCATTTTCTTAACAAACGAACACAAACAAAAAAAGTCTGTTCGTTTAATTGTCCGTATTCGATCATTTGTTCGGTTAAAGTTAATAAACAAACATGAACATGCCCTGTTCACGTTTGTTTGTTCAGGTTGTTTACAAGCCTAGCTTTGTTGAAATCGAACAGAAGTTAAATACGGAAAAGTGACTTTAAATCGTCATCTGAGCATAGAGCATTGACATGTGATGCTTGAGCTAAAAACTCTTGGGGCTCTAAAAGTAGGGGTGTGCAAAAAACCGAATTAACCGAAACTTAACCGAATTAACCGACAAAAGCGAACCGAAAAAAGCCGTACCAAATAAAAAACCGGTGGGTCGGCTAACGTTTTTTTTGAAAACCGAATGTAGCGGGTCGGTTGTGGTTATCATTTTTTCCATATCCACCATAACCAAACCGAACCGACATGTAATAAATCTTTGTAGGATTTAGGACTTTTAATCATATTTTTAATATTTGATGTTTTTGACTGAAGATTTTTAGTACTTATTGGTTTTTCATATCATTTTGTGATTTTGGTTGAATGTTTATTTGAATTTATAAAATGTATCATATCACTTTATTTGAATTATTCGATAATAATTGGTATTAATATTATTGATTATATTTATTTTTTAATATTATGTACTATACTAATATATACAAATATGCAATAACAATGTATTTCATGTTTAAAAAGTATCTATTTTTAGCTAAGCTAAATGCACGGTTAACCACCCATAACCGACCCGCTATAATCATCAAAACCGAACAACCATAACCACCATACCGATCGGTTATGGTTAGTGGCGTCTCTGAGAATTCATGTACCCTGTTCGAGCTCGAAAAATGTGCCCTTTCATAAATGTTTTATTATTAATTTTTTAGAATCATATGGGTATTGGACTCACTAAATCTAATGCTAATGGGCTAACTTTTAAACGATAAAAATTGATTTGTAAATGGGTCTATATTGGAATTGCTATGGGTATACTATTTAAACATAATTAATATGTACATATCACCTTTTTAAAAAAAAAACACGTGCCCTCGAAATCACGAGCCCTGTGCGGTCGTCCTCCCCGGACACCCTTATCACCGCCCATGGTTATGGTTATGGTTATCCAATAACCGACATCGCGTTTATGGTTATGTTTTTTGATCAAAACCGACCCAAACTAACACATGCACACCCCTATCAAAAAGTGCAGAGTTTGGCGCAAGTGGACTCTTGTGTTGTTTCATGTGCATACAGTTGCGCTCTTGATTGCGAGCTCACTAAATTCAGTTACTCTTGTTTTAAATGAATCGCTGTGCCCAAGAATAATAACAGCAAGCTATCGGTTTTCACAGGCTTTGACTTTTTTAATCGTGTAGTTGGCGGTTGGTATCATGGTATGCTTGACATTTACTCTGATCCTGTCAGGATACGTAAAATATAATTGATATTGATGAAAGTTTTGCGTTTGTCAACGTTGAATTTTGATCGAGGTTCTTTAATTCTCTTTATTCCATTTTATATTAAGACTATTTATTTAACTATCGGCAGATTTTTTATCCCGATACACGCTCTTGACACAAATCAAGTGGGTTGTCACCAGGGGTGTTTACAGATTGATTTTAACCATTTTTAGGTTAAACCATGAGCTAAACCGTTATTATCGATTTTTGTAATAAAAAACAGAAACCAAACCAAAGTGAATCATAACAATGGTTTGGATCCGGTTTGGTTAAAGTGTGTTTCTGGGATTTTATGCAAACCGTTACTATCGGTTCTTATAATAAAAAAAGAAACCAAACTGAATCGTAACAACGGTTTGGTTCCAGTGTTTCTGGGATTTTATACAAGTTGTTCAAAATTAATGCAAAGAAACACTTTGGGATTTTATACAAGTTGTTCAAATATAATGCAAACCATCAAGTCATTAAACTAAGTTACGAAGGTGTGGTATTTGTAAGTTTACTGGATTTAGAGAAATTAATATTCACCATGTTAAATAGTAAATATATAACCAACAAAAGAAAATAAGATTTCACGCATAAACACACAATGAAGGATATCCTAATGGAAAGCCGATTAAATTACACATCTACACAAACGGGATTTTGAATTTTTAGTTTAATAATCTGGGCTTCAAATTACAAACTAATTACTTCATAGCTACTGAGCTCAGGGTAGAAATTCAAGTAAACTAAAAGCACAATTTTATCTAAATATAAAGTATAAAATTATAAATAACTATTATATCATATATAAAAACTTAAAATTATATCCACCTAGATTTTACTCGATTTTGGGTAAAAACCGCAAGTTAACCTGTTTGTTCCAGTTTGAGAATTTTGAAGACGCCGACTGAAAGTAAAAGGAAAAATTCAACTGCGAAGCTAAATCAATAACTAGTTTGGGGTTTTAAACAGAGCCCTAAACACCCAAGTTGTCACTACACCAGTGCAAACACTACAATAGTTGGAGCCTATAACGACGACATTTGTCGTCGCTATACGTGCCATATGTTGTCCTGATAGGCTATGGCGACGACACTTCGTCGCAAACAGGGTCGTCGCCATTAAGTTGTAGCTAAAAGGTGAATGGGTCGTCGCTATAATGTATGCCTATAGCGACAAGTCATCACGATTATATATGTTTTTTATTTTTTGTAAAAAAAATATTAAAAAAATACTTAATCAAAGAGATAAAGTATTTCTTTAAATATATTCAAACTATAGGCGTGTGCATGTTGTAGGTCTAGATTATTATATTCAACAATACATTTCTTTTTGTAAATGTGATAACAAGTGCGGAATCCAAGTTAAGACACCAAACCGAAACAAAACACGATTAATACACAATAAGATATACTCAAAAAGTTCATGTATATTTATTTTGACAGAGGTTCGATACAAATTACACAATGAAATGCTCTCAACTATCTGTTCTTGGGTGTTACTAACGAATGGCAACCTGCTGTGTATTTATACACAAACACAACAGGCCAAACGACACCAAACAACAACTAAACATGTCATGTCATTTGTGATAACCAAGCGACACACTCATACCCTTTGTCGTATGTAAAATCCAAACAACACCCCATGTTGTTTAGAAAAGACACGTCGTTTACATCTGGGTTGCCAAGTCAAACGACAGGAGGATGTCGTTTGACTTTTGTCAACCTTACACAAAATCAAATCTAAATAAGGTTAAATGTTTATACAAAGACAGACATAAATGCATCAACATATGCCTATAGCGACAACAAATTATCAGCTATAGGCGTTGTCTCTTATTTTTGCCCTACCTTGACCAAAATTTAGTTAGTTTCTATTGTATTTGTCCTATTTTGACCCGTTTAAACTTGAAGGTTTATATGTTAAGTATATTTGACCCGAGCCTACTTTAGTACACCTTATATATCCAACTTCTAGTTTAAATGGGCCAAAATTAGCCAAACCCACTTTAAGACACTTAATACATTCAACTTATAGTTTAAATGGATCAAAATTACCACAACCCACTTTGGGACACATAATATATCCAAATTATAGTTTAAATGGGTCAAAATTACCACAACCCACTTTAAGACACCTAATATATGCAATAGTTAGTTTAAATGGGTCAAAATAACTCAAACCTATGTTAATACACTTAACGGTTCCACTCTTAGGTTAATATTTGAATTTACCTATTATTACTCACATGACTACCTTTTAAAAGGTGCAAACAAACATTTAAACAAGAAGATAGCCATCTAGCACTACGTATTCAAAGTCAAACATAGTGGACCCTTACATATTCAAAGTCAAACATATAATTGATTTAAAAAAAAAAAAGATTATACACACTACCACAATTAATCCTAAGTCGAAAACACATCAATCTCAAAGATATTCAAACCCTGATAGTAAATGATTACTCGCCTAAGTGGGAGAATGTAAGATTAAATAGAATATGTATTAATATTTAATCTATAGCCATTATAATCATTTACATAATATAGGTCAAAATATATAATAACCTATTAAATAATTAGTTGGTAATTGTTGATGGACCATATTACCCTTATTAACTAATTAGGTTTCCTCCTGGGTGCTTATATAAGGAGAATTATGTGAAGGTTAAAGGGTTACTCAGTTACACAATTAGACACACCCCATTAGTCATAACATCATCATCATCGACCTCCTCTCCTAAGCCGATACCCCTTTTCGGTTTTCTAAGTCCCCATCATCAGTCAGCACCCTAAGGAGGAACCAGATCACGATGACAAGCATGTCGAACTCCATTACTGGATTCTCCAACGCACTGTCTTCTGTAACAGGTATGTTTTAATGTTTTCCATCATGTATAAACAGAACTGATCCAACATGTGGTATCAGAGCATATGTTGATTAGTCAGTTCTGTTTTGTATCCATAAATCTGGAATAAAACTGGAAAACGGAATTAGAAAACCCTAAATAAATTTCGGATTTTTCATCCAAAACCCCATCTCGGATCTGTTCAAACTATATCGGATCATATGTTTTCATCAAATATTACTGTTCCGAAATCATAATGTTCTAGAATTGATTAAATGATTGATAAATTTTCCAGATTTCGGATATAAGGTTAAGGTTAATTTTTAGGGTTCATTATGTTCTTAGTTGAAATTCGAAATTTCCTTTATGTTTTGGAATGTGATTTGAATTGTGGAATGTTTTCCTAATTTTGATCTTATTTTATCTAATAAGTTTTTTTGAAATCTGTTAATAAGATAAACAGATTATGATTTTCGAAATTTTATGATAAAATTAGATCAATGTTATAATAGGAAACTCTATCACAATTCTTAATTTTTGAATTTTCAGTTATGTTATCACAATAAACAGCAACTGAATCGCACAAGATCAGATCACATAAGAGATGATCTGATCGCACAAGACAGTCGCACAAGATTTGTACAACTAATTAAGCACATTGTACAAGTTAAGACTGCATAATCGCACAAGATTTGTGGATCGCACAAGATTTGTGGATCGCACAAGACTTGTGGATCGCACAAGGCATTACCGATCGCACAAGTTTTTGGGCATTACTGATCGCACAAGTTTTGGGCCTTATTGATCGCACAAGTTTTGGGCCTTATTGATCGCACAAGTTTTTGGGCTTTACTGATCGCACAAAACTTGGGCATTACTGATCGCACAAGTTCGATCCGCGCTAACGGGTGGTTTGCTATTAAATAATTGGTTTTGTAATCACTTAGTTAATGAATAAGGATCAAATAATGTTTTACAAAACCAAAATGGCTTAACTTGAATGAGCTTCTGATGTATCAATTCTGGCCAAAGCTGATTTGATGCGTCTACTTATCGTTCAAGTATTACGAAAGCTATGTTGTGTGTGCATCATAAGCATGAATGTCTTAATTTCTGGCCAAAGCTGATTTAATTCATTCATATATGGCATACTCAACAAGTGCATAACTAAAGTGACTGTCTCAATTTCTGGCCAAAGCTGATTTGTTACAACCACTTTGCACATATGCTTAAATGATTACACTTCTGGCTAAAGCTGTTTTGTCTTCGTTTAAGTAGAATTTTAGCTAAGTCTATTATTTTGATGTTAGTAATAAACATATCACAACATCTTCACATAATGATCCTTAGATTAATGATCCTTTATTTTTATTTTATGATTATTTCGTCTGCCTTATTTCTTAGTACCCATAATTTTACTCACTATAATTTTCTTCTATAAATCTATATCTCATCCACTCTAATTCTTAAGCCTAAAATGTTTTGCTTTATTTAAAGTTTCTATAAGAATTAGCTCTTAAGTTAAATCCTTGATTATCTCTTAAGACACGATAATTCTATTGCTCTCTTCTGATAAAGCACTACAGAAGAAAAGTAGAGCATGATGATTAGGATAAATCGAACACGATGTCTCTTATGATAATCAAGAACTCTCTAACATAATTGCTATCACTAAAGTTATTCCAGATTAAGTTTTTCCTAAGACTAATCTATAATTGTGGAATAATCACCAGAACTCCTAAGATGCATGCCTTCATTTAAAATTATAAACTATAAGCTAAGTGGTATATGTGAATACATAATAATGTACAATACCATGACCCATAAAGTTAAGGGCGTACGCATGGAAATAAGTACATTTTTCCAGTACATTACATACTAAGATTTTCACTTGTACAATTTGATGCATTATAAATCAACTATAACACTCAAAAGTACCAAAGTACAATGAGTGTGTTGATAAGCAATATATGTACAAAGAAATAAATGTTTGAAGCAAGAAAATAAGTTGTTATTCACCTTACAACCACTAAAACCATAAAAGAGGATTGTTCTAAGGTCCATAGACAAAATACAAGTACAAAATTCCAACTTTAAGGTTCTTAAAGGGAAAATCTCAATGCATAATTATGTCATTAGACTAGGCATAAGCAACGAGACTATCCATTATTCCAAAGAACAGTTGGATAAGTTAATTAGGTAATCACTTACTAATGATATTTAAGTCTGCTAATTTTAATATTCCTATTAACACATGATTAGTTGACTCTAGTTTTAAACGTTTCCTTACCAGAAGTTAAACAAATAATTAACATGAGAGTTAGTGACAAAATTAAATGTTAAGGCTATAAGAACCATAATAAGCAGTCTTCTAACAACGCTTTTCGATACCTTATATATTCTGATTAATCTGAATATAGTATCATAATTAAGCAAAGATATGAAGATTGTGAGGTTTGCATAGTCAACATAAAGTCACACTTACCGTAAACTCTCATTTTATTTGTTCTAAATATCTGGATAGAAAAATTACTAAGATGGAACTAGATGATACCTTACACTTTCACAACTTTTGTCATCATGCAAATGAGAATTTGACAAAAGGAAAATGAGACTTATAAATTTCATCCATTATAACCGAAATTCATGAGAAATCATGACATGGTTAATGAGGATGATTATTCAACTAATCTCATTCTAAGTGATTTTAAATCATGACATTAAAGCCCTAAAATATAACTTGGCTTAAGGAATAAGTATGGGTCCATCATAAGTCATTCATTGACATTCGTGGAACTTATTCCAAATGGAATATTCAGACATAATTCATTTATCATTTAAAAGGCTATCAACTTGTATCTAACTTTTGTCGCATATCGCCCACAGTCTTAGAAGAAATCTATTCATATACTTTATAAGATTTCTATTAGATATGTCCCTAAAGTCTCTTATGATATATGGACATTAAAGAAATCAAATAAAGTCTAACGTATATGTGATAGGTTCCCACGTCACGTAGCTCATTGAAACTTCTCTTGTAGCATTCTAGAGATATTAAAGATCAGTGAGAGTATTAAGTGTCTTAATAATAACTTACAATAGTTGCAAGAGGTGGGGGAGTGAAAATTTTACATTACCTCAGTTTGCACCTCTTGTACAAGACACCGCTCCATCACGACACTGTTCTATCAAAACTTATCTCCTTAAATCTAATGCTACACTTACATAAGTTTCATTGTTGCCTAATTGTGGGCGCACTTAGATTTCTTACCTAAACTAACATAATCCTCAACAAGAGAAACTACAACAACTAACGTCATTAACTTGTTTCTCTATTAGAATTTGTTGGTCATTAAATATTGACCCTAAGCATGCTGAGTTCCTAAAGTTTTCTAAGGTCAGTGGGAGCAGTCAAAGTCCTTATCATGATTTGCAAGGAATACAAGAGGCGGGGGGAAGAGTGTCATTAAATTTCACTCCGAATTTAACTCCGATTACACCTCTTGTACACCATACTGCATCAACTCTTACAAACTTAGAATCCTTAAAATGATAGCAACCTAACCAAGAGCTAATCCATAAAACTGAAACTTCTAATAAACCCAATAATCAACTCAGGAGGTCATCTAGGTTTAAAAGCCTACTAACTTTGATGATTATATAACCTCCCTAACTGAAGTTGAAATGGATTTTGGAAATGTTTACTGATCCTATCTCTTCAAATTAAGCCATTAGTGTCAATCAATCTTCTAAATGGAATAAAACAGTTTTCTAGTAAAACTGATTTTATGTGTTCGTATAACGTTTGGGATTTGATTGAATTACCTAAGAGTGTTCATAACTAAACCAAATCCTAATATAAGCGTTAAGACACGAAGAAGCTTGATTGATTGTCAAAGGTTGTACTCAGGAAGAGATAAATTATTAAAGAATCTTTATTACATATCTAACAAAAGTTTTCTTTGATGATCATCACTGTTCTAGTAGCTTATAATAGTTTAAAGCTAGATTAGATGAACATTATAAACAATTTTCCATAACAAATGGCTGACACATTTACATGTTCATTAGATAACAACCTAAAGTTTCAAACTGAAGGTTAAAGAACACTTTATTTGTAAGCCAATAATATCCATATATGGGTTAATGCAAACATCATAATGTGATGAAAAGCTAACGTAATTATTTTCATCAACAATCAAGTGGATTAATGTACCTACCTCAAGATGAGTGGGAGCAACTAAGCTAAACTTGTCTATATAGATAACATTCTTTTGACAAGTATATGTTACATAAGTCAAAGCATTGTTAACACAAACTTTGATATAATAGATCTCAGAGATATCTCTTATGTAATAGATATCATAACATACTGAGATAGACCCAATGAGATATTAGTTCCGTTCCATAAGTTTAACATTAAATGGTTCCTTACAAATGTAACAATCAATATTGCTCTCCTTCAGAGGATAATATGGTAAATGAGATTATTTTTTACGCTTCATTAATTGGAAGCCTTATGTAAGTTTAAGTCTATACTCGTTTAGATATTACTCACATTGCAACACACTAGATATGTCTAGATTAATGTGAAGCATCTAATAGAGTATTACAATATCTTTAAAAGAAACAAGAGGCTACAATTTAAAGAAGAAGTGAGAATTAAAACCGGTTCATTACTCTAACTTTGAGATATTCAAAGATGACAAAATGTAATTTCGGGTATATCCTTATGTCAGCAGACAAAACCCATCTTATGGAGGAGTCATAATAAACTGATAATAACAACCTAAGTTATAACGACATAATATAGTCACTAAATGTTGTTGAAAATTTATCAGTGGACTCATAAGTTTATTAACTCCATATAATTAATATTTTGAAGACTTAGTGTGATAAAGTCAGTTACCATGACTCCTTGAACAGTAACAGTTCGAGAGGTGCTGCATTAAATTTCGATACGCAATTAATTATTCGTTTGTGAACGAATTGAGGAAACTAAGTTTGTATTGAATACATTCATGATATGCTTAAGGATCCTATAACTGAAGGGCTATTACCCATAAGTCTTATTAAGAGAGCTCAGAGACGGGTATTATTTGATGGCCATGCGCAACTGCATATCGTACTATGAATGACTAAGTATTAGTTAATTTTCCTCATCAGTTTGATTTTGTATGTCTCTAAGAATATGTCACGCTAGCATAACGGCATATAGACAAATATAGTTACAAATCAAACAAAGGGCTTATGTGTATTTTGATCATAACGATTAGGTTTTAAATTAAGGCTATAGTATGATTAATGGGGGTCCTGAGTCGCATAATGATTCAACGGCTGTATTTCTCTGCTATAGTACTTGTTTAAGGCTAAAATGAGTGTTAACTCCTGATCAGGCTTATCTAATACTCATAGTAAATGATTACTCGGCTAATTGGGAGAATGTAAGATTAAATATATTATGTATTAATATTTAATCTATAGCCATTATAATCATTTACATAATATAGGTCAAAATATATAATAACTTATTAAATAATTAGTTAGTAATTGTTGATGGACCATATTACCCTTATTAACTAATTAGGTTTCCTCCTGGGTTTTTATATAAGGAGAATTATGTGGAGGTTAAAGGGTTACTCAGTTACACAATTAGACACACCCCATTAGTCATAACATCATCATCATCGACCTCCTCTCCTAAGCCGATACCCCTTTTCGGTTTTCTAAGTCCCCATCATCAGTCAGCACCCTAAGGAGGAACCAGATCACGATGACAAGCATGTCGAACTCCATTACTGGATTCTCCAACGCACTGTCTGCTGTAACAGGTATGTTTTAATGTTTTCCATCATGTATAAACAGAACTGATCCAACAATTACAGCCACACATCTTCTCAAAGATATTCAAAAATAACTTGTTACTTACCTGAACCGATCCAAAGATAACATTGTCCCTTGACCTTAATACATGTTCTCCCACCTTAGTAACCTGAATTGCTAGCTAGGGACCTGAATCACACGACTATTGGAGATATAATATGACTTACACTATAATAAGCAAATATCTATACATATTTAAATTCAAACACATAATTGATTTTACAGAAAATACTAGGCTATCACCCGGGAACATCCCGGGTTAGGAAAATTTAGTTTTTAATAATAAAAGCTACATAAACAATATTTTCAAAGTCATTAGTATCTTGTTTTCCTTCCCACAATAATTTATTTGTTCCGTTTCATCAGTATCCTAAATTTGTCTCCATGTATATTCATAGTTTTCGTGTAAAGCTAATAACCTTTTAATTCTTAATGAGATCTCAGTTAAAAATGTTTCGTAAACCCATACAAAATGTTATATTGTTTGTTTTTAAATTATATTATATTATTCTTTTAGTTGAATTTTCAACTAATAAAATTCATAAACATATTATAAACTTGTTTTAGGAAATTATATGTATTTTGTTTTTTTTTCTTTTATTAAGACTCGTCGATTAATGTGAAACTTAGTACTCTGATCATTATGATGAAATCCTTATACGACAAATGATAAGTTGATAAAATTGAAAGGAAAAAAAATATTGGTTAAAAAGGATAGATTTATTCATATATATAAAAAAACATATAAAGATCAAACAACCACGTCAAACAAACTGAAATATTCAAAAAAACCATTGGTTAAAACGTAAAAATTATAAAAACTGCTTTAAATTCATAGAGATAGGAGCTAAGTCTCTTTCTTGCTAACTTTCTCCGAATCCTTGACATTACTTGGAGTTACTTGGATTGCTTCCCGGGCTCGAGAATGTTATTTATATTAATCATTAATTAATATATAAATAGAATAATAAAAATACGTTTAGGAGTTTATCTGCAAAAAAAGTACTTATGCTTTTTAAACTTTTCAAAAAAAAAAAAAATCGAGCTTAAAAAAAACTATACGGTTATCATCGATAAGAAACTAACCAACACCCTAAGTCTCTCTAAAATCAACATTATAAACAATAGAGATTTACAAATCTATGCAACTGTATAAAGATTTTCGTATGACGATCCATACTTTTTTTTTGACAGGCAAATGAAGCACATCTATTATTAAACCAAAAAACCATTCGACATAGCAAGTTACTACGAAGGACATATACAATTACAATCTACATTCGCGAATCAATGTCCCTTTATATCAAGATTCCTTTTAGATGCCACTGTATGGTCCTGATGCAAAAGGTTAGAGCAGGAGAATAGCTATATTACACATTGGAAGAGAGCTTCATCAGCTAATGCTAAGTTAGAGCAGGAGAATAGTTATAAGATTAAAAAAGTAGGTAAAGAAAAAGTACCTCCAGAGCCCCATTGTGCATTCCAGAATCCCAACCATGAGTGACAACAATAGAGATCAGTAAAGACTTCAAAATGATGGATGCAACTTTTGCAAATACAGTTTGGCCACGGACTGTGTTGTCTCGCAGTTATCTGGACGCTCCTGCAAGTCGAACATGAAAAGCCTATTTAGGTCATGATCAGCAAGAAAAGGTTCATAGATGCCTATTTAGGTCATAATCCGCAAAAAAAAAAGGTTCATACATCAACTTGCGCGGTTGCGCCTCGCCTTTACACAAACACTTGGTGTGCAACTCAAACAAAACCTCAATACTGATGATTTTACACACCTTTTTTCCAAACAAATCCTCCACACACACTACAAAACGATACACAAACATCAAATCGGACAAAAATACCTTGACCTAGTACCAAAAATTTGTGAATTTGAAGGAAACAAACAACAGTCAACAAAAAAAATTTCACATCGAATGCAAAACCCTGATCTAAGAATTAATGTAACACAAAAAATTAACAATTTGGATTGCTTCCCGGGCTCGAGAATGTTATTTATATTAATCATTAATTAATATATAAATAAAATAATAAAAATACGTTTAGGAGCTTATCTGCAAAAAAAGTACTTATGCTTTTTAAACTTTTCCAAATAAATAAAGTTCGAGCTTAAAAAAACTATACGGTTATCATCGATAAGAAACTAACCAACACCCTAAGTCTTTCTCTAAAATCAACATTATAAACAATAGAGATTTACAAATCTATGCAACTGTATAAAGATTTTCGTATGACGATCCATACTTTTTTTTGACAGGCAAATGAAGCACATCTATTATTAAACCAAAAAACCATTCGACATAGCAAGTTACTACGAAGGACATATACAATTACAATCTACATTCACCAAAAAAACAAAATCAAAATACAAATAACCAACCCTAGCTGAGGTTTTGAACCAATAACCAACCCTAGCTGAGGTTTTTATACTCTAAATCCACAAGGAATAAAAATATAATATAAGAAAAGCACAGAGCAAGATATAATTGTTTTCGAAACACGCATAAACTCAATTAACGTGGTAGATTGTTAAGAGTTCTACAACACACGCACGCAACAATCAGAAATGAAGCATATGATTAAAATCATGATATAACATATCAATCATTGCCTAATTGTTAGATCCAATTTCATACGAAAATATATTCCTAATCCACAAAATTGCTTAATCTAGATAAAAATTGTTCAAAATAAAGATCAAAACACCTTTATCTGTGTGTAACCATCAGATCCAAGACCACGTAAAATTGTATATACTAAAAGCAACCTGCCGATCAAAAGTATCAGAGTCTAAAGCGATGACATAATAACATGTCAAATGATAACACAAATCTGAAACAAAACATTAACAATTAGACGTAAAATAGTATATATCTAAATCGATCGAACAATTAATAGATCATGTGATATTGCAGATCTAAGATGCTAACCTAAATATAATGTGAAGAACAAAAAAAATTCGAAATCAAAATACCTCACTTGTTGTGTCCCATCAGATCAAAGCAAACAAAAGGAAAACCCAATCGCAGTGAAAAAATTGGATTGTGATGGAGGTGTAGGATTTCGCCATTAGGGTTTGTGACAGAGGCGCATGAAGAGAAGGAAATGAATGGGGGATTTAGTATTTTAGAAGCTCTATATACTCGGGTCAAGATTCCGGGTTTGGTATATGACGCGGGATCCGTATAAAAATATCACTTTTTCCCCACATTTTCCCTCCAAAACATCAAAATGGTTGCACCATATAGTGACATGTGTCCCACACTTTATTTGTTTATTATATATATAGATTAGAGTAAATTACAATTTGCCTCCTTGTGGTTGGGCTCACCTTTCACTTTGTCTCGTTATTTCAAAAACTTTTTGTACTGCATCATAAAACTTGCATTTTCTTGCAATTGGTCACCTAGCTAGTGGTTTCAATTATGTTAGACTGTGGGGTATGGGGCGGGGGTTGGGGTTGGGGCGTGGATTGGCTGAAAAGGCCTAAGCCACCACCCCGGGTGGACTTGGGTTTGGGCGTGGCCCAAGGGGCGGGAGTTTAAGACTGGGCGTGGGGCGGGTCTATCAATATGACATGGCGGGCTCTCAATGGCCAAACCAAACTAGCCGTTGGGCTAGCCTTTGGCCAAAGGCTATGTGGTAAAAAAATTATTTTTTAACTATAAAACTCACACTTCTATTCTTTTTTTACCACATCCAACTACGATACACTCCACCTCTTCTATAATCATCTCTATTCTCATTCTACAATACGAAAAATGAATCCTCACAATCGTGCTTTTGACCCGAACAACTCGTGGGCATTCCAAGAAAATTCTAGCCCACCACCCATTCGTCCAATGCCTCGTCCATTTTTAATACACTCATCTATGCCCGATGTGGCGGGTTATGCATCGTATCTCTCGAATCGTGTGTATACTAACTTTCCTCACACCGAATATCACCTATCAGGTGAAAAGTTGGAACTAATGTTAGAGACGAGAGAAGAGATAAAGAAAAAATATAAGCACTAGAAATTTTTTATGTAATTTTCTTTATTTAAAAATCATTAAAAAATTTAAATTTTTTGTTTTAAAAAATATAAAATAGCCGTTTGGGCTGGCCACGCCCCAAACCCCCGCCCCACCATACCGTCTTCAATGTGGGTCAGCCCAGCGAAGCCCACCCAAGCCACGTGTCGGGCCACGCCCCAAAACCCCCGCCCCACCATACCCCACGGTCTTAGATTGGTGTTAATTTTTTTTGTTAACATACCAATACACCCTTTTGACTGCATGTGAAAAGACCTATATGCCCCTTTCTATTTTGCAGCATGTATTAGCCTTTTACTTCGAATTTCCCACCAAAACAAATTTGAGTATTTAAAGTCAAACGACCATACAAACATTCAATGACTTTAAAAGTCAAACGACCATACAAATCGGAAAATAACAGTAACATGATCGCATCCTCTTCGGCTTGTAATAGTAAACAAGCGAACATGATTAACAATAACAGAGACTAAGAATAACATCCATTAATCAAAACATTCTTAATTATGCATACCCTTGTAAATCACCAAAATATTGTACCTTAATTACACATACCTAACTTAAGTTACATATACATAACATACACACCAAATTGACTCATGGTTCAAATCCTGGACAGTATAGGTATAGGTGATTAATAGGAGAATTTAGGAGTATGGTAGTTTATCGTAAATAAAGTTAAATGAAAAAGTGAAAAGAATCCACCAAATATTAACACCCTAGTGTATACTTGGTAGGACTTAACAATTGTATCTCATAGATACATAAACCTATTTTTCTAGTTGATAGTGACTAGTACTTTGTTTGATATTAGAAAATATGGGTAGTGAAAATGCCGAGGGATCAAAAAAGAAGATTAGGGGGGATGAACTCAATATATCAACGTTTACAACTAATGCTGACTTATGAATTCTTTTACGTTGGTGTACCAAACTTGTAATAGGTAATTGTAAAGTTATTTCTCACCGGATCGAGCGTTTTCTTGACTCTTTAAATTACTTACAGTTCTTTTTTTAGAAACAAGGGAGGGTGACAGGCATCAGATGTAGAAAGGAGTACTAAGAAAGGAGAACTAGAACAAAACAAACGTCAAACATTTGTCCTATTGTTTCTCAGACACTTAAAGGATAAACTAGGTTTAATCGGTTCTGTCTTCAATAAAAAATGCCTCTAGTCTAAAATTACTATTGGTATTACATTATTCGGGCCTCTTATTCTCCGTGTTTTCAATTTGTTATTACTCCTCACAACATTTTGAACTTCCACTAATTAACTAATGTGATATCAATAGCGAAAATGCGACAAACTCATCAGATACTAGTCAATGGATAACCCAAACCTAGGCTAACATCATTTACTAATGTGATATCAATAGTGACTGCGAGAAGAGGTCTATGAAAATTATTCATTGCTAAACACATAGTGATGCTACATGTGAATCAACTACTCTAACATGGTAATCATTTGGTTGGACTCACCAAACTATAATATACATTTTTTTTTTCTAATTTTGATACTTCTTTTATATTAACAAGAAAGAACTACAAGTACTAAAAAGTTAAAAAAATTGGGATGGTAAATGAAACAATATAAAAAAAATATACAAAAGTTTATAGGTCCAACTGAAACCGACATGCTACACACATTATATGTCATGGAAATCTAAAAAACAATAATAGGTGTTTGTGTGTGCGTTCTATTGTAAAAAGAAAACATTAAACATGTCACAATAAGCTAAGCAAAAAATAGCCAATCTGAAAATTGTGTTTCTATTTACAAGTTGCAACGAATAAAAGAAGTGATACACAAATATCAATTAGAAAACTTATTATGGTTTCGAAAGAAAAAAAAAAGAGATAGACATGTTGATCAGTTCTGTTTAAACATAATGGAAAACATGAATCACATACCTGTTACAGCAGACAGGCCAGCAGAGAATCCAGTCAGAGATGCAGCCATTGAGTTCGACATACTTGTCAGTGTGATCTGGTTCCTCCTTAGGGTGTAAGATGATGATGGTGATGAACCGAAAGTAGGGAGGTTTCGGTTAGGGAGAGAGAGAGACGAATTTGATGTTATGAGGGTTGGTTGATTCACTAAATTGTGTAACCCTTTAACTCTCTAATAAGCTCCTTATTTATACACCCAAGAGGAAACCTAATTAGTTAATAAGGGTAATATGGTCCATCAACAATTACCAACTAATTATTAATAGGTTATTAATATATTTTGATCTATATAATATAAATGATTATAAAGGCTACAAGATTAAATATTACATTAATAATATATTTAATCTCACATTCTCCCACTTAGCCGAGTAATCATTTATCATGAGTATTAGGTAAGCCTGGCCAGGAGTTAACACTCATTTTAGCCTTAAACCAAGAACTATAGCAGAGAAATACAGCCGTTGAATCATCATTCGACTCAGGACCCCCATTAGTCATACTATAGCCTCAATTTAAAACCTAATAGTTACGATCAAAATACATATAAGCCCTTTAGCGTCTGATTTGTATTTATATTTGTCTATATGTCATTACACCGGCAGAACATATGTTAGAGACATACAAAATCAAACTGAGGAAATTTTATTAATTAAAACATAAGCTAGTACAATATGCCATTAAACAAGGTCTTTAGTAAGTCCCATATTCGATACATGTTCTTCGAAAACTTTAGGTGGGAGACCTTTAGTCATCGGATCCGCAAGCATATCTTTAGTACTAATATACTCAATACAAGGATTATTTTCCTCAACTCGTTCACGTACGAACAAATATTTTGTATCGAGATATAAACCAGCTCCAGTCGAACTGTTACTGTTCGAGAAACTAACGACAGCTGAGTTATCACAGTAAAGCTTCAATGGTCTAGAAATGGAATTAACGATTTTGAGTCCAGTGATCAGATTTCTAAGCAACATTCCATGACAGGTTGCGTTGTAAACAGCAATGTACTCTGCCATCATTGTGGAAGTTGTAGTTAACTGTTGTTTATGACTCTTCCATGAGATAGGTCCGCCTGCTAACATAAAGATGTAGCCCGAAGTGGATTTCTTGTCATCTTTGCATTTAGCAAAGTCAGAATCAGAATAACCTACCACTTCTAAATGATCACTTCTTCTATAAGTCAGTTTATAGTCTTTCGTCCCTTGCAGATATCTAAGGACCTTCTTAGCTGCTTTCCAGTGATCTAGGCCAGGATTAGTCTGATAACGACCTAGCATTCCAGCAATATAAGCGATATCTGGGCGAGTACAGACTTGAGTATACATCAGGCTCCCGACTACTGACGCGTAAGGTATCTGGCTCATTTGCTCATTTTCAACCTCTGTTGTCGGACACTGGAATGAACCGAAAACATCTCCCTTAACTACTGGAGCGACGGAGGGTTTGCACTGTTGCATGTTGTAACGTGTAAGGACACGATCTATGTAAGTCTTTTGAGACAATCCTAAGATCCCTTTGTGTCTATCTCGGTGAATTTCGATGCCAATGACGTAAGAAGCATCTCCGAGATCCTTCATGTCGAAGTTATGCGAGAGTAACCGCTTCGACTCATGCAACATGTCTAAACTATTACTTGCCAGTAGAATATCATCTACGTAAAGGACAAGTATAGTAAAGTTACTCCCACTCATCTTGAGGTAGGTGCATTGATCCACTTGATTCTTCATAAAACCTTGCCTCTTCATGACTTCATCAAACTTGAGGTACCATTGACGTGATGCTTGTTTTAACCCATAAATGGATTTCTTCAACTTACAGACTAGATGCTCCTGACCTTCAGGTTTAAAGCCTTCAGGTTGTTTCATGTAAACATCTTCGTCTAAGCCTCCATTAAGGAAATCAGTTTTGACGTCCATCTGATGCAGCTCTAAATCAAAATGAGCTACTAGGGCCATAACGATCCTTAATGAATCTTTACGAGAGACAGGTGAAAACGTCTCTTGATAGTCAATTCCCTCTTTCTGAGTGTAGCCCTTTGCAGCCAATCTCGCTTTGTAGCGTTCAACGTTCCCATTCGGATCCAGTTTTGTTTTGAACACCCATTTACAACCTACAGGTTTGGCACCATTGGGTAATTCGACTAAATCCCAAACGTCATTTTTCTTCATGGATTCAAGCTCATCAATCATTGCTTTGTTCCATTCAGAAGACTGATCACTGCTAATGGCTTCATTATAAGAGATAGGATCATTGAGCTTTCCAACATCCATTTCAGTCAGGTAAGTAACATAATCATCCCAATTAGTAGGCCTTCTTTGCCTAGATGACCTTCTGAGTTGATTATCGGGTTCAGCGTTGTCTTGGTTTTGAGCGTTTGATGTGCCTTCATTATGAGGTATAATGGGTTCTGATTGTGGAGATGGAATTTGTGCAGTGGCTTCAGGTGTAGTTGCATGGGGTACAAGAGGAGTAAACGGAGTAATGGTAAGCGACGAGTCTCCCCCCCCCCCCCCGCGTCTTGTACTTCTTGCAATTCTTCGTAAGGGTTAGTATTGCTCCCACTGACCTTGAAATCCTCCAGGAACGCAGCACGCTTGGTTTCAACAATACGGGTGACATGGGAAGGACAATAGAAACGATAACCCTTCGAATGATCAGGATACCCGATAAAGAAGCAGGTAACTGTTTTAGGGTCAAGTTTCCTTAGGAAAGGATTATAGAGTTTTGCTTCAGCAATGCAGCCCCATACTTTCATATATTTAAGACTCGGTTTCCTTCCCGTCCAAAGTTCATAAGGAGTTTTAGGGACAGACTTAGAAGGAACTCTATTGAGTATATGAACAGCTGTTTTTAACGCTTCAGTCCAGAGGAATAATGGTAAATTAGTGTTGGCTAACATACTGCGCACCATGTTCATAAGGGTACGATTTCTTCGTTCAGCGACACCATTCTGCTGAGGTGTACCAGGCATGGTGTATTGGTTCACAATCCCCTGGCCTTTACAAAACTCATAAAATGGACCAGGAGCTTGACCCACATCAGTATGCCTTCCATAATATTCACCGCCTCTATCTGATCTCACAACTTTAATCTGACGATCTAATTGCTTTTCAACTTCAGCTTTATAATCTTTAAAAGTTGTAAGAGATTCAGACTTTTCCTTTATAAGATACAAGTACATGTAACGAGAATAATCATCAATGAAAGTGATAAATGAAGTATGTCCTGTTATACCAGCAATTTGATAAGGACCACTAATGTCAGTGTGAATGAGTTCTAATAAATTAGAGCTCCTAGTGGCACCTTTCTTATTTGCTAATGTCATTTTGCCTTTAAGACATTTGACACATGTTCCAAAATCAGTAAAATCGAGAGGAGGTAAGACTTCATCCTTTACGAGACGATTTAATCGTTCTCTTGAGATGTGGCCTAAACGTTGATGCCACAACATAGATGAAGTCTCTAAGTCTCGAACATGTTTCATCTTTGTGAGTGATTCATTAATATTATATGACAACAAAGATTTTGAAAAATTATCATCTAGTTCTAATCTATAGAGACCACCATCCAGAATGCCAGTACCATAAACAACAGAATCATAGAGAATAGAGAGTTTGCGATGACCATGAGAAACGACAAAACCGTCCATGTCTAACTTTGGTCCTGATACAAGGTTTCGAGTTACCTCAGGAACATATAAGGTATCATAAAGTTTAATACATAAACCAGTTTTCAAAAATAATTGTAATGTTCCTATGACCTTCACTTCTAATTCCCGATCATCTCCAACTTTAAGTGTTCTTTGGTTTCTTCCCAGCTTCCGGATTGTAAGGAATCCCTGAGTTGAATTGGTAACATGAACCATAGAACCAGAATCAAACCACCAAGAATTAGCAGGAACATTTAAATTAAAGGACTCAAGTATCATGAAAAAATCGTTACCTTTCTTAGCCAGCCACTCCTTGAAGTCAGGGCATTCCTTTTGCTTATGTCATGTTTTCTTACAGAACTTGCAGTAGGGTTTGCCTAAGGAGTTCTTAGAGCTGGAAGGTGCACTTGTATTAGGATTTGGCTTTTGGACCTTAGAAGCATCCTTTCTTTGATAAGTGTTCTTCCTCTTCTTAGAGCTAGAGGGGTGAAGTTAGCAACATCAGTAGTGCGATCCATCTTCATACGCTCTTCCTCCTGCACGCACATAGCGATCAGCTCACTCATCGTCCATTTGTCTTTCTGAGTGTTGTAATTGATCTTGAATGCTTCATAGGACGAAGGAAGCGAAGTGATGATGAAGTGAACAAGAAAACCATCACTGATTTCCATCTCTAGGCCCTTCAGCTTATTTTCCATGTCATGCATCATCATGATGTGTTCGCGAATGCCGCTCCTCCCATCATACTTAGTTGTCACCAGCTTGAGGATAAGAGTGCTAGCGTGTGCTTTTGATGTTCCCTTGAATTGATCCTCCACAGAAGCCAAATAGGTTTTAGCATCTTCAGAATCAGGAATGGCTCCTCTGATTGAGTTATGAATGGACTGCTTCATGAACATGAGAGACATGCGGTTACACCTAGTCCATTTATCATGAACTATCTGCTCAGCAGCAGTACTTGTAGCAGTAAGGTCCGCTGGCTTATTCTCTCTTAGAGCATAATCAAAGTCCAGCAGCCCAAGCGTAAGCATGAGAGCATCCTTCCATGCAGCAAAGTTATCACCAGTCAAAGGTGGAATCCCGCAATTGGGCGCTGATAGTGGAAATAAGATGAGCAAGTTATGATACTAAGGAAGAAGTCCTAATGTGATCTAAGGGCATGTTATACTAAGGCAGGCATAAATAATGACCATTTTAATTATGAAGCTGTGATATTGTCTATTACTAACATCAAAATAATAGACTTAGTAAAATTCTATTTAAACGAAGACAAATCAGCTTTGGCCAGAAGTGTAATCATTTAAATATGTGTGCAAAGTAATCGTGACAAATCAGCTTTGGCCAGAAATGAAACAATCACTTTAGTTATACACTTGTCAAGCATGCTAAACATAAATGAATTAAATCAGTTTTGGCCAGAATTAAGACATTTCACGTTTGTAATGCACACTTAACATAGCTTTTATAATACTTGAACAATAAATAGATGTATTAAATCAGCTTTGGCCAGAATTAATACATCAGAAGCTCATTCAAGTTAAGCTATTTTGGTTTTGTAAAAGTTATCTGATTCTGATTAGTTAATTAAGTATTAACAAAACCAAGTGTTTAATAGCAAACCACCTGTTAGCGTGGATCGAGGTTTCGAGTCTTGTGCGATCAGTAATACCCAAGTTTTGTGCGATCAGTAAAGCCCATAACTTATGCGATCATTAAGGCCCAATAACTTGTGCGATCAGTAAGGCCTAATAACTTGTGCGATCCGTAAGGCCCAATAACTTGTGTGATCAGTAATGCCTTGTGCGATCCACAAGTCTTGTGCGATCCACAATTCTTGTGCGATTATGCAGTCCTGACTTGTACAATATGCTTAATTAGTTTTACAAATCTTGTGCGACTGTCTTGTGCGATTAGTTACATTTATAATTTCGAATCCACTGTTAAGGCTGTTTATTGTGATAATAACTGAAACTCGAAATTTGAGGGATTGTGGGATAGTGTTTCCTATTTTATTTTTGATCTAAACTTATCAAAAGATTTCGAAAATAATAACTGATTATCCTTTAACAGTTTTCGAAATTTTAATAGATAAAATTAAGATCAAAACAATGAAAACACCCACTAATCCAAATTATATTCCAAAATTTAGGGAATTTTCGAGTTTTCTTAGAACAGTATGATGAACCCTAAAAAAAATAAAACATAATCTGGGATCCAAAACCTTATATTTTAGACTTTAGTTAACAAATTTCGGATATTAGCTTGTCCTTTATGATTTCGAGTCAATTTATCATATAACCTTTTCCGAAAACAGTGACCCGGCACAAGAAACTCGAAAACAGTTTTGATTTTTATAAACTTTCAAAAATTCTGTTTTCCAGATTTTGATCCCAGAATAATGGATACGAAAACAGAACTGATTTATCAACATATGCTCTGATACCACATGTTGATCAGTTCTGTTTAAACATAATGGAAAACATGAATCACATACCTGTTATAGCAGACAGGCCAGCAGAGAATCCAGTCAGAGATGCAGCCATTGAGTTCGACATACTTGTCAGTGTGATCTGGTTCCTCCTTAGGGTGTAAGATGATGATGGTGATGAACCGAAAGTAGGGAGGTTTCGGTTAGGGCGAGAGAGAGACGAATTTGATGTTATGAGGGTTGGTTGATTCACTAAATTGTGTAACCCTTTAACTCTCTAATAAGCTCCTTATTTATACACCCAAGAGGAAACCTAATTAGTTAATAAGGGTAATATGGTCCATCAACAATTACCAACTAATTATTAATAGGTTATTAATATATTTTGATCTATATAATATAAATGATTATAAAGGCTACAAGATTAAATATTACATTAATAATATATTTAATCTCACATAACAAAGTTGTTAGAAGAAAATTGTGTTTCTATTTACAAGTTGCAACAAATAAAAGAAGTGATACACAAATATCAATTAGAAAACATATTATGGTTTCGAAATAAAAAAAAAGAGATAGACAAAGTTGTTAGAAGAAACAAAAGAAGATGAATACAGATCTCATACAACTTAACTTTTGGATTTTACATTATGGTTTCGAAAAAAAAGAGATAGACAAAGTTGTTAGAAGAAACAAAAGAAGATGAATACGGATCTCATAAAACTTAACTTTTGGATTTTACAAAGGACAATAAGGGGTTTTATATAATACATTGGGTTACTTTTTAGTGAGCAGATAAAAAACGGTTGATGACAAACATAAGCTATATGGTATCAAAAAATCATGTGTAATGGAACACGATCGGTAACAATATACAAACAAACTAATAGAACACTTTCCTTTGTTATCCACAAATGATTGTTTTTCAAACTAGGTTATAAATTGTTTTCTAACCGGGTCATATTGATTTCTTGAAGGGTCGTATTATTGGCACACCTTGGGAAATTAAATCGACACCTTCAATACGCATCGTATAGGCATATACGATGCGTATTAAGGTTGGTTCAAATTTCTAGGTCAGTCAAAGGCCGACAATAATGTCCCCTTATAAAAAAAGTAATACGCACCGTATAGGCCTATACGATGCGTATTGAAGGTGTCAATTTAATTTTCCAAGGTAGTTTTCTGTCACGTGTTAGCTTTCTGTCACGCGGGCGAAGAAGCAGCACTTTGGACATTTGTTGGTCTTCAAACATCTAGGAAAATCTAAATTTCATGTTAGAATATTCGACCCGGAAGATGTGATTAAGGTAAGTGTGCCGTAAAGTTGCATCTTTTAGAGAGACCGTTAAACTGCTGGGGTGTGACTGTTCAAACAATATGAATGCACGAAACGAATTTGACAATTGTAACAATTTATTAAAAGTTTCTCAGGCTCACGTCAACCGAACTGGTAATAAACTGGTACTGCTAGTGGTCTTCTTTCATGTTTCCCAAAATAATTTGAAGGCTCACAAATTTCAATATCATTTTGTTGATTTTCTGAGTGTTTGTAACCTTCATCTGATTCTGAAGACGATAACTCGTTATATGTATTTTTATGTATCAGCCTGCGATTTCTTCTAGAAACCGCCATTTACGTGGGCCCTATTGTCGGATCTGTGACTCCATAGGACTCACTTGAATCGTCTCGGATGTAATAACAGTACGGTTCGTGGATGTAAATTGCTGGGGGTTTAACAGTACGATTTCAACAAATCTTTTCAACAATCAGTAAGAAAATACACAACGGTTCTCCAATTCCAGATCAGTAATATAAGGAGAAGTGTTGTGTGACAACTGCCAAATTTGCATGCATCCGTACAATTACTAAATGATGATTAGTGCTTAATGACTGTGCTAAATTACAATTAATGACTTAAACTGCTTTCTGATTACTGCATCATACTTACATGTGCATCACATATTACATGATGTCACCTCATTATCACATGCAAACTTTCTTGACATACATGATGCATAAACCACAGTTAGCGGATAACTCAGAAAAATGCTGACGGTGTTCAGTACATAGACAAACAGTGTTTTGAGACCCTGTATGGGCCAGAGACTAAGTTTCACACTAGTATAGTGTGTAGGGAAGTAAGGACCACAAAACTGCTTCACTAAGTGATAGTTTAAGTGCCGGAAAGTGCCTAAAACCCACATAAAGTGTAGAATTCTGCATATTTTAGCAAAATTCAGCAATTTAACAAGATTGTAACATGCAAAAATATGACAAAATGGTCCTGAATGCTTTCCTAAGTGTCGGGAATTAAAAGTGTCACAAAAGGGTACTTAAAGATTACTAAACGGAATAGTTTGACACTTTAACGAACCGGTATCTAACTGAACAATCGGACATTACCCAAAACACCAAAATTATACTAGAAACATTGTTTTAATGTTTCTGAGCTAGTTATGATCCCCGAACATCATAACACCCCACTAAAAATATCTAGTAAATACCACTAACCATGATACTTGAAATCCAACTTAAACATCTAGCTTATCATTTAAACCAAACCAAGACCCCCCCCCCCCCCTTCTTGTTTACGGTTCAAGGTGGTCCCCACCTTCAAAATCTTACAAGATTTCTCAAAGATCTTACTTGGATTTATATTGATTTGTTAAGATATGTAATGTACTATGGGAGCATGTTACACATTGGGTAAAAGGACTAGAGATTATAAAAAGACATGAGCTCATAATCACCACTTCATCTTCTTCCTTTCCTCCTCTCCCATTCACGGCCACACACCACCTCCTCAACACCATCATTCTTTAACCATTTCCAACCATTCTAAGGTGATACAAAGGTGTAAGGAGCTAAGATAGGAAGCTTGGAGCTTTCAGAAGTTGAAGGACCTTCACCATTTGCCTTTATCCACTTCATTTATCCTCTTGATCATCCCTAGCCTTGAGCTAGTAGTAAGATCTTCTACACACCATTTTACATCTTATTTAGTTGGTTAAAAGATGATATATGTTGCAAATCATGAAGAACAGTAATGAACAAGAAGATGAACCTTCACATAAAGCTTAAAAACCATAAGAATACATATTGTTTAGTGTTGTTTTGCTTCTTGATGATTGATTATTTGTGTTCATGATGTTAGACATCATATGGAACCTACTAGATTGTGATTAAACACATGATCTAGTAAGTTAAGGTGATGATCTTGTGAAAAACCAAGATCATGATACTTTATGTTTCTCATGAACTTGAAGAATGAAGATGGTTTTATGAATGATGAAGTATGTACATGTTACTAGTCATAAACTTGGATGATTTGAAAACTAGTTTTCTCAAGAAACTAAAGTTATACACAAGATTTACTAAAACATTGTTTTTTTAAAGAAACTAATCATGTTTCTAGTGGTGAAACAAGTATAAAAGTACATGGTTAACAAGAAAAATACAAGAAGATTTATTTTTGAAAAGTCATCATACAAGTTGTAAAGATCTAAAATCTTCAAGAATGATGTTATTAAATAAATAATCATATTTTTAAAGGTAACTAGGCTTACTAAAAACACTAGTAAGTTACTACAAGTTTTTATAAAAGTTCAAGTTCATGTTGTTATGTAAAAAGCATTGTTATGGCACTTGGTAAGTGTAGGTTAAATTGTTGATTGTTGAGATTATTTTAAAAAGAAAATGATATGCTTTGATAGCATGGACACCTCCATTTTTAGGGGAAACTATGGCAAAATTTTCTAAAAATATAAACACTTAGAAAAATATTTTCAAACAAATATTTACAAGTGTATTTTGATCATGAGTTCTCAATATAAACATTGCCATAAACTTTGTTACAAAAATACAAGTATTGGAGGTTGGTTTTTATAAATAAAAATGGACAAATATGTATTTAGAATATATATTTACATTAAAGACATGATGTGTGTGAATATTTGTATACTTTGTGTATTAACTATATTATTTTAGGGATAAAATAATATAACTTAACAAATACCAAGAAGATACAATCCAAAATAATTACCGGGAATCTCATGGAATAAATATACAAGTTACACGCATAATATTGTGATACCACGCAAGATTGTAGCTTACAAAATATTCCGGAAAATACATCTATGAGCATACTTTTGGTAAATATTATTTTGGATACAAAAGAAATGAAAATATGATTTTTAGTATTATTACCAAGTTATATCATGTTTTCGACAAGTAGAAAATGTATTATTTTGGGAAGTAAAAATATATTTTCTTGGGAATTACTAAGAAATATAATATTTTTGGTAAAAATATATATTTCCTTGAAATACATTGTTTTGGATAAAAATAAGTTTATATATATTTTCTAAGTGGGACTTGAAAATATATCGTTTTGGAAATAGATATTGGATATTTATTAAGAAAATACGTACACACTGGAATACGACGCCAACCCATGGCAAGATATACCAATACAAGAATACGGATATACATGTAAGAGATACCCCCATCCTTGGGAAGGAAATACGAATACAAATATTTGAGAAGTATAGTTACAAAATACTGTTTAACAATTATTCCAAAAATTAAATATAATTTAAAGTTAAAATATTTATTATTTTAACAAGTAATTATAACTTGGAATAATATCAGAAACGTAACTCAAAAGCACTAATCAATACTAAGACAAGGCACGACCTGCTCGTCTAACGGACCGTAGTACGCATGTAGGTAGTCGTGCGATCTAGAGGAAGCTTTGAGTTACATCGGATACAAGGAACGCAAAACTGTGAGTTCATTTCCCCCCTTTTCTTTAAATTGTTTTGTTTATTAACTTCGGGGGTGAAATACATGTTACAAAAGGATTACATACAAATACAATTGGTATGGTTAGCCTAGGAAAGAACCATAGATCATGTGAATGGGTAGGCGGATACTTGAGACCATTAATCCTCGTATAAGGACCGAGGGGCATGAGTGATAGATCTATTTGGGTGTAGCGAACCCCATCCATGAGTCCGCCGAATGGGCCATGAGGTAACTATGTCTTACAGCCGGAAGCCCGGTACAAAGTCTGCTAGGTTTGAGTCTTCCTGCACCATGTCACGTATATTAGTGTATTAGCTACACATTAATTGATCTGTTTCCTTGTTGCTTTCATACCGGGACTTATAAACTTACATACATACTTACAATGATTTCAAAGGTTTACTCGTACACACAAACAAACACATGAACTCGCTCAACTTTTGTTGATGTTTTCAAACTACATGTATTTCAGGGAATTAGTAAGTGGATCTGGCGGGCGTTGGAAGTTTTTATGCTGCGTTATGAATAAAGATGTCATCCATGGTTTTTGAGTTTGGTCAGTGTGTCTTACTCCTGGACGAGACACGTCTTCCAAACCTTGGTTATTTTTAATATCTTTTGACGAGCTCTTAATGAACTCATAAACACTTGTATGGTTGTAAAAACTTGAATTTGAAGTCTGCGATTTAAAACAATGTTGTTATGTTATAAACCTATTTAATGGATGACAAATCTATGGTTTTATCATATAGTTGTTGTTATGATTGAATGCAATGATATTAAGAAAGTCACACCATAATCACGCTTCCGCAAAAGACAGGTTGTGACACGTTGAGATAACGGACATCCATCAAGCTCAAAAAGAAAACTTGTGTTTCACATAGTTACCATTCCCATAGTCACAAACGATTGCGTTTGTATTTCCCATAGCCACCATTCCCGTAGTAAAAAACGGTTGCGGTTTGCAATTTCCGGTTGTACCGCGAGTGGGCATAAGATCCGTGGGCCCTATTGTCAGATCTGTAACTACATGGAAGATGTGATTAAGGTAAGAGTGTCGTAAAGTTGCATCTTTTAGAGAGAGACCTTTAAGTACGGATCCTACAGCCGCATTTGGAACAAGAAGTTCAACAATTTGTTCATTATCTGTTGTTGTCTCAACAATATGAATGAACGCAATGAATTTGACAACTGTGACAGCTTATTAAAAGTTCCTCAGGCTCACGGCAACCGCACTGGTAACAAATAGTGTATTGAAAGTGAACCATGCTTGTATAATATTATTAAAAAGAATGCATGCAACGAATTTGATAACTATGACAGCTTATTAAAAGTTCCTCAGGCTCACGGCAACCGCACTGGTAACAAACTGGTATTGCTGGTGGCTGTTCTGGAAATTGAAGGAAAATGATTGCGATTATGTTTTTCAACGGGGATGTAATGCAATTATTCCTCTCAATTGAATAGACAGACACTTGCTTTATAGGACTCAGTTGAATCGTCTCGGATGTAATAACAGTACGATTAGTGGATGTTAATTGCTGGGATGTGACTATTCAGAAAGTAGAAATCACCTCCAATCCTTTCCTGGTCAAATCACACACTATAAAGTTTAAACTTATCGTTTTCTAACTAACGAGTCACACCAATTCGTTGAAACCACACATTCGTATGTTGCAGTTTCGAAAGATGACCAAATAGAGATCTGAATAACAAACTGTGGAGAACTTGTTTGCGTTATCCTTCTTGATGCAGATCCGATGATCTTCAAGAGATGGAGGTTTAGAGTGATTTTTAGAATATGCTAAAATATGCGAAAATACGCTAAAATATGTCAAAATACACTAAAATACGCGAAAATATGCTAAATTACTCTAAAGTACACTAAAATACTATAAAATACGCTAAAATACTCTTAAAAACTCTAAAATACGCAAAAATACGCCAAAATACGTTAAAATACATCGAAATACGTTAGAATATGCTAAAATACGTTGCAATATGTTAAAATACGTCATATTACGATAAAATACGCTAAAATAGGCTGAATTACGTTAAAATACACCTAAATACGTAAAAATAACCTAAAAATAGGTTAAAATAAGCTAAAATACGTCAGAATACACTCAAATACGTCAAAATACTATAAAATACGCAACAATATATTAAAATACGTCAAAATAGGTAAAAATACGTCAAAATACGCAACTAATGATATTTCCACACATGTATACATATAACACGACACTGTACAATACAAATGAATTTTAAACAAAACTGTACGTAATCATGGAAAACGATAATCGCACGTAACCGAACGTCACTGAAACGGCGCATGTTGAAGGTATACGTCATAAAATGACAAAATATGCGAAAGTTCGTCAAAAACGACATGTATACGCGTCGAACCGAGGAAAACACGATAAAACAAATTTTCAAATTATGCCATATACGATCGTCTGGGCCTATGTTGTATCGTATATCAGAATAATACGCATCGTATAGGCCTATACGATGCGTATTAAATTTTGAATTTCTCAAAAATACCCCTGAATTTATCAAAAAACAGGGATATTTCAGTAATTTCGTCGATTAATACGCATCGTATAGGCCTATACAGTGCGTATTAAACTATGAATTTCTCAAAAATACCCCATAATTTATAGAAGTTGTAGAATGAGATCCTCCACTGTTGGGTTATCATCTTTCAACCCCATTTTCCCTAAATTTATCGATTCTGTTTTTCAACGGGGATGTAATGCAATGATTCTTCTCAATTCAATAGACAGACACTTGCTTCATATGACTCACTTGAATCGTCTCGGATGTAATAACAATACGATTAACATCCGTGTCTGCTTGAATCGTCTCGTCGTAGAAACTTTGAATAAGATAAGAAAGATGAGATATCAGCAGTTAGCTCGAAGAAGTTTCTCTCAATCATTCAACACGTGACCCAAATCGATTTCGGAGAACGTGTAATCCAGAGGTCGATCTCGGGTGGGCAAAAGATCCCTGGGCCCTATTGTCGGATATGTGACTCCATGGAAGATGTGATTAAGGTAACTACCGAATCACACCAATTCGTTGAAACCACATATTGCAGTTTGGAAAGATGGCCGAATAGAGATCTGAATCCTATTGAGGAACGCATAAGGGTGAGCACGGACTCCTTGTTTATGTGACAATCAACAAGTGTATCATCGTTGTGGAGAACAACCTCGTTGAATAGCAATCTTCATTTAGTTTCTGGAATTGGAGAACCGTTGTGTCTAATCACACTACTACAGAAATAGGTATTTGCTACGGCCAAATTCGTAGCAAATCCGTAGCAAACACCCATTTTGCTACGGATTTGCTACTGATTTCATTCGTAGCTACAAGTCTCGTCACTAATTGATTTGCTATGAACTTTAGCTATGGAAATTGCATTTGCAATGATTTTAGCTACAAAAAGGGGCGTTGGTATTTTAGCCACGGATTTGCTACGAAAAATGTTGATACGGAATTTCGCTATGGCTTTTTAGCTACGGAGGTTTTTAGCTACGAACTTTTTAGCTACAGAGATTTTTAGCTACGAAATTTTGCTATTGATTTTTTGTTACGAAGTAGTTTTTGCTACGAAATTTTGCTATAAAAAAGTCATCGGTCTTTGCTCTTTTAATTATGAATTTGCTACGAAAAAGTTTGCTACAGATTTTGCTACACTCTTTTAGCTACAAATTGCACTATGGAATTTGGCTACGAAATTTACCATAGCTTTGGCTAAAATTCTTTTCGCAAAATATAAAAATAAAATTGTTACCTATTTCTGCAAAAGCTATAAAATGATATAATTTAATCGTAAATATACATATAAACATAATTCAACCCAAAAATATATATAATTCAATTTTATATAAACCAACAAAACTGTACACATTATTCAAATGAAATACAAAATTATACAAATTATGTAAGTATGATACAAATTGAATTCTCTAATCACAAGTTTGTGTTCATAAATTTTGTAACGTCTAACAGTTCCACATCATACAAAATTACACACCACCCAATTGATGGGTAAAGTTTATGGATATTGATATCTCTTGAACTTTGAGCACAAGTTCCATATGCATCCATCGTTGCCATGCTCATCATCTAATGAAACTATTTGTACATATAAGAAGTAGCAAATTCATTAGTACTTAACATATAAATTCTAAATGTAAGAAGATAAGGATTTGATAAATTTTTATAAAGGTGTACCACTATTTTGTGCGAGGCATACCTCCATCTTTGCCCAACATAATCATTAAAAACCATTAAAAATAACACTTTTAACAATCTAAATACATGCCAATAAATTTTGTTAAAAAAAAAAACATTGCCAAGGCTTCTTTCCCAAGACATTAATAAACTACTTTGATGTACATCTCAATCAAACAAACGAAAGTTGAAGCAGACATGAACGGTTGTCTCCTTGTGTATCCCCAACATCAACATCTAGTTGGGGCAAATTATCAAACAGTTGATGTGCCTGTTGTTCATAAGCATTAATGCTTCACAAGGTTTTAGTACTCCTACAAACCAAAGTAGATAGATCAAATAAAAGTAAAGTATAATGAAATTAACATAATAGAAATACTTATCGTATATCAAAAGACATATATACCTGTTGTTTGGTGACCCAGCGCTAAAGAGGGATCGGTATTGGTGAGAGGGAAGGGAGAGGATTACAGGGAGGCACGAATCTAAAGAAATGGTAGTAACATTATTGATTGAAATAGGGTAATATATGGGGGGAATTAGAATTGTGTTTGAAATTAGGAGGGAACTAAAGTAGTTTTAGGGGAAAGTGGGTTAGTGGAGGAAAAAGTGGTTCTAGCAAGGGAAAATGAATTTATAGGAGGTTATAAAATATATTTGTATTTTATTAACAATTAAAGTAACCAATCACAAAGTTTCGATAAATAAAAAGTTGAAACCCATATAATAATTTTTAACAATAATACATAGCAAAAATTGTGACCAATTTTATTACATGGCAAAACTTCATAGCAGATGTCTCTTTTTGTAGTAGTGAAACCAAAACAAAAAACGAAATCAAACCGAAACCTGTCCTGACCTGAAACTCGTCCCGTGCGGAAACTCGTGTCGGCCTAAAACTCGTTGCGATCCAAAACCCATCCCGTGCGAAACCCGTGTCGGCCTGAACCCGATCCAAACCGACCCGTTCCGATCCAAAACCTGTCTCGGTCAGAAACTCAATTCGAACTAATCCAAAACCTGTTTCGTGCCATAACCCATCTTGTGCGGGTACTTGTGCCGGCCCGAAACCCATTCTGATCCGAAACTTGTCCCCTTTCTTTAAGGTGCTAACCCACATCGACCAATTTCTTTAAACTTGTCGACCCGCTTTGACCCGAAAATAACAAGATGAAATTTCAATTGACCCGTTGTGACCCGTTTAGTTAAAATATTTTACCCAAACTAACCATATAATTTTAAAAGCAACCCAAACTAACTCACTTGAAAGCCTTTGGGTCAAGATTGTCACCTCTAATTAAACATGATTAAGTGTTAATTGCATATAACTAAATAGATATTATATATATAAATGAAGTAGTTTTATGCCCTGTCCGTTTTGCAGGGCGCTAGACCGAATATTTCTCTACCAATTAAAACAAAACACTATCATAGCTTTCCTATATAAAAAAAACTAAAACAATGGCAATGCTATAACTTTTAGCTGGGGGCAAAACTAAAATTTGTCAAAACAATGAGCGAGTATAAGGCAGCTGCCTGACACGAATATAAATTAAATCGAGTCAACCAATTAAAATAAAACACAACCATAGTTTTGCTAAAAAAAAAAAACTAAAACGATGGGAAGACCGTAATTTCGAACCGGAGGCAAAATCAGAATTTTTAACTGGGGTAAAATCGTAATTTGTCAAAAGCTAAAAGAGTGGCAAGAATGTAAATTAGAATTAGGGGTAAAATCATAATTTTGAAAAGGGGGAAAATCGTAATTTGAAACTATGGGTAAAATCGTAACTTGTCCGGGCTAATGTGGGAGTGACGGGCAGTTGCTTGGTATTGTTCCCCCTCATGGTCTTTGTAATATACTAGTTTATGTCCCGCCCGCATTGCAGGGCGCTCGGCCAAATATTTCTCTACCAACTAAAACAAAACACTATCAAAGTTTTGTTAGAAAATAAACAAAACCGATGAAAAAACTGTAATTTTGAACTGGGGATAAATCGTAAGTTCAACTGGGGTATAATCCAATGTTTTAAAAACGGTTCAAACCGGCCAGTTGTACCGATTGAATCATCCAGTAAAACCGGTTAAACCGCCCGATACACTCGGTTAAACCGTTGTTGAGCCAAATCCGGTACGGTATAAAAACTGGATTTTAAAACATTGGTATAATCATAATTTGTCAAAAGCTACAACGGTGGCAACCTTGTAATTTTGAACTGGGTGCAAAATCGTAATTTGTCGAAATCTTCAACAATGGTAAGACTGAAATTTTGAACTGGGGGGCAAATCGTAATTATAAGCTGGGGTTAAATCGTAATTTGTTCGGGCCAATGAGGAAGTGCCAGGCAGCTAGCTGCCTGATTACTCCCCTCCATGGATTTTGTATAGCTGGGGTAAAATCATAATTTATTTGGGTTAATGGAGAAGTGTCAGACAGATGTTTGGCATTATTCCCCTCCATGGATTTTGTATATTTATAAAATGAGTGCAAATAATATGAAAACGTTATAGAAACCAATTACCAGAATGATCTAATATGTTTAACTAAGGATGAGTTCGGTGTCAACTGGTACTAAAAATCCCAAGAATGGGCACCGGTACCGGTACAGTACTGGTATTTGAGTGGTAAAACCCATAAATACCGGTACCGTGCCAAACCGATACCAAAAGCGTCAAAAGTCGGTACCAAATATATTTGGTACCGGTACCGGGCACCATTTGCTTATCCCTATGCTTAATTTAGTACGTATTATTTGTATGATATAGCTATATTAAATGTATTTATGTTTACATCAGTCCGTGTAAAATTGACTAAATGTATTTATGTTTACGTCAGTCCGTGTAAAATTGACATTTTTAAATATTTTTAAGTAATTAATATTTTTGCTTTTGATTTTTCTATTGTATATATTATTAATTATTTTTTAATATTTCTTTTGTTCACTTTTTGCTTATGGATTTTCTTACGCGTCTTTTTTATTGTTTTTTTGAATATTTATTTGTTAGTTTTGCTATGAATTTTGCTACTACTATTATTAATTGATTTTAGTTTTTTTTTTGTTTTCGCAACGTATTTTGCTATGGATGTTGCGATGGATATTAGTAAATTATTTTTTTAATACCTTCTTTTTCTTATTTTGCAATGAATTTTTCTATGGATTTGCTACAGATTTTGTTACGTTAGTTTTTAAGAATTTTTCTAGATTTTGCTATCAATTTCTCTACGGACTCTATTTACTTACCGATTTTGCTACAATTTTTTTTAAACCTCAGTTAGTTAGTTTTTAAATATTTATTTTTATGATTTAGCCCAGGACTTTGCTACCAATTTTACTAAGTTTTTTTTTTATTATATTTATTTTCACAATTTTGCTATCGATTTTGCTACAGATTTTATTTTACTTTTTTTAGTTTATTTCTAAATACTTATTTTCATGGTTTTGCTACGGATTTTGCTACCGGTTTTGCTACATTATATGTTTTATATTAGTTTCGTCAATTTTACTTCGGATTTGCTATGAGTTTTGCTACAAAATTCATTTGCGACGGAAGTTCGTAGCTAATCCGTAGCTAATTCGTAGCAAAATGTGTTCGTAGCTAATCTGTAGCTAACTCGTAGCAAAATTTGCCCCCATTTTTTTTCCGTAGCAAAATTTCATAGCAAATGCCTCTTTTTGTAGTAGTGTCATATTAACTATCGCAATAAGTTTCTATTGAAGTGCAAGAACGAGTATGAAGATAAGTTAAAGATAAGTCAAGAACAAAGAAGAACACTTGAAGAAAAAGCAAGAACTTGGAAGTATTTCTTGATTTGCAGCTGGATCTTGTTTGTTGTCTATGTATTTATATTCAGTCATTGAACATGTTGTTGTAGACTATGTTTTATAGCTATAATGTACTGAAAATTAGTGTGTAATGAATGGAAATGTGTTGACTTTTGTTGATCGGAACACGCAGCTTAAATCTAAGTTATGTCTCATTGCATTATCACAATACTGACAAGGGTGCTGGTCTTTTCTCCCACTGTGCAAACTTGAAGAATCTCACCATAACACATTGTAGACTGGTGGGCTTGAATGGTTTTAATATATTTCATCTTGGACTATCTAGTCTAACACTTGAAAATGGATATGATTGTGTCAAGATCTTTACCTATCATGTCATCGACCACCTGCTCAAAATCCCTTTCGTTTCTCGGGTTCGCATTCGAAGATCCTTGTATTGGACAACACACCAAAAAATAAACTTCAAAAATTCAATGACTTGATATGCATCGTATATACGATGCGTATTAAGCTAGCCGCCAGACAACACCTGCACCTATCAGTCCGCCAAGTCTTTTACTTTATTCAATACGCATCGTATAGGCCTACACGATGCGTATTGAATTGGAAAAGAGTGCGGATAGATGGGCCGGTGTGCCAATAGAATTTCCGTTTCTTGAAAGGAAGGAAAACACTAAAATTAATAAAGAGGGGTATTTTTGGAATGCAAAACTTTGGACAAATGGACTGTGGTTGCCAGGGAACTATGCGGAGTAGACAAATGGAGAATGGTTACCTTTTAACAAACTACGCTCTCATATTGGTTGAACTTTTCAGAATCTAATAATATTTTTCATACTAATATCAAGTATACATTTCAGAATAACCATTCAACTAATACATGAAAAGTATTTTGCAAAGTATACTTTTCAGATTCTAATACAATACATACATAAAAAGTATAATAATATCATATATAAAATAATTGAAGTAATCATCAATGACTAATACATGAACAATATATTAATATCATGGACTAATAATACATTAATTATCAAGCCATCAACTATTTGTCTATTTAGTATTTACGAATTACGAACCTAAAGACTAAAGTAAACAATGAATAAATAATAAACACTCGTTAATGCCATCTATGTAATCAGCAATTTACAATAACAATAAAAGAATGATTACCGAAAATGTCTTGATGGAATTGGAAAAAGAATGGGCCTCAAAAAGCTACGGGGGTACGAGAGATGATGATTGGCAATTTAGTATTAACTTGTGATTAAGTTTATTGTGTGGTGGGTAATCTAGGGTTAAACAAATAATAGTTAAAATATATTTATCAAACTACCCATCATTTATATACAAAGTGGTAACAAAGTTTACTTTAATTTATATATTGTATAAATATTAAGGATAGACAAAGTGGTAACGAACTTTACTTTAATTTATATATGTAAAAATATTTAGGAAAAATAATTGGGGGGGGGGGGGATCCTATATAATTTTAAAATTTTTAGACGAAAAATCGAAACTTATATACTTCTAACCGAAACATTAGGGGGGGCGGGTGCACCCCCGGGCACCAACTAACCTTCGCCACTGCATATGAATGTTTCTTGATGGTCTGATTAAAATGATTGTTAATATGATATGCGTAATGATTAGAATGAGGATGAATTAAATGTTAACTAGAGCAAAATATTTGAGTGTAGGAATTGGTAAATTGATTTTGAGTGTTAGTTATTTAGTAATTGGTTGAATAATTTGATTATTAGATTATTTGTTTAGTCAAATTCTAACTAAACCAAAACATTTATTTTCAGTTTATAATTTCATCACATAATTTCATTCGGTATCCATCAAACAACGCCTAACCCGAAGATTAACAACACAAAATGAACCATTTAGGGTAACCACACTGACTTCTTTGTAACTACTTTCTTTCTTGCTAAACGATATTTTTAAAACTATTATACATATGGTTTTGGTGCTGGATGTGGAATTGGTCTACTGTTTGGCCATGGGGCGGAAAGGGGCATTACTTATGACGAGAACAGTAAACACTCCAATGTAGGGAAGCTGTTTAGTGTCACACGCCAACACGCAGTGGAATGGTACGGGGCATGATGATTGCCCATAGCTTATGACACTATTATAAGTTTAATATTTAAAGTCACCAAATTAAATTTTGTCACACATAACATAGAGTTCAAATATTAATATCAAGTTACAAAATCAAATAAATAAAAGCAACATATCATAGCCGGTTTATTACTAAGGCAATCCTAGATGTCTTCAACACAAAATCCGCTCACCCTTGTAACCTGTATCACGCGTAAAAGAGTTGAGTCAACAAACATGTTGGTGAATAGATTCGATTTTTATTTAAAAACGTTTTTGTTTTATTAATTTCAGAAAACTTTACTTTTTAACATGCATCATCAAATGTGAAACTAGGTCCCTCAATATAACAAGAATTCAACAAATATCTCATAAGCAACACAAACATAACAACATTAGTAACCATAGACACATAGAGATTCAAGCCCCAAAAGGCGAATCAACGAAACAATGATGGCGATACCGAGTTCAACCCATGGCCGTGGGGAACCGGTCAGCCAGGTGGATCCACGCGAAACCTGTGACACAAAGCGAGTAACACATAGATGCACGTATAGAGAAAAAATAGAATTTAGCAACAAGTGACACATAGAAACACATCAAATAGCATGTTAACAATTTGAATAACAAATTTGAAATCAAGCACGAGATACACCCCAAAGAGAGTAAATGGCAAAAAGGGGGGAAAAGAGTCGAATCTACTCACTGGTTCCGAAGATATGATCCACGAGAATGCACCGCGCGAAAAGGAACAATTTATATCTAAACAATAATCGCAATGTAAATAAACGAAATACTAAACGAAAGGATAATCTATTAATTTTAGGAAATTGGGTTCTCCTATTTGGGGACTTAAATTATATAAAATAATTATTTGACAAAATAACCAAACCAATATATTTATATATATAGATTTCTATGATTATTTACCATGAAAATTCTTAGAATTATCAATTTAATAAGTTTTAATATTTTTGTAAAAGCCCATTTTTAAAGAAATTCACTAAAAACCATCTAATAATTTTATATAGCAGATTAAATGATTAATTATATAAAGGAATTTACTTGTTTAATATTTCAACAACTTCTATAATTTAAATGATTATCTACAATTATGGAGGATTTATATAAAATTCCCACTACAATTATATAATCTATAGAAATCAGCTAAAAAAATATTCATATAATTCATTTGTGACAACCTAGTATTTTTAAATAATGAGTAAATTACAAGTTTTGTCCTTTATGTTTACATCAAATTGTAGGCGCTGTCCTTTTGGCCAAAAGTTTACAGACGGTGTCCTTAACCTTGCAAAATCTTACACGTTTTGTCCTTTAGGACAAACCTGGTTAGAAATCTCAGTTAAAAACTGTCATATGCAATGTATATGAGGGTAAAATGATAATTTCCCTCTCAACCCTTTCTATTCCCCCATTTATAACCCTTACCCCTATTTCTTCAACATTGATGATCTGTAAATTCTAAGTTTGCTCAATAATTCCCATTTTCATAGCCATGTTAATTGGGACAACAATAAGAGCAGTAACAACATTATCATCAATCATCATCCAATCCGTCACCCTTTCTATTCCCCTCTTTCTATCATCAAGTAGCACAACAATAAGAGCAGCAACACAAATGGTTAATCTAGGTTAACCTAATCCATATAACCAACTACTAGATTGAAATTATTGTAAATTAACATGCTAAGAACATGTTAATTCAATAGAAAAGTGTTTAACAAAGTAAAGAGAAAATGAAATTGAAGAATTACATTGAAGAGTAGACTTTTGTTTTAGGAGAATAGAGCTAATCCTCCTCTGTAATGAACGTTCCAGATGAGAACGAAGATCACCACTAATAGTCCTAAGCTCTGGACGCATAAGAGTATAGGGAATTTGACCGTCGGAACCATTATCTTCCGGCAAGATTACGGAGGTTTTGTATGTTTAGGGTTACGGCGGATATACGGTGGGTTATTGGAGTTTAATTGATCGGAGATCGGAAGGGTGGATGGCTTTTAATGAAATTATTTATTTCTAATTTTTTTTCTTTACTTTCACAATGATGATTGATGATAATGTGGTTGTTTCTGGCTCTTATTGTTGTCCCAATTACAGATCATCAATGTTAAAGAAAGAGGGGTAATGGTTATAAATGGGGAACAGAAAGGGTTTGAGAGAGGAAATTACTATTTTACCCTCATGTTCATTGCACATGACAGTTTTTAACTGAGATTTCTAACCAGGTTTGGCCTAAAGGACAAAACGTGCAAGATTTTAAAAGGTTAAGGACACCGCCTGTAAACTTTTGGCCAAAAGGACATCGTCTTCAATTTGATGTAAACATAAAGGACAAAACTTGTAATTTACTCTTAAATAATTAAAACATGTATAAATCCAAATTATATTCATGAATTCCCAAAAAAAGTAAGGAAAATTATATTAAAATTCCCTAGTGTTCATATACTCTTAAATACCCAATAGAAATATTTATTGGATTTATTTAAAATTATCTTGTATTTTTATTTGATTTATCTAGCAATTAAAACATAAATAATTCATCAAAATTCCAATTGATATCTAAAAAATCCCAATATTCACACACAATATACTAGTATGATATATAACAATATTATACTTTCAATTTCATCAAAACACAAGTCTAAATCTAAAAGCCCCAAATTCTATGCATGAAGAACCATAATTTCAACTAAAACTAAATTCGGATAAATTAGCCTTCTATTATTGAAATTGACAGAGGGCTTTTGTAGAGCGTGAAAAACTAAGCAAGTTGGGCTTTGGAATCACCTGAAAAGGTTGAGAATTGAAGGAGACATCGTCCGCACAATTTACAAGCCCTATAATGTGCTTCGATTAAATTCGCGATGTAGAGGTGATGAAATGATAAATTTCCAGTGGGGTTTTGCATGGTTTGATTAGAGGATTATAGTGTGCAGAGATGAGGGTCTAATTTTGAGAAAATGTTGAAAACCCAAAGGTTGTTCTTGAAGCTTTTAAGAGTTTTAATGGTGACATAAATGTGAAATTTAACTCATGAGTTTTGATTGATGTCCATGAAACGATTTGAAATTATGAATAATTATTGGCCATAAAAGCGAGTTGATAGGGGCTATTGAAGTCAAAATGTCGTGTTATAAGATCGAGTTAAGTTGAAAAGGTCGGGGTCGGTTTGCGCTGAAATGGGATGAAGAAGAAGATCCAGGTTCGCCCCAGGTTATAGGTTAAATAAATTTCGAAACAGCTTCGAAAACATGTAACACTTTAGTCCAGCTGGTAAGCTCGTTGTTTAATATGTGAGGGGTTCCGGGTTCGATGCAGTTTCTAACTTGGTTCATCTTTTTATAAATTTCAAGTTTCCGTTAAATACATAAAGGTCCCTACAGTTTCTAACTTGGTTAACTTATATAACTAACTTAGTTAGATGATACCTTTATAAGACTAACCTAGTTAGCCATATTAGTATACTATAAAAAGGCTATGTCGGTGGTGGGGTATTTTTTTTTTGTTTTTTTTTTTTTTTTTTATGTTTTCCAACATTTGAATTTTTTTTAAATTACGTTTTCGGCCCTTATGCTTTGTGTGTTGTTTCTTAAATACCAACTTCTTTTGCAATTTACAGTTTTCATCAACTTTTTAACTTTACGTTTTTACCCTTTGCATTGATTTTTTTTGTTCAATGTTGTTTTACGTATTTTTCCCATCTCTTGTAATGTATGTTTTCGGCCCTTATGGTTTGTCTGTTGTTTCTTAAATACCAAGTTCTTTTGTAATTTACAGTTTTCGTCAACGTAAAGGCTATGTCGGTGGTGGGGTATTTTTTTTTTTGTCTTTTCCAGCATTTGAATTTTTTTTCTTAATTTACATTTTCGGCCCTTATGCTTTGTATGTTGTTTCTTAAATACCAACTTCTTTTGCAATTTACAGTTATCATCAACTTTTTAACTTTACGTTTTTACCCATTGCATTGATTTTTTTTTTGTTCAATGTTGTTTTACGTATTTTTTCCCATCTCTTGTAATGTACATTTCGGCCCTTATGCTTTGTCTATTGTTTCTTAAATACCAAGTTCTTTTGTAATTTACAGTTTTCGTCAACGTTTAAAGTTTACGCTTTTACCCCTTGCACAATTTTTTTTCTTTCTTTTTTGTGGTCTAGTTTTTTTACTTATAACCTTTAATTTTCAGCATTGACTCTTACAACCTCCTAACTTTCTAAATACTTTTAATCAACTTTTATGTCTTTATTTTTTTTCGTGTGGCTATAAACTTAAGTTGATTAGCATTCACACTGACAACCTTTTTACTTTGTAAATACTCTTCTAATCGAGTTTCCCACTTGATGTAAGATATGTGTCGACATACTTTTGTATCGGATCAAAAATCGGGTTGCCCCGCCGCGAAGCGCGGGTGTAACACCCTAGTTTATATAATAATACTAAGTTACTAACTAACTTAATTAACCCCTTATAGAAAAATAACTAACTGAGTTAACCGAGTTGACTAATCCTAGTTAGTTGATTTGCTTACTATAAAGTTTCCATTGTTTACAAAACAACCCCCTAACCTCGTATCTTTGATATTTTGACAATTTTCACCCTTTTAAGTTTAAATCTTGTTTTTAACTACCATCTTTAACGTAGTTAATTATTTCCCTTATAACTATTAACCGAACTAATCGAGTTTCGCTTATAAACCTCCGTTTTATTCCGGTTTTAAACCAACGAAGTACGTGATGGTTCAATCTAATAGTATAATATTAAAATTATTAAAATTCTTATTTTTATTTACTTGAAAAAAAGGTTCGGTTTTGAAATCTAGGTCGGATTTCAAAGATCCGATTTTGACGGATGTTACATTTAGTGGGCCCGGCAGTCTTCCTTACTCAGGAAGTTGTGTGCATGTGTGTTCGGGTTTACTTAAAGTCTTAGTTTAGTTATGCAGTTTGACCTTTATGGTTGGATATATCTTCTTCATTTTTTTAAGAGTTGCAAAATGTGGTTTACAACTGAATTGTTCTTGACTTCAATTTATTTTTTAATTGTTGACAGCAATCTCTTGTCGGATGAAAACCAATCACATCTGGAGACATCTACCAGAAAATATAAGATTGTCGTGTTGAAGATGTGAGATTGAAAAACGAAACATGAGAGGTGTGTTAAAACTATCGAGATATTTTGATAGTATCTGCAGCGAAACGCGCGCGGGCTTAAATTTAGTTACTAACAAATAAACAAGAACCTCTCATTTGTTGTTCTTCTTCTTCCTCACATATAACACAACTCTCTTTCTTTTTTCACTTTACATGCCCTTATCGGAAAATTGAAACTCTCTTTCTTTTTTCACTTTAGAGACCCTTATTGGAAAATTGAAAAAGTCTAGTAAAGTTGCTTTCTCTTTTGTCTTCACCTCAACAACTCTAATAAAGATACATTTGAAGTTTGAGGTGTGCGATTTCAAAATTTTATAGGGGCGGTCAAGATCTTAACATATGTAATAATTACACAAACCCTTTTTTCTTTCAAGGAGGCACCCGCTCCCCCACCGAAGACCGTAGGTCCGCCCCTTGTAATGAGTTAGTTTTTTTTTTCATTTACATATCGCTAGTACTCCATATTTTGATGACATATCTCTCCATACTTCGGTTTTACACCCAAATAAAGCATTGGAAAGCTAAACCAGGTTGGACTGAAATCTTTTATCATATTAACTATTACAACTTTTAGTTGTATGTGTAAAAAATGTTTGTGAGATAGATATTTTTCTATGACTTGGTAAGTGTCGAAACAAGTCTGTTATAAATAAAATGCATTAGTATTAGAAATCCATGCACGTTTATTACAAATATCATACACACCAAATGATACAATCTCAAAGCTAAACAGTCAACCATAGTTTTACATTTCATAAATCCAACAATTTGTTTATTGAGCAACACTTATATAGATGCTGCATGGCTAGTCACACTTCTAACGACAAATTTCACAAGTGAACCATTGTCACATCTTTTGTCATAGATCTTTTATTAGTACTGATATATCTCATTTTGAACTGTTAGTGGGCATGGCATGTTAGTCATTATTGGGTCAGTTTCCGCAGCAATATACTGCATCTCCATCTGTATTAGTGAATAATGTGTTAGATAACAAGATGTTGTAACTTTAGAACCATAAATCCCAATCTTTTAGCTAACGCTTAACTTATCCTAGTTGTAATATTTTGAAAATTACCTGCTCCTGGAGGCACTTGTTTGCTGCTTTTAGTATACCTTCCTGGAAAATAGTAAAGCAAAAAATAGTCAGGTTAGATATGGACACGTCATGCATTGGCATAATTTTATTTAAGTAAAGTGTTGTCGTGGCTCGCTATACCGGTGTTGCATTTAAACTAGCATAGAGAACTAAGAGTTGAGTTTGTGGTAAAGTTCATAACTATCCTAAATAACGACCCCAAATCCATGATAGGATATGGTTATATTTGTATCAAGTCAAGATCAAGTCTCAAACCTACACACACTTGGTTCAAGAGCAACAAGTACCAGTTTCACGCAGGGAAGAAAGTATAACATAACTTTTAAAAAAACTCTCAAGGTACTCATGGAGAGGGAGGGGAAGAGTGGGCAGACTTTCTCGGAAGACGAAGACTGCAAGAAGAAGGAAAACAACCGCATCCAGGGAAGCATGGAGAGCCTATTCTGAAGTTCTTCATTGCTAACGTCCCCAAGGCTGTCGGCCATGGGATTTAGCGACTACGTTGAGAGATTATGGATAGATTACGGGTGCCCACATTGCTAGGAAGAAGAACAAGATCGGGCAAAGATTTGGTTTTGTCAGCTTTAAAGGAGTTAGAGATGGAAAGGAACTTGAACAGAAGATGAATAATATTAAAATGGGTAGTTTCAAGTTGAAAGTTAATATTGCTAGGTTTGCTTTGGAAAATGAAGCCTTTGGGGAGCTCGGTCGAAAGGGTTCAGCAACAGAAGAGGAGTTTCAACATCCAGCGCCGGTGAACAATGAACTTAAAGTGGCGGCTTTTAGGTTCAGGACCCCAAACATCTCTTTTCGGGATATGGTGTATCCTAAGGGCGCTTCGGATAATGTTCGAGGTATTATTCCGGTCGATCTGGTGTCAATGCGTTCTCTAATTTGCATGGGAAGGCCTAGGTTGGAAGAACACGTGACTTCTCTACATTGAGAACTATGAAGAAGATTCTGAGAAATAATGGGCTCAAGGGGGTGGTTGTGAAGTATGTTGCTCTCCCGTTCAACGGTTGGCATGGCTACGGATTCAAGGGGTTCCCCTGCACTTAGCCTCTATCTTGGTGTTCGACTCCATTGCTACAAAATTTGGGAAGGTTGTCCAACCTTCTCAAATGCAGGACGAAGAGGGGGATTTGTCTTCTGTATGTGTGGGTGTTTTGGTAGGAGTTGGGAATCAGATTGTAGGGGAAGTATCTCTCTCGTGGTAGGACAAGTTATACAGGGTGTGGATTATAGAGGACTCGGGTAGTTGGATCCCAGACTATTTAGAAGATGGAGAGGATTCGGATGAGGAATCAGAGGAACATTCGTTGCGTGAAGATGATGAGTTATCAGAATCGCCGGAAAATTTGGAGATTAAAAGTCCGGTCACCAGAACTGAAAATGCAAAGGTAGATGAAAATTTGGGCACAGTAGACGGAGAGTTGTTGGGTAACGATCAGGTGGAAGTCGATTCGAATTCCAATGAGACTTTGGTGGATAACACTCCAAACGAGGAGGCGGCGGTTATGACGGGACAAAAAGGAGCAAATTGTCCTATTCAAGGAATTTTCTTCTTCTCGTCTTCCGAGAATAATACACAGGTGGTTAGAGAGGTGGGCTAGGAGTTCAAAGACACATGGGCCAAAAATGTTACCTAGGATTCTCCCAGACCCAGAAAAAGACCCAGACAAGAAGAACCTTTTTTGATGGACTAGATTTTGGGCTTGTATAATAATGAAATTGGTAGGGATGGGCCTGTTGTTGACCCCACTTTGTGTAAGGAGGGAAACAATGGTAATTTATACTTGAAAGTTTTTTTTTGAAGTTAGAGAAAGGGCAGAGGTATGGTGACGAACCCGTGAGCATAAACAGTCGAACGTTGCTATGGATATCACTGGTCAAAGGAGGAACGTGCAGGATGTTGGAAATGAAGTTCAGGAAACGATCGATTTCGGGAAGATTGTGAGAACTAATCTTCAATGTATCTCGAAGCAAGTGAAGAATTCCATTATGGAATTGGGAAGCTGTGGAAGATAAATGGATTAGAGATATTAAATCTGCAGAAGGGGTTTCTCTTATTGCTATGCAAGAGGTGAAGTGTAGTGTGGTCTCAGATCAGTTAAAAAGGAGGTATTGGGGTCGTTTCAATATGGGCAGTGAGTTTATTGAGCCGAATGGTAGGTCTGGAGGGTTGTTTTGTTTATAGGACATGGAGTCTTCATGGTGAACGACATCGTTAAAGATCAATTTTTTTTTTACTATTATCAGGGTTTGTTAAGGGGTGGATGCCCAGATGAACGTTATAAATTTATATGTGCCTCAATCTGAGCTTGCAAAAAAGGAGTTATGGTTGAAAATTTTGGACCTCAGGAATAGTATAAGCGGCTTGTGGATCATCGTTGAGGATTTTAATGCTGTTAGGAATGCGAATCAGAGGAAAAGATCGAGATTTGAACCTGGGTGTGCGAGGGACTTTAATCAATTTATTTACGATGCAAACCTCCATGAATACGAGATGAAAAGCAGAAAGTTCACATTCTTGGTGGATAGTGTGAAAGGAAAGAAATTAAGTAAAATCGATAGATTGCTTTTTTGTAAAAATTTCTTGGATAAATGGCCTGAAGCGTGTTTTAGAGCTCTCGCTTTCGAACCATAATCCCCTGCTCCTGTCTATTAAGGATTGAACTACGGCTCTCGTCCATTTCAGTTCTTTAACTCATGGCTTGATTGTCCAGATTTTGAAGATCTGATTCCTAAGATTTTGGAGATTTTCGACTTTGAGGGGCCTCCTGATGTGAGATTATGGAAAAAAATTAAGATTTTTAGGCAGGGCATTAAAAAATGAGAGACGATATTCATATTAAAGAAGGAAAGGAGGAGGAGAGATTTCATTCGGACCTGGAAGAGATTGATACTCTTATGGAAGATAGGGATTTAACGGAAGAAAAGGCGTGGATTCATTTAGAGTGTAAAAAGGGGATCTTAAATTTGTAAGATCTTAAAGCGAAAGATGCCAATCAAAGATCTAGGTCTAAATGGGCCATGGATGGTGATGATAATACGACCTTCTTTCACGGGCTTATTAATAACAGGAAGGCTTCAAATGCTATTCCAGGTTTAATGATTCAAGGGGAGTGGGTTTCTAAGCCAAAAAAAGTTAAAAAAAGAGGTTTTTAACTTCTTCAAAAAGCGGTTTGTGGAGGATGAGTTTGTTCGTCCAAAGCTGGAATTTTATGTAGATAAACGGTTCTCTCCGGAGGATGGTCAATCGTTGGAAGCTAATTTCTCCAAGGAGGAAATTAAGAGTGCTATTTTCGAATGCAGTGATGACTGGCCTTTGGGCTCAGACGAGTTTAATATTAAGTTTTTAAAAAGGTTTCGGAGATTTTTTGAAAAAAAGACTTTGAAGACATTTTTAGGGCGTTCTATGAGTTGGGAGTCGTAAACGTGGGTAGTAGCTCCTCGTTTATTGCGTCGATTCCTAAAGTTAGAGACCCGGAGGGTCTAAATGAATATAGGCCGATAAATTTGGTGGGGTTAATAGATAAGATCTTGTCTGAAGTTCTTGCGAACCGGCTGAAGAAGGTGCTTGGTTCTGTTATCTCGGTTAAGCAATCGGCCTTCCTTAAAGATAAACTAATTCTAGATGGTCCGCTTGTGCTTAATGAAATGATTTCCTGGTTAAAAGAAGTTGGGGGCATGCGTTCTTTTTTAAAATAGATTTCGAAAAGGCCTACAACAACGTGAATTAGATGTTTCTCATTTCGATCATGGAACAAATGGGATTTCCGAAAAGATGGTGTGATTGGATTTACGGTATTTTCTCGTCGGCCAGATCCTCGGTATTGGTCAACGGATCCCTTACTTTTGAGTTCCCGTGCTTCAAAGGTATGCGGTAGGGAGATTCCATTTCTCCTTTTTTATTCTTAATTGTGATGGAGGCTTTTTCTGGGATGATAAAAGGGGGTCTATGGCGGGGGCTTTCAAAGGTATTTACCTCCCTACAACGGGTCGGTTAAGAAACACCTCTTATATGCGGATGATTGTGTGTTAATTGGTGAATGGTCGCAGCCCAACATAAAAAAATGTAGCTCGTTTACTTCGATGTTATTATTTATGCTCGGGTCTCAAAATAAATCTGGGGAAGTCAAACATCTTTGGTATTGGATTATCGAGAGAGGAGATAGAACATAAGGCGAGTTTGCTTAATTGCAAAGCTGGAAGCCTCGTTTAAACACTTGGGAGTCTTGGTGGGTGCCAACATGAACAAAGTGGCCAATTGGAATTTATCTTTGACATTTTCGAAACTCGGTTGGTGAAATGGAAGGCGGCGTTACTTTCTATTGGGGGAGAGTTACGCTCATCAAGGTGGTCTTGGAATCTTTGCCTAACTATTATTTCTCTTTGTTTAAAGCTCCGAGATAGGTTATAGATGGGTTGGAAAAAATCATCAGAAGATTCCTATGGGGAGGTACATAAGATAAAAGGAATATGCACTAGGTCTCGTGGGAGCGGGTTACTTCTCCTATCAAGATGAGCAGCCACGGTATTAATAAATTAAAATATACAAATATTGCCTTACTCTCAAAGTGGATTTGGAGATTTAGAAAGGAGTCTAATAGTCTATGGAAAGCGGTGATCGAATCACTGCATAATACGAAACGTTGCTGGTCTATTGTTCCCGTTAATAATTCGCAACATGGTGTTTGGAAAAATATGGTCTCTTTGTTGGACAAAGTCAACATTTCTTGTATTTCTTTCTTGGACGTTTTTAAAGGGTGCTCGGGAACGGGGATGGAATTAGGTTCTGGTTGGACCCGTGGGTTTGCAACGAACCGCTAAAAATTGGTTCCATGCCAACTTTAAGTTAGAGAAACACAAAAAATGCTTGGTGATGGATCGTGTCAGTAGTAGTGACGGGGTTACCAAGCTTTAGTGGGAGTCGTCTCGCACTCCAGCTGTAGGTATGGAGATGGGTCAGTGGAGTGATCTTGCTAATTTGCTCCAGAGCGTGTCTCTGTCCGATAAAAGGGATGATTAGGAGTGGCAGAGGGATACGTATAAGTGCTTCTCGGTTGGGGCTGCTAGAAAATTTCTGGATAGCGGGTCAGATTATAGCAATAGAGTTGTGTTCGATTGGTGTAAATGGGCCCCAAGAAGTGTAATATATTTATGTAGAGGGCACTATTAAATCGGATTCCAACCGTTGAAGCCCTTAGGAGTCATAACTGTTATGCCGGTGATCTTAGCTGTGTTTTATGCTAGTTCCGGGATGAATCGGTGAATCACATATTCACATCCTATGCTCGTGCTACATTGCGGCTATTGTTTGGGCCCAGATCAGTTCCCGGTGCAAAGTCGATCCTATCTATGCCTTCACGGTCAAAGACCTCTTGGAGGTTCATGATTCTCTTGGGCTTGGAAGTCTAGCTAAGAATGCCTTTAAAGGTATAGTTATGGTTACGTGTTGGTGCTTATGGATTGCAAGAAATAAGAAGAGGTTCGAGAATGCGGATGTGAAGGCTGAGAAGATTGTTCAGGATATTAAATCCCTGGGTTCTTATGGTTTAAGAATAGATTTAAGAAGTGTGTAATGAATTGGGACTCATGGTGTAATTTTTTTTTTTTTTTTTGTAGTCTGATTGTTGTGGCTGTTTTGCCGTCGGTTTGGATGGCGTTGTGAATAATATACATCTTTAAAAAAAGAGAAAAATGCCCGGATAGTCCCTGTGGTTTCACCTTTTTTCACCTATAGTCCCTATCTTTCTAAAACTACTTGAATAGTCCCCAAGGTTTTCCGTTTTGTTCTCGGATAGTCCCTGGGTCTAACTTCAGTTTGTTTTCTCTGTTAAAATGATGTGAAATGACAAAAATACCCTTTCCTTAAAAGGCCAAACCACAGGGACTATCCGGGCATCTTCTTCATTTTTATCATCTTCTTCAAAACCCTAGCCCCCATTAGTTTTATCTCACAATATACACACACATAACCTGCATAACCAAGAGAGAGAGTGAGATTCGACAGAGAGAGAGAGAGAGACGATGGTGGTGGCACAGCGGCGGAGCAGTGGTCGCGACGGCAGGGAGGTGGTTCGAGTGGAGGTATGGTGGGTGATTGATACGTGATGTCGATGGTGGTGGCATAGCGGCGGAGCAGTGGTGTGTGGTACAGTGGTGCAGAGCAGTGGTCTGCGGCGTCTGTAGCGGCGGAGGACAGGTGGTGGCGGTCTTCACTTCTTTCCGACAAGTTTCCGGTAAAATCCTCTCCCCATTTTCTTTTATTCCGTGAAGATCGATGAGGATGATGATGTTGCCGTTGTTGAAGGTGATGATGATTTGCTGAGGATGATGATGTCTATGGTGGCCGACGATGGCAACCGACGCCGGAAATAACTGTTGGCCGATGATTTGCGCGACTTTGATGTCAGGTTGAATTTGAATTTGATCGGTGAAATTTGTTTGCAGATCTGTAAATAACGGAATCCGTACAGTTTTATTGGAGAGGATCATTTTCTAGAGGTTTATTATTTGTGTAAGTGTTCATACGTTTGGTGGAGATCGAGATGGCGTTTTTGGAGTTGAATGAAGAAATTTGGTGTTTGTTCGATTAATTTCGACGTATGCTGTGGTGAAGAAATTGCTCCGTTTTCGAGCTTGAATTCGAGGAATTAAGCTCTTGTACAAAATCGATCACGGCCTGGTGATTACAAGTTTATGGATTCAGCTGAAAAATCTGCAAATAAAATCGATCACAGTATGGGATCTGGTAGCATTGATCAGGTTGATGATGATGATTCACGATAAATTTGGCCAGTCAGTAGCTGTTTTCAGGCGGTGGTTCTGCGCGGCAGAGACCAGCGGCGGTCGGTGATGGTGGAGGGTGGAGGAGGGTGATGGTGGGTAGAGGTTGAAGATGAAGTGTGGTGGTGGGGGTTTTATAAATAAAAATGAAGAAGATGCCCGGATAGTCCCTGTGGTTTGGCCTTTTAAGGAAAGGGTATTTTTGTCATTTCACATCATTTTAACAGAGAAAACAAACTGAAGTTAGACCCAGGGACTATCCGAGAACAAAACGGAAAACCTTGGAGACTATTCAAGTAGTTTTAGAAAGATATGGACTATAGGTGAAAAAAGGTGAAACCACAGGGACTATCCGGGCATTTTTCTCTTAAAAAAATTGTAATTGTAATTGTAATGATTGAAAAACATATATTGTAAACAGCTTTTTGAAGCTCGTACCTTATTTTTCAGCAACTGGATTTCTTGAGACATAATGTCCATCTGCACAGAAAACATGCAAACAATGAGACATTATTATTTCATTTTGTTTTGATAATGAAAGAAAACTAGTTATGGAATTACCATACCCAAAATGCATATACCTACTCTTTTGTTAAAATTTTCATGACTATTCTTTCAACGTCTTTACATTTGTTATTGCATGACTCTTTCTACCGATTATATAAAGGGAATATGTAAAATAGACATATTCACCCCAAAAATAACAAAGTAGACTTTGACTTTTAACATTTAAAATATAGATATAGACAAAACTAATGAATCAAAAATCATCAAATTGGAAACGTCAGTTATCGAGGCTTCATTTTAGCCAACACAAAAATGAATGAATCCACAAAACAACGAATCTAATAATTACATGTGTAAAATTTCGGCTCTAACTTAACTAACACAGAAAAAGAGGAGCTATTTAGCCGTCAACTAAGATAGAGCCGACTACATGTGTGATTATTAGATTATTGTTTTGTGAATCTATTGTATTTTTTTTAATAGTTTTGGTGCCGTTTTTAAATGCAACCTCTTAAACCGACTTTGTTTGTTTGGTGTTTTTCGGATTGATTGGTTTTTAAAATTTTAAAAATCAATGTTCAATTTGTTAATTTTTAAATCAACATGCTTATTTTATTTTATTTTAGAGATTTTCCATTATATATAAATGCTTCAGTAAATGCATGCATATTACATATATTATGATTCAAAACACGCACACATAAATGCTTGTATGTGTCACTTGATATAATCAAGTTTTCTTAGAAAATGGAGGATAAAACACTTCATCTAGCATTTATATAGCTGATTTAACATATATGGCTCAAACATGGCGTGCATGAATCATGAATGGAGATAACATGTAGTAATAGTTTTTCCATATAAACAAACACATGATTCTTACTTTTGCAGAGCGTATGTGATACATCCAGACTTCGAGGTTATTCTCAAGAATGCGTAGTTCATCCAAAGTCATTTTTCCTGCACCTCCTTGAAACATATACCTAGGAAAGAAAATACTATCACGTTTTGTATTGAGCATAATTTCAATAAGAGTATGTGCATGACTAATATATATATATACATATATACACACACTGGAGTACATAGGGCCGTCATGATGGAGTAGGGTGGGTGATCGCCTAGGGTCCGCTCTCCAAGGGGCCCGAGATTAAAAAACATACGTATTTTTTAAAATATTATATTTTAAAGGCCCATTTTTTCTGGTTGCCCAGATTTTGGAGGATTTTTAAGGACGACTCTAATATTATAATAATTTGAGAAGTACTAGATTGTCATTTTACATTATTTTTTGAGAGTTTTAAAAGGCAAAATTGTTTTTAATAAATTTGACTAAATTGATTATTTTTTTTTTCACACACATGCAAATTATGTGGTTAAAAAAAAGTAACTGAATAATATTAATTACGTAATTTATTAGAAATCTAAGTATGTAAACAATTAATTTCCTTTTTAACTAAATTTTCAAAATCATTTTTATTTCATATGATTTCAAATTTAGTGTATTTTATAAACTTTATTAAACTCTTAAATTAATATGATAGTTCGCAAATTTATTATTCAAATGTTTTACAAGTGTCTGTTTTAGTGCGTTGTGTTCTTCGTCGCATCATGCGGGTACCTCTTTAGGGGTTAGGTTCATTTGTGAACAACCTCTTTGATAGTGAACTGTGTGAACTAATCATATCCCTTGATTATCAATACACAAGTGTAAATCAATGGCCAATATTTGATCGGGATTTAATGATGAAAATACACTAGTGTATTTTAAGATTTGATGATGTAAATCAATGACCAGAATTTGTTCACTCAGTTCTCAAATAAATTAGTGTTCACTTTAAAACATCACCCACCTCTCTAGTGTGTGCGTGTTTATGTGCATATATACAGGTAGAGGATCCTATACATTAATCCAGAAGTGTGAGAAGTATATTATAACACTATATATAACACCATATAAACACCGTATAACACTATATAACACCATATAAAACCATATAACACTATGTAACACTATATAACATTATATAACAAATATAACACTATATTTTGTCTGATAGCTGTCTATGATAGATGTATAGTGTTATATATTGTTATATAGTGTTACATAGTGTTATATGGTGTTACATAGTGTTATACGGTGTTTATATGATGTTATATAGTGTTATATATAGTGTTATAATACACTTCTCACACTTCTGAATTAATATACACTATCCCTACCCCATATATACATATGGAAGTAATCAAATGTGAACTCATAAATTTCGTGAGAATCGTAAGAATATGGTCAAGAAGCAATTAAAATCAATTTTTACACTACCATGCCTTATTACTAAAATAAAATACAACATTACAAAAAAATTACCTTCTTAAATTACATGTATATACATGTTAAAAAAACTTTACACATGTGTAAGTTATCACTTACGTATGTGTTATAAATTTGTTAAGAGCAATTTAAAAAGAGAAGATAACTGAAAAGGAAATCATTTAATATTTTGCATTTTATATTTTTCATAGTAGTTAATTATTTTGATCGGTTTCTAATTATGAGTTTTCATAGTTCTCATGATATGAATTTCTCAAGAATAACCCTCCCTAAAAATGACAATTTGATTTAGATACAGATGTATGAATTTTGTTTTTTCCTGTTTTGCAAAAGAGGAAACACTTGAGAGGTGGAAAAACAACAAATTAAATAAAAGAGACCATATAAAACCATATATTTAAATTTATATCAGATATTAATTATTTTAATTTATTAGAAAACACTAAATTGCAATATTTAAAATTTGTGATTGTAAGCAGAGAACCCGAAATTATCTTAATTTTAGTGAGTGCATTAGTTTTACGAAAAAAGAAAGTCTTGGATGATACCTGAGGCCTTTCTGAAGTACGTCAATCTCATTCTTCAGCATGCTAACCTCCATTTTGGACTCCTAAAATATTGCAGCATGAAAAATAAGACGCAAGCTGGTTTAATTGCTAATGACTAATGCAGATCGTCGAGCTATCTTTAGATAAAAAATAGGTCTCCCTTTAAGTCGTTAGTTTGAAAGGATTGGTGTATGTTTATTTTGTAATCCTGTTGTTCTAGTGTTTGTTCTTGCAGTTTGCGAGAGTTGTGGATTTTATGAAAGTCAGCAGTTCCAAAAGGAAAAATACTGAGATCGTCCGTAGTGAGCGTGATCTTTTCAAAAAAAGCCTCCAAACACGCCCAATCATGCCCCACCCACACCCCCATGGGGGTTTTCTAGCGTTTTTTTTTCAAAAAAAGCTCCCCGGCATTTTCTAAATCACGCCAAACATCCAATTGTTTGGCCAATCACATGCATTCTTTCCTATGCTTGCCCAATACCATTTTTTAGATGTTTTTTTTTTAATTTAATTGTTTAACACCCCTTTTTAATATAATGTTCACATCCCCACTACACCCATTTTTAAAAAACGCCAAATAATGCTATTTGCTGACTGTATTGCCACATAGCGAAAAACGACCAAGGATAGGGAATTTATTCACCCAAACCACTACACATGGTCTAATGAAGCTTGTGTATGAATTGCTTAGCAAATCACGCACCTATGTTCTTTTTATAGTTCCAAGGGATTTACATGCTAATCTCTGCAACAGAAATTTGTTGAAATTTGGTATATAAAGTGTAAAATTTTTCTATTAAAAACATGATTTAAATTTTAAACTCTCTAATCGTAGGTTTTTTTTTTTTTTTTTTTTTTTTTGTTGTTGTTGTAAAAAGTGTCTTATTATTACCCTCCGATAATGATCATCTGGTTTCGTTAACATAGCTCATGTTAAATCTTAAGACTTCGGAACTTTTATTACATAATTAAATTGTTGTTGTAGGTGTTACATAATATTTTGTAGAGTTACTACAAGTTTGTTAAAAACGAAAGTAAAGGAAAAAATACCACAGTAATTTGGATATAAAAATTAAATTTAAAACCACTTTGGAAATTAAAGAACTAGTTAACGATCTCCATTTTGTTCTTGAAGGCAAAAGAGTTTCACATATTTAATTTTAAAAAATACGTACATAATTGTCTTATTTTTTTGGAAATTAGTTTAGTAAAAAAAATATTACGAACATAAACAAATTAGACAACGCACTTTAAGTTTATTTCGATGGGGTTTTATGCTAGAACCTTTAAAAGGACAAGTCTATTCAAGACAACGAAAAAACTTAAGGGCATATATATTATCAAACAAACCCTTTTGAGTAAAAAAAAATGTTTTGCGTGTTGAGTTTTGCACCAATAAAAAGTTTTTGAGTCTGACCATTACATGTACTTAATTAGCAAGTGCTTGCAACGTGTAAGAGAGAACTCGTGATATTGTAAAACGAATCGATATTTATGCTCTCTAAAGTAATTTTTTTTTTAAATTATGTTATCTTGATTAGGTATTCTCCTTGACTATATGTTAAAGCATCTGATTCTCAAAATAAGTATATACTGAGAGAAAAAGATAAATACAGACCAGAACTTGCTTCTCATCAGCTTGTTCCTCCACATAACAACGCGTAGATTTCATATACTTCTCTATGAGTCCCTGCATGCTTCTTTATTCACAAATGGACAAACTATATTAATACAATACACACACAAATATACATATACAGCCTATGTTGTGCCAGATGAGAAAAGTGTCCATGTCTTGCCAAACAGTGACGGAACCAGATATTTTTTTAAATAAACTGAATGAATCAATAAGAAAAAAAAAAAGTAAATAATGTAAGTAATAAGAAGAGAAAAACTGAAATTATATTTTATTAAACCAATAGCCTTTTAAAAAAAATATATTAAACTAATGAAAGGAGTGGTTATTAACTCAATGAGGTGCAGTGAAATGTCAATATTGAAACCGTAAAAAGTATATAATTAGTATAGTTTCCTCTTTATTAACCCAAACGTCCATTCAAAATAAAAAGCCCAATCGTCTTTTCCTATGTTATCTTCTTCTACCTCTATCCACCGTAAGTTTACCAGCTCGTCGCCGGTGGCCGAAGTGCTCCACAATTGCAATTTTCTTTCATTTTTCTTAACATTAACTACTCTACCTCCCTTTGAAGGGTAGGTCAAAGTCCCAAAAGTACAAAAAAGTTTCTTTGTTGCATATACCAGTTAACATATATTTTGGTCGGCCGGAGGGTCAACGGACCCTCCTGGTCTCCCTGTGGTTCCGCCCCTGTTGGCAAACAAAGAATATATGAAAATACGTAATAATAATAATCTAATAATAATAATAAAAAGAAAAGAAATTAATTTTAGACCATAGGTATAAGTTGAAAGGATTTATGGTTGTCATATTGGAAGAAAAATTGGCCAGCAAGCCAATTAAGTCTTTTCCTTAGTTTAAATGTGTAAAGCTAAAGAAAGTTTGTATTTAATTCGTTTATATATAACATAAAAAATTAGTAGCTGTATACAGGTCTTATATATAGAAGTTGAGTGCACGTGTAGAACCACACTTTTATACAATTGTTTATATAACCAACAAAAGCATAAAGTGAGTAATATCTAGCTAGCCATAACCAAGTGATTAAAGACACGTAAATAGTTTACTTCCACTATCGATCAGTTTTTAATAAGTGGAGTAACATATATGCTCCTTTGATTGGCTTTTATTTATTTTTTTAACATGCTAAATTAAAGTAATATATATATATATTCGTTAGTGAAAATGAATAAAATGCATTCGCCATGTTATCATCTATCTATAATACCATGCCCCAATGAATAAAAACATTACATCTAAGACTAGCAATCTGAGCACATAATGAGGTATATATGGTGTGCATACCCGTTAGTGGCAAGCTCATAGACCTTGCCATGGGAGGAGAAAATGACGAGACCTATTTCAGCATCACACAACACAGAAAGCTCCTTGGCCTTCTTGAGAAGCCCTGACCGGCGCTTGCAGAAGGTTACCTGCCTATGCACCGGGTTCTCGATCCTCCTCATCTGTACCTTTCCTCTAGCCATATCAATCGTCTGGCTTTTTTCCTGGGATGATCTTGCAACTAATTGATTTTTGTATGAATAGTAGAAAATTTTCAAGTCTGCTAAGTTTCTGCAGACAACCTCCCACTAGTTTGAACTAGCTTCGAGGTTGTTGCTCTTCCTCCTTTGTGGTTAAAAACTTAGCTTAATACACATTAATCCACTATGGGTCTTGAGAACCACCTTATATACCACTCTCACTCCTGCAATTGATTCTTTAATTTGCCATGTTCTAGGCAGCCTAATAAACAACATTAAAACAAAGAAGAATAAATACTTATGTGACTCCTTTTACAGTTCACTATACTGTTCAAAAAGAAGGAATCCATTGTATGTAAAAGGTTTCCTATTTACTTTAAAATTTTTGTTGCACTAGAATGCTATCTTTTGAAAAATAATTTGAGGATATAACAATTAGGCTATAGGGTGTGGTTATGACTCTTATGACTACCACGAGCCTCCATGTCAGTCCAACATGAGTGGTGTCTTTAAGGCAGTGATACCAAAATCCTGCAGTTGATTTTGAAGCCATAGCAGTTGGGCTGTACAGCTTGCAGCAGCAATATACTCTGCCTCAGCAGTGGATGTTGAAACAACTGCTTGCTTTTTGCTTTGCCAAGACACTAAGCAATTGCCTAGGAATTTGCTTTTTGCTTTTCCTTCAACCTCCACAAAACACTATTTTAACCCAACAGTGGTTTTAAACCACCGTTTTAACCCAACAGCAGTTTCAACCATAGTTTTCTCCACAACAAATACATTTAACCCAACTGTGGTTTCAAACATCTTTTTCCTCCATCTGTTGACCAAAGTCAACAGATGTATCAACTACTGTTTTATTTTCAAGCATGTTCCTTCTCCAAAAAAAAACAATATTTTAACCCAACAGTCGTTTCAATCCCCTTCAACCTCCACAAAACACTATTTTAACCCAACAGTGGTTTTAAACCACCGTTTTAACCAAACAGCGGTTTCAACCACAGTTTTCTCTACAACACTCTGCTTTATCTCAACAGTAGTTCCAAACATCTCTTTTCATCCATCTGTTGACCAAAGTCAACAGATGTATCAACCACTGTTTTATTTTCAAACATCTGTTCTAAATAACAGAGCTTTGATCATTTAAACAGACCTTTGTCAATATTACAAGCTTTTACACTCTCAAACCTAAATATTTATTTACTTAATTTAAATAACAAACATGGTTAATAACTTTAACACAACTAATTATATAAAAACTACAAGTGTCAAACAGAGGTAACTATATAATAAACAAAGTTCAAAACAGCAAACAACAATTAATAGAATACAGCATACTAATTCCAAATCAATGGGCGAAACAACATACAAAGTTCATCCATCTGTTGACCCAAGTCAACAGATGTATCAACTAATGTTTTATTTTCAAACATCTGTTCCCAATAACAGAGCTTTGATCATTTAAACAGACCTTTGCCAATATTACAAGCTTTTACACTCTCAAACATAAATATTCATTTACTTAATTTAAATAACAAAAATGGCTAATAATTTTAACACAAATAATTATATAAAAACTACAACTGTCAAAATAGCAAACATCATTCAATAAAATACATCATACTAATTCCTAATCAATTGGTGAAACAGTAGTCTCGATAAGTAAAGCTCCTTTCGGACCATTGTAGTTGTCAACATGTTGGAGGTATTTCAGAAGTCCGTTGCTCAGATCAACTTCAACCACATCCCCCCAGATGCTTGTTATTAGCCACTTGTTGTCTTCAATTATATTAGTCCTTCGGCGCCTATCTACATAATCAACTACACGAGGATTATTGAAAACAAACACCTTCATCCAGCCTTCTTCTTCATATCTGAGCAAATCAGCAGTTAGCTCAGCAGACTTTCCAATAACAATCAAATGCAGCCTCTTTGCGATGGTCAAAAAATGCCCTTGGCAAGGATTGACTACAATACTCTCTCGAAAACGAAGCATTCTGAAAGTCTAACTCAGAACATCAAAAGCAACGATGTTCTTCTCACCTAGTGGATACCAATAATTTGAAACCATAAAATATATGGTTTTATCAGCATAAAATCCTGTAGATCATGAATAACCACTTGAACCATAATTGTTTACGCTACCGAAATTTATTGTTCTCCATGACTCACGACGTCGTGAGTAAACACGAGCAGTAGCTACATTACGGTAACATCTGATGTTCAGCACTTTCAGATCATTGAATTTATTAAAATAAATTCTACCAGTATCAAAGTTTCGATCATGATTGTAATTGAAGTAGTCATCAGACAAAACCGTATAGTGCCTGGTAGTTGGATTCCAAAGAATCAACTCACAGCAAATCCATTCATTATAAACTAACAACAAACCATTAAATGACGAGAGAATACGTAAGAAGCTAGGGTGGACATTGTTAGGAAAACTTAAGGTTTTGCTTCTAACAACATCCAAATTACTAGCAACTACGTCGTCAACGCCAATTGACGTGTCTTTAAAGGAAAGTAGTTTCTTTTGTACTGAATCTCCACTTCGGAGAGCATGCATTATCTGAAATCCATGACTTGACAATTCCCTATAAAAATTCTTGGAAAGACATTTGAAACGGCCAATATCTTCTGCAGAGAGCCTTGTGAAAATCTCGTCAACAATCACTTGAAACCCAAATTTTTTCATCTTGCAGTGAACCAATGCATCTTTGAAAGTAAAAGAAATTGTAATGATATTGATAAACAAAAAACTTTTGAAGATGATTGAGTAGATGGATGAAAACAGTAATGATCAAAACCTCTGCCCAATGTATTTTATATACCCAATGAAGGCGGTTATGACTAAATACATCGTCAGACGAAAGAATATGATGATACACTCGTTAGGCTTTTAATGCATTTCCATGGGAAAATATAAAATTAAACACGTTATTATAATTACAATTAACCTCTTCATTTACCATAAGACGCCTTTACCATAAGACAGATCTGATTGAGTGGCGTGCATTAATTGCAAAGTACATATCCCCAGGCATTTTGAATTTGAAATTACCGGCAATTTCAAAACCACTGCTAAGGTATATGTTTGCCAAAGGAAACATTTACTAAGTTATACTTTCTTGGCGATGGGCAGTAGTTTGCACTCTTGAATGTGGGCCAGACCTTTGACATTTAAATATAGAGCAGTAGTTTGAAATTAAATGTATTTTAACTCAGATAAAAAATCTCAGATAAAAATTGACACATCAGCAATCATCATTTAGTCATAACTCAGATAAAAAATCTATTCATTTGCAATACAAAGATATTGTGAACATATGTTAAAGTAGGAGATGTTCACAACAGTAGCAAGTCAAACAGATGTTGGCAATTGAGAGGAGGAAATTCTTCGAAAAGCTCTATTAGGCAACAACAGATGTTGGAAACAGTAGCAAGTCAAACAGCCGTTAGATCAGCAGATGATGATTTAGAGCAGATGTTCTCTTTTAGCAAACTTTAACTTTGACAGATCTATACACTAACAGAAATTGATACGACATCAACATAATCTAATTAAACTCAGAGACAATTTCACTTGTACATCAAAAGTACCGATCTGCAATAATCAGATGATATTAAAAATTACATAATAATACTTATTCAGCTTAAAATTACAACGAAACTTTAAAATCTAACAACAACACCAAGAAATTTACGAACCTAACAACAAAAATTTAGTGGTTTTAGCTAAAAATTTAGTGCTTTTAGCTTTAAACTCCATCAATGTATATCTTCGACAATCGCCATGAACTACACGGATGTTTTGAATGCATCAACATCAGGTTTCTAGAAACTTGATCTCTCGTGAACAGACCAAGATGCAGTACATGAAAACACTTCTTCAGCTATTGAAGAGTAGCCCTGTCCTCATATTCTTAATCCTTAACTTGCTTCATAAAGAACTGCTTTAAACCAAACTTTATGCTTCTTTTAATACAAAAAAGGCAGGAAAGACCATTACTCTAGTAAGATAAAATCTTATCTTACAACAGTAGCAGATCCTTTCTTGAGTTTAGTAGGAACTACTGGGGGTTCTACATCATCATCATCTGCCCAAAGTCATATATAATCATCATTTAGTCATAAGCAAAAATTATTTTAAATGTACATTTAATAATCTTTCTTTGTGTTTAATTTAACTTTATGCTTCGTTTAATACAAATCTATGATAACCCGCAGCAGATTGTATGAATTTCAAACAATTGTTATTAGACTGAAATATAAAGCGAGAATTAGAGTATATCACTTCAAAATAAAAAATTCAAAATTTCAAAATTGGAGTAGCAAAAAAACATACTTTAAACGATGTTGGAACAATGATGTTGGAAACAACCGTAGAACAATCATCATCATCATCTACAGCAGATCATTCACAATCATCATTTAGTCATAACTCATAACAAAACTTTAGTAAAAATCAAAAACAAACATAATCATATATATCACATTACCATGATCAAGGCAAACCACATATCCCCAAAATTTGTTCTGAAAGTGGGTCAGAGAGAGCTTCAGTTTTCTCTTATCCTTTATGAACAAATGTCGAGTATTGAGAAGAAGGGTTTGAAAATACAAAAGAAGAGAACACGAGAATGTAAATATGAAGAGTGAAATGAGAATATAAATCAATTTATATAAGAAGATGATCGGCAAAAGCGAGTGAGTGACATGCATTAACTAGTTCTATACCCGTCCGGTGGATGGGTGAACGGATTATCTAAAGTCATCATGGCATTAAAAAAATTATTTGAATTGTAAAAAAAATTATTTGTTTAATAAAGAGTCAAACCATGTAGAATGTTTCACTAAAGAATTAATATTAACATGTGATTTATGCCAAAGAAACCTGACAAAGCAAGGTTGGAGGCAAGTTTTCGATTTTACACTTTTATACTCGCTAGAGATAAAACATCACACGGTCATACCATCCTGATAATCGGGCCAAATAGTCAGTCTAGTTGAAAGACCTTGATTTCATGGTTCATTACTCCGTCATAATTCTTTCTGTATAACTGTTGGCACTTGAATCTTCTCGTTTAGTACCTGAAATCCTGAATAATATCTTAACCCATGAATCTGCCATTTTTGGTCCAAACCCATGGTTTGATTGAAAATGCCTTCCAACCTAAAAGAAAAATAATATTAGTTTGTCTAAATTGTTATTGCAGTGACAGCTAATCAAATCAAGAAAAAATCATAGCTAGATGTAGTAATTTCAGCCCTTTTATTCATGAATGGGTCAATTTGGGTTGTATTTACATCTAACTTGGCTTGTATGAACAAATGGTACCGGGTATCAGTTCGGAACCAGTACCGGTACATAATTTCCTGAACCAAAGTATTTTCAGTACCAATTAGGTAACGACATTTGGCGTTTTCGGTACCAGTATGGTACCCATTTTTGGGGATTTTAGGTACAGGTTGGTACGGAGCTCATCCCTAATTTACATCTAACTTGCTAAATGGGTCAACTCTAGAAAACTTGGGTAAATAACCACATCAGTAAAAAATGTGTATTTAAATGTTTGCATGTGTAATCTCTTATTGAAAAGAAAAATGCGTTAGTTCTCTAGCAAAATATCTTTCAGTAATAAAAAGGTAAAAAAGGATAGAATATATGTGGGTCAACCAGCCCGACCCATTACCTCGATTAAAAATTCACCATCATTTTAGGAAAGAAGGATTTACCTAGCCACTTGTTAGTTCATATAGACGAAGTAGAAGATTCACAATTGCGCTTTGCCCACGACCAATCTGATGAACAATATAAAAAAATATTTAATACTTGAAGTGGTCATTTACTGGCGAGAATAATAAACTTACAAGTGCAACTACTTCATAAGGATTCAAAGTAATGTTTACATCTTTTAATACATGTATCTGTTGAAGTGTCACAAGCATAAATTCTTTGCATTTAAGTAGCAGTTATAAGTGCATTGTATAAAATGGATTGCTCAAGAAAGCGAGAAACAAAGCTAAATACTGTTGGAATTGCTGCATTACGGATAATAGCATTCCATTGTTGAAAGAAACTATATTATTATTATTATTATTATTATTATTATTATTATTATTATTATTATTATAATTATTATTTATATACTACAGTTTTAGTAAAATATATGATAAATTAATCAATAAAATTGTTACTGGGTCAACCATACTGACTAAACCAGATTTAATCCGCACACAAAAATACCCATTTTGACCCATGCCCGTTTTGACCCATTACCGAACCCAATCAATCCACCCATTATACCACCTCTAATCTTTATTTAGGGATGACGAGCCAGTGATTGTGATGTGGGCCAAATTAGAAGTGTACCGTCTCCCTTGATGTAGAGCTTAATACATTCACAAACTCAATGCGACCCTTCAAATTTGTCAACTTTCACCCTGCCAAAATTCAACATGCACATTAGTTCAAATACTAAGATGTGTTTCACGAATAAAAAAAGTACTAGCACTGGAAGTGAACTAGTCGCTAGCCGCAATATCCATCCATCATTTACAATACCTTTTCACTTGCATCAATAGATTGCATTAATGATGATAAGTTGTCACCCACAACCCATGTTGTACTAAATCAGCCGCATTCACTGTACAATATGAACTTTGTAAGTTGCTCAACAGTTATATGACCAGCCATTATAGACATTCCTCCTATCAGCACAACAACCACCTACCAAATTTTAGACATTCATATAAATGAATGGAAAAAGATAAATATGTGTTTGCACGTATACATGATATGTATGTGTGTGTGTGTGTATGTAAATGTATGCGTGTGACTGTGTGTTTATATAGCATTATGATCATTTGAGAAGCTAAATATTTGAGAGAAGTGGGCGGATTTGTTTCACTAAATTTGTAACTTCCACTCACTATTTTGTGATATATGGGATCAAAATTAAACAAAAGAAGCTTCACACATCAAAATTATGAATCAAAGTTACAAACTTAGTGAATCGAAATCTTCTCACGTAGCATCTCATTTTATCATGATTCTACATGCACATATATGTGTTTCCAATATACTTTTATAAACGAAGCAAAAAAATAAAATAAAATAGAATAACCTATGTATAGAATGGTAAAGAGTGATGAAACCACAATTCCAAATTCCAAAAGTAGCACTTGTTCTAAAGCTAATATGAGCTAGTTTTTCCAGCCAATTATTGCACCTAAACGTGAATAAAAATCAGTAAATAGTCAAATGCTTATACTAATGAAAATACAACCAAATGTATACCTTTCAAGTTCTTTATGCCAAGTTCTATAGACAGGTCAAGTTAAAAAGAAAAAGTAGTTAAAAATGAGAACGTGTCGTTGAGAAGTCATCCAAAGTCCCTCCAAAATCATATCATTCGTTAAATACGATTATTGTAATAATATTGTTTTTGTAACCATATGTCATGTGTTAATTATAACTAAAAACAAATAAAAGTGTTATGCATCATCCCGAACTGGGCACTTTCAAACTGTACCAAATTGATCCGTTACCAACCCATCTTTCCACTTCAATTAGATGTGATTAAACTTGTATTCTCTTAGTGATTAACTCTTAATATTGCACTTGAAATCGATTAGCACCTGAAGGTTCAGCAAGCAGAAAAGCATCAGTGCAGCAGCAACATCTTGAGAAACAGAAAAATAGGTACTCCAACTCTATATGCAACAAAGCACTCAATCCAACAGTTTGTGTGCTTCCCTTTGTGGTTTTTCTCATTCCTTTTTAGGTTTAGGTTTCAGAGCAAGATAAAAGCGGAAGGTCCTGCATACAAAAAACAAAAAGTCATTAAGTTATTACGTGTGTTAGTTGACATGAGTCTCGACACCACCGAAATACCTAATTAGATGCAACATACCTTTAAGGACTCCTTCAATGCAGCATACCATTCAAATATAACCTGTTCGGATTGCAAAATCAAATTTTGCAGAAGTAATAAGCTGAGATAATATGTTTCAATTGCAAAATCAAAAATTGTGGAAGTAAAATTTGAAATAACCTAGTTGAGTGTTCGTTTGAATAGTAGAAGCCAAAATAGTTGGGGGCGAGTTCGTTCTATTTGAAATAACCTGTGTTACAAACTAAACACTAGCCCAATTGTGAATTAGAAAGCAGAATTAATGCAAATTGGAATACTTACAACAAAATCATGAAGGAATCTGGCCGTGTGATCCGTGAACATGAATGATTATAGTGAAGGAGAATGTAGACAACAATGTCGCGAGGTCTGTAGCCAAACACAAACACAAGCATAAAAATTATAATAATAAGAAACCTAATTTAAATCTAGATGCTTACCATATCAGATCACAATGGAAGAATGGTCGAATGTTTTGAAATCGACATAGAATATAAGATCTGCTACAAACAGAAGGGGATATGCTGGTAACTGGCGAGACGTGGGGTAGAGAAAAGGGTTGACCCAACCGGTTGGTAACCTCCCCAGGTTTTTCTGAATTACAAGGGTTAGGATTTAATCTCACTTTCATCCAATGACTGAGATTGCAAGATGTTCCCATTGACTTTAATGGGAACATAAGAATATATAATTGAAAATTACATATCCCCATGCATTTTGAATTTCAAATTACCCGCAATTTCAAAACATCTGCTAACGTATACGTTTGCCAAAGGAACCATCTGCTAAGTGGTTTGCCCTTTGGAATGTGGGCCAGACCTTTAACATTTGAATACACAAGGCAGTGCTTTGAAATTAAATTAAATGTATATTAAAGTGATTTATATATTGGATAAATTAGATTTTTCGTCCTTTATATTTGTAGCGGATTGCAATGGATGACCTTTAACTTCAATAATTACAGTCATAGTCCTTTATTTGCAAAATCCGTTACATCTTACGTTCTTTTATCCTAACCTAGTTACTTTTCATGGTTAAATATAGTCATGTGCATTGCATATGGGGTATAATTGTCCTTTTACCTATTTATTAATTTTTTTTAATAAAACACTTGATCTCTATTTATCTCTATTTCACATATATCCCACTCCGGCCACACCTTCTCTCTCTACACAGTTACAAAAATCCCAAAAATTAACACAATTCATTTCTGGGTTCAAGAAAGTCTACAAAGAAAAAACCCTAATTTCTATAGGATTCAATTTGGGTATTTTCTAAAGAAGCAAAATTATATAGATTAACAGACACATATAAAGACAAAAATGTTAACTTTGAATACATAACACTTAGGGGGGTTAGGTGAGAGAGCAAACGAAAAGTCACCGGAGAAATAAACGTCTGGACGTCGGAAGCTCGACGAAGAAGGTGCCGTTTGGTTTAGCGTGCGAGGTATTTCTTGTTTTGCTTCTTCTTGCAATCCGATACCACCTCAATCCCTAAATCGACGTCTCCTTTTTCCATTCGCTTTCGAGTCCGGTTTTCTTCTCCGTATTAAAACTCGAGTGAACAGAGCGGTCAAAAAGTGAGGTGAGAGAGCAAACGAAAAGTCACCGGAGAAATAAACGTCTGGACGTCGGAAGCTCGACGAAGAAGGTGCCGTTTGGTTTAGCGTGCGAGGTATTTCTTGTTTTGCTTCTTCTTGCAATCCGATATCACCTCAATCCCTAAATCGTCGTCTCCTTTTCCATTCGCTTTCGAGTCCGGTTTTCTTCTCCGTTTTAAAAGTCGAGGAGGGTGGGATACAAAATTCTGGTGAGAAAAAAGGCAATCAATACATGGATGAACAAATGAGAGAAAAGGCAATTACTTTCTATATTACAAACATTCATCCACACATTTCCGACGGAGAATTATGGACGGAGTGCAAGAATTACGGCCAGATTGTGGACGCTTACATAGCAAAGAAATTGGATAAATGGGGAAAAAGATTTGGATTCCTTAGATTTGTTAAGGTTGTCGATGCTGAAAAAATGGTGAAAGCGCTAAACCAGTTAAGCTTTTATGGATGGAAAATCAAAGCAAATATCGCAAGATTTGTCAAAATAGTAAAAAATGAAAAAGCAAACAGAGGTAAGATGTGGAGGGAGAAGCCAATACCAAAAGAAAACAATGAAAACTGTAGGCCGACGGTAAAAGGGAATTCGTTCATAAAAAATGGGACGACTTGGGCAGGAGTGGTTACTGGTAAAAGAACACAACAGGAGGATGAGGAGGTTATGACTTTTGCAAACGAGTCAAAGGCTTACGTAAATTGGAAGGGAAGATCAGTGCTGGGTGAACTCCAAAAAGTGGAACATCTTAGAGAAATAAAAAAGATGAGATTGCAGCTAGATTTGAGGAATGATCAGGTAAGATACATAGGTGGGCTAAACGTACTAATAATTTACGACTCAGAAAAAGATATGGAGATGTCGATGATCAATAATGTGGAGGTTTGGGACCATTGGTTTAATAAACGGGGAACATGGAATGGGGAGGACATTCCTTTTCAAAGAATAGCATGGCTCAAAATCAGGGGAGTTCCTATGCAACTTTGGATTGATGGTGTCTTCAACTGCATCGGTGAAAAATTCGGGAAAGTAATTAGACCTTCGGTTGTAGATGATAGGGACCTAAGTTTCAACTATGACTCGGTTGGTATTCTGGTGAACCACGGTGCTACCATAAACGAAAAAATAACTATAAGGTGGAAAAATTCTCTGTATGAAGTTTGGATAACAGAGGCAAACCAATTTTGGGATCCGGACTTCATTACAGATTATGAAACGGTGGAGGAGAAACAAGAAGAGAAAACAGTACCAACACAACAATCTGATGAAGGGTATGCAGAAAAGACGGGTGACGGGAACGAAGAAGCACCTCAGCCAGAAACGGAAAAAAGGTCACCGGAATCAGGGGAGATGAACGAGGAGGAAATACGAAACGTCAATAATGCGGGAAACGAGGTGCCACTCGAACAGTCATCACCAATGGTAGACACAATCTTCGAAGGAAATGTCATAAATACGACACCTAATCAGGGAGACAGTCAAACAGTAGGTGTACAAGAGGTCAACCTAGAAGAAAACAACATGCAAAAAGATACTGGGCCAGAAAAGCAATCAGTTAGTATGTCTATTGGGCCCATGTCCGTGGATCACAAAAAAAGGAAAAGATGTAACTTAGCGGAAGCCCGGTCAGCTTTTCTAAAACCCAATTCCAACATTAGTAAAGGTAAATTACCAGATCTCAACATAGAATTGTCCGACGAATCTAGAAACAGACCTAAAAGAAGGCATTTAAACAAAAGAGGAAGGGCGAAAAGGAGAAGAAATAAAATCAAAATAAGAGTTTTGGAGGATGAATTTAATGAAGAACAGCAAGGGGAAGGAAGCCTAGACGATGACTTTGAATCTGAGTGGGAGGAAAGCTCAAACGCGGAGGAGGTGCAAACAACGTCTGAGATACCAGAGACACAAGAGATTGGGGTCCCAGACGAGAACAAGGAAGCATTGATCGATAGTGAAGTTAAAGCCACAATAAAACTTGGGGAAAAAATCGGGGTCGATTTATCAAAGGTAGAGAGCTTATTGAAGACTGCCGTCACAGAAGATCAGGTGGATGCAGGTTTGCAATGAACTTCGGATCCTTAAATATTAAAGGGGCAGGGGGCGTCGGAAAATCGAAAGGGGTAAGAGGACTTCTATCAAAATTTAATTTATCGTTCATAGCGCTACAAGAAACACAGTTCAGGAACTTATCGGAAAGTAAGATCAGAAAATTTTGGGATAATTCGGGCTTTGATTATTCTAAAGTTGATGCAGACGGTAGATCGGGGGGTCTGCTATCACTGTGGAATTCAGGTGTATTCAAAAAGGAGATGGAAATAAAAAATCAGAATTTTCTTGCAGTAAGGGGCAAAATTAACGGTTATGAGGAGGATTTGATTATTGTAAATGTGTATGCTTCTACAATATTAGCTAACAGAAGGAATATGTGGGAAGAGTTACTCGCCATAAAGAATGTACTTCCGGGTATGTGGATTTTACTAGGTGACTTCAATGAAGTAAGAGTACCAGAAGACAGATTCAATTCTGTTTTTGACGCGAACGGAGCTATGCATTTCAACAACTTTATAAGTAGTGGGGGCTTCCAAGAATATAACATGGGGGGAATGAAGTATACATTTTTATCAGGTGACGGCTCAAGTTTGAGTAAGTTAGATCGAATATTGGTGTGCGAAAATTTTATCATGAAGTGGCCAAACGCAACCCTACAAGCCTTAAATAGGGAGATATCGGATCATAGTCCGATTATCTTGACAATAGTCAACAATAGCTTTGGCCCTTCACCATTTAGATTGTTCAACAGCTGGTTCTCACTGAACGGCTTTGACGAAGCAGTAAAGAAAGGGTTGGGAATACAGTGTGACTCAAGATTTAAAGATGAAGCGCTGGCGGTGAGGTTAAAAGCTGTAAAAGATGAACTAAAAGGTTGGAGGAAACGAGTAAAAGAAGAAGAAGAGAAAGTCCTGGTAGTCGCACAAAATAGATTGAGAGTATTGGATGGGCAGGCAGAAGGTAGAATTCTAACTGAGGCGGAACTCGTAGAGTGGCAGAATTGCAAAAAGTCAATTAGAGATTGGCAAAGGACTCAAGCTATGGATATGCAACAAAAGGCAAGAATACGTTGGGTGGGCTTAGGAGACGAAAACACAAGTTTTTTCCACGCGATTGTCAATAGTCATGCGGCCAGGAATAGAATAAATGGTCTATGGATAGAAGGCGAATGGGTGACGGATCCAATTGAAATAAAAAATCACTTTGTGAAGACGTTCAAAATAAAGTTTGACTAGCCGATAAACACTAGACCTAGAATCGGGTCGGAGGGGTTTAACCGATTAAATGCAGAGGAAGCGGCCAGCCTTATATCACATTTCAATCTGGAGGAAGTACGGGAGGCTGTATGGGAATGTGGCACAAATAAGGCCCCGGGCCCAGACGGAATAACTTTCAATCTAATAAAAACATATTGGGAAGAGCTAAAGGATCATATTATGCAAATCATGTCGCAGTTCTTCACTCACGGATCAATTCATCATACGTGTGGAGCATCTTTCATTGCGATCATCCCAAAGGTAACGGACCCTATGACTCTCTCAGATTTTCGGCCAATTTCATTAATAGGTGTGGTGAATAAAATTATATCAAAGATCCTAGCTAATAGAATGAAGAGGGTTATAAAAAGTGTGATTTCAAATGTACAGTCGGCATTTGTATCAGAAAGAAACATTGTCGATGGGCCGTTAGTAATTAATGAAGTAGTTGGGTGGGCGAGAAAGACAAAACGAAAGATCTTCGTTTTCAAAGCAGATATTGAGAAAGCATATGACACACTAAACTGGAAATTCCTAATCTCTGTTCTAACGCATATGGGATTTCCACCAAAGTGGAGAAACTGGGTAATGGGTATACTGTTTGCAGGGAGGGGTTCGGTTCTAGTAAATGGATCCCCAACTGGCGAGTTCCAATATAAAAGGGGGTTGAGACAGGGCGACCCTCTATCTCCTTTTTTATTCATCGTGGCAATGGAAGCCCTTCACGTCATGATGGAGAAGGCTAAAATCTCAAATGAATACACGGGTGTGAGGTTACCAAAAAACGGCCCATATATTACCCACACGCTATTCGCGGATGACTCGATTTTTTTGGGGGAATGGGAGGAAAATAACATAAGAAACTTAAAAAGGATACTTAGAATTTTTTATCTACTATCGGGTTTAAAAGTCAACCCGCGGAAAAGTCAACTGTTTGGAGTCGGTACATCCGAGGAAGAACTTTCAAATATGGCAGCGATTTTTATATGTAAAACTGGGAAGTTACCTTTCACTTACCTTGGGTTAAAAGTAGGCACAAACATGAACAGAATATTTCATTGGAAGGAGATAATAGAAACCTTCAATAAGAGACTATCAAGTTGGAAGGCAAGACATTTATCTTTCGCGGGCAGGGTAGTACTAGTTAAAGCAGTGCTAGGTAGTCTACCAAATTACTACTTATCTCTTTATAAGTGTCCGGACACTGTTTTGAGAACTCTAGAAGGGATTAGAAGGAGATTCCTATGGGGAGGAAGCAGCTTAAACAACAAAATAAGGTGGGTCAAATGGGAAAGGATAGTAGAACTAAGAGATTTTGGAGGATTGGGTATTGGCAAGATAAAAGATTTAAATCTGGCTCTACTGCTCAAGTGGTGGTGGAGATTAAAGATGGAACCCGGAAGTTTGTGGGTTAAAACAATAGAATCGCTACACCAGAATCAGAGGAACATGAAATCCATTCCGGTTAAAAACTGTTGACGGGAGTATGGAAGAACATTGGAGAGATAGAAAAGGATTTCTTAAAACAAAATGTCGATGTAAGCTCAAAATTAAGAAGTAATGTTGGTTCGGGGGACAAAACAATGTTCTGGTTGGACACTTGGATCGGAAACGAATCACTTAGTAAGCAATTCCCTAATATTTATCATCTAGCAGTAAACAAAAAGGCAAAAGTTATGGATTCGTATCGGGTAAACAACGGGAGAAATTTATGGGATTGGGCATGGGTGAGACTACCAGTCAGTGACGAGGAAAAAAATGAAATGGGAGACCTATCAAGGAAGCTGCAACAAGTCCAAACGTCAGTGCACGGCGACAAGTGGTATTGGTGCGGAGCTGAAAAAGATAGTTTCACGGTGAAGGAAGTGAGACGTTCACTTAGCCATCAGACGGATTTAAATGAACCTGCTTTCAGCTTTGAATGGAATAACTGGGCAACAAAGAAAAGTCTCATGTTCGTTTGGAGAGCAATCGAAGAAAAAATCCCAACAGCAACTGCCTTAGCACATAGAGGTATGAATCTGACCGGTACCTTATGCAAAATATGCGGTTCAGCAAACGAAACTGCTGCTCATATTTTGTTACAATGTAACTTGGCGAAACGGGTCTGGGAGGAAGTTACCAGGTGGCTAAAGATACCCATGGTCAATACTGCGGGTAACCTAAAAGAGTTACTGTTAGAACTAAACGAGCTGAACCGAAGCAGGAAGATGAAGAAAGCGATACAAGCATCAGCAATTCAAGTCTTGTGGATTCTATGGAAAGTTAGAAACGAAAGAATTTTCGGGGAAAGACAAAGTACGGTACAAACGGTAATGGCAACAATAAAGGAAACAACTTATCAAAGCATGAAGGTGAGGTCGAGATATAAAAGCATTACACAACAAGAATGGTGGGATTTTAACGTAAATTGGTAACGGTTTGTAGAATTTAGATTTTTCTCTTTTGTTTCGTTTATGTTTTTCTTTCCTTTTGACTGTTTGTATCACTAGCTCCTGGCTGGTTTGTTTTTTGTTTGAATGAAAGGTTCCGTTTGCTATTAAAAAAAAAACAGACACATATAAAGAGATTCAAAGTTTTCAGCTTTAATTACCTTTGATCATCGAATGGATTTCTTTTTTTTGTTGAAAGATTCACTGGACATATGAAATTCATACCCAAAACAACAATCAATGATGGATGAAATTATGATTGATTGTGGATAGAAACAAAAAAGAGTAATGATTTGGTGTTGGGTGCTTCTCCTTTGATTCTTTTTTTTCTTTTCTGGATATTTGTTGAGCACTTGTTAAAATAATGCAATATTTAATCTATATGATATATGATTAGTATTTAATAGTACTATGCTCATGTTTCATGTCCCCAGCACTCGTTAAAATTCTGGATAGTTGTTGAGCACTTGTTAAAATTCTTGAAGTTGCAGGTTTCGATAAAAACCCTAATGAAGATTTGGGGGAGAAGAGGGGGAATTTATATGATGGGGTAGATGGTAGGTGAATGAACTTAAATGCCCTCATGTGCCAAGCATGTGATCAGAACTAACTTAATTTTCTAACTGAGTTTGGGGTAAAGGATGAAACGTGCAACATGTTTTTCAAAAAAAAGGATTGTGACTGTAATTATTGAAGTTAAAGGCTATCCATTACAACCCGCTACAAACATAAAGAACGAAAAGTGTAATTTACCCTAATATATTAGACTTTATGATGTAATAATGACATAAAAAAAATCATTGTTAGACAGCCCCTCCTGCTGACACATCAGCTTTTCTTATGTCATTGGGATTTCTCCTTTTACAGAAAGTATACAATTATCAACTTTCAACTTTGTTGAATAGTAACTTTTATATTCTTATTTTATATTTTTAATTTCAGTTATACACCTTATAAGATAATTATCATCTTTGATGAATACTAATTTTAACTCTTTTATTTTATATTTTAAATTTCCGTTACACGTCTTATAGTATAAATAATATCGTTTTTAACCCTAAAATCTATAATAGTTACCAACTTACCTTACTTACGTGATCGATAACTTTTGCTTTTTTATAAGTTTTTATTAAAGGAATATTGGATTTTAATAAACCAACTGTTCGTTGTTAGCTGTCAACAGTCCTAACCTAAAAATAACCACTGGTAGTCCCACTATTGACATATTGGCCACCAATGGACCCTGACTAACAGAACCCTAATGTCATTGGTCTCCGGTCGCCGAAAAACCGTTTTTGACCAGAAAAAGGTTTCTAAATGTCCGATCTAAGGTTACGAAGAGGTTTGGGACGAAAATGTTGAGTTTTCTAGCCAGAAAGTTGAGTTTTCCGGCCAAAAAGAAGTTTTCCGGCGACTTCAATAATTGGGGTTTTTACTAGTAAAAGGTCCTAAAGGCCCGTAATAAGGTTACAAAGAGGTTTAGGACGAAAACGTTGAGTTTTCCGGCCAAAAATAAGTTTTCCGACCAAAAACGTTTTTCTGGCGATCGGAAACTAACGGTGTTAGGAATCTGGTAGTCAGGGTCCATTGGAGGCCAATATGTTAATAGTTGGGCCTGCGAGTGGTTATTTTTTAAGTTGGGACTATTGACGGTCAAAGGCGAATAGTTTAAAATCCAATATTCCTTTAGTAAACACCTTATACTATAAATAATACGTGTTTTAACACTATAGTTTTGTTTTTTCTTATAAATTTCGTTCATTCGTTTTTTAATAAAGACTAAATACGCGGTTGCGTTTAATTTATTTCTCTACACGACTATACTTTTTTTGTACATTATACAAATTTTGTGTAATAAAGCCATTGTAAATATTACTATACCAACTCACTTTGTCTTCGTACCGTTGTTTGGAATATAACTCATTTTCAAATAAAATTTATATCACAATATCAATAAAAAAATTAACACAACCACGTATCATGAATTTATTCTATACGAGAGTTGTTACCGTACCGATGCCGATATTATAGCTTTCAATCGATGTAAAATAAGTGTCAATATCTTTTTCAGTATATCATGACTTTAGTTTTTAGGTTTACTTCTTCAGTTACTATAGCAAGTGTCAGTATCATAATGAACCAAAGTAATACTAACCGAATTTTCTTTGCAACGCACAGGATCATCTACTAGTTCACAACAAAACCGAACCACATGTTTTATTAAATAAATGTAACATATGGTTATTTTTTATTGTATTAAAAATAATAATATTAAAAACAATTATGTTATTTCAAAACAGATAAAAGTTATTTATTTTTAATATTAATTAGAAAGTTAAATCGTCAATATATATATATATATATATATAGATATACACACACTAGAAAATATATTTTTTCGAACAAACTCCTGTTTTAATAAAATCTATATTGTAATATTTACAATTTTTTTAGAAATATGTTGTATTTTGTTTTTTTTTATTAAGTTCAAATGTATTTTAAAGGTATTAAGTTGAAGTGTTACAAATTATTAGGAGAATTGATAGTAAAAAAATAAAATAGAAAAGAAAACTAAAAGATGGAACAAATCCATTTTTAACAAGTGGCAAAATAAATTGGATAACCTGTTGCAACCCTAGGTTGCTTGGCCATCAGTGTTTTAGAAGAAATTAGAGTTTTTCTTTTATATTTTACACAAACTCATGACCAATCTATTAAAAAGGTCATGAATGGTAGGGGTGTAGTTTTGTAGGGGCCTGAGGGCGTCTGACTCTTCGAACTTTTCGCTCAGTAGTGTACGGTATGTAGTTTTTGTTTAGAATTTTCTAGGTATATACGTTTACCACCCCCCCTGTTTTATAATTTTGGGTAAATTACACTTTTCGTTCTTTATGTTTGTATCAGATTGCAATTGATAGCATTTAACTTCAATAGTTACAGTCACAATCCTTTATTTGGAAAACCTATTACACCCTACGTCCTTTAGCACTAACCAGGTTAAAATTTTGAGTTAACTATAATATGTGCCTTGCACATGAGAGTATGTTAGTAATTTGACCTATTATATTTACAAACATAAAAAGATTTAATATCAAAACCCCTTTCTCTCTTCTCACTCTCTCTCCACGCCTCTATCTATCTCTTTCTCTCTCTAATTTGATAACTGAATGGCATCAAATCCATCTCAACAAATCAAATCCACCCCCACCCACCCACCACCACCCCTACCACCTGCTACCTCAACAACACCACTGGCAGCAAAGCAATCACAACGATTAGATACATCCCGCATTAACAACACTAAAAAAATCTCACCTTTTGTCAACAAAACCGACGGAGTGATGATGGAAATCTCACTGTTGATACTCAACGGAGACAGGAAGAGGTTGCAAGCCTAAAATCAGGAGTAACAGAAGGCACATGAGGGTCGGATGATCCAGATTCTCTCGTATGAGCTCTTCCTTTTCAAGAAATCTTCTGGCCGACCTCCGAATCAATGGCTCTGCGTTTGTATTCTATTCATGTTTATCCGACGCATCTAGATGTTTATGTCTTCATCGATTTGTTTTCGAGTTTGGTAACCCTAATTGTTCTTAAAATTAGGGCATAATTGATTTTGGGGATAATCTAAGTTGGAGATTGATCCTTATTAGAAAGCTATGAACTTGTAGAACAGACGTAGAGTGTAACGGGTTTTGCAAATAAAGGATTGTGACTGTAATTATTGAAGTTAAAGGCTATCCATTGCAATCAGATACAAACATAAAGGACGAAAAGTGTAATTTACCCTATAATTTTATTAGGTATATACGTTTTCGACCCCTTGGTCGGAAATCTCAAGCTTTGCAACTGATGAATGGGGATGGTCTTAGTGCCAAACATACGACGCCAGTAGTAAGTTACTACACTGAACAATACTACTCTTGTCCAACTATGTATAATTACAAACATTCTATGTCTTCTGTTATTTATTAGGCCTAACACATTGTCACTTACAAGCTCACAATGCATGAGATGCATATTTTAGATATATATTTTTTGATTGAAACTAGTGGATTCCTCTGTGATATGTGGTGGGATATCGGTCAACATTGGTTTAGTTCGTTGTGGTACTTATTACAACAAACCCTAAAAATAAACTTGTAGTATGCCTAAAAAGATATCAAAACGTACGTGTTTACATCAATTTAAAACCATAAAAATGAATATTGGTTCCGATAGTACCGATATCAACACCAATGTAATGTAATTTTGTCGAAATCAATTCGTTTCATCTCGGTGTCGATGTGGTACCGCACGAATATACTCATATAGCTTACGATGCAATAAATTATTCTATTTTTAATACAACTCTGTTTTTATGCTGGAAAGTCGAGATAAAAAAATAAACAAAACTATGTATCCAACATTTTTAAAATGGATGACAAACTCAAATATTTAAAAAATCAAGTTAAATAGAAAATAAACATAAATAATTCACATGTAACTATATATATTAAATTATAATTACTATTCATCTTAGTTATAGCTATGTTTTAATTTAACTTGTTTTTCTCCGGTACGAGCTGTCACGCCATTTTTAACATATATGTTTTGCTTTTTCTAGTCAGTTGTTACTGCAATATTGGTATCGTACATGAACTCGGTTTAACCATTTCTCTAGATCAATCACACAAAAACTTTAAGCCAATAAACATAAACATTAATGAAAGTGAGATCATAAACACTCAAACACTTGGGGAATAGTTCCAGCCAATCTTTCTAGGAATTATCCTATAAAACATCTTGGTTCTATCACATATATAAATTCTCAAAACTGAATTGAACCAAATATCAAAATCTCACATAAACTCACAAAGATCCAAACATTTTTTTTAACTAAAATCATTGAACTGTTGGAAAAATAGGTGAAAATAGCATTTTTCACAAATATAGGAAAATGAGTTTTTCCAATTTTGGACTAAAAATAAATATAATAAAATGAGCGGGTTTTATATATTTATTTGTGGGTTTGTGTTCTATGTTGGAAGAGCTTCGCAACGAACTAAACCACGTCCAAAACCGAGCTAAGATGAATGAGATATCGATACTCAAAGTTGGGTGTTTGAAACATTGAATGCTGAAACAAAAGGGAAAGTAGCACCTTGTCCCATATAGGAGGAGAGATGGAACTTAAATGGGTATTTAAGGTGGAACTCTCCATCCTTATTGTTTCATGGAAGCACACACTAGTGTCATCGCGAAGGGTGCGGAGCACCCTAACTCGCACTCGCACACGCTCGCTCGCTCGCGCGCGCGTGGCGTGGGCGATGAGGCGCAATGTGGCGCTTTGATGGCGCACTTTGCACTTCGCACGCTCGCATCGCCTTTGTATTTTTTACCACGTGCGCATGGTGGAGCACAAGGGTTGCAAGGACCAAGTGGTAGGTGATGCGGCGCATGACGTGGCAGTCATGCGCATGCGCGCGCGAGTACACATGGCACGGAGGCGTGCGGGTGCGCGCATGGTGCATGGGTCCTACTGTGTCGTGCGCGGCGCACCAGAGTGAGCCAATACGGCGCGACTGTGTGGCGCGCTCGTATAGGCTCACAGGTGACGTGGCGCACGCGCGCATGGACTTGAGCCAAGAGGACGCACCGCGCATGGTGACGTGGCGCATGCGCGCATAGCAGTGAGCCAAGAGGACGCACTGCGCATGGGCATGCAGACCTGGGCGCGCGCGCACCAGGGTGACTTGCGCGCGCACGCGCGCACAGAAGCTTCCAGCATTGAATGACAGTGCATTTTCAGTCCAGCTTCGTAACTGACGAGTTAATAAGCTTTGACTGAGAATTAAATGACGTATTAAATTGCATTGAAGACGTTTAATGCAATTTAAACCTCTCATTTAATTCGTTTTTGGCTGTTTCAAACCGGGAGCTGTATAAATGCAGCTCCATACCTTGCTGTAGAGAACACTACGAAAACCCAGCAATTACAACTTTCTTTCTGGAAATTTCTGATCATCTTCTCCCTTCAAGTTTCAAGGTAACCTTCAGGTTGTAGGCGAACTCCGGCAGTACCGCTGCTTCGGCTGTTGTACCCTGGGAAACAAAACGAGTACTCTTGGGAGACTCGGAATTTGTTTTAAGGGAAGCGTGTTGAACACGTGCCTCAGTCACTCTGCTTCTACCCCTTTCTTGTATTTGGTTTATTTTCAGTTGTATTTGTAATTGTAATTTTGTCTTTCTCATTTCTGTTTGTAATCAGTATTAATAAAATTTGTTATTTTTTATTTATTTACGCGAACGGTTCCTACAATCTTAAAACAAATTTTTAAAACCATTCGTGTAGTCAAAACCATCCTGTTTGTGATTCAAACCAGTTTTGATGCACTCAGTTTGTGTTTTAAAAACAGATTTTTTTTTTTAGTTTTCATCTTCAAAGGAGCGACTTTGGTTGAAAACTTTTGTGGTTACTTCAGATTGTCCTAAAAAGTGCTAAAACTTTCTGATTTGGTCTTCAAAGTTGGACTTAGAAGCCAATTAGTAAGTTTCTAAAAATTATAAATTTTCTGTTTTTGGTCTTCAAAGTTGGACTTAGAAGCCGAAACAGTAAATTGTGGTAAAATTAAAATTTAGTAGTTTCCTTCTGGTTTGTGCGTAAATCAGAATTTTTGACTAAAAATTTTAATTTCATTTTTTTTCAGCATGTCGAACGAAAATGTCAACGTTAACAACACCACAAATGTTGTGACGGGAACCCCCTTTAACGCCACCACTGTGGGAGCGACCACAGTGGCCAATCACGCTGAACGACCCGAGAAGTTCTCGGGTCTACACTTCAAAAGGTGGCAGCAGAAGATGTTCTTCTACCTGACCACCATGAACCTTGCGAGGTTCTTAACTGAAACCGCTCCCCAACCTGCGGAAGGGGAGACCAGCGCTCAGGCTCTACGCGCGGTAGAGGCTTGGAAGCACTCGGATTTCATTTGTCGAGGCTATGTACTCAACGGTCTCTCGGATGCACTGTATAATGTGTACTATAATATCAAGACTTCCAAAGAATTATGGGAGTCTTTGGAGAAAAAGTACAAAACGGAGGATGCGGGAACAAAGAAATTTGCTGTCGCCCGTTTCTTGGACTTCAAAATGGTTGATCACAAGACTGTTATGAACCAAGTCCAAGAGTTGCAAATTATACTACATGACATCCATGCGGAGGGAATGGCACTTAGCGAGACATTCCAAGTGGCAGCGATGATTGAAAAGTTACCTCCTGGTTGGGTGGATTTTAAGAATTATCTTAAACACAAACGAAAGGAGATGACTTTAGAGGACCTTATTGTTCGTCTTCGGATTGAAGAGGGCAATTGAATTTCCCTAAAAGGCAGCCAGGCGCAAACTTCTGCTAGCGCAAACGTGGTTGAGCATGGGCAATCCTCTAAGGGCGCGAAGGGTAAGGGGAAAAAGGACAAAGAGAAAGCAAAGGCTAGCAAACTTGGACCGAAGAAAGGGGTTGTGAAAAAGAAACCTCCAACGTTCCAAGGGACTTGTTACAACTGTGACGAGCCGGGGCATCGGGCTAACCAATGCAAGAAACCAAAGCGTGAGCGCGCGCACATGGTGGATGAAGATGGAATGCCTTTGGTGGCAATGATTTCCGACAAAACCGCAATGTTGGATGAGGTCAATGTTGTGACCAACACTCCAAAAGGGTGGTGGATTGATACGGGAGCGACCCGTCATGTGTGCCCAGACAGGAGCCTCTTTACCACCTTCAAGGAGCTTGCGGGAGATGAGAAGCTGTACATGGGAAATGCAGCCACCGCGGACATCAAGGGTGAAGGAGCGGTGATTTTGAAGTGGACTTCAGGAAAGGAGCTCACTTTAAGCAACGTGTTATATGTCCCAGACTTGCGCAAGAGCCTAGTCTCGGGTTGGTTGCTTAATAAGTTTGGATTTCGTTTAGTTTTTGAGAGCGATCAATTTGTACTAACTAAACGAGGAATATATGTAGGCAAGGGCTATGCCTAAAATGGTATGTTCAAATTGAATGTAATGGCTGTGAAAAAGAACATGAATAAAATTGCTACTACTTCTACTTATATGCTTGAGTTTTCTGAATCGAATAAATGGCATGGTAGATTAGGTCACGTAAATTTTAATTCAATACGCCGTTTAATCAATTTAAATTGTATACCAACATTCCATATTGATTCACACTATAAGTGTGAAACTTGCGTTGAATCCAAACTTACAAGAACATCATCGAAACCGGTTGAACGAATAACCGAACCCCTTGATTTAATTCACACCGATATATGTGATTTAAAAGCGGTACCCACAAGAGGTGGAAATAAGTACTTCATCACGTTTATTGATGATAGTACTAAATATTGCTATGTATATTTACTAAAAAGTAAAGATGAAGCAATAAGTAAATTTATCTTGTATAAGAATGAAGTTGAGAATCAACTTCAAAAGAAGATTAAAGCTTTGCGAAGCAACCGAGGAGGTGAATATGTTGCACCTTTTGCCGATTTATGCGCAAAAAGTGGCATTGTACATGAGTGTACACCTCCTTATTCTCCACAATCAAATGGCGTGGCGGAACGAAAGAATCGCACATTGAAAGAAATGATGAACGCCATGTTGATAAGTTCTGGGATGAGCCAGGAAATGTGGGGGAAGGCCATTCTCTCGGCCAATTATCTTTTGAACAAGATACCATTGAAAAAGAGAGACGAGACTCCATATGAGTTATGGAAAAAGAAAAAGCCTTCATATAAATACTTGAAAGTGTGGGGGTGCCTAGCAAAGGTGATTGTACCACCTCCTAAGGCTCTTAGGATAGGACCCAAAACTGTTGATTGCATATTTATTGGGTATGCGCATCAAAGTAGTGCACATCGCTTTCTTGTACATGAGTCCAAGAATCCTGATGTACACGTAAACACTATCATGGAGGTGAATCCTAACGTTGTGTCTTACTTTGAAAATGTGTTTCCTTTGAGAAGACAAACACATGGAACGTCATCAACACCTAATTTTGAAATAGGTGAAATCTCATCTAGACGAGTTGATGAGGTAGTTCATGATAAGACACATGAACAACCTGAGGTTGAAGAAAGTGACCGTAGGCGAAGCAAAAGGCCAAGGGTTGAAAAATCCTTCGGTCCAGACTTCGTTAGCTATATGGTTGAGGGCGAGCCCAATACATATCGCGAAGCGGTTTCTTCTTCAGAAGGACCTCAATGGAAAGAAGCAATAAGGAATGAAATTGATTCTATATTGCAAAATCATACTTGGGAGCTAGTAGATCTTCCACCTGGTTGCAAACCACTTGGATATCGCTGGATATTCAAAAGGAAGATGAAAACTGATGGAAGTATTGATAAATACAAGGCTAGGCTGGTGATTAAAGGATTTAGACAAAAGGAAGGTCTAGATTACTTTGATACCTACTCGCCTGTGACGCGCATAACCTCGATTAGATTGGTTCTTGCTATAGCGGCTTTAAGAAATTTGGAAGGTCACCAAATGGATGTTAAAACCGCATTTCTAAATGGCGATTTAGAAGAAGAGATTTACATGGAGCAACCTGAAGGTTTCTCTGCCCCAGGTCAAGAGGGTAAAGTATGTAAACTCCTCAAGTCTTTGTATGGCTTGAAGCAAGCACCAAAACAATGGCACCAAAAGTTTGATCATGTCATGATTGACAATGGTTTCAAAATAAATGAGTGCGACAAATGTGTTTATTTCAAAGACACAAATGAAGGTTATGTGATATTATGCCTTTATGTAGACGATATGCTTATCATTGGGAGTAATGATAAAATTATCAAAGCTACTAAAAGCATGTTGAAAGCGAGATTTGACATGAAAGACATGGGTTTAGCTGATGTGATTCTTGGAGTAAAGATCATAAGAACCCAAGAAGGTCTTGTGTTAAGTCAATCTCACTATGTGGATAAAATTCTTGAAAAATTCAACTCGGGAGATACAAGTATAGCTCGAACTCCAGTTGATACCTCCCAACATCTCAAGAAGAATAAAGGAGATGGAGTTGCTCAGTTAGAGTATTCAAGAATTATTGGCAGTCTAATGTATCTAATGACATGTACTAGACCCGACTTGGCTTACGCGGTGAGTAGGCTAAGTAGATACACCAGCAATCCGTGCGCGGATCATTGGAAAGCTATCACAAGGGTGCTTAAATACATAAGATACACAAGAGATTATGGACTGCATTATACCCGACAACCAGCAGTGACCGAAGGATACACTGATGCAAACTGGATATCGGATAATAAAGATTCCAAATCAACAAGTGGTTACGTGTTTACACTTGGAGGAGCTGCTATTGCTTGGAAGTCTTCTAAGAAAATGGTGATAGCAAGATCCACAATGGAATCCGGATTTATCGCCTTGGATAAGTCAGGCGAGGAGGCGGAATGGCTACGTCAATTCGTGGAAGATATTCCAAGATAGCCAAAGCCTTTGCCAGCCATATGTGTACATTGTGATAGCCAATCAGCGATTGGTAGAGCTCAAAGCTTGATGTACAATGGCAGATCAAGGCATATGCGACGTAGACATAACACGATACGACAACTACTCTCAACGGGTGTTATCACAATTGATTATGTGAGATCAACGGATAACATTGCGGACCCGTTAACAAAAGGCTTAAGCAGAGAGTTAGTAGAAACGTCGTCAAGAGGAATGGGACTAAAGCCCGTGGTAAATGGGAATATGAGGGAAACTAACTTAGCTGACTGGAGATCCCAAGATCTAAGTTCAACAGGACAACTTAATCATATTACCAAAACGGAGTCACTGTGGGGGAGTAACTCAAACTAAATAAAAGGGAGTTATATATACTTCCTAGTCCATTCCAGTCAGTGACATTGAAGTGAGGCTAAGCATATTAAGGTTAACGATTTCGGGAAATCAAATAACCATGATGCTTTTAATGATTCAGAGGAATCACTTATGTTAGAGAGAAGTAGGGTCGCTTCGAATGAATTTGTGGGGTGCGCAAATCCTAGAGCTCTCGCAGAACCAGGCTAGTGTTCCAGGACCATAATAGGACACGACAATGAGGAGTTGGCCAAACCAGGGAGAGTATTGTGTGCAGTGTATTGTCGTTTACACAAATGGGGGTATGTTCAAGGACATCGCGTCTACACACCGCTAGTAAGCTAAGTGCGCTTCACAAAAGAAGGTTCAAAGGCTTCAACCTACCTATCTTGCAATACTCAACTGTCGAAGTTTATCGTTGAAAAGTGTAAGGAAAAGATCCATTTCCATACATGTGGGGGATTGTTGGAAATTTGATGAAAATAACATTTTTCATGTGGGGGATTGTTGGAAAAATAGGTGAAAAAAGCATTTTTCACAAATATAGGAAAATGATTTTTTCCTATTTTGGACTAGAAATAAATATAATAAAATGAGCGGGTTTTATATATTTATTTGTGGGTTTGTGTCTATGTTGGAAGAGCTTCGCAACGAACTAAACCACGTCCAAAACCGAGCTAAGATGAATGAGATATCGATGCTCAAAGTTGGGTGTTTGAAACATTGAATGCTGAAATAAAAGGGAAAGTAGCACCTTGTCCCACATAGGAGGAGAGATGGAACTTAAATGGGTATTTAAGGTGGAACTCTCCATCCTTATTGTTTCATGGAAGCACACACTAGTGTCCTCGCGAAGGGTGCGGAGCACCCTAACTCGCACTCGCACTCGCACACGCTCGCGCGCGCGCGCGTGGCGTGGGCGATGAGGCGCAATGTGGCGCTTTGATGGCGCACTTTGCACTTCGCATCGCCGCGAGCCGCTTGAGAGCCGCCTTTGTATTTTTTACCACGTGCGCGTGGTGGAGCACAAGGGTTGCAAGGACCAAGTGGTAGGTGATGCGGTGCATGACGTGGCAGTCATGCGGGTGCGCGCATGGTGCATGGGTCCTGCTGTGTCGTGCGCGGCACACCAGAGTGAGCCAATACGGCGCGACTGTGTGGCGCGCTCATATAGGCTCACAGGTGACGTGGCGCACGCGCGCATGGACTTGAGCCAAGAGGACGCACCGCGCATGGTGACGTGGCGCATGCGCGCATGGCAGTGAGCCAAGAGGACGCACTGCGCATGGGCATGCAGACCTAGGCGCGCGCGCACCAGGGTGACTTGCGCGCGCACAGAAGCTTCCAGCATTGAATGACAGTGCAGTTTCAGTCCAGCTTCGTAACTGACGAGTTAATAAGCTTTGACTGAGAATTAAATGACGTATTAAATTGCATTGAAGACGTTTAATGCAATTTAAACCTCTCATTTAATTCGTTTTTGGCTGTTTCAAACCGGGAGCTGTATAAATGCAGCTCCATACCTTGCTGTAGAGAACACTACGAAAACCCAGCAACACAACAGCAATTACAACTTTCTTTCTGGAAATTTCTGATCATCTTCTCCCTTCAAGTTTCAAGGTAACCTTCGGGTTGTAGGCGAACTCTGGCAGTACCGCTGTTTCGGCTGTTGTACCCTGGGAAACAAAACGAGTACTCTTGGGAGACTCGGAATTTGTTTTAAGGGAAGCGTGTTGAACACGTGCCTCAGTCACTCTGCTTCTACCCCTTTCTTGTATTTGGTTTATTTTCAGTTGTATTTGTAATTGTAATTTTGTCTTTCTCATTTCTGTTTGTAATCAGTATTAATAAAACTTGTTATTTTTTATTTATTTACGCGAACGGTTCCTACATGAACTTCAAATATATGAATAACGAAAAACAATAATCAAAACAACTTAGATAACGAAAACATTTAAAAGTGGAAACAAAAAAAGATTAGAATCCTGAAAGAATGCAAAAGAAACAATAGAAAAGGCAACTTAATTAAAGTGTGGAGAATGTACAAAAAAAAAACTAACTTAAAACAAAAGGAAATTAACTTTATTACTAGTTTTTTTTTTCGTCACGCGTTGCGGCGAAACCGAGGAAATGAATGTAACACGTACGTGTTTTGAATATAAAACATGTTGTTTAGAAAGGCAAAGCATTAGAACGTATTTTGAGTACAACTTCATTTTTAACAAAACTTATAACGGAATGTTGAGGGAAAAATTAAGTACAACTACATACTTAAGTTTTTAGAAAAACGTTATAAACGTAATTTATTAAATAAGTACCAAATTAATTGATAAATTAATATAGGTTCTAAAAAAGGAAAACAAAATTATTAAAAAAATTGGTAAAGGAAATTATGGTTTAAAAAAAGAAAAAAAATAAAAATATGTTAGTAAAAGTAAATATCATAATAAATTATTATAATATTAAAAATAATAATAATAAAAAGCTATGTATTATTATAAAAATAAAGTTACTATTCATGGCCCTTCGTTAACAATATAAATATATATATATATATAGTGGAGGGTTCAAATGAGAAGAAAAATTTTGTAAGAATAAAAAGAATAAGTTTTAAACCAATAGAAATGCTCCATTTTACTTCATTTAATATGTTTATTTAATGTTATTAATAAGGGCATATAAGTAAATTTCTAATTGTAATTAATTAGCTAACTAATTAAAATTGTAACTCCCTTTTAAATATACTCTTTCAAGATAAAATAATTTAGGATGAAGGACAATTTTCGACATGTGTAGGATAAATATTTTTGTATGTGTAGGATAAATTCTTAAACGTGTATGATAAATTTAGATATGTGTAGGGTAAATTTCGCTAAGTGTAAGATATATGTAGGATAAATTTTGAAATGTGTAGGATAAAATGTTTTTGCTTTATTAATGAGAGATAACATAATTAATGGGAGAAGTTATAAACTATTTAATGTTTTACCATTATACTCTTTCTTCTTTTTCTTCTCACATTAGCTTTCTTCTCAAATGAACCTTCCCCTATATATATATATATATAGAAACGGGATCGGGAGAAAACGCTCAAAAGTGTGAGAACGGTGAGAACGCTTCGTTGCCCAACAAGTGTCACGCCGCTTAGAAAATGGCGGAGGGGCTTTTAGTCCTTTCATCTTATGCTTTTCCAGTTCCGCTTTTTCCCAATGTTGTTTTAATTTTTGGCTTTTAAGATTTTTGGCGTTAACCAAATTCAATAATTAATGACGTTTCAATGGTTTCATTGTATCAACATTTTGGCGTTTATGGCTTTTATGGCGTTTATTCACATCGTATGCCATTGGAACCCAGGGGGCAGGAAATCTATTTGAATGGCGTTTTCCAAGGGGTTTTAAACAAGATGGCCTATTGTTCTATTATTTTTTATAAACATTTTGGCTTTTGTGGTATCTTGGCGTTTTACTATTGTTAAATAATATTTCAACCACAGGAAAAAAAATACAAGGGAAGGAAATAAATTAAAAATCCTAATCGGATCTCTTTTCTCAATCTTCACTGTCATCAGTCTCTCTCTTTTTTAATAGTACAAGAACAGTCACCAAATATATGGCGTTTTATTTAAAACTTAACAAACCCATCGGTTTGATTTTTTTTGCCTGCTCGTCTGTTGAACTGGTTTTTTTTTTGTGGATGTTTGGGGACATAGATCTATGGTTTGTGAGTGGGTTTTTTGCTTTTTCTTTATTTGGATCTTCATCTTTATAGTGAACCAACTCTTCAATGTCATTGATCTCTTCTCCTCATCCAAACCTTCTTCAACAACAAAAAATACAAAATGCCATATCCGTTTCTTGAAATTTTGTCCATCTCATGCAGCAAAATCTTTCTGAGTTACTCCCCCTGATAACAATTCATTTAGTTTATTTATTGGCGTTTTACAGTGGGTGATATTTAGTAGTATTGGCGTTTGTTTTTTTTTGTTTGATCAAATGGAAGTTGCTAAGACGTATCATTTTATAGGATGTCTTTTTGGCGCCTAAATTAGACGGTGCATTATTATAATAAAGTTTTCGTCTTTTTCAGTTACTGTTTTGTAATTAATGTTTTTTTGTAACACCCCGAAAAAAAATGTAAAACCTTAAACTGGAATTAGTAAGGTTTTAATAAATGGGAGTTTACTAACTAAGAATTTTAACCAAGTTAGTTAACTAGTCTAGAAATAGCTTATAGAGTGATTAAAAGCTATCAAACTATATCTTGAACAAAATAGAGGGACCATAGTTGTTAACTCTAAAACTTAAATAAAAGTGGGACAAATAAAATAAACCAAACACCCCAAACAAGGGTGTTGGTCGACCAGAAGAAGGCAGGGGGCGACACCCCCTATCCAAGAACCCTAAAACCCACAAATCCCTTAAATTGAAGATGCAATTCTAATCCAAAACGAAATCGGAGTTTAAATTATCGATCCTCATCACAAGAGGATCATAAGGTATGTAAAAATTCGTGTTAATTCCTTGTTTGAAATTCTCATGATTTTGGAAATCTAAGATTAGATGATTGCATGTGTGTTGTTTGATATGATTAGAGATGATGTAGTGTCTAGAAGTGAAACCTAGACAACTACATATGAAATCATGCCCAAATTCTGGAAATTTTAAGAATCCATGGAAGCTAGGTTATGGGTTTTGTAAGATGAAGATGAACACTAGGGTTTAGGATGATTATCCTAGTGTATTTTGATTGTTGAAAGTGATTTCCAGAAAATATGATGCTTAAAACACTATAGGATGGCTCTATTGTTGTCAAGTTAGCTAATTAACAAGCTAAGAGGTTGATTTCAAAAGATATAAAAAAATTCTGCACATGAAGTGTTTGATGAAATGCCTCTATGAAGGCTTAAAACTGAAATTCTGAGCTTAAACGCATAATCATGATGTTTTGGTGAATTATGCGAATTATGATTTAAATAGAGTTCTAAAACGCATTATGAATGAACTCTATAGGAGCGGACGCAGGAGCGTCGAGTGGACAAGCGAGTGGCGAACCACGTTTAAAGGGCAAACTTTGAAGGTATGTAACTTGACCCGTTACACTATTAAGCTTGATGATTTAGTGTGTAATTGAATCCTTGAATAAGAGTTGTTTTGGTTACGCGATGAAGTCGCTATATTGATTGTTAAATTCGGATGGTACTCGTTGGTAGTCGTCATAGGAATGGATTTCGTAGACGAGCCAAACGGGTCAATTAATCGAGTAAAACATAAATCATATTCCGGAAATATGTTAGATTGTTCTATGCTATTGGTTAATGTTTATTACATGCTAGGAATACTAGTTTTAGATGAAATGGGTTGTTTGCAAGGCAATTTCCGAAATTGGTTTTGAAGGAGATGAACTAAGAAATCAAAACATAGATTTCCAGGACCTACCGTAAATTACGGTGATACCGTAATTTACGGTGTAGGTCAGAATGGTTACGGTAATTATTTACTGATTTACGGTGACCAGGAAAAGTCAAGGATCACCGTAAATTACGGTGATACCGTAATTTACGGTGGATCCAGGAAACTTGTTTTTGTTTTTGTTATATAAATGTAACGTTTAAACTTGTGTTTATAGTATACGTTAATGTCAAAACTAATGTTTTATCTGGTTTTGACCATAGGTAAATCGACAAGTCTTACGGGTGAAGATCAAGCGACATGACTAAGAACCGAACACTCTATTTTGAAGCTTCCGCAACGTTTTAGATCTTTTGTAGTCTTTGTGTATGGTTGTTACTACATTTTAAACAGTTGAAACATTTTGTAACTTGGTCATCCCTCAACAAGGGTCTTGGTTATTATTAAATTTTGTAAAGGAAAGTCATGTAATCAACTATATTTAATTTAAAATCAAGGGTTTAAATTCTAGGGTGTTACAGGTTGGTAATCAGAGCTCATGGTTGTCAATAAGTGTTCGGTTCAAGCTTGATCGATCGTCCGGTAAGAATTAACTTGTTTTGTTAATAAATTATGTACTACGTATAAAATGAGAAATGGACAATATGCATGAAAAGAGTGTGTAAGCTCACTCAAAAAGCAAGAAATGCATGAAACATGAATTATCAAATCAAGTTACGGACTTGATTAAATAGAAACATGAATAAATCAAATCAAGCTATGGACTTGATTAAATAGAAACATGAATTATCAAATCAAGTTACGGACTTGATTAAATAGAAACATGAATAAATCAAATCAAGCTATGGACTTGATTGGATAGAAACAAGAATTATCAAATCAAGTTACGGACTTGATTAAATAGAAACATGAATAAATCAAATCAAGCTATGGACTTGATTGGATAGAAACAAGAATTATCAAATCAAGTTACGAACTTGATTAAATCAAAACAAGTAAAGCATGTGTTATAAATAGAATGTTTAACAACCTATGTAAACATTTCAGAAATCGAGATGGCTGATGGAGGCAATGATAATGCGGTGCCAAGGGTCACCGAACAAGTGAGGGAAGTGATTGCCGAAGAGGTTGGAAAGGCGATCGAAAACAGTTTGTCGGACTTTATTGATAAAATCCAAGACACGGTTTTATCAATAGTAGAAGATAGAATCAAGAAACTAGAAGACGAGTCAAATGTAGTAAAGGAAAAGCGTGGAGGACGAAAGCCTTGTTCATACAAGGAATTCATGGCTTGTAAACCACCAGTATACAATGGGGAGGTTGACCCGATAGTGTGCCAACGATGGCTAAGTGACATCGAAGGGGTATTCGAGAGAACCCATTGTGACGAAGAAGACTACGTAGCCTTTGGTACGGGTCAACTAAGGAGTCAAGCGAAAGATTGGTGGGATAACAAAAAGAAGGAGATTGGAAGCGAAGCGGCTAAGGCCATGACTTGGGAGGAGTTTAAGACGCCGTTTCTTAAACACCATAGTCCCAAGGCGGTCGTAAATAAAATCAAGGAAGAGTTTATGCAACTCAGACACAAAGGTGAATCCATAGACAAGATCACGGGGATGTTTATGGACAAGATGAAGTTCTGTGATGAATTGATAACGAATGAAGAGCAAAAGGTCTATTATTACCATAACATGTTAAGCGCGGAATATAGAGAGTTCATAACCCCTTCAAAGTACGAGACCCTTACCGAGATTGTCAATGCTGCTCGGGAAAGGGAGATCGAATTGAAGAAGAGTATAGAACGGGGTGAACGAAGGGCACTAGATGTGAATCCAAGCCCTACCAAGAAAGCAAGAACGAATGAATCCGCAAAGAGATCAGATGCTAAAGGTAGCACATCAGGTTGCAAAATTTGTGGGAAGAATCATAAGGGCGAATGTCGTTACAAGGATAAGCCCTGTCCCATATGCAAGAAAAAGGGACATATGGCTATGTCATGCCCGGAGAAGGTGACGGTTTGTTACAATTGTTATCGAACGGGTCACAAAAAGTCGGAATGCCCGGAACTGGTTGGAAGGAAAGATGGGCAAGAAGCGAAAGATGAAGCCCCGAAAGCAAAGGCAAGATCTTTCCAACTAACTGCCGCAGAAGCGAAGATTGAACCTGACGTGGTCTCAGGTATATTTGCTGTAAATTCAATTCCCGCACACGTGTTATTTGATACGGGTGCGAATAAATCCTTTGTTTCATATGGGTTTATTCGACATCCTTCATTTATTCTAACAAAATTACCTGTGCCTTTAGAAGTAGAGATAGGTAATAACAAAAGCTTTGTTGTTTGTGATGTATGTGAAAATTGTAAACTGAGCATCGATGATGAAGAATACTTAATAAATCTAATCCCGATGTCGATGGGAGAATTTCAAGTAGTCGTGGGAATGGATTGGCTATCTCAATACCATGCAAAGGTCGTGTGTTTTCGCAAAGAGATAAAACTAACATCTCCGAGCGGAAAACACGTCACCATTTATGGCGAAAAACGAGGCAACCCCATAGTATGTTCGATGTTGAAAGCTCACAAGCTCATGAAGCGAGGATGCAAGGCATTCTTAATTTATGCAAATGAGACCGAGAAAGAATCACGGAAGATTGGAGATGTACCGATAGTACGGGATTATGAAGATGTTTTTCCGGAAGATCTACCGGGGATACCGCCTGAACGGGAAGTAGAGTTCGGGATTGAATTGATTCCGGGCGCGAAACCTGTAGCAAAAGCCCCGTACCGACTTGCACCGTCGGAACTACAAGAGTTGATGTCCCAAATTCAAGATTTGCTTGATAAAGGATTCATAAGGCCGAGTGTGTCTCCTTGGGGCGCACCGGTGTTGTTTGTGAGAAAGAAGGACGGGAGTATGCGCATGTGTATCGATTATCGGGAGTTAAACAAACTCACGATAAAGAACCGATACCCGCTCCCGAGGATAGACGACTTATTCGACCAACTACAAGGCGCAAGTTGGTTCTCAAAAATTGACCTTAGGTCGGGGTATCACCAACTAAAGGTCAAAGAAGAAGATGTGCCGAAGACGGCTTTTCGCACAAGATACGGACATTACGAATTTCTCGTGATGTCATTTGGGCTGACAAATGCGCCCGCGGCATTCATGGACCTCATGAACCGGGTTTGCAAGCCAATGTTGGATAAGTCGGTCATCGTGTTTATCGATGATATCCTGGTGTATTCGAAAAGTGAAGCTGAACACGCACACCACTTGCAAGAAGTGTTAGAGACACTTAGACGAGAGAAGCTTTATGCAAAATTTTCTAAATGTGCCTTTTGGTTACGAGAGGTACAATTTCTCGGTCATGTCATAAGTGCCGATGGAGTTTTGGTGGATCCGTCAAAGATAGAGGCGGTGTCAAAATGGAACACTCCGAAGAACCCTTCGGAAATTAGAAGCTTTTTGGGGCTTGCTGGATATTATAGGAGATTCATTCAAGATTTCTCCAAGATTGCATCGTCGCTAACAAAGCTAACCCAAAAGAAAGCAAAGTTTGTTTGGGGAGTCGATCAAGAAAAAGCGTTTCGGACGCTAAAAGAAAGGCTAACTCAAGCTCCGGTACTGACATTGCCGGACGGAGTCGAAGACATGGTGGTTTATTCGGATGCTTCATTATCGGGGCTCGGTTGCGTGTTGATGCAACGGGGCAAGGTAATAGCCTATGCCTCGAGACAATTGAAGATGCACGAGAAGAAATACCCCACGCACGATCTCGAATTGGCAGCGGTAGTGTTTGCATTAAAAATATGGAGGCATTACTTGTATGGAGTGAAATGCACCATATTCACCGACCACAAGAGCTTGAAATACTTCTTCGATCAGAAGGAGTTAAATATGCGACAAAGGCGGTGGTTGGAAACGGTGAAAGACTATGATTGTGAGATACATTATCACCCCGGAAAGGCAAATGTGGTGGCGGACGCTCTGAGCAGAAAAGCGGATTATGTTCCGATACGAGTACGATCGATGCAACTCGTGGTAACCTCGGGTATACTTGAACGTATTCGAGAGGCACAAATAGAAGCAGTAAAAGAAGAGAATTGGAAGAAGGAAAGAATAATTGGTCAGTTGAAAGACTTGTCGGATGGGAATCACGGGTTAAAGACTCGATCCGGAAGGATATGGGTCCCACATACCTGTGGAGTAAAGGCGCTTCTACTTGATGAAGCTCATAAATCCCGTTATTCAATTCATCCGGGTGCGACCAAGATGTACAATGATTTGAAACAAAACTATTGGTGGCCCGGAATGAAGAGGGATGTGGCGAAGTATGTGGAAAAATGCTTGACATGTTTACAAGTCAAGGCGGAGCATCAGAAACCCTATGGCAAACTCCAACCGTTGGAAATTCCGGTTTGGAAATGGGAACATATTACAATGGACCTGTTAACCAAACTGCCTAGGACAAATCGTGGTTATGATGCCATATGGGTGGTGGTGGATAGATTGACGAAAAGTGCTCACTTCATTCCGATTCGTGAGACTTATACGTCAGAAAAGATGTCAGAAGTCTATACCAATGAAATCATAGCACGTCATGGAGTGCCGGTGTCCATCGTGTCCGATAGGGATACCCGGTTTACCTCGAAATTCTGGCGTGAATTCCAAGAACAAATGGGGACCAAGTTGTACATTAGCACTGCGTACCATCCCCAAACGGATGGACAAAGTGAAAGAACGATACAAATATTGGGTGACATGCTACGGGCATGTATAATCGACTTTGGAGGCAGTTGGGATGTTCACCTACCATTGGTCGAGTTTTCGTATAACAACAGTTACCAATCTAGTATTAAAATGGCACCATACGAACTGCTTTACGGTAGGAAGTGTCGAACCCCGGTTTGTTGGGGTGAAGTGGGTCCACGTGAACTTGCCCACCAGGACATAGTACGAGCCACGAACGAAAAGATCGATAAAGTTCGGGCACACTTGAAAGCGGCTCAAGACAGGCAAAAGGCGTATGTTGACAAAAGGAAAAGGCCAATTGAGTTTCAAGTCGGTGACATGGTCATGCTAAAAGTGTCCCCATGGAAAGGTGTTATAAGATTTAGAAAGAAGGGGAAGTTAAGCCCAAGGTTTATCGGGCCATTTAAGATTATCGGAAGAGCTGGCAAGGTAGCTTATCGTCTTGAACTACCGGAGGAGCTGAGTGGAATCCATAACACGTTTCATGTATCTCAATTAAGAAAGTGTCTAGCTGACGAAACGACCTATATTCATTACGATGATATCGAAGTGGATAATAGTCTAAATTATGTGGTGAGACCGGTTGAAATTTTAGACAGAAAGGTCAAACGTCTACGAAATAAGCAAATTGAACAAGTCAAGGTGAAATGGGAACATAGAAAAGGTTCGGACATTACATGGGAGTCCGAAGAGGAAATGCGACGCCTTCACCCTACTTTATTTGGTACGTATTGCGGTTTCGAGGACGAAACCCTTTTTAAGGGGGGTAGACTTGTAACACCCCGAAAAAAAATGTAAAACCTTAAACTGGAATTAGTAAGGTTTTAATAAATGGGAGTTTACTAACTAAGAATTTTAACCAAGTTAGTTAACTAGTCTAGAAATAGCTTATAGAGTGATTAAAAGCTATCAAACTATATCTTGAACAAAATAGAGGGACCATAGTTGTTAACTCTAAAACTTAAATAAAAGTGGGACAAATAAAATAAACCAAACACCCCAAACAAGGGTGTTGGTCGACCAGAAGAAGGCAGGGGGCGACACCCCCTATCCAAGAACCCTAAAACCCACAAATCCCTTAAATTGAAGATGCAATTCTAATCCAAAACGAAATCGGAGTTTAAATTATCGATCCTCATCACAAGAGGATCATAAGGTATGTAAAAATTCGTGTTAATTCCTTGTTTGAAATTCTCATGATTTTGGAAATCTAAGATTAGATGATTGCATGTGTGTTGTTTGATATGATTAGAGATGATGTAGTGTCTAGAAGTGAAACCTAGACAACTACATATGAAATCATGCCCAAATTCTGGAAATTTTAAGAATCCATGGAAGCTAGGTTATGGGTTTTGTAAGATGAAGATGAACACTAGGGTTTAGGATGATTATCCTAGTGTATTTTGATTGTTGAAAGTGATTTCCAGAAAATATGATGCTTAAAACACTATAGGATGGCTCTATTGTTGTCAAGTTAGCTAATTAACAAGCTAAGAGGTTGATTTCAAAAGATATAAAAAATTCTGCACATGAAGTGTTTGATGAAATGCCTCTATGAAGGCTTAAAACTGAAATTCTGAGCTTAAACGCATAATCATGATGTTTTGGTGAATTATGCGAATTATGATTTAAATAGAGTTCTAAAACGCATTATGAATGAACTCTATAGGAGCGGACGCAGGAGCGTCGAGTGGACAAGCGAGTGGCGAACCACGTTTAAAGGGCAAACTTTGAAGGTATGTAACTTGACCCGTTACACTATTAAGCTTGATGATTTAGTGTGTAATTGAATCCTTGAATAAGAGTTGTTTTGGTTACGCGATGAAGTCGCTATATTGATTGTTAAATTCGGATGGTACTCGTTGGTAGTCGTCATAGGAATGGATTTCGTAGACGAGCCAAACGGGTCAATTAATCGAGTAAAACATAAATCATATTCCGGAAATATGTTAGATTGTTCTATGCTATTGGTTAATGTTTATTACATGCTAGGAATACTAGTTTTAGATGAAATGGGTTGTTTGCAAGGCAATTTCCGAAATTGGTTTTGAAGGAGATGAACTAAGAAATCAAAACATAGATTTCCAGGACCTACCGTAAATTACGGTGATACCGTAATTTACGGTGTAGGTCAGAATGGTTACGGTAATTATTTACTGATTTACGGTGACCAGGAAAAGTCAAGGATCACCGTAAATTACGGTGATACCGTAATTTACGGTGGATCCAGGAAACTTGTTTTTGTTTTTGTTATATAAATGTAACGTTTAAACTTGTGTTTATAGTATACGTTAATGTCAAAACTAATGTTTTATCTGGTTTTGACCATAGGTAAATCGACAAGTCTTACGGGTGAAGATCAAGCGACATGACTAAGAACCGAACACTCTATTTTGAAGCTTCCGCAACGTTTTAGATCTTTTGTAGTCTTTGTGTATGGTTGTTACTACATTTTAAACAGTTGAAACATTTTGTAACTTGGTCATCCCTCAACAAGGGTCTTGGTTATTATTAAATTTTGTAAAGGAAAGTCATGTAATCAACTATATTTAATTTAAAATCAAGGGTTTAAATTCTAGGGTGTTACAGGTTGGTAATCAGAGCTCATGGTTGTCAATAAGTGTTCGGTTCAAGCTTGATCGATCGTCCGGTAAGAATTAACTTGTTTTGTTAATAAATTATGTACTACGTATAAAATGAGAAATGGACAATATGCATGAAAAGAGTGTGTAAGCTCACTCAAAAAGCAAGAAATGCATGAAACATGAATTATCAAATCAAGTTACGGACTTGATTAAATAGAAACATGAATAAATCAAATCAAGCTATGGACTTGATTAAATAGAAACATGAATTATCAAATCAAGTTACGGACTTGATTAAATAGAAACATGAATAAATCAAATCAAGCTATGGACTTGATTGGATAGAAACAAGAATTATCAAATCAAGTTACGGACTTGATTAAATAGAAACATGAATAAATCAAATCAAGCTATGGACTTGATTGGATAGAAACAAGAATTATCAAATCAAGTTACGAACTTGATTAAATCAAAACAAGTAAAGCATGTGTTATAAATAGAATGTTTAACAACCTATGTAAACATTTCAGAAATCGAGATGGCTGATGGAGGCAATGATAATGCGGTGCCAAGGGTCACCGAACAAGTGAGGGAAGTGATTGCCGAAGAGGTTGGAAAGGCGATCGAAAACAGTTTGTCGGACTTTATTGATAAAATCCAAGACACGGTTTTATCAATAGTAGAAGATAGAATCAAGAAACTAGAAGACGAGTCAAATGTAGTAAAGGAAAAGCGTGGAGGACGAAAGCCTTGTTCATACAAGGAATTCATGGCTTGTAAACCACCAGTATACAATGGGGAGGTTGACCCGATAGTGTGCCAACGATGGCTAAGTGACATCGAAGGGGTATTCGAGAGAACCCATTGTGACGAAGAAGACTACGTAGCCTTTGGTACGGGTCAACTAAGGAGTCAAGCGAAAGATTGGTGGGATAACAAAAAGAAGGAGATTGGAAGCGAAGCGGCTAAGGCCATGACTTGGGAGGAGTTTAAGACGCCGTTTCTTAAACACCATAGTCCCAAGGCGGTCGTAAATAAAATCAAGGAAGAGTTTATGCAACTCAGACACAAAGGTGAATCCATAGACAAGATCACGGGGATGTTTATGGACAAGATGAAGTTCTGTGATGAATTGATAACGAATGAAGAGCAAAAGGTCTATTATTACCATAACATGTTAAGCGCGGAATATAGAGAGTTCATAACCCCTTCAAAGTACGAGACCCTTACCGAGATTGTCAATGCTGCTCGGGAAAGGGAGATCGAATTGAAGAAGAGTATAGAACGGGGTGAACGAAGGGCACTAGATGTGAATCCAAGCCCTACCAAGAAAGCAAGAACGAATGAATCCGCAAAGAGATCAGATGCTAAAGGTAGCACATCAGGTTGCAAAATTTGTGGGAAGAATCATAAGGGCGAATGTCGTTACAAGGATAAGCCCTGTCCCATATGCAAGAAAAAGGGACATATGGCTATGTCATGCCCGGAGAAGGTGACGGTTTGTTACAATTGTTATCGAACGGGTCACAAAAAGTCGGAATGCCCGGAACTGGTTGGAAGGAAAGATGGGCAAGAAGCGAAAGATGAAGCCCCGAAAGCAAAGGCAAGATCTTTCCAACTAACTGCCGCAGAAGCGAAGATTGAACCTGACGTGGTCTCAGGTATATTTGCTGTAAATTCAATTCCCGCACACGTGTTATTTGATACGGGTGCGAATAAATCCTTTGTTTCATATGGGTTTATTCGACATCCTTCATTTATTCTAACAAAATTACCTGTGCCTTTAGAAGTAGAGATAGGTAATAACAAAAGCTTTGTTGTTTGTGATGTATGTGAAAATTGTAAACTGAGCATCGATGATGAAGAATACTTAATAAATCTAATCCCGATGTCGATGGGAGAATTTCAAGTAGTCGTGGGAATGGATTGGCTATCTCAATACCATGCAAAGGTCGTGTGTTTTCGCAAAGAGATAAAACTAACATCTCCGAGCGGAAAACACGTCACCATTTATGGCGAAAAACGAGGCAACCCCATAGTATGTTCGATGTTGAAAGCTCACAAGCTCATGAAGCGAGGATGCAAGGCATTCTTAATTTATGCAAATGAGACCGAGAAAGAATCACGGAAGATTGGAGATGTACCGATAGTACGGGATTATGAAGATGTTTTTCCGGAAGATCTACCGGGGATACCGCCTGAACGGGAAGTAGAGTTCGGGATTGAATTGATTCCGGGCGCGAAACCTGTAGCAAAAGCCCCGTACCGACTTGCACCGTCGGAACTACAAGAGTTGATGTCCCAAATTCAAGATTTGCTTGATAAAGGATTCATAAGGCCGAGTGTGTCTCCTTGGGGCGCACCGGTGTTGTTTGTGAGAAAGAAGGACGGGAGTATGCGCATGTGTATCGATTATCGGGAGTTAAACAAACTCACGATAAAGAACCGATACCCGCTCCCGAGGATAGACGACTTATTCGACCAACTACAAGGCGCAAGTTGGTTCTCAAAAATTGACCTTAGGTCGGGGTATCACCAACTAAAGGTCAAAGAAGAAGATGTGCCGAAGACGGCTTTTCGCACAAGATACGGACATTACGAATTTCTCGTGATGTCATTTGGGCTGACAAATGCGCCCGCGGCATTCATGGACCTCATGAACCGGGTTTGCAAGCCAATGTTGGATAAGTCGGTCATCGTGTTTATCGATGATATCCTGGTGTATTCGAAAAGTGAAGCTGAACACGCACACCACTTGCAAGAAGTGTTAGAGACACTTAGACGAGAGAAGCTTTATGCAAAATTTTCTAAATGTGCCTTTTGGTTACGAGAGGTACAATTTCTCGGTCATGTCATAAGTGCCGATGGAGTTTTGGTGGATCCGTCAAAGATAGAGGCGGTGTCAAAATGGAACACTCCGAAGAACCCTTCGGAAATTAGAAGCTTTTTGGGGCTTGCTGGATATTATAGGAGATTCATTCAAGATTTCTCCAAGATTGCATCGTCGCTAACAAAGCTAACCCAAAAGAAAGCAAAGTTTGTTTGGGGAGTCGATCAAGAAAAAGCGTTTCGGACGCTAAAAGAAAGGCTAACTCAAGCTCCGGTACTGACATTGCCGGACGGAGTCGAAGACATGGTGGTTTATTCGGATGCTTCATTATCGGGGCTCGGTTGCGTGTTGATGCAACGGGGCAAGGTAATAGCCTATGCCTCGAGACAATTGAAGATGCACGAGAAGAAATACCCCACGCACGATCTCGAATTGGCAGCGGTAGTGTTTGCATTAAAAATATGGAGGCATTACTTGTATGGAGTGAAATGCACCATATTCACCGACCACAAGAGCTTGAAATACTTCTTCGATCAGAAGGAGTTAAATATGCGACAAAGGCGGTGGTTGGAAACGGTGAAAGACTATGATTGTGAGATACATTATCACCCCGGAAAGGCAAATGTGGTGGCGGACGCTCTGAGCAGAAAAGCGGATTATGTTCCGATACGAGTACGATCGATGCAACTCGTGGTAACCTCGGGTATACTTGAACGTATTCGAGAGGCACAAATAGAAGCAGTAAAAGAAGAGAATTGGAAGAAGGAAAGAATAATTGGTCAGTTGAAAGACTTGTCGGATGGGAATCACGGGTTAAAGACTCGATCCGGAAGGATATGGGTCCCACATACCTGTGGAGTAAAGGCGCTTCTACTTGATGAAGCTCATAAATCCCGTTATTCAATTCATCCGGGTGCGACCAAGATGTACAATGATTTGAAACAAAACTATTGGTGGCCCGGAATGAAGAGGGATGTGGCGAAGTATGTGGAAAAATGCTTGACATGTTTACAAGTCAAGGCGGAGCATCAGAAACCCTATGGCAAACTCCAACCGTTGGAAATTCCGGTTTGGAAATGGGAACATATTACAATGGACCTGTTAACCAAACTGCCTAGGACAAATCGTGGTTATGATGCCATATGGGTGGTGGTGGATAGATTGACGAAAAGTGCTCACTTCATTCCGATTCGTGAGACTTATACGTCAGAAAAGATGTCAGAAGTCTATACCAATGAAATCATAGCACGTCATGGAGTGCCGGTGTCCATCGTGTCCGATAGGGATACCCGGTTTACCTCGAAATTCTGGCGTGAATTCCAAGAACAAATGGGGACCAAGTTGTACATTAGCACTGCGTACCATCCCCAAACGGATGGACAAAGTGAAAGAACGATACAAATATTGGGTGACATGCTACGGGCATGTATAATCGACTTTGGAGGCAGTTGGGATGTTCACCTACCATTGGTCGAGTTTTCGTATAACAACAGTTACCAATCTAGTATTAAAATGGCACCATACGAACTGCTTTACGGTAGGAAGTGTCGAACCCCGGTTTGTTGGGGTGAAGTGGGTCCACGTGAACTTGCCCACCAGGACATAGTACGAGCCACGAACGAAAAGATCGATAAAGTTCGGGCACACTTGAAAGCGGCTCAAGACAGGCAAAAGGCGTATGTTGACAAAAGGAAAAGGCCAATTGAGTTTCAAGTCGGTGACATGGTCATGCTAAAAGTGTCCCCATGGAAAGGTGTTATAAGATTTAGAAAGAAGGGGAAGTTAAGCCCAAGGTTTATCGGGCCATTTAAGATTATCGGAAGAGCTGGCAAGGTAGCTTATCGTCTTGAACTACCGGAGGAGCTGAGTGGAATCCATAACACGTTTCATGTATCTCAATTAAGAAAGTGTCTAGCTGACGAAACGACCTATATTCATTACGATGATATCGAAGTGGATAATAGTCTAAATTATGTGGTGAGACCGGTTGAAATTTTAGACAGAAAGGTCAAACGTCTACGAAATAAGCAAATTGAACAAGTCAAGGTGAAATGGGAACATAGAAAAGGTTCGGACATTACATGGGAGTCCGAAGAGGAAATGCGACGCCTTCACCCTACTTTATTTGGTACGTATTGCGGTTTCGAGGACGAAACCCTTTTTAAGGGGGGTAGACTTGTAACACCCCGAAAAAAAATGTAAAACCTTAAACTGGAATTAGTAAGGTTTTAATAAATGGGAGTTTACTAACTAAGAATTTTAACCAAGTTAGTTAACTAGTCTAGAAATAGCTTATAGAGTGATTAAAAGCTATCAAACTATATCTTGAACAAAATAGAGGGACCATAGTTGTTAACTCTAAAACTTAAATAAAAGTGGGACAAATAAAATAAACCAAACACCCCAAACAAGGGTGTTGGTCGACCAGAAGAAGGCAGGGGGCGACACCCCCTATCCAAGAACCCTAAAACCCACAAATCCCTTAAATTGAAGATGCAATTCTAATCCAAAACGAAATCGGAGTTTAAATTATCGATCCTCATCACAAGAGGATCATAAGGTATGTAAAAATTCGTGTTAATTCCTTGTTTGAAATTCTCATGATTTTGGAAATCTAAGATTAGATGATTGCATGTGTGTTGTTTGATATGATTAGAGATGATGTAGTGTCTAGAAGTGAAACCTAGACAACTACATATGAAATCATGCCCAAATTCTGGAAATTTTAAGAATCCATGGAAGCTAGGTTATGGGTTTTGTAAGATGAAGATGAACACTAGGGTTTAGGATGATTATCCTAGTGTATTTTGATTGTTGAAAGTGATTTCCAGAAAATATGATGCTTAAAACACTATAGGATGGCTCTATTGTTGTCAAGTTAGCTAATTAACAAGCTAAGAGGTTGATTTCAAAAGATATAAAAAATTCTGCACATGAAGTGTTTGATGAAATGCCTCTATGAAGGCTTAAAACTGAAATTCTGAGCTTAAACGCATAATCATGATGTTTTGGTGAATTATGCGAATTATGATTTAAATAGAGTTCTAAAACGCATTATGAATGAACTCTATAGGAGCGGACGCAGGAGCGTCGAGTGGACAAGCGAGTGGCGAACCACGTTTAAAGGGCAAACTTTGAAGGTATGTAACTTGACCCGTTACACTATTAAGCTTGATGATTTAGTGTGTAATTGAATCCTTGAATAAGAGTTGTTTTGGTTACGCGATGAAGTCGCTATATTGATTGTTAAATTCGGATGGTACTCGTTGGTAGTCGTCATAGGAATGGATTTCGTAGACGAGCCAAACGGGTCAATTAATCGAGTAAAACATAAATCATATTCCGGAAATATGTTAGATTGTTCTATGCTATTGGTTAATGTTTATTACATGCTAGGAATACTAGTTTTAGATGAAATGGGTTGTTTGCAAGGCAATTTCCGAAATTGGTTTTGAAGGAGATGAACTAAGAAATCAAAACATAGATTTCCAGGACCTACCGTAAATTACGGTGATACCGTAATTTACGGTGTAGGTCAGAATGGTTACGGTAATTATTTACTGATTTACGGTGACCAGGAAAAGTCAAGGATCACCGTAAATTACGGTGATACCGTAATTTACGGTGGATCCAGGAAACTTGTTTTTGTTTTTGTTATATAAATGTAACGTTTAAACTTGTGTTTATAGTATACGTTAATGTCAAAACTAATGTTTTATCTGGTTTTGACCATAGGTAAATCGACAAGTCTTACGGGTGAAGATCAAGCGACATGACTAAGAACCGAACACTCTATTTTGAAGCTTCCGCAACGTTTTAGATCTTTTGTAGTCTTTGTGTATGGTTGTTACTACATTTTAAACAGTTGAAACATTTTGTAACTTGGTCATCCCTCAACAAGGGTCTTGGTTATTATTAAATTTTGTAAAGGAAAGTCATGTAATCAACTATATTTAATTTAAAATCAAGGGTTTAAATTCTAGGGTGTTACATTTTTATAAGCTAAGCTTTATCTCTAAAGTCTGTAATGCGTCCCATCTTTCAAGTTTGGCGTTTTAGATTCTTTAGTATTACTGATTTTGTATTTACTGTTTCTAGTTACATTTTCAAGTTTGCTTTTTATTTTTTATTAATTTTTTTAGGTTTTTTATAATAATTTTTCAAAGTAATTTTATTATAGTTTGAGAGTTTTTTGATGGCGTTTAACTGGATGATATTATTTAAACAAGCATTTTGGCTGTTTTGGCATTTTTGTTATATATGGCGTTTTTATTATATAACAATTAGCTGAAAAGGAAAATTAAAAAAAAAGAATACATAAACAATTGATCTTCCAAATCTTCTCTGTCACCAGTCTCTTTCTTCTTTTTTGAATCATGTTAACTGGCTGGTTCGACTTTCATATGATTCATTTTGTTTTTTTGTTTTTCAAGTAGTTTTTTGTGTTGCGGTTTGGAAGCACACAGTCTGACATCAGCATCTTTTTATTGAAGATTTGTCCATCTCATGCAGCAAAATGTTATTGAGTTTAGATCCTTCAGCCAACAATCTTGAATTTTTACAATCAACGATGTTTGATTTTTTAAGTTTTTTGGCGTTTTACCGATAAAAAGAACGCCACGAAATAAGATCACCTTAAACCTCAAATTTTGATCATGCTAAAATCAATAATGTTTTGCTGTATGAGATGGATAACATTGTTATTCCTCGATTAAGAAAGATAACTAACAATGTTGTCTACCCCATACAGCTAAACTTTATTGACAACAAACCTCAATAATGTTTTTGTATGTTTTGGCGTTATAAATTGGATGGAAGTTTAGGATAAGTCAATAATATTTTACTCAATGAAATGGACAATATCCTCACTTAAGGATTTTGTCTATTTCATTGAGTGAAATCTTACTGACAACCAAACTGAATTTCAAAAAAAACGTTTTGGGTTAGGAAGATATTTGATGTTTGATTTTTTGGCGTTTCTAAGGCGAATGGGTTATATAAAACATGACGTTTGGGTTTTTGTGTATGTTTTTAACTGAAGGTCTGAGGTGTTGTATATATAGGATTTTTTTGGCGGTTGTTTTAGGCGGGATTTTACTATAATTAAGTTTGGCGTTTTATATTTAATGGCGTTTTACTTAGAATGGTCTGTGATTTTCACTACTACAATATGAAGCATTAGACGGTGTTCAAGATCTTTTTTTGACGGTGTTATAACAATAACCCCGTCTTAAAATCAATTCCTCACACATGGCCGTTGTGCCAATCCAATTAAAATACTCAAAAAAATTCCATATAACCCCGTCTTATGCTTAAACCCCGTCTTAAAATCAATTCCTCACCCTTTAAACGGTGTTCGCTTTAAACACCGTCTTATGCTTATGTATGCACCTTTTAGATGGTGTTTTTGAACACCGTCTTATACATTTGCTCAACCAAAACCCTAGCCTCCATTTCCTCAATAGAACCAACATCCCGAGCTTTCATTCTTCATTTCCCCCAATTCATTCCCCCTAATTGCAGCCTCCCTCCCAACTCAACTCTGATCCACTTCTGTTCCACTTCCATTCCACCACTTTTGACCGATGACCCCAATTGCAGCCACCATCGTTCACAGCCACTGCCTCCACTCGGAGCCACCACCACCACTCGTAAGAACCACCACCACTCGCAGCCACCACCGTCGTTCGCCTGCTGCTGCTGCTGTTGTTCTTCCGATCATCCCCTTTTTCGCCGATCTTTCTGGTAAGTTATGTACACATAATCATATACTGCAATACATTGATTGTTGGAATTAGTTACATACGTAGGAATGGATTTTCACGCGTTAGGGTTTTAGTCTTCATTGTGTATGCCTAATTGTGTTTTTCAATTTTAAACATGTATATACATATATGTATAATTGACAATATACATATATGTATAGTTAAAAGATTAACAATATACACATGTGTATAAATACAAAAAAAAAATTTTAAAATAATAAAAAATTAAATCCTTAAAGAAAAAGCTGCGATTTTTCCAAAAAAAAAATGCATTTTTTAACCTTTTTTTTTGCATTTTTTTGCTTAGGGAAAATGTGTGGTCCAGAATGCTTCTCAAGTTTCTCAAATAGCCTACTACTTTTCACATGATCCTTATCCTATATATATAGGGGGCCGCTAAAATGAGAACCACCTCTAGTTGTAAAAACCATGAGAACTACACCGTACGGGGCAAGTTGGACCAACATTTTTTTTCATAAACGTAGATGTGTGTATTACAAACACATATGTTAAAAAAAATTCAAAAAAAAAAATGTCGTGTGTGTAGTTTTTTACACCACAAGTTTGGTGTTTACGGGTACCGTAAATTTACGGTACCCGTAAACACCAAACTTGTGGTGTAAAAAACTACACACGACATTTTTTTTTTTGAATTTTTTTTACATATGTGTTTGTAATACACACATCTACGTTTATGAAAAAAAAATTGGTCCAACTCGCCCCGGATCAAGAGGTTCTCATGGTTTTTACAACTGGAGGTGGTTCTCATTTTAGCGGTCCCCTATATATATATATATATATATAATTGTTAGGGACTATTTACTAAATTTAAAAGTTTAAGGGTAGTAATGCTTATTATTAAAGTCCAGGGGTAAGAAAGATAAAAAGGCACCGGAATCACAAGATCTATGGTCAATCGTCGAAGAAGGATACAATCAACCATCGTCTGGGGCACCTGAAAGCGATCTGAATGCATACAAAGAGAATGTTAAGAAAGATAAAAAGGCACTGCATATCATTTTTCAGGCGGCAAACGATATGGTGTTTGAACGAATCACAACATGTCAAACATCCAAGGAAGCATGGAATGTCTTGCACAAAGCGTACATAGGAGAACAACGAGTAAAAATGGTAAAACTCCAAACCCTAAGATGTGAGTTTGATGCCCTACGTATGAAAGAAAATGAATCTATAGAAGATTTCATTAACAGAACGATAGTTATAGTAAATCAATTACATCAAAACGAAGAGAACATAAGTGAACAACGAATAGTTGAAAAAATCCTAAGAACCCTGACACGAAAATATGAATCAGTGGTCGTTGCTGTTGAAGAATCTAAAGATTTAAACAATACGTCCGTTGAAGAACTACTCGGTATTCTTCAATCACATGAACTACGTTTAAAACAATATGATGATGTGCCGATGGAACAAGCATTTCAAGTACAGAATTATGAACGTGCAAGACAATTCAGATCTGAAAACAATGGAAGAGGACGAGGCATAGGAAGAGGAAGGATTAATGGTCAAATTAGATGTTACAATTGTCAGAAACTAGGGCACACTGCTCGTTTCTGCAATCAAAGAAAGGATGAAAATGACAAAATGGGTAATGCTCTCCTGCAGGAAGAAGAAGGAACAAGTGACAGGAATGACGATACGATGTTTATGATATTTAATGTAGAAGAAGTAACGAAGAATGATTGTTGGTATTTAGACAGCGGATGCAGCAATCATATGACAGGAGATAAAAGTCTGTTTATTACTCTCAATGAGTCTGAGAGAAGGGAAGTGAGAAATGGGGATAACAAGAAACTCGAAGTACTGGGATGTGGTGATGTAGCCATATCTATAAAGGGAACTAAAAAGAAGGTTTCGAATGTGTTTTATGTGGAAGGGCTAAAGCATAACTTACTAAGTGTAGGGCAACTAGTTCAGAAAGGATATGAAGTAAAGTTCAGCAACCGAGAATGCAGGATCAAAGACAAAACAGGAGAAACAATAGGTGTGATTAGTATGACAGGAAACAAGATATTTCCGGTAAACCTGAGTCAGGATATGGTACCTCGTGCATACAGTATGATCACACAAGATGTGTCTGCATTATGGCATCGGAGATATGGACATATTAATTTTGACACACTATATGATATGGGAAAAAACGAAGTATTCAAAGGTTTACCCAAGTTGCCGAAACAGCAACTCAAACTATGTGAAGGCTGCATGCTCGGGAAGCATGCAAGGAAGCCATTTCCGAAGCAGTCTACATGGCATGCCATCAAGCCACTGCAACTTATACATTCAGACATTTGCGGCTCTATGCAGACATTATCGATTGGAGGGTGTAGGTATTTTATAACTTTCATTGATGATTTTTTAAGGAAAACATGGGTGTATTTCTTAAAACTCAAGTCCGAAGCACTAAGTTATTTCAAAACATTCAAAAGATTTGCCGAAAATCAAACGGATCATAAAATAAAGTGCTTAAGAACAGATAGGGGAGGTGAATACTGTGGCAATGAATTTCAAGAGTTTCTTAGAGAAAATGGAATCCAACATCAACTAACTACAAGCTATACCCCTCAACAAAATGGGGTAGCCGAACGGAAAAATAGAACAATTATGGAACTAGGAAGAAGTATGATGAAAATGATGAACATATCCAATAACCTATGGGCCGAAGCAGTAGCATGTGCAACCTACCTCTTAAACCGAACAGTAACAAAGAAAATTCCAAATATAACCCCCGAAGAGACTTGGAGTGGAAAGAAGCCAAACATAAGTCATCTCAGAATATTTGGATGCATTGCATATGCCCAAGTTCCAAAACAAAGACGCAGCAAATTAGATGACAAGACTGAAAAAGCAATCTTCGTTGGGTACAGTGAGCAAAGTAAAGCTTACAAACTCTATAATCCAATAACGAACAAGGTTATTATTAGCAGAGATGTTGTATTCGATGAAAATCAAGCATGGAATGGAACTAAGTCATATGAACAGGGGACATATATTCAGTTGAATGATGAAGATCATAATGACCAAGAGGAGCCGAGACATAATGGTGCAACAGTACCAGAAGATAACAATCAAACAGATGATACAGACATTGAAGCGACCGTGAATGAACAGGGAGATGAAGAGCACTCATCTTCATCAGAAAATGAAGAGTTAGGAACCAGAAGTGTTACAGAGATATATCAGGAGTCACAACCACTTACAAAAGCACAAGTGGATGATCTGTACGAAAGGAACCAAACATTATAACAATACCGTTGCCAACTTCGTCCTTTATGCAGATGCGGATCCCACTACCTACGATGAAGCATGTAAGGATATGAAGTGGAAAGATGCAATGGACAAAGAGATAGAATCCATAAAGAAAAATGAGACATGGATATTAGTAGAACCTCCAAAGGATCAAAAGCCTATCGGAGTAAAATGGATTTTTAAAACCAAGTACGATGAACATGGAAATGTGAGCAAGTACAAAGCACGTTTAGTAGCAAAAGGATATAACCAGAAGTATGGAATCGATTATCAAGAGGTATTCGCTCCTGTAGTTAGATTCGATACTGTAAGACTTGTACTTGCTCTAGCGGCTCATTTTGAATGGCACTTACATCAAATGGACGTTAAGACAGCCTTCCTGAATGGAAAGCTAAATGAAAATGTGTATATAGAACAGCCAAAAGGATATATCAAGAAGGGTGAAGAACATAAAGTATGTCAGCTTAAGAAAGCATTATATGGATTAAAACAAGCCCCAAGGGCATGGTATAGTAGAATAGATGGGTATTTCATGTCACATGGTTATGATAAGTGTGTATATGAACACACGTTGTATTTCAAACACTCTAAAAATACAAGAATCATAATATGCTTATATGTGGATGACCTTATCATTGCTAGTGACTCGCTAGATCAAATCAGACAATTAAAGGAGTCAATGAAAAATGAGTTTGAGATGACAGATCTTGGAGTGTTACACTACTTCTTGGGAATGGAAGTCAATTATAACGAGGGAAATATCACTCTATCAGAATAGAAGTATGCAAGAAATTTACTGAACAAGTTCGATATGGGAAGCTGCAATGCAATATCAACACCTATGGAGTATGGACTGCGTCTTACAAAGGAGGATCCAGAAGAAGATGTTGATCAGAATATGTATAGAAGTCTGGTTAGGTGTTTAATGTACCTAACAAACACAAGACCGGATATAGCATTTGTTGTTAGCAAGATAAGTCGTTTTATGGAAAGACCCAAAAGAAGTCACTGGGAAGCAGGGAAAAGAATTCTAAGATACGTGATGTAACACCTGTGTCATTTCAACCATCAAACAAATGCCAAACCAATGAAATATTGTATTTCATACTTGGTATTTGTAAAAAATATGTGTATCGATTGCACATATCAACTCTTGTTTCGATTTCAAGCTCTAAATCGCTTTCTGGAAGGTTATACACGCACTGATGCGTAAATATAACCAGTTTAATGCAACGAACACTCCGGAATAGTGAAATAGGCTTAACATACCTTAAATAACCTTTACATAACTTATATATAAGTTTTGGAAGGTTTGGTGTGGTGAAATCAAGTTTAATCGCTTACAGGGACTAAAGTTGACAAACTGCGAAAGTATGCCAATTTGAACTGTAACAGACCTTCCGGAACATGACCATAAGTTAAACATACCATAAATATCCTTTACATAGCTTAGAAATAGGCTTTGAGGGGTTCGGTGTGCTAAAATAAACTTTTGGGTCATTCAGGGACTAAAAGTGTCAAAAAGTGCACAAGTTTGCATTTTCGCGCATAACTTACGTTCTGAATACATCCGGACTTCCAAAAATTTATGTAAGCACTAAAATATTTTATTTTAGTGTTCGCCATAAGAAAAATCCATTCGTCACGTCATTTGGTTCGTTTTTCGCATTCGGGACCAGATTCGATGTATTAGCCGTTGTTTAATTCACAACCACACATTCTAAACTTGCTTAGTCAGCGGATAAGGATGGAATTTTGGCACCATGACTTTGCAACACATGTATGGATGGAATTTAAACACCTAAACACCATAACTTTGCAACACATGTATGGATGGAATTTAAACACCTAAACACCATAACTTTTCAACACATGTACGGATGGGATTAAGGCACGTTTTCCATGAAACGATCTTAACGGTTCGGGTATTCCTATAAATACCCCATACCCCCCATTGCTAAAATCACTAGAATTCTGATTTGAGAACCTCTAAGTTGAAACCATTGTTTCATACCTGAGATTCTTGAATCGGGATTAGCATTCGGGGACCCTTCGTAAGTATTCTTTCGTTCTTTTCCTTATTTTATTGCTTTTCGAGTCCGAAAGTCAAACTTTGTTTGACTTTCAGCGTTGACCAGTAATGGTCAATGCGAAGTTCTTTAAAACTTCGCAACGTGAGTGTAATCACGTTGGTCATAGTCCCTTGGGACTATGCCCACTGATTACCACGTTGTCTAGGGTCGTAGGGTAAGCGATCTAATGAATCGCTTATACCTCGAACCCGACCCAGTTTGGTCGATCATTAGGATCCGACCAAACACATTAGGTGACCATAGTAGGTAGGGAATAACCTTCCGAGGTTATACCCTATGGTCACATCGTTTAAGTAGTTGTATGATAGGTAGTTTATATGCCTTAGGTAAATTACCAGAATACCCTTTTCATGTATAATTGGTAATTAAGCATATGTAACCTAAACCTTTGTCACATAACTGATTATGTAATATGTTTAGGCATATAACACTTGTCATAGGGCTAGTTAGGCGGTCCGAACGCGTTTCACGCGAACGACGCGTTAAAGTAGCATAAGCTACCTAAACGGGTCGTAATGGGTCGTAGACACTTAGGTTAAGTTTCATTTAGTATGTAGGCTTTGTTAAACCAAATGACACGAGTCTCTACACTCGTTTGGTTTACAAACCCTAATGCTACCCGATCTTCCGATTTAGGTCCAGTTTATTAATGTAGCTACCTATACTAGGTGCCGTTTGATATCCGCGATCTCTAGCATTGTTTAGTTGTTACTCAAGGACTACTGAGAAATCTCAAGTGAGTACATAGACCCCTCTTTTACTGTTTTCCAAACTGTTTTGGGGTGGAACACATGTGCCTACTTGTTACTTTCATGCTTTCCTGTTTTAACATCATATACTGCTATGTTCGTTAGTACATTATAGTACATGATTTTATGACATTTCATGCTAGGTGTGCCCAATTGTGTGCATTACTTAGTACATCGTTTTACATGACATTTTGACATAGACATTCGACATAGACATTTCGGCATAGACATTTTAACATGATTGACATTTGATCATGCATTTCCCACAAAACATAACTTTGATTTAAACCAAGTTTTACTTCAATACTTTGTTTTGTGCATATGGTTTAGTTGAGACATTTCACTTGCCATACATGACATTTTGACATAGACATTTGACATGGATATTTGACATAGACATTTGACATGGATATTTGACATAGACATAGACATTTTGATATGATTTACATCTTGACATGAACACTTTGACATATTACCCAATACATTTGACAATTGATTTAAACATAGACGTCTTACATTGGTTGGTTTGGTTTGATTAAGTGATTAAGTAACGATGCGTGTGTAATATGATACAAGCATGGTGGATACGCCGCTGGTACTTCCTATATATAAGTGTTTGTATGGTATTACATATCGTAGCGTTATTTGAATCATTTCAGTTTGAGACATATAACATTTTATACAAATAACATACTTTTCACAAGACATTGTTTTACAAACAACTTATCTTATACAAATCCATTTTACTATGGTTATTCATTTAACCATACATTATTCACTTATTTATACATATCATCTGAACTCATTGTTTTTCAAATGATTTACAAAACAAAGCAAATAACAAGGTTCATGACTAAACATTTTCTCAAACATAAGTCATGGAACCTATTTTCACAAAACCTATGTATCTCACAGGCATTTTTATGCTGACGTACCTATTTTCACATGTGTTTTCAGGAGCTGTTGCATAAGATGATCAAGATACACATAGGCAGACTTGGGCTTTAGTGACAATAAAAGATGCAAGACCAGTTAATTATGTTGTACTTCTTTGTTTGTTAAGACATTGTAACACCTTTAATCAATAAAACGAAACTTCAATTGCCATGGATTTGAAACAATTAATTCTGTTACAACACTCCCCGACATTTCCGCCACGTTTTGTATGTTCCACGTGGTCGGGGTGTGACACGTGAAAGGGACAATGAATCATGGAATAACATACTTAAAAGGAAGCAAAGGGAAACTTACAGGTTACAGTGATAGTGATTATGCAGGTGACATAGATGATAGCAAGAGTACATCAGGTTATGTATTTCATCTAGGATCGGGTGCAATTGCATGGCAATCAAAGAAGCAAAAGGCGGTAGCGTTATCATCAACGGAGGCAGAATACATTGCTTTGTCAATGGCAGGATGTCAAGCTCTATGGTTAAAGGGAATTCTCAATGATCTTCGGATAAACATGGATTGTCCACCAACAATCCATTGTGATAACAAATCAACTATATGTTTAGCAAAGGACCCAGTCTATCACAGAAAGAGCAAACACATACGTGTAAAGTATCACTTCATACGTGATTTGCTGAAGAATGATGAAGTCAAAAGACGCTTCTGCACAACTAAGGAACAGGCCGCATACATCCTTACTAAAACCCTGCAGCCCAAAGACTTCATGCGGTTAAAGGGTCTAATGAATGTTGGGGAGATCTAACTTAAGGGTGGGTATTAGAAGAAGAGATATAAGTTAGATCTTATATTAGATTAGATACATATTATATACTTAGTATTATTTCATAATTATGTAACATATATCATAGGTAGCGACGGTTATGAGGGGCCGCTTCATAACTCGTATATATCTCATGTATTATCATACATTCATTTTCACCAATTCTAATCAAGAACAAGATTTACTCATTCTTTCTCAATATCTTTCATTATCAAAACCCTAAAGAAAATCAAATCGATTCCAACAAAATAGGTAACAACCTCTTATCAACAACATAGGTTTTCTAGTTCGTCCAACTAGTGATTAATACCACACAGACGTAAGACCATGTGTAGTGGTACATATGAATAATGCCTCATCCTAGGGCGTTTTGTGTCATGTGACAGTCCAGTCAGCAATGAAGCGTTTTTCATAAATGGGTGTAGTGGGGATGTGGGACATTATGTTAAAAGGGGTTTAATAATAGAGTTAAATAAAAAAAATATATCAAAAAATGTTATTGGACAAAAAACCATCAAAAAGGTTGATTTGTCAACACACAAGAGGCTCGAGCGTTATATTTAGAACGCTATTCAAAAATTTCGAACAAAAACGCCCAAGGTGGCCGAAGTCTGGGCGTTGTTGGGCGAGATTAGGCAAAACAACGCCCACTTTTTACACCACTATGCTTGGTCTAACTAGAGCGGATACTATCTTAAATAGTGTTTTATGTTTTGTACATATATACATAATTAGTATTCGCATTGCGTTGGCTATTCCACCACTTAGGGTGGGCGGTGTGGTTTGCAGGGACTTCATCGGGGATGGGGAGTCACCGATCGGTGACCACGCCTAGTGTTTGAGTTAGGGTGTTTGAGTAGGAGAGTGGGAAAGAAATCGGTGACTATTCACCGAAGTGGAGGAGTGATGGAGGAGAGAGAGAGAGAGAGGAGAGAATTAACCAATCAAATTTTTTTATTTTTTAACCTACTCAAACACCCTAGAGTGATTAACCATACCTAGTGATTGAGTGCAAAATGAAGAGTGTAATGATGAGTTAACATGGCATAATATTATTGGGTAGAGAACTCAATCACCCTAAAGTGATTAATCATACCACCACCCTTAATGATATATCAGGTGTGACGTGACCTTGAAAGTTAATCCACTAACAATGTTCGTAAGCAGTGAAATTCCCGCCGTGGCTTCTTTTCTTCTAAATAATAACATAAGTCTCCACCTTATAATTGAAGACAGGAATCCTGTCAAATCACAGAATACTTGAAAATATCAAAATATATAAAAGAAATAATCACCAACTTAAAGATGATTCACCATTGGCTGCATGGTTAGGATTTAAGCACTTGTCATTAGGGATAGCAAGTGGTATCAAATACCGATCCCATCCCGATCCCGATCCCGAAAATACCATACCGAAGCCGTTTCGGTACCGGTTTCGGTATCCACTTTTAGGTTTTTTCGGTATCGGTACGGTATCGTATCGGTATAATACCGAATTTTACCCTCAAAATACCAACACCGTACCGAACCGACATATTTCGGTATCGGTACCTAGTTTTCACAAAATTCGGGATCGGGATTTTTCGGTATCGGGACGGTATGGTATCGGGATCGGGATTTGCCCATCCCTACTTGTCATGCATATTCTCCATGGATGCCTCATGAGTGTACGGATGTGTTAGTAATTTATTTCCAATAGTCCCAATCTTCAACAGTTAACCTATGTTTAGTTAAGAAAGGACAGACTATATATTCTGCAGATTTATCCTCTCTTATCTCCAGTTCTCCAATTTTTTTTGAGAGGTGATTTTTACAACAGACGGTAAGTCACACCCGCTGAACGCAGGCCCACCCCACTACCATTCCCGAGGACTATGTTGTCTTAACTGGGCCCACGCCTCGGGGGAAGTGGGAGCTTAATGGCTCTCCCCGAGAAAATTTCCAGCCCCCTGCCACTTGACAGGAGTTGCACCCTCCACACGAGCCGACCGGCTGTTGTGACACGCGACTCGCTGGAGTAAATGCACTGTAGTAGAAAACTCGGGGTGGCTCCCGGGATTCGAACCGTTCGGCCCTCCTCCCGTTCATTGCCCTTCCCCCAAAATGTAGGAGGTGGGGATCGAACCTTGGTCTCCATGGGAAACCAAAACTCTCCATGGGAACCTTGATCTCCAGTTCTCCAATGAATATCAAACATTCATATTTATATATTGATATAGTTTTCCCATAAAATTGCATTAGCACACAATTATATTCATTGAAGGACCCAAGATTTTTTTTTTCATTTGGGTCTAATTTTTATGTAAGGATTTTTCACAACTAAACATTAAAATTTTCGGGTCGATCATCGTAGTCGGGTTGGGGCTAGGAAATAATGTGGAAGCATCACTACATTATATGTTAGAAGTTTTATTTGGTAATCAAGTAGTGTTAAATAAAATCGACATTCAATTTATCATTTTAAAGAACCAAATTAGAGGGTTAATGGGTGGTTGTGGTGTTTTAAAACACTAGTTTAATTTTGATGGAAAAAAAATAAACTAAAAAAACAAGACATGTAAGACTTAAACTTGGGATCTATTTGTTGGAACACAAGGTGATTTACCACCACACCATCTTTGCTTTTAATACTATGGGGTCTAATTAATTTATTTTATGATGTCCTTGAAAAATTTAACATATCGGTTCTACTATTTCCTAAAAAAAGATTGGGGTCCGTGGACCCCGACCCGGACCATATGGGTCCGCCCCTGTTTATATTATTGTCACGGCCCCCGACCCGTTTCCCTGGTTCGGCGCCGCAAGACAGAAACCGTGGTACCGGTGTTTATTTGCAGCGGAATTTACATCAGGACCGAGTGTCAGGAAAATAATATCAGAGTTTTAAAAACACCGAATTATTTTATTTCATAACTGTGGGGTAAACCCCGTATTTACAGGAAAGGAGTTTTACTGGGGAAATCCTTTAATTACAAAAAACATGTTTTATTTCTAATTTACCGAGCCACTTTAATTAAGCAGGAGTGCTTCGCGGCACTTTTCATTTCTTTACAGTAAATTACCTGAAACATGTTTTAAAAAGATTTGATCAGCGAAAAATACTGCCGAGTGCATTCAATTTATACAAAAGACACATTGTTATAAATCACAGTGTTAAGAGCTATTACAATGTTTATATCAACCAATTACCCAAAATCAGTATTTGTCACTAGACCGGATCCGTGACTATGGTCATATCACCCATTGGCTAACCCGTTGTCCAATGCTGAAGATTATCAAGTAGTGTATATAAAACCCCACATACCGACAGTAATTGTAGATTACAAAGACTTAATCACCGTAAGTATAACTGATAAGGTTTTGTAAAAATGTTTGAAATAATGGCTCACAAACTGTGAAAGAGAATGACTCACATTGCAATTTTAAACTGTCAAAGCTTGCCTACTGGTTAAGCTGGTAAACCTAAGTAAATATACAATGCAAACGAAATTAGGTTAGTAACTTAATACAACATTTACGATAATCGCGAGATAGAAACCCTCACGACGAATGAAAAGTATAGCCAAATATAGGCAGCACTTAAACATCCATCAGATCGGTTTTAATCGATCGGATATAGTACCGTAGCAGTGATCGAGTTATTACCCCATTATCGTAGCAAAGTGTTGGTACTTCGGGTATAATATCTATGCATAATTTTAGAGAAAGAAAGAAATTATCGAGCAACTTTGAAATGTCAGATGGAAGCTCAATTTATAGGATTTTCGTAACGTTCTCGCGGCCCGAAACTCGCCCAAAGGAGTCCTTCGCGGCCCACAAGGGACACCCTAGCTACGGCTAGGGCTTCCGTGTCATACCCTAGCCTTGACACGTGGATGACACGTGTCACACAACGTTTCCGGATAATCTTTGAGCTGTCACGCCCCACGAACCAAGACAGGAAGAAAGATCAAAATTTCTTTAATTTTTATAAAAAATAGGGTTATAGGGGTTTGGTTTTTCACTTACGGGGCGTTTTAGGGTATTTTTGTGAGTTGTTACATCCTCCCCATCTTGTTTAAAATCTCGTCCTCGAGATTTACTAGAACAAGTAAGGATATTTTCTTTTCATCTCTGATTCTAGCTCCCACGTGTATTCTGGTCCACTTTTTGAATCCCATTTTACTTTGACCAGAATTAATCTCTTGTGTTGGAGGTTTTTGACCTTTCTGTCTTCTATTTGCAGAGGTTTTTCCACGAATTTTAACTTTTCATTTACCTCTATTTCCTGAAGAGGTACTACCAGTGATTCATTAGCTAAACATTTCTTAAGATTACATACATGAAATACATCATGCACACCGGCTAATTCTTCGGGTAGTTGTAACTGATAAGTGACTTGTCCTATCCGTTGAATAACTTTAAATGGTTCGACATACCTTGGACTCAACTTTCCTTTCTTACCGAATCGAACTACTCCTTTCCAAGGAGAAACTTTCAATAGCACTTTGTCCCCAACTTGAAATTCTAATGGCTTTCGCCGATGGTCGGCATAACTCTTTTGGCGATCTCGAGCCGTTTTCAATCTTTCCTTGATTTGAGTTATCTTGTCGGTGGTTTCCTGCACAATTTCGGGACCTGATAACTGACTTTCTCCTATTTCTGCCCAACATACTGGAGTTCGGCACTTTGGTCCATAAAGTGCTACGAATGGAGCAACATTAATGCTTGTGTGATAACTATTGTTATAGGAGAATTCTATCAGTGGTAGATGGTTGTCCCAGTTTCCACCGAAATCTATAACACATGCCCTCAGCATGTCTTCTAAAGTTTGAATTGTCCTTTCACTTTGTCCATCTGTCTAGGGGTGGTATGCTGTACTTAAATTTAATCGTGTCCCCATTGCTTGTTGGAAACTTTTGAAAAAATGTGAAGTGAAACGACTATCTCTGTCAGATACAATGGAGAGTGGAACTCCATGTAATGATACTATCTCATCCACATATAACTTAGCTAGTTTTTCCATGCTATAGACTTCCTTCATTGGTAGGAAATGGGCTGATTTTGTTAATCGATCCACAATCACCCAGATTGCATCGTTACCTTTTCTTGTTTTGGGTAGCTTAGTAACAAAATCCATTGTTATTAATTCTCATTTCCATACAGACATTTCCAACTGTTGAAGTAACCCTAAAGGTTTCTGATGTTCTACTTTAACTTGTGAACAAGTTAAACACTTAGAAACGTAACTAGCTATATCCTTTTTCATTCCTATCTACCAAAAATTATTCCTTAAGTCTTGATACATCTTGTTATTACCAGGATGCATCGTATACCTAGAATTATGGCTTCCTCTAATATTCTATTTCATAGATTTCCTTGTCTAGGTACCCAAATTTCTTTCTTATGAAATCTCTAAATTCCATCAGTTCCTTGTTCTAATTCTTTTATCCTCCATTTCATTCCTTCAGCATCATCTTTGATTGCTGTTTCTTGGATATTTTTCAGTTGTTCTATTAAATCTATTTGTAGATTTAACCTAAGAGCACGTACTCGTCTTTGCTTCTCATGATACTTACGACTTAAGGCATATGCTACTATATTTGCTTTTCCCTCGTGATATTGAATATTACAGTCGTAATCACTTAAGATTTTCATCCATCTCCGTTGCCTCATGTTTAATTCTTTTTGCCCAAAAATATACCTTAAACTCTTATGATTTGTAAAAATAGTAAACTTACTACCATACAGATAATGTCTCCAGATCTTAAGGGCAAATATTATTACTTCTTACTCTAGGTCATGAGTTGTGTAACTTTCCTCGTGCTTTTTCAAATGCCTTTGACGCATAAGCGTCACTTCTTGCGTTGCATCAATACGCATCCCAATCCTAACTTAGAAGCGTCACAGTAAAATACAAAATCTTCTGTTCCTTCTGGTAATGCAAGAATTTGTGCATTTATTAATCTTTGCTTCAAGATTCTCAAGGCTTCTTCCTGCTTAGGTCCCCATTCAAACTTAACCGCTTTACAGGTTAACTTAGTTAATGTTATAGTTATCTTTGAGAAGTCTTGGATATAACGTCTATAGTATCCAACTAATCCTAGAAAACTTTTGACTTCTGTAGCTGACTTAAGGACTTTCCAGTTTGTGATAGCTTCTATCTTTGAAGGATCTACGTGAATTCCTTCATGATTGACCATGTGTCATAGGAATTGCACTTCTTGTAACCAAAATTCACACTCAGAAAATTTAGCATAAAGCTTTTCTTTCCTTAACAGGGTTAAGAGTGCATGCAAATGCTCACAGTGCTCATCATTGCTTTTGGAGTAAATAAGTATATCGTCAATAAAGACAATTACAAATTTATCCAAATACGGTTTACATATCCTATTCATCATGTCCATAAATGCTGCAGGAGCATTTGTTAACCCGAATGGTACGACTGTAAACTCGTAGTGACCATACCTAGTTCTGAAAGTAGTCTTAGGAATGTATTCTTCCGGTACATTCAGCTGATGGTATCCCGAGCGCAAATCTATCTTAGAGAAATACCTAGCTCCCTGTAGTTGATAAAAAAGATCATCAATTCTAGGTAATGGGTATCAATTTTTAATGGTAATCTTATTTAACTCTCTATAATCAATACACATTCGCATTGATCCATTCTTCTTTTTCACAAACAACATAGGTGCTCCACAGGGGGATGAACTTGGTTGCATGAATCCTTTTCCTAACTACTAATATTTCATTTAGATCCTTACCCTTAGTGCTAATGATTACTGAAATCATATGCACTACGCCTTGCTTTCGTACATAACTAGCGGCTTTCATCACTGAGATGAACTTCATTGGTTTACTTGGCTTATCTTCTTTGATCACTATCATCTCTCTTGTTGGTGCACGAATTTCTATAAAATTCTGATCACATAAGATTCGAGCATGGTTGGCTACTAACCAATCCATTCCTAACACTACATCGAATCCTGCTAAATTCATGGGTAGAAGGTTTGCAGAGAACTTATGTCCCAATAATTCTATTTTTCCTTCTTGAAGTACCTCACGTACGTTGATAGGGTTTCCTTCGGCCGTTTCTACCGTATAAGCTTGACTTAACTTAGTTAATGGTTGATTAAGAGCTTGACATAATGCAGTATTTATAAAACTTTGGTTTGCACCAGAGTCAAATAACACTTTTGCGTAAACGCCATGGATAAAGAACGTACTGGCTATCATTTCGGGAATCATGGCTGCCTCTTGGGTCGTCAGCTGGAAAGCTCTTGCGTTCTTCTTGTTAGCTTCTTCTGCCGCTTTTGTTGTTGCCAGGTGTCTTGGCCAAATTTAGGGCAATTTGGATTAAAATGCCCTGCCTCCCCGCAATTGAAGCAGATCGTAGATTTCTTGCTACAATCCTCGGTATTTTGTAGAAATTGCAATATTCCTTAAATTTTCCAAAATGTTTCCTTTTACATATTTTACAAAATGACAGTGTGGAAGACTGCCCGACTCTCTTCTTCTTGTAATTATTATTACCAGACCGAAATCCTTTGCTAATCTTCTGAGCTAACTCATTCTTCCTATTCTCATCCCTTGTACGCACTAATCCGTCAGTCAAGGTATTGGCTAATTCGACGGCGTCGTCGATAGTTCAAGGCCTAGCAGCCTTGACTATATCACGGATTTTGCCAATTAATCCACAAATATAGCGAGAAATAAGCACAGGTTCTGGCGAAGCCAGAGTCGGTACTATTCTTGCATACTCGAAGAATTTCGACGTATACTCACGGCACTTAACATCCACCATTCTGTGGTTCAGAAACTGATTTTCCTTTTGTTCTTTTTCATAGGAAGGACAGAACTTCCTTTCAATTATTTTCTTAAATTCTTTCCAACTCATGGCATAAGCCATGTCACTTCCTTTAGCTTGTAGGACAGTGTTCCACCATTCAAATGCCTCCTCTTTGAATAGGTTGGAAGCATACATCACTTTGTCTTCTTCTGCACACTTACTTATTCTGATAACAACTTCTGTCTTTTCTAGACATCGTAGTGCAGCAGTTGCTCCTTCACTGACCGCGAATTCGGTTGGTTTGCATGCTAGAAATTCCTTATAGGTGCAACCAGTTGTCATTACTTTCATCTTTTTAGGAAATGGGGCATGGATAATATCATCATTTCCTCCATTTACGCTATGACTAAAATTGTCATCACGGGAACGTTTGCTATTATCGACTTTGAAAGGTTCGACTGGGTTTTTAACAGCTGCTATGATTGCTAGGATAGCATTGGCTATGCCCTAAGCAATTATGTTTTCGATATCTTCTCTATTTAGGGGATTTTCCTGGTTATTTGTTTCTGATTGATTAACTTCGTTTGCCGATTGATTAACTGCGTTTGCCATCTGAATTATAGACATAATACCTCGATTAATATCGCAAAATAGATAGCAAATAAATAAAGCATTGCAATCACAACACAAACTGAGTCAATACGTATAGCCAAAATTGTCGATCATTGCGATATATAGATTTTTGTGTATATATATAGTATGCATCCGTACACACTCACATTTTTACAGATATTTTATTTATTAAGCAACATATATATATATATATAGGGGACCGCTAAAATGAGAACCACCTCGAGTTGTAAGAACCGTGAGAACTACACCGTACGGGGCGAGGTAAACCAAAATTTTTTTTTCATAAACGTAGATGCGTGTATTATAAACACATTTGTAAAAAAAATTCAAAAAAAAATGTCGTGTGTGTAGTTTTGAGTACCACAAGTTTGTGTTTACGGGTACCGTAAATCCTACCGAAAAATTTACGGTACCCGTAAACACACACTAGTGGTGCTCAAAATTTTTTTTTTTTGAATTTTTTTTTACAAATGTGTTTATAATACACGCATCTACGTTTGTGAAAAAAAAAATTGGTCCACCTCGCCCCGTACGGTGTAGTTCTCATGGTTCTTACAACTCGAGGTGGTTCTTATTTTAGCGTGATCCTATATATATATATATGTATATATATATATTACTTTATTTATTGTTATTATATATTTTTTTCTCAACATTTTACTATTATACAACATCTAGCCTATAGTTAAACTGGCTTCAAAAGTGGAATTCCCGCTCATCATACTTCCAAGTGATATTTTCCCCCATTGATCGAATCTTGTTTCCCGCGTCCACTAACTCTTCGCCATAACAGCGCAACTCAGCAACATTTTCCGGGCTCATGGGTGGAAAGGTGGTAGGGGCAGGTTCAAATTGTGGGTAGTATGGGATTGGATCATTCATCAGATTTTGGAAGTGCCAATCACTCATCCACCACTCTTCAATTTGGTCAGGAAGTGGTTGTGGGTTCATGATTGGAGCAAGAATGTCGGGTTCAAGGTTTATGGGTAGTTCAGCTTAGACGGGAACATTCACAAGGTTTTCATCAACTGGGCCAAACAGATCACAGTTTGCTAATTTTCGGTCTAATTCTTCCCACGGTGGTAAAGCTGGAGCCTGACTAGAGCTTTCTCCTACAATCTCTTTTCCTTTTGGTTCGACTGTTTTCTTGACCTTTTGGGCTGCATGTTTCGTCCTCCTTCCACTCTTCCGGTCCATAATTCTCCTTCTTTTCTTTGGCTTGGGTTTCTCTTGGGCTTGAAAGGTTACTGGTTCATCTAGTTCAGCTTGGTACCCGGTCTGGTTTTCAGTGGTTTCCATTTCAGTGGGATGTATCGAGAAGTTTTGAAGAGCCTCCGATAACTCATTCATACTGTTAGTCACAAATATGAAACAAAAAATTCCAAAAGTAAATATTAATTATTTATATACTATTAATTTAAAACAATTCTAAGCATTACTACTTGTACCATATGCTATTAAGGTTGTAGGGGTATCAAAGGCATTAACATCTTGTACTTTACGTTGTTATGTTTGTTTTATATTTAATATTAAACAAGACAAAAATATTATTTGTAGAAATTGATATGATCTATAATTCTATATATGATCTATATTATTTGTAGAAATTTACATAATATAAATTTACAACATGTTGAGGCATTGGGTGTTGTACCCCATGTTTTGGGGTTTTTTTTTTAAAAAAAAAAGTTGATGTTTCACTTTAAACCCAAAACTACTTGGTTTTGTAGTTTTAACCTAAAAGTTTTTAGTTTTTCCAATTTAACTTCACAACATTTTTACTTTCAACTTTAATCCCCTATGTTTTTCATATTTTGCAAAATTTTTCATTTTACGTTTAGATATACGTTTTGCAACTTAACACGTCACAATGTGTGTGTGGTTCAACGATTTTACGTTTTGTTATATGCTTCGTTCTAAATTTTGTGAGTTAACATGGGGCAACGTACGTGTGTGGTTCAGTGTGTTTACGTCGTCTATTTTTTTCCCGTTTAATAAGTTCGTTACAACGCATGAGTCGTAAATCGAGTTAGTTATTGTTTTCTATGCTTTATATGTCGGTCTAATTTTTCCACGTCAAAACGCCGCAACTTCAATGTTGGTGGTCGGTTGCTATAGTGTGGCATTGGTGCTATTTGTCATGGTTTTAGCCCCCACCGCAGCGCGGGGGGAACTTAATACGATAGGTTATTTATATGGACAAGTCATGTAACGTAGTAATTATGATACCATTAATTGTATTGAGCTTATTTGTATAAGATAGTAATACAAACTTAACCGACAAAAACATCTTTAACACATTGTAAATGCGAATCTTATCAACAGCATGTCAATTTCGTTACAAATAAATTTCACAGAAGCACCAAATCCCTGACTATTTAATTTAAGTAATTTTAAATACTTAAAAATAGCTTAATCAGTGGCTTTGATACCACCTTTTCTGTCACGACCCCCGACCCGTTTCCCTGGTTCGGGCGCCGCGAGACAGAAACCGTGGCACCGGTGTTTATTAATTGGTAGCGGAATTTACATCAGGACCGAGTGTCAGGAAAATAATATCAAAGTTTTAAAAACACCGAATTATCTTATTTCACAACTATGGGGTAAACCCCGTTTTTACAGGAAAGGAGTTTCACTGAGGAAATCCTTTAATTACAGAAAGCATGTTTTATTTCAAATTTACTGAGCCACTTTATTTAAGCGGGAGTGCTTCGCGACACTTTTCCTTTCTTCAAAGTAAATTACCTGAACAATAACAACAACCATACCCAGTAAATCCCACAAATTGCAGAACTATTGGTAGGGTCTGGGGGAGGTGGGATGTAGGCAAACATTTCCTCTATCCAATAATAGAGAGGCTGCTTCCAGAGAGACCCCCGACTCCAAACAACCAACAGATAGATATACGATAAAATGGATAAGTAAATCGCGTAGCAGTAGTCAGATAAATCATCGTTAAGCAACATATATGCATATATACAGGAAAATCATCATATGTTAGTCTACCTAAAGTGCAAAAGAAATCTAACGCCCCTCCCAAGGCAAAGGTAGGACACGTCTATACCCTCACCTACAAGTCCTTAACCTTAATCCTACATCTCCACAAACTCCTATCATGAACCATGTCCTCAGAGAGGTGCAATTCTACCAAATCTTGCCTAAGTCTTTCATCCCAAGTCAACTTGGGTCTGCCTCTACTCCTCCTTCCTTCCACTGTCAATGTTTCCACTGCTCTAACTGGTTCTGTCAGCTACCACCTTTTTACATGCCCAACCATCTCAATATCCCCTCTTTTAACTTGTCTAATATACTAGCTACTCCCAACCAGTCCCTAAAAACCTCACTTCTTATTCGGTATTGAGAGCTATTACCTGAAACATGTTTTAAAATGATTTGACCAGCAGAAAATACTAGCGAGTGCATTCAATTTATACAAAAGACACATTGTTATAAATCACAGTATTAAGAGCTATTACAATGTTTATATCAACCAATTACCCCAAATCAGTATTTATCACTAGACTGGATCCGTGACTATGGTCATATCACCCATTGGCTAACCCGTTGTCCAATGCTAAAGATTATCAAGTAGTGTATACAAAACCCCACATACCGGCAGTAATTGTAGATTACAAAGACTTAATCACTATAAGTATAACTGATAAGGTTTTGTAAAAAAATGTTTGAAATAATGGCTCACAAACTGTGAGAAAAAGATAATGACTCACATTGCAGGTTTAAACTGTCAAAGCTTGCCTACTAGTTAAGATGGTAAACCTAATTAAATATACAATGGAAACAAAATTAGGTTAGTAACTTAATACAACATTTATGATAATCGCGAGATCGAAACCCTCACGACGAATGACAAAGTATAGCCAAATATAGGCAGCACTTAAACATCCATCGGATCGGTATTAATCGATCGGATATAGTACCGTAGCAACCCCGTTATTGTAGCAAAGTGTTGGTACTTCGGGTATAATATCTATGCAGAATTTTAGAGAAAGAAAGAAATTGTCGAGTGTAACACCCCGAAAATATAAAACTTTATATTAAAATTATAAAGTTTACAATAAACAAAAGCAAACTAACTAGGAATAAATAACCTAGTTAGTCATAAGTCTAGTTATAACAAAGAAACTTGATTAAAACATGTAAAGTTTAACTTGGCATTAGTAGAGGGGCCAAAGATGTTAAAAATCAAACTAGTTTTAATAAAAACAAAGAATTAAAATCCAAACACACATTTTAGTGTGTCTGGATCGATCAAGAACGCAGGGGGCGACCAAGCTCACCCTCAAACCCTAGTTTCAACCATTTGATCAAATTGAGAGCCCTAATTTGTTCCAAATCAAAAGTTAAGCACAAATTCGCGATCACCTCGTTGAAGGGGTCATAAGGTATGCTAAATTTTATCATTTAGTTTCATCTCAAATTCTTGGTAAATTGTGAAATCGAAATTGGAGCTTGATTATGTGATGATTAGAAGAAACTAGTAATGAAAACAAGTTTAGGAGTGAATCCTAGTTGATAACTTGTAGATATTATGTTCAAAATTATGAAATACATGATAACCCATTCATAGGTTAAATGGGTTTTACAAAATAGGATGAACACAAGAGTTATGATTATCAAAAGTAGTGTTACTTGATTCCTATAAGATGATTTTGATAATTGCATGCATGCTCTACAACATGAAATTGAAATAACTGATTATAATTGGCACAAATAGCAAGTTATGAACTTGATTCTAGTTATGAAAAAATTAAACCCGCTAGGTGTTCGTTAAAATGCCTAAGTGAGGAATAAAGTATTGAAAATCAGATGTAAACGCGTGCTTGATTTATGTGGCAAATTATGCGTTAAAACTTATAAAAAGAGTTATAAAGCGGTTGTGAATTGAACTCTTTAGGCAAGGAATCCAGATCATCAAGTGGACAAGTCGGTGGGGATACGCGGTTGAAAGGAGTGCTTTAAAGGTACGTAACTACTAGTTCCGATACTTAGTACAAAGAATGTTAGTATTCTTTGTAAATGATGTCGTAGTATGATAAGAATATTTGATGTATCATTGAAGTGATGAAATTCACTCGATAGATCAAATGGGTCAATTTGAATAAGTCAGTGTATGTACAGTAAGCCATTGAAGTGACGAAGTTCACTCGGCAACTTAAACGGACTTGAAATGATTGGTTAAGGAATAATTGATATAAGCGATACGAATTAAAATGAGTGGTTAGAACCGTTTGGCATATCATAGAATATGGTCAAAATAGACGCTGAAATAAATCTTAGTTGACATCAAAGTGAAGGTTTTCACTTCACAACTAAACGGGTCAAAACTATGTTTTAAAACAACAAGCTATGTAGAGATTTGAAAGTCACATCATATGCTAGTGATAAGACGTGATTTACCAAGGAATTGGATACACCAAAGTGATTTATACGAACCCGTGATATCGGGTCAAACTGATAGAAATCCCTTGAAATATTTGCAACAAGCGGCATGTTTGAAATATGGAAAAATGCGCATGAAATTCTAGTGTGCGTGTAAAACCACGTAATGGCAATGATACACCCAAGCTTACAAGCCCGGGTAATGGGTAATTAAGTCTAGTAGTCGAAAAAGTTTGAATGATGAAAAATATGTTACATAGCATACGGGTCGAATAATTGAAACATGAATTTGTGAACAATTTGTTTATAAATCGGGTTTCGTTGTGTGAAATTTAAATGATTAGATCCGTATTTTTATTACGGACGCGTAGGAAAAAGAATCGACTAAAACGGACATGTAAAATAAAAGTTATGAGCTTTAGAAGTTCAATTTTGTAAAAAAATGTTGCTGGGCATAAGATGCATATTTTCAGTCTGCTCTCGCTGTAAAATCGTATCCCCCGCGGCACGCGAAGGGAGACTTAAAATCCGGTGCAACATGCGGGCGCTCTTGCGGCCCGCGAAAGGTTGAAAAGAATCTGTCACGTGGCACGACAAATCAAAACCTGAAATTTTATTTTTGTTTTCATTGTTTGGTACTAAAACTTGATTATATACATTTTATTGTTGTCAAAACTAACATTTGATGTGGTTTTGACATTAGGCGATGTTCGTCTCACTCCGGATGCCGATCAAGCAAGAATCCAAGAACCCAACATAAAGTTTTTGAAGCTTCCGCACTAATCTAATCTTGTTTAAGAAGATGTTTATTTTGTAAACACTAAACTTGATGTTGAAATGTTTTTAATCAGTTAGTTTGTCATCTAGAATAACATAACCATGTAATTTGTTATTATAACTAAGTACGGGAATGATGCATTTTGGTTTTTAAAAATGCGTATTTTATATAAATTTTAAGTTAAATGAGATGGGTGTTACAAGTTGGTAATCAGAGCTCAAGGTTATTAACAAGGTGTGTTCGGTTCGAAGCTTGATCAAACATCCGGTAAGAATTCATTATTTTAGTAGATTTCATTAAAACATTAGAAAACGAATATGATTAGATGTGCATGGGAAGAGTGCGTAACACACTCAAACCCGGAAAGTGCACCAAACATGAATGGTCTAAGCAAGTTGTGAACTTGGGTAAATCAAAACGAAAGATGCAAAAGATATAGAATGAAATGTTTAACAATTAATATAAACATTCGAATTCAAGATGAATGAAGAGGGCAATAACGATACGGTGCTGAAAGTCACCGAGCAGATGAAAGAAATGTCCGGTATAACCGGGGGCGAATTAGCATCTCAATTAACTGAAGAGATGGAAGCTAAAATTTCCGAAGAAGTCGGAAAGGTAGTAAAAGCCAGTCTACCGCAGTTTGTCGAGAGACTACAAACCACAATCTTGCTAGTGGTGGAGGACATGATGACTGAGATAAAAGACAGTCTCTCATAAGGAAAAGATGACGGGAGAGTATTGGATGTGAACTCAAGTCCCGTAAAGAAATCAAAGCTTAATAAAGCTTCTAAGAAACGAGTTACAAGAAAGGGGACACCTCAGTGTAAAATATGTGGAAAAACTCACCGGGGCAAATGCTACTTTAGAAACAAACCATGTCCTATTTGTAGTAAAGTGGGACATGTGGTTGCAAATTGCCCGGGGAAGGTGTCAGTGTGTTATAACTGTTATAACCCGGGACATAAAAGGTCCGAATGCCCAGAGTTGGTTGGAACCAAAGACACAACTGACGCAAAGTTTGATACCCCAAAAGAAAAGGCAAGGTCTTCCCACATGACAGCCGAAGAGGCTAAAGCTGAACCTGATGACGTTTCAGGTATGTTTCTTGTAAATTTAATTTAACACAAATTTTATTCGATACGAGTACGAATAATAGTTGCATAAGGGCATATATGAGTAATGAAATGAGTGAATTATGTAAAAGAAATACCTATATATATATATATATATATATATATATATATATGAAAATAAATAATGGTGAGCATGTGAAGCCGAGACAAAAAGTAACCTCGATGAATATTGGAATGGGAAGAAGTGCGCGTACACTCGAACCCGGGAACTTAAAGAAGTGAATAAATGTTGTATTGGGAAGGAGTGTAATTACATCCGAACCTGGAATTTGCAATAGTAATAAATGGCGAAGACAAGGTTATAGACTTGGCTAAACTAAATAAAACATATAGAAGCATCGTTTATATCAATAAGCGATGTAGATAAATTTCATACAACGATATGGAATAATAAAATTAAATGAATAAATTTTGTTATTATTACAATGGATTAAGGTAAAAAAATGAATGAGAAATTAAGACTCGGACCGAAAATATCCTCGAGAAAGAAGCTAAATGGATGATACGTTTATTCGCTACTGTGAATAATGAAGTATCAATAGATTCAAATTTAGAAACATGGGTATGGGTAACCATCCAAGTAACACATTATTAATCAAATCCTTATGAGGAAGGACGGTGATCACAGTGATGGATGTGATTATATAAGAGATTAGTAAAATAAACGTTTTAAAAGTGTTCGAATAAGAACGGGTAAACCCAAAAGCCGTATAACAATAGCAGTGGTTTTACCAAATAAGGCTTAAGAAATGGGCATTCGGGACATTAATAAAAGAAACAGACCTAAGGGTCGCTAACAAAAGAAAGATGGTGTTCAGATCAAATAAGTAAAATGCTTGATAATAAAGGTAAATGCAAGCTGGGTAACCGGAGCGTATTACATTAAGGTAACGAGCCCAAGGGAAGGGATAAGAATCAAAGTAAATAAAAATATAAACCAACAAACGAGAATGTTAAGGCATGAGGGTAAAGTTTGATTATCATAAGTAATGAAGTTCACACGAACAAGTCAAACAAGATGAATGAAAGAATAAAGGACTTGGTGGAATAAAGGCGACGGATTTCGCTAATACTACCGAATAAATCAAAACGAAGTCTTAATGAATGACGTAATGGTTGCTTGATAATGACTTCGGTAAAATACCCGATAGATGGGTAGGATTTCAGATATATGCGTAAACCAAGAGACGGTGACGCAGATTAAAAGTCAAAAGACTCGGATTAAGAGTTATGACTAAAAGACGATAAAGTTTCGCAAAAACAGAAATTTCGATAGTTATGTTCAACTATTTCAATGTTGGACGGGCCGAATAAAGTATAATACTTGATATTCCAAGTATGCGTAAGCCGAATAATGGAAGTGCGAAATATTAATGAACCTATGTGATAGGTCGTAAAAGAGTATAGAAAGGAAAACGCAAACCAATGAAACCGAAGTGTTAAAAACATTAAGATAAAGAACCCGGGTAACAGGTTGAAAGGAAATAGGGGCTTAAACCAAACAACAGTATGAGTGAGATAAACCGACGCGAAAATGACGTAAGAACTCATAGAGTCGGAAAGATAATCCGAAAGAAAATGAGTGTAGCCTTAGACTACGGTCAAGGTCAAATGAATTTTGAAAGCGAAAATTTATTTATTCTAAACATAAAATGGGGGTGCCTTGACACCATATGTATACATATGCAATTAAATAAAAAGATGAATAGAAGACGATCTATGGGATCACCATAACCTTCAGGTTATAAACAATGTCCACTTCATAAACCGACAATGTTCGGTCAGTTGTCACCGATCGCTAAAAACAAAAACCTCTCCGGGGTCAAGGACCGGTGTTCCGCTCACGACCAGTTATCCCGTCCCGTTCCTTGGCTCCACTTTGTGTACTCTTATAGGTTAGTTGTTGTTGACTTTGTAGATCTCTTAACAAGTTTATCTTTGGATAAGGTTTCAAGTAAAAAAAAAAAACTACCTTTTCACTCTTCACAACAATGATTCTCAGCTTGATAGCAATCTATATCCGGTTAGTTTTCTCACATATTCATTGTAACAATACTTGCTTTTTAATAAGTATTCTTAGAGCGTTCACATCCATTTCACCATATTTTCATCCTAAATTACACTAAAAAACCACTACATTTTCTCTCTTATTTTCAATTAAATAGTATTTTTTTATACCTTTATCATTACCTTTTCTCTATCTCCACTCACCAGTGGCGGATCCAGGATTTTTTTTCACTGGGTTCACTTTTTAGGTGCTCTAATTTCCATCGACTTGACGTTACAATTTCCGTCCGGGTCGGGTCGGGTCGAATCGGGTCATGCTTTATCACTAAAGTCACTTTTTTCGTATGATAGTTTAAAACTTTCACATGAACGTCAAGTTATGATATTAGCATTTAAACATACATTAATTATGCAAAAGCCCCATACATAGAATCACAGTAAACAATTATCAAGATTAAAATAGAGTTTTCCAGAAATTTATTTGAATTAAAGAGCACACGCCATTCAATGCATATCACATGAACATCAAGTTAATGGCAGTTAATAGTACTACCATCACCTCTATTGAGCTCCACCCCAACTAATAATTGGAAAAAAAGGAAAAAATCGGAAAAAAAACACATGAAAATGGCTGAAGCGGGATTTGAACTCGGAGTGTCAAGATAAAGGGGTGCACAATTAACCAGTGCACCACTAGAGCATTTATGTTATGGGTTCCCCCGAATATTTTATTTATGGGTTCCTTTTCAGTTTGTCTTGTACATTTATGCTAAAAATTAAAAACCAAATGGGTTCCTGGGAACCCGATGTTAGATACATAAGTCCGCCCCTGCCACTCACAACCACTTTCAAAATATATTAAAAAATTATAGGGGGTGAACAGTGTCCCCCTAAATATACAAATGAACAGTAACATTTTCTCTCTCCTCCACCCACAACCACTTTTTATACTCTTTATATTATAAAAACTCCACAAACAGACTTTGATGGAGTGGATGTAAATGCTCTTAGAGATGTTTTTTATTCCATGTGTTTGTCAAAGAATTATATTAATCAATATTAGGGTCCGCACGATGCGACAAATGTCACTGAGGCTATTTTGGAGAGCGCAAACCCAAGTTGACTTAAACACTGATTATATTTGGGTATTATTAATTTTATTATTGTTGTCGTCGTCGTTTTCGTTATCATTTTCATTATGTAAATATTTAGTAATTACATAGTTAAGTATTTTTAATAAGATAATAGTTAATTTAAATAGTATATAGTTATTAAAATATAAATAGTAAATATGCAAAATCTTAATTTAAATTATTATAAACAAGATAATACTTAATGCGGTGAAATAAATGATATCATATGCATTAAATAATGTTTTAATTAGGAGAATTTATTAAGTAGACTCAAATCAGGAACTATTGCAACGCACTTGTTCCCTATGCAGCAAAATTTGTTTTAGGCATCTTAAACTTTCAGGTAAGTTTTTTTTTTTTTGAACGGCCAACAAAATAAATTTTATTTCAACTAGCAAGAAGCTAGACACCACAATTACAATGATTTCACGCCAAAACAACCAACTAAGGCACCACCAAAAGATTATCTATGCTACATTACGTAACGAAATTAAAACTGCACCATTCAGCCCACGACCAATTAGAAGACTTCGATCGATTCTTAACCCAAAGATAGGACATCGCTTTAGCTTCTTCCACGACCTTCGCCACACTTGGATTAGCATGACCAAATAAAACTTCATTTCTCATCTTCCATAGACCCCAAATTACAACCTGGGAAATAGCGTTGACCACCTTCTTTTTCTTTTTATTGCCTGGAATAAACAAGTGAGCATCCAGAATATCCCTAAGACTAAAAGCAATAACCGGAGGGGATTTGCTCCATTGCGCCATAACCGACCAAACCAATTGAGCGAATTGGCATGATACGAACAAATGCTCACTCGTCTCATTGTATTCGCACAAAGAACGCAGCTGGTGTCTTCTACAATCACATTTCTAGCCGCCAATGCAGCCCTCCCGAACGAATCCGCTATACGTTTTTAGGGACAAAACTATTCCAAACAAATTGGTACTCCGGGACTGCCCTCCCGAACGAATCCGCTATACGTTTAATGCTGGCCACAGTGAATAATTCAGAATCATCATGACCCCAAACCCACCGATCAGAACCTTTATGAGGACTAAGATCACATACCATAAGCGAAAGAACCAACAGTTCATCTATTTCACCCTCATCCGAGACCGGGCGCTTCCAGTCCCAATTCAGGGAAACAGAATCGGACCCCCAAGTAACACGATCTGAAACTCGACAATGTTTGACACTTTCTAGAGCAAAAAGATTCGGAAATTCACAATATAAAGGTTTATTTCCAATCCACAAATCCAGCCAGAATGACGTTTTTGCGCCACACCCAATGCTACTCCAAATTGAGTCAGCAAGGTGAATACCGACTCGATCCAGATGTACTTGAACGGCAACTATTTGTTTCCACGGACCTGCTACTGAAAGCTTTGCCGGTATCGATGACCATGAACGATTATTATGATGCACCGCCCACACAACCCTTCTCCATAAACCTTCTCTATCCGTTTTAAACCTCCACCACCACTTTGCCAACATAGCGAGATTCGCATCCCGTAGAGATCCAAAGCCTAGGCCGCCATATTCGATTGGAGCTATTACCTTTTCCCATGCCAACCAACTCATGGGAGAATTATCGTCCGAACCGCCCCAAAAGAAAACCCTCCTCAATCTTTCTAAAATATCCAATACTTTTGCGGGGGCTTTATACAAGGAAAAAAAGTACGTCGGCAACGCGTTCAAGACTGATTTGAGCAAAGTGATTCTACCACCATATGAAAGATTTTTGGCTTTCCATAGTGATAGCCGATTTTTAAATACTTCTATGACCGGTTTCCAATTACGAACAAGGTTCATATTGGCCCCCACCACCAAACCCAAATGATTAAACGGAAAAGTACCTTTATTGCAGCCCAAAGAATCCGCCATTTGTTGCACCTCAAGCCCATCTATGCCTACCCCAAACAAGGAGCATTTGGCGAGATTAACTTTTAATCCGGAAACCAAATAGAAGCATCTCAATAATCTACGAAGATTTAGAACATTCCCGCTCGACCATTCACCAAGGAAAACCACATCGTCCGCATAAATTAGATGAGATAAAACCGGCCCATTGGGCGTGCAACACAACCCATTGAAAACACCTTCCGACACGGCCTTCTTCATAACCCCGTAAGCGCCTCCATAACTAACACAAATAAGAACAGCGATAACGGATCACCTTGGCGTAAACCACGGGTACACTCGAACTCCATAGTTGGAGACCCATTCACCAACACCGATGCCCTAGAAGAGACAAGAGTCGCCATAATCCAACCTCTCCAAAGTGCCGGGAAATTCATTAGAGACATAACCGATTCCAAAAAATTCCAATTAAGGGAGTCATACGCTTTGTTAATATCTACTTTGAAAATCATTCCAGACTTCTTAACTTTTTTCAACCAGGCTATAACTTCATTTAAGATTAAGGGGCCATCCGAGATATTTCTACCAGACAAGAAAGCTGACTGTTCTTCTGACACAAGTCTCCCAATCACCTTCCTTAGCCTATTGACCAAAACCTTTGAAATTGCTTTGTTCACTACACCAATTAGACTTATCGGGCGAAAGTTCGAAGGGGATACTGGATCTTTAACTTTCGGAATAAGAGCAATAAACGATGACGAACAACATTTATTAATGGACCCATTAACATAAAATTCCTGGAATAACTTGTAAAAATCACCTTGAAAGAGGTCCCAATTCTTTTTGATAAACTTGAAATTGAAGCCATCCGGACCCGGCGCCCGATCACCAACGTACCCCCAAATAGCATCCTTGATTTCGGTAACCGAGAATGGTTCCACTAACATATCTGCTTCTGCAATTGATAAGGTGGCCAGATTATGGACCATAAATGTGGGCCGAGAAGTCATAGGCTCAGCAAATTGTTTAGAGAAAAACTCAAAGAAGGTTTCTTTTATTATCACCGGGTTCGAATTCCAATTACCATCGATCAGGAGGCCATTTATACGATTGTTGCTTATATTTGAATTAATGATGTTATGGAAAAAAGCTGAGTTCTCATCACCATCAAGAGCCCACCTAGTTCTAGATTTCTGCCTTGCATCCATTTGTTTCCTACGGTCCACATCCAAGACTATACTCATACATTCAGCTCTTTCTTGTAGTTCTACCTCCTCCAAAGCTCTTTCCTCAGCTATCCGTTCTAGAAAATTAATTCGTTCCTTGGTATCCGAATAAACGCCATCCGAGGTTGCCCGGACGACTTTGAGCCAGGCCTTGATTTGGTTTTTCAACCATCTTAGTTTAACAGACAGGGCCATGTCCGCCGGCCCATCAAATACAAAATTCGTACACAATTGCTTCACCTGCTCCACAAAACCTGGAATTTCCATCCAAGAATTATAACACCTGAACGGGATATGACCAAAGTCCGAAGGAACAGTAGACAGAAGAATGGGCCTATGATCTGAGACATCCCGATTTAGTGCTAAAACCGTTGCCGTTGGCCACCTTTCCAGAAATCCCAAGCAAACCAGGAACCGGTCCAACTTGCTTAGCTTATCCCCACGGTCCGAAATATAAGTGAATCTACCACCTCCCATTTGGTACTCATTTAGACCCGATGCCAGAATAAACTGGTTGAATGCCTCCGCATTTGACACACTGAATTCAGAATTGAATCTCTCCGTTTCATCCCTTACTTCGTTGAAATCCCCCATGAAGACCAATAAGCCTTGCATAGAATTCTTTAAAACCACCAACCTCTCCCAAATGGACCTTCTAACAGTAGCATCATTGGAAGCATAAACGTTCACCAGATTGATTCGGGTTCCAGTCTGATTTAGAAAGCCAGATAGAGCCAAAAAATAACGGTCCTTAATGACATTATCACTAGTAAACATACCCGGATTCCAAAGACAAGCTAGCCCCCCGGATCTGCCTTCCGCACTAACAGTTTCCAGTTGATACGCAGATCTGCCCCAGTAACTGCCGAACATGAAATTTTCCGTATCGCCCAGTTTCGTTTCTTGAATCGCTAGAAAGTGAGCTCCATAAGAAGTGATAATTCCCCTAATCCGATCTGCTTTACGGGAATCCCGTACCCCCCTTAAGTTTACTGATAGTATATTCATTAACAACCAGTAACAGCACCTTCACCGATAATCAGTGATTCAGTTTCTCCTTCAAAACCTTGTAAGTTAATGCCGACTTTCAAACCGATCTCCGCTGTTGCTTGGATTTCTTCTCTAACAGAAGGAATAGCAGGATTATTATTCCCAGTTTTCGAGGAAAAGACCCCTACCACGGACGGATCCCCAGCCGGCACTTCCAGATTTAGATCATTGGGTGGACGGGTTGACTGATATTCTCCACCGATAGGTTCACCATTCTTAGACCCAGCCTCCGAATTAGATCGATTCAGGTCAATAGAAAATGTCCCCAGGGGTTGTGTCTTGGTAGAAGCCTCTAGCAGGTGGGCCCTGCATCGAACCTGTTGACGGTGGGCTTCTATTAGCCCGATTTCTTTTACCAAGCCCAACAGTTGGAGTTGGGCCTTCCTGGCTAGAGGGGAATAATTTTTCGGATCTATTATGTTCCGTATGGTAGGGACCACCATCAGTGACATTCTCCGCCTTATTAATTGCCTTGGAGCCACCTTTATTATTTATATTATTAAAATTATTATGTTCCCTAGGAGAATATGAATCCCCATGCACTTCATGCACTGCCTCTTCGTTTGCAAACGGTTCATTTGCCTGTGACTTTTCATTACCCGGAGCTTGCTTAGACTTTGACGACGAACTGGCGAGGGCCTCCGGTGCCAGAACTTCAGCAACCGGAGATATTATTTCACCATCCTCTACTTCATCTACCATATTCCGATCATCCTTGGAGCTAGCATTCGATGTTTCTGGTGATGCTTGTCCCGAATTCATTTCTACCGAAGAATTATAATCTACCAGATCCGGTTTCCACGTAGCAACCTCCTCAACCACCCATACTACAATACTTCTATTCTCCCAGTTCAACACCACTGTCTCCTCAATTCTTTTACCGAGGGGAACCAAAACCAAAACATTACATTCTGAATTATCCGAGTTCTGCCATGAAAACGACGACTCCTGCATAACCCTACCGAACAATCCCCCAATCTGATCGAAGGTAGTGTTGTCTCTAAGCTGGATCGGCACACCAGAAATACGTAAGGAAACAATTCTTTCATTCGATACTTCCTCCCCTTTCCAAATACTATATCGGCTGAAAACACTTGTCAGGACCTCCGTGAAGTTAGCCATGATATCCCTAACACTCCCAGGATCTCCAAGTGTTAATAAAATACTAAGGCCACCCACATATGATAATCCATAATTGCTCAAACCACTTCTGCCGAGGATACCCTTCAGGTTATACAGGACATTAAGATCCTTTACTACACCATGAATAGACCGATTCACACAGTGTAAGGGATATTTGGAGCCTTTACTGTTTATCGATAAGACTTTAGCTCCATAATACGACTGCTGACCATCATTCTGAAATAAACTGGCATAAGATTTACCCGGCTGAACCTCCACCCCAGTGGAGTGTGCACCAATATTTACCCGGGGCTCCACATAAGATGTCTCCTTAGGTTTCCAGGTTTTTCCCCCCATGATTTTAGCAGTATAAATGAACTTTTTGTGATTTTTATCATACCTAGCCAAAGACACCGACACTTTTGCTTCGAAGATCTTCACCTTATTCATTTCCTCCAAGGTAGCGTCCACATTTTCGACACCCACATATCTAACGAACCCAAAACAATTGCCTTTTTTATCCTTTTTACGGGCCACATAGGCATCGGAAACGTATCCAAACGGCTGGAAGGCCCTCCATAATATCATCTTTGTCGATCGGTCCGGTAAATTTTGAACAATGAACGACATCTCCACTCCGTTTCCACGGCTTTTCCTATTTTTTTGGTATTGCACCTCCGTCCAGGGACCATCACCACCATATTCACCACCACCCCATCCGGTATCATACTCCATGATACGGAATGCCTTGAGAGACCGATAGACTAGCCCCGGAGGCGAATGGGAAATAGGAAAGAAGAGTTAGAGCTAGGGTACGAGCCAGACGGTGACCACACACGCTAACTCAAGCTAACCCACTCCGTCGAGCCAGCCGGACGTTAGACTATCAAAAGAACGCTACCGGACAGCGAAAGAAAAGCGGGGGAGACGGAGACAAACCCCAGTTAGCGAATGGGAGAAAGGAGAGTAGAGATAGGGATAGAGATCAAGCCAATAAAAGCGACCTCACACTCTATCTCCGGCAGACCTTCACCGTCGAGCCAACCGGCGGAAGTCCAGGGGACAGGGGGAGAGGAAAAAGTGTCCAAGGTATGCAGCATCCACAAACTTTCAGGTAAGTTACAATGATACACTTAAAATGTATAGTAGTATAAATATATATATATATATATATATATATAGATAATCTTTAAAAGTATACTTGTACACGTGTTCTCGTCTTAAAAGTGTATTTACCCTTACGCATATTCAAAGCATAGAAATTGATAAACGAGTCCCCAAAGGACTTGGTGTGGTGGTAAGTAGGGATAGCAATGGGTCGGGTTCGGGTTATGTATTGGTAATCCATACCCATACTCGGTTGTAAAATCATATCTCATACCCGACCTCATACCCTTCGGGTATCAGGTATACTCATTAGTTTGTTAAAAGATATACCTTGGGATTTTAAACACATCTTTTTACTATTATATAATTTTTTTTATACTACAGTTATCATAAATAAAAAATGATTACATACATATAAGTTTATAATAAATTTATAATAACTTTATAATACTTATACACTTATAAATTATGGGTAGGTTCATGAGTGAACAATGATGTATTTGTGAACAAAATGAACTTATCCTGACCATTGATTTTGTAGATCTAGATTTTTTCTTTAGTGGCAAGATTGTAATTATCTTTTGTAACTTACATGTATTTTAATAAACATAAGGGTATAATTGTATTTTTCTCTATCCATTTAATTAAATTAATTTTTTTCTCTCTTTTAATACTCTTTCCAATTAAAAGAATATTTAATTACATCCTTTATACTTTTTCTCTCACAAATTTCCTAACTTAACATTTGATAATTTACAAAAAAAAAAAAAAATACAAACATTATCAAATATTGTTTAATTTAGAACACGATTAAAAATATTTAATTACATTCTTTATACATATATGTATTAGATCAATATTTGATGAAAAGATGAATAGTGGAAACAAGATGTAATAATACACAGGTGTATAAGTCTGGTATATACCGACCCGTATACACTATGTACTTGAATACAACACAGGTTTATACGTCTGGTATATACTGACCTGTATACACATATGTACTTGAATAATACATAGGTGTATAAATCTGGTTTATATCGACCTATGGGAACAAGATGTAATAATACACAAGTGTATACAGGGGCGGACCCAAGCCCACCCCAAGGTGGGCGGGCGCACCCCCAGGGAAAAAAAAAGGGCTAAATTCCGTCGAAAATCCCGTCCGCACCCCTTGAAATTTTTCGTTCGCACCCCTTGGAATTTTCGACCGCACCCTTTGAAATTTTTCGTCCGCACCCCTTAGGTAAAAAGTGTTATCAATTTATATTTTAATTTTTTTTAGTAAACTCTTATTTTAAAAAAAAAATATACTACCTAAATTATATAACTTTTAATACCTAACCAACTAAACCCAAATACCCATACCTTTACCCACTTATAATTCCTAACTAGCTAGCCCACTAAGTCTTAGCCCATTAACCAAACCCAACAATATTTCAAACTATAATAAAATAATTCAAGCCCAAAACCTTTAGAAATTCTATCCCGCTCTCTCTCTCTCTCTCTTGCGTCCCTGCACTGCCAACGAACAACATCACCCAGCGACAACAGTCCAGCAGCCGGCGACCACCGTAATCAGCCACCATGCCACCGTCGTTCGACACCAAATCTAACCGGAATCCGAACACGGGTAAGTTTCTTTGTTATTTTGATGATTTTGGTTGATATTATAGGATAAAAAAAGGGTAATAAAGTTGTTAAATAGGTTTGAAATTTTGTGTGTTTTGACGTTGTTTATGGTTGTTTAGATGATTTTTAGGGTGATTATGTTGTTTATATATTTTTAGGGTGATTAGAACTTACGTTATGATTTCTAGGGCTTGAATAGTTGAAAATTAAAATTGAAACATCATGTTATGGAGCGATGAAGTTATGTTATATAGAGAAAGAATTGCTTAAGAAATTAGCTTTAGATGATGTTTTGGATAAATTTCAAAAAATGAAAACCCGTAGGGCGTCGACGTTTTAATTATGTTTGTAACAAGGTTTGACATGTTTTTGATGATTATATAAATTTAGTTTGATGTTTGTTTGTTTTACATGACCTGACCCGACCCGATACGAACCGAATTTTTTACTTATATACCTAGGGGCCTAAAATTTTTAAAAATGTTCCGCACCCCCATAGAAAAATTCCTGGGTCCGCCACTGACTGGAAGGCTGGAGGATGTGGTATAAAGCTCTTAGGGGCTTTATCATGCGATGTTAGATTCATCTAGGCACCACGTTATATGGGGGGCGTTAAAACCCTTCCTTTAACTTACATACAATGGTTTAAAGCCCCCCTATTAAAAAAATTAAAAAAAATTATTGGTTGAAAAGAGGTGGACCCCACCTGCACACCCCTTTTTTGCTCGTTAGCACGCCGACAGAAGGGGTATAGCACCCTTTGAAATTTTTCATCCGCACCCCTTAGGTAAAAAGTGTTATCATTTTATATTTTAATTTTTTTTTAGTAAACTCTTATTTTTAAAAAAAATATACTACCTAAATTATATAACTTTTAATACCTAACCAACTAAACCCAAATACCCATACCTTTACCCACTTATAATTCCTAACTAGCTAGCCCACTAAGTCTTAGCCCATTAACCAAACCCAACAATATTTCAAACTATAATAAAATAATTAAAGCCCAAAACCTTTAGAAATTCTATCCCGCTCTCTCTCTCTTGCGTCCCTGCACTGCCAACGAACAACATCACCCAGCGACAACAGTCCAGCAGCCGGCGACCACCGTAATCAGCCACCATGCCACCGTCGTTCGACAACAAATCTAACCGGAATCCGAACACGGGTAAGTTTCTTTGTTATTTTGATGATTTTGGTTGATATTATAGGAGAAAAAAGGGTAATAAAGTTGTTAAATAGGTTTGAAATTTTGTGTGTTTTGACGTTGTTTATGGTTGTTTAGATGATTTTTAGGGTGATTATGTTGTTTATATATTTTTAGGGTGATTAGAACTTACGTTATGATTTCTAGGGCTTGAATAGTTGAAAATTAAAATTGAAACATCATGTTATGGAGCGATGAAGTTATGTTATATAGAGAAAGAATTGCTTAAGAAATTAGCTTTAGATGATGTTTTGGATAAATTTCAAAAAATGAAAACCAGTAGGGCGTCGACGTTTTAATTATGTTTGTAACAAGGTTTGACATGTTTTTGATGATTATATAAATTTAGTTTGATGTTTGTTTGTTTTACATGACCTGACCCGACCCGATACGAACCGAATTTTTTACTTATATACCTAGGGGCCTAAAATTTTTAAAAATGTTCCACACCCTCATAGAAAAATTCCTGGGTCCGCCACTGACTGCAAGGCTGGAGGATGTGGTATAAAGCTCTTAGGGCTTTATCATGCGATGTTAGATTCATCTAGGCACCACGTTATATGGGGGGCGTTAAAACCCTTCCTTTAACTTACATACAATGGTTTAAAGCCCCCCTATTAAAAAAATTAAAAAAATTATTGGTTGAAAAGAGGCGGACCCCACCTGCACACCCCTTTTTTGCTCGTTAGCACGCCGACAGAAGGGGTATAGCACCCTTTGAAATTTTTCATCCGCACCCCTTAGGTAAAAAGTGTTATCATTTTATATTTTTTTTTTAGTAAACTCTTATTTTAAAAAAAAAATATACTACCTAAATTATATAACTTTTAATACCTAACCAACTAAACCCAAATACCCATACCTTTACCCACTTATAATTCCTAACTAGCTAGCCCACTAAGTCTTAGCCCATTAACCAAACCCAACAATATTTCAAACTATAATAAAATAATTAAAGCCCAAAACCTTTAGAAATTCTATCCCGCTCTCTCTCTCTTGCGTCCCTGCACTGCCAACGAACAACATCACCCAGCGACAACAGTCCAGCAGCCGGCGACCACCGTAATCAGCCACCATGCCACCGTCGTTCGACACCAAATCTAACCGGAATCCGAACACGGGTAAGTTTCTTTGTTATTTTGATGATTTTGGTTGATATTATAGGAGAAAAAAAGGTAATAAAGTTGTTAAATAGGTTTGAAATTTTGTGTGTTTTGACGTTGTTTATGGTTGTTTAGATGATTTTTAGGGTGATTATGTTGTTTATATATTTTTAGGGTGATTAGAACTTACGTTATGATTTCTATGGCTTGAATAGTTGAAAATTAAAATTGAAACATCATGTTATGGAGCGATGAAGTTATGTTATATAGAGAAAAAATTGCTTAAGAAATTAGCTTTAGATGATGTTTTGGATAAATTTCAAAAAATGAAAACCCGTAGGGCGTCGACGTTTTAATTATGTTTGTAACAAGGTTTGACATGTTTTTGATGATTATATAAATTTAGTTTGATGTTTGTTTGTTTTACATGACCTGACCCGACCCGATACGAACCGAATTTTTTACTTATATACCTAGGGGCCTAAAATTTTTAAAAATGTTCCGCACCCCCATAGCAAAATTCATGGGTCCGCCACTGAGTGTATAAGTGTTGTATATATACTGACATGTATACACATATGTTAAAAAAACATAATTTAATTAGGTTTAATTTTAATTTTAAAAAGAACATAAGAGTTTATTTAAAAAAAACATTAGACCATCTATCTCTTATACTTAAAATAACGAAGAAATAATTAAAAATGTGAGAGAGAGTTAAGAGATGAGAAAATTAAGTGATTTTAATTAAAAATATACTTGACTAATGTCAGTCTTACCATTTTAATCTAAAAAAATAATCAAGGGCCAAAATTAGTTCACTTAGTTCACTTTCAAGAATTTGTTCACAAATAAACCTAATCCTATAACTTATATGTATATACTTCACAACATACAAAATATAAACACTATTATCAAATACATATACTAAAGAAAATTTACTTTTCACATCATGAAAATACTAAAATAAATCATTAATAGACAACGGTTAACGGAAAATAAAAATAAAAATTAAAAAATTCGGATATATAGTTCGGGTAAACAGGTATGTGGTTTCGGGTAATCGGGTCGGGTATCACCTAATCCCATACCTGACCCATACCCGCGAAAATTTTTAAAACTAATCCAATACCCGTCCCAATACCCGTTGGGTATCGGGTATACCCGTCCCATTTGTATCGAGTTTCGGGTACACCCATCGGACTCGGGTATTTTCGTCATCCCTAGTGGTAAGCTCGTTATCCCCTCTATCCAAGAGGTGGAGGGTAAAATCACTGTAAGCTGCACCTCTACAAGTATTTAGGAGGTTGCGGTCCATAAAAAAATAGAAATTGTTAAACAGAGCCAATTACAAGAGACATGTAGATACGAATGATGTGTCCGCGGGTAGATCTATATGAACTAATC